>JAKFHU010000633.1:0-2400000 GCA_023783475.1 Daubentonia madagascariensis
TCACCCAGGCTGGAATGCAGTGGTGCAATCGTACCTCACTGCAGCCTCAAACTCCTGGGCTGAAGCAACCCTCCCACCTCAGCTTCCTCAGTAGCTGGGACTACAGGCATGCACCACCATGCCTGGCTAATTTTTAAATTTTTTTGTAGAGATAGGGTCTCACTATGTTGCCCAGGCTGATCTCTAATTCCTGGTCCAAAGCGATCCTCCTGCCTTGGCCTCCCAAAGTGCTAGAAGGACAGGCATGAGCCACCGCGACTGGCCCTATAATTGTTTTTTGAATAGGTAACATATACATACAGTGCGGAATTCAGAGGCAAAGAACAGTATGTATAGTTAAAAAGTAAGTCTCCCTGCACACTCCTCTTTTCCCCCAAATGCTCAGTTCCCCTCTGCAGAGACAGTTACTCTTACTAATTTCTTACATGTCATCCCAGAGATGATATATGCGTTTTGATCACATAGTCCTCTAAAGCAGGTTTCTCAACTTTGGCTCTTATGGCCTTTTAGACTGAATACTTCTTTGTTTTGGGGCTGTCTTATGCATTGTATGATGTTTAGCCCACAACCCTGGTTTCTACTCATTAGATGCCAGTAGTACCCACTCCCTCAGTTGTGACAACCAAAAATGTCTCCAGACATTACCTAATATTCTCTGAGGGGCAAAATCACCCCTGGTTGAGAACCAGTGCTCCAAAGAAAAGAATGTGGAAAAGTAGACTGCCTAGGATTTATATTGTAATTTTGGAATGGAATAATGGGACTGCTGTTGTCTTTTTTTTTTTTTTTAAGTTTAGAAGTATTGCCTTTGTTAAAAGAAAAAAAAAAAAGCAGAACCCTAGCAGAGTTTTATTGAACAGAAAAAAGATCATGAACCGGGTAACACTCAGGACCAAAGTGGTGCAGGATGCTCCGCCCCACAGCGGAGGCTGTGCAGGCTGTATTTATAGCCAGAGAAAAGGAAATGAGATACAAAAATAGCCTCATTGGCTGCAGCCCCATGTTTGCCTTTTTTAGTTATGTTTTGACAGTCTTCAGCCTCTGATTGGCTGGAGACTTGGCTGCTTGCTACACTTGTAACCTCTTTATGTTAAATTACAGTTTGTTTCCACATTAAGGTAGGTTGCAGTTCTCGCTGTGTATGGAGGCAGCTTTAGGCCACACTTGATGTGATTAAAAACCTGTTTCCTGAAAAATCTTGTGGTTCATTAATGCCATTATTCCCTGTCATGTGGCCTCAATGTTGATAAAGTTTCACAGAATTATAATGACAGTTCTGCTTCTCTTTGTTGTTATGAGTTTTTTATTCCTAGGCACAAACTTTATTTTCCTGAAAAGTTACTTTGACTACTGTCCTCTTTATATACTCTACAGCTGGTAGGAATAATATTCTGGTATATATCCAGTAATTTTGTAGATTGTTCTCTCAGAATGAAACTCAGGGGCACAATCCCTTGGAGAATGACTAATTGAGAAAGTTCAGTAGAATCATGGAATCACTCTACCAGGTATTTTCTGAAGGGTCTTGCCCCACATGGAAAGTGCTTTTGGGGCAAGGACCATATTCATTCAACAAATATATATTGAGTATACCTGCTATCTACTTGGCATTGCACTAGGTCCTAGAAACACAGTGGTGAATAAAATGGCCCTTGCCCTTGTGTTCCTTTCTAGATATGGGAGAAGACAATAAACAAATAAATATGTACAGCTGACCCCTGAACAACGCAGAGGGTGGGGGGGCCAACTCCCTGTGCAGTTGGACATCTGCATATAAAATTTGACTCTTAGGTGGGAAAGACCTTGGCGTGTTCTGGGGATTGAAAGATCACTGTGTTTGGAGTACAGCCAGAGAAGAGGGAGAATGACTCCAGATAAGATTGGTGAGGCCAGCAGGGCTGGGTCACACAGGACTCTATGGTAAGAAGTATGCATTTTATCCTGAGAGCGATAGAAAGCCATTGCAAAGTTGTAAGCGAGGTTCTGGCCTAAACTTATATTTTTAAAATATAAATTTTGGCAATTGTGTGGTGAATGGTGGAGCGAGTGTTAAGAGAAGGCAGGGAGACTAGTTAGGAAACTCTTGCAGGCTGGTGGCTTGAAGTAGCATGGCAGCATGGAAAGAGGCAGATAGATTTGATATTTTGGAGATAGAGTCCATGGGACTTACTGATAGTTTGGGAATGAAGACAGTATTGAGGTTGACCTCAGGTTTCTTCCTTGAGCAATTTAGGGTATGGTAATGCACTTACTTAGATGGGAAAAGTGTCAAAAAGGGGTTGGGGCCAAGCGTGGTGGCTCACACCTGTAATCCTAGCACTCTGGGAGGCTGAGGCAGGAGGATCGCTTAAGGTCAAGTTGAAGACCAACCTGAGCAAGAGCAAGATCCCATCTCTGCAAAAGATAGAAAAATTACCCAGGCAAGGTGGCATGGGCCTGAAGTTCCAGCTGCTTGGGAGGCTGAGGTGGGAGGATCACTTGAGCCCAGGAGTTTAGGTTGCAATGAGGTATGATGACACCACTGAACTCTAGCCCAGGCGACAAAGTGAAACTCTGTCCCAAAAAAAAAGGGGGCAGGGGTTGCCTTGGGGGGAGACTCAAGAGTTCATGTGTGGGTTTTTTTGATATGTTAAGTTTGAGATGCCTCAGAGATATCCAAGTAGAGATGTCAAGTAGGAGTTGAATGTACCAGTTGGAACTCAGAAAAGTCTGGGCTGGAAATACAAGTGAGGGAGTCCTCAGCATAAGATAGTTCTGTAGCCATGAGAATGACAGAGATTTTCTAGTGAAGAGGTTCCTAATCTCAGTTCCAAAAATCTCACAGGGATTGACTGATAGAATTCAAGGGGTCCATGAATTTGGAGGGAAAAACTCTTCTTGTTTTTACTAACCACTGACTGAACATTTCCTTCAATTTTGAATGTAGGCCTTAAATCACAGTAGTTTTAATAACATTTGTAATTTTGTCACGAATGGAAATCAGGATATTTTTATGTCACATTACTATCATTACCAACATCTTAAAATAGCATGTATACTTATAACTACTTCAGAATTACAGTACAGAATGATTACAATCCACAACTACATCTTGTTATTTAATAAAGGACATTATAAAGAAGCACATATCACAATTTTTAAAAATATTTTGAGAACTGTATTTCAGTAAAATTCGTTTCTTTTGAATCCTTTGTACTTTATATTATACCTTAAAAAATTATTCTGAGAAGGCTTCACCAGATGCCAGAAGGATCCATGCACATAAAAGGGTCAAGAATCGTTGATAATGAGACTATAGAATGAGAAGACAAGGAGCCTAAGACAGACTCCTGAGGTTGGTTAGTGGAGGGAGAGCCACCAGAAGATACTTTGAAGGAAGGTTGGAGAAGCAGGAGTAAATCCAGGAAACAGCATTGTCGTGGGAGCCAAAAGAGGTCAGTGGTTGAAGAAGGAGAGTGGCCATCTGTGTCAGATGGATGAGGATAGATGACTGGCCTTTGGGTTTGGTAATGGGATGTCATTGGTGATCTTGGTAAGCAATTTCACTAGACGTATAAAAGAGACACTAGACTGGAAAGGGTGGAAAGGTGAATGGACAATAAGAAAGTGGAAGCAGCGAGTATAGACCAGAAGTGGGAAAATTTTTTCCATACAGAGCCAGATAGTAAATATTTTGGGTTTGTGAGCCATGTAATCTCTGCCAAAACCTCTGGCTTGTAGTGTGAAAGCAGCTGTAAACAGCACATATATGAATGGATGTGGCTGCTTCCCAGGGAAACTTTATTTACAAAACCGTCAGCTAGCCTGATTTGGCTCACCAGCCGTAGTTTTCCAAGCCCTGGCATAGACAACTCTTTGGAGAAGATTGGATAGGAAAGACAGTAGCAGAATGGGGAGGTAGTTGAAGGGGAACAAGGAGTGTGTGAATGTGTGTATGTATTCTAAGATAGGAGATTCTAGCGCAGCTCTTAATTGCAGCTCCTGAAGCTTTTCCGTCACTCATCAAGGTTCACAGGGTCATGGTGCCAGCCTGACTCAGAAGAGGATGCTGCCGGGAGACAAATGAGGAACCACCTGCTCCTGCTGTTCAAGTACAGGGTCCTGGTCCACAAAGGGAAGGAAAGCAAAAGACGAAAATGGCTAAATTGGTCACTGCAGTGACATACTGTGGCTGATCAAGGAACTGGCTAAATATGAATACATGGAAGAATAAAGGATATTAACTGAAAATGATCTGCTAGAGGATGGTTTTGGAGAGCACCCCTTCTACCACTGCCTGGTTGCAGAAGTGCTCAAAGAGCACTGGACTCCAGAAGGACACAGCATTGTTGGTTTTGTCATGTACTATTTTACCTACGACCCATGGATTGGCAAGTTGTATCTTGAAGACTTCTTTGTGATGAGTGATGATAGAGGCTTTGGCATAGGATCAGAAATTCTGAAAAATCTAAGCCAGGTTGCAATGAAGTGTCGCTGCAGCAGCATGTACTTCTTGGTAGCAGAATGGAATGAACCATCTATCAATTTCCACAAAAGGAGGTGTTTCTGATCTGTCCAGCAAAGAAGGATGGAGAATCTTCAAGATCGACAGGAGTGCTTGTTAAAATGGCAGCAGGGGAGTGAGGAGTGCGGGTGTAGATGATGACGACCTCCATTCTATTTTAGAATAATTTCTCAACTTATCTTGCTTTCTATCCTGTTTGTAGTGAAATATAGAATGAGCACCCATTCAAAAGCTTTATTACCAGTGGTGGTGTTACATGTTTGAAATTTGGTCTATTTAAAATGGCAATCATGTATGCAGTTTGGAGTCAGATTTCTCCATGAATACCTTGATAAACAACAGGTGGTGTGATCTTAATATGTATGAAAAACTTCATTCTTGTGAGTCATTTAAATGTGTACAGTGTACACAGTGGTACTTAGAGTTTCTGTTTGAATTCTTTTTTAATAAACTACTCTTTGATTAAAAAAAAAAAAAAGGGAGATTCTAGAGCATTTTTGCTGATGGAAAGGATCCTGTGGAGAAGAGGCAGATGGTCCAGAAGAAAGTTTAACTATAGCAATAAGCACCTAAGAAGGCAAGAGGGACTAGGATTAAGAGTACACAGATGCTTAAGAAATTGACTTTTTTATGTGATTTGGTGTTACTTTGAGTCACATGAATATCAGTGTTAACAACAAGACTGACATGGGGAGTCTGTCCCTGTATAAGGTGTTCCACGTACAGGACCATGTAATATGATGAACTAGGCCTGGAGGAGAGTGGAGGGGGGGAGTGGATTTAGCAGCTCATTTCCTTGATTTGTTGGATTTAGAGTTTAATTTGGGATTTTGTAGGGTTGGCTTGACCTAAAGCAGTAAATGTAGCTACCTTCATTTTTCTTGAGTTACCTTCAAGATCCTGATTCTGATTCTGTGAGCTGACAAGTGCAGCAGTTAAGATGTTCTAGCTCAATGATTCTCTATCTGTTTTTCTACCATATTTTACTTGGTATATTCCTATCAATAACAGTGGCTCACTTTTCCAGTAACTGCAACCAAGGAGAGAGGAAGAGGGTAGACATCTACCTCTCCACTCCTCTGCCTCCCCCGCTATTGAGAATCATTGTTCTAGACCTTTTGTGGATACTTTAATTCAGGATTTTAAAGGGCATGTTTCTTGTTTCTCCTGGAGCAGTTCAGGCAACTTGATGATCTCAGGCATATTTCCCCGTCAGTGGTTTCCCTAATGTAGGAATGCTCTGCCTTCCGCAGACCCCAGTACAGAAGAAAGATCTTCAGCATATTATATCAGTACATACTTTCATGATGAGCACAGACAATAAGCCAGGCAGTGGATCCTTTCCCAGCTTTTTATGGTCATCGACTAGGCTGCACAGAAGGAGTTACAGAGTATTCAGGCAATTCCCATCTGCTGTGTGAGCCTCTAGTAACACAAACCCTCTTTCTGAAAATGAACTGTCACCTATGTTGAAAAGTTTACTGGCACTAAGTTGGAATCAATAAGGTGACCTCCTGGGAGCAGGGGACCACCAGGTTGCCTAAGGAGGGTGAACTGGCCAGGTCAGAATTGGAGCAGGTCAAAACTCCTGTGCGGATCAGTAGTGGAGCGCGCCTGTGAATAGCCACTGTACTCCAGCCTGGCACATAGCGAGACCCTGTTTCTTAAAAAAAAAAAAAAAAAAGAAAGGAAGAAGGAAGGAATGAAGGAAAGAAAAGAAAATGTTTACTGGGGTTGGGGTTGTAGACTGAAGAAGGTTCATCTGTGATTGTGTTACC
Source organism: Daubentonia madagascariensis (assembly GCA_023783475.1). Lineage (NCBI taxonomy): Eukaryota > Metazoa > Chordata > Mammalia > Primates > Daubentoniidae > Daubentonia > Daubentonia madagascariensis. Next base: position 6,283 of record JAKFHU010000633.1, read on the forward strand.
TTGCTGATTAACTTTAATATTGGAAGAAATGACTGATGGTCCTTAATACATCCATGTTATATTAATGGAATTTCTGCTTGGCTTTTTAAACTACTAGTATTTCATAGAAAATTAACACTTGTTTATGATTTCAAAAATTTTTTTTTCAAACACTACAAGGGAGATACTAAAGTGAAAAGAAAAGTCCCATCGATCAGAGGTGACCACTGGTATGTTTCTTGTGTGTATAAGACATTGTGCACATGCAGGCACACAGGGCCTCACATGTATTTGTCCTTTTTCCTTAAGCATCATGAATGGGATCATATGATGTATTCTGTTCTGTGACTTGCTCTCTTAACAGTAGTGCCTTTGCATATCAGGACATACTGAGCCATCTCATTCTGCCTCATGGCTGTTCCATCTGGCTGGAAGAGTCTTATCCTAGATCTCTTCATGGCTCACTCTCTTCCAGTCCTTACCCAAATGCCACCTTCTTAGTGATGCCTTAGCTGCTCCAACTAAAATATCAACCCTTCCCCTATCACATTCTATCCCCCTTCCCTATTAGTGACTTTCCTAGCATTGATTATCTAACATACTCTTTGTTTTGTTCATTGTCTGTTCCCCACTGTAATGTACACTTTACGATGGGGCGGAAGTTTTGAGGTACCGTTCACGGCCATATCCCCAGCCTTTAGAATAATGCCTGACCCCATAGTAGATGCTCAGTAAATATTTGTTGAATGAGTGAGTGGATGATTACATTGTTTTCTCGTGTAGGTCACCATAATTTATTAATTTATTAAATAATTCCCATTGATGGACATTTAGGGACTTTTTTCAGTTTTCTCTACTTTTATAAGCAAAGTTATATTGAATAATCTCATAGGTATATTTTTGTACTATCATATGATGATCTCTAGAATAGATTCCTAGAGGTAGAATTGTGAGTTTAAAGGATGTTCGTATTTTGAATTTTGAATAATTATTTCCCAGCTTTTCCCTCCCCTAAGAAAAAGAGTTTGTATCAATTTACAATTCTGCTAACAGTGTATGAGGACACCCGTTTCCCTACACCCTTGCCTATACCAGGTATAATCAACCTTTAAGTCTTTGTTGATCTGATGGATGAAAATGATTTCTCATCTTAATTTGAATTTCTTTCATTATGAGTGAGGTTGAGCACCATTTCATGTATTCATTTACCTTTTATATTTACTTTTCTGCTTATCTCTTCTTTTTCCATTGTTATATGAGGTTATTTTGCTTGTGTTTTTGCTAACACATCTGTTTTTTGCTTTGGTATATTTCTTCTCTAGGCTGCAACCACATACATCCCCAGAGAACAGTATACATCTGGGCCACTGCTATTCTATGCCTAGAAAGTTTCTAGCCCTGGTGTTAGCATCTTCATCTCTAATTCTTGCTCATATTTATTTCATGTGTGTGTAAGATAGGGTCTCGCTCTGTTGCCTGGGCGAGAGTGCAGTGGTGTCATCATAGCGCACTGCAACCTCAAATTCCTGGGCTCAAGTGATCCTCATGCCTGAGCCTCCAGAGTAGCTGGGACTACAGGTACATACCACCATACCTGGCTAATTTTCTGTTTTTTATAGAGAAGAGGTCTTGCTGTGTTGCTCAGCCTGGTCTTGAACTCCTGGCCTCAAGCACTCCTTCAGCCTCAGCCTCCCAAAATGCTAGGATTACAGGCGTAAGACACTGTGCCTGGCCTGCTCATATTTTTTGTTTGTTTGTTTATTAGTAAAGATAATCGTGTAAGCACATGGCAGATGTTGGCTATGTGCTAGGTACCATGTTTAGCACTTTCTTTTTCTTATGTCTTTAAGTGTCACAGCAACCCTATCAGGGAGTACTAGTTTGTCTCTGCCTATAAAATTTATATACTGTTAATATATGTAGAGAAAATGAGGGATGGTGAGATTAAGTGACTTGCCCAAGGTCACACAGCTAGTAAATGGCAAAGCCAGGATTTGAGTCCAGGCAGAGGTGCTCAAGGGCCTGCCCTGCTTACCACTGAGCTCTCTAACCTCCAGTATGGGTAGTGGGTTGTGTTGCCCATTGTCTGCTTTCAAGAGGCCTTTCTGCCCATGTCCCCATTCAGAAGATTGACTACTGTTGCTGAAGCCAGGGAAAGGTATTCACATACAGGTGTTGGAGTTTCTTTACTTATAAACTAGATTCTGTTACATGGTTCAAAGTCAACATAATATAAAAAGGTATTTGGTGAGAAGTTTCACACCCACTCTTACCTCATCCACTCTGGTGCCCCTGCCTTCTACTTTCATTAGTTTCTGTGTATACTTCCTATTTCTTAGTATACTCACAAGCAAAATAAATACAACAGGTCCTTTGGTTCAGTGTCATTTTGTTGTAATGTTGATGGTCCACAAAGGGAAGGAAAGCAAAAGACGAAAATGGCTAAATTGGTCACTGCAGTGACATACTGTGGCTGATCAAGGAACTGGCTAAATATGAATACATGGAAGAATAAAGGATATTAACTGAAAATGATCTGCTAGAGGATGGTTTTGGAGAGCACCCCTTCTACCACTGCCTGGTTGCAGAAGTGCTCAAAGAGCACTGGACTCCAGAAGGACACAGCATTGTTGGTTTTGTCATGTACTATTTTACCTACGACCCATGGATTGGCAAGTTGTATCTTGAAGACTTCTTTGTGATGAGTGATGATAGAGGCTTTGGCATAGGATCAGAAATTCTGAAAAATCTAAGCCAGGTTGCAATGAAGTGTCGCTGCAGCAGCATGTACTTCTTGGTAGCAGAATGGAATGAACCATCTATCAATTTCCACAAAAGGAGGTGTTTCTGATCTGTCCAGCAAAGAAGGATGGAGAATCTTCAAGATCGACAGGAGTGCTTGTTAAAATGGCAGCAGGGGAGTGAGGAGTGCGGGTGTAGATGATGACGACCTCCATTCTATTTTAGAATAATTTCTCAACTTATCTTGCTTTCTATCCTGTTTGTAGTGAAATATAGAATGAGCACCCATTCAAAAGCTTTATTACCAGTGGTGGTGTTACATGTTTGAAATTTGGTCTATTTAAAATGGCAATCATGTATGCAGTTTGGAGTCAGATTTCTCCATGAATACCTTGATAAACAACAGGTGGTGTGATCTTAATATGTATGAAAAACTTCATTCTTGTGAGTCATTTAAATGTGTACAGTGTACACAGTGGTACTTAGAGTTTCTGTTTGAATTCTTTTTTAATAAACTACTCTTTGATTAAAAAAAAAAAAAAGGGAGATTCTAGAGCATCTTCTTGCTGATGGAAAGGATCCTGTGGAGAAGGAGGCAGATGGTCCAGAAGAGGGTTTAATTATAGCAATAAACTCCTAAGAAGGCAAGAGGAACTAGGATTAAGAGTACACGCATGTTTAAGAAATTGATTTTTTTATGTGCTTTGGTGTTACTTTAAGTGACATGAATATCAGTGTTAACAACAAGACTGACATGGGGAGTCTGTCCCTGTATAAGGTGTTCCACGTACAGGACCATGTAATATGATGAACTAGGCCTGGAGGAGAGTGGAGGGGGGGAGTGGATTTAGCAGCTCATTTCCTTGATTTGTTGGATTTAGGGTTTAATTTGGGACTTTGTTGGGTTGGCTTGACCTGAAGTAGTAAATGTAGCTACCTTCATTTTTCTTGAGTACCTTCAAGATCCTGATTCTGATTCTGTGAGCTGACAAGTGCAGCAGTTAAGATGTTCTAGCTCAGTGATTCCCTATGTTTTTCTACCACATTTTACTTGATATACTCCTATCAATAACAGTGGCTCACTTTGCCAGTAACTGCAACCGAGGAGAGAGGAGAGGAAGGTAGACATCTACCTCTCCACTCCTCTGCCTCCCCCGCTATTGAGAATCATTGTTCTAGACCTTTTGTGGATACTTTAATTCAGGATTTTAAAGGGCATGTTTCTTGTTTCTCCTGGAGCAGTTCAGGCAACTTGATGATCTCAGGCATATTTCCCCGTCAGTGGTTTCCCTAATGTAGGAATGCTCTGCCTTCTGCAGACCCCAGTACAGAAGAAAGATCTTCAGCATATTATATCAGTACATACTTTCATGATGAGCACAGACAATAAGCCAGGCAGTGGATCCTTTCCCAGCTTTTTATGGTCATCGACTAGGCTGCACAGAAGGGAGTTACAGAGTATTCAGGCAATTCCCATCTGCTGTGTGAGCCTCTAGTAACACAAACCCTCTTTCTGAAAATGAACTGTCACCTATGTTGAAAAGGTTTACTGGCACTAAGTTTGGAATCAATAAGGTGACCTCCTGGGAGCAGGGGACCACCAGGTTGCCTAAGGAGGGGTGAACTGGCCCAGGTCAGAATTGGAGCAGGTCAAAACTCCTGTGCGGATCAGTAGTGGGAGCGCGCCTGTGAATAGCCACTGTACTCCAGCCTGGGCAACATAGCGAGACCCTGTTTCTTAAAAAAAAAAAAAAAAAAAGAAGAAAGGGAAGGAAGGGAAGGAATGAAGGAAAGAAAAAGAAAATGTTTACTGGGGGTTGGGGTTTGTAGACTGAAGAAGGTTTCATCTGTGATTGTGTTTACCTTGCTGATTAACTTTTAATATTGGAAGAAATGACATGATGGTCCTTAATACATCCATGTTATATTAATGGAATTTCTGCTTGGCTTTTTAAACTACTAGTATTTCATAGAAAATTAACACTTGTTTATGATTTCAAAAATTTTTTTTTCAAACACTACAAGGGAGATACTAAAGTGAAAAGAAAAGTCCCATCGATCAGAGGTGACCACTGGTATGTTTCTTGTGTGTATAAGACATTGTGCACATGCAGGCACACAGGGCCTCACATGTATTTGTCCTTTTTCCTTAAGCATCATGAATGGGATCATATGATGTATTCTGTTCTGTGACTTGCTCTCTTAACAGTAGTGCCTTTGCATATCAGGACATACTGAGCCATCTCATTCTGCCTCATGGCTGTTCCATCTGGCTGGAAGAGTCTTATCCTAGATCTCTTCATGGCTCACTCTCTTCCAGTCCTTACCCAAATGCCACCTTCTTAGTGATGCCTTAGCTGCTCCAACTAAAATATCAACCCTTCCCCTATCACATTCTATCCCCCTTCCCTATTAGTGACTTTCCTAGCATTGATTATCTAACATACTCTTTGTTTTGTTCATTGTCTGTTCCCCCACTGTAATGTACACTTTACGATGGGGCGGAAGTTTTGAGGTACCGTTCACGGCCATATCCCCAGCCTTTAGAATAATGCCTGACCCCATAGTAGATGCTCAGTAAATATTTGTTGAATGAGTGAGTGGATGATTACATTGTTTTCTCGTGTAGGTCACCATAATTTATTAATTTATTAAATAATTCCCATTGATGGACATTTAGGGACTTTTTTCAGTTTTCTCTACTTTTATAAGCAAAGTTATATTGAATAATCTCATAGGTATATTTTTGTACTATCATATGATGATCTCTAGAATAGATTCCTAGAGGTAGAATTGTGAGTTTAAAGGATGTTCGTATTTTGAATTTTGAATAATTATTTCCCAGCTTTTCCCTCCCCTAAGAAAAAGAGTTTGTATCAATTTACAATTCTGCTAACAGTGTATGAGGACACCCGTTTCCCTACACCCTTGCCTATACCAGGTATAATCAACCTTTAAGTCTTTGTTGATCTGATGGATGAAAATGATTTCTCATCTTAATTTGAATTTCTTTCATTATGAGTGAGGTTGAGCACCATTTCATGTATTCATTTACCTTTTATATTTACTTTTCTGCTTATCTCTTCTTTTTCCATTGTTATATGAGGTTTTTGCTTGTGTTTTTGCTAACACATCTGTTTTTTGCTTTGGTATATTTCTTCTCTAGGCTGCAACCACATACATCCCCAGAGAACAGTATACATCTGGGCCACTGCTATTCTATGCCTAGAAAGTTTCTAGCCCTGGTGTTAGCATCTTCATCTCTAATTCTTGCTCATATTTATTTCATGTGTGTGTAAGATAGGGTCTCGCTCTGTTGCCTGGGCGAGAGTGCAGTGGTGTCATCATAGCGCACTGCAACCTCAAATTCCTGGGCTCAAGTGATCCTCATGCCTGAGCCTCCAGAGTAGCTGGGACTACAGGTACATACCACCATACCTGGCTAATTTTCTGTTTTTTATAGAGAAGAGGTCTTGCTGTGTTGCTCAGCCTGGTCTTGAACTCCTGGCCTCAAGCACTCCTTCAGCCTCAGCCTCCCAAAATGCTAGGATTACAGGCGTAAGACACTGTGCCTGGCCTGCTCATATTTTTTGTTTGTTTGTTTATTAGTAAAGATAATCGTGTAAGCACATGGCAGATGTTGGCTATGTGCTAGGTACCATGTTTAGCACTTTCTTTTTCTTATGTCTTTAAGTGTCACAGCAACCCTATCAGGGAGTACTAGTTTGTCTCTGCCTATAAAATTTATATACTGTTAATATATGTAGAGAAAATGAGGGATGGTGAGATTAAGTGACTTGCCCAAGGTCACACAGCTAGTAAATGGCAAAGCCAGGATTTGAGTCCAGGCAGAGGTGCTCAAGGGCCTGCCCTGCTTACCACTGAGCTCTCTAACCTCCAGTATGGGTAGTGGGTTGTGTTGCCCATTGTCTGCTTTCAAGAGGCCTTTCTGCCCATGTCCCCATTCAGAAGATTGACTACTGTTGCTGAAGCCAGGGAAAGGTATTCACATACAGGTGTTGGAGTTTCTTTACTTATAAACTAGATTCTGTTACATGGTTCAAAGTCAACATAATATAAAAAGGTATTTGGTGAGAAGTTTCACACCCACTCTTACCTCATCCACTCTGGTGCCCCTGCCTTCTACTTTCATTAGTTTCTGTGTATACTTCCTATTTCTTAGTATACTCACAAGCAAAATAAATACAACAGGTCCTTTGGTTCAGTGTCATTTTGTTGTAATGTTGATGAGGAAAAAAATATTGATTCCCAGCCAGGGCCACTGTGCGTGGGGTCTGCATATTCTCTACATGTCCGTGTGGGTTTTCTCTGGGTACTCCGGCTTCCTCACATATCCCAAACATGTACGTGTCGGGAGAACTGGCATGACAAAGTGCTCTCAGTCTGAGTGAGTGTGGATGTGCGTGTGAGTGCACCCTGCGATGAGACGGCGTCCTGTCCAGGGCTGGTTCCCACCTTGTGCCCTGACCTGCCAGGATGGGCTCTGTCCACCTGTGGCCCTGAAGTGGAATAAGTGGACAAATAATGATCTTTCTTGTCTTTATTAATCTTCTTAAATGTGTGTATAGCTCACATTTACTGCAATGTTTAATATTAGAAGTGTTTTGGACTGCATTAAGAAGTTTAGTGATGTTTCTCTGACCAGAAATACGCCATAGGATCTTAACCCTTGTGTATGTGAATTAGTCTGTGGTAAAATTGGTTTCCTTATATGTCATTTCACTTAAGGTTGCAGTTGCCAAGAACCTGTTGACGCTGTTGGAGACTTACTGTATATCCATATATATATATAATGTTCCCCCTTTCTTACACATAAACTACCACACTGTATACACTTTTTTACACTTTATTTTTTCACTCAGCTCATCCAAAGGCTAAGATCATTTCATTCTTCAAATATTTATTGCGTGCCTGCTTATACAAGGCACCGTGTTGGCTTTAGAGGAGTATAAAAGAAGCTTTACACATAGAAATCTCTGGACCCAGGAAGTTTACAGTCAAGTTCTGTAACGAGAGCATAAGTGAACATAAACTGTGGTGTTTCTATGACATGGTGCTTTCTTGGCTGATTCGGGCCTCAATACAAAGCACACTCAGCCTGCTGAAGGTAGTAAATATGCATCTTTGTGTTTGGGGCCAAGGCAAGATCCACTGAATTAGAAGAACTATGTCTTATTTATATTAATATCTTCTTCAGGACTTTTATGGTTTGAACAATGACTCTGCACTTGTTTTAAGTATAGACTTCAAGGAAACTGTTATATCTTTTTCATGAACCCAAAGGGGAGATTTTTAGAACCATTTTGATTTTAGAATTCATCCCTGCCTCAGGAGCCTTGTCAAATTGGATTGAAATGAAATTTTCACGTGGCTAAAATAGAACTGAAGGAAGGGAGCTTGTCTACAGAGGGTTTGTTTTGGTGGGAGTCATCTTCTTCTTCCCGTATTCAGGCTTCCTCCTCCACTTACTCCTACCCCGTGGGCAGAACGTGGAAAAGAGTTAGTTTATCCCAACTAGAGTACAGTATTTTAGAGCTGCGGGCCAGCTACCCTCAATGTATTGGTTTTGGATCTCAGTTTCTATGTATTACAACTTAATTCTGTTAAAAGAGATCTTTGTCAGAACCTCTCCAACACTTCCAGACACTCCAGGAGCCATGTGGAAGCAGCATGCTGTTGTCATTAAAAAAGTAGGCTCTGCAGCTGGCTTGCTAGTGTTGAGTTCTGAGTCTCCCACTTTCTTGCTGTGACAAGTTACTGGGCTTCTGTTAGTTTTCACTGTCCCTAATTAGAGATCATGAATGTTTGAGGTCTATGAATTGATTCAGTTTATTCTCCCCGCTGAGCTTTATAGCCAAGGACAAGAACCAGAAGAGAAAATATAAAATCTAGCATTTTATATTTATCAAAGCACTTTTTATCAAAGATCATAATGCATACTATGCATGTAATATGCACATATTACATGTATATAATACATGTACTAAGTATTTCCATGCTTAGTATGATGCAAAGGAATATTGTTTTCTGAAAGAAGATGAATTCCAAAGGAAAAAAAGTCAAAGTTAGAAGTCACATGAGGGCTAGAAGTAGTGAGGGAATATGGTTTTCTCTTAGCTTCCTTCCCATGGCTGCCAAACTATTTTCTGAAGAATGTTTTGTGATAGATGCCCTTTCCTTAGAAAGCCTGTCACATTACAAGAAAAGGGTTTCTTCCTTTGGAGATACATTTTTGGGCACGGAAAGGCTTTTTTTCTTGCCATGCTTTTTGTTCTAGGAGCCTGGTGCTTGCTGCCACACACCTGGTTTGGGAGAAGAGGAAGACTCTGGGGCTCTTTACTGGGATAGAGATGGAAAGGGAACATGGCCTGGCTGCATGGGCCTGCTGTCCCTGCCCTGCACCCCCAGAAACCCTTCCTGCAGGAGCTGCAGGATAAGGGAGTTGCATTGCTTCAGGGTCTTCCAGAGATTTGGACATTTTCTTTGCATCGTAATCATTTTGATCTGTTCCCTCAGGCTTTTTATTGAAAAACTACCAAAGCATCGAGATTACAAATCTGCTGTCATTCCTGAAAAGAAAGACACAGTAAAGGTGGGTCTTAACTTTCATTGTTTGTCCATCTAAAAGCTTCAAAGCAGCACAGTCTTACTTCTAGATAAAAGTAGTGGTCTCTGCATCTGAGCATCAAATCCTGCAATAGGAGATAAGGCCATTTCACCAGAAAAATTATGAGGTTGCGCATATGGTACACTAGGGGGTATTTTAAATCATTTTGGGAAGTATTGCTGCCCTTGCCGACTTGACTTAAGTCTTCTTTTTACTTCTCTACTTACATAGCTGACATTGTTTCTAATTCTGTTTCCTGTTTTTTATCTCAGAAATTAAAGGAGATTGCATTTCCCAAGGCAGAAGAGCTGAAAGCAGAGCTGTTAAAACGATATACCAAAGAATATACAGAATATAATGAAGAAAAGGTCAGTATATAGCAGCAAAGAAAAGACAAAAAATTATTTTGGTTTCTGTGGTTATGCTCTGGGATTGTAATATGATACTTCAGCAGATCCTGTGATTTTAATCAAAGGCCAGAAACTCAAAAAGGTAGAACACCAGTGGTTAGGCTGAGGATTCTAATACAGATTGAGCCTACTTGTCCAAGAGGGTCACTTGAGGCACAGAAAATCTATTGCCTGTCTGGTATAGGTATAGTAAGAACTTTAAGAACAATGAAAATTCTCACCAAAACATAAGTTTTTAGATCAGAGAATTTGAAAGTTTGATTCATATTTGGTGATACCTGGAGCTGTTTATAGTAATTGATTTTTCAAGCTGTTTTCAAATGATGCTTGTTAGGAAGAGTCAGTTAAAACATGTGGAGATGCTCCCAGGGAACTGCCAGCAGCCAGATGTGAGTATCTACTGCAAGCACTTACACTTTATTGTGTAGCTGTCTGCTGGGCTCTATTGTGGACTCTGATGTTGAAAAGCAGCAGAGGGTGAATAGCTATGAGGACTATATTTCTAAGGCACTGAGTGAGTGAAATCTTTAATGAAGGAGGTTATTACTTAATATTTCTTATTAGTTTAAAATGTCACTCTGTATTGAACTGATCACCAGAAAAATTTCAGAAGCTTCATTTTGGGTCAAAATTCAGTAGAAGGCTGAGGTGGGAAGATCACTTGAGGCCACGAGTTTGAGACCAGCCTGGGCAACACGGTGAGACCTTGTCTCTAAAAAGTAAAAAATAAAAAAATTAGTTGGACATGGTGACACACACCTATAGTCCCAACTACTTGAGAGGCTGAGGTGGGAGGATTCCTTGATCCCAGGAATTCGAGGCTGCAATGAACTGTGGTTGTGCCACTGCACTCCAACCTGGGTGATAGAGCAAGACCCCATCTCTAAAAAGAAAAGTTCATTTTACACAACATATCAGGTATAAGTTTGGATTTGGTTTTATTTTATAGCCTTACTTGGGATACAGAATTAGAGAATACAGTTAGAGAATAAAACTGTATGTGATGCAGGTTGTAGAGTACAGGCAGTAAGTTGCATCAAGATTTCAGTAAGAAGAAAATGCAGTAAGTAGAGCCATTGAGGGGAAGGGTACTGAGAGAACTGGGACTTTAACTGTCCTTGGAGATAGGTATCAGTGGCCAGATGGGAAGGGGGGAGTGACTATATTCCATGAATATAAAGTACTGAGGGAAGTATGAATTTTGAGTTAGGAAATCAGGCCAGAGCAGAAGTACACTTTGGAAATCTCCCTGCCTAAAAGCCTTGTTCTCTTGAGGTGTGAAGGCATCTGAGGGGTGATTTAGGGGCCTAAATCCTTTTCTTTCTTTGTAGAAGAAAGAAGCGGAGGAATTTGCCCGGAACATGGCCATCCAGCAGGAGGTGGAAAGGGAAAGACAGAGGATAGCACAGCAGAAGCAGCAACAATTGGAACAGGAACAGTTCCATGCCTTTGAGGAAATGATCCGGAACCAGGAGCTAGAAAAGAGCGACTGAAAATTGTACAGGAGTTTGGGAAGGTGGACCCTGGCTTAGGTGGCCCACTGGTGCCTGACTTAGAAAAGCCCTCCTTAGACATGTTTCCCACCTCACCTTTCTCACCCACACAGCCTTTAGACTGTAACACAACTGTGAGGCCAGCGAAGCCACCTGTGGTGGATAGGTCCTTGAAACCTGGAGCCCTGAGCAACTCAGAAAATAGTGAGTACATTTTCTGATGTCCTCTTCCAACTCAGTTGCAGCCAGATAGAGTATCGTTCTGGGGGAGTCAGTCCGAGAGTACCTCCATGATACCATTAATAGGATTTAGTCACAGACACCCATTGAATAAGTGTTGCCATATTGTATCCTGTCACCCTGGCTATATTATAAAAGTGGCCTTTTGCGTAAACTATATAATTTTCCTGAGCCAAGTCAATTGTCTGAGAAGTTAATACTGTCCTTGAAAGTCAGACTATCAACTTTTAAGGATTATCCAGAGATTTGAAATGTTCAGTGAATTAGAGACCACTGAACTTTTGTAAAAATAAATTTGAAATTTATAATACCACTGTGCAATTCAACAGCTGACTTTCAGAAAATAAAAAAGGCTACTGAATTGTGCTTACCCTGAAAGCCTTCCTAATCTTTACAGAGCTTATTCAAGATAAACATTATATATAGTTGGTGATAACTCAGTCTGGCCTGAAAACTATTAACAGTCTTCCTCCTCTCACCAACAATTCGTGATCTGATAAAATAATAATACGGGCAAAATGATGAGTAACCTTGATAATGAGAATAAATTTTTGAGGGTAGGAGTCAACTTTCAAGTAGTTATTTAAAGAAGTCAGCTTTGCAGAAGGATACACTTAAAAGCACAGTGTAAGGCCACACGCAATTCTCATACCTGTAATCCCAGCACTTTGGGAGGCCAAGGCCGGAGGATTGCTTCAGGCCAAGAGTTCACGACCAGCCTGATCAAGAGGAAGATCCTGTCTCTACAAAAAATAGAAAAAATTAGCCAGGTGTGGTAGTGTGCTCCTGTAGTCCCAGCTACTCGGGAGGCTGAGGCAGGAGGATCACTTGAGCCCAGGAGTTGGAGGCTGCAGTGAGCTCTGATGATGCCACTGCACTCTACCTGGGATGGCAGAGCGAGACTCTGTCTCAAAAAAGAAAAAAAGAACAATGTAATAATGGGTAAGAAGGGCTGACTCTGAAGCCTGGCCTTTAGAGCTTCTCTTCATTTACTTAATGGGCTTATCTCCCACTCTCTTCCTTCATATGTAGTCTATACTCTGTGAAATTGGACTAAAATGTTCCCAGAGCATGCCTGGACTATCTTACCCAAAGAGATTTGTTAACATTTGCCATCTACCTAGAATCCCCTTTCCTCTGTTTCTGCTTTCCCCGGTTTTTTTGAAGTTTTTCCAGATTCCCCTCCCTTCAATCAGATTGATTCTGTTCTCCTTAAAACTCTTCAAGCTCTTTCAATCCCTAATGCAATTGACATCATTCACCTGATAGTGTCGTCATTTCTCAATAGCTGGATTTTAATTTCTTTTCAGGTTGGGGCTTGGGTCTTATTCATGGTTGTGTTCCCTGTGGGGTGAGCACAATGTCTACCGGGTATGAACTTCGGAGGTGGTCACTGAATTGAAAGGAAAGGACTGTGCCAAACCTAATTCATAATCCTTAGATGCCGTCATCAGACTGCCACGTGACTGTGGGCTGACTTTGTTACCTCTCCAGCTCTTCACATCTTGCTGCTGAATGTGCAGAAGCAGAATATCTTTTTTTACTTTTTTTTTTTTTAGTATAAAAATCTGGCTGTGAAAGATGCTTGCTAACTTTAGCTTGCTGGCTGTCTCACAGGGTTTCTCCATGGAGTTCAGGCACTGGGTCCCTTCTTGGTATCCTGAAGCAGGTTTTATCAGCTGCTTCGTTCATGCCTTTTTTGGGGGACTAGACTATATTTTGTATAATTTTGTTCTGGTTTGGCATTTTTACTTTCTACTAAAAGACTAAGTTCAGAAATAAATAACTACCCAAATTATTTTCTGTTATGAACACTATATCCTGGTGTATTTCTTTGAAAGTCATACTCTCTGATATTCTTATCTGAAATAAAAGAGAGATTTTAAATTATAATAGAAGTTTATATGAATGGGGGGGTGTTAGTCCACTTTGTGCTACTGTATCAGAATACTTTAGTAATTTATAATGAACAGGAATTTATTTGACTTATGGTTCTAGAGACTGGAAAGTAAAGATTGGTGGGCCCTCTGGTGAGGGCCTTCATGCTGTGTTATCCTGCGGTAGAAGAGCAGATGGGCCAAAGACAGAGCTCTCCTGACCTAATCACCTCTTAAAGGTTCTGCCTCTCAACATTTGCACTAGGGACTCAGTTTCCAATACATGAACCTTGGGGACACATTTAAACCACAGCAGGGAGGTTATCTTTTTAATCCCTTATATTAGATTCTGACAGAAAATTCCCTATGTCAGGAACTCTGTTAAAGTAGAAGATTACCCTTTTCTCAATTTGATTGACTAAAGCCTACTCTTCTTTTCTTGAAGTAATGTGGTCCCAACAGCTGTGGCTGGAGATTGGAAAAGAGACTTTACAACCCTTTTTTGGTGCCATTAGGATGAGATACCCACTCACTGCCTGAAGTTGGGGGACCCCAGTGATTTAGCAAGGCTCTCCCAGAGGCGCCAGCTGTGAGGTCTGCTTGGGGAAGCTCAGCCCAGTAGTCTCAGACGTTCCCCCTGTCTCCATTACAGTTCCTGCCATCGATGGATTGCGCCACGTGGTGGTGCCTGGGAGACTGTGCCCACAGTTTCTCCAGTTAGCCAGTGCCAACACTGCCGGGGAGTGGAGACATGTGGAATTCTCTGTGGAAAACTGGTAAAGAAAACAAACTCTTTCCTGAGCTGGGACTGTTTCTTCTCCCTTGGCCTGCTATGACTCTCAGAGAAGATATCCAGGTCAGTTACTCTTCATGCTGATCCCTTGCTGAAGGAACCACGGACTACAAAATGTAGTGTCACTTTGAAATTGATGACCCTGTATTTGATTTTCAGAGTCCCTTGAATTGAAGTAATTATCTTAAATGCTAGTACTAAGAAATACCTAGTTGTAAACTTAGCAAGAAGATCCAGTCATTATATATGACTTTTTGAGTACCTACTTTATGGTAGGACCTGGATTATAACATATGTAAAGCACCACAAAACGTGCCCAATCACTTTGCAGAGATGGAAGACATACACCAAAGATACAGTGTATGCCGAATAGTGTGTATAATATGAGCACTAGAAATTTTGTAGAAGGAAAGGTCACTGAATGGAGGCCCTTAAAACCCAGCACTAACTGCTGAATGAATGAATGCATGAAGTGGAATAGACTTAACCCGAACCTTAAGGGATCAGAAGGACTTAAGGAAACAGTGAAAGGGAAACTACTTTAGGCATGAACAAAGGGAGGGAAATGGTACACTACCCAGAGCCTCTCAAAAACCATGAGTTTGGCTGCAATGGGAAATTCCCAAAGGGATGTGGTGATTGCACAGGCTATGGAGTCTGGGGTTGGTCTTGGCATCTGTCCCTTTACAGAGCACCCCAGGCAATGTGCATGAGCAGCCAAGGTTGTGAACCTCTGAGGCGAGGGACTCCTGCTGGGTGGGAAGGGCCTTCACTTGTATAGATGTTTCACTTTCCACTGTTATAACAGAGCAGGGAATTGTGACAAGCTGTTCTCTCCTGTGGCAGATGAGGAATGAATTTACCATTACCCATGTTCTCATCCCCAAGCAAAGTGCTGGATCTGACTACTGTAACACAGAGAATGAAGAAGAACTTTTCCTCATACAGGATCAGCAGGGCCTCATCACACTGGGCTGGATTCATGTAAGCAATTCTGGGTTCTCTGAGGGTTAGTCTCCTATTCTTTCATTGTGTTGTAAACACACTGCTCATTTCTTTCCTCCTTTTTATTTATTTTATTTTTATTTTTTATAGATGGGATCTTGCTCTGTTGCCCAGGCTGGAGTGCAGTGGCACAACCACAGCTCACTGCAACCTTGAATCTCTGCCTGGGCTCAAGCAATCTTCCCACCTCAGTCTCCCAAGTAGCTGGGACTACAGGTGCATGCCACCACACCTAGCTAATTTTTTTAAAAATTATTTTGTAGAGACAGGGTCTCACTATGTTGCTCAGGCTGGTCTCAAACTCCTGGCCTCAAGCAGTCCTCCTGCTCCAGTCTCCCAAAGTGCTGAGATTGCAGGTGTGAGCCACTGTGCCTGGCCAATTTTCAATGAGCCAAGAAAGTTAATTCAGATGCTTGCATTTGGTCTTTCTTAAAGCAGCATATACCTTTATATAAACCAGAAGAGCTTCCAATATACATGATTTTGAAGTGTTTGTATATCTTGTCTCTACAAAAAATAGAAAAAATTAGCCAGGTGTGGTAGTGTGCTCCTGTAGTCCCAGCTACTCGGGAGGCTGAGGCAGGAGGATCACTTGAGCCCAGGAGTTGGAGGCTGCAGTGAGCTCTGATGATGCCACTGCACTCTACCTGGGATGGCAGAGCGAGACTCTGTCTCAAAAAAGAAAAAAAGAACAATGTAATAATGGGTAAGAAGGGCTGACTCTGAAGCCTGGCCTTTAGAGCTTCTCTTCATTTACTTAATGGGCTTATCTCCCACTCTCTTCCTTCATATGTAGTCTATACTCTGTGAAATTGGACTAAAATGTTCCCAGAGCATGCCTGGACTATCTTACCCAAAGAGATTTGTTAACATTTGCCATCTACCTAGAATCCCCTTTCTCTGTTTCTGCTTTCCCCGGTTTTTTTGAAGTTTTTCCAGATTCCCCTCCCTTCAATCAGATTGATTCTGTTCTCCTTAAAACTCTTCAAGCTCTTTCAATCCCTAATGCAATTGACATCATTCACCTGATAGTGTCGTCATTTCTCAATAGCTGGATTTTAATTTCTTTTCAGGTTGGGGCTTGGGTCTTATTCATGGTTGTGTTCCCTGTGGGGTGAGCACAATGTCTACCGGGTATGAACTTCGGAGGTGGTCACTGAATTGAAAGGAAAGGACTGTGCCAAACCTAATTCATAATCCTTAGATGCCGTCATCAGACTGCCACGTGACTGTGGGCTGACTTTGTTACCTCTCCAGCTCTTCACATCTTGCTGCTGAATGTGCAGAAGCAGAATATCTTTTTTTACTTTTTTTTTTTTTTAGTATAAAAATCTGGCTGTGAAAGATGCTTGCTAACTTTAGCTTGCTGGCTGTCTCACAGGGTTTCTCCATGGAGTTCAGGCACTGGGTCCCTTCTTGGTATCCTGAAGCAGGTTTTATCAGCTGCTTCGTTCATGCCTTTTTTGGGGGACTAGACTATATTTTGTATAATTTTGTTCTGGTTTGGCATTTTTACTTTCTACTAAAAGACTAAGTTCAGAAATAAATAACTACCCAAATTATTTTCTGTTATGAACACTATATCCTGGTGTATTTCTTTGAAAGTCATACTCTCTGATATTCTTATCTGAAATAAAAGAGAGATTTTAAATTATAATAGAAGTTTATATGAATGGGGGGGTGTTAGTCCACTTTGTGCTACTGTATCAGAATACTTTAGTAATTTATAATGAACAGGAATTTATTTGACTTATGGTTCTAGAGACTGGAAAGTAAAGATTGGTGGGCCCTCTGGTGAGGGCCTTCATGCTGTGTTATCCTGCGGTAGAAGAGCAGATGGGCCAAAGACAGAGCTCTCCTGACCTAATCACCTCTTAAAGGTTCTGCCTCTCAACATTTGCACTAGGGACTCAGTTTCCAATACATGAACCTTGGGGACACATTTAAACCACAGCAGGGAGGTTATCTTTTTAATCCCTTATATTAGATTCTGACAGAAAATTCCCTATGTCAGGAACTCTGTTAAAGTAGAAGATTACCCTTTTCTCAATTTGATTGACTAAAGCCTACTCTTCTTTTCTTGAAGTAATGTGGTCCCAACAGCTGTGGCTGGAGATTGGAAAAGAGACTTTACAACCCTTTTTTGGTGCCATTAGGATGAGATACCCACTCACTGCCTGAAGTTGGGGGGATCCCAGTGATTTAGCAAGGCTCTCCCAGAGGCGCCAGCTGTGAGGTCTGCTTGGGGAAGCTCAGTCCAGTAGTCTCAGACGTTCCCCCTTTCTCCATTACAGTTCCTGCCATCGATGGATTGCGCCACGTGGTGGTGCCTGGGAGACTGTGCCCACAGTTTCTCCAGTTAGCCAGTGCCAACACTGCCCGGGGAGTGGAGACATGTGGAATTCTCTGTGGAAAACTGGTAAAGAAAACAAACTCTTTCCTGAGCTGGGACTGTTTCTTCTCCCTTGGCCTTCTATGACTCTCAGAGAAGATATCCAGGGTCAGTTACTCTCCATGCTGATCCCTTATTGAAGGAACCATGGACTACAAAATGTAGTGTCACTTTGAAATTGGTGACCCTGTGTTTGATTTTCAGAGTCCCTTGAATTGAACTGATTCTCTTAATGCTAGTACTAAGAAATACCTAGTTGTAAACTTAGCAGGAAGATCCAGTCATTATCTATATATTGCTTTTTGAGTACCTACTTCATGGTAGGACCTGGGATTATAACATATGTAAAGCACCACAAAACGTGCCCAATCACTTTGCAGAGATGGAAGACATACACCAAAAGATACAGTGTATGCCGAATAGTGTGTATAATATGAGCACTAGAAATTTTGTAGAAGGAAAGGTCACTGAATGGAGGCCCTTAAAACCCAGCACTAACTGCTGAATGAATGAATACATGAAGTGGAATAGACTTAACCCGAACCTTAAGGGATCAGAAGGACTTAAGGAAACAGTGAAAGGGAAACTACTTTAGGCATGAACAAAGGGAGGGAAATGGTACACTACCCAGAGCCTCTCAAGAACCATGAGTTTGGCTGCAATGGGAAATTCCCACAGGGATGTGGTGATTGCCCAGGCTATGGAGTCTGGGGTTGGTCTTGGCATCTGTCCCTTTACAGAGCACCCCAGGCAATGTGCATGAGCAGCCAAGGTTGTGAACCTCTGAGGCGAGGGACTCCTGCTGGGTGGGAAGGGCCTTCACTTGTATAGATGTTTCACTCTCCACTGTTATAACAGAGCAGGGAATTGTGACAAGCTGTTCTCTCCTGTGGCAGATGAGGAATGAATTTACCATTACCCATGTTCTCATCCCCAAGCAAAGTGCTGGATCTGACTACTGTAACACAGAGAATGAAGAAGAACTTTTCCTCATACAGGATCAGCAGGGCCTCATCACACTGGGCTGGATTCATGTAAGCAATTCTGGGTTCTCTGAGGGTTAGTCTCCTCTTCTTTCATTGTGTTGTAAACACACTGCTCATTTCTTTCCTCCTTTTTATTTATTTTATTTTTATTTTTTATAGATGGGATCTTGCTCTGTTGCCCAGGCTGGAGTGCAGTGGCACAACCACAGCTCACTGCAACCTTGAATTCCTGGGCTCAAGCCATCCTCCCGCCTCAGCCTCCCAAGTAGCTGGGACTACAGGTACATGCCACCACACCTAGCTAATTTTTTATAAAATTATTTTGTAGAGACAGGGTCTCACTATGTTGCTCAGGCTGGTCTCAAACTCCTGGCCTCAAGCAGTCCTCCTGCTCCAGTCTCCCAAAGTGCTGAGATTGCAGGTGTGAGCCACTGTGCCTGGCCAATTTTCAATGAGCCAAGAAAGTTAATTCAGATGCTTGCATTTGGTCTTTCTTAAAGCAGCATATACCTTTATATAAACCAGAAGGGCTTCCAATATACATGATTTTCAAGTGTTTGTATATCTTGTGCAGTCTTCTGGTAATGTTCAGGTGAAATATAATTCCTTCTCTAAAGATTATTTCTTAATTTTTCTTTCTATTCCTTTTCAACTCCTCACTATTACAGACGAAGCTAGTTTTCATGTTGTGTGACAGAGTTACACATAAATTGGCTTATTCCTGGATTTGGGAGGATTACACATACTTGTATGCCAGAATTTGCGAAATACTAACCTGGGAGGCAGTCCCATGTGCCTTCTGTCCTTTCCTCCATTAAATTACATTAATATTGACTGATTTGCCTATTCTTGTGTATCTCCCTCATTGTAGTAGATGAGGGAGAGGAAACTTGTTCTCCATGTGCCAGGGGATACAAATTTGAGTAAGATATGATTTTAGCCTCATAAAATAGACAATAATCTTCACATGAAGCAGAATATGCCAAGGGCCCTCAAGTGGTACCAACAGGGCACTGTGGAATTCAGAGGAAAGAGGAATCATACCTGATGTGGTTTAGTAGAATTTCAACAAGCTGGGCCAAGGGAGAGTTCCATATGGAAGGGACAGTATAGGGAATAGGCAGACTGTGTTTCCAGAGCATTGAGTGGTCCAGTTTCCTGGGATTTATGGTTCATATCAGGAAAGAGTGGGAGATACATTGGAGCCATATTATGGAGGGTTTGGGATAGACAGGCAGAATGCTTATGCTTTTTTTGGGGGGGGGGGTTCAGAATCTTCCTCTGTCACCCTGGCTAGAATGCAGTGGCATTGAACTCCTGGGCTCAAGCAATCCCACTGCCTAAGCCTCCCGGGTAGCTGGTGTGTGCCACCACCCCTGGGTAATTTTTTTCTATTTTTGATAGCAATGGTGTCTTGCTCTTGCTCAGGCTGGTCTCGAATTCCTGAAGTCAAGAGATCCTCCTAGAGTGCTAGGATTATTATGGGTGTGAGCCACCACACCCATACTTGTTATGATTTTTAATAAGTGGAGAATTCTTAAAGGTTTTTGAGCAAAGCAATGATGTAATCAATGCCATACTTTAGAAAATTCAACATAAATGCAGTTTTGTGGTAGGTTGTGACAGGGAGAGTGTGCTGATAAAGTCTAATGATGAGCTCGGGTGATGTCAATGTGTTTGGGAAGGAGGAGATGAATGTAGGATTTCAGAGAATTTGGGGAATGAGTAATAGAGGATAATGAGTAAGAGTCAATGATGACTCAGAGATTTGGGGCCTGGCAGTGGTCATCTCATAAACAGAAGTAGGGGATTGAAGAGGAGGACTTTCTTTGGAAGTGGGTTTCGGTTCTGAGTACATTGAATTTCAGGTTCTGGTAAAACATCAGATCTTTGGAGGTAGTTATCAGGCAGTTGGAAATGTGAAGCTAGAACTTGGGAGCAAAGTCAAAGCAGGAGATAGGGATCTGGAAGTCTCTGCATAGAGCTGATCTTGGAAGCCTTGGAAGGTGGGGGGAGGGGTCGAGAGCAAGAAGAGACTCATTGACAATTTGGGGGACAGGCTACCTAGGGGAACACAGAAAGTAGTCAATAATGAAGCAAAAGTTGTATGAGATGGGTGAGAGTAGTGTTAAGACACAGAAGCCACAGGAGGGGGAATGCTTTAAGAAGGAATTCCAGGATGTTATCAATGTCACATGGTGCAGAGAGCTCCAGAGTGGTCAGGACTTGGATCAGCCTGTTGGATTTGATGAGGTCATTGAGGACCTCGAATTAGTGGCTTTTAGGCAGTGGTGGGAGTGGATTGTAAGGGTTTAAGAAGTCATGGAGGCCAGGCATAGTGGCTTACACCTATAATCCTAGCACTCTGGGAGGCTGAGGCAGGAGGATCACTTGAAGTCAGCAGTTCAAGACCAGCCTGAGCAAGAGCGAGACCTCTGTCTCCACGATAAATAGAAAAATAAGCCAGGTGTCGTGGCATGCACCTGTAGTCCCAGCTACCCAGAAGGCTGAGGCAGAAGGATCGCTTGAGCCCAGGAGTTGGAGGTTGCAGTGAGCTCCGATGATGCCACTGTACTCTACCAGGCAACAGAGCAATACTCTGTCTCAAAAAAAAAGAAAAAGAAAAAAAGTCATGGGGATTGAGGTGGTGGCGATAGTGATGTGTACACTACCGTTGTGAGGAGCTTACCTCTAGAGGAAAGGAAAGAGACGGTGGCGGCCTAAGGAGGAGCTGGGTTGAGAGAATGTTTGCAATTGCTTAGTGTGAAAAGGCTTGAATATACGTCTTGTTTTGATTTTGTTTTTTCAAAACTTTATATTTTGAAATATATCAAACACATAAGAGAGCACAGAAACTAAATGTACACTTTAACGAATCTAAGCAAACATCTGTGTGCACACACTACCAAGGTCAGGAAATAGAACACTGCCAGAAGTATACTCCCAGCCCAGTCACACGTCCTTTACAGGTAATCCCTCTCCTGACTTTTCTGGTCTTCCCTTTGTTGCTTTCTTTATATTTTTACCATCTAAATGTGTATCCCAAAAAGCTATAGTTTACTTTTGCCTGATTTTGACCTTTTTGTAAATGGAATTGTATGATATGTATATTTGTGTCTTGCTTCTTTTTCTCAACATTTTGAAGGTTTATCCATATTCTTATGTGTAGTTATCTGTATGTGTTTTTATGCCCAATGAACCAGTGGAGATGTAAATGGGTAGGAGAAACAAAGTAATGTGTTGGTATTGAAATATTGAATCAGAAAGTACAAAAAGGAAATTTGTCTTCATATGGGGAGAAAAACACCCATTCCTCTGAGACAGGATTGAAGGAAGAGAGATGAAGATGCAGAGGAATTTTTGAAATGGTGTTTGGAGGGGTTGAGGGAACTCACTTTAGACAATCTTGATTTCAATAAGGTTGGAGTCTAGGTCTGCTATCAAACAGGAGGGAGACAAAGGTGGATTTAGAAACTGAAGGAGATGGGGGAAAGTTTGAAATAATTACTATCTAGATTTCAGGTAGAACTTATCCACAAATGAATAAGAGGATTTTTTAGTATCAGTGATGACCCAGCTAGAACAAATTTAAAGGCTAAGTTCATAGTAGCTTAGGGGTTTTTTTTCCCCATGATGTTTCTGCACCTTTCCTTCCTAATTTGGGATTACAAACAAATAAACAAAAAGCAGACTATAAGGTTTGTTTAAATCTTAAAATTGGCAAGAGGAGAATGTAAAAGATCAATTCTTCCTCCTGCACCTTGCCAACTGTAAATCAGCTTCCCTGGTCAAAAACTTGTATGGTCATGGATTGTTGAACCCCCAACCCAGGTCTTTTGATTCAGTTTAACAGTTGTTTATTGTACCCCTGCTGTGTGTCTCTTTATCATCTTTCTAGCTACCCAACTTCAGGTTGTAGGCCTAGAGTGGCTTGTGTCAGCCTCGTTTACTCCCAGTTAGAATCCTGGGCTCTCACTATGGGATGAGCACAGGCCATTGCTCTGTAGCAGTCTAAAGGATTATGCTACCATCTGGTAGAAACTGTTTTTCCCTGGTGGTCCCTGAAGTTCTTACATGCCCCATATGGACTCATGTGTGGATTTGCTGCTAGCATTTAGCTAACAAGTTCCTGCCCTAAAGACTTCATCCACAGTGAGCTCATCACAGCATTCTGTGGAGTGGTGCTTCTCAGAGGAGGCTGCACAGAAGAATCATTTAGTGAGCTTTAAAGAAAAATGTTCCCTCTCATGGGGTATTTCCAGAGGTGGAGCACAGGAGTCTGGGCTTTTGACAAGCTTCTCAGATTTGTGCTTTTGGACAGCAGGTTTGAAAACACTGGACAGTTGTACTTGTTTATTTTTTGTGTTTTTCTGTTAGTGGAGGTCAGTGGTCTTTTTAAGTCACATTGGATCTTTTTCTTTTTCCATTCTTGTTACCTAAGAACACACCCCTCTAAGATGAACATAAGTCATCTTAGTTCCTCTGGTTGGTTGTTTTGTATACCAAAAAATGTGCTTAATAAAACATAAATAATTGGAAACAAATGAAATAAACAGAATGCACATCTAGATAGTGCTTTAACTGATTACCCTCAAATTTCAACATCTTATTCTACTTCCAAACAATACAGGCTCCTTTGCATGACTTAACTACCCACTGGAATCCAGGTAGTTCCCTACCTCCCGTATGTTCCTTGGATGATGCTTTAACTGCAGAACAACTTTTGCCTATAGAGCCCCAGATTCATGCTTGACCTTTTAACACCTCTGCCGGGAAGAAGAATCATTCATCTAATTGTGGTTTACGTGGTCCTTGACTTCTTCTGTGTTGAAATATTGGCCAGCATGTGCCATCTGTTCCAGAATGGGTGATTCTCTATGATGTAGAGAGAGCTCGTGAGGAACCAAATAAATGTTGATGGTCAATTAGAATTATGAGTCTCTTGAACAACGGAAGCCTGAATTATCCAGAGAGATACTCACACTGCTTCAAGAAGA
The DNA here is from genome assembly GCA_023783475.1 of Daubentonia madagascariensis. Lineage (NCBI taxonomy): Eukaryota > Metazoa > Chordata > Mammalia > Primates > Daubentoniidae > Daubentonia > Daubentonia madagascariensis. The sequence continues at coordinate 29,825 of JAKFHU010000633.1, forward strand.
TGAAAAGGAGAAATTCCTGGAGGAAGTTCCAAAGGCCACTCTCATGCCATTCACAGTTGTTGAGGACACCCACCTACCTTGTCCATGGACTCCCATCTTCATAACCCCACTAACATCTTTGATTCTATGGATCCCAGGTGAACCCAACATCGTAGTCCTTGAGTTCTTCCAATTTGGTTCAAGAACGGGAGAGCAAGAGCAGGAAACATCAGCAAATGGTCTCCTCTCCTGTTTCCGAGTCTGATAGGCACTGTCTCCACTCCCACTATACCTGTGATCTCTGTGCTGCAGAGAGCTGACGACCCCACTCCCCTGACACCCACAACACTGGTCTCCCCTCTTGTCTCCAGCTGGAAAGAGGCAGGTACACTCGCTGGTCTTCTCACCTGTGACGCCTGGGACATGGGTCTCCCTGCCTGTAACACCTGAGACACAGGTGTGCTCTCCTGGTCTTCATACTCCGGGCTCCCACAGCCCAGTCTCCTCACCTGCAGTTGCCACAGTCGGAATCTCCTCTCCCATCTCCATACCCCCGGTGCCTGAGACCGCTAGGCTTTTCTCCTCTCTCGAGGCCTGAGATGCAGCTCCTCACCCACCTCCCCTGCTGAGCCCCAGTGCAGATCTCTCATGTCTCCATGTACCCCCCCCATTGAGGACACCAATCTCTTCATGCGACTCCACTCCCCACGCCTGCTAAGCCCCCAGTACCTGTCTGAATGTCCACTGCACACCTGATGCAGGTTCCCCCTGCCAGTACCCATGTCCCACGAGGCCCACTATAGTGGTATCCTGGCCCGCACACACCAACCACAGGGAAACTTTTTCCTGACACCTGGAACCTGGATCTTGATTTCATTTTGAGAGGTCAAAACTTGTTTAACTGGAATATGGCACAATGTTGAATTCTTCTGCCTTGTCTATTCTGACCTCAGAATTCAATTTTTCTCCCACGCTGCAGTGGTCTTCAGGCTTCAACACTGTGAATCAGTATCTTTCCTCCACAATGGCCCAGATGCAAGGTTTGAGCTCTGCCCTCAAGCCCTCTCCATACCCCACTAGTATGATAGCCCAATGCCTCGATCCTTCCGTCCCCCAAGCTGTGCAGCCTACAGCCCTTCATCCAACTGGGAATTCCAGAACCCATCAGGCATGCTGAACTTTATGAACCAGTGGGATCAGAGTTCCCATTTTGAATAGTACAGATTGAAAGATTTTTCCCCCTTCTGTTCACTCCCCTCCTTTTGTCTGCCTGCGCCCCCCACCCTCCACCAATAAGTGTTCAGGCTGCCTAACATCTTCCACTGCCTTCAAACATGGGAAGCCAGAAAGTGTTTCAACACAACCGTAGCCTCTGGCACCACTCTCCCTGAGGAGGTGAATTAAATGAAATGCACTGGGTTATTTTGTATGTCATCTATACCCATGAGCTAGGATGCTATGCTCTTGCCTGGGCTTAACACTGTGTTGCTTTCTGTTAGACAGAAATCACCCTATCCATCAGACCCTCTGTGGAATCCCAGAATTATGGTTCTGCACAATGTATGTGAGGGCCTCTCTAATATATCCAACTACTCAGGAACTGAAGTGGGGGTGGTCTCCCTCACCCCACTTGTGACATCACCCTACCACTGCTCTCCAGACAAATCCCCTCCTATTTAGCTGTGATTCTGCTGGGGCTGATTTTATCTAAGTTATTTTATTTTTTAGTCACTTTTGTCCCTTTCCCCTCTCTCATTGTATCCCTCACCACAGAGAACTCTTCCAATTTCCAAAAATTATTTATTCTCCCTATTTCTATGAGCTCTTTTATTCATTTTATTCCTTGTTTTCTAGGACTTTATAATGGGAGTATGTGGTTTTTTTCTTTTTTTATTGACAAAAGTTGTGTTTATGGTGTATAGCATGATGTTTTGAAATATGTATGCATTGTGGAATGGCTAAATCAAGGTAACTAACAAATGCATTACCTCACATACTTATTTTGTGGTGAGAACACTTAAAATCTACTTTCTTAAGCAATTTTCAAGTACATAATACATTGTTGTGAATTATAGTCACCATGTTATACAGTAAATCTCTTGAACTTAAAAAATAGAAATAAATAAATAATGAGTCTCTTCACATTATCATGCCAAACTATACTTGTTTACAATGCTGGAAAGGAACTTGCTTATTATGAACTTCAGGTGTAGCCCCTCATGGTTGCAAATGGCTTTGTACTTGAAAAGGAGATTGTAGCCAGCTGTTGAGAACTATTTGGCTTTACCTTCCTTCATGGGCCAGGCTTGATTGTACAGTAGTCTCCACTTATCCCCGGTGGATACCTTCCCAGACCCCCAGTGGGTGCCTGAAACCACAGATAGTACCAAACTCTATATATACTTTGTTTTTTCCCATACATACATACCTACACTAAAGTGTAATTTATAAATTAGGCACAGTAAGAGATTAACAATCACTAATAATAAAATAGGACAATTATAACAATATACTGTAACAAAAATTATGTGAATGTGGTCTCTCTCTTTCTCTCTCAGAATGTCTTATTGTATATAATATTTTCAGGCTGTGGTTGACATGGGTAACTGAAACCTTGGAAAAGGAAATTGTGGGTAAGGGGGAACTACTGTGTGTCCTCACTGAGAGTTCTCTGACTTTTATTTCTCTTTTCAGACTCATCCCACACAGACTGCCTTTCTCTCCAGTGTTGACTTACACACTCACTGCTCCTACCAGATGATGTTACCAGAGTCAATAGCTATTGTTTGCTCCCCCAAGTTCCAGGAGTGAGTATATGGGACATGGTTCTGAGTGTTACAAGGAGGTAGTAGGAAGAACACCTCAGAGGAAAAAGTCTCTATCCTTGAGACCTTGTTCTTTATAAAATATATAGATTGTAATATTAATTAGTTGCTCTAAAGGGCTTCCTTTTAAGCCCCATATCCTGATAAATCTATCATGCTTGTTTAAAAAGATATCCAAGCAACCACTTAGTTGCTTTTCTAAGAAATGTCCACAAGAAATTTAAAGTGTTTGACTTGAAGCAAAGGAATTTTAAGAGTTTAATGTTGGATTAGAAAATTTCAAAATCCAACAGATTATCTCAGAATGTTGCTTCTTTTTCATTCCAAATCCTCTTATCTATTCTGAATTCTCCCAGCAAAACTAGTGTCATGGAAGTGATGAAACATTCTCTAGCTATGATTCATTCACCAGAGAAAGGATCCGTGAGCCAGCATCCTACAGAAGCTGTCTCAAAATGACCTCTGCCCTGCTGTGTGACAGTGCATGCCTGTGTTTGTGTACATGCATGTGTTGGGGACTTTGCTTGACTCTGAGCATGGCTTTTCTTATTTAAGAACTGGATTCTTTAAACTAACTGACCATGGACTAGAGGAGATATCTTCCTGTCGCCAGAAAGGATTTCACCCACACAGCAAGGATCCACCTCTGTTCTGTGTACGTATCTATGTAGAATAAATTGGGGCTGTGCTTCAAGCAGGGATGACAGGAAGGGCTGGTGAGGTGCATTGTCCTTTCTGACCCATGTAGAAGGCCAGCCTTGTCACTTATCTTTCCAGATCTCCATCATGGGGACATACATAAGAAGCAGTGTGGGATAGGAACAGATTTGAATCTTAGCTCTGCCACTGTATGTCTTTTTTTTTTTTTTTTTTTTTTGAGACAGAGTCTTACTCTGTTGCCCTGGGTAGAGTGCAGTGGCATCATCGTAGCTCACTGCAACCTCAAACTCCTGGGCTCAAGTGATCCTCCTGCCTCAGGCTCCTGAGTAGCTGGGAATACAGGCACGCACCATGACACCCTGCTAATTTTTCTATTTTTAGCAGAGATGGGGTCTTGCTCTTGCTCAGGCTAGTCTCAAACTCCTGAGCTCAAGCAATGCTGCCTCGGCCTCCTAGCCCACTGTATGTCTTTGATTAGGTAGGCTATTTACCCTTCCTGGGCCTCAGCTTTCTCATCTGTAAAATGGATATATTAATAATAATAATAATAATAATGTTTACTTTATAGGGTTATTGAGAGGATTAAATGAAGTAACATGCAGAACATAACTAATGTGGTAGCTGGCTTATTAAATGTTAGTTTTTTTCTTCATCAATGTCAGTTGCTAAGCCTGTACATCAGTAAGAGATTTGAACGCAAAGGAAAAAAGCCACTATGATAGGTAAATTAAGTACATTTGATCTGGAATTTTGCTTAGATAATAGAGATTTTATGACCCTCCTGAGAAGTTGTTTTTGCTCTAAGTTGTGTTCTATGAATGAAAAGTTTAGTTGATGATCAGTATGTTTCAGTTCACCCCCTCAAATCTATTGTGATTTGAGTAATGCTGTGTTGCATTACTCCATGCTGGCCATGGAGCATTATATTTTTGGGGGGTTAGAGAAAAGTGACCAGTATAGAAAAGGGACTCATAACCTTGTAACATAAAAGGAACTGGGGATGTTTAGAAGAGAAGCTGCAGGAAGAATCTGGGAGGTGACTTCACGTATTAGAAGAGTTGATGTGTATTTCATATCACCCCTAGTTCTAAAACTAAGACCTCATAGAATGATAGTTTCAGCTGAGTATGAGGAAGAACATTCTGATAAATCTGTTCAAAAATAGATTGTTCTGCCTTGGAATGTAATACATGTCTAGGTACTAGGATATTAAAACAGAGACTACACAATCAGAAAAAAGAAGTCTGGAACACCAATGCCCAGGTTTTCAGTTATAAAGACCCCTTTTGCATGCCAAAAGTGAGCATCTCCCACCCCCATGTGATGATATTATTAATATATGGTATAATTCCCCATGTGTTTATCATCTTGTTGACATCATGGCCCAAAAAATTGCAATGAACTCAGTAATTCTTTTCAATAAATATATATTTTAAGAATGACTCTATTTGTTCCCAGGTTTCAGCCCCAAAAAGCAAACCAGCCAACAAACCAGGAATGACCCTAGAAGACACATACATTTGAAAAATTAATGAAGACATATGGGCAGACATTGATTCAGTCTGTGGGTGATGATTCCTAGACCCCTTGCCATAACTACCACTTAAGTAGCAATCTGGCTTCCAGACTGGGAACTACTGGCCTAGAATGAGCATTTTAAATAGGGGTTTTAAAAAATAACTTTTCGGAATTGTCTAGAACTTGACCATTCTTTCTTTTTCCCTCTTACAGAACTGCAGCCACGTGAGTGTTGCGGACAGAGCAGTGAACATCACAGACCTTCGATGAGAGCTTGAGTCAGACACCTTCCAAGAACTACAAAAGCATATCAGTGTACTGTAGCCCCTTAATTTAAGCTTTCCAGAAAGCTTCGTAAGCTTTTTTAGAGAGAATAAAAAGGGGGCATCACTTGGGGAAGAGCTGATTTTCTGTTTCTGATTTGAAAAGAAATAACTGTACATATTTTTTAGGCAAGGCTGGAAAATAGCATGATGACACTAAAGCAACTGTAACTCAAAAATTAAGTCAAAAGAATGGTATAATGAACTCCCATAAATCCTTCATTCTAGATTTTCCAGTTAACATTTTTTTCCTTTCAGCTATCCTTCTAATTTCTATGCCAACCTGTTTATTATTTACCTCTGGACTAGATAGGGCATCTATGTAGAAATTTGAAAGTCATTTAGAAAATCTTTGGGGTTTTCCCATGGTTTATGGCAATATTAATGGAGCTTATTATAAGGATGAGGGACAGCTCACTGCATCTGACCAGATGGTGAGGCTTACAAACCTTGAAGAGTGATTTTGTCAGGAATTATTGTTATTTAACAAATATTTCAGGATATTTTTCCTCCACAATAAAATAACAATTAACTTGTGTTTTTGTGGTCTAGAGTGATCCTTTTGATCAAGCAGTGTATAAACAGATTAAATAAAAGGTCTGGTTGTTTTGGGAAAGGTGAGGGGAAAATGGAATTTGAGATATACTGACATTGAAGGTGTGTCCCAGTTCACTTTTAATTCTTCACTGTTTTTTCTGTGCCTGTTGCCGAGGTGTGAAGTCGTCTCTGTTCTTTGGTGCTGTCTCAGGTGGGTCATCCCATTGACTTCCTCCTTATGCCCTACAAGCTTTCCGCTGAGGATAGTAGAGCCTTTGTTTGGAGTACCAGGTTACACTCCAAATAAATGATTGCATTCCCTAGCCACCCCACCCTACTCATTTCATTGTGTTGGCTATTCTTTTCTAACTAAGGCAACACCTAGGAAGGTGTTTGAAGCTGCACTTGATACTGCATTTTTCTTTCTGTGAGCTGAGCCCTGGTGTTCTAGGTGGCCTAGAAATAATGGTGTTATTTGTCACACCTCAGGTGAGGGCAGGAGAGTAAATACCTTAGGAGAAGAATGATTTTTTTCTATATCAAAATTCTGTAGGGGGAAAAAAATCTGTGAATATATAAAGTTTTGCTTCATTTTAAAATTTCGTATCCTGAATATGTTCAGCCTTTATTGCTTAGGTTAGTGGTCCTTGAACCTTTCCCTTGAAAGGGCCAAGTCTCTATAGTCTTTTTCTTCTCTTGGGTTCTTAACTCCCAAGATAGCAGAAATTCTTTCTTCTGCAGTTTTTGGTATGAGTCAGAATGGGGGGCCAAGTGGGTTTGGGCAAGGGGAAAAGTGCCTCCTTTCCCTGCTGCAGCCCAGGGCAGCAGGGCTATTCCCCCTTGGCCTACGCAGTCCTGAAATTGCCCAGTCCTATCCTTTCCAGGAAGTCTATCCCCTTCTTTCCATTTTTTACCTGGACTATTGCAATAGGCTTTTTACCAGACCTCTTTGTTTTTAGCATTTCTTCATTCCAATCTGTTCTGCACACTTTGATCAGGAGAAGCTTCCCACATTACAGCCATCTTCATGTTTTCTTCCTTGCTCAAAAACCTGCAATAGCTTTCCATTGCCTAAAATCTAAATTTAACCTTTAGTTAGAACTTTCCACCTATGGCCACTTAAAGTTCTTACTCCTGGCTGCACATTCAAATACCTAGGGAGCTTTTTAAAAAATACTGATGCCTATGCCCCATCCCACACGAATTAAATCTGAATCTCTGGAGTGGGGCCCCAGAAATTGTTTTTGTTTTGTTTTGTTTTTGTTTTTGTCTTTCAAGCTGCTAGAATTCTCGAGTGCAGCCAAGGTTGAAAACCACTGCACTGGTCATTTATACCTAAGAATCGTGAGCTCTCTTACCAATCTCTGCACATCATAGACATTCACGAAATGTTGGTTGAACCAAAGTGAACTATGTATCATACATTGCAACCATATTGATCACTGACTTATCACCAAACTGCCATATTTTCTTGCCTCTGGCCCTGTGCACAAGGTATCTTAGTGGCTAGATGGGTGGAGGAAATCAGTCTGCAGACACCCTTTTTGCACCTGCTGCAGTCTAGCCACCACAGAGGCACTCTGCCACAGGACTGTTTCAGTGTCTCTGTCTTTACCCTACCTCCAATGGGGAGACATGGTTTCAAGCTAGCTCACAAAGAAGCAGGCAGACTGGGTAGTCCAGTGGGAGAGAGGAGGAGCCAGAGTTGTAGGGAAAGGAGGAAGGAATATTGTGAACAAAAGGGACTCAGACCATGATACCTGAGGAAAGAAGCTCATATTGAAAGGGTAATGACTACTCAGCTAAAGAGACTGACTCCTGGACTTCTGAGTCTCAAAGGCCAGGAGACTTTTCCACTCTCCCAAGCTACACAAGTACCATGCTTAGTGGTCTGGGCTGAGAAGGGAGACAGAGGCAAATGTCTGGTTGCATTCCAGTTGGCCTCAGAGGCACATATCCTCCAAAGTGCCACAGGCCAGGTACAGAGAGAATCCAGAGGAGCTGCTTTGCTGGGGCTCGGGGCAGGGCTGGGTTTTTTCAGGGGATCACTTTCACATACTCCTAGTTAAATGGGACTAAAGGGGAAGAAGAAACCCGTAAGCCTTTATAATGCTCTCTGGAGTACCAGACACCTTGAAAGGCAGCATGGGAGAAGAATTCCCTAGTGGGGCCAGCATCATGGTGGGTATTTCTTGCTTGAGAGGCAAAGGTTTCAGCTTTCATTGTGGTACACAGAATCTAAAATAAGTGCCTACCCCCTTGGACTGTTGATCGCTGCTTCTGACTTTCAGTTACCCCAGTGGAAGGAGAAATTTTTCATATTGGAGTTGAGAGGAATGGAGACTGCTGAGAACAAAGCTTTAATGAGTGAAAGTCCAGTGAATCCTGCAACTTTGATCTGTTTCAAATGGATTCATCATTCACTGAGCCTGTTAGAGCCAGACTCCAGCCCTGTGGCATTGCACAGCCGTGGGTCTTGTGTCCTTCTCTGGTGATCAAACCTGCTTCTCTTGGGGCTTAGTTCAACTTCCACCTCTTTAGTGTTTTCTCTCACTGGTTAGTTCATTCTGAGGGTTCCTTCCTTGAACTCCAGTGGCAATTATAGCCTGTTTCCCACAATTTGGTGTGTGGTTTTTGCTGTTTTGCAGTGTTTTCTTACTGTCTTCTTATGTGAGTCATATCTCTGAACTATCCTGTAAGTTTTATTAGGATAGGGACCATGTTTGCTTTATGCACTGTGTTAAGTGCCTTTCAGTCAGTATAGCACTTCCTTATTGCTTAGCTATTCCTTGAAATAGTGTCCTTGGTATTCAATCATGTGTTAGGAAGCCAGCTGGACCTGGGTCCCAGCCTGGAGACGCTTTACCCCCACCTTGTGGGAAGCTATCTGAACCCCTTCACTCAGGAGCATATCTTGGGCCTGTGCTGCAGTTGAGCTCTTCTCCTAGCTGCCACAAGGGATAGCTGTCCTGACCAACAGTTCATTAATGAGTGGTCAGAAGATGTGCCTGCAAATAAGGCTGAAAGAGGGAGCTCAGAGAGCTAGGAAGAGACCAGGAGATAGTGACACTACCTCTTGTCGCAGAAATCAAGGAAGGCAACAGTTTAAAGAAGGGGAGGTCAGTGGTGCCAAATGACTCAGAAGAGGTTTCCTGGGCTAAATCCCAGGATGAGCCCATGGGATCTGGCAGTTAGCAGAGGCCTTCCCTGCCAACCCCATCTAGAGCACCTCCACCCCATCACTCTCGTGTCACCTTCTGTATTGTCTGTATAGCACTGTCACGAGCTAAAACTCTCAGTTTATTGCTAGCTTATGTATCTAACGTATACTCCTTGAGAACAGCAGTTTTGTCTTTGTATTCTCAGCCCCCTGACATGCAATAAGATATGACTAAATGCACAGACTTGTCCAAAATCATCCAGCTAATAAGTGGTAAGGCTTTGCTTTTTTTGGAACAGATTAATAAATGTACACACATTTTGAATAATGATTTTAAAGATTATGCAATTTAAAGATTAACAGTCATAGAAGCTTACCTCTTAGATGGTTAAAGAAGAAAGCAGGCTAGAAAACAAAAACTACATATATGGCCATTCATCTTTTATTTAGAGATGAGTGATAATGCAACATCACAAATTAAAACTTCTGGAATTTCTACAAATTGTACAGAGAAGGAAGTTTAGAACTCTAAATACTTCAGTTATTTAATAAGAAAGAATCAAAAGATAGGAATTAAGCATTGGGCTCCAATTAGAAAAAGAATAACAAAATATACTAGGAAAGCCAGGAGGAAAGAAATTAATATTGAAGAAGAAGTTAATAAATTTTAAAATAGGAGAATAGGAAGATTAAATTCATGGTGTCTTTCTTTGAAAAAGCACTAAAGTAGCCAAAGAGGAAACAAAAATGTATATAAAATTAGAAACAAACAAGGAGACAAATACATGATATAAGAAAGTCCTATGTATAACTAAGCTAATGAATTTGCTACTCAGTGAAATAGATGATCTTCTGGTAAGAAAAAAAGTTATACATGTGAAAGAAACCAAAATTATCTTAAGAAGTAGAAGACGTCAAAGAGATGGAGAAATGGAACAAAGTGTACAAGTGATATCTTCATATGCTATTATGAATGAATTCTTTCAAATTTTCAAAGAAAAGAGAATTCTTACGCCATTTTTTTATTGTGGTAAAAAACACACAAAATTTACCAATGTAACCAGTTTTAAGTGTACAGTTCAGTAGTATTAAGTATATTCACATTGTTGTGATACAGATCACTAGAACATTTTTATCTTGCAAATCTGAAACTCTTAAGTCCCAGCTACTCAGGAGGCTGAGGCAGGAGGATCTCCTGAGCCAAGGAGTTTGAGACCAGCTGGGGCAACATAGTGAGATCCTGTCTCAAAAAAAAGGAGCCAAACTGAAACTCTATAGCCATTGAACAGCAGCTCCCCTTTCCCTCTCCCCCTGCCTCCTGGTAGCTGCCATTCTACTTTCTGTCTCTATGAATTTCACTTCTTTAGATAACCTCGTATAAGTAGAATCATATAGTATTTGTCTTTTGTGTGACTGGCATATTTCACTTATCATAATGTCCTCATCTGTGTTGTAACGTGGGAGAATCTTCTTTCTTTTTAAGGCTGAATAATATTCCATTGCATGTAGATACCACATTTTGTTTATTCATCCTTCCATCAGTGGATACTTGGGTTGCTTCCACCTCTTGGCTATTATGAATAATGCTGCTATGAACATGAATATACAAATATCTCATGTTGTTTTAACTTTTGTAAAGCACAGGAAAATTTTAATAACCAACATAACTCATTTTTTTAAAGCAGAACTATAGCTTACAAATAACTCATTTTTGTGAATACAACCTCATAAATTGTGTACACACACTTCACACCAATCTCAATAGTATAGATGCAAAAATTCTAAATGAAGTACTAAGAAATGTATCAGTATAATAAAGGAATAATGTATCATAACTGCCAGCATTTATTGTGCATCCTCATTTAGAACTTGCCCACGGTTCTCCAGCTAGTAAGTGATGGGCCAGGACGGCAGCCCAGGTCTACCTGACTCAGAGAGCCTGTGATGCATTTGGTGATTTTGTCCCCAGAATGTAATGATGGCCTCATTAAAAGAAATCCACTCATATAATATATCACAGAAGTAGGTCAAAGGAAACAGAAACAAGCATCTCTCATAAAAAAGTATTTTAAGATGAAAATCAACATTTATTCTTTATTTTGAAAACTCCCCTAATAAATTAGGAAAGAAAGAAGTTTCATTAACACAATAAAATAAATCTTCTGATACAATACCCAGCATCATTCTTAATAAGCCAATAATGTTGTCAAGGACAAGATAGATCCATTCTAACTATATTACTGAATAGTGTCCTGAAAAGATAATCTAGCCAATGTAATGAAGCAGGATAAAGAGTGTACTATTGGAAAAGAGACACAAGTTTTCGCTGGATACTACAAACTAAGTATCTACCTAGAAATCTGAAGATAATAAATTCTGAAAAATGGTTAGGCCTAATAAGAGAGAGTTATAAGGTTGTTCACTAAAATATACATTTAAAAACTTTGAAAATATCTTTCCAGTACAGGTAATAGCCAGTTGTAACTGGGAAAAAAAAGTCTCAACCATCCTAGCAACTAAAAATATACAATACCTTGGAACAAAGTTAACAGGAAATGTGTAAGCCTTATAGGAAGAAAACTACTAAGCTTTCCAGAAGGACATGAAGAAAATAAACGGAAAGACAGACACACTGTATGTATCCCATGAGGGGAAGATTTAGTGCTTTACAGATGTTAATTCTTCCTTAATCCAAAATTTAAAATGCAAGTCCACTAAAAAAAAAATCTCATTTTTAACTTGAAAATATTATTCTAAAATTAATCTGGAATATGTGAAATAACCATTAAAAACTTGAAAGAAGGCCAGTCATGGTAGCTCACGCCTATAATCCCAGCACTTTGAGAGGCTGAGGCAGGAGGATCACTTGAGCCCCGGAGTTTGAGGTCGCAGTGACCTGTGATGCTGCCACCGCACTCTAGCCAGGGCAACAGAATGAGACCCTGTCTCAGGAAAAAAAAAAAACAAAACCTTGAAGGAATAATAATAATATTAGGGAAAATTTTATTACCAGATAACTCTTATTATAAACCTATAAGTTAAAATAATGTGGTACTAGCTGAGGACTAGATTCAGAATTAGCAAACTTTGTTGTTGAAGAAGTAAGACATTAAAGAGTTAAGTTGACCATGGCCATAAAGGCCATAGAACTGCAAATGAAGGGTGTCGCACTTCCAAACCCACACTCTTAACTGCAGCAATACTGCCTTCCTAACATATACATAGATACATGTATTCAGAAAAACTATGAGAACAAAGTACATTAAAATATCAATATCAGTTTTCTGTAGGCGATGGAATTACGGGATTATTCTTTTTTTTCCCCTTTATCCTTTTTTGAATTTTTCAAATGTGCTACAGAGAACATGTACTGCTTTTATAATTGGACAAAAAAGACAATACCTTCTATTTTCAGAACCCAAAACTCCACTGCCCCTTCAATGTGGGAATCTAGCCAAGCCCTTATTCTTGAACAGCATCAGTGAAAGGGCCTTGGGAAAGCTCTTGGGTGTAGCAGCGGAGGCATGTCATATATGGAAACCTTCCATGAGGGTGACCTCACCACTGGAACCCGTTCAACATAAACCTTGCTGCGAGAACTAGCAGAGATCTTTGGACAAAACCCAGTGGGTGGAAAGCTAAGAAAGAACTGACCTAAAGAAGAGAGAGGTGCTGGCTTCATGGCCTGAAGAAGTCCTGGGTATCCATCCGAGCTTCGCAGATCTGCTCTGTGATCTACTCCTAGACAAGAATCACTTTTCTCAACCTCCAAAAAAGAACTCCCACAATGGCCCAGGATTATTTCTTTTTCTGAAAACATAGGTTATTACTTGTGTTGGACAAATCATAATGGGTTATTGGTGGGTGACAGAAGTGGAGATGTTACCTTGAGTCAAGGAAGTAAGATTATTCTTAGATATTCCTCTGTCATTCCCTGTAGTTAGCTTCCCTATCCCTGGCAGTCTCCTCTTTTCATCCCGCTTTGCCTTAAAAAAAGCTAATGACATCATACCAAAGCACAATTCCGTCAAAATACGGCCCATGCCATCTATAGCACCAGCCCCTTTGCCACCTTGAACAGCTCATAACACCCTGCTCACCACATTTAAACACCTGTGTCTACAACTTCTCTCACCCAGCCCAGTATTCTATGCCTTTCCCATGACTTAGGAGTTTTATGTTATTTTTAATTGAACCATGGTAGACCCATGATAAGTTCACACAACGATTTTAGTTCCCAGTCCCAGTGTTGCTCTGTAAGCACAAGGCCTCTGATTATGACCCTTGAGACTTCAGCTGGACCAGGGAGAGATCACATAATGAGAACAGAATCCTGCATTAGTTCAAATTCTTTTAATTGCACTGACAGAAAATTCAAACTGGTATTCAGGCACAGCTGGATCCAGTGTCCATTGTCATCAAGGCTCATTTTGTATTCATCTCTAGTCTCGTATATGCTTAATGTTTGTTCATTTAATTAGGTTTTCCAATAGGGTAGCTTTGATAGCTATAGGTTTATAGCCTATTGGCTTGGTAAATCCAGCAAGAAAAAGAACTTCTGAGTCCAACAATTTCAACCCAAGTCCTGGAATTGAGTTATTGGGTCATGGCTTTGGTCATGACTTCATCCTTGGACCAATCACTGTGGCCGGGAGGCTGGAATGCTGTGATTGGCCAGGCCTGGGTCATGTGCCTATTCCCTGCTTGAGCCACATGCACTGAGAGTGGGGAAGCATTCATTTCCAAAGAAAAATCATGGTGGCATTAGCAGTGGAAGGAGAAGTAGATGCTGGCCAGCGAAGGGCAAGAGATGTCCATGACAGGTGCCTAGGAGAAAAAGCTGGAGCTTACCATCTCCGGGTAGGCTTTATGACCCACGGTGTGTGAGCTAATAAAATATAAATGGGAACACCAAGTGCTATTGGCTTTTCATAATAACAGCTAGACTACGGGATGCTGACCCTCTCAATCCCAAAAGGTGGGTCACACATCCAAGCCGTAGGCCATTCATTTAATTTGCATATATTGAGCACCCACTGTGTTCAGAGCACTGTTCAAAGTACACAAGAAGTATTAATAGATGCTAAGCTCTCTGTCCTCAAGGAGCAGATAATGGAGGAAGATCAAGAGCCATACTCTCATGACATTGCACAAAATCAACTTCTTCACGATTGATGAGCACACAGGGAATAATGAGCACCAACTTTACCCATAAGTGTTGAGAACCCAAGTGAGGGAGAAATGAATGTTTTATTTTAAGTTATTTATGCTCCACTTTTAACTCAAATATTTACTATATGCCTACTAAGTACCAAGTCCCATAGGACTTGATACAGGTAGGCTCTAGATACCTTATAGAAGATTTCAGACAGGTTCCCAGGATATGTAAAATATTACAAAGAGCAAATGAATTGAACAGGGGTGAAAAAGAATACAGAAATCAAGTATGCAACAAAGTGAGTTCAGCAATAAAGCACAAAATGTAAACCATGATCACTTACGTTCTCACCATGGATGGGCCATATGATGTATGATATCATAAATAATTTGTATAATAAACCCAAACATCAAGTAGAGGCGTTCTGGTTTTCCATAAAAATAATGGCATTTCACTAAAGCACAACATATAGTGAAAGGAATTCTACTAGAACTCTGATGGGTGCAGGGGCGGGGGATGTATAGTCCAGCTGAGACACCTGGTTGTCTGCTAACCTGACTTAACCTCGGACTGTATTTTGTCCTATCTGGGAGCTCAGATGGACTACATGAATTTTAAATAACTGAGTTTCTGCTTGGTGACATTTTAATAAATATTTAGTGGCAGTGATCTTCGAATTGTGATCCGTGGCGAGTGCCTGGGTGCAGCGGCCATTCTTTGTTGGTGGTTGAGTAAGATCCACGGCTCTCAACTCTCCACTCACTTCTGTTTTAACACAGCTCACCAAGGTGACGTAACAGAGCCTATGGTCCACTTACTCCATTGAGTCCCGCTCTACAATGGAAAAGGAACTTGCAGTAACCACAAAGCATTTCTGTATAAGAAAATTTGGGGAATCAAATTTTGGACAGTGTGGTTGTCTCTTTATTTATGAACTTGGGAATAGCATGGGAATGAATACTTACCAAGGTAATAACTTTAACATCAGAGGTTTTGATCTGTAGCCCTTCTTTCTGTCCATAATTAGCTAGTAGGTTCCGTTGTCTATACAGACCACTCCTTATCCAAGAAAACAAAGCCATATCATCAGAGTAAAAAAGAATATCTCCTTTTCTTTTTTTTAATAGCAAGGGTCCATGCAACCAGCTCATCCAAAGACAGTACCAAAGTTATTTTTTTAATGAGTGGAAAAGTACTTGGTGTCAGAGCCCAGCCTGGATCAGCCCTCAGGAAAGTTATTCCCACCACTCTGACCCATGAAACAGAAGAGCAGTGTCTGATCAATTCACCCATGGCCCAGAACTGACGAAAGGTCAATAAAAGTTGTAAATGATTTGATATGATTCTTACCACCGTAAGACAAAAATTATGAGAATAATGGCCTATGGTGGAACTGTTGTTTAAAGCTCATCTCTTCCTATGTCAAATGCTGGTCTGAGAATCCCAATTTGCACAATTTTGTTAGGGAACTGGCATAGAATTTGGGTAGAATGGCCAATAAATAAATAGACTTTTCACTTGAGTTAGAGGAGACAGAGATTGTCCTTATTCAAGACGAGATAAACAGGACTCTGGGTCTAGCCCAACAGAGCCAAGTCCATAGAGTAAAAAAATAAGTAATAAACACAATAAATAAATAAAACTGAGGATTGGAGTCCACAACTCAGGAGCATTGATAACTCCAGAGGTAAAAACTCCCCTGCGGGTGCTTTATTTATCTCAAGTTTTAAAATTGTGTGGGCAGTGGAAGACCGTAAGTGGGATCTAGTCAGAGACGGGCTTCATATTTATAAAACGTGGGGCAGTTGACCTTGTTTTGTGAGACCTGGAAAAGGTAAACATCTTAGGTGTTACTTAGCATTTTGCCCCACACCAACCACTTTCCAGGGTAGCTCAAAAAACACTTCCAGAGTCTACCTTTGTTGCCAGATCTATTAGCCAGATTCAATCCTCAACACGAGACGTTACTGAAGTAAAATATCTTTAAGACAGTGAAAACCATATGATAAACATTAACTTTTATGAGGTCCTGAATGGCCTCTTCCTATTTTGGTTTTTCACAGCTTCTTCATTTGACTTGTTAAAAGTTATTTTGGTTACCGAAGAATTCTCCTTAAACCAAACGTAGGGAAAGTAGGACCTGTATTTGCAAGAACCTTTTGAAAATAAAACTGATTCTAATTATTATATTTGCATTATGTTGTTACACGAGAACCTCACCTTCAGAACGCTACAAGTAACAATTCCAATAATTCTCAGCTAACACCAAATTGCAAGTATAATTTTTCCCCCAGCACTAGGGGAGGCATAATGCTGAGGTTACGAGGACAGGCTCAGGAGCTAGACTGACCTGGGATAGATTCCTGGCTTCCTCACTTACTGGCTGTGTGACTTGAAGAAGTAACTTAACTTCCCTGGTCTTAAAGTCCTCAACACTTTAAAGTGTAAATAATACCACAATTAAATGAGATAAAGCAAATACAGGGCTTAGTACAACTTGTAGCATGTAGACATGACCCAATTAGTGGCAGCTATGGCTAATAAATAACAGTAATAATAACAAGGCCTAAGTCCAGTAGTTTGCTCCACATCATCCTTTGGGGACTCTAGTCTTCCAGGGAACATCCTTGCCTTGCCTAAAGAGGTGGGCAGAGGGTCCTAAAGGCCCAGGTTCAGCTGAGTCCTTATGTGTTGAAGCCTTTTGCAGGCAAACCACAGCCCTTAATCACAAAATGAGGGGAAGGGTCCTGCTTTCATTTAAAAGCCCCCCTTCTGGGTAGGCAGGCCTGAGTGTCAGGTAAAGAGCTTGACTTCTAAAAGAACTATCCAGCGAGGAGGCTACTAACGTACTTTTAAAGCCCTCCAGTCCCCTTCCCCCATCACCACCTCCCCCGGCTTCTCCAGTCTCCCGAGATGAGGACAGGGGTGTGGGGAAACACACCCCAAGTGCTTGCCAGGAAGTATGGGAGTGGGGCTGAGGGAACTGCCTGGTAACAAGGGAAGCAGTGCAGTTACTGGAGCCCGGATCTCGGGGAACCTCCCAGGCCAGCCCAAGGCTCATAAAGCGTGGAGAGTAGAGAGGGCTGCACGGGCATACCTGAGAGAGACCGGGCGTTTGGTCCCAAGGCCACCGCAATAAAGCAAATATTGCAATCAAAGCAAGTCGCTAGTTTTTTGGT
Organism: Daubentonia madagascariensis; assembly: GCA_023783475.1. NCBI lineage: Eukaryota > Metazoa > Chordata > Mammalia > Primates > Daubentoniidae > Daubentonia > Daubentonia madagascariensis. The sequence continues at coordinate 47,164 of JAKFHU010000633.1, forward strand.
TTACACTATGCATATGAAAGTTATGTTTACACTATACTGTAGTCTATCAAGTGTGCAATGGCATTATGTCTAAAAAAATGTACATACCTTAGTTTAAAAATACTGTATTGGTAAAAAATGCTAATGATCATCGGAGCCCTCCTTGAGTCATAAGTCATCTTTTTGCTGGCAAACGGTCTTGCCTCGACGTTGACAGCTCCCAAATGATCAGGATGGTAGTTGCTGAAGGCTGGGGTAATTGTGGCAATTTCTTAAAACCAGACAGCAATAAAGTTTGTCAAATCTATTGACTCCACCTTTCATGAAAGATTTCTCTATAGCATGTGATGCTATTTGATAGCATTTAACCCACGGTAGAACTTCTTTCAAAATTGGATTCAATCCTCTCAAACCCTGCTGCTGATTTATCAACTAGGTTGATGTAATATTCTAAATCCTTCGTTGTGATTTCAACAATATTCACAGCATCTTCACCAAGAGTAGTTTCCTTTTTAAGAAAGTGCTTTCTTTCCTCACCCATAAGAAGGAACTCCTCATCCATTCAAGTTTGATCACGAGATGGCAGCAATTTTCAGTTATCTTCAGGCTCCACTTCTAATTCTAGTTCTCTTGCTGTTTCCAACACATCTGCAGTTACTTCCTTTACTGAAGTCTTGAACCCCTCAAAGTCATCCATGAAGGTTGGAATTAGCTTTTTCCAAACTCCTGTTCATGTTGATACTTTGACTTCCTCCCATGAATCATGACTGTTCTTAATGGCATCTAGAATGGTGAATCCTTTCCAGAAGATTTTCAATTTACTTTGCCCAGATCCATCAAAGGAATCTGGTAGCTATAGCCTTACAAAATGTATTTCTTAAATAATAAGACTCAAAAGTCAAAATTACTCCTTGATCTATGGGCTACAAATGGATGTTGTCTTAGCAGGCATGAAAATAACATGAATCTTCCTGTACATCTCCATCAGAGCTCTTGGGTGAGTAGGTGCAGTGTCAATGAGCAGTAATATTTTGAAAGGAATCCTTTTCTGAGCATTAGGTCTCAAAAGTGGGTTTAAAATATTCAATAAACCATGCTGTAAACAGATGTGCTGTCATCCAGGTTTTGTTGTTCCATTCACGGAGCACAGGCAGGGTAGCTTTAGCATAATTCTTAAGGGCCCTAGGATTTTCAGAATGGTAAATGAGCATTGGCTTCAACTTAAAGTTGCCAGCTGCATTGGCCCTTAACAAGAGAGTCAGCTTGTCCTTTGAACTTTGATGTCGGGCATTAACTTCTCCTCTCTAGCTATGAAAGTTCTAGATGGCATCTTCTTTGAATAGAAGGCCGTTTCATCTACGTTAAACATCTATTGTTTAGTGTAGCCACCTTCATCCATTATCTTAGCTGGATCTTCTGGGTAACTTGCTGCAGCTTCTCCTTCAGCACTTGCTGCTTCACCTTGCACTTTTATGTTATGGAGATGGCTTCTTTCCTCATGAACCAACCTCTGCTAGCTTCAAACTTTTCTTCTGTGGCTTCCTCACCTCTCTCAGCCTTCATAAAATTGAAGAGAGTTAGAGTCTTGGTCTGGATTAGGCTTTGACTTAAGGGAATGTTGTGTCTGGTTTGATGTTCCATCCAGACCCCTCAAACTTTCTCCATGTCAGCAACAAGGCCGTTTTGCTTTCTTATCATTTGTGTATTCACTGGAATATCACTTTCAATTTCCTTCAAGAACTTTTCCTTTGCATTCTAACCTGGCTGTTTGGTGCAAGAGTCCCGGTTTCAGCCTATCTCAGCGCTCAGCACGCCTTCCTCACTAAGCTTCATCATTTCTAGCTTTTGATTTAAAGGGAGTGACGTGGGACTCTTCCTTTCACTTGAACACTTTAGAGGCCATGGCAAGGTTATTAATTGGCCTAATTTCAATATTCTTGTGTCTCAGGGCATAGGGAGGCCCAAGGAGAAAGACAGGGGAAATGACTGGTCCGTGAAGCAGTCAGAACACACACATTTATCCACTAAGTTCACCGTCTTAAATCGGCGCAGTTGGTGGTGCCCCAAAACAATTACCATAGTAACAGCAAAGATCACTGATCACAGAGCACCATAACAGATATAATAATAACAATGAAAAAGTTTGATGCATCTATTTGACAGACATCTGGAGTGTTGTTTTCTGCTGCTAAAGTTTCCGCTACAGATGCAAGAAAAAATTGTCCTTGTGCTTCCTGTCTGATTGTGGCAGCCAAGATTGAATGGAGGAATACAGGGGAGAGAAGGAAAAAAAAGGTTGAAATTTGCAAGAATTACCAAAATGTGACACAGAGATGTGAAGTGAGCACAGGCTGTTGGAAAAACTTGCCCGGTGCAGGGTTACCACAGACCTTCCATTTGTAAAAAATGCAATATCTATGAAGTACAATAAAGCAAAGCACAATAAAACGAGGTATGCCTATAGTCTGTTTCTGGTTTCTCCAGGACAGGGGTCATCCCAGAGGGATAGGAGGACAGGACATGTGTCTTTTTACTCATCTAGCCGGCGGGTTTCAAAGTCGTCACTTTGGAACTTTGGTGGTCACTTCTAACCTTTGGTTCTCACTCTCCATCTAGCACTGACTGTCCGAATACTGGCTTCTCATAGCGCTCACATGTGGGCTTTTCTGTGGGTCTTGTGCAAACCACACCCCTCCCCAAACACACAGTCCGGTGATATGGGAAATGTGGTCTAGTTCAAATGTTTTCATCCTCCCTTATCCCCACCTCCTCCGGGGATACAACCATGGCCCTTTTTGGCTGGGGTCCCCTGCTGACAGGCAGTCTTGTTGGTGGGGTATTGGCAAGAAGGTTCAAGTTCAACCACCTTCCCTGTGCCCATTTGACCTGCGAAGCCTCCCCAAGTAGGGTGTGGCCAGTCTGCCCCACAGACTTCCCGCTGTCGCCCTGTCTCTTATCCCTTAACCCCCCTCAGGTGGGCTCAGGGCAGATCAGAACCGCTGCTGCCAAAACAGATGCCCAAATGGAAAATAAGTATTGTGAGCACCCTGGATCTTCCAAATCGTCCTCTTGGAATCCCCCCTTACTTGGCTGGGGATGCAGCCCTCTCCTCCCCACAGAGAAAGGAGAGAATTCCCTCTTACCACTGCTCTCCCCACAAGGTTGAGGACTCTGACCTGGAAAACTCAGTCTCTCTTCTCACTCCAGCATTCTCCATAGACTTGGGGAGTGGGGGGAGCTGCTCCTGGTAAGGCCTTTAGGCAGCCTCTCAGTAAGCCCTGGGGTGGGGGAGTGTGGGCTCCATTTCTGGCCATCTCGTAGAGCCTGTTGTTTGTAGTTGGGGGCCATAGTGATAATTTCAGGGAAACTGAAAAATGTTTTCTATCACACAGATAAGATTTAATCTTGTTTAAATCCTCTATATTCTTCCTGATTTTTTTTTGTCTCCTTCTTCTATCAGTTACTGAGACAGTTGTGTTAAAATCTCCTGATATGATTGCAAAATTATCTATTTCTCTTTTCTGTTTCAGTTTTTGCATGCATGTGCTTTCTCCCTCTCTCTCTGTCTCTTTTTCTCTCTATATATATATATTTACATGTAAATACATATATTCAATATATATATAAGCAATGTTATTAGGTGCATACAAATGTGGAATTGTCATATCCTCTGGCAGTCTGACCCTTTTATGCTATAAAATGTCCTTCTTTATCTTTAGAACTGCTACTTGCCCTAAAATCTACTCTGTCTAATCAGTACTTCTTGCTTTCAATTTTACTATATGCTAACATTTAAAGTCTATCTCTTGTAAGCGGTATATTATCAATTTAACATCATCAAATATCCAGCCCAATAATCTTTATATTTAAATAGCCATATTTATTCAATTTAAACTTAATGTAATTACTAATATATTTGGGTATAAGTTTACCACCTTACATATGCCTTCTATTTCTTCCACCTACTTTCTTGATTTCTTTTGGATTAATCAAGTATTTTTTATTCTATTTGTTTTATCTTCTATTTGCTTATTAGTTACACATTCTTGTAGAAATTACTCTAGATATTATTACATTCATCCTTGACTTATTAACATATTTCATGTAAAATGGTAACTTCTCCTTCCAAGACAATGCAAAGATCCTGGAATACATAAACGCCATTGATCCCCCCCACCTTTAGTGTTACTGTTATCATGCATTGTAATTCTACATGTAGTTTAAGCCCCACAAGACATTATTAACTTTCATTTTGCAGTGTTAATGTTCATGCAGATTTATACACATATTAACCCTTTCTATTGTTCCTTATTCTTTCATGCATTTCTGTGATTCTTTATTTTTTTTAATTTTTATTTTTTTAGAGACAGGGTCTCCCTCTTGCTCAGGCTGGTCTCGAACTCCTGAGCTCAAGCAATCCTCCTGCCTCAGCCTCCCAGAATGCTAGGATTACAGGTGTGAGCCACCGTGCCCGGCTGTTTCTGTGATTCTTGTTGTAATAATTTTCTTTTGCCTGAAGAACTCTCTTTAAGGTAAGTCTGCTGGTGATGGATTATCACAGTGTTTGCTTCTCTGGAAATGTCTTTATTTCACCTTCATTTTTTAGGATATTTTCACAGGGTATAGAATTATAAATTGCAAATATTTTCATTCAGCACTTTAAAGAAGTCATTCCATCCATTATTTCTGTTCTTTCAAAGGTAATATTTCCCCCCCCCAAAACCCCAGGTGCTTTTAAGTTTTTCTCTTTATTTTAGTTCCCTCCACATACCCTGGTTCCACTATGATGTGCGTAGTAATGATTTTCTTTATATTTATCCTACTTGGGATCCAGAGGACTTCTTCAGTCTGTAGCTTAAAGTCTTTCATCAGTTTTGGAAATGTCTTGGCCATTTTCTTTCAAATATCTTTTCTGTCCCATTCTATCTCTTTTTTTCCCATCTGAGATTGCAATTACACATATGTTAGACTTTTCCATAATATTCCAAATATCTCTTTTTTCTCTTTTTTGTATATTTCATATTTTTATTCTCTCTGTGCCTTGGTCTGGATATTTTCTATTGACCTACCTTCCAGTTTATTAATTCTCACTTCAACTGTGTCTAACATGCTGTTAAACTCACATTCTGTGTTCTTAATTTCAGCTATTAAAATTTTTCAATTCTATAATTCCCATTTGGTTTGTTCTGGATTTCAATTCTCCACTCAAAATATCCATTTTGTCATCTATTTTCTTGACTATATTAATCATAGTTATTTGAAGCTAAATTATTTGAAAAGTCTGTGTCTGATTATTCTAAAATACAGATCCTCTGTGGTCTGTTTCTGTTGTTGCCTTTTTCTCTTTCAGTTCTATTTCCTGGTATTTGTGATAATTTTTTATTGAATGCCAGATATTATAGACATAAATTTGTAGAGGTGTTAATAATATTATCTTCATCTAAGGAGGATTTACTGTAGATTTTGGCAGGCAGGCAGAGCTCACCTGATTCCAATCTGGAATTGAACTTATTCAAATCTGGATTCAGTCTTTATAATGCCTGGTTTATTTCTGGTTTGCCCTTACTCCCAGAGTATAATTTTTCAAGGGTCCTGTATTAGTCAGGGTTGACCAGAGAAATAGAACCAAAAGGATGTGTGTGTATATAGGTATGTGTAAATATACATACATATGTGTATGCGTATACACACACACACACACACACACACAGAGAAACAGAGAGATAGAAAAAGAGAGAAAGAGAGATTTTAGGGAATTGGTTCACATACTTGTTGAGACTTGGCAAATATAAAATCTGGAGACCCAGGAAAGAGTTGCAGTTTGAGTTCAAAGGCAATCTGCTGGCAGAATTCCTTCTTTTTCCAAGAAAATCAGTCTTTTTCTATTGAGGCTGTCAACAGATTGAATGAGGCCCACCCACATCATGGAGGGTAATCTGCTTTACTCAAAGCCTACTGATTTAAATTTTAATCTCATCATAAGAAAATATCTTCACGGAAACATCTAGATTTATGTTTGACCAAATATCTGGGTACCATGGCCTAGATTGACATATAAAATTAACCATCACAGGTCCTAGTGGAAAGCCTGGCGTGTTCAACAGTGTCCCTTCTCCCTAGTGGGCTCTGAACACCAATATTGTTCTCCCCAGACCCATGAGTCTGCCAAAAGCTCTGATTAGCTTCTCAGTGTCTTAGTTACTGCTTCTTGCTCAACTTCTTGATTTATGGCCCTTAAGTTTGTAGCTTAAACATGAAAAGATATCTCAAGGAAAATGGTATAAAATGTCAGGGTTACCCAAATGAATTTTCTTTCTCTTTTAGAAACCTCACCTCTCATGTCCTAAATGCTTTGGTAGTTGTCTGGTGCCTTCAAACAGGTAATTTTAAAATATCTTATCTTAGAGGGAAGATCATGAGATGCTAAGAAACATTTTATTAAACCCAACTCTTTTTAATTAATAACTTAATAAATTTAAAATAGAGCAATACTTCCTTAATGTGAAAAATAATGTATATCACATTGAATAATATTTAATGTAGAAACACTAGAGTGGAGTCCTCAGTGGTATATTGGGAGAGAACATGCTTCAAAATTACCTGTGTAACAGAACAACACAATTGCCTTAACCCCACCTCAGATTTAATAAATTTGAATCCGTGGAGGTTGAAGGGGGTGGGTTAAGAACGCTGAACTAGAGGCATTCTCATTAAAGACAAGGATGCCTGTTGTAAGAGCAAAACATTAAACATTGTTCTGAAAGTTCTTAATAGTGTAATAAAAATAAAACAAAGGTAGAAATATTGGTCTAAATAAATATTATTTTCAGATATTATCTGACTAAAAAAGAAAAACTTCAAACTAATGAAAGAATTTAGTAAAATAACTAGATACATATGTATAATAACATGTTATATGTATATGTAATAAAATATATATATTTCCTATGTGCCAGTAATCAATTAAAAAATATAACTGAAAATGTTAATATAGTAGTAACAAAATATAAAAGCCTAGGTAAAAAAACAAAAATGTACAGGATCTATATGATGAAAACTTTTTAAAATTTTTTAACTTTTAAAAAATTTTTGTCAGATATTAAACTGGTAAAATCAGATACTACACTTGATCTTAGCCAAAAGGCCGAGAATTAATATATATGATGAAAACTTTGAGATGTTATTGAGGAACAAAAAGAAATTTTTGAATAAATGGAAAGACATACATGTCCAACCATGTAAAGATATAAACATTTTCCAAATTAATACATGAATTCAATGTAATTCCAATTAAAATCAGAATGAATTTAAAGATTTTCTGGGAGAATAAATAAGTAATAATAACCAAGAAATGTTTGAAAGAGTAAAGATGCAATATTTACTTCAGCTGATATTAAAACCTAAAGCTATATTTAAAATGAGGAGATAATGGTACAACAATAAATAGAAAGATAAAGGAAAAGAACAATGTACAGAAAGAAGAAATATTTCAAATCATGGAGATAGTGTTGAGTAGCTAATACATAAATGGTGTTGAATAGTTAATAAATGATGTTGGGTGGTAGCCTTTGGGGGACAGAGGGGACAGAGGAATTTGATCCCTATTTTATAGTTGACATTAGAATAAATTTTAGCTGGGATAAATATTTCAATATAACAAAAGAAATAATGAAAGTGACAGAATAAAATGCAGTGAATATTTACACAATTGTGAGTTGGGGAATGCTTTCCTAAACATGGCACAAAGGTAGATACCATGGAGGATAAGACAGATACTATTACATCAAGTTAAAACTCGGCTGGGCTCAGTGGCTCATGCCTGTAATCCTACCACTTTGGGAGGTCAAGGTGGGAGGATTGCTTGAGGCCAAAAGTTCAAGACCAGCCTGGAGAACATAGTGAGACCCCCATCTCTACAAAAAATAGAAGAATACTCAGGAGGCTGAGGTGGGAGGATTGCTTGAGCCCGGGCATTCAAGGCTGGTGAGCTATGACGACACCACTGCACTCCAGCCTGGGCAATAGAGCAAGACTGTCTCTAAAAAATAAAAAGAGTTAAAATATACTGTATCAGAGTTATTTACCTGGGGAGGATTATTGACATAAAGAGGTTACCTTGGAAACCTGATGTGGGCAGTGGTTGAAACAGTGGTGGGGAGGGAGGAAATGAGCAGATTAAGTCAAAGGATACAAAGTAGCAGATATGTAGGGTGAACAAGTCTAGAGATCTAATGTACAACATGAGGACTACAGTTAATAAAATTGTATTGTAATAGGGATTTGTGTTAAATAAATAGATTTTAGCTGCTCTTGTCACAAAAAAGTAACTATATGAGATGATAGACATGTTAATTTGTTTCACTATAGTAACCGTTTTACTGTCTGTATGTATTCCAAACCTCAAGTATATACATTTTTTTTTTAAAGGCAAGCACAAAACGAAGTTTATTAAAGAAGAGCAAGATAGGTTTACAGAGCAAGAGCAGGGTACATTCGCCACAGATGATGAACGGGCCCCCTGTCGTAACAAGAGGCCATACACATATTTTTTTTTAAAGACTCATTGAGCACTTAAAATTGGGGATACACTTTAATGTATGTTATCCTTCAATTAAAAAAAATTTAAATAAAATTTCCGTTTGGCAAAAGATACCATGAAAATAATTTAAAAAGAAATGACACACTAGAAATATTTGCAACATTCATGACATAGAGAAGGTTAATTATCTTTAATTTAACAGCTACTGCAAATCAATAAGAAAGGATTAAGCAGCCTACTACAAATGCAAAAAGCACAAATAGGCAATTCAGAAAAGAAGATACACAAATGAACAATAAACAAAAAAAGATATGTAACTCACTAATAACCAAATGCAAATTAAAACGCAGCACAACACTATTTTTTACCCATTAGACTGAAAAAATTAAAAAGTTTTACGCTTTCTAACTAGGTTGTAGAAAATGAAAATGAGTACCATCTTTCCTGAACGGGAGAACAAATTGCAATCATTTTCTAAATGTTCATTCTATTTGACAGAGAAACTTCTCTTTTTGAATTGAATCTAAGGAGATAATCCCACAGGTGCACAAACGTGTAAGAGCATATTCATCACAGTATTGTTTATAATAATGACAAATTAGAAACTACTTACATAGCCAATCAGTAAAGCACTGGCTCAATGAACACATTGAAATATACACAGCCAATAAAATAGACAATGATGAAAATCTATATTTATGGGCACAGAAGAAAGAAAATCCAAGACATTTTGTTATGGGATAAAAGTGGGATTTATTTATTTCTTTATTTAATGGATATTTATTGAGTGCCTACATATATCAGACTCTCCTCTAGGCACGGGGGATATTGCAGTAAGCAAAAGAGAAAAGAAATTACTGCCCTCCTGGAGCTGATACTCTAGTGGTAAATGAAATGTAATAAAGAGTAAAATAAAGTATGTAGTACATAAAACAGTGTGTAGAGCATGATACTATTTTCTAAATGTGTACATATGTTGAAATGTCTGGGAGGATTTTAGTTCATAGTGGTTCTTTGGATGGTGGAGATTTTTATTTTCTATGTACTTTCTATTCCTGAAATTTTTTAATTTTTTAAATGGGTATTCCATTTAAATTATAAGAAAATAAATAAATTTCTACTTTGACAAAAAAATGACAAAAATTCATTTTAAAGAGTGTCTGAATAAATATTTGTTATTTTCTCCTCTTAAACAAATTGAAAGATCAACAATTGTCAAGTGGGAGACATTTTGTTATGTTAAAAAGAAGTACTCAAATGCAAATCAAATCCACAAGGATGTGTAGCAACAGGAACTCGTTGCTGGTGGGAACGCCAACTGGTACAGCCACTTTGGAAGACAATTTGGAAGTTTCTTATAAAACTAAACATATTCTTACTAGAAGATCCAGCAATTGCATGCCTTAGTATTTACCCAAATGAGTTGAGAACTTATGTCCACACAGAAACCTGCACAAGGATGTTTAGAGCAGCTTTATGAATAATTGCCAAAACTTGGAAGCAACCAAGATGTCTTTCAGTAGGTGAATGGGTAAATAAACTGTGGTACATCCAAGCAAGGGAACATTATTCGACACTGAAAAGAAATGAGCTATCAAACCATAAAAAAAGACATGGAGAAAACTTAAATGTCTATTACTAAATAAAAGAAGCCAACCTGAAAAGGCCACACACAGTACGATTCCAATTACATGCCATTCCGGAAAAGGCAAAACTATTGAGACAGTAAAAAGATCAGTGGTTGTCAAGGGTTGGGAGGAGAAAGGGATAAATAGGCAGAACACAGTGGATTTTTAGGGCAGTGAAACTACTCTGTATGATACTACAGTATAAGTGTGGATGCATGTCATTACACGTTTGTCAAAACCGATAGAATGTACACCACCAAGAGTAAACCCTAATATAATCTATGGACTTTGGGTGATAATGATGTGTCAGTGTCGGTTCATCAGTTGTAACAAATGTACTACTGTGTGCAGGATGTTGATGGTGGGAGAGGCTGAGCATGTGTAGGGGTTAGAGAGCATATGGAAACTCTGAACATTTTGCTCAGTGTTTCTGTGACCCTAAAACCACTCTAAAAAATAAACTCTATTTCATTTAAAAAAAAAAAATACCCAATGAGGATGATTCACACCCTTTAGGATGGCTACTATTAAAAAAACAGAAAATAACAAGTGCTAGTTAAGGATGTGGAGAAGTTGAAATCTTGTGCACTGTTGGTGGAAATGTCAAATGGTGCAGGCTCTGTGGAAAACAGTATGGCAGTTCTTCAGGAAATTAAAAAACAGGCTCACTCCTGTAATCCCTCAGCACGTTGAGAGGCTGAGGTGGGAGGATAGCTTGAGACCAGCCTGGGCAACATAACAAGACCTCATCTCTACAAAAAATTTTAAAAAACAATTAGCCGGGTGTGGTGGAGCATGCCTGTAGCCCCAGCTACTAGGGAGGCTGAGGCAGGAGGATCGATTAGCCCAGGAGTTGGAGGCTGCAGTGAGTTATGATCTGGCCATTGCAGAGTCTCAAAGAGCTATTTGTACACCCATGTTCATAGCAGCATTATTCACAATAGCCAAGAAGTGAAAGGAACTCAAGTGTCCTTCAACCGATAAATGGATAAACAATGTGGTGTATACATATAATGAAATATTATTCAGCTTTAAAAAGGAAGGAAATTCTGACTCATGCTACAACATGGATGAACCTTGAGGACATTATGTTACCTGAAATAAGCCAGTCACAAAAAGACAAATACTGTATAATTCCACTTATATGAGGTACCCAGAGTTTTCAGATTCACAGAGACAGAAAGTAGAAGGATGGTTGCCAGAGGCTGGGGGGAGGAGAGAATGGGGGGCTGTTGTTTAAATGGGTACTGAGTTTCAGTTTTGCAAGATGGAAAAGTTCTGGAGATTGGTTATACAACAATGTGAATATACTTAATACTACAGAACTGTACATTAAAAAATGGTTAAGTTGGTAGATTGCATGTTATATATGTTTTCCACAATTAAAATTCTAAAAAATTTTAAAAACAAAAAAGAAGTGCTTAGTCTTCCTAAGGATGTTATAAAAAAAAAAAGAAAAAACACAGATAACAAAAAGGAAAGGCATTTTATTAAACTTCACTAAGGCAAATGCTGCCAGATAAAATTAAAAGTCATATGTTAAATGGGAAGGGAAATATTTGCAACACTTGTGATAAGCAAAAGGCTAATAGCATTACTATTTAATATAAAAAGAACTCCTATAATTCAAGAAGGGCCAGGAACAGTGGCTCACACCTGTAATCCTAGCACTTTGTGAGGCTGAAGCAGATGGATCACTTGAGGTTAGGAGCTGGAGCTTGCAGTGAGCTATGATCAGGCCACTGCACTCTAGCCTGGGCAACAGAGTGAGACCTTGTCTCAAAAAAAAAAAAAGAAAAGAAAAAAAAGAAAAAAGGTAAACAATCCAATAGAAAAATAAGCAAAAACATGAACCAGCCATTCTCAGAGAAAGATAAATGTGTTTTTAAAAAAGAAAAAAAAAGTTAATAAATGCTAAACATGTTCATTCTCATTAGTTACCACAGAATTTGAAATTTTAATTTTAAAACAGGAAGATGCAAAACTAGATCCACACCTCTCACCTCTCACCAAAATCAACTCATGATGGATAACAGACTTAAACCTAAGACATGAAACCATAAGAATTCTAGAAGAAAACATTGGAAAAACTCTTATAGACATTGGCCTAGGCAAAGAATTTATGAAGAAGACCCCCAAAGCAATCACAGCAGCAACAAAAATAAATACATGGGACCTGATCAAATTAAAAAGCTTCTGCACAGCCAAGGAAACTATCACTAGAGTGAACAGACAACCTACAGAATGGGAGAAAATATTTGCACGTTACACCTCTGATAAAGGGCTGATAACCAGAATCTATACAGAACTTAGAAAAATCAACAAGAAAAAATCAAACAACCCCATTAAAAAGTGGGCAAAGGACATGAACAGAAACTTTTCAAAAGAAGACAGAATAATGGCCAACAAACATACAAAAAATTGCCCAACTTCTCTAATCATCAGTGAAACGCAAATCAAAACCACAATGAGATATTACTTAACTCCAGTGAGAATGGCTTTTATCAAAAAGTCCCAAAACAACAAATGTTGGCGGGGATGCGGAGAGACAGGAACACTCATACACTGCTGGTGGGACTGCAAATTAGTACAACCTCTATGGAAAGTAATATGGAGATACCTCAAAGAATTAAAAGTAGAATTACCATTTGATCCAGCAATTCCACTACCGGGTATTTACCCAAAGGAAAAAAAGACATTCTATAATAAAAACATCTGCACTCAGATGTTTATAGCAGCACAGTTCACAACTGCAAAGATGTGGAAACACAACCCAAGTGCCCATCAATACATGAGTGGATTAATAAAATGTGGTATATGTATACCATGGAGTATTACTCAGCCATACAAAACAACGGTGAATTAATGCGTCTGGTATTATCCTGGATGGAGCTAGAGCCCATTCTTCGAAGTGAAGTATCACAAGAATGGAAAAACAAGCACCACTGGTACTCACCATCAAATTGGTACTAACTGATCTATACTTACGTGCACACATGGAAATGATATTCATCAGGGGTCAGGCAGGTGGGAGGTAGGTGGAGGGGATGGGAAAACTCACAGCTAGTGGATGAGGGGTGCACTGTCTGGGGGATGTTCACGATTGTAACTCTGATTTGGGCAGTGCATAGGCAATATATGTAACCAAAGAGTTTGTACCCCCATAATATTCTGAAATGAAAAATAAGTAAATAAATAAAAAATAAGAAGATACTATGTTTCTCCTTTCCAATTAAGAAAAATTTAAAAGGTGGATAATTGCCAGTGTTTTACATGGTTCATTTGGGCACAAGTAGAGCCAGATGAGCAGAGTGACTCATTTGGGCAACTGCCCACTGAAGGAAAAAGGCAAGACGTGAACACCTATTTCGTATTCCTTTTTTTTTTTAATTTAGAGACAGGGTCTCAGTGTGTTGCCTAGGCTAGAGTGCAGTGGCTATTCACAGGCATAATCATAACACACTGTAGCCTCGAACTCCTGGCTCAAGGAATCCTCCTGCCTCAGCCTCCTGAATGGCTGGGACTTTAGGTGTGTGCCACCAAGCCCAGCCATACTTTTAGAATTAGGGAAAAAAACTAAACAATTCTACGGTGGTGAGTCATATGAAAATTAGCATGTTTCTAAATGTAATAAACAAGTATAATAGAGAAAAAAATATTAATACTGAATGTCTGAAAGAGTGTGAAGAAGGAGGTGGTCTCATACACTATCGGCAGGGGCATAAACTATTACAATACAACCTTTTTGGAAGATAATTTCATAGGTTCCACCAATATTTCACATGTTCTTTCTTGATCAAACAATTCTACTTTAAGAAATTTACCATATAGATATAATCCCACATGTGCACAAAGGCACATGTATAAAGTTTTATTAATTGCAGCAGTGTTTACATAAGCAAAAAATTGGAAATGACCCAAGAGCCCATAAATAGGATATTGGTTAAATAATTTATGGTATATCCCTACTATGGAAAACTATGCTGGGCTTAAAAAATTATGTGAACTGATTTGGAAAGACATCCAAGAGTAGTATTAAGAGAACATAAGTTTCAGAACCGTTATAAAAATATATGTAATAAAATAATCCCATATTTGTAAAATAATATAAAAATGTTAGAAAAGTCTGGAAAAAATTTTTGAAAGAATGCACATCCTATTGTTAACTGTAGCCATCTTTGATTCAGGTCTGTGTGGGATTATAGGGAACATTTGCTTTCTAAAATACACATTTTTGTATCCTTTGAATTTTTTGCATTCAATTCTTGAAGCCAGAAAAAAAAAAAAGAAATGTTAAGGGTAGGGTTCCTCACATTATAAAAAATTAAATACCTGGTGTAGCCTTCCCACCTCCCCAACCTTCTCTCCATCAAAGAATAGACAGACTTCAGCCCCCTTAGCATTTCCTAAAAGCATCAGTTTATTCAGCATGTCACCCTTTCTGGTCTCTGGGCTGTTTGGAGCCTGGATCATAACCAATTCCCTTTTATTACAGGCTTTTTATTGTTTATCAGCTGATCGTGCCATGTAAGGTGCGAACTTCCACCAGGACTAGGTGTCCCCATCTGTACCCTGGCCACGGCGCTGAATGATTAGAAGGAAGCTGAGCCAACCTTACACTGTGAAGGGAAATGATGCCCCTCTAGATCCATGACCAGGCCAAGGGAGACTGGCACCCTGTCCCTGCCCTGGCCTCATTCCCACCCAAGGAGGGAGACTCAGAGGGGAAGCTTGTGACTTGGCACTTCATCCTTGAGCTGCCTGCCTTGGTCAGTCAGGACAGACAGAACTCTGTCCCTGCTGGGACAGCTCCCACCTCATCCCTCATCCGCTGCCGCCTTCTGTGCAGCACAGCTCTGGGAAGGGAGCCCTCTCCTCCAGAGTCCCCGTGAGGGCTTTCCTAGGAACTTGAAAGGCTCAGGGAAGCTTCCCACCGGGACCGACATTTACACTTAAGACACTAAACACTCAGGCCAGTGGTCAAAAAATGTGTAAGTGGACCTCATAATGGCAACAGTGTCCCTTCCCCACAGGGGACAGCCACAGAGCATCGTGGAAAGCCTTCCCTAATCTTTCCTCTGGGATCTCTCAGCAGGGGACACTCCTTGTCCACACGTTCCCCTGCCTCAGTTCTCAGTTAATGGGGAAGCCAGACCTGCACCAAGCCACTGCCTGGGCCACCCCCAAACTACCTGGAAGTCGCTGCCCGCAGCAGGTATGCAATGTATGCTGCTTCTGTTGCGGGCTGGGGGTCCTGGATGCTTGGGTTGGGGAGGTTTGTAAAACACACGGCTGAGGCCCAGCCCCAGAGTTTCTTATCAATAGGTCTGGGGAGCCTGAGGATCTGCATTTTGAACACGTTCCCATGTCATGCTGCTGCTGCATCCTGGCGGTCCCCCCATTTTGGGAAGCCCTGAGTTGCAGATAGAGCAGAGTCAAAAAGGCCGAAGAGGAAGCTGTGCCCCTCTCCAGGTCAGACAGGATCAGAGCCTGCAGCAGCGCAGGGCCAGCAGGGATGTGAGGGAGGACGTGGTGCTGAGAGGCATTTCTGAGCTGTGGGCCACTGGCAGGGTGCCCAGGTGGTTGTGGGAGCACAAGGGAGAGAGAGGATTCTAGACTGACTGGCTTCTAGCTTGAAGGACTGAGGAGAAGGATTCAGAGGTGGGAACCCAGGAGACACAGCAGCGTTGAGGGTAGGGGAGAAGGGTTCCGTTTGGACAGGCTGAGTTTGGAAAGCTGTAGAACCCTCTGGAGGGGGCTGTCCAACAGGCAATTGATCACTCTAGTCTGGATCAGGTGAGGTATTGGGACTGCGGGAACGTGGAGTAAGTAATAACACAAAGCTGGTAGCTGATATTGTGGGACATGAACCAGCTGCCCAGGGGGAGAACACAAATTGGAAAAACAAGAGCAAGAACCACAGGACCGTGGAAAATTCTACAGGCTTGTGAGTCTTGTTAGGAGTGCCTCAACCCCGAGGCAGATCCCTCGGTCTGTAATTGCCAATATTTAGAGACTGGTATGGGCAATCCAGTAAGGAACGGAAACAGGAGAGAGTGAAGTTCCAGAGGAAGCTTAAGGTGTCCTGAACCCCCAGATGACAGCCCAGAGGAGGTTGTGCCAAGTGGCAGCAGGTGAGTAGGACACAGGTACTTCTTTCCCAGGTAGAGAGGGCATTTCCCTTTAGCTTTTATCAGTCCCAGGCTTGTGCCAGACAAGGTACAATTGTACCCATTTTGGGGACACTGCATGGGAGTCCCAGGCATACCCAGGGGCGGCGGGCAGCAGGGCCTGAGGAGGGAGGTGTGGACTGAGGAGGCCACTGCCATTCTTGGTATGGTTCTCACTCCGGGAGCAGAACTGCATCTGGGCTCACTCTGGGCAGCTTATAAGGCCTGGTGAGAGTTTTGTTTATGCAAGTACAGCATAAAAGGAACAAATCCACCAGCACTGGGCTGTTGCCACTCGAGTCCTTTTGCATACATTTTTCAAATGGTAATTCTCTCTACCCACCCCCCTTCCCTACCCCCCAAAGCGATTTATTGAAAAAACCGCCTTATATGGTAATATTGCTAACACACCGTCAGCTGGCCTTTTTAGGGACTCTGTTTAAAGAAGATCCGCCTCTGGGGTTTTATATTGCTCTGGTATTTATGCCAAAGACACACCAGCCCTCAGTCACCGGGAGAAGAACCTCTCATACACTCGGTGAGTACTGCACGGCTGCTGCCGCCTCTTCCTTTCTGGAGCTGCGTGGCCTCCTGGGTGCAGGAGGCGCCTCCAGATTGGCCTGGCTTCCGTGACGCTGGTCCAGGTCACACGTCAAGGCCCCTGGTGGGCAGTGGAGTCTGCAAGCACACTGCTGCCTGCCAGGAGAAGGCATTTCTGGCCTTGGGGTGTTCTGGGGTAGGGGCAGCTTGAAACTGTGCTCCCTGCCCTCAGACTGGGGGGCGGCTGGGATATAACACCTGCAGTCTCTACTTGCCCTGCTCCCTGGGGCCAGCGCAGAGTGACACCCTGATGTCCTTCGTTATGGGTCAGAATGTCTGGGAGGCTGTTTTAGGGGAGCAGATACTTAGCAGAAAAACAACTTCTTTGCAGGGTATTTGAATCAAAGCCCACCATGGTCCCTGTGTCCATGAGCCGTCTAGTCATGACATGTCTGTGTTGGGAATGGCAGGGTATTTTCTTCAGTCCCCCTGTGGGTCTCTCTGTCCTCTGATTTGTGCTTGGCTGAGGCAAATGGAGACTTTTGTCAGTCCCTGCAGGCTCTAGGGTCATTGGGGGATGAGGCAAGTCACACTTGCCCTGTGGCATCATGAGGTTTTAGGGCTAGAAGGAGCTTGGGGGCATCTAATTCATCCTCCTCTCATGGGAGCATTGAGGCCTAGAGAAGTTGAGCCATTCATGCCAAAGACTCACTCCCAGCTGTGAAACCACCTACCGATGTCATTGTTGCCCCTCCCTAAACACACAGACACCCATAAACAAAGAATTAAGAGGACGGTAAGACCAAGGGGCCACTCCAACTTTTGGGATCAGAACCTCCTAGCATCTCTTTTCAGCTGAGGCAGGCTGGTGCAGTGGTGCAGACCTTGGAGGCAGACTGCCAGGCTGCCAAAGCTACTGAGTGACCTCAATTTCCTCACCTGTAAAATGGGGGTGATAGTAATAATATCCGCTCAACCGTGGGTTGTGAGGATTAAATGAGAGAACGCATGCGTAAAACTCTCAAGGCCGTCAGGGCCTGGCCCTGAGTTCTCAAACTTTAAGAATCACTTGGAAGGCTTGTTAAAACACAGCTTGTCCTCCACCCCACCCCGGATTCTGACTCTGTAGGCTGGGGTGGGGCCTGATAATTTGCATTCCAGCAAGCTCCGGGTGATGCTGAGGCCGCTGGTCTGGGACCACACTTTACACAGGGAGGCTCTAAGTGCTCACTTGTGCTATTTGAATGTGGGTTTGGACTTTGAGATTAGCCCTTGGGCTGAAAAGAGGCAGAGCTTCCTATGACAGAGTCGGATGGGTGCTGGAGAAACTGCAATGAGCAGTGAGTTTACTTGCCAGGCCTGAGAAACCAGGATGGGCAGTGTGACATCACGATCTTGGGACAAGATTTCTTTCCGCCTTCTCTTTGTTCATTCTACCAACACTTATTGAGCACTTATGATGTGCCAGGCACTGTCCCTGCTCCTTAGGGACAGTGTAGGGGCTTCTATGGTCACTGGAAGAGGTGGATAAACAGATGAGAACCATGGAGTAGATAAGTATATGAAAGGGGTAAAAGCCAGAAGGAGCCTCACTCAGCCCAGGAGTTATCAGGGAAGACTTCCTGGAGGAAGGGGTGCCTGAGCTGGGTCCTGGAGTAGGGTAGTCCTGGTAAAGAGGAAGCATGGTCTTTAGGACTCAAGTGGCTCAACTCCACTGAATTTAGCTTGCAAGGCAGAAAACACGGAGAACTAAATTCAGAGGAGTGGGCAAGGCTGGACTACAAGGGCTTTATATGCTAAACTAAAGGATCAGGCAATGGAGGGGCAAGGAAGGGTTTTAATCTAGAGGGTGACAGCAAGAGCTTTGCCCTTCAGAGGGACTGCTTTGGCAGCTGTGAGGAGAGTGGGCTGGAACAGGGCAAGAGCACTGCTGCAATGTGCAGTGGTCCTGAGCTGGTGGCACTGGTGCCATGGAGGCAGAATTAAGAGGGGCTGGTGGTTGGTTGGGAGGGCAGACGGAGGCATCAGGGCATTGGGCTCCAGGGTGGGTGGTGTAAGTCTCGGATGGCAGTTCCAGGCAGAGGCCAGTGACAAGGAGAGCAGTCCTGGAGTTGTTGAGTTGAGGTGTGGGATGGGATATGGGGGCAGCTGCACAGCAGGCTCTGTGGGGCTGGAGCTCAGGAGAGGAGTCTGGATTGTAGCTGAGCCCCGGCAGTGAATGGGAGGCCAGGCAAGAGCCAGAAGAACAGAAGCCAAGGGCAGATTCCTGAGGATCAGAAATACTACTAACCGGAGTCATTTTTAATTGAATCAATGTATATGTGAAGATACCCTGAATTTAAAGTTAGTTAGAGGTGCTGTTAGAATTTCCCACCATGGCAGTGTTTTCATGAGGTGATTTCTGTCTGCCAAGTTTGCTGATTGGGGGGTGTGTGTGTGTGGGAAGATAATAATAGATAGGCAGCTGCTTACATGTCATTTGAAGCCCTCACCCAAAAAATATGTCCCCAACTCTTGTTTGAAATATCACCATCTGAGAGGCCTTCCTCTTAGGGCTAAAACTTTCCACTAACATGAAAATATCTTGGGGAATTAGCATAAATTCAACCTTCAGTAGTCATTGATTTGTGAAATAGATCATTCAATTCCTTCCAACATGACAGGCTTCATCCTGGGAGCAAGTTTTGATGAAGAAGAGTAAGAGAGATTAATGAGAATTATTATTATTATTATTGTTATTGTTATTATTATTATTTTGCCCTTTATAATAGGAGTTGACAAACTTTTCTGTAGGCCCAGATAGTAAATATTTTAAGCTTTGGTGGCCTGAAGCTCTCTGTCACAACTACTCAATTCTGCTACTGTAACCAAAGCAGCCATAGATAAAATGAAAGGGTGTGGCTTTGTCTCAATAAAACTTTATTTATGGACACTGAGATTTAAATTTCATGTAATCTTCATAGGTCACGGAATATTATTCTTCTTTTGCTTTTTTCCCCAACCATTTAAAAATGTAATACCCAACTGGGCACAGTGGCTCACTCTTGTAATCCCAGCACTTTGGGAGGCTGAAGCAGGAGGATTCCTTGAGGCTAGGAGTTCAAGACCAGCCTGGGCAACATAGCAAGACCCCATTGCTTAATTTTTTTTTTTAATTAGCCGGATGTGGTGGTGTATACCTGTAGTCCCAGCTACTTGGGAGGCTGAGGTGGGAGGATCACTTGAGTTCAGGAGTTGGAGGTTGCAGTGAGCTATGGAGATGCCACTGCACTCTAACTGGATGACAGAGAGAAAGCCTGTCTCTTAAAAAAAAAAAGTAAAAACCATTCTCACCTGTGGGGCCATAAAAAAACAGGCCTGAGCATGCCTACCCTGATTTATAGTTTAAACAGCACCTTCATTTCCGTTATTTCATTTGATCCATCATCTCATGAGATAGATATTATCTTTTCCATTTTATAGTGGAGGAAACTGAGGGCCAGAGAGGAACACATGAACTGGGCAGTGGGAAGAGGGGATACCAGGAGGGAGGACAAGTGAAAAGAAAGGAGAGGTGACAGGAACCCTAGAGCCAAACTTGCGTCCCTCGGAGTGAGGGGGAGGGTGGATTTTAACACCTCTGTCCTCACATTGCGTTGGGGGTGGCCAGGGAGATGGGTGAGTGAACAAATTATTTGCACTCATTATGTCTTTGGTTTTTGGCCACCTTTGGGGGATGAAATAAAAGCTGCACTTCTAACTCAGGGAGATCCTCCATGAAGCCCAGATGTAGAACATACTGTAAGAGCCAGAACAATTGGCCCAGTTTCCTGCTAGCGCAAAGCGGTTGTGACCCCAGGAAACCACAGTGACTTTGGCTCTGGTTCAGCTGACATGCTCCAGTCTAGCCACAAATTACCAGAAAGCAGCTGAGGAAGGTTTAGAATTTCTTCTGGCAGAGACGTTCCAGGAGTCTGGCTCCAAAGTAAAGCCCTTCTTCCCAGGGCAGCTAGGGGCCCTGCAGAGGCTCATCAGCCAGCCCTCCCTCTGCCTTCAAAAGAGCAGATTTAAAGCCACCTGAAGTGCTGCAGAATGGTGTTGTCGACAGCTTGAAGTTGCTTTGTGGCTTGTCATAGCTGCTGCTCTGCTTGGGAAACAAAACGTACAATGCTCTCTCTCTTTCCATGTGTGGGGACCTGGGCTGGTGGGGGTGGGGGTGGGGATGGCAAAAGCACTCATTTAAGTGCTCATTTAGCAGTCAGACAAGCTTGAACTATGACTCACACACAAGAGAGGTGTGCTGGGAGGACCTTACAGTGAGGCAGTCACAGAGGTGCAGCTTTGCCTCTTGGCCACCTTCTAGCTTTTGAGGTTGTTTTCCCCTCCAGCTGGACCACCTGCTAGAACAGGGCAGCATGGCTGCTTGCTGGCCAGCTTGAAGAGAAAACTGCCCGTGTGGTTCTAAATCAGGCCTGTGTGACCAAGCCATCATGAGATTGGACTGCCAGGACTTGGGGATCCCGGGGGCAGAACACACCAGGTCTAGGAGGGGCCACTGGGTCGTGGGATTGTCATTCAACATTCATTG
The DNA here is from genome assembly GCA_023783475.1 of Daubentonia madagascariensis. Lineage (NCBI taxonomy): Eukaryota > Metazoa > Chordata > Mammalia > Primates > Daubentoniidae > Daubentonia > Daubentonia madagascariensis. The sequence continues at coordinate 68,587 of JAKFHU010000633.1, forward strand.
TGCACCTACTGTCTTAGTCCATGTTTACTGCTACAAAAGAACGCCAAGACTGGGTTATTTACAAACAATAGAAATTTATTTCTCAGGCATGGGGGTGGCTCACACCTGTAATCCTATCACTCTAGGAGGCCAACCAAGGTGGGAGGATCACTTGAGCTCTGGAGTTCAACACCAGCCTGAGCAAGAACAAGACCCATCTCTACTAAAAATAGAAAAAAGTAGCCGGGTGGGGGTGCTTGTAGTCCCAGCTACTTGGGAGGCTGAGGCAGGAGGATCACTTGAGCCCAGGAATTTCAGGTTGTAGTGAGCTATGACAATGCCACTGTACTCTAGCCAAGGCAACAGAGCAAGACTCTGTCTCAGAAAAAAAGAGAAAGAAAGAAGAAAGAAAGAAAGAAAGAAAGAAAGAAAGAAAGAAAGAAAGAAAGAAAGAAAAAGAAAGAAAGAAAGAAAGAAATTTATTTCTCAAAGTTCTGGAGGCTGGGAAGTCCAAGGTCAAGGTGCCAGCAACTTTACTGTCTGGCGAGAGCCCAGTCTCTGCTTACAAGATGTGTCCTCACATGGCAGAAGGGCAAGAGAGAGCGAGACGGGGCCTCTTGCTCTTTATTAACAAACCCACCCCCGAGATAAGGACATTAATCCATTCATAAGGCGGAGCCCTCATGGCCTAATCGCCTTTTAAAGGCCTCACCTCTTAATACTGTTACAATGGCAATTAAATTTCAATGTGAGTTTTAGAGGGGACAAACATTGAAACCATATCACCTACTATGTGCTAAATACTGAGTTAGGTGCTGGGGCTATAAAAGTAAATCCAGACATGGTCCTGGCATAGGAAGGGCTCAGAGGTTCATAGAGAGAAAAGAACACAGTTCCTTTTGTTTTAGGGCTTTTGCTGCCAACAGCTCTAGAGAGACAGACAGGACGAAGCAAAAACACCAAACATGGAGAAGTTATGACAGTTATGACAGTTGCACTAAAGTTGAGGAAGGTACATGCTGGGGCTTTGGAACCTGTCCTCAGCTGATGTCAGGCCTGCCTCTCCTGTCCTGTTCCCGGAGAGGAGATCTCTGGCTAAGTTTTCTACCTTCTCTGAGGCTCAGTTTCCAAATCTATAACATGGAATTAAAGATATTTTCTCTCAGGGCATTTTTGAGGATAATAAATGCAGAGAATCTCAAGTTTTTTTAATTAAAAATACATTTTTACCAAGAATGGAAACACTGAACATACTGCTATGTTTCTCTTAACAAAGCAACTTGCACCTTTTCCATTGCATTAAATATTTTGCTTTCTCCATTGTGTGGAGATTTCTGGCAATTATTTTACAAACCTATTTATTTATTTATTATTTTTCTCTCTTCTTTTTCCTTCCCCTTCATGGGAACAAAAAGAAATAAACCAATTTATTTATTATTCAATAATTTTTTTCGACATTAATGTTGTTTCTGATTTTGACCATTTTAAACAAAGCTGTGTTAAACAAGCGCTTAGCCAAATCTTTTCAATCACTTATGAGTATTTCACAAGGATAAATTCTTAGAAGTACTTTTGTTGAGTCAAAAGATAAGTGCATTATCAAGGCTTTTGATAAGTATTTTCAAATTCCCCTTCAAAAAATTAGGACAACTTGACACTCACCAGCAATGAATGTAAGCCCATTTCTCTATACCTTTGCCAACAAGGGTAGCCCCAAGAACTGGACACAGTACTCCAGCCAGGGATGAGAGTAGCGTTTATCCTGGCCACAGCACACTGCTGACAGTCAAAGGACACTAGGTTCAGCTCACAGGTGCTGAACAAGAGCTTTCATAGTTTAGTTATTGAAATCCACATGTAGGACTTTATACTTATCCTATTAACTTTATTTATTTTTTAATTAATTAATTTTTTTTTTTTTGAGACTGAGTCTCTCTCTGTCACCCGGGCTAGACTGCAGTGGCATCATCACAGCTCGCTGCAACCTCAAAGTCCGGGGCTCAAGTGATTCTCCTGTCTCAGCTTCCCAAGTAGCTGGGACTACAGCCTCGTGCCACCACGCCTGGCTAATTTTTTGTTTCTATTCTATAGCGACAGAATCTTGCTCTTGCTCAGGCTGGTCTTGAACTCTTGGCCTCAAGCAATTCTACCCCCTTGGCCTCCCAGAGTGCTAGGATTACAGGCATAAGCCACTGAATCCGGCCTATCCCATTAAATTTAATCTTGTTTGATTCAGCTCATTTTCTCTGCCTTTTGAGATCTTGGATTTTGATTCTTCCATCCATCATATTTAATATTACTCTCTTCTAGCTCTATTTTATCTGAAAATTTGATCAGCCTGTGCTCTGTATTTTCATCCAATTCATTTATAAAAAGGTCACATAAGAAAGGATCAAGAGGCCAGGCATGGTGGCTCATGCCTATAATCCTAGCACTCTGGGAGGCTGAGGCAGGAGGATCGCTTGAGCCCAGGAGTTTGAGGTTGCAGGGAGCTATGATTGTGCCACTGCACTCCAGCCCAGTCAACAGAGTGAGACCCTGTCTCAAAAAAAAAAAAAAAAAGGATCAAAAGTGGAGCCTTAAGACATATTGTTGCCTCTAGGTGGACATTGACCCATTAATCAACACCTTTCACTGATAGCAACTCAGGCAGCTGTATATAAGCCTAATTGTATCATTGCTCAGCCACATGGATTTATCAATAGGGATATCCTATTCTGGGCCTTGTGGGTGGGTTAGAGAGCTTTTCTCACTCAGCAGAATGGTTTAGAAATCGATCCATGTTAGTCCACATAGACCTGCCTTGCTCTTCTCTTAACTGCAGTACAGTATTCCGCAATTTGGACATTTGGGTAGTTTCAAATTGGGCGTTGTTTCTCTAGTTAAAGAGTACCAGTTTTCCCAGACTTTTGCCAATACCCATTATAAAACTTTGAACTGTAACAACATGACGGGTGGAAAATGGTTTCATCTGATTTGCGTTTCTTTGGTAAGTAGCGGGGCGGGGCGTCTTTTCCCGGAGTTGGTGCATATTTGGATTTCCCTTTCTGTCAATTATCTGTTCACGGTCTTTGCTTTTCTTTTGGGCTGTTTACTTCTTTCTTATTGATTTGTAGGACCTCTTCATATATTGTAAATAAGAATCCTTTGTTAGATATAGCAAAGTTTTTCAACTCCGTTCCTAACCTTCAAGTCTTTTAGTGGTTCTCTCCCTTGGAGAAAGCTCTGTAGCCATTTCAGGTCTTTGAAGGCAGGTTATTAGCCTGCCAGGGCTGCAGTAACAAAGAACCACACACTGGGGGGCTTTAACAACATCGATTTATTTTCTCACAGTTCTGGAGACAGCGAGAAGGTGCCCATCTCCAAGCCTGACAGCACGGTTGGTTTCTTTTAAGGCCTCTCTCCTCGTCTTGTAAATGGCCTCCTTCTCACTGTGTCTTCACATGGCCTACCGTCTGCATGCATCTGTGTCCTAATTTCCTCTTCTTATAAAGACACTCATCCAACTGGCGTAGTCATATTGGACACCAGCCATATTGGATTTATCTCATTTTAACTTAATTACCTCTTTAAAGACCCTATCTTCAAATACAGTCACATTCTGAGGTACTAGAGGTTAGGACTTCAGCATGAATTTCGGGGAGACACAATTAATTCCATTAACAGCAGGGTAGAGGGAAGAGGCCCAACTGCCAGAGAGTGGGAGGCCAGGTCCACACCTGTCCCTCCTGGAAGTGGTCCCTGGTTGCAGGGGAGGTAAGGCCCCAAAACCAAGAAACTGTCTCCAACATGATTTGACAAGTGGCTGACTAGTTCTTTTCTCTCCCAACCCCCAAGGTGCTCTAGCCCCCAGTTCACTCGGCCACACTCGCCATGTGTGAAGAGGAGACCACCGCGCTTGTGTGTGACAATGGCTCTGGCCTGTGCAAGGCAGGCTTTGCAGGAGATGATGCCCCCCGGGCTGTCTTCCCCTCCATCGTGGGCCGCCCTCGCCACCAGGTGCGTGCTCATCTGGATCCCAGGCTTTGAGCCACTAGGAGTAAGCGCCGTACTGTGGAGACTATGCTGAGTTGTGTGTGTGTGTGTGTGTGTTCATGCTGGTGATGCGGGGCCCTTTTGTGATTAACTGATAGAGCAGGATCCTTTAAATAGAAATATCCAGGGCTAAAACCAATATCCATCAGGCAGACAATGATGGTATTATGTCTGGTTTAAATTTTAGGGGTTGCTAAGTTTGGAAAAATTAAAATACATACAATTGAACAAGCCCCTTGCCTTTAGGAAATTTACAGTCTGTGAAGAAACACACACACCCAGCTTGAGATCATGGGCTGTGATAGAAGCAGAACATTTCACCAGGAGAGCACAAAGGAGGGAGGGATTGAGTCTGAGCAGACGGGCTTGGGAAGGAGAACGTGTCATAGAAAAAGGAATGCCTGAGAAGAGGGATTTCAGCAGGTGGAGAGAACAGCATGAACAGAGGTGGATGTAAAAGGGCAAGCACAGGGGACATACAATCCTCTGTGTGTGTGTGTGTGTGTGTTAAGGTGAGGGGAAGAAGTGTGTGGAGGGGCCCTGTTTTCTCCCAGAAAACGATGTCTTAGGAGAGAGAAGAGAGACCAACCCACAAGAAATCCTCCACCTTCTCTTCCTTTCACTGCCACGCTCACTGGTATCTGCTCCATCCTTGTTTCCTGCTATCCTGTCTCCAGGGGAAGAAAAGCTCTTTTCCCATCCTCTCCTTCAGAGACCTTCCAATGCCTCCCTTCTGCTGACTCCCTTCTCTCTCCATTGCAGGGTGTAATGGTGGGCATGGGCCAGAAAGACAGCTACGTGGGGGATGAGGCGCAGAGCAAGAGAGGGATCCTAACTCTCAAATACCCCATTGAACATGGCATCATCACCAACTGGGATGACATGGAGAAGGTATCTGTGGACTCCCTCTCAATGTGCTTGTTTCAATGATAATATATCATCATGAGCCTCGTACTGCATAGGCCACTGTGTCCTGTCAATTCTCCCTCTGAAATGTTTCTCACGTCCTTCTTTCCTTGCTTTCCAGCCCCATGACCATTTCTCCAACCTAGGCTGCCAGCCCTGGACTGTTGCAATGGCCTTCTGGCTGATGTCTGTCTCCAGCCCCCATTCACCCAATTAATTCTCCACACAGCTGCAAAGCTTATCTTTCTGAACACAGCTTAGCTCAGGTCACTCATCTCCTCGTGTTCCCAACTCCCTGTCCTGGGATCTGAGGACCTGGCCCTGCCCAGTCCCCAGCTTCCTCCTTTCCTGCAGTGTTTACTCAAGGCTGTGCCTACCCTTTCTTTAAAATGCTGGTGCTGCCTCCAGAGAGGCAAATAGCCCTTTCTCCATTTTATTTTCCCTTTCATGACTTCAGATAGGTATATTGGTGCTAGATTATTATGAAGATTCTCTAATGAAAAATTTAAATAGGACTCTCTAGGGGTTTCTAGAAGGTTTTTTGTTCAAGAACAAAAAAAGGGAGATAATTTTTAAAAGGTAGAGTTCATGATAAACAAAATCATGTGTGCAAAATGCCAATGGAGCCTTTCTAATATTCCTTTGATCAATTCCACTGACAGTTGACTGAGCGATGATTGTCTTTTGAAATGTAATAGAGGGCTTATTGAGCAGACTGCAACTGGAAATGAAGAATGTTGGTTTGAAATCTGTAACTCACTTATATTTTTCTCTAAATCCAGATTCAGTCACTCTGGATGTGAGATAAGTACTGCACATGCGATGCAGCCAGACGCCATGGCTTACGCCTGTAGTCCCAGCTACTGGGGAGGCTGAGGCGGCAGGATCGCTTGAGCCCAGGAGTTTGAGGTTGCAGTGACCTATGATGGCGCCACTGCACTCCAGCCTGGGCAACAGAGTGAGACTCTGTCTCAACAAATAAATAAATAAATAAAGGGATATGAAATAAATAATAACAATAATAAATTCAAAAATACAGAAAAACAAAAGATTAGGAAGAAAAAAGCCAAAACGTTAACTCTTGGTCATTAGGTGATGGAAATATGGGAGATTTTTGTTTCTATTGAAAACATTTTTCTAATTTTAAAAATTATCTTTAACTTTTAAAGTACTTTATAAAAAACTCCCAAAAATAAAATGAAGTGCAGATGCTTGGGCCCAACACCCAAAAATACTGATTCAGTGGGTCTGGGACAGAGCCTACAAACCTGCACCTGTGACAGTGATCCCAGGTGACCCTGAGACAGGGCATGTGGAAAGCACAGATTTAGAAACACAGCATCCGCTCCTTAAGACCAGTTGCCATCCTTCATGCTCCTGTGAAACTTCCACAGTCCAGGGCCTCTGTTGTGCCATTTCCCTTGCATCAGATGCCCTTCGCAGCCTCTGGAGACCTTCCTTTGCCCATTTAAATCCCCTAGATAATGAATTACTCCTGCCTCTTCCTTCATGTAAAATGTGGCTTGTGTCTTTGTGTTTCTTTATCTTTTTGACTGTCTTTCTCCCCTCTAGACTTTGAAACTAAGAACTGGGTGCCATGTCTGATTCATATCCATCCTCATCACACTTGGCACCAGCCTAGGAAGAAGCTACGGTCCATAAATATATGGGTCTGATGGAATCAAATGACACTGTGCCCCACCTCCAAGGAACATAGAGCCCCATGTCCCTGCCACTCTGCCAAATCCCTCTCAAAGAAAGACTCCTTTTTGATCATCCTGGATCACTGAAGAGGGAACTGGACACAGGAGGAAGAAATAACTTCCTCTAAAGCAGTGGTTCTTAACTGGGAGGATTTTGCTTCCCAAAGGACACTTGATAATGTCTGGAGACATTTTTTTTAAGATACTTTTTATTTTTTATTTTTTATTATTATGGGTACATAATAGGTATATATCTTTATAGGGTACATGTGATGTTTTGAAACAGGCATACAATGTGAATTAATCAAATCAGGGTAATTGGGGTATCCATCACCTCAGGCATTATCATTTCTTTGTGTTAGGAACATTCTAATTCCCCTCTTCTAGTTATTTTAAAGTGTAGCCTAACTTACTGTTGATTATAGTCACTTTGTTGTGCTATCAAATATTGTTCATTCCAACTATCTGACTATATTTTTGCATCCATTAACCATTCCCACTTTATCCCTGCTCCCTGCTCCCTGCCTCTGGTAATGATCATTCTATTCTCTGTCTCCATGAGATCAATTGTTTTTAATATTTAGCTCTCATATATGAATGAGAACATGTGAGATTTGTCTTTCTGTGCTTGGCTTATTTCACTTAACATAATGTTCTCCAGTTTCTGGAGACATTATTAATTATCACAACTGAAGAGGTGCTAATAGCACCTAGTGGGTGGAGAGCAGGGATACTGCTAAATATCCCATAATGTACAGGTCAGCCCCCACGACAAAGAATTTTCCAACATAAGATGCCCTAGTGCTGACGTTGAGAAACCCTGCTTTAAAGCACCAGCCTGGTCAATAATAAACAGTGAAAATTGAGCGTAAGTGTATCTGTCAGGTTCCCCACAGGAGACAGCACACACTCCGCTGGGGTTTTGAAATTGATTAAACAAAGGTCCACTTACAGAGGTGTGAGCAGGGTTAAGGCAACCAGAAAAAGATGTTGAGGCTCCCAAGCACCAGCAACAGTGGGAGCTTTTATACCCCTAAGCCTGAAGGGGCAAGGCAGGGCAGTGTCACTGGAGCCCTGGAAGAGGAGCCACCCAACAGGAGCTGTGCTCATGGAGGGCCACACCATTGCCCCCCACAATACCTTCTCTCCTCTCACTCTCTTCCCACTCTCCAATCTCTTCCTGGCATGTTCCCTCGGCCAAACATAGCCAGAAGCCAGAAGGCAATGAACACTGAGTGATGCCATGTGCTTGGCCCCCAGGGCACAAAGCAGAGGAGGGAAGAGAGCAGAGTGAAGAGGAGGGAAGCTCAAATGGAAATAATCAACACAGAGCCTATTGGCCCCAGGTCTGGGTCCTGCCCGGGGCCCTGTTAGGAAGGAGTATACCCTTTAAAAGCCAACCAGAAATTCCTGGGCTGACCGTTCTCCTCCCCAGATCCAGCACCATCCTGTCTAACATTGTGCCACACTCCCCCAGCATGGGAATGTCAATCAGAATTTTCCAGCCTGTTGAGACTCTGCTGGACTCATCTAGCTTTTGTCTCAACTAGATCTGGCACCACTCCTTCTACAACGAGCTGCGTGTAGCACCGGAAGAGCACCCCACCCTGCTCACGGAGGCCCCCCTAAATCCCAAGGCCAACAGGGAGAAGATGACCCAGGTAAGAGGCTGGAAGACTTGAGCACTAGTACAAGAATGCCACAAGGACGCTTGGCCAGGTGACTTCTCCCCTTCATACATTAATGCAATAGAATTCTTTGAGGACCTGCTATGTGCATAGCCCATGTCAGGATGAATGGGAGGTTGGCGTGGGATAAAGATGTACCAAGTTGGCATCGTTCCTGCCCTTAATAAGATTACAAACCATTCTGTAGGCCAAGAGGTGCTGTGATTTTTGCCAAATAATCCCTTATTCTTCATTGTCCTTTCAGATCATGTTTGAAACCTTCAATGTCCCTGCCATGTACGTCGCCATTCAGGCTGTGCTCTCCCTCTATGCCTCTGGCCGCACGACAGGTGAGTAGACCTGTAATTCATTCCTTTTCTCACTTCAGGGGAAGCGGGGAAAAGCTGGCCTCCAGCAGAGGCTCCTGCTCAGAAGAATCACAGGAACAAAGTTCAGGGAAAATCTTGCTTAGGGATAACAGATGGCAATGCCCGTGTGGAATGCCAGATGTGAGCCTACCCGGGATAGTTGGAAAGAATTTACATGAACAAAGCATAACTAGTACATCCAGTGAGGATTGTTTTCCCTCACAGTAGTTATTCCAGGAGTTTATACACACATTCCTACAATATTGGAATGTTTCTCCCTCATGAGGCAGCAACAGTAGAACCTGTGGTGGTGGATACGTAAGCACAGTCATGCATTGCTTAATGACAGGGATATATTCTTATGTTCTTTTTTTTTTTTTGGAGACAGGATCTCACTCTCTTGCCTGGGGCTTGAGGGCAGTGGCGTCATCATAGCTCACTGCAACCTCAAACTCCTGGGTTCAAAAAGTCCGCTTGCCTCAGCTTCCCAAGTAGCTAAGACTACAGGCATGCACCACCATACTCAGCTAATTTTTCTATTTTTTTTGTAGAGACGGGGTCTTGCTATGTTGCTCAGTTTGGTCTTGAACTCCTGGCCTCAAGCGATTCTTCCACCTCAGCCTCCTGAAGTGTTAGGATTACAGGCGTGAGCCACCACACCCAGCCAGGGATATGTTCTGAGAAATGCATGTTGTTAAGTGATTTCTTCATTGTAGGAACATCATAGGGTGTACTTACACAAACCCAGATGGTATAGCCTACTACACATCTAGGCTATACGGTCTAGCCTATATCTCCTAGGCTACAGACCTGTATAGCATGTTACTGTCCTAAACACCGTAGGCAATTATAACACAGTGGTTAAGTATTAGTGTATCTAAACGTATCTAAACATAGAAAAGATTCAGTAAAAATATGGTATCAAAGATAAAAAATGGTACAGCTATATCGGGCACTTACCATAAATGGAACTTGCAGAACTGGAAGTTGCTCTGGGTGAGTCAGTGAGTGAGCAGTGAGTGAATGTGAAGGCCTAGGACATGACTGTACACTACTGTAGACTTTGTAAACACTGTACACTCAGACTACACTAAATTTATTAAAAATATTTTTATTTCTTCAATAATAAATTAACCTTAGCTTGCTGTAACTTTTTTACTTTATAAACTTTTTAATTTTTTAAAACTTTCAGACTCTTTTGTAATAACACTTAGCTTAAAACACAAACACATTGTACAGCTGTACAAAAAATTTTCTTTTTATATCCTTATTCTATAAGGTTTTTTCTATATTTAATTTTTTTATTTTTATTTTCTACTTTTTAAGCTTTTTTGTTAAAAACTAACACACAAACACATACATTAGCCTAGGCCTACATACAGTCAGGATCATCAATGTCACTGTCTTCCACCTCCACATCTTGTCCCACTGGAAGGTCTTCAGGGACAACAACATGCATGGAGCTGTCATCTCCTATGGTAACAATGCCTCCTTCTGGATACCTCCTGAAGGACCTGCCTGGGGCTGTTTTGCAGTTAACTTTTATTTTAATAAGTAGGAGTACATTCTAAAATAATGATAAAAAGTATAGTATAGTAAATACGTAAACCAGTAACATAGCCATTTATTATCAAGTATTATGTACCATACATAACTGTATGTGCTAGACTTTTATACAACTGGCAGCACGGTAGGTTTGTTTACAACAGCATCACCACAAACACGTAATGCATTGTGCTAAGACATTATGACATCTGCGAGATCACTAAGCAATTAGAATTTTTCCATTATACTATTATGGGACCACCATCGTACATGTGGTCCATCGTTGACTGAAACATCATTATGCGGCACATGACTGTGTGTGGATTTGGTATAGAAAAGTGCTCAGGGAAACAGAGGCAACTTCAAAGTTAAAAATAGTCTTTCGTAGGGACTTGACAGTTTCTATAAACATTGTTCAAACATTCATTCATTATGTATTCATTGATTTATACATTCATTCATCCATCAAATATTTTCCATTACTCCCCACAATGTGCCAAACACAGTACCAGGCCATGAGTATATACCGAGTTTTGTATCCTGCACTTTGCACTTGATTTTTTTGTAGCAAACACCATGTCTAATGGCCACATGGTAGTCATTGTATGATGGTTTCCTGATTTATTTGTTATACCATATCTCTTTTGCTGGACCTTTAAATTGTTTCTAATTTTTATTATAAAATATGCTGTAATTAAGATACTTGCACAAGAGTGAGTTACTGGTTTCTGGATATTTATTTTGCATCTGGCCGTTCCTGAACCATCATTAGATGTGTCTAGTCATCTCTTATTTGATTCTCTTGGGTCTTCTATGTATAAAACCACACCATCTGCATATAACAATTCTGTTTCCTTTTGGTAGTAATACCTCTTATTTCTATTTTCTGCCTTATTGCATTGGCTAGAACATCCAGGACAATATTAAATAATAATAGTGATATTGTAGTTGTTTTCCTATCAATTATGACGTGGCTGTCAGATCAAGAAAGATTTTCTATGTTGAGAAATCTTACTTCCTTTCATGGCTTACTTAAAGTTTCATCAGTAGAGAATATTAATTTTTTTTCAAATTGGCTGTTTTTTATAGCCCCTAACATATATAACAATCTGATTATATGTATATGTGTTAATTTGATGCCTAAGGATGTGCAAACTATCCAATACGTAAAGAATATGTGGTCTAGATTTAATGCAAATTGACAAGTATGAATAAATGTGTTTCAAGGAATACAAAAAACAGACATTTTACTTGCCTTCCAGAGGCCTACATTCTCTTTTGGGAGAAAAAAATTGACATACATGAAAAATTTAAAAATCTGATGATTCTCAGGATTGGTGAGTTTTAACTGCTAAAGGAAAACATGTTAGTTGAGTGTCATTGGTAACAGGCCCCAGAAAGAGAAAGTTGAAAGACAAGAATGAGCTTTTCCTCGGTCCTATCCTCTGTCCACAGGCATCGTCCTGGATTCAGGGGATGGCGTCACCCACAATGTCCCTATCTATGAGGGCTATGCCCTGCCCCATGCCATCATGCGCCTTGACCTGGCTGGCCGCGACCTCACGGACTACCTCATGAAGATCCTCACAGAGAGAGGCTATTCCTTTGTGACCACAGGTATCCAGCCCCTTCCTGATTCTGACTTGAGCTCGGAACCAAATCTGATTTAGGACCAGAAGTTCTCAGGACAGATGAAAATTCTATGGCCCTGTGTCCTCAAACTTTATTGGTGTAGACTAGGAGACCCTATGCTGGAGCGGGACCTCTGGATGAGACCAGATAGTGAAGGCAGCCTTATATAAGGAGGAAGGTTCCTGGCCAAGAAGCCCTGGGGAGGGGGACCTGGCTCAGGCCTAGTTGCCTAGTAGCACTCTGCTGAGCTTACCTTTACCCCCATAGGAACCAGCTGCCTCTGTCCACATCCACACCAGGATCAGGGCTCGTTTCCACAGGGCTGACTGGTAGTACAGATCCGGTGATGCGTGTCATTACCTAGGGGTGCCATGGCTTATCTGAGGACAAGTGGAATAAGTGAGGTCTGAATTTCTAAGGGGAAGGTGTCATGTGCCCCGTCTGGGCAAGAGGAGTTTTTAGGTAGGGGCCTTTCTAGATTCTGTAAGATCACAGCTTATAAGTCTGAGTCTAGACCAGAAATGCGTCCTGGAAGGCCTGCAGCTTTGTCAGAAATCCCATGCAAAGTCTTTCTTGGGAATTAAGATTTTGAACTCCCACTTTAGAAAGAGGAGTGCAAAAATTAACATGGGATGGAGAGACCCTTGAACCTCTTCAGGGGCAATTCCATCAACATCCTAAGACTGAATCCAAAGTAGATGTAAGAAGGAGATTTTCATGGAGATCAAAATGGGACGTCCAGACTAACAGAGCTGAGTATCCATCTGCTGTCAATTCTGCTCCTTCCAGCCGAGCGAGAAATTGTGCGAGACATCAAGGAGAAGCTGTGCTATGTGGCCCTGGATTTTGAGAACGAGATGGCCACAGCAGCCTCCTCTTCCTCCCTGGAGAAGAGCTATGAGCTGCCAGACGGGCAGGTCATCACCATTGGCAATGAGCGCTTCCGCTGCCCGGAGACCCTCTTCCAGCCTTCCTTCATTGGTGAGGTGTTACCCACAGTACCTGCTGAGCACTTGATTGATCCGGAGGGCAGGGTGGAGGGGTGGGTGAGGTGTGGAAAGAGAAACAGCAGGAGTCATGGACACTTTGTTTATTATTTATACATACCCACGTTTTCCTGGGAAGGACCAAAAATATACAAACAATTCTACTAGGGAAAATCTAATTTTAAATAAAAGAGTAAGGAAATCAAGACACAGGAAAAGCAGGATGGGGAATATAACATGAAGCTAAGAATGAGGTGAAAACACAAAAAATTTTTAGGCAGCAGTGTAGCAAGTTCAGGTTGTACTTTAGGAAGATTCTTCTGTCTACAGTGTGGAATTACATTGCATGGAAAAAGGACTGGAAGCAAGGAGGTCAGGCAGGTGGCATGAGCTGGTTTGGCATGCAGGGCCTTTCACGCGGAAGATCTTGATGCCAGGCTGTGGTAGCTAGATGTCAACCTTTAGGCAATGGGGGACTGTTAGACATGATACGATGGGTATATCCATAAAATGGAATATTATAGAGTGAAATAGAATGAAATATTGATTCATGTTGTGACATGGATGGACCTTGAAAACACTATACTGAGTGAAAGGAGCCAGACACAAAAGACCACATAGCATACAATTCCAAACATTTCTGTGAGACATCCAGAATAGGCAAATCTTTTAGGGCCAGAAAGTAGATTAGCTGCTACCGAGGTCTGGGCAGGGGTGGAGTGGAAAATGGGAGTGACTGCTAATGGGTATGGGCTTTCTTTCTGGGGTGTTAAAAATGTTCTAAAATTAGATTGTGGTGATGGTTGTACAACTTGTGGATCTACTAGAAACTACTGAACTGTATACTTTAAAAGAGTTAATTTTATGGTAGGTGAATTATATCTCAATAAAGCTACGAAAAAAGATGATAGGACAAAAGGTGTTCCTTTAGAAATGGTGCGGGCAACAGTGTGAAAGATCAGTCAGAACAGGGGGAAACTAAAGGCAGGGCCATGACCAAGTAGGGGGCCTGGTCTTGTAATCCTTTTGGGAGATATGAAGGGTCTGAACTACGGTAGTTGCAACAACAGAAGAAGGGTCATTTGAGGAGTTGGAGGTGTGAGTATTCATGAAGTATTGACTAAATATTGTGATCTCCATAGGCATGGAGTCTGCTGGAATTCACGAGACAACCTACAATTCCATCATGAAGTGTGACATTGACATCCGTAAGGACTTATATGCCAACAACGTCCTCTCTGGGGGCACCACCATGTACCCTGGCATTGCTGACAGGATGCAGAAGGAGATCACAGCCCTGGCCCCCAGTACCATGAAGATCAAGGTGGGCCTTGTCCCAGTTCCCTCTATCCTGTTCTTTGTACAAAGACCTGCCTACCTGGGAGATGCTCAGAGCCAGGTTGCCAGGCCCAGGAACTTACTGGTCTACTAGGTTCAGTACCATCCTGGACTGGAGCCAGTTTCATCTTGGGGGATTATGTTCCTTGGACACGGATGGGCTGGACACATGCTTAGCATGGGATCTCAAACTTAATCACATGGATGTCATATGAGAAGGGGTTGAAAGAATTTGGGATGAAGAGAATATTGAGGGGATTAAGGGAGGAAATCAGGGGGTGGAAAATAGAAGGGAAGAAAAGAAGGAGGTCACACTATAGCATCTTTAAGCTTTAAAAAGGACTTGAGTGTTACCCAAGAGGAAGGTGAAACCTCCAAAAAGGGGACATTTGGCCGTAGGCCTTGATTCCTGGACATCCTCTGATCTACTATCCCATCTTGGCCATGGCCTTCCCCACATTGCTTCCCAGCAGGGCATCTCACCTCATGGGCCTTGGCAGGATGATAGCTTCTCCCCAGCCTTTGGTCTTCAAGCAATCATACAGACCTTTTTAGGGCTTCAAGGAACTCTGCTGCTAACAGGTTGAAAGTTGGGAATAGAAATAACAAATCAGTTGAAAGTTACAAAGTTTCACAATAAAGCCAGTCTCTGGGGAGCAGGCCTGATGTGAGGAAGTGTGTTCTCTGTCAATATTCTGAGAACCTTCTTCACAAGGGAAGGCTGCCCCAGGCCTTTCCCCTGCCTAACAGGAGGTGCCCATCACAGGGAAGTGGGGCAGGCCACCAGGAAACTGGTGAGAACCTGTGGCTCTTCTCACTCAGAGCCACAGAGCAGTATGCTCACTGAGGCCTGCCCTGTGGACGGCATCTTGCCAGGCCTCGGGCAGGGGCTTTCTACCAGGACTGTGTGTCAGGATACCACACCTGCCTCACATCCAGATTCTGGTACAACAGGTATGAGGTGCCCCCATCACCTACACCGATAAATAACCACCAACAATCTGATGCATTTCCCAATTCGTGAGCCATTTCTCTGAGCTTAACAATATGTGCCAGCCTTCACTGAGTTTAGGGTCTAATTAGTAGACACCATCAATGGGAGGTAGACCTAAATAAGACAAGAGGAGAAGAAAGGAACCCCAAGCAAGGGAAGCAGAGTGAGCAAAGGTGCCCAGGGGAGTGTGTGCTTGTACAAGTACCCTAACCAAACTGGACAGCAGGATCTGTGCAGAGGAATTGAGGGGGATGAGGCAAGCCTCAAAGTCATGGAAGAAGAGATTTAGGGTGGGGGTGGGGCTGAGACTTAGAACCAACAGCCTAAGACAAGCCAGAGTTTTCTTACAACTAGAAGTGCCCAGCAATAAAATCCGTTACCTTCTTAGTGGCTGTGCGTTCCCAGTCCTTGAAATATCTGTTCAAGGAGCATCTGGGTGACTTTTGTCTGCCTGAATAATAACTTTGAAAGATCCTTCTTGTTCTGCAATTCCATGATCTCTGCAATTTAGGAAATATAGAGAGAGATTCTAAGGAGAACAAAAAAAAAATCAATTTATTGTCTGGTTTGCTCTGGCACTGAATTCTTATACCCTTCAGAAACTGGGAAATTAGTTGAAGAATCATAGTTCTTCTGGATCCACTTTTAGGTAGAGTTTGAAGTTGTTTGACATGACAACCAATTTCTAAAGGCTAAGCCCAGGACTCCTAGTGGAAAGGAGGAACAATGTATGTATGAATTTAAGAATTTCTCAGACATAAGTGACCATTGACAAATAAAGCTCAGAACATGATTTGGGTAGACTGGTTTAGACTCAGGAACAGAGGAAGCCCAGTCCAACCTGCCCATGCATCCAAACTCCGGGCAAGAACAGAACAGGGCACCCCCTACAGAGGTTTGTATTGGTCAGCTTTTGCTGAGTAACAGGAAATCTCAGGGGCACATAGCAATAAGCATGTATTGCTCATGCATCTACAGGTCAGCTGGGAGTCAGCTGATCAAGGTCAGGCTTGGATAAGCAGCCCTGCTTCAACTGCAGGTCCAGACAGCTCAGGTCAAGTCCATATCTCTCACTATGGGGCCCAGGCTGAAGGGCTAGCAGCTCCTCAAGGGCAGCTTTTCTCATGAAGATGGTGGAGGTGCAAGAAAGCATGCCCAAGGGCACAAGCACATTTCAAGCCCCTGTTTGTGTCATGTCTGCTAACATCCCACTGGCCAAAACAAACACATGGCCCAGCCCAAAGTCGCAGGGTGGAGCAATGCACTCTTCCCATGGAAGGGTAAAGGGAGGGGTGGGGGAGTAACAATTTCAAGCAATAATCTAATCTCCACAATGTTTATCCTGTTCATTTCTGACTGTGGAGGCTGCCCTTTTCCAGGACAGCTTGCCAGCATGGCAAGTTCATTTCTGGACCACCTTGCTTATATTCCCTTGGGGACTGATAGTGATTTGCCGTATTTGCTCTTTGCAGATTATTGCTCCCCCAGAGCGGAAGTACTCAGTCTGGATCGGGGGCTCCATCCTGGCCTCCCTCTCCACCTTCCAGCAGATGTGGATCAGCAAGCCCGAGTACGATGAGGCAGGGCCTTCCATCGTCCACAGGAAGTGCTTCTAAGTCAGAACAGCTTCTCTGAGGATCCCCTCGAGACTGCTGTGTTACCAGTCATGAAACATTAAAACCTGCAAGCCTGACTTCTTTGCGTGGGGCTCTTTGTCTCCAGGGTTGGGTCTCACACACAGTGGTAAGGACTTTTCATACATTATTTCTTTTTAAATATTTTTTTTGTTCTCCTAGTGAACCATTGAATTTTGTTTTTTATTTTTTATTTTCACACATTATTTCTAATCCACACAATGATCCTGTGAGGTAGGCACTATTATTATGACCATATTACAGATGAGGAAATTGAGCTCAGGAAAGTTAAGGACTTGCTGAAGATCACACAGAACCAAGATGAAAATTCAAGTGTATCTGACTCCAAAGCTAGAGCTCCTTCTACTCTGCCATCTTGCCTCCCTTTCCCTGAACATGAGTAAGAATAAAGACAAGATGACTCTTGGGGGGGTTCAGAAACATGGGCTTTCTATGATGTAAGTCCTTGTACTCAAGGGTAATACACCATTGGACATGAACACAAAGATTCATGACACTAAAATGTACTATGTGGGGATAAAAACAAAAAACAACAACAAAGATTCATGACATGAGGCTTACAGGATGTGACATATGAGTAGTTCAAACATGATGCTATTGTGACTTACATGAACGAAGGTCATAGTGGGCTTAAGATTTCTATGAGGTCCTTTGTCACTGAGGATTAGGCTGTATTTCCAAAATTAATCAAGAAAGGAGCAGCACTCTTAGGAAGGATGTTTTCTCTCCCTCCCTCTCCTCCTCCTCTTCTTCCTCCTCCTTCTTCTCCTCCTTCTTACTTATTTCTCTCCACCCCCTGCCTTTGGTCAGTTCTGTTTAATTTTACAAGTATTTACCGAATTTTTGGCATCCAGAATTGCTGGGTAAGGCCACAAGGGATTTGTGTTCCCCACAAAGATGACTCCTGCTCATCAGGGTGTCCTTGCATAAAGGCAGAGACAGACACATACATACAAGACAATGATATGAGGTAAAACAGAAGCATCCACAAGTACTATGAGACAATAAGGGATAATAATAATAGCTAACGTTTATTGAGTGCTTACAATATGCTAGGTACTGGGTTAAGAGCTTTACATGTATTTCCTTGTTTAATAATCACCAAAAACCCTTATAGGGCAGGTGCTAGTGTCACCGCCCTCCCCCATCCCCTCCGTTTTATAGCTAGTTTGCTAGGCCGCCCAGCTAGTTCGTGGCAGAACTAGTCCTCACTTCTGCCTGGTGCACCCTTCCCTCTCTCCACCGAGCCGAGTCCCAGCCTTCATGCTCCTGGTTAGATCCTACCTGGTCCAGGAGTCTTGGCAGACACACCCATTTGGAGGCAGTGGAGCCCAGTGGTGAAGTACAGGGACCTCGGTATCAGACATTCCTTTCACCGTGCCAGCACTTGCCCTGTGAGGGTGGAGTAGGGTGCAGAAGCATGTTCTCAAAAACCCTTAGAGGATTTCTGTCTTAGGATGGGTTTCCTAGAAGCAGATCCTGACAAGAGGATTCACATGCAAGTGGTTTATTAAGGAATCACTCTCAGGAGAAACCCGCAGGCAGAGAGGGAGAGGCAGAACAGGAAAGGGGAGGAAGCCCAGCTGAGGGACAATCGCAGGCAAGTCCCTGAAGAGGGCAGCTCAGGAGTCTAAGAGGAGCCTGACTGGAGGCAAGGGACCTGGGCTTTCACAGTCCCATGCCTGCCAGCAATTGGTGAGGTTGCATCTGGGGGATGCAAAGTCCTAGGCTTTCCATCTTGCCAGCAAAGGGTTCCCACAGGTGGAGGGCACTTTCAAAGAAGAGCTGCAGGCCATTCCCTCCCCAAACCTCCACGCCCACTTACTCCCCCTCCCCTCCTTCCACCCTACTTGTCTTGCCCCACTTCAAGTAAAAAAGTGCTATCCTACATTGTTCAGTGGATATTTGGTTATCTGCTGATAGAGAGAGGGACAGTGGCTTGACGACAGTGGAAATCTAACATGAAGTCAATTAGAGATAAATAGAAACAATGTCCCAGGCACTGAGGGCCAATGGAGGCAGCCGTTACTTATTATTTTTTATGTAATATCTATTGGGTGGTAACTGTGTGGCAGGTGCCGCGAGTGGATTCTCTCTCTTAATCCTCACCCCCAGGCCATTGGAATCCAGAGCCCACACTCTTAATCACCTCCCTATACACCTCCCTTTCCTCCCTTTATGATTAGGTGTATCAGTAACAATTCATTCAGAGGAGCAGGGCCACTGTAGGTATCATGGGAATAAGGGATTTATTACAGGAATTAGACTTTACCCAAATGTGGGAAGAGGTAGGGAAGTGAAGGTGGGATAATCAGAGAAGAGTCACTAGTGCATGGAGAACTAGCCGGCATCTATGTGCTGGGCATGTCTGTCCGTCACAATATCTGACTATGGAGATCTCCCCAGAGGAGTGGCTGATGCTTCCATTCTGGCTTCCAAATCTCACACCAGAGTCTCTTTTGGCCAACTCTAACTCAGAGCCTTGTTGGCAGGGCATTCTGGAAATATACGTCCCAGCTTAACCAAATCAATTTAACACAATCAATTTAGAGCATTAGAAAACCTTTGATGTAGATAAGATGTAGCTGACCAAAAGTTCAAGCAGCAGAAGAAAGTCTGGGTCACATTTTTGTACGTTTATTTCCCATTTTTAATGGCTGCATGGCATTTTATGTAATATGGGTCAGTATTTTATTTATCACAGTAGTATAGCATTTACAAACACTTGAAAAATAGTAAATCCTTCTGAGCTGCACTCAGGACTAAGGACTAAGCAGAATTTATAGTAGATGCTCAGCAAATATTGGATGAATGAATGCATGCTGAATGAATAGAGTTCCTGCAGGGTAACATCAACTCTTACTCATAAACTACAGCAGAGATTAGTTTTGCCTGTTCTTTGTATAAATGGAATCATATAGTAAGTACTTCTTTCATTTAGCATGATGTCTGTGAGATTCATCCAGGTTGTATGTAGTAGTTGTAGTTCATTCATTCTCATTGCTATATAGTATTCCACTATGCCACTATACCACAATGTATTTTATTCATTCTACTATTGATGGACATTTGGGAGTTTCTGGATTTGAACCATAATGCATAGTGTTGCAATGAATATTGCATGTTTTTTGGTAGACCAAAGTATGTATTTCTCTTGCATGTATACCTAGGAGTGGAATTGCTGTGTGATAAGTTATTACATATACTCTTTCGTGGTTATTCCAAAATAGTAGATAGTTCCATGGTGTTTGATTGTTCCAATTGACACTGCCACCATCAGTGAGAGCTCTGGTTGTCCCACATTCTTACCAACAGTTGATATTGTCAGCTTTTTTCATTTCATCCATTCTGCTGTGTGTAATGGTGCCTTATTGTAGTTTTAATTTAGATTTTCCTGATGGTTAATGAAGTTGAACATCTTGGCTGTTTCAGTATCCTCTATTGTGAAGGACCTGTTCAAGTCTTGTACCAATTTTTCTATTGGTTGTCTTTCACTTGTCTTGTTCTTTAAATATTCTGGATATTAGTCCTTTGTGAATATTTTCTCTCACTCTGTGGCTTGCTTCTAAAACTGTTTTTAATTTTTTTGATGTATAGTGTAAAGCAAGAAACTAAAATATCTTTTGCCTAAATTGCCTGTCAGTAATCCTACTATTGTTATTAATGATCTATCCCCCTTTATTTATGTATGCTTATTCTATTACGTCATATTTTCTTGGTCCCAATTCCAAATTCCCAGGAGAGAGAATTTGATTGGCCCAGCTGTGGACAGGTTTCTAACAATCAATTCTGGCCAAGGGAGACGGTCTCATGGAACAAACATAGGTGTTGGGGCCCCACCTGTTAAATGAGGGAGGACAACTAAAGGGATCATCATGAGCAAGGAAGACATACAAAAATGCGGTGATCAGTTCCTCCTGCAAGTGCTCAACAGGGCATTTTCATCAGCCTGGCTCAGGTGCTGGCCAGAAGACAGAAAGTAGTGGCATATTGGGGAGCAGAATTACCTCCCACTTACCTGGGAGAATGAGGCCAGTTCCTGCTCCTGGGGGGTTGTCAGATGCTCCTAGGTATACATGCAAGAGAAATGCATACTTTTATTTACCAAAAGACATGCAATGTTCATTGCAACACTACTCATTATGGTTTAAATCTAGAAACTCCCAAGTGTCCATCTCCCAATAGTAGAATGAATAAAATACATTGTGGTATAGTGGCATAGTGGAATACTATATAGCAATGAGAATGAATGAACTACAACTACTACATACAACCTGGATGAATCTCACAGACATTATGTTAAATGAAAGAAGTACTTACTATATGATTCCATTTATACAAAGAAGAGGCAAAACTAATCTCTGCTGTTTTAGAAGTCAGGCTAGTGGTTACTCTTGAGGGATAGTAACTGGCAGGGGACATGGGGGTTTCTGGGGAGACTGGTAATGCTCTATTTCTTGAAATGAATTAGGGTAACATGGGAGTATTCAGTTTGTGAAAATTTCATTGAACTGTACACTTAAAATACATCCTCTTTTCCTCACTACATATACTTCACAATAAAGTTTTTTAAAATATTAACTTTTAGGAGCAGGTTAGTGCCTGCATGCACCTAAACCTTCAGACAACTTCCTTATTTAACTATCACAACAATCCTGAGGCAGCGAGACCCTGGGGACAAAGAGACCCTCTCAAACTTAGTTATTATTTATTTATTTAAAGATAAGGTACCGCTCTGTCACCCAGGCTGGAGTGCAGTGGCATCATCATAGCTCACTGCAGCCTCTAACTCCTGGGCTCAAGTGATCCTACTGCCTCAGCCTCCTGAGTACCTGGGACTACAGGTGCACACCACCACACCCGAGTAATCAAACTTTTTTAGATGAATATTTTCCAAGCCTGAGTTTACACAGGTATAAAAATGTAAGTAGTATTTTCACACAGAGGTGGCAGCGGGAGGGGGGATGGGAATGGGACAGACTTTAGATGCTCCAGACAGCCATTAGTGCCCCACCCAGGTTATCCTAAACAAATTTTCAATCTGTTTTAAAAAATATGCTTAATATACAAACATGAGTTCAATCATCCCATATAAACATCAATATAAGAAAAGGGTCCTGTGCTTTCTATGCAAACAACTGCAAGACAGGTGTCCCAGCCACCTTTTCCTCCAACCCCCTTTGCAATTAGATCCCTGTCTCCTAAAACCTCCCACACCTAAGAACGCTGGTTTGGCCTGTGGACTCCTGGTTTGACTCTTGTGATTTAAGCGATGGGAACTGGAAGCACTCCCTGACAACGTTTCATAAATCATTACTTCTGAGGTTGTTATGACCACAGGGTGTGGCCATGACAAAGCCAGTCGGGCCTCACCTGGTGGTAACAGCTCAGGTCCCTGCCCTTCCACAGAGCACACTTCTCTGCTGACAGCAAGTCTCTACCCTAGTTCTTCTCATCCTTTTACAAATCCCATTCTGAATCCCTCTCCCTCGTGTGCACCCCACATGACCCACCTGCCATTGTTCACACCCACAGAACCCAATCTACATCCCTGAACCTCCACCACTTTATTCTGATGGAATTTTAGGCTATTTTGTAAATCAAGTGAGCGAACACTTATTTATTCAAGAGACAAAATAAGAGATGGGGTGTAATTGATGAACTAATTTGTTAATTTATTCAATAATGTGCCAGCATTGTGCTGGGAGTTACAGGGAATGGGAAAAAGTTAATTTGTGTCATTTTCCTACTAGAAACTCTACATTTTCTTCCCGTATTAGAATAAAAACCAGACAACAAACACCTGAGAAAAAAGAAACCTCTTTTCTAAAACTACAATTTGATTCGTCTTTAGTTATAAATTTTAATTTACTTTAAAGTTATACAAAAATGCGAAGGTCATAAGATGACAGCATTATGTGTCTTTTAAAATGCTACGAGTCCAATGAACAAAAGTGGATGAGACACCGCACCGTAGCAACGCCGGCTACTAGCAAACTCTCCCGCCCTTCAGCACTCCAAGACCCCTTTCCCGCAACGCCCCTCTACAAACATCGCGAGAACAAAGCCGTCCCTTGGGCCCCTCCCTCCCAGTCAGTTCAACCCCACCCACTTCTTGCCTGGCGATCTCCTGACGTCATAGGCGCGCTGGAGTGCAAAAACAGCGGCATCTACGGCGGAAGTGCTGTCGGCGGAAGTGATAGCTGTGCGACTCGTGGGTGGGATGGCTGCGGGCCGACTCTTGCTAAGTCGGCTTCGAGCACCCTTCAGTTCCATGACCCAGAGCCCACTCGAGGGCGCTTCCTCTTCCAGGGGCCTGCATGCGGGGCGCGGGCCCCGAAGGCTCTCCATCGAAGGCAACATTGGTAAGGGCCAGAAAGCGGCTGCCACGCCTTGGCCTCCGCCACACAGGTGACTGAGAGGCTGGGAAGGGGAGCTGGGCCCGGAATCCTCCCCTCTCCCCCTTATCTGATGCTGCTGGCCGGCTTGTTCTGAGATGCCAGGGCCTTTTCCCTCCCAAAATGCACTGTGGATCTTTGCCTGTTTGATTTTTAAGACATCGGTGCTTCAGTACCCGCCCACAAGGATACATTTGTTGGGGCATAAAAGCCACGCAGTCAGTAGATAGGACAAGAATTTTACTAACTTGTTCTTATAGATCGAAATGGATGCAACCAGCAGGGTGCAATTTCTTTGTTCTCCTAAGATAGGGTTGCCAGATTTAGCAGAAGTTTAAAAAAAATTTTTAAATGCCCAGTTAAAATAAAGAATTTAAGATAACAAATAATTTTTGGTGTGTTCCCATGCAATATTTACGACATACACTAAAAAAAAAATTCACTCATTGTCTAAAGTTCAAATTTAACCGGATGTCCTGTATTTTATCTGGCAACCCTATTCTGAGAGTTTCTAAACTAAAGTCATACAAATACCACTTTCACCAATTTTGCCATGTCCCTGTGCTAGTTGCACTATGATTTCTTAAGGTTTTTCTTATAAGGAACTCACTTTTTTTTTTTTAAGCGGGGGAGTGAGGAGGAGGATTCAATTTCCTTTTTTTAAGAGGGTCTTTTGTCTCCCTGGGTAGAGTGCAGTGGCGTCATTCGTAGCTCAAACTCTTGGGTTCAAGTGATCCTCCTGCCTCAGACTCCCAAGTAGCTGGGACTACAGATGCACACCAGGACACCTGGCTAATTTTTCTGTTTTTTCTATTTTTAGTAGAGATGGGGTCTCACTCTTGCTCAGGCTGGTCTCGAACTCCTGAGCTCAAACAGTCCTCCTGCCTCGGCCTCCCAGAGTGCTAGGATTATAGGCAGGAGCCACGTGCCCGGCCGGAACTCACTTTTTAAACTTAAACATTTGTATTAAATTAAAAATAATTGTGCTACAAGAGTAGAGACCCAGTATCTTAAATAAGAAGTAACCAAAAACCAAAATGAAGGCAAAACATTTCTATTTAATGTTACTAAATTCTGACTTGATACTTTTAACCTACTAAGGCCCTGGGCCTTAAAAGGGGATTAGCAAGTGTTGAGTACTGAAGACATTCTAGCAGCAAACTGAGAATTTCTCATTTTATTCATTCAACAAATCACCCTTTGAGCCACTTCTGTATGCCAGCACTGTTCTTGGCCTTGAGGATACAGCTGTGAACAGAACAAATAAAAATCTCTGCTCTCATGGAACTCTAGTAGGGAGAGATGAAAAATAAACAAATTAAGCAAGGTAAACAGTATAGTAGATAGTAATGAGTATGATGGATAAAAATCTGGGATAAGGGATTGAGAGAAGTTGTCATTTTAAATAGGGTAGTCAAACAAGTCTTCATTGAGAAGGTGACATTTGAGCAAAAACCTGAAGAAGGGGAGGGAGTGAACCTTGTGGATACCTGGGACTAGAATGCTACAAAACAGAGTGGAGAGCAAGTAGAAAGGCCCTGAGGTGGAAGTGTGTTCAGGGAATAGGAGGGAAGCCATTGTGGCTGGAGTTGAGTGAGCAAGGAAGGGAATGGAGGGAAATGAGGTCAGAAGAGTGAGGGGTGGCCAGATTGTATAGGCCTTGTCATGGGTTTTTCATCTGATTGAGATGAGAAGCCATTGGAAGGTTTGAGGAGGCAAGTGGCATGGTTTTACTTAGATTATAAAAAGGTCACTCTGACTGATATGCTGAAAGTAGGAGGTGTAAATTAGGAGGTTATCACAGTAATAAATTATGGTAAGTCAGACCATTGTGAATGTGGTGAGAAGTGATTGGGTTCTAGTTACATTGTAAGTAGGGCCAACTGGATTTAGTGACAGATTGAATGTGGAGTATAAAAGAGGGGGGTCATTGATGACTCCAGTTATTTTGGCTTGAGCAACTTGAAAGATGGAGTTCCGACTTTCTTAAATGGAGAAGCCAGAGAAGAACAAATTTGTGTGGTTCAAGATTTTGGTTTTAAGGATGTTGGTTTTTTATATGCCTATTAATGTCCAGGTGGAGGTGTTGAGTAGGCAGTTGGATATATGTGTCCTGAATTCAGAATCTCCCTGGACTGGAGCTATAAATGTAGATGGTATTTAAAGCCAGGAGACTATACGTGTTTGATGGAAAGGACTGAGCCCTGAGGCATGCAGGTGTTCAGAGGTTGGGGAGATGGTAAGGAACCAGCAGAGGAGACTGAGAAGGAATGACCACTGAGATAGGAGAAAAAACAAAAGAAAATGATAACCTGAAAGCTAAGTGAAGATGTTCGGAGGGAGGGAATGATCAACTGTGTTATACTGTTTAAGTAAATGAGGCCCTTGGTGAACTTGAAAAGAACAATTTTAGGAGTGGTAGGAGTGAAAGCCTGATTGGCATAGGTTCAAGGAGAATGGGAGGTGAGGAATTGGAGACAGTGGGTTAAGACAACTGTGTGGAAGTTTTCTTAGAAAGGGGAGTCATGAGGTGGTAGCTGAAATTAGAAGAGGGTTTGAGAATTTTTAAAATGTTTTTCTTTTTGTGAGAGGAATTAGGGCATGTTTGTAAGCTGACGGAAATGGCTTAGTAGAAAGGGGGAAAATTGGTGAATCAGGAGAGAGGATAGAATTGTTGGAGTGATTTTTAAGTAAGCCAGAAAGAGTGGGATCTATTGCCCAAGTGGAAAGAGTTTAGCCTTAGCTAGGAACACTGTTTAGCCCTGGTAACAGGAGGATGGCAAAATATGTGAGCACTAACTTGAGTGGGTACGATGGGAACTTGGGGAAGGTCTTTTGGTTGTGCCAGTTTTCACAGTGAAATAGGAAGAGAGGTTATCAGCTAAGAGGCAGTTCGAGGAGAGAGGAGAAGACATGACACAGCCTAGTGAGTGAGCAAGAGAACTGTTGAGTTGCTGTGCAGCATTCAGGACCCACTTAAAGTTCATGGTCATGAATCTAAAATGAGACCAGTCACTACAGCTGTGTGGTTTTTTTTTCTAGCCAAGTCAGAAACATTGAAAGGAATGAGAAGGGAGGGTCCTGCTACTTGGCTGGTGGTGTTATTTAAAGATGTTCTGTCCTGTACTTTGAGAAACACACACCTAAAAGAAGAAGCTCTGTCCTCAGAGCCCACAGAGGGACCATGGTACTTCACAAAATAAGTACTTTGGACAGGTCATCGGGTGAAGTTTGAGCTCCCTTTCCCTATTTTCTGACCTCTGCTTCCTAACCTAGCTAGATTTCTATGCTTCTTCCTTGCTTTCTCATGCAACAGAGGTCTACTGAGTCCCTGCTGTGAGTCCACCCTCATGCTGAGCACAGCAGTGAGTGGGATACAGCTCCTGTCCTTCAAGGAGCTCACAACCAAGTGGGAGAAACAGACTCTAAATATAATTTCCATACTGTTTGATGAGATCCATGATTGGGCATGGAAACTCAAAATCTTTGGGGTAGGAATTCACAAGGAAAAGAAGAGGAAAAAGTATTCCAGGCACAGAAAGTAACATTTGCCAAAGTGGTGAAGACTGAAGAAACGTGTAGTTTTAATAAAAGGGAAGTAGCTAGATGTGCCTGAGTTTTGGGGGCCTATGAGAGGGTTGCAGAACAAGAGGTTGGAAGGGTAGGATTTGCTGTATGTTGAAGAGCTTTGAGGACCATGCTAGGAGTTTATCCTATTGGCAGTGGGAGGCTGTTGAACACTTGAAGCCAGCATGCACCATTACCAGATTAATCTTTAAAAGGAAATTGGCTAGAATAAGTGAATTGGAAGAAGGCTCCACAAAGCAGGTACCTGCTTTGTGTGTCTTGTTTGCTGCAGTACCCACAGTGCCTTGCATCCAGTTTGTTGGATGAATGAATAAGGGAATTGGAACAGAGTTGGAATATATAGACTAGTTTTGTGGCTGTGTAGTAATTGGAAGGAGGAAAGATGCAGGCCTGAACAGAGGGAATAAAGGGACCAAGAAGAAGTGATGGTTTGAGAGAGATTTTGGAAGCAGGATTGACAGGACTTGGTGGCCACTTGGAGGTGAGAGATAAGGAGAACTTGAGGATGACACTGAGGTTTATAATTTGGATGCTGACTCTAAAAGCTCAGTATGGGAATAAAGAAAGAGGCTGTCTGGGGAGGTAAGAGTGATCTGTTTTGTATGAGGGGCCTGTGAGGCATACAGAGGTAGATGTCCGTGGGCAGATTGGAATATGCGCCTGAAGTCAAGAGACACTGGAGGTGGGAGCTGAGATTTCAGATGTGGAAGCTGACTGGTGGGGGTAGTTGGCGAAGCCTTTGAAGTACAGTTGCCCAAGAAAAGGGTGTTGCCAAGTGGACTGGGGGACCTTAATCTGACTCTTTTTACTTTCATCTCCCACTACTCTTCATCACCCCACACACCCTGATGACATTCTCCAGACAGAATTAGTCACTGCCTCCTCTGTGGGCTGACATAACATTCTGTACCCACAACTGCTGCAGCACTTGAGTTCTGAGGTTGTTTGCACATTCAGCACCTTCCCTGGGTTGGAGCCACTCAGTGTCCTGTTCATCTTTGTGTCACTGGCACCTAACCCCCTGCCAGACCCCTTGTACTCATTCAGTATTTACCAGATTGTTATATCCTGTGCTGCGATACTCATGTGGAAGTTAGTCATTGGTACCCACAGAGGGAACATATTAAACTACTTTTTGAATCAAGAGTTAGCCTTTTCTCGCAGGTGGCATTCCCAAGCAAATCAGAATGAGAGTACCTATTCAGAAAACCTGAACAGGGAAGGTGAACCCTGTCCTGACTGAAGTTAGGTATGTCTTGAGGGGCTTTTCTTGTATTCCTTCTGTTCTAAGTCTTGTTATTCTCATCCGGAAGGTGCAGACAGCAGCATGTAAGGAAACTGGATCAGTGAAGTAGCAACTAATGGCATCTGTCTAGCATGACTGGTGAAGCCATATGCAATGTGTGATTGAAAGTCAAAAGCTTGGTACCTAGAACCCCTGAAAATCTAAAAAATAAAATTCCTAGCCTGTTTTTTAAGACTATCCATCACTAAAGTGTATTATTATCTTCCAAAGCCAGTCGTTTTATGCTTACAAAGCCAAACTGAAGAAAGGACAGCTGTGTGAAGTATTTTCAGTGAGTCACCTCAGACCACTCTCACTTCGTGTTTTCAAAGACACAACCAGAGAAGAGGAAACTATTTTACACTTTTTAGTCTAGAAACTTGTACATAAAGCAGTGGAGGGCTTTCCTAATCACGTTTCCCCTAGCATTCAAAATTCGTGATTTAACATCACTAATATGTGTCTTTTCCTTTATTGAGTAAAAACAATTGAACAAAGAATCCTCGCGGGTGAGGGAAGCTATTTATTTCAAACACTGTGTAGTGGATTCTCTGCTTCTGTGGTTCACTTCATTCCATCCATCATCTCTATTCCCAGTACCTGGCTAGATACTCAGGATGCAAAGGGAATAAGGTTCAGTCTGTGTCTTCAAAAAGCGAGCTGCCAGTCTAGCTGGGGAGAGTGCTGAGTGAACAGATAATTCCAGTGTAACACTGTGGTAAACCAGAGCAGGCAGTCCTTGACTCTGCCTAGGGATGGAGTGCACCTGGCCTCAAGGAGGCCTCACAGAGAAGGTGACATTGGAAGGATGAATCACCTGCTAGGCAAAGCAGACGAGGAAGGCATGCCCCATCAGTTCAGCATCTTTCATGCTGAACGAATGAGTTTGGATCAACTCTGGAAGCTGTGAGGAACTTTTTTTTTTTTTTTTTAGTAAACAGTTTCCCATGAAAAGAAAATAAAAGGAATCAAGGTAAAATGTAGTAACTTTCTTTTAAGCCTGCTGACTGATTTTTATTCATTTTGCCTAGAATGCTTTTAGGCTCAGAGCCTATTTAGTCCTGGGTACTTAGTCTCAGGGTTGGAATATAAGTTCCTTGAGGGCAAGCTCTCAACCTAGTTCATTTTAGTTAGAGTACCTACTCCATAAATGGCTATTGACTGAATCAATGAGTGAATGAATGCAACACCATATACGCTCCTGAAATGAAGACTTTAAATTTTCTTTGGAAGAATTTTTTTGAAAAGATACTAGACAGTTTTATATTTACTGCCTTTGTTTGACTTTGGTCAAGGATTTTAGAACTGGATTTTTTCTCATATTTTCCATCTTGTTCAGGAGAAGAAAATGCCTAGAGGTGATAGTATTAGAGCTCCTGTGAAATACAACTGTATTAAACTTAAAATAATAGAATATATTATTTTGGGTGTTAATGAGATACTACCTTACTACTAGATTTTAGCATTATATAGCTATAGCAGGCATTGTAGTTTATAGAAAATTTGTGGGAAGAGAAAATCATGGCTTAGGAAAAGATGAACATTAACAGCAGAACTCTTTGATCCAGCTTGTGGAATGATAATCCTGGAACTAATAGAAATCAACATGTTTAAGTAATAAACTATAAGAAAGTACCTCCCACCTTTTTTTAAGTCGTGGCACATAAAATAACATATGATACCACTGACAGCCAAGGCCCTAAGGAAAGGTTTGATGCTGCTTGTGAGATCTGATACTTCCCAAAATTCATGATGATAAGAATATACTGAAAGAGAACAGTTAATCTGGGATCTAACTAAATTGTCATAAGCCTGAAATAATAGTATCTAAGGGGTCTGATGAAATGAGGCTTTCTGTAGATAGAGTGTTCTGGTCACTAGGAGGAAGCCTCTGTAGCAGTAGAGAACCAATCACCACCACTCTTATGAAGCACCTGCGAACATTTTAAAACATTTGTCTTTAAAAAGTAAAAAAAGAAAAAAACACCCAAGCAAGAAGTAAAAAACTATCATGATCAGGTATCACAGCACTGAAAAAGTTATGCTATGTCTGGTTTTAATTATTTAATAAATACATAACTGAGTTTTTTTAAAAGTAATTCTACATCTATCGGTGGTACCTAACACAGCTCAGTTCCAGTGGAATTAGTTTAAGAAATACAGGGTACCGTGGGTGTCAGATGTGATTGTTCCAGTCATTGGAACTGTATATTTCCCATTAGATCTAATTTGTTGGCATTCTGGGATTTGTGTGTTTAAATTGCATGAGTCAGTTTCTCAGAGTCCTGACTGCCCTTAGATGAACTAATAGTGTGTGACCTCAGAGGTGAAGTTGGCTCTCCCTAACCCTCAGAGCCCTTCCTTTCCATCTGCAACAGTTTTTTTAGGTAATTGTTTTTAACTTCTTAAAAATATAAGTAATTCTAACAATTATTCAATCCCAACCATCTAGCAAATCAACCACCTTTATCTTTTCATATTAATTAAAATAGCTTTTCTGCCTATAGGCAGGGACCATGTTTTAGACTTATTGAACAAGCTACAGTCTAAATTTTAAGGGCCTAGTCAAAGCAGTTAGGTATCTAATAATATGCAAACCCAAGCAATTGGTAACTGACCAGTGTAGTAGAAAGTCAGTAGAGAAGTTCTGAACTTCATAGAAGAGGTGGAACTTTAGGCTTGGTAGGCGAAGGATTTAGAGATAGGCCTAGAAGAGCAGGGGAAGGCATTTATTCATTGAAGTGTGGGAAGAGCAGAGGCTGAGCAAATGTGGAAAGGCACCACAAGTTGGGTGGAGGTGGGGACTGAGAGATGAGCATGACTGTACAAAATGCACAAATTCATGTTGTTTGTTCTTATCCTGTCTATTCAGAGAGGAGTTGGGGTGGTGTGTAGCAAATGTCACATATTGGATGTGTGGGCTCTTGTGCTGAGACATCAGCACTCCTGATCATTAACCATGAGTGGCTGATAGAATTGACTGGAAGGGTTCCCCTGTTCTTTCTCTTGAGAAAGACCATTTCTGCTAGAGGAGATTGAGCTCCAAGTACAGTCTTAAGGTTCATTTTTTGATTTTTCACAAATGTAGGTTTCAGAGGGAACTTAAATTAATAATATGTTGTGTGTTTTATTCATTCATCTAGGTCATTAGGCTGGAATTTGTTTTCTACCCTGGAGGAGCGCCATCTCCTGCAGTGGTGGTGTCTCAGCCCAAATACGAGGCTAAGAACAAAGGAGGATTAGCTAATCCATCTTAGAGGCATCAGGGTCTGGAAAGCCTTCACACAGGAGGTACATCTGAACAGAACCTTGAGGATTGAGTAGGAGCTGGCCACGTGAGGAGAGGAGGTGCTCCAGGAAATGGGAAAGCATATGCAAGGTCACGTCTGCAGGAGGGAACATGGCAAGGAGTTGCAAGGAATTTGGTTCAGCAGGTGCATAGGATGCCTGGAGGAAAGCCGAGTCCAGAGAGGTGTGTTCAGGGGTTAGACCTTGTATCTCAGACCATGGTAAAGGGCTTGAATTTTGTCATGAAGGCAATAGGGAGCTGTCAAAGGATTTTAAGCAGTTTATGTGTGGCTGCAGTATGGCGAATGGATTGAAAAGAACAAGGCTGGAGTCAGGCGAGAGATGTGAGAGCTTGGTCTTGAGCATGGAGGGGGAAAGGAGAGAAAAGGACAAATGGGAAATACTTAAAAGCAAGTGCCAAAGGACTTGGTGGCCACTTGTGGCTTGGCAAAAGAGAAAGAAGCTCTGACAGTGCGTGGTTGGTGCTGCCATACCCTGAGGTCTGGGATACAGGGGGAAGCTCAGTTTGATGAGAAAGGTGGTGAATTTATTGAAGGAATATATTGACTTTGCGGTGTTTGTGGGGTGTCCAAGTGGAGATGTCTGGAGAGCTCTTGAATAGTGTATCTGGAGCTCAGGGAGATATGGGCCAGATACTGGTGTAAATGGGAAAAGGTAACTTGGATGTTGTGGTACTAGGTTGATTTCATCTCCAAAATATTTCTCAGAGCAACCACTACTTTCCACTCCTGTATCATCACCCTGGTCTGAGCTGCTATTATTTTTTGACTAGTCTGTCTGCTTCTGCTTCAGCCCAGTCTTACACAGCTAGTGGAGTGATCTTTTAAAAATGAGAAGGAATCTTGTAATTTCCCTACTTAGAACCTGTTGTCACTGACTTCCCATTGCCCTTAAAATAGAATCCAAACTTCTTACCATGGCTACAAAGGCCCTGTGTGACCTGGCCCTGGGCTGCCTCTCGGCATGGCCATGCTCATCTTGAGCCAGTCCTCATCACTTACCCGTGCTGTAGGCCTCCTCTAGGCCTTCTCTAGGGCCTCAGACTTCTCTTCTATCTTTTTGTGTGCCAAGTTCTTTCAAGTCTTACCTCAGATGTTATTTTTTCAGGGGAGCCTTCCCTGACTTCCTGAGCTATATTAGAGCCATCCTGCATTTTTCCCTCCTAGCACTTAACACAGTTTGTTAGTATTACAGATACTTGTGTGTTTATTTAGTGTCTATCGCCCATACAAGTTCTCTGAGGGCAGAATCCATTCTGTGTTTTGTTTAGCATTGTACCCCCAGTGCCTGACAGTCCTGAGCACATAGTCAGCACTCCATGAATATCTGTTAGATTTGTTGAATGAATAAGGGTCATAATCATTTTCATTTTCTATATTGAAAAACTTGTAATTTTGACACAGTCACAGAACAAATAGGACTGTGAGTTATGTGGCTGATTTCATGTACTTCTGATGGTTCTATTACATTTTCAACTGTTATTAAACACTCTTTGCCCCTGGAAGGTTGGGATGTGGAAATTGCAAATCGAATCTTGAGGGAATTTTTCCTCCCTGTTGCCTGTATTCATTACGGTGGCTTTGATTATCATGGCCTGACCCATCATTGGTCTTACAGTGGTCGAGTTTTGAAATTGGAAAAATTTGTCCTTGTTCCCTTGAGTTAGACATTTGTGGTAGAGTTTGGTAGCAGCCTTCTCCTTCAGCCCTGATTTGGGAAGCATCCCAATACATGCTGTTTGCATTGCAGCTGTGGGAAAGTCCACCTTTGTGAAGTTACTCACGAAAACTTACCCAGAGTGGCACGTAGCTACAGAACCTGTAGCAACATGGCAGAATATCCAGGCTGCTGGCACCCAAAAAGTAAGTTTTCAGTTGCGGTGGGTAGTTGGCAGGCATGGATGAGTAATCTAATTGTAATAATTTAATTTGCTCTGAGTGGGTGAAGTAGCCCAGTTTGAGTCTCCTTTTTAAAATAGCTTCATTCCAGAAAACAGACCACATACACCAGGGAGGATATGACTTGTTTGAATATATTTAGTTTTGATTTTTGTGGTTTTTATGTGTCTATATAAGTGACAGCCTCTGTTCTTTGTGGTTTCCCAAAGTATGTCCAACCATCATGGCTTTAAAGATGAATTTTGTCATGCCTACCCTTAAGTATTTATATTTTTATTACTGAAGCTGACCATCAGGACTAATAGTTAATTATGGTGATTTAAAATTTTTTATAAAGTCTTAGAAATTGGAAGCGACCTTAGAGAGGATCCTCTCACGCTTTGAGTTAGTTCAGACGTAATAGCTAGCATTTATGAAGCACATGGTGTGTGCTGGGCACTATACTATGCCAAGCACTGTACGTTTCACTTATACCTCATGGCCCACACCCTAGTGTCATGCCTACTGCTTCATCAAAGGCCATGGGGTTGGTTTCAACACCATCCACGTCAGTGTGAGTAGGGGAGGACCAGTTTGCACATGAACCTTAGAGGTAGCTGAGGGAGTGGCAGCACTGTGCCTCTTCAGGCTCCATGAACTCCTCCTGCCACCACCTGGAACATTCACTGAGTGGCTCATTCTCGTTTGTCATACCTCTAATTGTTAGACAGTTCTGCCTCGCATGGAGCCACGTTGCACCCCTGTGACTCTGACTCATTGGTGCAGGTTCTGCCTCCTAAGTCTTTTAACTTTTCCACGTGGCAACCCTATATATAGCTGAAGGCGATGATTTGCCTGCTCTTTCTCCCCCTCACGTCTTCTCTTTCTCAAGCAAAACACCTCCAATTTTCCTCCAGGCTGTTCTTCATTCTGAAGTAACTTTGTCTAAGCGATGAGCTCTAATTTGTTCATTTTCTACTTAGAATTTACTGAGAGTGGTACTCTGAGCTGAACGTGACATTCTGGATATGGTCTAAACAGTACAGAGTATCATGGAACTTATTCTGGGTTCCATTTTTCTTTTATTCTAACCCAGAGTTTTGTTACCTTTTGTGGCAGGCATATCATGCTTATTAAGGATTTTTGGTTTTTAAGTTGTCTCTCTATATGTTTATGTGTATACATATATGTGTGTGTGTGTATTTGTGAAATTAACTTTTCCATTTAGTAATAAATTATGTATCTTTTTCTGAGTATGCCACAGAAAAAATCCTGGTCACCTGTCAGGATTTCAAAATAGTCATTTGACACATAACAGCTTTTTGCTCAATGATGGGCCACATATATGATGGTGGTCCCATAAGATTATAATACCATATTTTTACTCTTTTTTTCTATGTTTAGGTGTGCTCAGATACACAAACACTTACCCTTGTGTTACAGTTGCCTGTAGTATTCAGTACAGTAACATGCTGTATAGATTTGTAGTCTAGGAGCCATAGGCTAGACCATGTTACCTAGGTGTGTAGTAGGCTAGACCATCTAGGTTTGTGTAAATACACACTGTGATGTTTGCACAACGACAAAATCACGTAACACATATCTCACAACATATCCCTATTGTTAAGCAACGCATGACTGTACGTCCACAAATTGTTTGATGTTCCTCCCTTCAAGAGACAGAGCTTAATTCTTGAGTGTGGGCTGGATTTAGTAACTTGTTTGTAATGAATAGAATATAGCAGAAATACCAGAGTGTGACTTTCTAGGGTAGGCCATAAAAGACATTGTAGCTTCTGTCTTGCTCTGGGGGAAGCCAGCTGCCATGTCATGAAGCAGCCCTTTCAAGAGGCCCACAAAGCAACCAACTGAGGCCTCCTGCCAACAGGTGCGTGAGTCTTCCTGGAGGTGGAGCCTTCAGTCCCAGCCCAGCTTTCAGATGACTGTAACCTCAGCCAACATCTTGACTGAGACTTCATAAGAAACCCTGAGGCACAACCACCCACCTAAGCTGCTTCCCAAATTCCTGTCCCATAGAAACTAAGATAATGAATGTTTTTTGTTTAAGCCACTAAATTTTGGCATGATTTGTTATGCAGCGATAGATAACTAATACTCCTATAATCCCATTATCCAGAGGTAATATGGTTAACATTTTTGTCCTTTTAGATTTCTTTCTACAGAGGAGAAAATGGATAGATTTAACATAAATCATCATAAATATGTGTACATTTGCTTTTTTAAACAGAAAGTGTGATTGCCATCTGCGTGTCACTTGATAGATGAGGTCTTCTTTCACAATAATGTCATTTTAATGGTTGCATTGTACTGCATAATATGAAATGTTAGCATTTAGTTATTTAGTCCTCTATTTTGAATATTTAGTTTTCTAATTTCTACCTATTATAAGCAATATTTTAATGATGAATATCCTTATAGCTACATCTTTTTTCTTTCTAATAGCCACATTTTGTGTACATGCATATTTTCTTAGGATAATTTAGAACTGAAATTTCAATAACCCAAAATTATGCATACTGTGGACACTTTCGTTGTGCATTACAAAACATCCCTTCAGAAAAGTTGTACCAATTTCCTCATACTTCCAGCAACACTAGCTATTATTCCTTTTCATCCTTGCTAATGTGAGAGGTAAGAAAATGTTATTTTATTTTATATTTCTTTGATTGCATTGAGTTGAACACCTTTTTTATTATCCATTTATCATTATTCTTTAGTGAATTGCCTGTTCAAACTCCTTGCCTTTTTTTTTTTCTATTGAGACCCTCATCTTTAATGGCTTCGTAAGAGCTCATTGTAGGTTAAGTATATTGATTCTTTGTCATATATTGCTGATATTTTTCAGTTTGTCATTTTTCTTTCTTTATATATATTTTATTTTTATATAATACATTTAAGTTTTTATGTAGTCTAATCTGTCCATCTTTTTTCTCATAGTGTTAGCACCTTTGACATGAAAATTTTAAGAAACCTTCCATAGCCCTAGATTATAAAAAAGATCCACCGATATTTTTTTCTGTTGTTTTTGTAGTTTCCCATTTAACGTGACTTTAAAAGTTATATGACTCTAATTTTATTTTATTTTTTCACAAAAGGTTATCTACTTGTCCCACTAGTGTTCTTTGGTTTATTCCTGAGCAAGATGTGTATTTTGTTATTATTGTGGCGAGGGTCTTTTTTCCCATCATCTTTTCAAACTGGTTATTGCTGTTTTAAAGGAAAACAGTTGATTTCTTTATTTGTCTTGCATGACTTAATTCTCATATTAATTTTTTTTCTTTGTTTGTGGTTTTAGAAAGTAATGTCTCAAAATAGTAATCATTTGGAAGAATTTTCCAGCTTCTGTACCTCATTTCTATTTTCTTATTTTCTTTCATTGGGTAGAACTTCCAAAACACTATTAAATAATAGCAGTGAGGGTAGTCCCCATATCTTGTCCTGCCTTTGATGAAACCACCTCTAATTTATCAGTGTTAAGTGCTGTGTTTGTTATTCATTTCAGTAGACATGTGGAGGGGGTGCCCTTCTGTTACTAGAATATTAACTGTTTTCATCAGGATCAGAAGTTGAATTTCCATCCAAAGCTTTTTTAACATCTAGTGAGACAGCGATGGGGTTTTCTTTTTTTAATCTCTTAGTATTAGTCATAGATTTGATAATGGTCTCACATTTCTAGAATGAACTTTTTTGCTCGTGTTGTACTATTCCATTAATTTACTAATATGTTTGGAATTTTGCATGTGTCTTTATAAATTTGAATGGTATTACTATTTGTGCGTACAGGTTTTTTTTCCTTTTTTTATTTTTTTTGGGACAGAGTCTCACTCTATTGTCCAGATTGGAGTGCAGTGGTGTGATCATAGCTCACTGCAACCTCAAACCCCTGAGCTCAAGCGATCTTCCTGCCTCATCCTCCAGAGTAGCTGGGACTACAGGTGCACACCACCACACCCAGCTAACTTTTTCTATTTTAGTAGAGACAGGGTCTCGCTTTTGCTCAGGCTGGTCTCTCCTGACCTCAAGTAATCATCCTACCTTGGCCTCCCAGAGTGTTAGGATTATAGGTGGGAGCCACCACACTGTCACATTTAATTTAATAACCATTGTAAGGTGTACCCCCTATTCAAATATGTGAAAAAATAATGATTTAGTTTTCTGAGTTCTCATATTTGGGGTCTACTTTTTCTATTAAATTCTGAGAGAAGTGTGTTAAAATGTATGCTTTTATTGTATTTTATCTGTTCTTCTTTGTATTTTTAATTGGCTTTTGTCTGTATCTATATATTTCAGTGCTTTATTACTCCCTTGAAAAACTTTCATGACTTCTTTGTAGAGTCTTTATTTGTTTACTAGGATTTTTTAAAACCCTCTTGTAGCATTTAAGGCTTTTTTTCTTTATATAGTTTTGCCACATCTGCTTTCTTTTTTATTTGCATCTACTTGCTGTCCCTTTGTTTTCAACCAATCTGTGTCATTTTGTTTATTCTCTTATGAATAGGATTTTTAGTTTTTACCCAATTTGAGGGTTTGCCTTTCCTGGGGATTTTTCTCCTTTATTGTGATTATGTTTATTTCTGCCACCTTATCTTGTACTTTCATGTTCTCTCTTTTTCTTTTTACTTAAATTTTTCTTTCATTTTCCTCCCCTTCATTCATGTGAACAATTTACATTATTATCCTACAAGTGGTAACATTTAAATTAAAATATCCATGTTTAAACCCATCTGCCCATGTTAATGGAGTTTCTGTGAAAGAAAAAAAAAAAACTCTACTAACTTTTTATTATCTTCTTTTCCAGACCAACCCCCCAGGTATGCTGAAATCATCTGAAATCTTATAGATTCAGAATGTTTTTTGCAGTATGAAATTTCTCTTTTAACAGTAATTGTTAAATTGGCAAGCAATTGCATAACCACATTAATAATAGCTACTTTATATTTATCTCTGCTCTCCTGGTTTATCACTGACCACTGTTTTCTCATCACTACATCTTCCCATTTCTTAGTTCTTTATTTTGATTCATTTTCCAGTTGGCTGGAAGACATCTTTAAAAAATGTAGGTAGTATGATTTCTTTTCTTTTTTTTTTTTTCTTTTTCTTTCTTTTTTTTTTCTTTTTAAGAGCTTGGTCTCACTGTGTTGCCCAGGCTGGATTCAAAACTCCTGGGCTCAAGCGATCTTCCTGCCTCAGCCTTCAGAGTAGCTGGGACTACAGGCTTGTGTCACCACACCCGGCTTCTGGGTGGTATGATTTCTGAGTGATTGCTTGTCTAAAACTTTCTTTTGCCTTGAAATTTAAAAGTAGCTTCTGTTGCAGAGAAGTATTATGTGGTTCTGATCCTTTTTTCTGTATAAATGATTTGTGGTTTTTCCCCCTCATTAGGTGTTTTTGGTTTTTGTTTTGTTTTTTAATGAACTATTGACATTTTGCCAGGATAGATCCAGCTGTGGTAACCTCTCTTTCCATGTGTGTATGCACACACAAACATGCACATGTGTGCATATGGGTATATGAGTTGCTGTATATATAAATATATATAAAATCTCTTCTAGTACTCGGTGAATTTCCCTGGTGGAAAGTCTCACACTTCAGGATTTTCTTTAATTTTTCCCATGATTTTAACTGCTTTTTCATCTGATCAGTTCCTTGACTAGAACTCCTAGTTTTATCATGAAACTTATTTTATGTTCCAAAATACCTAGTGATATCACATTATTTCTGTTAGACAATGGTTCTCCGTGGCGAGGGAGGCACACTTTATGAGTAGGGGTCTTCCTCTGCTGATGTCTTTTTTTTGGGGGGTGGCATTTCACCTCTCTGATTGGACTCTGGTCTCCTAACAGGGAAAATTGTTTCCTTGATTAGGTAGCTTTGTCTGAGCTCTGAGCTATGGGTACTTTGAAGTTGCAGGAAATCAATTTGGCCTGTTTGGAAATTTGTGTGATACAAAATTGTATTAATTGCTGTGAAGTGGAACACAAGTGATATTACATCTCATGTATCTTTCCAGAGGAAAGAAAGAAAAAGCAAAGAGTACCCTACCAATATATATTATAATGTATATTGGATCTCCTTTTAGCCTGCATGTCTTTTTATTCTTTTCATAATTTTTTGCTTTTTTCTCTTAGTTTAGGATGAATTTCAGAAGGTGATATTGTGTAGGATCATCTCATTCATATGTTAGGTTTACTGCAGTATGTAGTCTGCTAGTTGCTATCTTCATTGGGTGTTTTACTTTTACAGTTGCACTTTTCACTTCTAAGAATGTTCTTTTCATATTGTTCCTTTTTTATGATAGCCTATTTTATCAATGAGACAATATCTGGAATCTCACTGAGATGTTATTTTGTTTTGTTTTGTTTTCTTCTGTTTCTGGCAACAGCTCTGTCTGAGCACACAGATCGGTCCTCTCCTTTTGAATTACTGAATATTTTTATATCCAATTGTTATTCCTCTATTTGTTTATACTTTTGGAGGGATGTTTGCATTTGTTTTGTGGCTAAGATGGGTTCTTTCAGAAATTTTATAGGCCCCTGTATAATTTTTGTTCCAGAATAGTCTCCCTTTGGTAGCCCAAAGCCTGCAGATACAATAGCCCCCACCCAGTCAACCTGCCACATCTGCCAGCACAGTGCCCCACACCACATACAGTCTGTGAACTATGCTAAGGCCAAAGGCTGTGCCCCACAGTCTCTAGTGACACCACAGAGGCTTCAGATTTCTCCCCTGCTTCTACCTCCAGCTCTCAGTCAGGGGCCATTTGTGAGGCTGGTGTGTTTGTGGGTTGGGGGATCGGAAGGAGGGAATTCCTGAACTCACCTCCCATTAAGTGGTTTTCTGATCCACTCTGCTCTGTATGCATTGCTCCTGCTGAAACCTTTCAAAAGGCCAGGACCCTTCTTTAGAATCTGAGGGTGCCATTTAGTCAAATTGAACTACTTACTGCTGTCTAAGCTTTTTTCCCCTCCTGTATCACTGTCTCCACCTGAAATGCTCTCTTCTTAATCTCCATTTCCATCTGTGGAAATTCCACTCATCATTTATTTCCCAGCTTAATGCCACTTTTCTTCCAGAAACTTCCCAAGATCCCCTCCACCATATGTGATTACCTCTTTGTCACATTTCTGCATCACATTCTAGCTCTTTATATCCTTGTCACCCTCTTGCCTTTTGCATTGTGAGCTCTTTGAGTTCAGGAACCATGTCTTGTTCACCTTTGTATAGAGAGGTATCAGAATGAAGAAGTGAAAGGTTTGAGTCCCCTCAGTACTTACTTGCCATGAGACCTTGGACACATAAGTGACTTAACCTCTAAGTGGATTTTCCCCTCTGGAAAATGGGCATAACAACAGTACCTACCTTATGAAGCTGTTTTGAAGATTAAATGAGATAACAGCACAGTGAAGGGTGAAATAAATGTTAGTTCCTTTTTCTATACACCTTATAGCACCTGACTCAGGTAGCACCTCATCCACACAGGTCTTCAGTTAATGGTGATTAGATCCTAAGTGCTTTTACACAAGAGTCACTTTCGCATTGAGTCACTGGCAAATCCAGAAATCAGTCCAGGGCTCCTGGGTATCCCACACTTGTGCCCCCCCGCACATGCTGAGTAAGTGAAAGTCTTCAAATCGCGTTTCATAAAGTCTTTAGAATGGAGGAAGAGGGTTTTGTTTTTGTTTGTTTGTTTTAACAAACAAATTGTAGCCCCTCTATGAAAGATATAGAATTTTATTTGGTTGCGTGCTTGGATTTTCAAATAAGCAGTTGCTTTCTTGTCTGCCTTGAAATTTTATAAAGAAATACCCACAGATGGAAGCTCAAAAGAGAGGCAACATAGTGTTACAGTGGTAGATTTGATTCAAAGTAGAATTTTAAATGTTGTTGATTGTTAACTCCTGCCCAGACAGACTTTACAAATCCATCAATCAGTGATTGTGTTAATTCTATATATGGTTTTTCTTCTGCTCTTCTGTGTTATATTGAAGGTGGCACGTCATCTCCTTCTATCAGCTTCTTGTCTAATAAGGTAGGAAAATCTCTTCCCTGATTATGTAACTTTGACTAAACTGAGGGATCTGATTGTATCTTTTTAGTGGAAGGAAACTTTTGTAATTCCTTCCCTCACTGATTAGTAAACCTGCTTGCAGGAGGTGAGGGGAGCATGTACACCATGAAGTACACATGTCTTCTAGGAAATTCTATTCTTTTGTAACCTCTCTCTAGGCCTGTGCCACCCATAGTCTTGGAAACTTGCTGGATATGATGTACCGGGAGCCAGCACGATGGTCCTACACATTCCAGACATTTTCCTTTATGAGCCGCCTGAAAGTACAGCTGGAGCACTTCCCTGAAAAACTCTTACAGGCCAAGAAGCCAGTACAGATCTTTGAGAGGTCTGTGTACAGTGACAGGTAAGACACCAAGTCCTCCATCAGTCTTAAGCCCTACGCTTAGTCCTGCCTGTTTGCTCTTCTTGTACAGGCCCTGCACTGCTCTAGTCATTGAAAATTGCACTCTGAAAAATTGTCATCTTTTTTAAAGACAACACTATATAGATTTGTCCAGAGTTGTAATTCTACCCAGTTATCATATATGTCAAGAAAGGAAATTGTGTTTTTCATAAACCGAATGAATTGAATTTCTTAAGTTGCCACTGATTTATTTTTCCTTATTTTCAGGCATAGAGGCAAGCTGGTAGCTGCCTAGTTATAACCATTACTTGCTAAAAGTCACACAGTAGACCCTTAAGTGACAGTGTATGTTTTAGGAAACCAAATGAATCAGTGGTTGGTTATCA
Organism: Daubentonia madagascariensis; assembly: GCA_023783475.1. Classification (NCBI taxonomy): domain Eukaryota; kingdom Metazoa; phylum Chordata; class Mammalia; order Primates; family Daubentoniidae; genus Daubentonia; species Daubentonia madagascariensis. The sequence goes on from JAKFHU010000633.1 coordinate 110,673, forward strand.
CCTTTAAGAAAAAAGCAGACAATTAAAATTTGTCTTCCTAAAACAATACGACAGACATATTTATTATTTTTTATTCATCAAAAAGGATGTCTAGGCAGAAGTAGCACATCTGTGGAATTGGCTTCTGTCTCAAATTTAACCTTTTTTCACTTGTTATGTGACAGGGCTTATTTCTGGCCAGAGTCTGTAGTGGACATAAGTGCCTGTGTCAGGTCAGGGGAAGGGCATCATCCTGACCACCTGAGGGAGTGAGATGTGAAGTGACACTCACATCTCTTTTAATGAAGACTTTTAATGAAGACTAGCAGCTAGCCTAGGAAGTGAGCCTGTCTAGTCCAGAAGAGCTAGTCCATTCAGGCTCCAAAATTCCTGGCTCTGCATGGAGACCAGGCTGTGAGTTGTGGTTAAGTTGCCTAGTGATGACGTCAGAGTGGCTTGATCTGGACACTGCTGAGGTTTTCCTTATCTGAAGGCTGTGAATGACTGTGTCAGTGTGAAATGGTTCTTTTAAGCAAAATTATCTGTCTTAAGCCCCTTTGAGTTATCAAAATGGAAATTGATGCATTTTTGCTGTCCATTCACTGCTAAAGACACTCTGTTGGTTACACTTTTAATTCCCAATTAGACAAACTAATTCTACTTCTTAGTGCTCCAATAAAGCCTCCTGGCAGAAAAAAATAAGGGTACATTTATAAATGGCATGTGATTTCTCTGACTTTACCTAAAAATCATGTAAGATATGTAAAACAAACCCTACAGGCTACACATTCCTTCTCTACATACCTCAAGAAAGAACCTACTTTTTATAAAAACTAAATATGTGAATCACAAATGACTGGGCTATAGGTTTTAGTTCTTTTTCAGCTGTTGGATATGCTATCACCTGTTTTCCTCTCTCCTCTTCCAAACCATTCCTGTCAGACTAGGAAGTTGAATTACGTATAACCACCTGGGTTGCTTGGAAACATATTCATAGTCTGTCTTTTGATTTCTAGCCCCTTAGTGACATAGGCATGTGAGACCCCTCAGAGGAAAACAGAGAAGTAGAAATACTTTTTTAATTAGAAATGTGTGGTTAAGAAGCTACATGTATCTTAACGTTTACTTGTATAGGAAGCGATAAGAATTGATTACACTATGGGCAGCTACAACATTGTAGGTACTTTCTTCAGAGAGGGCATTTTTGAGACAGAAAGGATAACTAATTTCAAATTCTAATCATATGGGTAATTCAAACCTTGTTTGCTCAGCACAGATTTATCGAATACCTCCTATGTTCAGGCATCAGGCCTGGCCCTGGGGCTACAGCAGTGAGTAAGGCAGACCCAGTCCCTGCCTTCACATGGATCCTAGTCTGACAGGGACTGGACATATGCTCACAGCTGTGACTGGATTACAGGGAGGAAAAAATCGAAGTCTCTGCTGTTTGAGTTAAAGGAAACACTAGTACATGGTTTTAGAGCAGAGGCCCCGACTCCTAGGTCCTTAAGGCCTGTTCTTCCCTGCAGCCCCTGCATGCAGTCTGCGGTAGTTCCCTCCCCATTAGCTCTCAGCACAGCCCCTTTCTGCCTGCTTTCGCCCCATCCCCACCAGCTGAGGAGAAATAAAGGAAGTACTCATTCTCCAGAGGCAAGAGCCTCCCCCCCCCCTTTTTTTTTTGAGACAGGGTCTCGCTCTGTAACCCAAGCTAGAGTGCAGTGGTGTCATCACAGGTCACTGCAACTTCAGACTCCTGGGCTCAAGTGATCCTCCTGCCTCAGCCTCCTGAGTAGCTGGGACTACAGGTACACACCACCACAATGGGCTAATTTTTCTATTTTTTGTAGAGACAGGGTCTCTCTCTTGCTCAGGCTGGTCTTGAACTCCTGACCTCAAGTGATCCTCCTGCCTCGGCCTCCCAAAGTGCTAGGATTACAGGCAGGAGCCATTGTGCCTGGCCTAGAGCCCCTTTTATAGGGCTTATTAACAAATCTTTAATTTCTTTTTATAAGATCTTAATTTCATCTTCTACTTTTCTGTGAAGATGCTGAAAACATTTTTCAGAATGTGAGTTATAAACATCACCTTTTCCTTTGTTGCCTTCAGCTAGACAACAGCTAAACCATTCCAGACAGGGAAAATTTACTTTTGGTGTTTCAAGTTAGCTTCTTCATAGCCTAGCAAAAAGCGGTTATAATATCAACTAAGATATCTCAAATACTATGTGCCAGTCTCTCTTCTAAGCACTTTATGAATATTATATACAAGTCATCACACAACAGGCTGAGAGAGTTTAGGTGACTTGCTCAAGGTGACATAGCAATTGAATGTTGCAGCCAGGATCAGACCCTGGAATGTTACTCTGGAACCTGTTCTCTTAATGGTAACACTGACAGCCTTGTAGCCTGCGTTTCCCCGAGCCATTTGTACACAAGGATTCTGAGTTTTATTTTCTCAGAAGTAGCCAATTGCTGAGTGTTGCCTTAGAAACTGGGGCTCATTGTTTAGGATATAAATTGTGTTTTGTATTAAGATGCCTGCAGTTTCAAAGCAGAATATACCCTTCTGAAGCCATAGTTTCTGTTAAGCTCTGATTTCCTATTTACCAGATGCTCTTTTAGTTGTGGAAGTAAGCAAGGGGCAAAGTTAGTTTGATTTTTAGTTTTAGTTTTATTTTATCTCAATTAGAAGCTCAGCAGCAGAAGCAGCAAACAAATAAGAGCTCATTTGTACTTTGGAGGAGAGTTTGCTTTCTTGGTAATACTGAAGTTAATAGGAAATGCATTTCCTGCTCCATAGATAATACCACATGAAAGTAGGTCCTTCTCCACTTCTCAACTAGACAAAAGGATGGCTTAGCACCCTGGAGAATTAGATGCCCTCAGTCGTTAAGTGAAATGTAGTGGGTGGCTTTATACTGGACTCACTTGGTTTTTTTGTTTGTTTGTTTTTTGATTTGAGGCTTGCCATAATAATAATAATAATAAGGAAATCTCAAAAGTTCAAATTTACCCGTATCATTTGCTGTATGTTCCAACTGGTGTCTAGTAGGGAAGATTGTTAGGGACCAATGATATTCTCTTCTAGTGTCCCCTTTCTTCCAGTGAATTAATCCACCTAGAAAGGTGTGATTTCAGCCTCTAAAGTCTAGCTGCTATTTCCCATCTTGGTGTTGAACAGGGAGGGAGATATAGGTTAAGAATTCACATTTCTTAAGGACTGATGAGGAGCTAGAAAGGTTAAGTGGTTTGACCAGACATAGAACAAGTTGGTTATTGATTTTTCTGCTTCTCTCTCTCTTGTGCCTTTCATTCCATTCCCATTCTGCCCCCCTCCCTCCCAATCCCCATCCCACTTACATTTCCAACCAGGTATATCTTTGCAAAGAATCTTTTTGAAAATGGCTCCCTCAGTGACATCGAATGGCATATCTATCAGGACTGGCATTCTTTTCTCCTGAAGGAGTTTGCCAGCCAGCTCACATTACATGGCTTCATCTACCTCCAGGCTACTCCCCAGGTAACACAGAACCTAAAGCCTTAGACTTTAGGCCGTATGAAACCTAAGAGGTGACATTCTCCGAGCCCCTGATTTTCTGGTTGAAGGAATTAGAGTGTGGGCACTATCCAGTGCGTGGAAAGCAGTAGGTGAACACTCTCCCGTCCTGGCATTGAGCAGCCTGCTTCCCACAGGCTTTATGCAGCAGAGTACTAAGGCAGCTGACTGTGCATAGAAGGGTCCCTCTTGCACAACACAGAGCAAATTGGGCATGATCTTTATCATTCAGGGATTGCAGGTTGAACACTCTGACCTGTAGCCAATTGCCTCAGCTCTTCCTTCTCTCTTACTGGGTCATCAGAATCTGTAGTGGCCTTGGTCATTTCCTGAATAGGATGTAGGGAGGAAGAGAAGAAGGGTTTCCTCACCTCATCCTGATACTGCTCTAATTTATAACCCCTTTTTGAACCTTAGTGCCACTGGTAAGGTAGGATGGACTGTAGAAGTTGTACTTCGTGACTCTCTGATTTGGACTTCAGAGCCAGCCCAGCACGTGATAGGATGGTGTCATGGCAGGAGCACTGAAGTCTTTGGAGAGAACGGTCCTTGGCCTCTGTTGACTGGCAGTGACCTTAGGCAGTCCCTGGAAACCTTTCCACTGGTGGCATCCTTATCTATAAAATCCACTGCGTTAGACTAGATGATTTCTAAAGGATCTTCTGGAGTTGGATTCTGAGTAAAGGCGAGAGGTATTTTTTGAGAGATGTATTGCTTTCAGCTTTTGAGACATACATCCAATGTATAGTCAAATGCCAGATATACCACATAATCTTAGAAGGAGGGAAAGCTGTCTTCAGGCTAGAGGCCATGCTTTTTAGAGATGGGACTAAACCTTGTGGGCAGAAGGGGGGCTGAGAGCAGACTGAGCAGAGTCATGAAGAGTGGGAGAGCTCCCATCACACAGATTGGAAACAAGGGTCTTGCCTTAGGAAGGTGGCAGCCAGGAAAGAGGCCCTTGAATGTGACTGGGACCAGATATTGGGGTTCTTTGTGTCAGGAGTTTCTGGAGATCATGAGGCAAAAGCTAGACCATAGGAGGGAATAAGAGATTCTACAGAAATAAATAGGATCTAAGGTTTAAAATGAAACTGAACTAGAGGTTCAGTGAGGCCAGAGGGCTGAGAACCTTCCATGAAAGGAACCAAGCTAGCAGGGCCTGGTGAATCACCCTGTAATCCTAGCACTTTGGGAGACCGAGGCAGGAGGATCACTTGAGCCCAGGAATTTGAAGTTGCAGTGAGCTATGATGATGCCACTGCACTGTAGCCCAGGCAACAGAACGAGACCTTGTCTCAAAAAAGAATCAAGCTGAAGTTAGATGCATCAATTGTAAATTGACCAGGTGGGTCACATTTATGTGACTTCTTTTAGTAGTCTTCATTGCCTGGGAGCAGGAATAGAAGAGACAACTTATGAAGGTAATTATACTTTAGGGGTAGGGACTGGTGTCAGTGACTGGGAGAAGAGGACAGCTTGAAGTAGCTGGGGGTGGGGTTCAGGGTGAGAGAGAAGTCCCTGGCCCCTTGAGGTTGCACGGCCTGGGCTGAGAAGTAGTGAGAGTGCTGTGGGCTTGTGCTGAGTGACGATTTGGTTGGAATTTGAAGAGGTGACAGGTTTCTCGTGCGGGTTGTGGGTTGGCTGGGCTGGAAGAGCAGGAGGGTGCGCGTTGGGAGAGTTGAGAGTGCTGGCCTAAACCTCCCGAGAGAAACTGAACTTCAGCACAGTCCGCTTGGTGCCCTGAAGACAGTGTTGGGAAGGAGCAAGGGAGGAAGTGGGCTGACTCATTCCTGGGAGCGAAACAGGCTGCTTGGCCAGCAGCAGAGCCTCTTGTTTCTGGGGAGTGGAGGTTGGACCCAACACTGAGACCCAGCAAGGAAAGCAAGGAAGACTTCCTCACTTTTCTCCTTTGTGTACTCTTGAATGACCTTGTGAGGGGGGGAAGGCAGGGTGTCTTAGTCCGTTTTCTGTTGCTGTAATAGAACACCTGAGACTGGGTGATTTATCAAGAAAAGAGGTTTATTTTGGCTCGTAGTTCTGGAGGCTGGGAAGTCCAAGATTGGGCAGCCGCATCTGGTTGGCTTCTGGTGAGGGGCTCATGCTGCGTCGTCACATGGTGGAGAAATGCAAGGGGAATGGGGCGCATACAAAAGTAAAACACAGGGCAGCTTTGCTTCATAACAGCTTGCTCTCTCGGTAACCAATCCAGTGCTCTAGAGTGAGAACTCACTCCTTTGAGAATTAACCCAGTCTTGAGAGAGTGACATTAATCCCTCTTAATGACCTAATCACCTCTTAAAGGCACCACCTCCCAACACCGCCACACTGGGGACCAAATTTCCCAACACATGAATTCTGGGGTACACAAACCGTAGCAGATGGTGATGGTGATTATTATTATTATCACTGGGAGGCTGATTGATCTTTTTGGAGAGGCTGATTGAAGTATTTCAGCTGGGGTAGCATGAGGGAGTTGAAGGATTATTGGAACTTAATGGCAGAAAAGAAAAATAGCTTATTCATTTTGGAATTGGATGGGAATTTTAGTGCTATTTTGATAACATTAGATCCAGGGACCCAGGAATGCCCATATTCCTTCCCTAAAGTCACCCCTGAGCTCTTCTGTGAAATTCAGTGGTAACTATACCCAAGGGAAGAGCAGAACAGAAGTTAAAACATTTCTATGTAAAAAGCTGTGCAAGTGTCCAATTATCTAGTGCACAGCCCTGGTAAATACTGAATTTAGAGAATGTAAGGTGGACCTCAGTAGGGCCTTCTGCTCCTTTCCACCCATTCTTCTGTAACTTCTGAAAAGCAAGCAAGCTGGCAATAAAAAAAAAATCAGAAGAGAAATGGCTGGGCCTCAGTGTTCCCACAACCAGCTCCATGGAATCAGGAAGAGAGTACAGCTAGCCAGTGTGCCTCAAAAATCCAAGCCCTGCCTGGGACTGTCACAGCTTGGAGACAGCATGCAGATGTACTGGAACAAATGGTACCTGGGTTTGGGGCTTGAGGGTACAGTGGCAGTCACAGTCCAGTTCCTGTCCTGTCCCTCACTCTAAGCAATCAGAATGGCAGCTTTTCTTTCTGGGTGGGGCAGGTTTAGGAGAAGACTGGCAAAGGGTCTCTCCCCTGCTATTTGCAGCTACATTGTCTTTCCTGTTCACAGTCAGGTGTGTCTTCCCAGTGAGGACTGAAGTAAAGAGAGGTCAGACTCAAGTACTGTTTGCACAGGATTTTTTTAAAAAAGAACTTGTAACCGTATCAGTAAAGCAAGAATTATGCCAAATGCTCAAAATAGGCATTTACTTAGACTTCTAGGGGGAAAACATTTGCTCTGTTAAGCAAATTAATAGTAAAAAGGGAAATGTTAGCCTATTTTAATAGAAGATCAATGTTAGCATCAATGTTTGTCTGCAAGCAGTGAATGAATAATTATAAATAGCTTTTGTAAAAAGAATTGCTCTGCCCTTGAGTGTACTTGAAAACATAAAGCCATATTTTTTTAAAAAATATTTTCACTAATTCAGACATTTTTTTCCCAGGAAAATTAGATAGCTTTGCTATGTTTAGAAATCCTAAACCTGCCTTGCTGGTGGTAATATAAGTTGGTTAACCACTAAAGAGGCAGTTTGGCAATATATTAGCAAGTACACATTCCTTTTGGCTATAAATGAAATTTATTTATATAATTTCATTTCCTTAGATGAAAGATAAGAGGGAAACAGTAAAGACCCCAAGTCTTTGGGAATATGGTATACTACATTGGGGAATTAAGTTTTAAGTATTTGAAAGAGGAAAGTCCTAAATCAGTGGGTTAGTCTATCCATTCTTCCAGGACAGACAACATTGAATAATGAAATGTTTGCCAGGCAGAAAGAGAAATGAGGGCAATTCAGGCAAAACAAACATTTGGAGCAAAAGTTTTGAGTTGTGTGGCTGTGCACGGTGGCTCACGCCTGTAATCCTAGCACTCTTGGGAGGCCAAGGCAGGTGGATCACTTGAGCTCAGGAGTTCGAGACCAGCCTGAGTAAGAGTGAGACCCCATCTCTATAAAAAAAAATAATAATAGAATTTTAAAAATAAAAAGTTTTGAGGTGTGAGAGAGTTTGGCCTGTCTCTCGGGAAGGAGGTCAAATCTGGCTAAAGCAGCGAGTCCAGGAAAGGAACTAAGGAAGTTTAGAAGTAGAAGGGGTGGCTTTGTGTGACAGGTAAAGGAAAGGACATCTTTCTGAGCTACTGTGGTTCACACTTTCTGCCAGGTGAATGCAGCATGGAATTATATGCACTCTCTGCAAAAGGGGAGGGAAGGAGAGTTAGTCTGAAAGCCTCATTTTTTTTTCTCACTGCTTTGTTTTATCTTTGACCTGTGCAATTTGCATTCTACTCCAGAGTACATATTTGGTATGATATGAAAGAGATGTTTCAAATTACCGCTTTATAAATATGATGCTACTCATACTTCTTGAACCCTAGGGTTATGGCTGTAGGCAGTAAGGAGCCTATGAAGTATTTTAAGCACGGAACATAATGCTGTTACTTTGCAGTACTATGGAAGGGTGGACTGAAGGGGACACACTGGAGGGAGGGAATAGCTTTTGCCAGGAGCTTGACATGCCCTACCTCAGTGAATCCTCACAGTGTCCTGTGTGTGGGTGGGTGGAGGATGAGGAAATGGAAGCCCACAGAGATTGCACCACTAGTACATGATGAAGGCAGGAATTTACTCCTGGACTTTCTGACCTTAAGGCCTGTGCTCTTTTCATATACTTCTCTGCCTCTAGGAAGCATAGAGTCAGAAGGCTCTTTCCACAATCCAGATGAGAGGTGATGAGGACCTGACGAGGGCAGAGGTGAGGGGAGAGGCAAGGAGAGAATCAACTGGAGAGAGATCAAAGAGAATTTAGTGACTTCCTAAATGTTATTGGGAAGAAGAAAAAGAAGGAAAATTCCAGGTCCCCACCTTGGATGACTTTGTGGATGTTTGCCATTAACCAGCTTAGGATACTACAGAGGAAGAGCAAGTTTAAGGTGGAGGTGGAGAGAATGGTGTAGATCCTCTAGTTGAACAAGAAAACAGGACAGCAGAAGAAAAGTCATGGCTTGTAATGCCCGAGATAGACATTATGAGTGGGTCTCAGAGCCCCCTAAGATTGCACTGTAACAGCCAAAACAGCAAATGAGCTCACTGGGGCCTGGGGATTGTCTTTTAGGTTTGTTTGAAGAGACTATACCTGAGGGCCAGGGAGGAAGAGAAAGGAATTGAGCTGGCCTATCTTGAGCAGCTTCATGGTCAACACGAAGCCTGGTTTATTCACAAGACAACTAAGTAAGTGGAGAAAAGAGTGTTATCAGACCTGCCTCCCTACAACCAGTTAAAAACAAGAAGTTCAGCATGCAGCCCCGTAAGAAAGTTCAGAATGTACTGAAAGTGGCTGGAAATGTCAAGCATTTTCCAACTCAGAAATTTAATATTGAATATAATCTGTACATTCCAAGAGACTTTTTATTAGATTCTATTTCTCCAGCTTTTTTTTTTTTTTTCTCTTAAAATTTCCTTAGATTTAACATTGTGATTGATGGTGATAGTTGGCTCAGGGTGAAGGCTGAAAAATTTTAAAGAAATTGTCAGGTTTACTAAGTTTACATTCCTAGTTTCTGCCTGTCCTCCCTTCAGGCTTGGTTGTTTGTCCATTTAAAATGTTTGGAGCTCTGACCTTTAGTATCACTCTCAAGACTGAAGAGAAATCTCAACCTTTCTCTTTCCAGCCAACTTGATTGAATTTGTTTTTTAAAGTGCTGTTCACATGCAGTTTTATTGAGAAGGCACATGAATTAAGATCTGTTCTCTGAGCTTGGTGAGTATTTAAAGCTTGGCTCAAGTTTCTTTTCTTTTTTTCTGTCCCCAAACGTTCATGCTTCTTGTAGGCTCCACTTTGAGGCTCTGCTGAACATTCCAGTGCTGGTGTTGGATGTCAATAATGATTTTTCTGAAGAAGTAACCAGACAAGAAGAACTCATGAAAAAGGTGGGAAGGAACTTAACTCCTGCTTTCTAGTATACATTTATCTTTCTGGCGTTTGCTTCAAAGTTCAATATAATGGGTCCTGTGCTTTGCATCTCAGATTGCATTTCATGCTCCAAAGCCTATGGGATCTTGTACAAATTACAAATATAATCCCTATTCTCTAAAGTATGAAAATATTGGGCTAATAATTGACTTGTAACATGTGCTTTCTAGCTGACTTTCTCCTCTAAGGTATTCTAAAACTAAGGAAATTAGACTTCTGGATTCTATTCCCACCTCCACCACTTGATGCTATATGACCCTGGCATGCTCACATTTCTTCTCCATGCCTGTTTTCCCTTCCTAACAAAAACCTCATCGGCTTGGCTACATATGCATTGTGGGTAGACTGTGGAATAGTCGGCTAAAAATGTGAAATTTAACTTTTAATTTTTTTCTTTCCCACAGGTAAACACCTTTGTAAAGAATCTGTAACCAATACCGTAATGTTCTGGCTGTGATCTGGGCTGTCTGACTTTCTGAAGCTAGAAAAATGTTGCGTCTCCCACCCACCTTTCCATCCCCAACCCCTTTCACCCCTAGAGTACTCTAACACTCAGGGGGATGGTTTGTGTTATCTTCAGACTTTGCCATTGTCTTCTTTTATATCTCAAGGACTTTGAAAATAAAGTTTACTTAAGTTTTGCTTATTTTTCTAATCCAGTTGTTCATTTATTTCAGCATGGAAATAAATGGTACCTGTTCTGAACTCCCCTCTGGACCAGCAATTTTCACCTGAGAGAAGTATTAGCCTGCCTTCTTGATTCCTTCACCAACCAGATTTCCTGTGTGTTCACTTGTTCCCTCTGACATTCCAGGGCAGGAATTGCTCCCAGAACCCTCAACCAAGCCCTGCCATGCATGAAGGGAAATAAAGTAGTTCAGGAGTGGGTAGGAGCTCAAGTGTGAGCCCCCAGAGCTAGGCAATGGAGCCCAACCTCCAGGAAGTTTCTTTATCTCTTCCCATCTGCCACTCTTGATATGGGGGATTTTATTTTTTGTCCTAGAGATAAAGAACCTGGCCAAAAGAAAGAAAGGGAGAGAACATCAAGAACCTAAAAGTTCAGCATTTTGGGTTGGTTGTCCTGGCATTCTGGCTTACTATAAATACTTTGCCCAGTGAGTTTCAGATGATCTTAATGGAGCAAATCTCTGTGCAGGAAAGAAAGAAAGAAAGTAGTTTTTGTGCTGCTCTTCAAGCTTAAAGGACAATTTATTCTTAAAGGAGGAAAATACCTGGCTGTATAGATTGAAGTGCTCCATTGCCAGAAGCCTGCAGGTCCTTGACTCACCAGGAGGTTTCCTACACTGAGCCCTTGACAGTTGTGCAGGCGAGTATCCCAGAAGACAGAAATCTGTGTTTCTGTCCTTCGTGCTTTGGCAGAATGAGTGTGAGATTTGTTTCTGACAAATATATAATATCATAAAAGTGCAGCAATTTCTTTATCACACTAAAAAAAATTTTAGCAGCTTTATTGATACATAATTCACATACCATACAATTCACTCATTTAGTGTACAATTCAATGGTTTTTATTATAATCATAGGGTTATACAACCAACACAATTCCAGAACATTTTCATCACCCAAAAAAGAAAGCCAAAAAAGCCCATACCCCATTTTTTCCCCCAAGCTTTCTCCCTCCCAACTCTCAGCCCTAGGCAACCACCAATCTACTTTCTGTCTCTATAGATTTGCCAATTCTTGACATTTCATATAAACAGAATCATAATATGTAGTATTCTGTAACTGGCTTATTTTACTTAGCATAATTTTTTAAGGTTTATCCAAGTTTTCTTAATGTATCAGTACTTTATTCCTTTTTATGGCCAAATAATATTTCATTTTATGGATATGCCACTTTTTAAAATCCATTCATTGATATCTGTCATTTTGATTGTAGCCATCCTAGTGGGTATGGGATGGTATCTCGTTGTGGTTTTGATTTGCATCTGCCTGATAGCTAATGATGTTGAGTATCTTTCCATGTGGTTATTGGTCATTTGTATATCTTATTTAGAAAAATGTCTATTCAAATCTTTTGTCCATTTTTCATTTGGGTTATTTGGCTTTTTATTGTTGAGTTGTAACAGTTCTTTATATATTCTGGGTACGAGTCCCTTATCACATTGATATATGATTTATAAATATTTCTCCCATTTTGTGAGTTGTCTTTCCATTTTCTTGATAGTATCCTTTGAAACACAAAAGTTTTTCATTTTGATGAAGTCTGTTTTACTTATTTTTGTCACATGTGTGTTCATGTCTAAGAAGGCTTTGAATAATTCAAGATCACAAACATTTGCTCCTATGTTTTCTTCCAAGAGTCTTATTGTTTTAGCTCTTACATTTAGGTGTATGATCCATTTTGAGTTAATTTTTGTGTATGGTATAAGGAAAGGGTCTAACTTCATTTTTTGCATGTGGATAGCCAGTTGTCCTAACACCCTTTGTTGAAAAGACTGTTGTTTTCCCTATGGAATTGTCTTAGCACCCTTGTTGAAAATCTATCCCACTTATTGTTGTGCTTGGTTTCTGCTTCAGACTCTTGACAAGACCAAGATGAAGATAGGGTATTTGAAGTGTTTTGGAAACTCAATGGTTTTAGCCATTTAGCTTTAAAGGGCCTGAATATTTAATTCCTATTTACTTTTCCAGCAAACACTAATGTAAAAGTCACCAGTAGACCTAGAGTAAGAGCACTAGACCCCACCCTTTATTCATTTCTTCATTCATCATCAAATATTTATGAGTATCTACCATATTCTAGGTGCCAAGGAGATAATAGTGAACAAGGCAGACCCTTGTCCTTCTCTCACAGAACTTGTCATCTAATAGAGAAGGTGATAGATACCAAACAAATTGCAGGTGTGCTCAGGATTTCAAAAGAACTACAGGTGTTCTGTGGGAGCCTATAACAGAAGGAGCCTACAAAATCTGGGACAGTCCCCCTAAGAAAGTGACAACTATTCTGAATTCTGAAGAATGAATAGGATAGCACATTCAAGCACAGAAATAAGTCATGTGAGAATGAAGCATTAGGTCCAGATTGACAAAGCCAGAGGAGGATAGTAAATTTAGAATTTAAGAATATACTCCTCTCTTTCATATTCTTCATTTAGTTTTAAAGCCTGAAAATCTACAAATTCAGCATTTCTTTCCATTTGTAAACATTGCCTTTTAGAATGCAAATATCCTCTGTGATAGAGCCATCAACAGTCTCACCTGGGTGAAATAATTTGCCCTTTTCCAAATTGGTAGCTGAGATCATCTGTAGAGAGAAAACATTTTAATGAGGAGCAGTAATTTTGAACCCTCTGGTCTTCTGGGGGGAGCCTTTAAATATGGGGGTTAGGCCCGCAGGAAGGAGGTGGAACCTCAGCACACCTTGGATCCAAAAGGGGATGCTGAGAAGTTGAGTTCGCACCAGGACTGACAGTATCTGTTAAGCATTTTGCCCAAAATGGTCCCTACTGTACAGTCAGGCCAGTCTGGGTAGCTGTTCTCTCTTTGTTTTTAGGCCATCCCCCAGAGTCAAATAACTCCCGTTAACACATAAAAATAGCTTCTTCTTTCAGGCTTACAATGTGGTAAAACCTGCTGTTTTGGAACCTGAATATTACCTTGATGGGTTTTTAATGAGGACCAAGGTCGTGAAAGTTCTTAAACTCTCAGGCTTTTTGCGGGAGGGAGAAGGTGATAGTTTCAGGTGAAAGAGGCTGTTTGTTATGTGCAAATGCTAGAATCACAGGAAAAATGAGCGAGGAAATAACATGCACTTTAAAATTTAAAGACTTTAACCTCCTTCAGTCCTCACTTTAAACAGTAAGCAGTTTAAATTCTCTGGACCACTTTCTCCTTGGAACTTTCTCCTTCCTTGGTCTCTTTTTGGCTGTCCCACCACTTTATACCTCGCTTTCTGTCTCTCTAGGCTGACTTAATCTTTTTCTTCTCTCCTCTGAAGTGCTTGTGTCCCCAAGGCACCATTGGCTCATTTCAAACTTTACTCACTCTCTCTGGGTGATTTTGTGTTAGTTTTCTATTGCTGCCACATCAAATTACCACAAATGTAGTGGCTTAAAGCAGCACAAATTTATAGTCTTAAAGCTTTGTAGGTCAGAACTCTGATATGGGTCTCACTAGGCTAATATCAAATTATCAAAAGGGCTGCTTTCCTTTCTGGGGGTTCTAGAGGAGAATCTGGGGGTGGCTATTATTCTGCCTTCTACAGATAAGCACTGTCATGGCTTCCTACTGTTACCATGGGGTGAGGACTTTTTAAGAACTTAGGGAATTTTATGGAAACTGTGAATCATATGCAAGAACAGAGGGAATAGTATCCTGATACCCATGTTCCAGCCCAGCCAGCCTAAGATCACCAGAAACAAACTTGGAGTTTGACGAAGATTTATTACCTTGTTGCAATCAGGGAGACCACATACCAAAGGACTGTGGGGCATCTCACTAAGCAGGAAAAGACAACAGTTACAGGATTTTGAGGAAGGGTAGAGTTTAGGTAAAATTTAAACGAAGCAGTGTTTGGATAGGTGCAAAGCAGGACTGTGTTTAGAGGATTCAATATCTGGTCTGAACTACAAGTAGAACCAGATTTGTATCCTTAGAAAGTACAAAGTTAAAACAAAAACAGAATATTGTGTTCAGAAGCCCCTTATCTGAAGCCCTGAACCTGGGTTAGAAATCAAGAGCACTTCTCTGTGTCAAAGTGACCTAGACAAGAAAGGGATGTTTCATTTTTACTGAAAAAAATTTCAACAGCAAAGTTTCTGACAGTCTGTCATTTTAGAGAACAAGGTTTCTCTGAGTCAAAAAGCAGTAGTCAAACAAAGAAGGGGGTCCTTATGACACTTTATAGCTACAGTGTGCCCTTGGGAGAAATGCTGTTTCATGGTAACTTTGTAGCTGGCTTTACCTGTGTCTGTCTTCCCGGACTGATGCATCTCAGGGCAACTTTTTACTTTCTCAGTATGAGCTAATTTTTAATTTCTCACCCACTTGAGTTATCTACTTGTAACCAATCTTATTTCACCTATAGCCTATGCCCCACTCTCATTGTTTTGAAGCAAATCCCAAACAGGAGGATGGCTTTTACAGCTAGAGCCATAAGGATTTCTGAATATCATTACCTGGATCCCTTATGTTCAATGGGTTCAAAACAGAGTTCTGTTCCCCACCCAGACATCCACTACTACCCCTCCCCCACCCCACCAACAAAGCTGTTTCTCCTGCTTCTTCCTTCACCCAGTTGACTACATTGGAAGCCTTGGAGCCATCTTTGCCTCCCCTCCCTTCTTATTTCCATTCTCACCAAATTCTGCCTGTTCATCTCTGAAATTTTCTCTGCACCCCAGTTTCTGTTTCTCTAGTTGAAGGTTTAGTGGACTTTGTGATTGACTCCCAACATCCATTCATTCCACCTCTCCTCTTTTATAGGGGTCATATGGTTTCCTTTGTAGCAGTTGCCATGCCTAGGGGTGGCCAGAATGCCCCTTGTCCTGCTCCCACCATTACTAAGACCAGTAATCATTTCTTCCCCAAGCCACTTCAACTAAACAATGTACAAAAAAGAACAGTGGCTACTATGCCGAAACACAGCCTCAAGTCAGGTCTCCTGCCATTCTGCCCCACCCTTACCACCAGAGAGCTGCTCCTCAGCCCCTCCTATGTGGAGGTTCGAGAGCTGCTGTGTTTTTATAATCTCATCTCCTGTCACTCCTACCATAAACTCCCCAAGATTGCCCATGGTTCCAGAATATGTCCCGTGTTTCCCCATGAGGAAATGCTTCTCTCCCTCCCTCTCAACTTCTCCACCAACCTTTTTTTAGTTTAATTTTTTCAGACAGGGTCTTGCTCTTTTGCCTAGCTAGAGTGCAGTGTCACAATCATAGCTCACTGATTCCTTGAACTCCTGGGCTCCAGCGATCCTCCTGCCACAGCCTCCCGAGTAGCTGGGACTACAGGGGTGCATCACCATGCCTGGTTAATTTTTTAATTTTTTGTAGAGATGGGGTCTCACTATGCTGTCCAGGCTGATCTCAAACTCCTGGACTCAAATGATCTTCCTGCCTCAGGCTCCCAAAGTGCTAGGATTACAGGCGTGAGCCACCATTCCCAGCTTCTTCTGAACACTTTTTAAATGTTATTTAATCCTCTCAAAAATCCTTCAAAGGAAGCTTAAGGCCCCAGTTTTTCCCCATGAGGAAAGCGAAGCTCAGAGAAGTTTAGTAACTCAACTAGTGTCCCACAATAAGTGATGGAGCTGGGAGTTAGCCTGTTCTCTTTGCATATACCAAACTGATGTGTAAGGGAGATAAGACTGGACTTTCAGAGAAGAAGACAACCATGCATTTCTTTGGCTCCCTATCTGGGTTTATCAGCCCACTCTGGTAGCCTGGGCAGGAAGACTTTTTAAAATTTAATTTAATTTAATTTTTTATTTTAAGCCAGTCAGGGAAGACCTTCTAGTTTGCCAGCACTGCTAGGCAGAAGCCACCAGGTATATCCTAACTCTACCTTTGGCCCACTGGGACCCTGAGCAGGCACAGAGATGCTTCCAGGGGCCCATATTTTCTCTTCTGGCTACTGCACCTTCATAAGCCCCTTCAGGCACTGGGCATCAGAATACATTGGAAGTTTGGTGAAGGTTCTGGAATGCCTTTACTATGCCTTCCTACCCTTTATAAATGCCTTCCTGCCCCACTTCCTAGCTTACTCTTTCCTTTGAGGTCAGATAACTTCTCTTAAAACACCTTTAATCATGCTAATATTCTTCTTTTAAAAGGTTGGCATCCAAATGCAAAGCAGCATCCTGAATTGGATCCTGCATCAGAAAAAGGACATTAGTGGAAAAACTAGTGAAATTCAAATCAAGTCTGGAGTTTAGTTAATGGTAAAGTACCAGTGTTGGCTTCTTAGTTTTGACAAATGTGCCACATAATGTGAGATGTTAGCCTTGGGGGAAACTGGTAAGGGGTATAGGGAACGTCTCTGTGCTATCTTTGCAACTTTCATGTAAATCTGAAATTATTTCAAAATAAAAGTTCACTAAAATTGGTGCCCCTTACGAGATGCTGACCAGGCTCCTTAAGTGGGTTTCTGGGGCCCTCCAACCTTCTTCCTCTAACCCTATGAACAAACTCTCTGTTCTAGTTAGATGGTTTTATTTACTATCCTCTGAACAGAATTTGTGCTCTCCTAGTCCCTGCATTTGCCTTAGCCATGTACCCTGGTGGACTGATATGCCACCAAAGAATTAGTCATGGTCCTTACTTGCAAACAGAAGCAACTAGGCCGGGCGCAGTGACTCATGCCTGTAATCCTAGCACTTTGGGAGGCTGAGGTGGGAGGATCCCTTGAGACTAGGAGTTCAAGACCAGCCTAAGCAAGAGCAAGACCCCTGTCTCTCTAAAAAACAGAAAAATTAGCTGGGCATGGTGGTGCATGCCTGTAGTCCCAGCTACTTGGGAGGCTGAGGCAAGAGGATTGCTTGAACCCCGGAGTTTGAGGTTGCAGTGAGCTATGATGATGCCACTGCACTCTAGCCTGGGCAACAGAGAGAGACCCTGTCTCAAAAAAAAAAAAGCAAGTTACTGTGAACCTAATGAAGCTTACGTTTCAGTGCCTGTCACTTGCAAGTCGCTGAGAGTGTCTACCCTGGCTGTATAAGAATATGATCTCTCTGTAACGACTGCTGCTGTCACAGAAAGTTTCTCATGGACCCAAGACTCTAGTAGGTATATCTGACTTGCAGAGCCTAGGCCACATGCCCTTGACATGCCAAGTAGCTGCAAGAAAGTCTGGGAAAGACAGTATCTGACTTTCCATCTTCATTGTTAGAGGTGGGCTCCACCCCCAACCAAGGTGAGTAAGTCCCCAAACATAGGAAGGGGATTCATTTACTGGTTCTCCACAAATAATGACAGATGTTCAATACAAGAGGGTTTTCTAGAGCCAAAACTTACACTAGGAACCATTGAGCTTAGGTGACATTTGTGCAACTCCAGCTTGGTTTGGCCTGGAGGTTGGATCGTACAGACTGTGTTTGATTCACTAGACCAAGGTCAAGTGAACTTCATCTCCTGAGGGCAGTTGAATTAAACTTTAAAATGAAAAGGGCCCACGTGCATGTCTTTAAGATCAGCTGTGCAAAAGGACAACATGGGGGGGCTGGGCTTGGTGGCTCATGCCTGTAATCCTAGCACTTTGGGAGACCAAGGCAGGAGGATTGCTTGAGGACAGGGGTTGGAGCTAGCCTGAGCAAGAATGAGAACCTGTGTCTACAAAAAATAGAAAAATTAGCTGGGCGTGGTGGCACACACCTGTAGTCCCAGCTACTCAGGAGGCTGAGGCAGGAGGATTGCTTGAGTCCAGGAGTTTGAGGTTGCAGTGAGCTATGATGACACCACTACACTCTAGCCTGGGTGACAGAGTGAGACCCTGACTCACAAAAAAAAAAAAAAAAAAAATTAGGGGGGAAAAAAAAAAAAGACAACACAGGGGAGGGTATATCCTATTCCCAAGGCTAGAAAAGTTGCTGGGAGAAAACTCTGTATTCTCTGTATCAGCAGTGACCCCATCATCCCTCAGCCACCCCAGCTAGAAAACTGGGAGCCTCTGACTCCTCCCTCTTACTCATCCCCAACATCCAGGCAGTCATCTGGTGCTACCAACTTTCCCCCTAACATTCCTCAGATCTGTCGACTCCTCTCCTGGACGAGCCTCCCACCCAGGCTCTTTCTATCCAACCAAACTGGGGTCCCTTCACCTGGTGCAGTATTTTTATTTGCAGGGTGCCATGCAAGAAGAATGAGCAGCTAACTCTTAAAACCTGAACTCCCCAATGGCTTACAAGTTGTGGTTTTCAAAGGCAGGGGTACATTTCAGGCAGGCAAAATTGCAAATCAATACATGGAGGTTATACATTGGTCTGGCTCCAAAGGCAGGATATTCTGAAGTGGGATGGGCTTAGGTGGATTCAGAGATTCTAGGATTAGCAGAAGGGAACGTTAAGATGGGTGTGACAGGCCCTGGGGTGGGGGGAAATTTAGAACAAAGAATGACAGTCAGAGTCCAATTCCTCAATTCCCCCTTATCTGCATTTTCCCTCCAGTGGGATTTCTGAAAAACAACTCAAGAACCTATGTTAAGATGCCATCCTTTAGGGAACAAAAATACCTCCTGACTCTGGCTCCCTTGGAGGGCCATTGTTCCCATCAGGTTGCCCATTCACTTTTCAAGCCTAGCCAGGTGTCCGGAACTTCCCTGAAGGAAACGAGATTTTCCTTTATTTCCCTGCTGGGGGGGGTGGGGTGCGGTAAACCCCACAGAGGGGTCCCAGCTCCATCTCTCTGCCTCTTGCAGTGGCTCTTCCAAATGCCTACTCCAGCAGCCCTCAGCAGCCAGAGAGTCTTCAAGCACCACTGGGTGACTCCAGAATATGCCTTTGAGTGCCCGGGGCCCTGAGCAGGCACATGTCCTTCCAAGCCCTCCTCTGTTCCGGTTTACTTCCAACCGTCTTCCCCACACGCCTCGCTACTCTCATTGCTTTTGCTCATGTTGCTCACTCTCCCTGGAGTGCCCTTCATCCTCTAAGCCCCCCTTCGTCAGCAATTGCCATTTTCGGGAAGCTTTAGCTGACTCCCACGCCAGCTGTGTCAGGTGCCTTACCTTGTGCCCCTGTTAAGTGCCTTTTGCATTTATCTTACTGTTGCACTTACCACCAAGCATTGAAATTATCTCTTTCCTAGTCTGTTTATTAGAGCTCAGAATATGTCTTATCCCACTTTATATTCCCAGTGCCTGGCACACTGGAGTATTCCGTGAATACTAGACAAATGGAAGGAAGGAAGAAAAGGAGAGAAGGGGAAGTAGGCTGAGCCTGAGTAGAGCCTCTAGCAAAGGAAGCAATGAAATGTCTCCCCCCAACCCCCTGCCCTTACCCCTTTATGCTGCCAGCAACACGCTACATACTTGGGCTCTGACTAGCCTCTTTGCCTCTGGACTGGATTACGTGACTGTGAGATCCTTAGAACGAATGGTAGAAACAGAAGATGATGTGTCTGAGCCCTTTGATTCTGCTCTTAGAGCCCCCCACCAGGTCATCCTGGGAGGCCACTTAGAAGACAGGAAGTGTCTCAAAAGGAGGTAAATGCAAAGGACAGAAGAAGCCTCCCCCTCTTCCCCCCCTCCACCATCCCCTCCCCCAGTAGAACTGCAACTTCAGCCTGGACTGCCCTCCTCAGACTTCTTTTACATGAGAAAGCTATAAACTTTAAGCCACTGTTATTTAGGATTTTATCACTGTATATAGCTGAGCTAATATATTCTGTGGCTCCGAGTTTGTTACCACATTCTCTCTTGCCTAATTTGGGGCCCTGCTTGCAGTGCAGGTATGTGTCAGATGGCTTACAGCTGGAGACCCCAGGCAAATGTTACCTGGTACTGGAGAGTCTCTTCAGAGGATAGGTGGTTCCTGGGGCACCAGTGCTGGAATGTGGGAGGACCAGGGAAGGGGACTGGGAGAAGCTGTATCACCTTGGGTAAATCGCCAGGCCTCTCTATACCTTAGGTTCTTTGCTTTGAAAACAAAAAACATGATCTCCAAGGTCCTGACAGTCTTATGCTCAAATACTTGCCTTATGAATGAATAAATAGCATGGAATAGATGGAGAACTTGGATTTAGGCATCAATCCTGGCTGGGCCACTAGCCAGCAGTACAACTTGGACAAGTTCCTTAACTTCTCTGGGCTTCTGTTTTCCTTAAATTTGAACCTGAAATTAATTTTGCAACTACTTTGCAGGGTTGCAATCCAAGAATTAGAAATACTGTAGACAAATTTCTGGGCACAGAGTAGCCACTCAATAAATGGAGTTAGTAGGTGTGTGTGAGTGGAGAGCTGGACAGTCCTTCACAAAGTCTAGCTGAGCTGAGCCTTAAAGGGTGAGGTGGGGAATGTTTTGGCAGGCAGAATGGGAAGAACATTCCACAAAGGTGAGCAGCATGGGCAAAGGAAGGAATCTGCATGGTGTGATGGTGAAGGTAGGTTGTCCTGGTGGGGAGAGATGGCACGCCCCTAAGTGGGATGCACACAGACTATAACAAGTGCTGCTTCCAGCTAAGGAGCTTCCTGGATCACAGGGCATTCTAACTGGGCATTAAGTGAAGTAGGATTTTTAGAGCAAGAGTTGGGTTGCAGGTGGTTTGGAGTAAATGCCATGAGCAAAGGCAGGGAGCCAAGAAAGGGCCCTGGCGGTAGAGAGGCCGAGGGCCTGGAGGAGTAGGAAAGGGCAGGTGAGAAATACTCAGGCAGGTGAGAAATGCTCAAATGTTTTAAATAGAGTGTTAGGCAAAGACAGGACAAGCCGGCCCAGCCACTGTTGCCCACACTGTTCTCTTACCTGCTTCTTTCGGCACCTCTGTGTGGGCTGTGTCTTTGAGGCCAAAGTTAAAACGCCTGTGTCTGGAAGGAAGTTCTGAGGTCCCTTGAGCGATCCGGCAAAGGGGCCAGCGCGGGACTCAGAAGGTGGAGGGCTGGGAGAGCAGGCAGGCATTCACTGCACTTCCTTCCCGCCTGGTGGCTGGCTGCACGCCCTGAACTTGACCTCAGATGACCTGTGTGTTCCCTTCCGTCCCATTGCCAGGAGCAGTTAAGCTTCATCTTTGGCTTTTTTCCTCTTTCAAAGCAGGGACTTTGCCTCTGCTCAAACTGGCTTCTGCTGTCCAAAATCTCCCCATTACCTTGGTAGGACCTTGCCAGCTGGGTGTCTACTGTTGTTTCCCTCTGCTCAGTTTAGAATGGATGACTTTAATGGTGCTAGATCATTGTATAGATAAGGAAGTAAAGACCAGGGGTGTGTGTGTGTGTGTGAGAGAGTGTGTGTGTGAGAGAGAGAGAGAGAGAGAGAGAGAAATGTTGTCTCCCAGGTGGCACAGCTAGTTAACAGCAGAGCTGGACCAACCCAAGTGATCTGACTCTCTGGCCAGTGCTGGAATTCCTTGCTGTGAGCTGATTAACCCTGTACACCTCAAATTCACTAAGGCATGGACATGTGGACCTAAGCTAATTTGCATGTCAAATTAACATCAGTGTCTTGAAATTCTTGTGCAAAAAAGTGAGTTATGTTAAAGCATTGTCTTCATTAACAACACCATGCTCAGATGTTCTGTAGATTGGGTTGGCAGGAAAAATATTTCCAAAAATGTCTGGATTTGTCCAGTGTCACTGATTAGTGGTTGCCTTAGGAGACTAAATCCTAAGCCTCAGTAAGGTGGAGGTACTACAGCAATTTCTCCTTGGTCAAATGCATAAGTTATAGACATAGCATATTTATCAAAGAAAGGGATTGACTTCTAATCAACATACAAGCTAGAATTTGTTAGTCCCAAGTAGGCTGCCGTTGTTCAAAAACCTCTTCAGGGTTACCTTTGGAGCCAGTTTATGGGTCCCAGTAGAGCCAGGCTCTGTTCACCATTGAACAAGAATACACTGAGTGTCTGTGTGCCAGACACTGGGAGTACAGTAGGTAGCAAGACAGACACACATGTACCTTACAAGTGACCTATTTACTTAAAAAACAAAATGTCTTACCTAGTTTGACTACCACCTTAATCACCAGGTTTGGTTTTGAAAGATATTTTTGGTGGCTTTCTAAAATTAAGCTCCTCTTCAAAGGATGGAGAATGAATTCACTGATTGAAAATACTCAGAAAAAATGTAGCTTAGACAAAGGCAATCTCAAAAAAGGAATTCCCAAGACATTTTAAGCTATGGTAACACAACCTCACAAGAAGAAATTTAGATAAGAATATTTATTTAGGAGTAGACATTCTGGGGTGTTTGTTAAAAATGCAAAGGTACATTTTCATGAGAACATAGTTTTGGCTCCTGGAGGCCAGCCAACTCTCAAAGCAGAAATGACCAAATGGCCTGAACCAACACAGATCTATTGGCTGCTGTCCACTGCTCATAAGCCCTCTGGCTAGGATTGCCCCAGGCATCCACATTTGACAGCACCTACCTACAAGATCTCCAGATCAAATCAAATTACAAGACTGACACAGTTTACAAACAAACGTGCATATTTGCATGGGTTCCCATGTTGCCAAGGATATTCCATTGATCAAATATAATTACTATCTTATGAGTTTCCAAGTTCTAACAAGAACACATTAATATATGCCTTTTTTTTTTTTTTTTGGAGACAGAGTCTCTCACTCTGTCACCCCAGCTAGAGTGCGGTGGCATCCTCATACTCACTGCAACCTCAAAATCCTGGGCTCAAGTGATCCTCCTGCCTCAGCCTCCCAAGTAGCTGGGACTACAGGTGTGCACCACCACGCCTGGCTAATTTTTCTGTTTTTTGTATAGACAGTGTCTCACTGTTGCTCAGGCTGGTCTCACATGTGGCATTCTGGATCCTTGAGTGCAGCCTTTTGACTGAATCCAAATTTTACAGAACAACTCCTTTTAATAAAGGGATTTGTTGTGTGAAGTTTGGATTCGGTCGAGGGGCTGCACTTGAGGATCTGGAGGGCCCCATGTGGCCTTGAGGCTGCAGGTTCCCCACTCCTCACCAAAATCTTGATCTCTCCTGCAGGCTGTGGTTCCCTTGCTGCCTGTACATTGGCATCCCCACCCCCTGTGGCATGACCTGCCTGTTGCCAAGGACACCATTGGGAGGGCACCTGGTCCACAGAACCAGAATCTCTGGAAGTGGGTATGAGTATTTTTCAAATTCTCCAGGTAATTCCACTGTGCAAAGTCTCCATCATTCTGTTAGAGAGTTATCAAGATGTGCTTCCATCTCTCTGAAGGACCTACTTAAAGGTGTTGATATTCTACTTGTCTTCTTTTTCAAAAATGATTTTCTAGTTTTCAATTACAGAAATACTACTACCTATTTATTGTAGAAATTTTAGAAAAAAGGTATAAAGAAGAGAACAAAAATCATCCAGACTTATTGTTTATATTTTATTTTCTTCCAATTTTAGTGCATATTTCATCTACTTTTTGATAATACAATATATAGTGATTTTTTTCCATTTGAATTCATATGGTAAATATTTTCCAATGTTACCAAATGTTTTTGAAAAATATTATTTTAATATTAAAACATATGAACTGTTTTGAATATATGGTCCATTAATAATGATTACTGGACTGCAGATTCTTTTTGGATTTTTCTTTTGCTCATTTTTATATTATTTTTTAAAATTAATCTGTATTTGTTTAATTTTTAAGTTAATAAAATTATTATAATGGCTGTATCATGTTCCAGTGTGCTCATATTCCATAAATTATTTAATCATTCTTTAATGTTGAACATTTAGGTTTCTTTTCTTTTTTTTGCTATAATAAATAAATCTTCCATGAAGGTGCTTGTATCTAGATTTTTATGCACCACTTTCCTAGAAGTGCAATTACTGAGTCAGAGGGTATAAATATTTTTAAGGCTATTGATAAATATTGCTAAATTCCTTCCCAGAAAGGTACAGAAATTTATGGTCCCTTCAGTGGCACATCTTGGGAAAGAAAATTGTTATAGTTTCTGCAAAACTGAGTATTTTTATTTTGTGACCTGTCAGTTCATTATTATTGAGGTGGGACTTTTTATATCTTTATTGGCCATTTGTATTTCTTCTTTTGTGAATGTTCATATCCTTTGTTCTTTTTTTCTTTTCTTTTGGGTGTTCATCTTTTTTCTTATATACTAAGTATATAATACCTTTCCTGTTCATTTGTTTTGTAAATATTTTCCTTGGGTTTATCATTTGATTTGGTTTGTTGACGAACAGAAGGGCTTATTAATTTTATGCTTAGAAATATTCCTTGATCAAATAAATAGTTACCAACATTTTCTTCTACAGGTCTCAATGAATAAATGCCTATTTATATAGAAGCAATTTGACTGGGCACGATGGCTCAGGCCTGTTATCCTAGCACTCTGGGAGGCCGAGGCAGAAGGATTACTTGAGGTCAGGAGTTTGAGACCAGCCTGAACAAGAAGACAAGGCAAGACCCGTCTCTACCAAAAATAGAAAAAATTAGCCAGGCATGGTAGTGTGTACCTGTAGTCCCAGCTACTCAGGAAGCTGAGGCAGGAGGACCGCTTGAGCCCAGGAGTTTGACGTTGCAGTGAGCTATGATGACGCCACTGCACTCTACCCAGGACAACAGAGTGAGACCCTATGTCAAAAAAAAAAAAAAAATATATATATATATATATGTGCATATAGAGAATGAGATAGAATCAATTTATCTGATTAAGCAGGATTTTATTGTTTTGGACTAAGAAACAGTCCATCTCCTATAGGAACCTGACTTGGGATTATTGAAACTACATTACTTTTATAGCATATATTCTTTAAACTATACCTGATACAGGGTAATATAAAAAACATGTTGGTAGTTCCCACCTTTGTAGGGCAAAACATTTTACAAAGCAAACAATGTGGTATAGCCTCTCACAAAAGACTGCCCCACCCCAAAACTGACAACACCCATTTTCATCCTGTGTTCAAAAATAGGGTGGGTCTTAGGCTGGTACCACTGGGTTCTCCTAGCTCCAGGTGGAGACTTTCCTTCCACCCAAATTTTCCATGGTCCAATACCTTGGGGACATACTCTGATCCTAAGTAGGGTTACTCTGGCATGTAGGATTTGGGACATATGTATCCTAAAAAATTATTTGTTGTTTATCTAACTTCAAATTCAACTGGAAGTTCTTTATTTTTATTAAATATTTGCTAAATCTGGCAACCCTAATCCTGAGGTTTTCTCTCAGTGTTAATGTTGGTGCCCCTGTCCCAGAAGTACCCACAGGAAGCCGCAGACAGACCTGGCACCTCTGGAATACTGCATAAAGGAATTTACCTGTTTATTTCTAAATAGGACTCTCATGGCCAAGGAGCAGCTGTCTCCTTGTGCCCCAAAGACATTTTTGAAAAAGCTCACTGCATTTACCTTTTCTACACAGACCAGCCACGTGTTTACAAACCTCAGCTCTTCACCCAGGCCTCATGGGTTGCTTCTAGGCTTCCTGCCCCTCGTTGTCCTTCCTCCTTTTTCTAGCAGCCACAAGTCTGCTCTAGGGCTCGTGGATCTGGGCAGGCCCTGCCGAGTGCCCGCCACTGCCTTGCTCAGGTGCCCTCAGTCTACTGCATGCTCCTGTTTGAGTGGCCAATCTGTTAGTTCCCCTGTGGCCTCTTTCTGCCTTTAACACACTATTTTCTGTCCTACAGATTTTCGATTCACTATAAATAATCAGATTGTTGTCCAGAGGCTGGATGTTAAAATTCAAGTTTTACTGTTGTTTGAGATGTCTGAGTGATACGTGGATGTGGGTCATAGCCTAGTCATGTCTCTATTAGGACAGTCCTAAAGAACGGCAAGAAGCCTGGGACATCAGCTAATAACCTCCCTCCCTGGTTTAGCAGATAAATAGTACAATGTTGGTAATACAGTGTATCTTCCCAGGAACTATGCTAGTGTGGCCTCATATGACTTGATCCATTAGTGCAGGCATTTCCAAGAAGGCATATCCGAGCTCTATGAGGAATGCCTGTGTCCTTTTTACTCTACCCTAACTAACCCTACCTTCCGAGGGCTTCTAAAGCAGGACTTCTAAAGCAGAACTTCTTAATTATTAGGGTGCCTATAAATCCCCTGGAGGTCTTGTTAAAATGTAGATTCTGATTCAGTTGCCCTGGGGCCTGCTGAGATAGTGGACTTTTATAAACTCTCAGTGGTGTTGCAGCTGCAAGTCCATGGACCACACTTTGAGTAGTAAGAGTCTGAAAGTTTTATTCCTGATTGGCTGCAGGTGGCCCAGCACCTCACCCTCTCAATTCCAGGACTCTGGAGGGGACTGCCCATGCCCAGGAGGTCTGAATCAAAGGCAACGTAGTCCGTGTCTGTGAGAAAGGAGACCACAGGGTGAGCGGAAGGGCGGCAGGCTGGAATGGGGAGAGCAGGAAGCCTGAGATAGGGGACCAGTTCTGGACAGTTTAGAGTGGAGCTGGCGGAATATGGAGGGAGGGAGGCATTTAGTGAAGTGCTGTCTTCACCTGGGAGGCTGAATAGGGCTCCTACTCCATGCCAAGCCTCATCCTGGGCACCTGGACACCATTATATCCCGTTATCTTATGTTATATGTAATGTCCTCATTGATTATTGTATGTATTTTAACTCTGGTTGTCTTAGTTACATATGGCTAAAGTATTTCTCTGATAAGTGGGAAGAAGAATTAAGGAACTGGATGGGGATGGAAGAATGGGACAGTTTGAGTGCCTACTGTACACCAACGTCTAAGACAGGACTTTGCCATAGGTTTGCTCATTTGATCCTTTGCAAAGGAGTCTACATAGGAGATACCATTAGCCCCATCTTTACACATGAGAATGAGGCCAGGAGGGGGGAATTACCTCACCCACAGTCACAAACTGGCACACGGTGGAGCTGAAGATGGAACTTGGGCAACCAGAGGGAGCATCTCAGTGTATGGGAGAAGGGGAATATGTTGGGGTGGGGTGGTGGCACACTGTCCAAGTGGGAAGAATAGGATGTCTGGTAGGGGCTCTGAGCTCTAGTGCCCCTGCCCTGTGAAGTTACTGCATATGGGGCTCAACCCTCACCCATAAAAGGATATAGGGAAGGGGAGCCTCCAACATGAAAGGGGTTGATATCATGTTCAAGTTTCAGATGGGACAAGCAGGCTCTTGCTCAGCAGGGATGGGATGGAAGCAGCATATGGAAAGAAGATCATGGGACAAGCTGATGAAGATGAACCAATCTTTTAGGCTTACTCAGCTCTTTCTATAAAGCACTGTTGTGAATGGATTCCTAGGAGTCGTAGTTCAGGAATTTCACCATTTTTATACCTTACATATTTTCTGTGTCCCCCTCCTGACACACACAAATTTTTTTTTTACAAGTTCCTTTAAAAAAATACCGACCTC
Organism: Daubentonia madagascariensis; assembly: GCA_023783475.1. Classification (NCBI taxonomy): domain Eukaryota; kingdom Metazoa; phylum Chordata; class Mammalia; order Primates; family Daubentoniidae; genus Daubentonia; species Daubentonia madagascariensis. The sequence continues at coordinate 138,251 of JAKFHU010000633.1, forward strand.
GTTGGAGGTCTGATGTTGAAGTTTAACCAAGAGGCAGATCATAGGATCTGGTCCCAGCCAGTTTTCTGCACCTGAACCTCAGGTCCCTCTAGGGGCTGCTTCCTGGGTCTCTCTGGGGGCATGTCCCACATGTGCCTCAAATGGGACGTGTCCTTGGTGACCTCATTCATCAACTTGCTCTTCCTCTGGTCTCCTTGGCGCCATTATCCATCCACCCTGTTGCTCTTCCAAAAATGTCCCTCCCTTTCCCCTCATCCAATCAACCCCCATCCTGTTGATTTGACTCCCTAAATCCTTCTCCATACTCCACCCCCACCTCCACTACTACCCTTATGAAGATCATCATTTTTTTCTCACCCAGCTTTCTGCAACAGCCTTCTACCTGGTCTCTCCACCTCCGTTCTGACACCCCGCTCTAAGACATTCCCCATACAGCAGCCAGCACTGAACAAGATGTGGGCCCTCTCCACAGCTCAGGGGATGGGACAGACCCTGGCATGCCTATAATGTGTTTGGCAGGCCACTTACCCAGTCTCGAGAGATCATCAAAGGCTTCCTGAAGTGTCACCTGAGTTTAACCAGGAAGGACGAGTGGGAGTTAATGGCAAGAAGACAGGAAACACCTCTGCCAAAGCCATGCTGTTTGAGAAGTTTCCTTTAGCAGGCAGGCCATTGGTGTCACATACACTCTGAATGCTCTCTTTTGCTAGTTTTCTTTTTTTCTTTTTTTTTAATTAAAAAAATTGTATTTACTTAGAAGCATTCAGAATGTCAACAAAACACCTGCAACTTTTTTTTTTGCAATTACAGAATAGTATTCAGTCAACAGAACAATTATTTTGTATAAGCTGTATCAGAGACAACTGAAGATGAAAAAAACTACCATCTCCATATATAACTAATTTGTGGTGTGCACCAACAAGAACCTACTTTAAATTTCCATGCCAATTTACAACCCCCATACTGTACCAGGCAAGGTTAGTGGCTATTGAAAATGCCACCAGGAAAGGGCTATCTAAAGATTCGGGAAACACATTTGGTAGTGTTAACTATACAAAAAAAGACACTGTATAGTTTAAAAACAAATCTTACACAGCCTCACATTTTAATTTTTTTCTCTAAGAGGAATGAGTTGTGTACAGGGGGGTTAAATGCTTTATAGACAAGGAAAAAAAAACTGCACTAGAACCAACTTATTCATCATGATCATCTTCTTCATCTTCCTCCTCCTCTTCATCTTCCTCATCTTCCTCCTCTTCTTTCTTTTTCTTGCTTTTTTCAGCCTTGATGACTCCCTTTTTTGTTGCATCAGGCTTTCCTTTAGCACAGTATATAGAAACATCCTTTTCATATTTTTCCTTCAGCTTTGCAGCCTTCTTTTCATAAGGCTGCTTGTCACCTGCAGCAGTGTCATTCCACATCTCTCCCAGTTTCTTTGCAACATCACCAGTGGATAGGCTGGGATGTTCTCCTTTGATTTTGGGGCAATATTTGGAACAGAACAAGAAAAAGGCAAAGGAGGCCTCTTGGGTGCATTGGGATCCTTGAACTTTTTTGTTTCCCCTTTAGGAGGGATATAGGTTTTCCTTTCTCTTTCATAATGGGCCTTGTCCGCCTTTGCCATATCTTCAAGATTTCCTTTCACTTTAGCAGACATGGTCTTCCACCTCTCTGAGCACTCCATAGAAAACTCTGAGAAGTTGACTGAAGCATCTGGGTGCTTCTTCTTGTGCTCCTCCTGACAAGTTTGCACAAAGAAAGCACATGATGACATTTTACCTCTCTGCTTCTTAGGATCTCCCTTGCCCATGTTTAGTTATTTTTCCTCAGTGAGGTACAGAGTAGCCCAGTGCCCATCCCTGGATTTCTTTCTCTATTTACAAATTATTTTCTACTGGGTTTGCTCCATGGACACTCAACTCTTACACCATGCTGTCCTCAACCTCAACTCAGATTTTTTTTTTTTTTTTGAGATGAGTCTCGCTCTGTTGCCCAGGCTAAAGTGCAGTGGGGTCATCATAGCTCACTGCAACCTCAAACTCCTGGGCTCAAGTGATCCTGCCTCAGTCTCCACAGTAGCTGGGACTACAGGTGTGCGCCACCACACCCAGATAATTCTTCTATTTTTAGTGGAGACAGGCTCTTGCTCTTGCTCAGGCTGGTCTCTAACTCCTGAGCTCAGGCCATCCTCCTGCCTCAGCCTCCCAGAGTGCTAGGATTACAGGTGTGAGCCATTGCGAGACATGTCTGTAAGATTTTTTTTTTTTTACCATAGTCTAAATTTCTGAATCTGCTCTAGTGCAAGGAATGACAGTCCATTAGAGTGGGAATCTTTAATAGATTTTTCCCAGGAGGGAGAAATGCCCTGGAAATAAGCTGAACAAATTGCACTTATGTATACCTCAAATGCATGCATACACCACGCACTCTCGTGCACACACACTCCCTATGTGTTAGTTATTAGTGCTATTCACTTCTTCTAGGCATATGGTAGGATTGTAGTTATTGCATTTCCCTTTCCCCTTGTAACTTGCTTTGGCCAGCGTGATGAGAGCAGAGGTAATGTTGTGTATCACTTCCAGGTAAAAGCTTTAAGAGTCAGTGCATGGTTTGCCCCATCCATCCTTATTTCCTGCCTTCAGGGTTGAGAAGACACATGTCCAGTTGCAGCAGCCTGGGTCCCTGAGTGACTATGGGGAACAGAGCTCCTAAGGACCCACAGTGGACATGTTTTGAGATTGAAAAATCTCACTACACTTTTGTTATGTTAAAACTCTGAGATTTGGGGATCGTTTGTCATTGCAGCACAACCTAAGTGATCCTTACCGACAAACCCTGTCAATCAAGGTTTAGGAGCACTAAGGCCTTTATCCCTCTTAGTATCCAGCAACTTGGGTCTCTGAGCCAATCAAAGCTCCTATCCTCCTGCCCTGGCCCCTTAGGTTAGAAGATTTCCAGGTTATTTCACCTCTTTCCCATTATGATGGGTACCTTTGCATTCCCCTTGCAAGTAATATATTAATAGCCTATTTGATACAAACTTAATTCAAAATGCAGTCCATTCGGTGGCTCATGCCTGTAATTCCAGCACTTTGGAAGGCCAGTGAGGGAGGACTGCTTGAGGCCAGATGTTTGAGAGCAGCCTGAGCAAGAGCAAGATCCTGTCTCTACAAAAAATAGAAAAATTGGCTGGGCATGGTGATACGTGCCTGTAGTCCCAGCTACTTGGAAGGCTGAGGCAGGAGGATCACTTGAGCCCAGGAGTTTGAGGTTGCTGTGAGCTATGATGATGCCATTGCACTCTAGCTGGGGGAAGGCAACAGAGTGAGACCCTGTCTCAAAATACAAAACAAAAAAACCCAAAATGCTGTCACAAAACTAGTTATAAAACATGCAGGTATTTGCTGAGCTATTCAAAAACATAGTCTGGACACCCTACATATATCACACTCCCTAATGCATATCCACAAGCAACCCACTAATGAAACTCCCTTTCCCCAAGAGCAAGAGCCAGCTTCTGCCCGGTATCAGCCCCAGCATTGGTAAGCTAATTTCAGAGGTCCTGGATTGTAGGCCTGATTCTGCCACTTAGTAGTGAATGACCTTGGACAAATTACCTCTCTAAGCCCCAGTTCCCTTACCTGTAAAATGGTGATGATGATAATAAAACTGTCATAGAAAAGGAAAGTAACATTTGCACATTTGTTGTATTTGCCACTCTGTACAGACAGAATGATAATGTGTGTGGAAGTGCTTTGAAAAGAGAAAGCTCTTGCAAATGTTAGTTGATAATACTTTTAACCAATACATGACCAAAGAAGTAACACATTGAAAATTAAAAAAACCTCCCAATGCCTTCAATCCTTACAACCAAGCCCAGTAGTGTGGTGTGGTGGCACCTGCTTGTAGTCCCAGCTACTCAGGAGGCTGAGCAGGGAGGATCACTTGAGCCCAGGAGTTGGAGGATCACTTGAGCCCAGGAGTTGGAGGATCACTTGAGCCCAGGAGTTTGAGGCTCCAGTGAGCTATGATTGTGCCTCTGCACTCCAGCCTGGGAGACAGAGCAAGACCCGTCTCTAAAGAAACAAAACAAAACAAAAAACCCGACAAGCCCATGTATGAACATCGGTATATATTTACATTTTTGCCAAAGGTCCCATATCACAAATCTCATTCTTAAATAGGACAAATTACTTTAGCTGAAGAGAAGGATTGGGGTCAAGTACCTCAGAGGAGGTTAGTCACATTCAATCATTGGCAGGTTCAGCAAGAACCCAACAGAGTTAACTTCTTGAAGAGCCACATGCACACACATCCAATTATGCTTTCTGTCCCTTTCCTTTGCCCCAGAGCTGAATCAACTTCAGCTCATCAGTGGGGTGAGAAGACCTCCTAATTCCGTAGCCCCACCTCCATCTTCATTCCCATCCCAGGAAACGCCCCCTGTGGTCCCTCTGTTCTTTAAGGCTTCCTCCCCTGGTGGGGAGATTTCCCTTTCCAGCCCTTAGGGCAGCAGCGTAGCCGGGCTCTGACCTCACAGGAGCTGTTGCCTAGAAGAGGCTCCGCCCTTGGCCGCTGGGGATGGGGCCTGCCAAGCTGGCTTCTAAAAGGAGCCTCTCTCCAACTACCTCCTTTAAGTGCCTCTGTTCTAACCCTGGCCTCCACCTACGTGCTGAACTTGCTTCTCTCCTATTTCCTCTAGTCCAGTGCTTCTCAAACTTGACATCACCTGAAGGGCTTGTTAAAACAGATTGTTGGGGCCCCACTCCCAGAGTTTCTGATTCAGTAGGGTTTGGGTGGGGCTGAGAGCTTGCATTTTTAACCAGTTGCCAGGTGATTTTGATGCTGCTGGTCCAGGAAATCACTTAGAGGGAATGGCATCTAGTCCAATGCTGCTCCCAGATAGAAAGGCTCCCCACCCCACTCCCACCCCAGCTGCTCTCCTGCCCTGAGCACCCTCTGAATAGGGAATAGCTGCAGCAGCACAGGAGGCTGGAGACCTGGAAGGCAGGATCTGAGGAGTTCGAAGTTTATCTTGGGAGCCCCTGAAGGGTTTGTGCCACTCAGTTAGCAGGCAGGAAAGAAACTTGGAAGCCTGTAAGTCCTCGGTGTTACTGGGCTTTTTCACTGACCTCGTTTCTTCATTCAACACAGTGATTGGGTGCTAGGTCTAGGCTTACAAAGGTGAAAAGGCAGTGTCCCAGCCCTCCAGGAGGAGTTCATAGTAACTAGGAAGGAAACATGCAAACAATCACAATTCGGATGAGATAACTTGTTCCTATGGAGGGAGCGTCAAACTTCTGTGGAGGGTGAATGGGGCTCTGGAATCTGTCTGAGGAGCTGGAGAAGGTTTCATAGAAGAACCTGCACTTATGCTGACTTGCAGGACGACTGGGAATTTGGCAGGTGGAAGGGATAGCTGGGGGTGGAGGATGGGGAGGAAGGGTTTTCCCTAGGCAGAAGGAATGAGCAACAGGATTGCCTAAGTGTAAGGTTCCAGACGGAGGAGTGGTTGGGAATACTTGGCAGGTACCTCCCCAGCTGGCCTGGTTCCCTCCTACCTCTCTGATAGCCCCTTGTCAGGTGCTGTCCCTCATGAGCTGGTGTGCCCTGGGGCTTGTCCTGGCAGCCTTTTCCTGTCATTCTCCAAGTCCACTCCCCATGAGCCCCTCCACACCTGGGGCCCCACTCCCTGCTCTAGGAGGGCAGTGTTTCCCCTCAGCCTCCACAAGGAGCCCCCAGGCATCTTTCCTCCTGTATTCTGTCCTCATGAATGGCACCAGCATCCACCTAATTACCTAAGCCAGAGGGTTTTTTTAAATGACCCTCTCACTGATTGCTGGGGATTCGGCCCAGTAAATTGCTGGTGCCATTTACCAAGATAGAATACAGGAGGAGAGCAGCTGGGTGCATTTCTGAGTCTACAACTTAATGAGTGACCTTGGGCAAGTTACTTAATCTGTTTTCTTAGCTGTAAAAATGCACTTGAAGATAGTACCTACTCATGAGGTGGTTGTGTAGGCTAAACAACAATAATGGTTGTCATTTACTGGGCCCTATGTTAAGCACTTTACTTGGATTCTCTGAGTTGAGGAGTACCTAGTCCAAGGTCACACTGCCAGCAAGTGGCAAAGCCAGGTCTGGAAATCAGAGTTCTCTTGCTCCTGAGCTATCTTCTTCACCTTTTGCCATGCTTTCAGGAGACTGTGTAACAAATGGGAAATGTGTATGGTATATTGTTAAGGGAAAAATGGATGGCGAATTGCATAATTGGTGTAAGTACAACCACTTTTTTTTTTTTTTTGAGACAGTGTCTTGCTCTGTCACCCAGGCTGGAGTGTAGTGGCATCATTATAGCTCACTGCAGCATCCAACTCCTGGTCTCAAGTGATCCTCCCACCCTCAACCTCCCAAAGTGGTAGGATTAGAGGCGTCAGCCACATCTGGCCCTACCTACAACCACGCTTTCTAAAAAGGAAACTAATCCACAAATAGAAAAGACTGGAAGGAAATATGGCAAACAGTTAAGTATGATTGTATTTGGGTCATTTTTTTCAAATTATCTGTATCTTCCACATTTTCTTTAATATACGTTTTTATTAGAAGGAGTTATTCAAAACATTAAAAATATATTATTACATTAAAAACAAGGTTGCAAGTCCACAACCTGTTCTCCTGTCTGATTGAAAATTACACTCTATTGGTATTTCTCTTTAGTTCTAGTCTTGCTTCCATGAACAGAAACTCTCAGTCTTCCCAAAGGCCACAGTAGGAAGTGGATATTGCAGCCATGTTCACCACCCACCCCACAGCTGACAACCTGGCCACTGGAGCAGGCTGTCAAAATCAGGCCTGCGAAAAGGAAGTTCCAGACACAACCCAGGCTTCTACCGCCTAGGGCTTTCTGGACAGCGCTACTTCAGATCAGTTACTCCCCCCCCCCCCCCCTTTCTAAATAGCCGGCCGAATGCTCTTTTTCCAGTTCTGGCTGAGTTGTTAGCTTCAGCCGGGCGGGGACGCCTGCCAGGTACCTGGCTCCGTGAGCACTGCCCAAACTGGTCAGGCCAGTCCGCCCTGTGGCTGTTTCTGCCAGGACTTGCCCATGTGTGTGCGCGTGTGTGTCGGAGACCCACCCTTCTCTCCTGCAACCCAGGTAAGTGGAAGGCAGCTGCAGGCACCAGTCTGGCAGTCAGGCCAGATGGGTGGAGCTGAATTAATCTAACCTGAAATTTCAACTTGGCCTGCACAACAGGTGAGGGAAAAAAAGAAGCAGCAGAGAGAACAGGCAGTTTAGCAACTTGGAAACATTTTTGCGCCTTGCCCCTTACCCTCTGCTTGGAACATAGCCCAGGGTGACTTTTCTAAGTGTCTGCGCCAGGTTCTAGGGCTCGGTCACGCTACGGCCCCCTCGGAGGCTGTCCGAGCCTCTCTCCTGAACGCTGTCCTGTTCGTTTACCCTCTGCGACGCGCCCGTTCCCCCTCCTCTGGGAGGCAGGGCGGGGGTATCGGATTAGTCTTTGTTTTCGACGCGAAAGAGCCGAGCGCAGCGCGGGGGAGGCTTTCGATGGCAGGGCCCTGGGGTCCACCTGGGCAGGGCACTCGGCTGTGACCCCCTGCGAAGGTGCCCGCAGCCTCTGTCCCCGAACACCCCCTTCTTGCCAGCCAGGCTGACTCGGTACACAAACGCGCGATGTCCCCCATTGTCCTGCCTTGGAATGAGCGAGCAGCTGCCAGGGCAGGGGGGTCAGTCGGGCCCGGAGCTCAAACCTCCCGGGAGTGCCGGGGCCGTCCCGGACCGCTCGGGCCCGCAGGGAGTGGCAGGAAGTGGGGACATCGAGGGCGGCGGGGCGGAGGGCCTAGGCTGGGAGGTCCGCGTGCCCCACCCCGCCTCGCCCCTGCTACAGCAGCGCCGGAGGGCGGGGGCGGCCAGCCCGAAGGGGGCAGCTGCGTCCCGGGAGGTCCCACCGCGGGGGCGGGGAGGTACTGCAGGTGCAAAGACGCGCGGCCGGGCCGGACCCTGCCCCCACCCGGTCGCAGGCCGCCCGCTCCGACCCCTCCCCCTCCGCGGGAACTCCCACCTAGCGCGGCCGGGGCCGGAGGAGGGGGCGGCGGCTGGGCCGGCAGGGCTCGGCGGGGCTCGGCCGGGCCGCACGTGCGCGCCCTCCCGGGCGGGGGAGTCCCCGGGCGAGCACGTGCCGCGCGCGCGGGGGGCGGGGAGTCCCGCGGACGCCTTCATTGCTGCTGCTGCTGCCGCCGCGGCCGCCGCTGCTTCTTCCTTCCTCCTGCACCGTCTCCTCCTCGGCCCGGGCGGGGGGACTCCGCGCGCCGAGCTCGGCCGGGCCGGGCGCTCCGGGAGGCAGGCGCCCCAGGTGGCGGCGGCGGCCGCGACGGTGGTGGCGGCGGCGGCGCGGGCCGGGAAACTTTGCCCCTTTGTGCGCTCCGCCCCGGAGGCGGCGGGCAGGTCGGTGCAGTCGGTGCCTTTCCGGCTCCGGGGTGGGGGAGGGGCGGCGGGGAGGCGAGGGGGCCCGGCCCGGGGCCGGCGGGGGGGCAGCTACTTTGTTGCGGGGGACCGGGCGAGGGTGCTACGGGTCACAGTGTAGCGGCGCCGGGCGGGGGCGGCGGGGCGGGGCGGGGGCTGCGGAGCCGCCGGAGCCGAGCAGCGGAGGCCCCAGAACAAAGGAGCCCGAGCGGCGGCGCGCGCGCGGCCCGGCCCGCGGCTCGAGCGCGCCCCCCTCCCCGCGCCCCCTCGGCCGCGCGGGCAGCCCTCCCCTGTCGGGCCGGCTGGCCGCGCTCCGGCTGCGGGCGCTGCAGGGCGGCGGGCGCGGGCTCCCCCCCGGGCGCGCCCCCACCTCCGGGCCGCTTCCGTGCCGGGGGCGCCGGGGCAGCCCCGCAGAGCGAGGCTCTCAGCAAACTTTATTTTGAAAGCTCTGCTCCCTTGGGGAGGGCCTGGCGGCCTCCGGTGAGGGGTGGGTAGGGGAATTTTGGTGAAACTTTCACAAGCCGGTGGTGGTGGGGCAGAGGGCGACTTTCTTAGAAATCGCACCTTGAACACCCCTTTGAATTCATCGTCCGTGCCCCCTCAGCACCCCGTCAGGCCTTAAGCCGCCTCCCTCAGACAGGGAGTGGGTGCTGGGTGCGTCCTGCCTGAGGCGCTGGGCAGGACTTCATTTGAGCAAGCCCCTTCTTTTCCCCCGTTTCCTCTTCCCAGAAGCAGGAAGAGGTAACACGTGAAAGTTGTCCCTGAGCACTGAGTGATGCGCTTCCCCTTTCTGTGTCTTTCAGGCAATGCTGCCTTCTCCATCATCCTGACCCTGAACGAAAAATACCAGGAGGAGCAACTCCTCACCCTGCCCTGCCCTTGCCACACACCCACGTGCTCACCTCATGCCTGGGTTCAGGGTGGATGAGGGTGAAGAACCCACCCAGCCAAGATGATCCTTCTCCTGGGGGCTGCTGCTGGTGTCGTCCCCCAGATCCTGGGCCCCAGCAGGTGGGAGAGTGGCCCCCGACGGAGCCCTATCATACTGCTGCAGAGGAGGTGAAGAGGGGTGGAGAAGAGGCACCCATCCGGGAGACCGAAGCTACTTGCCTTCATCCCTGTAGACTCTTGACTGTTTTAGGAGAGAAGGACCTGTTGGTGGTCTTTGCTGGCGGCAGGAAACTGGACTGTGGTTCTGCCCCGTCACCTATGCCCCCACCTCTGGCAGTATCATGAGCCAGTTTCAGGTGCCCCTGGCCGTCCAGCCAGACCTGCCTGGCCTTTATGACTTTCCTCAGGGCCAGGTGATGGTAGGGGGCTTCCCAGGGCCTGGGCTCCCCATGGCCGGGAGTGAGCCCCAACTCCGAGGGACTGGAGATGGGCGAAAGAAACGGAAACGGTGTGGTACTTGTGAGCCCTGCCGGCGGCTGGAAAACTGCGGGGCTTGCACTAGCTGTACCAACCGCCGCACGCACCAGATCTGCAAACTGCGCAAGTGTGAGGTGCTGAAGAAAAAAGTGGGGCTTCTCAAGGAGGTAAGCTGGCCCTTGCTAGGCTACTCTTTGCCTTCCTCGAGGGCGGTGTAATCACTGGGGTCTTTTAGAGGCTGGTCCGGTTAAGCCCATTTTTGATTCTCTTGGTCCAGCTTTGAATAGAAGTGTAACTGATGTTGCAAGCTGGTTTGGGTTCCTTTGCAGGGATGACAATTTGTATGAGAGTAACTGGTTCGCCGAGGGCTCTGAGCTAGCACTCTCATCTCTGATGTTTGCATTTACTGTCTAGCTTTATCTCTAGAAGTTTCTTGTTCTGCTGCTTGAAGCCTCAGATGTTGTATTTCAAGGTCACACTAATGCTTGGGTGACTTGGGCAGTGATGGTGCCAGATAAGGGATGGGGACTAATGGATTTGGAGAGAAAGCTCTAGAGTGACAGGGTGGTTTTATGCTCCCCTGATGGACTGGGATGTTTCCCTAAATCTTTTCTTGAGTACCATCGTTTTTCTCAGATGGCAAGGCAGCCAGTTGAAACTGTTTGGGAATTTAGTGAGAAACCCATGATTTGGGTTCCCCTATTGTACTGAGTACTTCTTGAAGTCAGAGACTTTTTATCTGTGTTCTAAGGACCTGGCACAGTTCCTTGGCAGGTGGTAGGCACTCAGATACTAACTGCATGAATGAATGACATACTTTTGAGATGCTGTCAACTCCAGGAAGGAGTACTCCCTTTATTTGGCGGTATCAGGGCAGAAGGAAGGAGAAGTTGGGATGAGAGCAACTGGAGTGGGGGTGGGAGGGAAAGGGAGAGATAGTGACCCTTCATTGGCCGACTTTCCCTCCCATTCTGGTGGTGGACTTCTGGCTTGAGGTTGATGGCAGCCGCGACAGCGGAGAGTTGGCAGAAGTAGGGACGAGCGAAGTTGAGCAGCTTAGGAGGAGTGGTGTAGCGGCTGAGGTCGCTCCAGGCAGCAGAATTGGCGCTGGACAGAGACGGAGGCCTGCGCTGTCTGCAGTGCTCCCTCGGCTCTGCCACTCATTTGTCCAAGAGCCCAGACAACTCAGGCCCCCTCTCTGCACCTGTCTTCCCCTTGGGAATTGTACTTGATGGCTCTTGAAGCCCCTTCTAGCTGGCCTGGGAACTACTGTGCTTCTGAGGGCTAGGGCACCTGTGGCTGCAGTGGACTGGCGGCTAGCGCTCGGGGTTTCCCTGACCGCTGAGTGCAGAGCTGTGCCGAGGGCTGGTGAGCCTGTGGTTCCGAGGCTAGGAAGAAAGATCCACATGTTGGGGGCAGGGAAATGGGGTTGCTGGATGTTTCTGCCCCTTCTCACCTTCTCTTGTCCACTCCCTGTGGAAGCTGCATGTCTGGGAGCCCTGTTTTCCCTGTCTCCGATTAAAGCAGACATCTGGATCACATCTGCAGCTCCCCACCCCAGACTGGGAGGTGGTGTCCAGCCTATTTATGTTGCTGGTGTTGGGGGGGGGAGTTAGCATACTGCTGGCCCTGTGCCCTGTGGGTCACTATTGAAAGGAAGTGGGACCAGGAGTAGGCTTTACTTCTGGGCATGAGATCTGGTGTGTTGGTGTAAGGAGGACCTGCCTAGTCTACTTTGTAAAGCTTGATTCCTTTGCTTCCTTTTTCCTAGTGTTCCTTTTTTCCTCCATCCCCTTTGTCTTAGTTCCTCCCATAATCAAAAACTAGGGGTGAGGAAGTTGAGCTTTCTGGGCTAGATGTTCTTGGAACCAGTGACCCTTGTGTACAGTGTTTAAGTGCCTCTTTTGGCAACAATGGGGCATACCTGAGTGAAAGGGGCTGGGAGGGAGGCCAGGGCCCTGTCATCCTTGTGTGTAAGCTGCTGGGTGGTCTTGGTTAAGATACTGTGTATCTGGGTTGGCTGACGCTTAGAGACAATCCTGCTGAGAGATGTCTGCATCCCTGGACCTTGCCATGGCTAGCTGCCCCGTCTAGGCCCCCAGGGTCATCTAGGCCCCCAGGGTGGGGTAAGACGCGGCTGGATGGTCTGTCAGGGTGCACAGGCTGATCTGTACTATGGAGTAGTGCTGGCTCATAGTGGAGTTCTCTGTTTTTGGAGAAACATTGAAAAGGAGACAATGGGGTGAGTTTTTTCCTAAAGTTAACTTTCTTTGACTTAAAGAGCAGTACTTTGTTCTAAGGTAGGTCCTTTCTACTTCTGGATGTTTATAATGTGTTTTCTTTTATGAAGTGAAGGTGTTGATAGAAAGGAGATCTATTTTTATTTATTTTTAAAAGTCTTTACTTGGGCCGGGCCTGGTGGCTCACACCTGTAATCCCAGCACTTTGGGAGGCTGGGGCGGGAGGATCCCTAGAGGCCAGGAGTTCAAGACCAGCCTGGGCAACATAGTGAGACCCCGTCTCTACAAAAAATAGAAAAAATTAGCCATACATGATGGTGTGTGCCTGTAGTCCCAGCTACTCAGGAAGCTAAGGCAGGAGGATCGCTTGAGCCCAGGAGTTTGAGGCTGCAGTGAGCTGTGATGCCGCCACTGCACTCTAGCCCGGGCAGTGAGACCCTGTCTCAAAAAAAAAAAGTCTTGGTAAGATACAAAATGTTAACTAGTGTCTGTCTGCACAATTTTTTTTTATTGGTCCATGAAGGTTGAAAGCCTGGGAGCCACTGTCCAGGCTACACTACATTTAATGGGCATCTCTCTGGCATAGTTGCAAAGCTGAGACATGCCTGAGGGACTCTACCTGAGCGGATGAGCTCCGAGGACCAGCCTAGCATTTAGCAGGTGCTGGGGACTGCTGGGACCTTAACCATTAAATCTTAGCAGGCATGTAGCAGAGGGAACATGTCCCAGGATTGGGGAGGTTGTTTTGGCCCTGACTTTTCAGGTAGGGCAGGATGCAGCATCCTAGGCATTCTAGGAGCCTCTCGGAAGTCAGACCATGTACTTGCATCTCTGCTGTCTGGTGTTTTCTCTTTGTTAGAGTGGTGCTGCTCTTCTGAGCACTGTTTCCTTACTTCCATCCTGTCTTCTTCTCTCCCAACTGCCTTTGGAGCTTCCTTTGAAGCTTCCCTTGAGCTCTCTGCTGACAGCTGCTTTACAAGGGAGGGTAGATTATCTTGGGCTTTCCATCTTCCCTGCTCTTCACTCTTTCCCAGTGGGCTTTGCAGGGTGGGGGGAGGCGTGCAGGGAAATCCCACTACTCAGAGTAGCATTTTAAGATTAAAGACAGGTCCCCAGGGAAAGGCCCTCCTGCCCTAGGAGGACCTGTGTGCTTCTCTGTGTCCTAATGTGATGTTGGGGCAGGTTGGCAGTCTCAGTAGGTAACGCACCTGAAAGGAGTTCACTCTTGTGCTGTGGTCTTCCTTCCTAGTTCCAGGAAGGATTTAAACGCTGTCAGAGGCTGTTTGACTTCACATTCTTTTTACCTGAATGGTGGCTTGGTAGTGCAATGAAGATGGCTGATTAGAATAGTAGGATTTGGTAAGCGTGGAGGCACAGTAGGCTTAGAACCCAAATTAAGCACTGTGCCCTTACTGTCTTGGGCAACCTCTCAATCTCTTCAGCTTTGGTTTTCAGTTGTAAGATGAGGGTAACCCTTCTTTGTAGGGTTGTTGTGAGGATTAAATGAGATAAAATATACATGCATAATGTCTGGCACATAGTAGGTAATCAACGCATGGTGACAAAACTTTTCTAGAATGTCTAGAAAAGAATTGATCTTTATGCATAAACAACCGTGCATTCGTTAGTCTCTGTGTTGTAAAGATGCAATACAAATTAAACGTTTATCTCAAGACATACCCTGGCTTGCTCATAGAAGAACCGTGGGGCAGAACCACGGGGCCAGGTGGAGGGAGGAGTTTGTCAGCCTCTCTGCTGGGGGAGGAGGCTGGACACTGAGGAGCAAGGAGCAACCATGGCCCTGGGCCCAACTGAAAAGTTTCCTGAAAAGGGAAGCAAATAAATGATGGAGGAGGAGAGGAAGTCTTTATGAAGAAAAACTTGTATAGAAAAATGTACACCTAAGGTTGGAAGCATGGCTGAGAGGGTTGTGGGTGCACATGAGAGAAACGAGAAGATACGCGGCGTGAGAACGCTTTCTAGCTCTCAGCCAGGTGGACTTAGTGGCTGGAACAGATTTCTTTGCCAGATTTGAGACAAGCTTCTTTGGAATTGGGGATCTTTCAAGGATATCAGACCACCTGGTGAATCCTTGCCCAGCCTGCTGGGAAGAGCCTGCCTTTCTGAAGAGAGAGGCTGCAAGGGAGGGAGGCTCTCAGGCTGGGCCCAAGTCCCAGCAATAAAGGGAGAATTGACTGGTCTGGCGAAGTAGAGTGATGACAGCCTTTGGAGAAAGGGACACCACCATAGCATTTGTGAAGCCTGAGAGAAGGCTGGGCAAGCAGGAAGTGTTTACTGTAGACCTTCGAAAATTGTCTTTCATAGGCAAGCAGTTTTTAACCCCATAGCCAAAGACTTAAAAGGGAAGTTAGCTGGGGGAAGGGGGAGTCGGATTGCTTTTTAAAAAGGAAGTGCTGATAGAACAGTCTGATAGAATAGTCATGAATGGTGGCCTCAGGAGGAAGGTAGTGGAAGGACTGAACCATCTGTGTGGCTGCATGGGCTGTTCTGTCGTGAGTGCAGGTGGTGAAAGGCCACGCTCCTTATGTGAAGGGGGGTACGTGGCACTGAAGGCAGATTCAAGAGTGGTCTGAGCCTTTGAGAGGAGCATAAGGAAGTCTAGTGGCCAGAATGTGCTGAGGCTGGTGGAAACTGCTCATGACAATGCCTTTTATATATTCCCAGCAAGAACCAGAAGGAAGAGGTAGGCTCACAACTTTGGGGAGCATAACTAGGGACAGAGAGAGTGAGCAGCCATTGAGTCCCTGTCATGTTAGATAGAAGGTATAGGTTGGGAACCGAGAGCCAGCCAGCTACCCTACCCGAGTCTGAATCATTCGCTCCTTCCAGAACACCTTCAGATGTGCTCTCAGAATCATAATCTTTTTGGAATTATGATGATTAAAAGAGGGCCAAAAGACCAGAGATGGGCAAAAAGCACCATTTCTAAAAGATTTTGGAAATTATAAAGACATAAGCCCTATGTCAATTTTTGACAGCTCTAGAACAGATTGTTAAAAAGGTGGTTTGTATCCTGGTTGGAGCTAGAACCCATTCTTCGAAGCGAAGTGTCACAGGATTGGAAAAACAAGCACCACTGGTACTCAACCATCAAACTGGTACTAACTGATGAACACTTACATCACACAGGGCAATAACATTCATCTGAGGGCGGGCGGGAGGGGGGTGGAAGGGATGGGAAAAACTCTCACTGAATGGATGCAGGGAGCACAGTTTGGGGGATGACCATGATTGTGGCTCTGACACGGGCAGAACAGGGGCAATGTGTATGGCCAAAGTGTTGTACCCCCATGATATTGAAATTAAAAAAATAAATAAATTTTTAAAAAATTAAAAAAAAAAAAAGGTGGTTTGTGAGACTTTAGAAAGGCAAGTGGAAAACTTTGGGGCTCCCTGTGGTTTTTTTACAAAGTGGCACAGTCAATGTAACATATCTGGACTTCTGCAAATAAATGATGGTATCTCCTGCCATACAGATCAGAGGTCCAGTTTTTTACTTAAAGTCATCCTGAAAGGAGAGCACTGATAACTACCCTGTTCTATCTTTTTATCAGCTGTGTAGATCAGGGCTCCACATTGGGATCACCTAGAAAACTTAAGAAAGCAACAAATCAGTGTCTGGGTCCCAACCCCCACCCCATTCTGATTTAATTGATCTGGGGTGGGCCAAATTGGTCTGGGTCTCCCCAGTTGTATCTAATGTGTAGTTAGCATGGAGACCATCTGGTGCAGATGAGGGTCTGCGGTGATGGGCACCTACCTGGACTCTTCACCTGAGTACAAATTGCTCACCTGAGTCTTGGGGCACCTGAATGGTTCACAGCCTTACTCAGTGGCCCAGCAGCATTGGCACCATGTGGAGCTTGTTAGAACTGCGGACTCTCCGGCCCTACCCCAGGCCTGCTGAATCAGAATTTGCACTTTAACCAGATCCCCAGGTGATTTGTATGTCCATAAGAGTTTGAGGAGCTGGTCTATGGCACTTCTGTGACTAGAGAAGTGCATAGGACATGGAAAAGGGGACAGAAATAAGTCGTGATGAACAGGCAGAGTTGCCAAAAGGGTAAAGAGGATGACCCAACCCATTTCTTTACCCTGTAAGCCAGGGAAATAAGAACCTCTTGAGACTTACTCCTTGTTTATTCTTCTGGAATTTGTTTCCTTCTAGTCTAGTCAGTTATCAATAAAACCCTTTAGGAACTTGTGTGTTTGCTCTGAGGACAGTTAGGAGAGGGCTCTCAGGAGATGTTGGCTGCTCAGCACCTGATTCAGGAGGTTGGAGCCCCAGGAGACAGCAGTAGATGGTGCTGGTTGTGCAGAGGGGTGTGTCCATGGAATTTTGGGTCTCATGGAAGGGTCTGGAGGCTTATGGAGCAGAAGGAATTTGTGTTCTTTCTCTGTCCCTTTACTTAAAAAAAGGGGATATGTGTACCCTTTGTGTGAGATGTAGGTAGTAGGCGTGTCAGCAGTGGGTGGCTAGTGGTGGTGGTGGTGATGCATCTATTAAGTTGAATGATAGAACAAGGGGCTACAGTGAGCCCCAGCAAGACTCAGTGGGATGTAATCAGGGTAAATGCAAAGTCCTGTACTTGTTTTAAAAAATAAATGCATGAAGTCTGGCTTCCTAGCAAGTAGAAAGAACTGAAAACTCTAAAAAGAATATTGACAGCCTATCTTGAAATCTGTTGGGGTGGTCACATGTAGGACAGTTGAAGGAAACAGGGATGTTCAGCTTGCTGATGAGTAGAGGAACACAGGCTGAGGCAAATCTTGTGTGGAAGAGGAGGTCAGTTCCTTCATGAGCAGGGGTATGCAGAAGTTTTATTAGTGAGTGAGAGTTATTAGTAGGCCGACTGAACCCATGTTAGAAAACATTTGTGTTAGAAAATCGTCTAACATTTACAGCTGTTCCAACGCTGAAGAGTTAGCTCTGAGAGGTACTGTGTTCCCTGTGTCTGCACATGTCTGGGTGCTGACTAGCAGGGATGTTATGAGGACATCCTCTGTGAGGGGGGGAATCCATATTTGGTGGTCTCTTGCTAAGACTATGTAAATATCAGGTCTATTTTCATATTCCTTAGATGACTACACTGCAGAAGAAACATATATCTCAGGCTGCAACATTTTTGGTCAAGTTCTAGACTTAATCTTAGACCTAGTTCTCAGGAGTATTGTCAGGAGTATTCACGACCTCCCCATATTTAAGAAGCATGCTCTACTTGAGCTGTCTAATATAGTAGCTATCAGCCAGAGATGACTATTTAAATTTAAATTAATTTAAATTATATTGAGTAGCTCAGTCACACTGGTTACCTTTCAAGTGCTTGCCAGCCACATGTGGTTAGTGGCTCGTGTATTGGACAGCGCAGTACAGATAGGGAGCATTTCCACTGCCGCAGGAAGTTGTGTTGGACGGTGCTGCAAGCTGGCCATAGAGCATCCCTGTGTAGTCCCTGAACCCTCACCTAGGCCTCTTTCTAGGTTGGAGCAAATAGCTGCTAGGTTGGCTGCTATCTAGGGTTTTTTGGCTTAAGATCCTGGCCCCTACCCCAGGGTAAGTGGTGAGGTCTGTGGAAGGGGATAATACTTTCCTGGGTTCTAACCCGTTGCAAAGCTCATTGCTTCTCCTTGAAGACACGGGCCAGGTTTTACTTACCTGCTATGGGGGAAAGAATAGCAACAGGAGTGAGGTGTGGCCCTCCACCCAGAGGCGCTCTGGGGGGATTCCTAGCAGGGTAAAATGACTCCTCCCCACCTGCAGCCTTGAGTAGCAGCCCCAGTGAACCTTGTTCATGTTGATTTCTAGCCCCAAAGTTACTTCATGGGCTCCGTCCGGAGTCATCCCTCTCTGTCTTTGACTGTCTTGTTCTGGAGAAGGCAGTGTGGCGACTGCGTGGGTTGGAAGACCACATCCCAGGTCTCAGCAGGTGCCACTTACCCCCGCCCTTCCCCCTTCCCCATCACTTCCTAACAGCTCCCTTGTGGAATGAGGGTGGAATGTCAGGAAGAGAGAAGGTATTGGAAAGGAATGAGACCCCTTCATCTTCCTTTTGAGCCCTGCTGCAGCCTGGCTGGCTGTTTCTGGGAGAGTCCTTTAGGGTTGCTGTGGGCCTTTGCCTGAGTATGTCTTTGAAGGACCAAGGCTGCTGTCACACCTGGAGTGGAGAAACCCTTTGGTGGCCTTGTCTCCTGCCATTTGCATAAGGAATCTGATAACCTGAGTTTTTATTAATCACTGGGGGAGGAGGGTGGCAGGAGAAAGCCAGCAGCCCAGTGTGGGATAACTGGCTGGTTTTCAGGTGACCGCAGGTCTGGGGGTTGCTTGCTTCCTTCAGGTAGCACAAGCATTGGGCTGGGGTGCTCTTGGGTGGCTCTATTACTGCACCGCTGGCTCTGACTTATACAAATTCCAACGCTGCTGTGTTCCACCTCCCCCACACCTAACCAGGAAGTTAGTGGACAAAACAACGCACTTCCCACTGTTGTTAGAGCAGCAATTCTAGCTTCTCAGAATGGAAGGGGAGTTGCATTGGATGGAGTCATTTGGGGGCATTGGCTAGACTTTGGGTGCCCTCATAACCCCTTGTCCTCCTAATTAGTGCTGGGGAAAGCCTCGGGAAGGAGGTGTGGAGATGCTGGGTCAAAAACAGGTAACAAAGTACTGGACTAGAGTTTGTTCCACTTCCCAGCCATTCTTGTGGGGAGGACATTGGGTGGCTCTCTCCTGTCTTATTTCTTTTCTCTGGTCTTTTATTGATCTGCCGTTTAAGGGTAAGCTCTGGATGCCCCAGTTCCCTTAAGGGTGCTGGGAATGACCCTGGAGCCCCAGAAGAGAGCGAGATGGCAGGCTCTCATATGAGGGCTGGATCCTGTCTGTACTGTGTTGATGCTGCAGGATGGGGTGGGTGCAGTGTGTGGGGGGGTGTTGAGGGGCAGTGGGAGAAGAGCTGGTGCTAGGAGGACAAGGGGGAGAGACACCTTCCTGGTATGTTTCCTGGGTCCCAGGACCTACAAAGTCCCTTGTACTGGAGGAGGGCAGCTCTTCTCTCTGGCTTTGCTTGTTTCCAAAGGAAGGACATCATCTGCTTTGACCTGTGGACATGCAAGTTGCCTTCCCAGCCCCATTCAGCACACTTTGCCAGGGACTGGTTGCTTGCAAGGTGCACACTGAGCCTGAGCTCCTTGTAAAGGGGGAAGCGTTAACTCTGTCCTTAATGAGCTCACTGTGTGGGGAGGGAGACAAGCATAGAAACAAATAATTACAGTACAGACTGGTAGGGCTGTAAGGGAGTGACGCCTTGAGGGCAGAGACTGGCCCTAGTCACCTTTTAGCGGGGAAGGGAAAGAACATGTGTTGAGAATTTCATTGTAGTGACATGTGAAGGGTGGGAGGGACTTCCAGGAGGAGGGAGGAGTCTCCCCAAACCTGCAGTGTGTAGAAATGGTGTTTGAATGCTTGTGGCTGGTGGCAGGGGTGTGGAAGGATGCGGACAGACTGCTGGGTGCCACCTGAGGATCCTTGAGGTGGAAGGTTAGACGCTTTGTGTTAATTCCTCTTGGAAGTCTTCTGCCGGGGCTGCCCTCAGGTTTCTGAACTGCTTAGCATTCGCGTCCCACCTTCTTAACAGCATACAGTCCCTTGTCATTTGCTTGGGTCCTGGAACATGTAGTGGTCCAAGGCTGTTGAACTGGGGATAAGGAGACCCTGATGAGGTTCACAGAATATAAGACCATCTCACGAACATCTAGGAGGGCATGCGGGGTGTAGGCAGAGCATCGACTGCTGCCTGTCAGCATGGGAGGCCCTGGGTGTTATTCTGTTTTTTGGTGTGGAAGCATGAGGATGGAATTGTTGGTTGGCTCTGACCCGTTTCCCTCGGACATCACTGGGTTCCTTGGTTCAGTCTGGTTCTGCTCCATCTGCAAGGAGGAGCGTCTTTGCTGCTGCTGCCCCTCGGCTTCCTCCTCCTCGCGATTGAGGATTGCTGTTGACACAGACTTCCGCTGCCAAAGCTAATTGTGAGGCCTGATCAGTGAATGAAGGCAAAGGCAGTTCCCATGACAACCGTGAAGAGTTTCAAATATAGGGGATGATGTGTGTGTGATGGGCGGCAATTACTTGGGTGGAAATTGATGCGTGGACACCGGGGACTTCAAACATAGGCTCTGAAGGTGGAGGGGGTGTTGGGGTTTTTTTTTGGCAGGATCCTTTGTGTGACGGAGAGGGAAGGAGGTCACAGACTTCCCTCATGTCGATTCTAAGTGTCTTCAGTGTGAACGCTGGGCAAAACCGCACAAGGGCTTTGGAGAAGCACGACTCCAGTCATTCTGGTTGGGGATGCAGGATACACATACAGAGAGACAAATAGCAGTATCAAGTGTCAAATGAGAAATGTTAGAAGTGCTGCCGGCTGGCAGAGGACTGGGGTAACTGGAGAAGGCTTCCTGGAGGAAGCAGGGCTTGAACTGAGCTTTGAAGTAAAGCCCTGTGGAGAGTGACCTCATTCAGGACACAGCCATGGTGAGGGAGGATGAGAAGCCTGTCTCCCTCTACCCTCTGCCAGCTCTAGAAGAGGTAGGTGGATATGAAAATTACAGAGCTACACAGAGCAGACCTGACTGTACTGTGCAAGGGAGGGTGTGGTGAGAACTCTGTCCATTGATTTTCTGGCTGTGTGACCTCCGGCAAGGTGCTGAGCCTCTCAGTATCCCAATTTCTCCATCTGTAAAATGGGCCTGAGTAATTCCTGTCTCATTGGTTTGTTTTGAGGATTAAATAAGGTATGGTGTGTCATGTTGCAGGTGTGGGGCCTGACATGGGGTTGTTGCTTGGTTGATGCTCTTGCAGATCCTCCGGATATGTGTCTGGATGTGTCTGCATTCCGTGGTCTTTGTATATCTGTGTGGCATCTGGCTTGTGGGTATCTGTGTTCCTGAGGTTCTTGATGTTGGGGTATTTTGTATGTCCTAAAAGTGGGTAAATCCATTCATCTCTCCTCAGTGGAGGAGAGAATGCTGGGAATGCAGTGGGGACTGGGGGTCATGATGGAAGGTGGGGGGGACCCTTGGCCCCCATGCAGAGGGGTCCCAGGTACCTCAGGGTTGATCACTGTGAAGCTTGAAATATAGAAAAAGGAACAGATAGAGATGGGAGGAGACGGAGAGTCAGGTGGGGGAGAGTCTTGGCTGGAGGCAGAGTGGCCCTGGCATGTGCCTCTGTGACTCCTTCAAGCCCTGGTGTTCAGATGTCTCAGAAGAAGGAATAAGGCCAGGGTGAGATAGGGACAGAAGCAGGTGGACTGCCTCAGGGACCTGGAGTACCCAAAGCTGCTGGAGGGCAGGGTGGGGTTGGGGCAGGGCTGAGTTAGCATAGTGAGGTGGATTGAGCAGAGATGGGGGGTGGGAACTTGGCTCTGTGGCTCCTGCAGGCTGGTGAGGAAGGTGTGTGCTGGCTGAACAAGTCTGGGACTTGGCTACAGTTCAGACATGGCAGGTCCTGCCTTCCAGGAGAGCAGGTGCCTCTCAGATCCTTGGGGACCTCAGAGAGAAGGCCGAACAAGAGAGTGGCCTCCGCATCTCAGTGCCCAGCCCCCTGCTTCTCCACCCTCCTTGTGTAGAAACTCAGCTCAGCACATTCCAACTCTGTGCAGAGGCTAGTAAAGTGGGGAAGACAGGGCCCCTGCCCACGTGGGGAGGACTGCCATGTAAATAAATAACTGTACTTCATTGTGACTGGTGCCCTGGAAGAGGCAGTACACTGCTCTGTGAGGATCTGGGAGGTGATGCTCCTGGGAGCTTGGTGATCTGAGAAACCCAGAGGGGAGGCAATGTTTGGATTAAGCCTTGAACCACATTAGCTTGCCAGGTGGGGGAGGTGGAGAGGGATCCAGGCTGAAGGAGCAGCATCAGGAAGTCTCTGAGGCAGGAAAACATTTCTGTTCTTAGATCCATAGCTTAAAGGGAAATGGTCAGGTTCAAGTGACCTCAGTCCTCTTTGCATCTTCCTGGGGTTGGCAGGGAGAGAGAAGTTAGAGAATTGGTATGAGAAGGGCTTAGATTTGAATTCCAGTCCACCACTTACCGGTTGTCTTGACAGGCAAGTAACTTAACATCTCTTACATCCTTCTGCTTCCCTGTAAGAGATGAGGTTGTGTGTGGAGTAAGTCAAATGAGATGATCCTACCATGTGGTTGGCACAGGCCCTGGTACTAGCAGGGGCTTGACAGACTGTGGCAGCCCAGCAGCCACAGGACTAGTTTTTAGTGTCCAAGCAGTGTTCATCTCTGTCATCCAGCAGCAGACTGTGTGTGGGGTAGGTGGGTGGGGTAGGGTTTTTGGGACCAAGATAAAGGAGGTACTCTACTCGGCTGGGTCAGGGTAGGACTTGAGGGGTGCAAAAGCCCAGTTGTCCACCTTGAGCCACAGCTTAGGATGCTGTTCCTTGCCATGCTTTGTCACTTGCCTCCCCTTCCTGCCCTGGGAGGAGCCCAGTAGGGCTACCCTTTGTCCCCAGGGGGAGGCAGGCATGGGCCCTGGAGCCTCCTGGAGTGTCTCTCCACCAGAGGCCAACTTTTTGGTCTCTCCAAAGGCACCTCATCCTGCTCTGAGTAACCCCTTGGGGCCCAGGGAGGCGTGGGCAGTAGAAGGAATCACTGGCTCAGGGGCTCTCACGCATCCTAACTACTGATATGAGTCATGTCTCCTCTCTGGCCTTGGCTTATTCATCTATGAGAGTGAGAAGTAGCACCCAGTAAGTTCTCCCCAAAATTAAGAGTGATAGCAGCTAGCAGGACCCACAGTGTGGCAGGCACTGTGCTGCATTTCTTCACAGGAATCCTCACAACCGTGTGAAGTAGCTGCCATGTGTGGTTCAGTTTTACAGATGAGCAAAGAGAGGCTAAGAGAGGTAAGCTACAACCAGCCAGGCAGTGGTGGGGCCTGGAATTGGTGGGCACCAGAGTGTGTGGAAGTCACCTTCCTGGGAGGCTGAAGCTATGGGTGTTCAGCTACAGGGAGGGATTGGGGTAGAGAAGGATGTGCCCAGGTAGGCCAGGAGTTCAATCCAGGTGCATTGCAGGGCCTTCCTCTCCCCTCTCTATTCTTTCTCATCCTGCCCTTCCTTCAGTCTCCTGGGTGTTACAGCCTTCGAAGGCTCAGAGTCTGGAAATGGGAAGGCCCGAGCTCTTGGGATCTGGGCCTCCACCCCTCTGCCTTTCCTGGAGATGGGAAGCCCTGAGGTCTGTGGGGCCCTTGGGGTGTTGGGGGTACCTCCTGTAGCCTCTCCAAGAGAAGAGAAGCCATCGTGGGGGGTGGTATGGGGAGGCTGTCTTGGGTGGGGTATGTTCAGGCACCAGGGGTAGTGATCCTAGAATGAGGGGTGGGTGGTTTGCATGTCTGGGGAGGGTAAAGCTGACTTGGTGAGGCTTTGAGCCACAGCAGGTGTGGGCTCCTAGAAAAAGCCTGTTTCCTGCAGTGGGTGTTGGAGGGAGGGAGGAATAGAACTGCATAATGGTTAAGAGTATGGTCTTTAGAGCCAGACAGACCTGGCTTGGACTTCCAGGTCTTCTGCTGTTTTCTAACTGTGTCACCTTGGGTTATTTGCGTCACTTGTCTCCTCTTCTGCAAAACGGGGTGAACGTTCATGCCGCCTAGGCTTTTTCTTTTCTTCTTCTTCTTTGGGGATTGAAGGGTTCGTGCGCCTCCTGCTCTTATCACAGGGCCTGGTACTGTCTTAGCTGCCGCCAGGATGATGCTGGGGTTAGAGTGTGGCAGAGCGGGAGTCCCACCAGCGTTTGCCCTACCCGGAGGTGCAGTCTGTCATCTTTGACCCTGGAGGTGCAGAGGATGCCTTCTGGGCATTACCCTCGGGGTCCCCGCAGGAGGAGGCGGGGGGTGCCCCGGGATCCCCCGGTCTGCCAGGGAGCGGCAGCGGCGGCGGACCTGGGAAGCAGCCAGCGCAGCTCGGCAGCACCCTCGCCGGTGGCCCCCGCCTCCCGGCTGGGCAGGTCCGCGGGCGGGGCCAGGGCCAGCCGCGAGGATTGGCGGGGATTGGCTGGCGAGCGCACCGCCCCTCGCACACCAGCCGCGCGGCGGGGCGGGGAGGGGAGGGGAGCGCAGCCGGCAGCTGGCCGCCGCCTCCTCTGCAGTGCCTCCCTCCGTGCGCTCCCTCCGGCGGGGATAATGGGAGGCCCGCCGGCGGCCGATGCACCAGAGGAGGCCGGCCGAGGTAGGGGCGCAGGGCGAGGAGGGCCGGGCGACCGGACGCGGCAGGAGGGGCAGTGTCCTCTTGGGTGTCCGGAGGGTTCAAAACGAAAACAAAAACACAGTGGAGGGCGAAGGAGCCCATCAGCCCCGACTCTGGGCGGCAGCTGGAGGCAGGAAGATGGTCCCTGCTAGCCTTTCTTTCCCAGGCCCCCTCCCCTCCCGCGCTCCTCCTGCCCCTTCCCTGGTGCTGGGGGCTGCAGCAGAAGGACTTTGCTTCTTTCCTGGTACCAGCCTGGCTCATCCGTCTCTCTGGCTTCTTTTGCAGGTGGAAATAAAGGCTGGTGAAGGAGCTGGGCTGTGGGGACAAGGAGCTGCTGTCAAGGTACCTTGTGTGTGTGTGTGTGTATGTGTGTGTAGTGGTGGTGGTGAAGTGTTTGACTGGATTGGATAAAAATAAAGGGTCTCCTCTGGTGATCCCTTAATCTCCCACTGTGTGTATAGCAGCAGCTGAGGGGGAGGGGCGGTGGGGGTGTGGGCGGCCAATGAATTCTCAGGCCTGTGTGGGTTTTGTTTGGATTCTTTTTGCTTTCTCAGCTGGATGGTTTGGGTGCAGTTGGGGTTTGGTTTGTTGAACTGTTTTTTTTTTTTTTTTTTTTTAAAGACATGCAACCCACTCCCCACCCTGCCTCTGGAAATCTCTGGAGAATGTCCCTGGCACTGTTGGTTTGCATCCAATCTGCAGAAATCCTTGGGGGGGGGTGTAAGGGGGAGGGAGAATTGTGCTCCTGAGTCTGAAACTGAAGCTGATAGGGTGTCATTAGTCATGCTGCTGTCACCATGGAGATGGCTGGAGAGGAGAGGAGGGGTGGGGGTGAGGATATTTTGGGTAGGGTGGGGGCTGATGCAACATCATGACTGGGAATCCGTTGGGCGTCTGCTGTTACTCTGTGCAGCTTGGTGTCTGGGGAACTGGGAAGGGAGTGTTCCCAGGTGTGTGGGAAGCAGAGAAGGGGGCACTGAGCTTCTCTGTGTGGTTGTCTGAGGGTGGGGGCTCGGGTATTTGGGGCAGGGAAGGGGAAAGTCTGGTGGAGTATTGGCCATTACTAGGAAACCATAGATAATCCTTCCAGTTGGTCAAGGACCGGATCAGTAGGTTTCCTTGGGCTTTGCTTCTCTTTTCATGGCTGGGGACCTGCCGTGAGTTTGGGATTACTCAGCAGTATCCTCTGCTGGCCCAGGGCGGAGAAGACAGAGTGGGAGGTGGCTCTGTTTGGCTGCCTCTCAAGTCCAAGAGCAGAGAGGCTGGGAAGGAGTGTGGGGACAGGTGGGCAGGGGCAGGCCACGTGGGACTTTTCCTAGCAGGGAGGAAGCCTGCTCCTGCCCCTGCCTGAGCCCCAGCTGCCTCCTCAGCCCCAGCAGTCTTTGGGGAGCTGGGAGAGCCTGGTTGCTTGGGTAGCAGGTGGGTGAGCTGCTAGTGTCCCCAGATGCTCTTAGTCTCTCCTCCCTGGAAATCCTCCTCCCACCTCCTGGGAAAGCTGTGGGAAGCTCTGTGGAGGTGCTGGAAGTGGCATCCTGCCACCTCACTGACTGGGTGGGGAGGCTGGCAGGGAGAGGGCTCTGCTTTCCCAGGTGGGATGGGGGCTCTTGCCTGAGGCTGCAGGGCGGATCAGGAGGAGGCCTGGGTAGTTCCCTGACCTTGTCCCAAGGAACTTGAGGCAAGGAAGTGCTTGGGAGGGTGTGAATTTTGCTTCTAGAGCAGCTTCCTGGAAGGAGAAGAGCCAGGTGGCATCTGACTCCCCTGGGGAGCTGGGTGTGCTTTGGTGAGACTGGGAGTGGTGGGCGATCACCTGGGACAAGGCTGTGGGAGGCCCTGGGGCAAGCTGAGGGATGACTCTGGTGATGCCGTGGGTGGGGAGGAGGAGCAGTGAGCTTACCTCATGCCAGCTCTCACTTCACACTCTCTTCTATGCTTTTCTCTAGCGCAGAGTCCTCAGGTTCCACCTCCACTTCCTCCCCAGGCCTCCCACTGCTGACTTAGAGGAGTTGTAATCACACTAGGAGTGTGTTGTTGCAGGGCTGGGGGCATGGAACTCGTGGAGTAGACCTGTTCTGCCCCTCAGCCTGGGGAAAGAAGGCCAAGGGGGTGAGGACAGATGGGCTCAGGAAGGGGGCAGTCCCCTCCCTCCTCTCTATCTCCCGCCTTGTCAGCCAGAGCTTCCCTCTCTGCTGGGAGAAAGGATGCCTGGCAGGTTTGTTTACTCCCGAAAGCACCCCCTCCTGCTGTAGTGATGGCTCCCCCTGGCAGACCTGCTTCTCTTCAGCTCTTTCCAAGTGTGTTCTCTGCGTCTCCCTGACTGCATTCTGCTGGCCCAGGTTGGAGGCCAGTTTTCTGCAGTCCTTCTGAAGGCTTCCAGCCTGATACCCTAGCCTAGCCTTAGTGTTGTGGGCATGTGGCAGGGGCTGTTTGACAATCCGGATGGAGCTCTGCTAACAAGCCTTCCTCCTACCCCTTTCTCAGAGTAGGGCCTGAGCTGGATGAGTTTTTAAAGCTCTGAGGTTGTGTCTGTGCTTGTTTTATTGTTCAGTTGTCTATCTAAGAATCATAGCTTCCTCTCGGCTTGGGCACTCCCAGCAAACACTTAGGTCTGAGCTCCCTGTTCCTGGTGCCACGTTCCCTCCACTTAGGGTTTTCTTGGGTGGCCAGATGGCTGCAGTGTCCCACATACCCTGGATGAGGCAGTTTTGCCAGATCCTCTTTCATTATCAGGTTGTGGTGTAAGAAGATGTGTCTGGTGTGTGAACTTGTTCTGAGATCAGGCCAACACTCTGGGACATAGGATAAAGGGAGTGTCACAGTCTGTGTTCTCACAAAGATGGGTACAGGATGAGTAAGCCCTACAGGTGACTGGTATCCAGTAGCCAGTGGGAATGTGCACATCTACCATGTGCTGAGTCCTGCCAAGGTTTCAAGAATATCTATGATGTCTGAGTGTATGTAGTGCCTAGCATAGGCAGAGTTGAGCTTGATAAATGCAGGTTGACACTTTACTATCTGGTGTGTTCCATGTCAACCCCATGACATCCCAAGGAACATGCTATAGCAGACACTGTTGCTGCCTCCTCCTCCTTGGCAGCCTGGACTGGAGTGAGTGCTCAGTGCCAAGAGCACCAGGCCGCCCTGCTTTCGGGCTCCCACACAGCTCCCACGCTCTGCCCCATGGGAACCCTCAACTGGCTGAGGATGATGGGAAACTATTTTGGGACTATGCCCAGGATCTCTGCCTTCTGTGTCTTCTTTTGGCCACTGCAGAAATGCCCTGATCACAGAAATGATCTGTGATCCTCTACTTGCCATACACCATGGGTCACTCCCACTGTTTCTTTCTTGCCTGCTCTTCCCACCCTCTAGCTCTTTATAGGGGTTCAGGGAACCCCTTCTCTCTTAGGTATGTCAACAAGCAGCAGTGAACTTCGGGAGATGTGGAAGCAGGTGAGCCTGTCAAGCTAGAGCAGGAAAAGAACCCAACCAAGGAGTTTTCAGAGTTGAGTTTGGGGATGGAGAGAAAGAAGGGACTTCCCCTGTTTCGTGATTAAGAACTGGAGCTGAGTCCCAGAGCTCAGCTCTGCCTCCTTGGTGACACCCTCACCCTTTTTGAATGTTACAGGAGAGGGAGAGAGCTTTGCAAGGTACACCTGTGAGTGAGCTGAAGGGACAGCCTTCCTGTCCACAATGGTGCAGGGGCCCTGGAGCTGCCCTCAGGGACCACTCTCTTCCTGGGCCCAGTCAGAAGGGGCCTGGGTGCTGGGGAGTGAGCTCTGTGGTCTTGCCAAGCTCCCTCCCATACCTGGAGGCAAATGGTTTGCCTAGCTGGGGGCAGGGACAGGGAGTATGGGGAGGGGCTTTGGCTCAGCTTTTGGGTCTCCCAATCCTTTTAAGTCCTCCCTTTCTTACCCCTGACCTCTTGGGCTTTTGGCCTCATTTCCTCTCACACCCGGCATCTGGCAGTTAGCTGAGGACTCAGCATCTCTACAGCTTCTGAGAAGGAGCTGGATTAGTTTGGGAAGCCTTTAGGCAAAGAGGGGGCAGGGATGGCTTGGACGATTAAAATCCATAGATTATATGCTATCCGGGACTGTGACCCCATCTCTACTTGCTTCATCTCCCTTTCTCTGTCTTTCTGTGTTGACTGAGCATTTGCCATGTTCCAGGTACAGTATTAGGTCTACAAAATAGAGAAATCGTTATTATTTGATTCTTACAAAACCATTGGAAGTAAAAGACATGGACTAAATTACCTAAAAAATTATAACTCTAAATAGGAAGGCCAGCATTGGCAGTTCTTGTTTCTTATGTGTTGAACCTACTTTTGACCTTAACTTTGTGTTTGGGCCTGTGAACTTGCACATGGCAGGCAAAATGCCTTGCCCCAGATGTGCCCAGCTCTTCACATTTGCTTTTTCACTGGCTCAGCAAACCTCAAGGGACTTTGAAGGAAGAATCAGTATGCCAACTTTCTTTTCAGTAAGTTAGTGTTTCTGGGATCTAGTGATGACAGATTAGGGTAGTGGGGTCAGAAATGAACTAGTGGGGAAAGGAGCTTAGTTTTGAAAGGAAAGTGTTGTTGGGTTTGAGATTCAGGTAACAATATTTCTGGAAAGAAATACTGTGCCTGGACAGTTTACCTTGAACCTGAAATTGGCTTCATGGTTCCTGCAGTCCTGACTTCTTGGGGGTTCCAGTGAGACCCACTGGCTGAGGGTGAGAAGTGCGGTTGTCAGTTTCTTCCTCTCTATTTCCTACTCTAGTGCTACTCTTGGGTTCTGTCATTAGCGGTGGGGAGATCACTTAGTGTCTGTGGACTTGTGGACTTCAGTTTTCTCTGTAAAGTGAAGGTGTTCTCTTTCAAGTTTTTCTCAAACTAAATCTGGGGAAGGGCGAGTTTTTGTTTCTTGGTGTGTGTGTTTTGTTTTGATATGCAAAACTAAAACGCAGTCCTACTTTATACAGCCAGTTTGCAGCTGGCAGCACGCGTAGCTCACCTTAGGGAGCTCAGCACCATTCACACTGGTCTCCGGGCCATTCAGTGGGGCGAGTCTAGCGACCGTGCCCTTGGATGGCGGGGCAGCTTCAAATTGCTGTAACGGTTTCTAAAGGCTTCCTCTTGGTTCCCGTATTTATGTTGTGGTGGACTGGTGATAAACAGTTTATGGGCCATACCCTGGACAGCACTTGCTTGCTCGCTTGCTTGCTTTTTCTTTCTTTCTTTCTTCATTCATTCATGAATGAATGACAAAAAGAGTATGATCTAAGTACTGCTTTTGAACTTTGCTTCTAGAAGAGCATAGGGTCTTTGTTTTGATGCCTCTCCACTCTTTCTGGGCATCACTTTTCCACTCTTCTATACTCTCGGTCTTCAGGACAGAGCCAACACTTGGAAGAGTAGAGATCTTTCTGTCCCAGAGATTCTCTTAGAGTGCCCTGAAAGATTTACTTGCATCTCAGCTTCTGTAGATAAGGATGTCTCCTGCCTTCCCCTTCACTTCTGGGAGTCTGATGGAGGAGTGTGAGCCCCGTGAAGGGGCAGGACTGTGTGTGAGGGGCATGACTTGGAGGCAGAGAACAGTTCAGGATGAGGCCGCGTTTCCTGTAGATGCTGATGTGGACTTGGGGTCTGCAAGAGACTAAAGCTTTATTGCCACAGTCAAGGCACCTTGACTTTTGAGCTTTTTCCATTAAGTGGCTCTTTTAATAACCTAGAGCTGTAGCCTTTTTCCTCTGGTGGCTGATCACAAACTCTGCCCTGATTTCTGTAAGGACAGACATCCCAATATTTTTGACTGCATGAGTTTGGCCATCTTACCTCTACTTCTTCCTGCTGAGGATCTTTGGCCTTTTTGCTTGAGATGCTAAAGATTAGACAAAAAAGTGAAAATACTAATTTCCTCCTATCCTGGCCACCTCATCCTAGAGGAGAGTGGAGAGGGAGGGGGTAGGTAAAAGTGTCTTGCTACAAAAGTGTTCCTTAAGAGGCAGACATTCCAAGGATAGGAAGATTAGGGTCTAAGCAAATCCTGGTTACCTCTATGGCCTGGAACTCTTGTGCCCTTGGTGCTTAAGTAATTGGATTTCTCAACCCCACCTGCCAGCATTTTTCCTGTGTAATCCTAACCTCATGGGCTTTACAAAGGAAACAAAGGCATTGCAAGGGTTTGCAGCTTGCTCCTGAGCTCTGTGCCCTGTGGACTGAGTTGTCCTGCTTTGCCTCCTCTGCAGCATTCACTGCTTCCCCCAAACCCCCATCCTCAGGAGTCTGTTTCTCTAGCCTACAGGCCTTGGTTCCCAGCCCCACTAAGCAGATGGAGTTTACAGAAGGAGCTGTTTCCTGCCAGTCCACCTTCAGGAACTTCAGAGAGGTTCCATCTCTGACTCCTGCTGGGCACTGTGCAGAAAGGGGAAGAGCCATAGAGGCAGAGAAAGCGCCCCTGGGAGGGGCCTGGGCTGAGAACCCTCTCTGGATTCCCATACCAACTCCCTCTGTAACACCTTCTCCCTTGGGTGTGACCCTTGGGCCAAGTTATTTCTCTGCTGGCTTGAATGAGTTCAGGCGGTGACACAGAGGGTTCCCCCTACTGCACCAGACCCTGCTGGACCCAGAGAGGGGAGTCTGTGCCTTTACAATGTGGATTGTTGTTGCTGTATATCCTGAGCTCTGGGGAGGGAATACAGAAATGGATCTTGAGTGGAGTGCTGGAGGCAGTGCCCAAGAGGTGCCCATCCTGTTTTTCCTGGCACTGTGGATCTTTCTTTCTGCTATTGTCCTCTCCATCCTAGAATGCTGTTCATGGCCTCAGCCCATCCCCATTCCTGCCCCTTGTGCTTTGAGCTCAGCTGTAGTCCTAGACTAAGCAGAGAAGGCCTCTGAGGGCATGCTTTGTGAAGTGTGGGTCAAGGACTCTGTCAGAGTCACCTAGGGAGCTTGTAAAATGCAAAGGGCTGCCTGGTTAAGATGGCTGTCTGCTGGGGCCAAACCCATGGCTCCTGTTGCACAGTTAGGCAAGATGGACACAGGATGAGGGTGGTGTGGGAGCTCCCCATATTAGTGCTAGAAGCTCTGGGCAGGTGGGCCATGTGGCATCACCCTCCCTACTGGCCCTGCCACTTGTCCCTGAGCTGGGTCCTACCTGGTGGTTGAGCTATGTGCTGACCTCTGCCCTGTGGCCTTTCCTCCCACTATTATTTCTCCTTGGTTTCCTGTTTTCTGGCTGTGTGTTCCTAGAAGTGTCATTTGGACCCTGGGTAGTAGTTAGGGCTTAGCTCTGGGGTTGTGTGGTTGGAGTGGTGTGTGTCTTAGGGCTGTACTGGCAAGTGGTCCAGAGCAGTCTGAACACCTCGGCTAGGAGCCAGAACCCAGGGTTCTGTGTCCAACCCTTGGGAAGCCCAGAAAACCCCTCCCCCTCTTTCCAGATTGCTGCCTCCTCCATGTGGAGGGCATTGCTCCCCATTGGTTCTCTGCCTGAGACTGGGAGAAGCAGGATATGGAGGAGGACCTGGGTGGGTGCCAGGGCACTTCAGCCCTGAACACTCTCCACCTAAATACTCCCACCCCCACAGCTTCCACCAGGACAGGCAGGGGCCGTGCTTCAACTTGCCTAGAGAGTTCTCAGTGGCAGTCCCTCTGGTTCAACTAGTTTAGTGGTTCCGAACCTCCACTATATATCGGAATTATCTGAGGACCTTTTAAAAAAGAAAATATCAATGCCTGGGCCCCAGCCCTAGAGAGTCTGATATCATTGGTCTGGAGTGGAACCCGGGCACCAGCATTTTTCACAGCTCCCCCAGGTGATTTGTGATCATGCTATCTCCCCCCAGGTAAGTGTCGCCCCACTCCTCCCCCACCCCATTTGAATCCGTAGTCAGGGCTGAGAGCAGCTGCCTTATCTAGTTTGGGTATGCCTGTGTCTCCCCTACCCGGGGTTACTCCAAAATTTTTTTTCTCTTCCATCAATGATTTTAGTGATAATCAATACAGAATCTGGAAAAATTAAGACAGATGTGTCAGACGAAATACAGGATTGAATGTTCTGTTCCATGACGCTGCTCCATGTGTTCACAGTTATTAAAACCAGAATTTAAGAGGGAAACTCCACAGCAAATGATAGAAACTGAGTTTTCTCCTCTCAATTTTTAAAAACTATTTTTTTTAAAACTGAAGTATAGCATACGCACAGAAGAAAAGCACATTGTGTGTAGCTTGGTGAATTTTCACAGAGTAAACACCTGTGTACCCAGTACCTGGGTTAAGAAATGAGTTACCTTGCCCCGTTCCCATTGCCCAGAATTTCTATGGCGTTTGCAGGAACTCACGTCAGGCCACAGTACAACAATGTGTGCTGGCTTTGGGCTTGGAGTGCTTCGGCTCGGCCTCTGCCAGGAATACCTTTAAATACTTTATACACACCTTGTGTGGGTGCTCCTGAAACTGAGTGGTTTTCGCTTCCTTACCTTTTCCTTTCCCACCTGGGCCTTTAGGCATAATAAAAAGTAATGCAAGTCTCTAATCTTGGATAAATCCAAAAATCTGTATCTTCTTTGGGCTTTTTTTTTTTCCCTTTGTGCTTTTATTCTTCTTTGATTATATAGGCAGTATGTTCTTTGGAAAAATTAGAAAATAGAAATATATAGAAGGGGTGGGAAGGGGAGGAATTTGCCCATAATTTCACAGTCCAGTTAATCACTGTTAACTGGAGTATCCCTCCAGACCTTTTTCTGTACAAACTATCTACCTGTTTAGTGTTGTTTGTGGAAATGGAGTCATGCTGCATTATAGCCCACTTTACCCTGCATAATAACTAGCTGTCATGTTGTTTATTGAGCATGCACCATGTTTGGGTCAGGCACATGGAGTAAAGTTTTCATAGTTCTCTCCCTTAGTTCTCATGACAACTCTGAGGTAGGTGGTAGCCCCACCTTTTGGACAAGGAAACTGAGATTTAGGCCAGGAGCTTGACCAAGGGCTGATGTTATAAGGGATGAAGCTGGAATCGAGACCAGGGATGTCTGACTTCATAGCTGATGCTTTCTGTCTGTAGACTACTACCTCCCTCCTAAGGCTGTTTTTCCGTGATTTTTTTTTTCTTTTCACTTTAATGTGAATGACTCTAGTGTTTTACCCTCTCCACCCCCACCCCCACTCAAGAGAACAGGGTCTTGCTCTCTTGCCTAGGCTGGAGTGCAGTGGCCCAGTCATAGCTCACTGTAACCTCAAACTCCTGGGCTTAAGCAATCCCCCCCACCTTAGCCTCCCAAGTCACTGGAATTACAGGAATTACCACCACATCTGGCTAATTTTAAAACTTTTTTGTAGAATCAGGGGTCTCGCTATGTTGCCCAGGCTGGTCTTGAACTCCTGGGATCCTCCTGGCCTCAAGGGATCCTACCGCCTTGGTCTCCCAAAGTGCTGGGATTACAGGCATGAGCCACCGCTCCAGGGCCTTTTAAATGGCTATGGAGTATTTCATTTTACAAGTTTATCATAATTTAACTTGCTTCTTATTAATGGGCATCTACAGTTCCATTTTTTTTTGCAATTATAAATGATGAGGTAATGAACGTATTTGTATTATACATAGTTTTTTCGTTACTTATTGAAGCGTTTGTGTAGGGCAAAATCATACAAGTGAAATTTTAATTGACATCACCAAGTTACCCTCCCAAAAGGTAATTTGATATCTATCAAATTTACTTTCCCACCGACACTGAAAGAGGAATTATCAGTCTTCAATTTTTGCCCATTTGATAGGTAGAAAATATCTCATTTTATAATAGTGAAGTTGAGAATGTTTTAAAATGTTAGCCATTTTGCATTTATTCTGTGTATTACCTGTTATATCCATTATCTGTTATATCCATATTACTCTTAATTAGATCTTCTTATTGATCCACAAAAGTTAATATTATCAATATTAACTTCCTTAAAAAAACATAGTCAATAAACTTTTATTGGCTGACTTGTTTTCCAGGCACTGTGCTGTTAGGTAGGGATATAGAAAAAAGTATGACATTGTTTTTACATGCATTAGGATAAACATTATCCAAAAATGTGTAAGTTCTCCTGTTTTCTTTTTATGCCTTTATTATTATTTTTAATTGGCACATAATAACTGCACGTTTATGGGGTCCAATGTGGTATTTTTTTCTTTCTTTCTTTTCTTTTCTTTTCTTTTTTTAAAGAAACAGGGTCTCACTCTGCCCTGTAGGCTTGAGTGCAGTGGCATGATCATAGCTCACTGCAGCTTTGAATTCCTGGGCTCCTGCCTCAGCTGAGACTACAGGCGTACATCACCATGCCTGGCTAATTTTTCTATTTTTTGGTAGTAGAGACAAGGGTCTTGCTATGTTGCCCAAACTGGTCTCGAACTCCTGACCTCAAGTGATCCCCCCACCTTGGCTTCCCAAAGTACTAGGATTACAGGTGTGAGCCACCTCCCAGCCCAGTGTGATATTTTGATACATGTATACAATGGGTAATGATCAAATCAGGGTAATTAGCATATCCATCACCTCAAGCATTTATCATTGCTCTGTGTTGGGAACATTCAAAATCTCCTCTGCTAGCTACTTGAAAATACATGATAAATTGTTAATTATAGTCACCCTCTAGTTCTATAGAACACTAGAACTTATTCCTCCTATCTAGCTGTACTTTTTTATCTGTTAACCAATCTTTGGCTATTTCCCTCACCTCCTACCCTTTCCCACCTCTAGTAACCACTATTCTACTCTATACTGTGAGATCAACTTTTTTAGCTCCCACATATGAGTGAGAACATGTGGTGTTTATCTTTTGGTGCCTGGCTTATTTCATTTAATGGGTCCTCCAAGCTCACCCATGTTGCCACAAGTGAAAGAATTTTGTTCATTTTTGTGGCTAAACAGTATTCCATTGTGTGTATGTACCACATTTCCTTTATCCATTCATCTGTTCATAAACACTTAGGTTGATTCTGTATCTTGGCTATTGCAAATAGTGCTGCAATAAACATGGGAATGCAGATATCTCTTCCACATACTGATTACAATTCCTTTGGATATAGACCCAATAGTGGCATGGCTGGATCATTTGGTAGTTCTATTTTTGTTTTCTGAGGAAACTTCATACTGTTTTCCATAATGGCTGTACTAATTTACATTCCCACCAACATTTAATTATGACTTTCTCTGCATCCTTGCCAGCCTTTGTTATTTTTTGTCTTTTTGATAATAGCCATTTTAACTGGGGTGAGGTGATATCTCTCCTGTCTTCTTAAATAAGAAAACATACTAGTATAGCTTTCTCCTAATGGCTCAGGTACATCATCACTGTTTCCATATTCTGTTATGTTTTAAATTTTTGACCTCCTTGTTTGTCTTCCATTGTGTCTGTCATATGGAGATTTGATTTTTATATAGTCAGAATTCATCAATATTTTTGCTTCTGAATTTTTACTTAATAGTTTATTTTAGATATTCAGATGTCTGAGGTGAGATTTATTTTTGTATATAAGATAGATTGAACCTTTTCCAAATAGAAAGCCTACTATCTTTATTGAGTATTTATAGCTTCCCTCATAGTTTATAATTCCACTTTGAGCATTTTTTACATACTTTTATGTTCACAGGTGTTCTAAGACCTCTCTTCACTTCCATTGAATCATTTGTCTGCTTCTGTGTCAGTATTTTATTGTTTTAATTACCACAGATTTATGTAATGGTTTGGTTTAAGAAAACTCTTTGTCCATAACATTTTTCTGCCTTTCTTTTTGCATTTCTTTCTCCAAATAAGCTTATGAACGACTTGTGTTCTGTGAAAAATATTGGGATTTTTCAATTGGAATCATATGGAACTTACAGGTTATTTTGGGAAGAATAGACAGCTTTACAATGAGAAAGGGAAGCTTATCTTTCCATTTATTCTAGTATTTTTGTGTGTTCAGCAAAGTTTTAAAGTTTTCTTATATATGAGTCTTACACATTTCTTAAGTTTATTCCTAGGCATGTTGTAGCTTTTGTTGTTGCTCCTGTTTTAATGTGATCTTTTCTGTTACTCTTTTTAACCCATCGACATATTACAAATGTTTCTGTTTGTCAGCTGCTCTGTGCCAACTCTGACACCCCCCACTTCCCCCTCTCCCTCAAGTCCCCATAGCACATTGTCTGTACCTCTCTGGCAATGCCTGGGTATGAGTTCCTAGTGGTGGGGTGCTCATCTTACTCAGTTTCTTGTGCCTAGTATCTGGCACAAAGCCTAGCATGTAGTAAATCCTTTTGATAAATGCTGTGGAATCAAATTTATGAGAGAAAGTGAGCTTCACCTCTTCAAAGTGACCGCCCAGGCCCATGCGAAGAGCAGAATCTGAAGCAGCCCTGGCTCCAAGCCTGCAGGCTGTGATCCAGATAAACGTGGCACCTGCCTTGCCCCCACAGGAAAAAGAAGGTCCTGGGCCATTTTCCCACATGCACACATCAGGGAGGAGCCCTCTGAGCCCACACCTCATAATTACCGTGGGACGCCAGCCTGCTGTCATTAACCCTCATTAGTACTAACTAGTAGGGAGAGCTGCTTTCTTGATTCCCAAACACCTGGAGGTAGCACAAAACAAACTTATCTGCAACTTCTCTTAGGGGTTAAGGACTCAGCAAGGCTGAAAGCAGAGCGTGTAAAGACGGCTGGTGGAATTGGCCCCACACCTGTGTGCCCAGTCAGTGCCCAGTGCTCCTTTCTCATGGTAGCACCTTTCTTCTGCCCTCTACTGCCGTCCTCCAGAGTCTGTGCCCACCAAGTGTTTCCTAGGAGAAGTTTATTCCTAGCAACCCGCTCGCTAATCTTGGCCATGGTGTTTGCATCTTAAGCTTTTATTTGTAATAGGGGAATGAAAGGGCACTATTTCTTGATGGAGCTGTCTGGGGCTTGCTGCTCCACCCTGCACCCTTGGCTGTGGCTCCAGATCCTCAGGTCCCTGTCTCTGCTGCCCCCAGAGCTAAGATGACATGTCTACCTGCTTAGGAGGGCCAGGTTCACCGGGACCCATGAACAAGGGACTCTCTCCCCCCCGCCGGCCTCCTGGGGGCATGGGGTTATGGAGTTGGATACATGGGAATCCCTGCTGTTAAGCAGAGGTCAAGATTTCTGCCTCTTGACCTGCATAAAAGGAAGGTGGGGGAGGGGAGTGTGAGCTGATTCCCAGTCCCTCTGTAAGGGTTGTGCATCTGGTTCAGTGTGTCACGGGGTTCCTCCTTTGACCGTGACAGTGAACTGTTACTCATTTAACTGTTACTCATTTAGCCAGGGTCTGTGCTCACCCTCCCCTTCCTGCTCACTCATCTCCTGTTTGGCAGAGGAGCTAGAAACGCTTCTCTGGCTCCTTTGCTGGTTTGTTTTAATCACTGGGAAACAGTGGCGCACCTAGGAAATGTTGGATTGGGGAGGGATGTGGAAGTACTGCTCTGGGCCCACACCCTTTCCCGTTAGTATCTTACTCCTCCCAGTGCCCACCTGGGGCATGAGAGTCTCCAGCGAGTCTCCATGTGCCAGGTAGCCCCAGGGCTGAGAGAGGGGCCCCTCCTGGCAGCCACAGCTGTATCTCTGCCAGCTCTGGAGGAGCCACCTTCTCAGGGTGCTGAGCAGAAATTCTGACAGATGGACCTCCGTGAACCAGTGGAGTTGTTCCAAATGCCTTCTCCCAGAGCAGAGAGCAGAGCACGTTCTGGCAGTGAGACTGGGATGCCGTGCTGCACAGGGCTTCAGCTGGCCTGTTGGACAGAGGCTGTCTA
Source organism: Daubentonia madagascariensis (assembly GCA_023783475.1). Lineage (NCBI taxonomy): Eukaryota > Metazoa > Chordata > Mammalia > Primates > Daubentoniidae > Daubentonia > Daubentonia madagascariensis. The sequence goes on from JAKFHU010000633.1 coordinate 176,373, forward strand.
TCCCCCCCTCCCCAGCTCCCCTGTCCACGTGTTGCCCTCTTTCAAGGAGCAGAGGCACTGACCACTGACTGGTCAGGCCTGTGTGTGCATGCAGGAGGTTGAAAGAGACCGTTGTCCGCTGCTAGCCTGTGAGACCGTCAGTTCACCTGGTTTCTGACCAGTTGAGGCTCTCTCCTTGTCTGTGCTCACCCTTACCCCTATTAGCATTATTGAAAGGGGCTTCTCAGAGGGTAGTTCTGGGACCACGTGTGTTAGAATCCCCTCCCTAGACAGCGTTGATCTTTCGGAGACCTGGGAATCTGTGTCTATAGCCAGCTTCCTACGGGCTATTCCCACACCTGCTGGTGTAAGAACTGCTGGTCTGTGGACTGAAGTAACAAAAGTAGCTCTGCTTATTTGGGGCTCCCAGCACTTACTTGATGAGGACTGAAGAGACATGCCTTTAAGTGCTGTGATAGTTTGTGAAAAGGTCAGGTGTTATACAAACATTTATGAAAACACAAGGGGAGACTAAGTATGAAAGCTGCTACATTTCAGATGTGATCAAACTCTAGGAAATAGTTAAAACTTTTTTGCTGTTGTCTGTTACAAAAAATGCAATTTCACTGCAGAAAAATCAAAGTTCAGGTAAGCAGACAAAGTTTTAAAAATCCATAATTTTTCTATTCAGAGAAAACTGCTGTTACTATTATGGTCTTTCTAGAATAGTTTTTTTTTCCCCATTTTAAATGTCTTTATTGACTTTTTTCCCCTCTGATTATCAGAATAGTACATGTTTATTATAGCAACTATTTCTTTTCTAATTGGTATAAAAATTGGTGTAAAAAGTTTGGATTTGCAAATCTCTTACTGCTGTGTTTAGTTGTGATCTGCACTTTTCTTTGTGAATATATTTTGATTTCCTTTGCCTATTTTTCTTCTGTGTGATTTTCTTATGAATTCGTGAGAGAGCATCATATATTAGTGGTATTAACTCTTTATCACATTTTGGCAAATACTATAAATTTCTTTTAAAATGTTTGGTTTTGTTTTATTTTGCCAAACTTTTTAAAAACATGTTTGTATGAGTAGATCTAGCCCCAGGAGTTAATTTATCAGTTGATTTTTTTTTTCTTTTGGTTGTGGCAGACAGAACATAGATTAGGCACTGCTTTTGTAAATTTTAAGAGGAATTGAAGGGACCCATGAACAAGGGTATAGGCCAGACCAGTGCTTCTACATTTTAATGTTCATCCAGGTAACCTGGGAATCTTACTATATTGCATTTTCTAATCCAGTAGGTCTGGGGTGAGGCCTGAGATTCTGCATTTATAACATTTTCTCAGGTAATATTGATGCTGCAGTTCCTTGGCCCACACTTTTGAGTAGCAAGGGGCCAGAAGTTTCCCAAGTCAGAGGCACCTGAGGAGAATTTTGGAACTCAGAGTTTTCTGGGCCTTATCTTGGAGATGTCAGACTGTGGGACTGAGTCCAGCTGGGTGATTTAGAGATGGTGACTCCCCAATGGCTCTTATGATTGGTATTTTCAATATTTCTACCTTTTCTTGAATAAATTTTTCTAGAAAATTGTTTTCATTCATATTTGCAAAGTTTTTGGTAAAGCATCTCACATTTTTGGATGGTGGTTATATTCCTTTTCATATTTCTAATATTTGATTTTTTCTTTTTCAAATAACCAGTCTTATCAGGGATTTGTTTATTTCATTGGTCTTTTGGAGAGCCATCTCTTGGATTTATTTATAAAAACCACTACTTTTTTTTGGTAATCAACTTTTTCTGTCTTTATCCCTACTGATTCATTTTTTCCTACCTTTCTTTGTTTTTATTTTCTAGCTTCTTGGATTGAAACCTTGATTTATTTTCCTTCGTATTTAGCAAAAGTGTTAATATTTATGGAAACATGAATTTTTCTGTTAATAGATATTGTTCTCATTGATATTAGTTAATCTTCAGATATGTAGTTGTGATTTTGATTTTTTGTTTCCCCCTTAACCTTACAGTTGCTTAGGAGACTAGATTAGGACTTCCAGATGTTGGGGTTCCTCTTTCTTTCTTTTTTCTTTTTCTTTTTTTTTTTTTTGAGGCAGTCTTGCTCTGTCTCCCTGGCTAGAATGTAGTGGTGTAGTCATAGCTCACTGCAACCTCAAACTCCTGGACCCAAGCGATCCTCCTGCCTCAGCCTCCTGAGTAGCTGGGACTATAAGCACACACCACCACGCCTGGCTAATTTTTCTGTGTTTAGTAGACACAGGGTCTTGCTGTTGCTCAGGCTGGTCTTGAATTCCTGAGCTCAAGCTATCCTCCTGCCTTGGCCTCCCAGAGTGCTGGGATTACAGGCAGGAGCCATCATGCCTGGCCTTGGCTTTCTTTTGGTTAGAGAGGGCTTGGAGGCTGCCCTCCCAGGGCTCTGCTGCTTGGCAGTCCAGGCTGTGAGTCTGTGCTCTACGTGGGCCTGTATGTTTGTGGTTGGAACTTGTGCATGTGTATTGCTGAAGCTTCAAGTTAGCCCTCTGGGGTTCCCTGTGTGTATGTGTGCAGGGAGGGGCTCTCGTGAGGCAAGTGGGTGGTCCCTATTCCCAGGCCCTCTACTTCTCCTGACAGCCTTGCCCCCTGCAGGGTGCTGCCCAGCCTGGAGACTGTCCAGGTGGCCCCTTTCTTTCTTGGCCTCTGCTCTGCAGTTCTTATCTAGTGCCTGGGCTGGTGTCTAGGGCTCACTGTCCCTTAGTGCTGGATGAGCTGGGGTCTGGTGGAGAGGGGATGGACTTAGATCAGAGAACCTGAGTTCTAGAGCCTTCCTGCTGCCACTTGACCAGCAATTTGACAGTGACCATTTGCTTCATCCTGTTTCCTGTTCCTCATATGTAAGACACAGAGAATGTCTCACAGAAACTGGAAAAGCCTTAGAGATCATCCAGTAGCATCCCTCTTTTAAAAAATGTTATTGACTGATTGATTGATTGAGACAGCATTTTGTTCTATTGCCCAGGCTGGAGTGGAGTGCAGTAGCATGTTCACAGCTCTCTGCAACCTCAAACTCCTGGCCTCAAATGATCCTCCTGCCTTGGCCTCCCAAAGTACTGGGTTTACAGGCGTGAGCCACCATGCCCGGCTAAAAAATATTTTTTGTTTTGGCATAATTTCAGAGTTTCAGAAAAGTTGCAGGAATAGTACAGAGAATTCTCCTCACCCGAATTCCGAAAGGTTAACATTTTACTACATTTACTTTATTTTCTTTCTCTGTAGTTTTTATTTGTGCCATTTGAAAGTAAGTAGCAAACATGGTATCCTTTACTTCTAAATACTTGAATGTAGATTTTCTAAAATCACATCTATAACCACAGAACAATGAACAAAATCAGGACATTAACATGGATATGGCATTACTGGTAACAGCTAATCTACTGACCTTACTCAAATTTTTCTGATTGTCACAACCTCTTTTGTGGGAGTAACCCCCCTCCCCAAGATCACACACATTCAGTGGTCAGGTTTTTTTTTTTTTAAGTCTCCTTTAATCTGGAGCACAGTTCTCAGTTTTTTCTGATGTTTTGAAAGAATTGTTTTTAGGCAGACGAGGAATTTGTGGCCCAGGTAGGTAAGATGACTTGCCTTGGGCTTTACGACAAGACCCTCTTAGAAGAGCTGGGGCAGAATCTGGTCTTTCTGCTAAAGCTGACTCCCTGTTCTCATAGCTCCCTGGTGAACACTCAGCTCCTAGGTCCGTATTATCAGCCGAGTCCTCAGGCAGAGAGGGTGGAGCAGGGCCCAGCTCCCAAGGGAACTGCCTTCTCTCGTTGTCCCCTTTGCCCTCTGTTTGCAATGCCAGGCCACAGCATCCTGCCCCACCCATTCCCTGGCTGGTCTGGTGTTGGCCTGGGATCAAGGCCATAGCTAGGGAGACAGGGACTTTAAAACTGGTCTAGCCACTGCCTCTCCCTGAGAACAGGACTGAGGAATGGGGATCACCCCCTTGGGTGGGGCATAGTTGCTGCTTTCAGAGGAGTAACACCCTCAGGTTGGGGGTGGGGGTTTTAACACCCCCATCAACACCCCCACCCCCACACCTTATCCCCCACCCCTTATCCCCCACAACCTGTTCCAGCCCCAGGTGGGGGCCTGAGACATGTCCCAACTGAGATATGTCCCCTGCAGCCAGAGCGAGCAGGTCCTCCCTGCAGTGGAATACCTGGCGATGTTTGAGAGTGGTCATTTACATCACAAGGGCAATGCTTAACAGATGATTGACTGTTGGGCTGTCTTGCTCTAGTTGAACCTCTTGCACTGTAGGTTTTAAAAACGTGATTTGTTTTTTTTTCCCCCAACAAATTTGCATTTAGCTTTTTAAGGGCATGCTTATTGCTTAATATACATTCTTTGTCTCACTTTTACTTTACTGAATTTCTTGCAAACTCTGCCCCTCCAGCTTTTTTTTTTTTTTTAAATAATAAGAGCCTTTGAACCAGGCTGCGTTTCTGTGACTCTACCCAGCTGACTAGCTGCTTTTAAGACTATGGTTTTGGGGCCTCCTACCCATGCATTTCCAGAGCTCAGGGCCACCCTTTCCTTTCAGGGGTGGCCACTGCTCCTGCTGTCCTGAGGGGCTCTTCCCTTCAGAGCCTGACTGTGAAATGGGAGGTGCTCTCCCTGTCTTTCATTGATGGAAAAGGAACCGCCACGACTTGCCCTGAGATAGGACCCCTCCTGTTTTCACTTTCACTTGTAACCCGGTGGGGAGATAAAAGGAGAGAGAAACATTTGAGAGAGAGTTGCAAAGAATATTTTCACCTATGTTCCTGTCTTTCCTCTGTCTCTTTCCTTCCACCTTTGGAGGGTGAGCTCACCAGCTCAGCCCTCCCCTCCTTGAGCTAGTGTTCAGTGTCTGCTTCTGTCTTAAAGCTTCTTACAGAGACAGAGATGAAGGTTTTCTCCAATTTTAAAAAAATTAGTTGTATTGAGATATAATTCATGTAACATACAACTCATCCATTAAAAGTGTACAATTCAACTCTGGGAGGCTGAGGCAGGAAGATTGTTTGAGCTCAGGAGTTCAAGACCAGCCTGAGCAAGAATGAGACCCTGTCTTTCTGCTAAAAATAGAAAAAAATTAGCTGGGCATGGTGGTGTGCGCCTGTAGTCCCAGCTACTCAGGAGACTGAGGCAGGAGGATCGCTCCAGGCCAGGAGTTGGAGGTTGCAGTGAACTATGATGACCCCACTGCACTCTAACCAGGGTGACATGACAGAGCGTGACTCTGTCTCAAAAAAAAAAAAAAAACCAAAAGGTGTGCAATTGAGTGGTTTTTACTGTATTCAGAGTTGTATGACCAACACCACTATTTACTTCATAAAATTTTCATCATCCCCAAAAGAAACCATACAGCAAATAGCACTAAGCCCCCTTTTCTTCCCCCCAATCTCCTTAGCCCCTGGCAACCACCAACATACTTTTTGTCTCTTTGGATTTGCCTAATCTGTACATTTCATATAAATAGGATCATACAGAATGTGACCTTTTGTGTCTGATTTATTTCACTTAGTGTGTTCAAGGTTAGCACGTGTCAATACTTCATTCCTTTTTATGGCTGTATAATATTCCATTGTAGGAATAGACCACATTTTGTATACCCATTTATCAGGTAATAGACATGCAAGTTATTTCTACTTTTTGAGTATTATGAATAATGCTGTTATGAACATTCGTGTACAAGTTTTTATGTGACTGTGCCCATTTTTAAGTTGGGTTGTCTTTTTGTTATTGAGTTGTAAGATTTTTTTAATGTAGATGAGGCCCTTATCAGATACGTGCTTTGCAAATATTTTTTCCCATTGTGTGGCTTTTTTTTTTATTTTACTTTCTTGATGGTGTACTTTGGAGCTCAAAGGCTTTTAATTTTGTTGAAGTCCAGTTTATCTTTTGTTCTTTTGTTATTTCCTCTTTTGGCGTCACATCTAAGAAACCATTGCCTAATTCAAGGTAATGAAAATTTATGTCTATGTTTTCTTTCCATTTTGAATGAATTTTTGTATATGGTATGAGGCAGAGGTTCAAATCCATTCTGTTGCACGTGTCTATCCAGTTGTCCCAGTATCATTTGTCAGAAAGACTGTTCTTTCCCCTTTGAATTGTCTTGGTGTACTCTAAAGGTTTTTTGAGATGTTTATACCAGATGAGATAGCTAGATTGGTCATTATGGTTTTTTGTTGGTTACTTGCATGAATTGGTTAACATCTATATGATGTAAATCAGTGCTGTTCACAATTTCTGGCAGAGGACTAGGTTTTTTAAAATATCAAATCCATCATGGACTGATAATTTTGTAAAATACAATAAAAATGAGTTACTAGAAAAATAATCATGTGCTTAGATGCCATGACAACGTCAAATTGTGATACAAGTTTCTAAAGTTAATGGTTACTCAGTTTTTAAAATTATCTTGTCATGGGCTGATAGAGATTGCAGAATAGTACTGGTCCACGGACCACACTTAGAGTAGTGCTGGCCAAGACCCTGCTGGTTGTGCTCAATCTGCTTATCTCTTGTTGGGCATGTTGGAGACCAGTGTTTCTCAAACAATGGGCCTTGGGGGGCTTCACCAGTGTCACCTGAGGCACTGAAAGAGCAGATACTGGTGCCACTCCTCCTCCAGTCTCAGAAGGGGCATTGTCCCCAAAGGCTTACTTAAGACATACCTTCTAAATTGTCACTCAAATAAGATGAAACTCTCAAGCTAATGTGAGTAAAATCCTACCCCTCTCTGTTGTTATCAAGGTTGTTATCTGCAGTGTTTGGGGCAAGTAGAGTCCAAGTTGTCATCCCCATCCTCAGGGTAGTAATAAGCCCAAACAGACATGGGAGGAGAAGGAAAGAAGTAGTAGTAGTAGTAGAAGTAGTAAAACATGACAGAACCTAGAGATTCAACTTTAGGGGCTCTATGTATGCTGTATATACACCAGGGAAAATGGTGCAGCTGTTAAAAATGAAATTCTTGAAGAATAGTTAACAGTGTGGGAAAATGTTTACGATATAGTTAGGGAAGAAATTAGCATATAAGAGAAAAGCCACTGAATGTAGTTGGTGATCCCAGTTTTGTAAATTAAGTGTTTGTTGCATAGTATTAAAAAAAAAAAAAAGGTACCAAATGTAAACTATGGTCATCTCTGGGCAGTGGGAATTTTATATTGTTTGTACCTCTTTGTTTTCTACTTTATAGTGAGAAGAACCTCCTATTCTCCCAAGTCCCTCAGCATCTTCTACTGAAGCTCTTCTTTTTCTTCCTTATACTATTCTTGTGACCTCTCTTTATTCTCCTGCATCAGGGTTTTCCCTGGCTTTATAATGAGTTTATAGTATGCCTTTGGTATCCTATCAGTAACTACACAAAAGCCAGCTTCACTTGGCGATAAACTCACAGTTAATATCCGTTTTCATTGCTTTCATCACGTATTCAAAGTGACAGAGTGTATATAACATAGTTTTATGCTGCCACGCACATGTTAGTGATGGTGGTACTGGGATCTAAGACAAATTTAAACATCTAAAATGTCCCTGTGCATGTGGTATGGACTCTACTTGTTCATTACTGTGTCTCTAGTGCTCAGAAGTGATGCTGAATATATATTTGTTGGAGGGATAAATGAATACATAATTATACATGCATATATGAAAGGCATGATTGTTATAATGTGCTGACAGCATCAGTAGGTGACATTCATAATTCTGTGGGGCTACAACAGCTATTTTTACTTTTTAAAAAAACTACCTTTTCTCATTTGCAGTACGGTTTTGCATAGTTGCAATCATAACCTTCATACATTATGGTATTCTGCTATTTTTACTTCCTGTTTCACCCAACATTTTTCCTTGGTGTTTATAATTACAGTTTTAGATGAGTGTATAATATTCTGTTGAATTGTATCATAGTTTACCAAACCATTCCCCTCATAGTGAGTTTTCAGTTTTCACTAATGTATAGAAATGATTTTTTTAAGCATAAACTTATAAGCAAGTTTCTAGGGACAGCACTACTCGATGGAAGGGTCTTCATTGCCCTTGATTGTGACCGATTCGTTCATTTGCTTATCAATAATCTATATCTGTTTTTACTGTTTGAACCAAAAAATAGATTGAAGTCGTGAATTAGAGGGCACCCTGGCCGGGGAGTTGTGGGATAGGCTCAGTGGATTGAATATGAGCCCAGCAGTGGCGGGCTGAGGTGACAGGGGAGGTGGGGTGGCTGGTCAAGGAGCCTCCTACTGTGTTTGTCCTTGTGAGAGAGAAGTGAGGAGAAAACTGAGAGAAGGCAGATCTGAAATGCCTCCAAAGGAGCAGTTGACCAGACTAGGGTTTGCTTGCATATGGAAACATCAAGGAGGACATCGATGGTGATGGAAGGTTTGAGCCAGGCAGCCCAGGAGAATGGCTAATGTGATTTTTTAAAAAGGGATGTGCAGAGGAGAGGAGTTGCTGGAAAAATGGGACAAAGTGCTGAGTTAGGTTTTAAACGTGCTGGGCACAAGTTCTTTCCAAGTGGAAAGGTGTCTGGTAGCTGGAGAGCAGTCAAGGAAGAAGAAACATTTGGGGTATTGGTGCAGGCTGACTGGTGGGGCCTTGGGTGGAGGGGAGGTCTCCAAGGGGAGCCTGGAGAGTGGCCAAGGATGGGAGAGTGGAAGACAGCTCTGTTGAGGGCACAAAGGAGGAAAAGGAGAATGGAGAAAGACATGGATCCAGCAGGGTCACAAAAACCTAGGGAGGGAGTTCTGAGGGTGGGCAGGAGGGTGGGTGGTCTGCCACAGAAAGGACAGAGGGACATGGACCCTGAGGAGCAGATAACGGATGTAGAGGGTCTGAGGTTCCTGTTCCCTTTTTCTCCAGCATTGCAGACAGGACTTTCATATGAACTTGTACAAGACTCAAATTACTGGCATTTTTCAGTTAGCTGGGCTTAACAAACTAGCAGTGGCTGCGGATAATGAGGCTTTACACTGAGATGTGTTGTGTGATTTTTTTCCAGAAGTTGAGGTTTAGGATAAAGAGAATTTCTTTGTGTTCCCTAACTTTCTGCCTTCTGGACAGCAGCAGGCTTCCCTAAATAGCAGGTGGTGTCCTCCCCCATCCTTTTGCATTTCCTAGCCTACTATGTGAAGTTGGTCTTAGGCTGATAAGCGGATGCCCCTCTGTCAAAAATTTATTTTCCTCTAGATTTTTTGGGTGGTTGCTTAAAGATTTTTTTCTTTGAATCAAAAAATTAAGTCTTATTAAGTCCCTGAGAAAGGAATGAGTGGGGACAAACTCACTTGACAGAGGTTCTAGTGAGAGGCTGAAATCTATGAATAATTATTGAGCCCTGCTGCAAATGCGGGAGCTCACTCTCCAAAAGAACCTCTAGAGCCCTGGAACCTGGGAGGCCGTGGGTATCCACCATTGACTCTGCTGTTGGATTTGACCTTGCTACTCACCAATTTTGAGCCTTGGGGTATGTTATTTATCCTCTCTTTGCCTCATAAGCTCATCCCCTGAAATAGATGTGGAGTTGTCAGAAGAATTGAAAGGTTACATTTAAACATAAAAGTGGCTTGGGCAGCGGTGGCCGGCCAGTAATCCTAGCACTTTGGGAGGCTGAGGTGGCAGGATCGCTTGAGGCCAGGAGTTCAAGACCAGGCTGAGCAAAAGCCTGTCTCTACTAAAAATAGAAAAAATTAGCCGGGCATAGTGGTGTGCCTGTAGTCCCAGCTACTCGGGAGGCTGAGGCAGGAGGATCGCTTGACCCCGGAATTTGAGGTTGCAGTGAGCTATGATGATGCCACTGCACTCTAGCTCGGGTGACAGAGTAAGACCCCAGAAATAAATAAATGAATGAATGAATACATACACACACACACACACACACACACACAAAACATAAAAGTTCTTACTTAATTTAGGGTTCACACCCAGCACTCAAACTGTCAGCTGCTGTCCTCCTCCTCCTGTAACCCTGGCCCCTTTGACACACCTGCACCCTCAGTGGGTTTTGAGGGATGTGGGGTCGGTCCCTTTAGGGAAAGTGCATGGGGCCATTAGCCAAGGACTGGCTCTCCGTCAGGGGACTGTGGTGTTAGCAATGTTTGCGTTCTCTCGTGTCTGTAGCCTTTTAGACTTGTAGAGCAGGAGGTGGGTGGTGGGAAGTGGGTCTGAGCAGCCGGGGGCGGAGCTGTGCGAGTGCCTGCCTCGCTGGGACCTGGCGGGGGCTTTTCTGGCCGCGGGACGTGCTCGGCGTTGCTTGGGCGATGGCCCCAGCGGCTGCTGTTGGGGCGTGCGTGTCTGTGTGTTCGTGTGTTGGGGGAGTTGGGGCTTTTGCCGGGTCTGGCTGAGGCGCTGCCTCCGCGTCATGACCTGGTTCTTGTGCGCTGGCTGCTTCAGAGCAGCTGCTGCTGCTTTTTGCCAGGCCTCAGATGTGGTCGGGCTCCATTTCCTCCCCGCTGGCCTCTGGCCGGGCCACCACCGGCTGCTTGAGGCAGGGGCTTCCATCAGGAGAGCTGGATCCGGCTCCTTGGCCGCAGATCAAGAGGCCCGAGGGGGAGCCTGCAGAGCGCCCGCCCGCAGCTGTGCTCAGCCCCGCCGGCCGCGGCTGCTGGAGGTGGCGCGCTGCTGAGGGGGGCTGTTCTGCATGGCTCAGAGTCGCAGGGCTGTAGTTTGGAGTTCTGGTGTGAGCACAGCAAATTACAGAGAACTTTTAAGGGGTGGGGAATTTCAGGCTCAGCCCCCGCTCCTCAACTAGATTCAGTCTTCCCCTTTTAGACTGCTCGTCATCTTTGAGAAATTTTCTCAATTTTCTTTCTGGGTATGTGTGATCTGTCTCTGCGTGTTATAACTGCAGATGACTCTATCCAGCAACAGAAATAACATGAAAAATACTCACCCAGAAATTCTCCCTGACTGCTCCCTTCTAGTCTTATTCACAGGCATGCATTCTTTGTACAAAGTTTCAGGTGTGTTGTAGATACTCTATTCTTAAACCTTTTTTCCCTAAAATAAAAATGAAATGCCTACATTTTGGAGACTATGAACAAGAAGGTATACCTATTCTCTACCACCCAGAGGATAAGTACTATTAACATTTCTGCATATTTTCCCTTAGTGTTTTGTGTGCGTGCATAGGCGTGCGCTGTTAATGGAATCAAATTGTTAAATTGGGCAATATTTTGAATCCTGTTCCGCCCCCCCCACTTCAAGTAGTATTCATTTTCCCCATCATAAAAACTCCCTGAAAACATCCATTTAATGAGTACAAGTACATTCTTGAGATTCATTTTTTCATTGAACACATTCTCTGTGTTTTTATATGTTGTTCTTTATCATTTTAAGCAGTTGTACATCTACTGATGAAATATTATATACAGGCGTACCTCAGAGATAGTGCAGGTTTAGTTCCAAACCATTGCAATAAAGTGAATATGGCAATACAGCAGGTCACCCAAATTTTTGGGTTTCTCAGTGCATATAAAAGTTATGTTTACACTATACTGTAGTCTCTTAAGTGTGTAATAGCATTATGTCTAAAAAAAGTGTATATACCTTAATTTAAAAATACCATACTGCTAAAACATGCTAATGAAGTGAGCACATGCTATTGGAAAATGGCACCGGTAGGCTTGCTCCATGCAGGATTGCCACAAACTTTCAATTTGTAAGGGCTGTCAGGAAAGTATCCAGCCACGTAACCAATCTTGTCATATAAACAGTGGGTAGATACTTTCTGGACAGCCCTTGTATGTGAGGTGCAATAAAATGAGGTATGCTGTTATTATAACTTTCCTTATTTTATGTATTACTTGAAACATACTTGACCTAATGTTTTATATATGTTAAATGATAAAACATAATATTAATAATAAAATAAACACATGCAAACTCCCTACCCAAGTTAGCTAGGACGTTGACAACATCATTGAAACTACCTGCATACTTTCCCCCAATCCTGTCCCCGTCTTCACCTCCAGAGGTGGCCATTATCATTTCTTTGCTTTCTAAAGTTTTCATTGTATGTTTGTATTCCTATACATTTAATTTTGCTTATTTGTTGGTGCTTTTTAGAATCAGTAGATCACATGTAGTCTTCTGAGGTTTGCTTTTTTTTTTCCTTAGTGTAGCTTCTGAGATTCATTCATGTTCCTGTGGTTCATTCATTCACAGTGCTGTATAATATTCCACTGTCCTTTTGGTGGTTTATGGGCACTTAGGATATTTCCTTTTTTTCAACGAGTAATACTGCTATGAACATTTGTGTACACATCTCCTGATGCACATATACAAAGTTTCTCTAGAAGTGGAATTGCAGGGCCATAGGGCACGTTGTGTATGTTCAACATTAAAAGATAGTGCCACAGACCTTTCCAAAATGGTGGTTCTGTTTTGCCTTACTGCCAGTGATATATATATATATATATATATATATTTTAAAATTACTGCAAAACCCCATTGGCACTTGGTGGTATTAACCTAAAATACTCTCTCATGGTGCTTACTGTGTACCTGGTACTGTTATAAGTGCTTTTCATATATTTATTTGGTTAGTCTTCATAACAACCTTGTGAGGTAGGTACTGTTATTAATCCCCAATCTACAGATGAGGAAATGGAAGTCCAGAGCAATTGATTAAGTTGGTTAAGGTCACATAGCTAGTGAGTAGTTGGGTCAAGATTCAAACTAAATATTCTTCCTCTTGTATCCTATATGATGGGTATAAAATGGAATCTCACTATGGTCTTATTTTGTATCCATTTCCCTGACTACTAATGACATAGTTGAATATTTTTTCATGTGTTTATTCCCTATTTTCTTTACATGAAGAAGAAATATAACATTTTAATACCACTCCCCTATCGTTGGGGCACTCAGGTTGTTTGTAAGTGTTTGTAATACTTCAAGGATAATCTCTGGCACATGTAACTTTTTAATTTCTCCTACTGCCTATTTGTTTTTACATTTCTTGAAGTGAAATTAAGAGTACTTAGTGGTTAAAAATGGCTTTACTCTTCTGGATTATTGTATGATCATGGGAATGTTACTTAAGCTCTGTGTTTAGTGTCATCATCTGTGGTAGGAGCTTGTGATGATTAAATGAGATAAATGAATGTGCAGTGATTAGCATGGTACTCAGCCTGTCACAGGGTGTTCGTCAGAGTTATGTGGAGACTTTTCCTGGTTCCTCATCGTCTTTTCCTTTCTTCCTCAAAGCCGCATTAGTTACTGCTAGGTCAGAAGGCATGAATAGTCAAAGTCTTGTAGTTCTGCCAGATAAGAAGACCTCTGAGAATTAGGCCCGTTTCAGCCTTTTCCTAAGTATCATCCCAGCCACTGAAAGATCTGCTGTATCTGTCCATTTTGTAGTAGGAAAAAATTAGATTTTAAAATGTTTTACTAGTATGTCCCTAATAATCACAAGAACGGCTACCTCCCCCCACCTCATACAAGAACATCCTCTGCTAACACATGATGGTCTCAAGAAGTTAGACATAACCATCCTGGATTTGCTCTCTGCAGAGAGGGCCAGTTTGGATGGGAAGGTTGCAGACACAGTACTGGGCTAGCCAATGTACACACATGTGCACACTCACTCCTGCAAAGGCAGGCAGATGTGCACATCCTCTGCAAGGGTTCCCCTAAAACTCTCTCTCTGCACTCATGGATTGGTTTCATCAATAAATCTCAGGAGGGGAGAATCCTCTTAAGAGATGAATAATTGATGAACTCTAGACAGCAACTTGCCATAAATATAACGCATTTGCTCTTAGAGGGAGTGGGACCATCCATTTGGTAGAGGGGAAGAAGAAATTGGCCCCGTGTGGGGGTGGATGCTGAATTCTAGGACAGAGGCGAGGCTGGAAAGTTCAACCCTTGAAACAGCTGCTGTGGAGCAGAGGAGCTGAGCTGGTGGTATGTGTGGTTGGGGAAGTGGTGGGTGGGATTTACTGGCCAGCTGGGTGGGGAGTAGCCACCATTCTCTTGGAGTCAAGTGAGAATTCACTCTTGGAGATTCCACTGTAGAGGATGGGCCACTGGCCTCTGTGAAGGTTGACGACAGACCTAGTACATTCTGGTTGCAAACACTTTCTCAGACACGTTTCTTCTAACATGGTATGTAACTATTGACAGTCAGCAGAACAGCCCTCTGGACTCTGTTTCTCTTGTAACTTCCTCTTTCTTAGAGTCCCTAAGAAGGTATGGTCAAATAAGGACTTTGTTCTTTCGAGATAATATTCTTTATCTTCCCTGCTCCCTTCTAGTTCCCTTTAATAGAGAATTGCTGATCTGGTTTTGCTGTGTTGAGAGTCAGGAAAGACCTGGCAAACCTAGTGTCATTTCTGCACCTCTCACTGTGTTGCTGACCAAATGAGGTGTTTGGGGAGTGGAGTTCCATGCTTTTCTAGCCTTGCCTGGCATCTGGGGGGCTGTGGAGCCCCTTGGGTGGGGAGGACAGGCTGCTGTTGTTGAATACCTGCAGGTCTGGGGAACCAGCTGTGGGGGTTTGGGAGCCTGAGAAGGGAGTTGGCTGTAGAGGAGTAAGTAGGTAGGACCTTGGGAGTCCTGACCAGGTGGGGGAAAGGATCACATTCCAACAGAGATTCCTGGACCCCTGGAAGAAGACCTGGAGCCTTCTGAAGGTGAGAATTGTGACTGGGGTGCTGCTGTATACATATGTCAGTTCTTCATGGACTAGGGTGAGGGGGTTCAATCTCTTGTTGAATCGGAGAAGAACGTTTCTTTGCCTGAGTAATATTTACCACCTCTCAATCTTTCACTAACAAATCCCTGTGCACCTATGTGATGGGAGTACACCCCCCCAACTTGGGGAAGACCTAGCCTGGAATGGGCTAGACTAAAGCCCTCTCAGTGATTCTGTGAGGTAAGGAAGAGAACTTGATAGGGGTTGGGAATGAGGGTGCCAGTGAGGGTAGAGAGGTGTTTGTGCCTGGAAGCTGGCCGTAAGAAGGGGCAGCTCCAGAATCTTTGGTGGGCCCTCTCTGTGGAGAGTGGATTGGGGTGGTGGTGGGCTATTCTGAGGCCCATTGCCAGGTTCCTGAGTCCTTTGTGGCAAAGCATTCCTAGTGGTATTTGACAGCCTTTGTAGACTTCTGCCATGTGTGGATCGGTGTCATAGTAGCAGAGACATCACTAACTTTGCCTAGAGCTTCCGCGGGTCGTCCTTTCAAAGTACAGGGGTGGTAAGGTTTGTACCAGCCAGGCACTTCGGGAGGAAGAAGTGGCAGGTCTTTTTGAACACATCCTGGAAACTCTCTGCTAGGTTCTGAAGGTGTGACGGAATCCTTGTTCCCTAGGAGCTTATAGTGTAGTTGGTCATACACTCTTATGGAAAGATCCCTAACAGAATGTGGCTATGCATGGTGACGATAGACTCTGGTATAGACGCTGTGGTGGGCAAGACTGGTCAAGGAGGACTTTTTCAAGAAGGGGTTGATTCTGTTTCTTGTCCCACCCCTCACATGTAATCATTTATGTCTGTAACCACATTTCATCCCTGTCTGGTGCCTTAGTTCAGGCTCTTATTGTCCCTGCACTGGACAGTCACATTAGTCTCCTAACTGGTCTTTGCAGCCTTGAACCCTGCAGTCCATCCTTTGCAAGGATACCTGAATGCCCCTCCTGAAATGTAAATCTACTCCTTGTTGTATTTAGGCTGTGATCCACACACCTGTTTCCTCCCACTTTATGATCAAGATATACTCAACAACTTACCTGTCCCCAAGCCTGCCAGGCCTTAATCATGATTCTGTGCCTTTGCATGTGCCATTCCTTTCATCTGGAATTCCTCCTCCTTCCCCCTCTTCCAAAATACCTGCCCATCTTTCCAGCCCCATCCCAAAGGTTTCTTTGTGATGAAACCTTTCTGGATACCCACATGCCCACCTGCCCAGATAGCAGTGTATACTTTGCCCCCACAGGCCCAGGTATACATTGCTTTCACAGCACTGATACGCTTTAGGGCATTTGTTTGTAGGCCTGTTTTTCCTGTTTCGTCTTATAAACTTCTTGAGTTCCTGAAATATACAGTCTGGTCTATTGTTGGGTAACAAACCACCCCAAAATTTAGTAGCATAAAAAACAATCATTTTATTATGCTCATGGATTCTGTGGATTAGGATGTCAGAAATGACACAGCGTGGGTAGCTTGTCTCTGTTCCTTCATGTTTAGGGTCTCAGCTGGGAAGACTTAAAAGCTAGAGGTAACTTGATGTCTGGACCGGAATCCTCGAAGGGCTCCTTCACCCACACATTTGGCAATTGATGGCAACTATTGGCTGGGACCTCAGCTGGGAATGTCGGCGACTCCTACTTGTGTCCTGGGATTCCTCACAGCATGGTGGCTGGGCTCCAAGAGTGAGTGTCCCAAGAGAACCAGGCAGAAGCTGTTCTGCCTTTTAAAGTGTCACTTCCACCATTGTCACAAGCCCACCCAGATTGAAGGGGAGGGAACATGGGCCCCCCTTCTCTCTATGGGAGAAGTACCAGAGTCCCACAGTAAGAAGAGCATGTGGGATGGAGGGATTGTAGTGGATATCTTTGGAAATCACAGTCTGCTGCACATACTAAGCACTTGCTGCATACAACATGGCATGCTTAAAATCTGAAGGTTGAAGCCAGGATGGCCTATGAAGAGTGCACGTGTGGCAGGGGAGGAGGCTTGGGTATAGAATTGCTTGGTGGGACAAGTAAAAAGGGTATGTACACAGAAAGACCCTGATTGGGAGGGCAGGGATGGAAAGGGAGGAGATAGAATAGGGAGATAGTTCATATTTAGAATTGTTTGGATCTGATGACTGAGCATTTTGGAAGAACGTGGGTAATGTTGAGTTGGGAATGTTGGTGAGTGCAAAAATAGGAAAGTTGGAGGTGGGAGGGAGAGTTCAGTTCTGTTTTAGACAGGTGACTCTCAGTGGGCTTGTAGCACTGTCCAGGGGTTGGAGCTAGCTGGAGGGCAATTGAGAAGTCCAGACAGAAAGCTGACATTTAGGAGCATCCTCATGGTGGTGTTTGCTGGAAGCCACAGGGGAATGAGAATTGAAGGGAAAGTGTGTGGAGATTTTAGAGTTGGGTCGTGTCTGAGCTGGGACTTTGAAAGTGCCTAAACTGGCCTCCATCCTCCTCCAGCTTTGTTCTGCCTCCCTGCCCATAACTGTCAAATAAATTCTTGGTTTCCTTTTAAGCATCTCCATTGATAAGAACTTGTTACCTCCTGGTTGTTAGGGGGACTGGATTCAGTGCATTTTTTAGTATCTCTAAGTATTAAGAAAACTCTTTCCTAAATGGAGCCTGAGTTCTTCTCTCTACAGTGTTACCCATTTTCTAATTCTACCCCTTAAAGCCACTCAGAACAAGTCTAATTCTTTTCCCTTCAGATGTTTAAAGACCTTGAGTTTTGTCGTCTTCAGAACCAAAAGGGACCTGTTCCTCTTATGGTTTTGAACTGTCCTGCTCTCTCTTCTCTGCACCCCCAGAGGTGTGGCCTCAAAGGGAAGCCCATGTCCAAGTAGGGCCTGTTGGGTCAGGTCACAGCTGGGTGTATCACACTGTGGGTCAGGACCCATTAGTGGACTGTGAGATCAACTTAGAAGGTTGTAACCTGCATTAAAAAAAGAAAGGAAAGAAGAAAGATATATTAGCGCATCTAGTAAGGGGAAGTATTATTTTGCAAAATTGTGATATATAAGTACATAATAGATCACACTGTAAAATGTATTTCTTACTGTGGATTGTAGTCAAAAAGTTGGAAAAACCAGTGGTATAAGACCCTTTGAAGCTGCCGCATCACATCATACTGAGTATGCCATCATTTAGCTCTTGGTGTTTTACCCTCCTGATTCCCAAGACATTTTTATGTGTAACTGCTGCTGCTGTTATGTGCTTCTCCCATTTTTAATTTGTACAGATGGGGTTTGGGGCCTAAGTAGCATGGACTTAGGACCCTATTTACCCCATTAGATTTTTTACTCTCCAGGCATCTGGTCCTGTAACTCAACATATCATCCCTCCTATTTTCAACATATGCCTATTTAATAAATGTGCCTTCTCCATCATTATTGATAAATATGTTGAACAGGACAGTTCTGTGGCACACCACTACGGACCCTTCCCCGTATGCCACTGGTACCCTTTGGGCAAGGTCATTCAACCATGCTGAGCCAGCCCCTCCCAGCCTGTACTTCTGTCGCTGGCCTCAAAGGGGTCATGGCAGACCTTGTGAAACTTGAACATCTACAGCCCCAGTTGCAAACCCAAAAGCCTACAGGGGTTTGGCAGGTAACACAAGTGAGTGAAATGATAATTAATTCAGGCAATTAATAAGTAATCCCTGACACTGGCCTTGGTTTCAAAAGGTGGTGTGGAGTGGTGAAGCTGGGGGTGAGCTGGAGCAGTTATATTCTGTGGAAGCCACTGCTCAAGTTACAAATATGGCAGATAGAAGTGTGTACCTTCAAGAAAATCTGAATTTCATGTGGAATTTGATTTTTGAATGTTGGCAAACCAAATAAAAACGTGAACACTATAGACCAACTAAAACAGATCTGTAGCAGATTTGGCCCAAAGCCTCAGCTTTGTGACCTGTCAGCCATAGTATTTCTCCATGGGCTGGTCCAGTGACCGCATGACACAAAGCAGAGAGATTGGTTGGATGCTGACAGGTCAATGGCCTTCTGTGGAACCTGACTCCTTGTGGTTCCTCTAGTTACCCATTCAGGAATTGTACCTGGGGCTGTCCCCAAACTCAGTGGACTCAAGATTGGGAAGGACACTTGGCCCTTCTCTTGCCTGTTGGCACCCTCTCCCCTTGGCAAGTTTC
Source organism: Daubentonia madagascariensis (assembly GCA_023783475.1). Taxonomy (NCBI): domain Eukaryota; kingdom Metazoa; phylum Chordata; class Mammalia; order Primates; family Daubentoniidae; genus Daubentonia; species Daubentonia madagascariensis. Next base: position 195,211 of record JAKFHU010000633.1, read on the forward strand.
CTCCAGGATCACTGGCAGGTGTTGAGAAATGTTATCAGTGGGATCCCTTAGTTGGGAAACTGGAATGTAGAGTTTCTTAAAATCCCCCCACCAATGCTGGCTTCAGATACCTCCTATCTGTGTGTGTCTACTTTTCCCTTTCTTCTCTTTTGGTGCCAAAAGCATTTTCTTCCCAGGGAATTCAGAGACACAAGAGCCAACCTGTCCCTTCCTTGTTCTTATTCATGCACCAAAAATAACTTTAAAAATCCCTTTTAGTTGTCTTGACTATTTTGGGGAAGCTGCAGCTAATGTAGCATTAGTCTTCCTGACATTGTTTTTGTAAATCCATGCTACTCTTTCATGTTTCTTCTTAGTTATGCATGATCCTTCTGTCTTCTATATGTAAGCATGTAAAATTTGACCATTTCAGATTCTGTAGCCTTTGTTAGCAACATTAGCTTTCTAAGAAAGAAGGGAGTGTTGAGTGATCAGCCACATTCCTAGACTTCTGAAAGGTCAAGAGACCTTTTCCACCAAGGTCAAGAGAAGGCTGGCGTAGTCCATGGCCAGTGGGGGATCGGAGGCCTTTCATTCGCCTGAGAGTATGTTACTATGCACCAGCTATGGGCAGGAGGTGGAGGCACAGAAGCCTTTAATATTTGGACCTTGCCTGGCAGGAGCTCCCATCTGGTAGGGGAGGCAGCTGCTTGAACAGATAATAGTAGTGGCATGTGTTAAGTGCTAATAGAGGTGTCATGGGAACCTGGGGGAAGGAGCCACAGGTAATTCTGCCATCAAGGTAGGGGAGGAGGTGAAAATGAGCTGCTGCTTGAAGGATAAGCCAGAGTGGCCCCTCAAAGAGGCTGGGAAGGGCATTCAGGCAATGAAGACTGCATGAACAAAGGTCAATGACATCAGAGAAAATGGTCTGTTAGAAAAGTGTGAGGGTCCTTTGTGACCAGAAGGGGGCAGTGATGAGGATGAGGCAGGGACTTTGGGCTGGGGACCCTGCTCACCTCCCCCAGAGCTGATGCCAAATCCCAGTTTCCCAGCCCTACTTTTGGACCTGTAATGACCATGTCTGACAGTCTTGGGACTAGCATCATTGTAGCTATCTGCTTAAAACATTTTATGTTCTACCTGAAGGACTGATTTCTTTTTTAGCTTTTTATTTTGACAGAATTTTAAAACTTATAGAAAAGTTGGAAATACAGATGCTCCTCAACTTATGGTGTTGCATCCCAGGAAACCAATCATAAATTGCAGATATCATAAGTTGAAAATGGGCATTTTATAGACATGATGGGATGCGAGAACACAAAACACAATATCCAAAAAATACTGGCAACAAAGTGCACTGTAGAGTATCAGTGGTTTACCTTTGTGATTGTGTGGCTGTCTGGGAGCTGTGGCTGACTTCCACTGCCCAGCATCATGAGAGAGTATCCCACCGCGTATGGCTATCCCTGGAAAAGATAAAAATTTAAAAACTAAAGTACTATTTCTACTGAATGTGTATTGTTTTCATACCATCATAAAGTCAGAATCTTAAGCTGAACCATCCTAAGTTGGGGACTGTCTATACTGTGCCCTTTTACCCCTAAATACTTGACTGTGTGTGTCCTAAGAACAAGGACATCCTCTTACATAGTCTAATGATCCAAGTCAGAATATTATCTTATCCACATCCATATTTACATTTCATATATTGTCCCACTAATGTACTTTATTGCTATTTTCTCTCAGTCTTAAGATCTAACTCATGAGCATACATTTTAGCTATTCTGTCTTTTTGGTCTTGGGTAAGCTGAAGGAGATTGTCTGTCTTTCTTGACTTTGAAATTTTTGAAGAGAACAATCCAAATACTTTCTAGAATGCCCTTCCATTTGGGCTTATCTCATGTTTCATGTTTCCTTGTGATTGGATTCAGGTTGTACATTTTGGCAGGAGTTCTGCATGAGTGGTATCAAGTCCTCAGTGTCTCGTGTCTAGAGGCACATGATGTTGGTTTGTCCCAGTATTGGTGATGGTGATAACTTTGGTCATTTGGTTAAGGTGGTGTCCATCAGGTTTCTCTACTATAAACTTATTATTGTATTATAAGTAAGTCATTTTCTAGGAGATACTTCAAGACCTGGCATATAGCCTACACCTCATCAGGCTTTTACCTGCTACCACTGATGACTGTCTAAATCTGTCATTCCTTCTATTTTTTTCTTGGCATTCTACAGTAAGGAAGAGCATTCCTTCCTTTCTTTTCCTTTTCTTTTCTTTTTTTTTTTTGAGATAGGGTCTCACTCTGGTGCCCAGGCTGGAGTGCAGTGGTGTAATCATACTTCACTGCAACCTCAAACTCCTGGGCTCAAGCAATCTTCCTTCCTCAGCCTCCCAAGTAGTTAGGACTACAGGTGTGCACCACCATGCATGGCTAATTTTTCTATTTTTTGTAGAGGTGGGGTCTTGCTATTGCCCAAGCTGGTCTCGGAGCTTTCCTTTCTTGAAGGATAAATCTGCAAACTCAATTTCACATCTTTGTGTTAGCTTTTAACTTGATGGGCTGGGCCCTCCTGACCCTCTTCCTCTCATGCCTTCCCCTCTTATGGGCATGGTGTATGACGGTGGCTCCTGGGCTTAGGAGAGGCCTGATCTTTCTCTGAGCAGTAACTCACTTGTCATTGTCAGGACTGGCTTGGCATGGGACTAAATGCACACTATGTCAGGTCATTGGTGTCTCCCTCAGGCCTGGGGTTGTACAGGAATGTGGTCTATCGCCAGCTCTCTGAGCTCAGCCTGGGCTTAAGTGAGGTCAGTAACAGGGGAAAGAACTGTGGGTTCTTTCCACCAGGAAGCTGTGGCTGAGCCCTGGTCCAGGCTGAATTTGTTAATCAAAGCTGTCTTTCCCTACCCCCAACACACACACACTTCACACTTACAGCACATGATTACATGCAGGCTTGGTTAGCTTTCTTTGACATGTCACCTCTTGACAAAAAAACAAAACAAACATGGTCCTAGTGTGGCTTTGGTCATTTTGAGTTAAGGACCTTATTGTGTGTCCTCGGTATCAGGAGAGCCTCGTCAGTGTGATTGATCTGAGGCTCTAGAATGGTCTGAGCAACATTGAGAATTCACATGCAGATCTTCTCTTCAAGGAGATCTTAAAGATCTTCTTTCTGTTTCCACTGGTGGAGCTAGCTAGGGAGTGGAGACACGGGAAGATGAACTGAGGTTCAAGAAGTGCCAGAGAGAGGATTTACGAGAAAAGCCAGGTTTCGATGTGCATCTGAGTGGTGTGAAGCAGGGAACGCTTTTCAAATAGTATGGTTCATTTTTTTTGTACTTCGGACCCCGGCAGCTAAGGCCCAGGGCGCGGTCAATTGTGCTAGAGAGCCCGCTGGACCCAGTCTGCTGGGGGCTGGGGGTCCTTGGCGGGTAGACCAGAAGCCTGACTGGGAGGCTGCCCCAGGCCCAGCTCACACTGCTCGCCTGGAAGATGCCCATGATCTGGTGGCCTTTTCGGCTGTGGCCGAAGCTGTGTCCTCTTACGGGGCCCTTAGCACCCGGCTCTATGAAACCTTCAACCGTGAGATGAGTCGTGAGCAACATGAATCGGGAACTCCCAGGAGATCTAAGCTGTCTGTTGGACCACTTGACACAGGGCCAGTGGACCGAGGACATGAACAGTTCAAGTGCGAGGACGAAAGCCGGTTCGTGTGCATCGAGGGAACAGACGTTTCAAAGAGGTCTTTTTCCTTGTTTGTCCCCCTCTCCTGACAGGCTCGCCAGTTGAGGACCCCAGGTCCAGACCGCCGGTACCATGACTCGCCCGAGCCCTGACCCCATGGCTGAACTGGAGCAGTTGTTGGGCAGTGCCAGTGATTACATCCAGTCAGTATTCAAGCGGCCTGAGGCCTTGCCCACGAAGCCTAAGGTCAAGGTTGAGGTGCCCTCTTCCTCCCCAGCCCCAGCCCCTGTTCTCCAGAAGGAGGCCTCGGAGCCGGACACCCACCAGAAGGCCCAGACTGCCCTGCAGCAGCACCTCCACCATAAGCGCAGTCTCTTCCTAGAACAGGCCCATGACACCTCCTTCCCGCCTGCCTTGGAGCCTCCTGCTCCTGGCTGGTGGGCCCCACCAAGCTCAACTGCCCCAAGGCCTCCAGACAGACCACCCAAGGAGAAGAAGAAGAAGCCCCTGGCACCAGCTGGGGGACCTGTGGGAACGGAGAAAGCTGCCCCTGGGATGAAGCCCAGTGTCCGAAAGCCCATTCAGATCAAGAAGTCCAGGCCACGGGAAGCACAGCCCCTCTTCCTGCCTCTCCGGCAGATCGTCCTCGAAGGGCTAAGGTCCACAGCCTCTGAGGAAGTGCAGGCACCTCCACTTGCCCCTCTCCCTGCCTCACAGGGCTCTGCTGTCCCCCTGCCCCCAGAACCTTCTCTTGCGCTATTTGCACCTAGTCCCTCCGGGGACAGCCTGCTGCCCCCTACTCAGGAAATGAGGTCCCCCAGCCCCATGGCAACCCTGCAGCCAGGCTCCACTGGTCCTCTCCCCCCTGCCGATGACAAGCTGGAAGAGCTCATCCGGCAGTTTGAGGCTGAATTTGGGGATAGCTTTGGGCTTCCCGGCCCCCCTTCTGTACCCATTCAGGACCCTGAGAACCAGCCAACATGCCTCCCAGCTCCTGAGAGCCCTTTTGCTACCCGCTCCCCCAAGCAAATCAAGATCGAGTCTTCGGGGGCTGTGACTGTGCTCTCAACTACCTGCTTCCACTCAGAGGAGGGAGGCCAGGAGGCCACACCCACCAAGGCCGAGAACCCACTCACTCCTACCCTCAGTGGCTTCTTGGAGTCACCTCTTAAGTACCTGGATACACCCACCAAGAGTCTGCTGGACACACCTGCCAAGAGAGCCCAGGCCGAGTTCCCCACCTGCGATTGCGTCGGTAAGTCTGCCTGGGTGTCAGGGAAGGCGAAGGGCTGTGACCTGGTGGGCTTAGATTTCTAGGCTTTTTCATTTGGCAACCATTTACTGTATGCCAGCCACCACACTGGGTCCTGGGAACACAGAAATGAGTTCATAGGCTAGTGGAAAAGATGCTGATGTGATACCCTGATGTATGCTATGTCAATAGAGGTGGGCACAGGTGCTTTGTCGTACAGATTGAGTTGAAGGCATCATGGAGGACTTCTTGTAGGAGGTGGTGCTTGTTCTGAGTCCTGCAGAGCCATCAGGTAGAAAGGACACATTCTAGGAAGAGGGAATAGCTCAGGCAATAGCTTTGTGGCTGGGGGAGTGTGGGACTTACTTGGACAGTTCTTGGTCTGCTAGGAGCAAAAGCGGATGGGTATGTGTTTGGGATGAACAAAAGGTGGCTTGAGGTGGGGGATGGGAGGCAGGAACCAGATGGTGCAGGGCCCAGGGAGCCAAGGTCAGGAGTTTGACTTGACCCCACAGGTGTAATAGTGAGCTCCTGAGGGTTTTAAACCAAGTCATGGTCTCTCACCTTGTGCTTTTGAAAGACTCTTCTGGCTTGTGGTGGGGAGGAAAGATTGATTGGTGGGGGAACTGTAAGAAAGGTGTTGTCATGAGCCAGGCAAGAAATGACAAGGGCCTGACCTGGAAGAGTGGGTGGCAGGGGGAACATTGGAAGGTCTCTTAGGGGGAGGACCAGTGAAGGAGGGGATGGGGGCAGCTCAGGTCTCTGCTTAGGTGGTGGTGTCCACTGAGAACACAGATTTGGAGGAGAGATGGTGAGTTAGTTTCCTTTGGATGAGAGGAGTTTGAAGTGGCTGAGAGACTGGATCGGGGTCAGAATTACAGGTTTTGACATAGTTACCGCCAGGTAGTGGTGAAGCTGTGCCGTGGATAGGAATGCTGAGGAGCTGAGTCAATGTCTAAAACTTGCCTTCTGGGATGAGAGCAGGGCACTATGTAGTGGTAAGCTCAGGCCCACCCTCAGCTCTGGCGCCCTGCTGTTCATGGGGCGTTCTGTAAAAGATAGGTGCATTTCAGATGCTGGCGATGAGCGTATTGAATTCTTGTGATTTTATGACACATAAATGGATCTTAGGAAAAGGCTGTCTTCTTTACTTGTTATAATATGTAAATATCATGTACATGTGTGATTTGTTGGGATGTTGTATCCCAGTCAGTGGGGAGGAGCTGGGTTGTTCTGCCCACTCCAGCCACCCCAGACTCCTGGGGTATAAGGCAGAGGGGGTTGGTGACAAGGAATCACTTGGGGAATGAATAAGGAAAAATTGGCCCCTGTGCTTCTGTCTGGAGGTGAACAGGTGTGGAGGGGCTTGCTGGACACTCACAGACATGCTCTGAGATTGTGACTCCCACTAACCCTGTTCATTCTTAGATATGACTGATAATGGTATGCCCTTGAGGGCCCCTTATTTCCCGGTACACGGGGGAAGCTTGTTCTGATCGTAGAAGTTGGGCCCCCTGCCCCCTGCTTTTGCTTTTTTCTCTGTGTTTGTGTGTGCCTTTCCCATCCACCTGTGTTTAGTGCTTTGTTAGGTGTTTCTCCTTCTCCAAGGTAGGAAATAGTCTTACCTAGTGCTTAAGTTATAGCTGATCCTTATTTTATTTAATTTTTTCTTTTTTCTTTTCTTTTCTTTTCTTTTTTTGTTGAAATAGAGTCTCACTCTGTCTCCCCAGGTAGAGTGCAGTGGCGTCCTCATAGCTCACTACAACCTCAAACTCCTGGTCTCAAGTGATCCTCCTGCCTCAGCCTCCCAAGTAGCTGGGACTACAGGCACATGCCACGGCGCCCAGCTAATTTTTCTATTTTTTAGTAGAGATGGGGTCTCGCTCTTGCTCCGGCTGGTCTGGCACTCCTGAGCTCAAGCAGTCCTCCCACCTCAGCCTCCTAGAGTGCTAGGATTACAGGTGTGAGCCACCACCCCCAGCCTGATTCTTATTTTAATTGTTGAATTCAGTTATATGGATATTACGTTTGATCAAACTAGTTTTTCTATTGGAATTCCAACTCCATCACTGACTAGCTGGGAGCACTTGGGCACTTTTCATAACCTGTCAATGTCTCCATTTTGTCATTCATGAAATGCAAATGATAATAGTACCTACCAGACCAGGGCTGTTGTGAGGATTAAATTAGTTAATATGTGTAAAGCACTTGGAACCATGTCGGGCACATAGTAAAGACTATGAGAGTGTAAGCTGTTATCAAGCCTATTGAGTCCAGTAAGGCAAGAAAAAGAAGTAAAAACAATTGCTTTGTAAAGGAAAAAAATGTTGACTGTTCCTTTTTAGTCATTTATGTATTACCTAGCCTGTGTAACTACCAATTAGGATAAAAATTAAGAAAAGAGGTTCATCCCTGAAGGACTTTGTGGTTTATGTAAGGAGACAGATGGACAAGAAAACATTCAGTCGCCCATGCAACAAGTGTCTGTTGAGTGCTTCCACCTCTGAGGCCTGTGCTGTCACGTGGAAGTGGCTAAATTGTAAGTGTGCCCTCCGGTAACACCAGGTTAGGTTGTCATCATGGGGGGGTAATGTTTTATTTAGGAAACTCCTGTTCAGTGCTGTGTTTTGAGAAATGCAGCAGACACAACAGGAGAGGCGAGAAGGCAGCCACTCCAAGGAATGCATAAGCACAGCAGCAAGGAGCAAGCTTGCAGGATAGAAGGCTTGTGTTGCAGGGGTGGGCCTGAAACCGCAGTGTTCTCCTGCATTCCTTGGACCTGAGGAGCCCCCACTGGCAAGGACACTTCTCAGCTTGAAGCCAGTGAGCAAAAGTGCAGGCAGTAGACTGAGCATCAAATAAACCCAGAAATGGCAACGTTGGCAGCTGTTACCTTGACAGAAAGGGGGAGGGCAGGGATGGTGGGCAGGAGAGAAGGGGAGCAGAGGTTGCCATTGCTGCCGATCACTCATTGCTCCAATTTGTATTTTATTTGTATTTAATATAAATAAAATATTTGGGGTGGGCATGGAGGAGTTACATGCCTGTAATCCTTAACACTTTGGGAGGCCGAGGCGGATCACTTGCAGCCGGGAGTTCGAGACCAGCCTGGTAAACACAGCGAGACCCCATCTCTGCAAAAAAAAACCTGGGCATGGTGGTGCACATCTGTAGTCCCAGCTACTTGGGAGGCTGAGGCAGAAGGATGACTTGAGCCCAGGAGTTCGAGGCTGCAGTGACCTATGATCACACCACTGTACTCCAGTCCAGGCAGCAGAGCGAGACCCTGTCTCCAAATAAATAAATAAATTAAATATTTGTATCTAATTTCAAACAAAGAGTTAGAATGAAACCTATCTTGTGTTGTTAGATGTTAAATTATAGAAAAAGGCTTAGGTGAAAACTGCAGAAACAAATAGAATATAAATGATCATCTCAGGTTTAAAAAATTAGAAAAAAAGACTAGAAGAAAATATATCAACAGTGGTTGTCTCTATAGTCAGACTATGGGTGACTTTTCCCTCATGTTTTCTGAATTCTATACGATTAAATATGTATTTTATAATAGAGAACTATTTTTGAAAATACACCCTAGAAGTAGCATGGAAGAGGGATGACAGAGGGTGATAACCTTGTGGCAGGAGACTGGTTAGGAAGCTGTTGAGAACAACAATAATGACAGTATTTATGAAACACTTGCTCTGTTCAGGGCATTGTGCCAAGTACTTTATAGTCACCGCCTCATTTAATCCTCTTAACAGCTATATGAGGTGAGCACTGTCTACGGCTCCATTTTAATGATGAGGAAACAGAAGTTAGATTAAGTAATTTACCAAGGCCATACAAATGGTGAGAGTGAAACTTGGACTCTTAACCACCATGCCATATTGTGATTGAAACAGGTTAGTTGAGAAACAAGTTCTAACTAAAACAATGGTAGTAGAATGAAGAGAGCCAAAGAAGAAGGGATTTGCTCTGAAACAGTTTCTGGGAGGGCCTGAGGTTCGTGTTAGGAAGAGCCATCTGTTTTCCAGAATTGTCTGGACAGGTGCTTCATCAGCTGGCGTAGTAGAATTTGTCTCTGTGAATTTGGCCTCAGAACAAGGCTTAGAAATAAAGGTGCTCACTGTGGGATTATTGTCAGATGGGACAATCCCATATTCCAGAAACTCATCCCTCACCAGTGATGGGTAGAGAGGTGCAGATTGCAGATTAATATAAAGAATTTTCCATGGAAGTGACAGTGAAATTTGGAGACTCCAGTAAGTGTACCTAATAATAAACAATTGATAAGAAACTATGGGAACAACTTTATAAAAGCATTAAACATACTTATTGCATAGCAAAAGAAACCTATTCAAGTTATTTGGTAATTTTTGCCAAATAAGCAATTTTGGCCAATGTAGACATCACCAGGTAACCAAAACCCAAACACGAAGAGCATTGTTTTACCTTTATTTAAAAATTACGGGTTTATGAAGGTCTGGATGGGATTCATATGGATTTGTTCTCTGAATCTTGAAACACTAGAATTAAAGGCACCCCTTGAAGGTTCCAGGAAGGAAATGTAGAAGATATGAAAGGAAATGCCTTCTTCCAAAAGGTAGTATGATATTTACAGTTTGAGAAACTGTAATGCAAGTTGAATTTGTATTAATTTATTGAATTATTGCAGGGGATGTATGGATGTGGATATATTTCTAATATTTTGAAGCACACTTTGGAGGTCCCCCTAACTGTCCTCTAACACTGTTGTCAGAGACAGGACAATGAGCTGCAGAGGCTGTTTGCTAGGGCCCTGTTTTCAGTAATGGGGAAATTCCCAAGAGGAGCCAGTTTAGGACAGAGAAAGAATCCAAACGACTTTTTAGTGGGAAAAGCATCCTTTGAGATCTAGTCATCATTTTGTAGATGAGGAAGCAGTCTGTGTTTTTTAAGTGTTGTCCTGATGTCTCTGGGGAGTAGCCAACAGGAAGCTGCAGAGACTAAATCACAGCAAAAGCAAGAGATTAGGGTACCTTTGTAGAAATGCTGTATTTTTAACCAGTTGATTATCTTGCCCTAAAGAAGTAGCCACAAGGAAAACACCTCCTTTGCCTGCAGCAAGGTGAAAGTCTGGGCCAGGGAACGGTACTGTCCACGAATGTGGCTGATAGCAGTATCCACCAGGTAATTTTAATAGGGACCAGTGTCCTGAATGGGGGACACAAAGTTATCTCTGTTTATAATCAGGTAAAGTCTATTTCCTGCAGTTTCTATTTTTATGAGAAGTCACACTCCACCCTGTGTTTTGAGATGAAGAGGACCTTCATATGTTTTAAATATTTTTGGAGGCAGTAGAATATTTGGATACCAATATAAAAGTGGGCAATCTGACCCTGAGCAGGAGGGTATCAGAGAGAACTTTCTGGAGGAGGTGACATCTGATTGAGTTTTAAAGGATAAGTAGAAGTTTAATAGATTAACATGTGACTGGTGTATAAGATGAAAGACTGGGAGTTGCTGGAGAGGAGAGTTTCAGGGGAAGAGGGGATGACACCGAAGCCAGAGAAACCAGTTTTCAGGCTCAGGTGTAGGTCAGGCAAGAAATAATGGGTGCCTGAACTAAGAGGTGACCTTGAGTAGGAAGAAGGAGAGGAGGGGTGCATAAGAGAGTGAATAAGAAAGAGAATTACCTGCTTCAGTGAATTGGATGTAGGAGTAAGGGAGAAGGAGCAGTCACAGGCAACTCCTGGCTTCCAGGGTGGGTGACTGGGTGGGTGGCGCTGCCGTTCACCAGGAGTAGAAATACTGGGAGAGGAACAACCCTGGACATCTGCACCTTGAGTCATCTGTGGGACCTGGTGGCGTCTGTCTGGTTGAATCTGTGAATTGGAGGTTCTTTGGCAAACTGATGGTAGTTGAGATTTTCAATCACCCGTCAGTTCACCAAGCTGAATATGTAGATGGAGAAGAAGCCTGAGAAGGGAGGATACCAACACTTAGGGGAGAGGAGCTCAGCCATGAAGCTATGAAGAAGGTGTGGAAGAAATTGAGGATGGGGTGGGTTAAAGAACCAATAGATAGTTTCAGGGTTGGGAGGGCTAACAGCATCAGTTCTGAAGAAGGGTCAAGATTTAATGCTGGATTCTCTTTTTTCCCCTTAAATTATTTGTTCTATGTGCACTAGTTAAATCTTTGCAGTTAAATCCCAGGTTTCTTACGAACTGGGACTGCGTATTGTATTTCTAAAGCATCTAGACTGGTGCTGAGCACATAGCAAGTACCCTACATATTTTTTGGTTAACTGGTCAGCTTTATTCTACCTCTATATTCAAACTCTACAAAGATGTTGGATGGGTTTAGGCAAGATCTCCTTACCTTTTAATCTTTGTAGACAGTGAAGGTGCCTGTTATTATAAAGGTATTTATATCTACTACCAGTAGGTCCAGCATGCTGCCTGTGGGCTCACAGGTAGCTGACCTGAGATTTTAGTGTTAAAAAAAATTCATCTAGCACACCTGATCCAGGTTAGGGCCCAATCATCTACTGCCCACTGCTGTGGATTTGTGACTATCAGGAGGCATGCTAGTCAATTATTAACTGTCATGGAGGTGGAATCTCATTAGCTATATAATCTTACACTGCTCAGCTTTAAGTCCACTAAAATTACATCAGGCAACTGAGCGTTATGATTTGAATGTTTGTCCCTTCTGAAACTCACATGGAAACTTAATTCCCATTGTGGCAGTATTGAGAGGTGTGGGACCTTTAAGAGGTGATTGGGTGACGATGGCTCTACCCTCATGAATGGATTAATGGGTTATCACAGGAGTGGGATTGGTAGATTTATATGAAGAGGAAGAGAGACCTGAGCTAGCACGCTCAGCCCCCTCACCGTGTGATGCCCTGCACCGCCTTGGGACTCTGCAGAGAGTCCTTACCAACAAGAAGACCCCCACCAGATGTACCCCTCAACCTTGGATTTCTTAGTCTCCGTAACTGTAGAAAGGAAAGAAATAAATCCCTTTCCTTTATAAATTACCCAGTTGCAGGTAGTGTTATAAACAACAAGAAATGGACTAACACTGAGGCACACTATATAGGATTGTTTGGGAAAAGAAGATAGATAACACTGTGTGTGGTTTGATATCTGTGTATTAATTATGTACCAGTTATCAACCATTTCTCTATTTCAGTGTCAAGAAAGAAGAAATGCCTCAGTTGTGCTCCCATGTATATTCCTGGCCATGATCTTCCCCCCTGGGAAAGTGGGGATGCCCTAGTCTGTGTGTAGAGAGAGGGGGAAAGGTGGAAGGTTTATTTAGAAATTAAGGATCCCCACTGGAGCCCAGGAGTTTGAGGTTGCAGTGAGCTATGATGATGCCATTGCACTCTATCTGGGGTGACAGAGCGAGATCCTGTCTCAAAAAAAAAAAATTAAGGATCCTTCTTTCTGTTAGGTAGTAATGAGTAGTTTCTTGTGTTTAGTATCTCTTTCTGATAACAGAAAGGATGCATTTCATTCTCTTTCCCCAGCATAGTGCAGAAGTGGAACAGAGCATATTTTTCTATTTTAATGAGTATAAAATTAAGTGCACAGGGTTAAGAAAAATACCTAGAGCCATATAACCAGCATTTTCTCAAAAATTGAATTTTGCTCTCCTGAGCTCTCCCCCAGAGCTTTCTACTATGTATTTTTGGAAAAAAACTTCATCACTTCTCTCACTGATCAAAGTGAGACATAAAACAGGTTTTTCTTTAAGAGGAGTTGAGCCATTTCCCCGCTATGCCACTTTACCTTTATGGAGAAGGAAGAAATATTACCCTGGGGACTAAAAGGAAAAATGGTGACTAACAGCAGTGTAGGAAAATACTCCTTTCCTGAAACCTGGTAAAGGGAACCAAAAGAAACAAAAATAGAAGGGAAGGTTTCATCAACTGAAATTTGGGAATAGCCCCAATCTTAAACCATGATTTCCAAGAGCTGTCAGTTTAAGATTAGGTTGTATTAAAATACAGGATGACGCTAGGGTATACAACTCCCAGTGTTGAGAAAAACAGTAGTGGAGGCCCAGAGGGACCCCACAACTTGGAGAAATAGACTGGAGACCACCCTGAAGCCATGCTCTCTGCAGAGTGTGGAATGCAGGCAGGTTGCTTTCCCCCTTCGCTCCAGCTTCTCTTGGGGATAGGTTTGGGATGAGGACGGTTGGCTGGAGAGATCGGATACCATATCCTAGGAGCCAGCTTTGTAGCTGAGGGCCAGCAGCACCAAACAAAGGCTATTGTGTAGAGAAAAAATATTTGCTGAACCACCAAACAAAAATCCTGCCAACTGTGGGGCTTTATTTTAACTGGATGTCTTATCAGAGTGACCAGCTCTTTCCCTTTTGAGGGAATGAACCAAAATCCTAGAGTGTGTCCCCATCAGGACAGAGCACAACTCAACCCTCAACACACAAACACACATATAAATTTAGAGACATTGGCTCCAACAAAACAGAGTGCTTGGAGATGAAATTTCCCAGTTGCAGCTGTCCACAGCCAGCCCTAATTCCTCCTATCCCCTCACAGACTGCTGAACTTTTGAACTAATAATTGAAACCTCTGCAACATCCAATTCTCTAGCTTAATTTCTAAGGGAAGAATTTGAGCAGTGTCCAGGTAAGTAGGAGTAAGGAGATTCTACTCTATTTTTGAGCAAATGAGTCTAGACCAGTGGCTTTCAACTAGAGGCTATTTTGTCCCTCTCCTTCTGGGGGACATTTTTGGTTGTTATAACAGGTATGGTACTGCTGGCATCTAGAGGCCAGAGATGCTGCTTAAGCCTCCTACAACACACAAAACGGCCCCCACAACAGAGAATTATCTGGTCCTAAATGTCAGTTGTGCCAAGTGGGAGAAACTAGAGGTAAACTTCCCCTATCAAAAGATTGATTAGCAAACAAAAAAAATCCAACATGGTACCCATTTAAATTCTATGGGAGAAGTGGAGGGATTAATGTAACATTTACTATGAAAATTTACTTGAGAGAATACAAGAATTGTTTAAACAGCTGATTTATACCTTCAGGGAAGTCAAAGAAAATGTTCACTTTGAAATCAGAAATGAAGGATGAGGTGCTGAAGTTGTAAGGAAGTCACAGAGTTATGGATTAAATTCCAGAAGAACCATGCCATTACAAAGCACTTAAAAGTGCATTAGAAGCTGCAAAAAGCAGAATGAGAGTTACAGAAAAAGCAAATCAATGACAGGCTGAAGGTCTGTCTGAAAGGTCACTCTGAAACAGGGAAAAAACACAGAAATCACCATAATCAGAGTGGAGATGAGGGATACAGAAAAGAAAGAGTAGGGATGCTACACATGGATCCATTCTGTTGGGAATGTTGGGAACATTCATTGGTCTTCCCAGCAAAGAAGTTGGAACAAACTGAACAAAGGTAAAAGTCAAAGATAGAAAACTTTTCTGAAAAAAGAAATTATTTTGTCCCAGGAAAAATGAGTAAAATTTGACAAATAATGATCCTGATGAACTTACTGAATTTCAAGAATGAAGACTCACCTACAAATTAACCAAGAAATCAAGTTGGTCACATATACTTGGTTTTTGTAAACAAGTCTGTTTTTTAGCTTTTAAAAAGGACTTTTAAAAAACATTCTTTTTATTGAAACACACATATGGGAACATATATAAATCTTAAGTGTAAAGCTCAATACAGTTTTACAAAAGGCATACACTGTGTAAGCAGCAGACTGGAACTTTACCCACGCTTCAGAACCCCCCCAACTCCTTACCCAGTTACTGACACTCGATCCCCTAAAGCATGGGTTGGCAGACTACAGTCTGCAGATCAAATCTGGCCCACATCTATGAGTAAAAATGGTTCTTATATTTTTAAATGGTTGAAAAAATCAAGGAATAATACTGTGTGACTCATGAAAATTATATGAAATTCAAATTTCAGGGTCCATAAATAAAGTTTTATTGAAACATAACCATGCTCATTTGTTTATGTATTGTCTATAACTACGTTTGCACTACATCAGCAAAGTTGAGTACTGAAACTGTATTACCTGCAAAGTCTGCCTGGCCCTTAACAGAATAAGCTTGCCGAGTCCTGTCCTAAGATAACCACGTTGATCAGTTTTGCCTATTCTTGAACCTCATATATGTGGAATCATAGTATACATTTATATACTTGTGTTAGGTATATATCTAGTATACATTTATATACTTGTGTTAGTAATAATACTCAATAATTATTAGAATAGAAGAGTTGGATTAATATCACATTTCATGTTAAGTGATGAGGTTAACGTGGTGAGAGCCAGGTCTTGTCATTGTAAAGTTACTTATTTTCGCCTTGGATCCAGCAGATAATTTGTGGGGCGATACTTTGCCACTGTGTGATTATCCAGTTCCCCATCAGTCTTTGGTCTAATGGTTTCACATCTACTGATGGTCCTTAAATAAATTAATTTTTCACTAGGGACTGCAAAGTGATGACTTTCTAATTCTGTCATCCTTTTTTTAAATTTAATATCTGGCATTTTAAAATATGGACAGACTTAGAAGACGTGCTAAATTAAATAAGTCAGTCACACGAGGACAAACACTGCATGATTCCACTTATACCATGAGGTTTCTAAAATAGTCAAACTTGTAGAAAATGGAGTGGTGGTTGGTAAGGGATAGGGTAGGGGGAAATGGGGAGTGGTTCAATGGGTGTGCAGTTACAGTTGTACAAGATGAATAAGTTCTAGAGATCTGTGAAACATAGTGACAGTACCATATTGTGTACTTAAAAATTTAAGAGGGTAAATTGTATGTTAAGTGTTCTTACTTAAAAAAAAGAAGTGTTCATCATTTGGTTACTTTCTTCTACCATAAAGCCATGATAATACATAATTTTCTCTCTTATTAATAATTATTAGAATAGAAGAGTTGGATTAATATCACATTTCATTAATTGGAAGACATGTGTGTATATACTTTTAAAAAAAAAAAATCCTTAAGATCTCTGAAGTCAGGATATGGCTTATAATCAATGGTGTCTTACACTAGTTGTTGGCCAAGCAGCCATTATTGACACCTGTACACACATGATTTTGGTCATAGCTTTTCATATTTCATAGTAAGAAAAAAAAAAGCCAGGTACGGTGCCTATAGTCCCAGCTTGGGAGGGTTGGTTGAGCCCAAGACTTTGAGGCTGCAGTGAGCTGTGATCAGACCACTGCACCCTAACTTGGGTGACAGAGTGAGACCCTGTCTCAAAAAAAAAAAAAGTACAGTATGATTCATCATTGAAACAAAAAGTTATTATGTATGCAAAACAAGGAAACTAAGCTTTTGGGCATAAATTTGACATTAGCAAAGCAAAAGTTTGTGTTTGGTGAAGTGACCACATTCCATATAAAGTTGACACTTGAACAACGGGTGTGAATTCTGAGGGTCCACTTACATGCAGATTTTTTTCAGTAAATATGTAGGAACATTTTTTGGAGATTGGCAACAATTTGAAAAAACTCAAAATGAACGACATAGCCTAAAAATACCAAACATTAAGAAAAAGGTGTGTCATGAATGCATAAACTGCATGTAGATACTAGTCTATTCGTGTGTTGATCAATTGTTTAAGTTATTGGTAAGGTTTCCCATCAACAGGATATTAGGAGTTAAGTTTTGGGGACAAAAAGTGATATGCATATTTTCTACTCTGCAGGGGGTTGGTGCCCCTAACCCTTGTGCTGTTCAAGGGTCAACTGTATTCTTGTAAAGCAACAACCCATTTACTGGGTTCAACTTATATATATATTTTTTATGTATGTGTGATAAATCTATCTAAACAAGTCTGAAAGCTTTTTCAATAAATATAAGATGAAAAATGTAAGTGATAAGTATAGCATTGTCATGGTTTAAGTGACAGGGTTTTTCTTTTAATGTTACCTGATAAAATCAATCATGCATAGTACAGCAAATGAAATGGTCACCTCCAAAGGTGGTAAAAGAGAGTTTGGTTTCTTTTCCTCTTTCTTTCTCTTTTTTGAATATCATTATGGACTCATGAACATTTATATACTTAATTTGTTTTAGTTACAGTCATTCTTTTTGCTCAGATTGTCCCAAATTTGGCCAGTGGGAAGCCCCTTTGGGCTAGCTCCTGTGCTCTTTGGACAAACCCCACCCCTAATCATTCTTTGAGCACTTCTTTGCTTTTTGTACAAGAAGTCTAGGGTACCCATTGTACTTCCTGCCTTTAGAACTTGAATTAATCATTTCACTCCATAACCACCTGGTTCCTTTTAGTGGATAGGGGTTCTTACAGCTATCAGAATGTCATTGCTTTTATGTTCTTTCAGTGAACAGGACCGAAGTTCATAGTGATACTTAAAATTTAAACTTAACAATACAGGGTTTTCACTTAACTTCTTTGATTTTTATACTTGTGTCTCCTTTCTCTTGGGCTTACCACTTTAGTTCCTGGCTCAGGAACCTTTAACTACTGTATATAACATTGAATATATAGAGCAAAAACTGTATGAAAATGAGACATTTACATAACAAGAAACTGCTAATGATAGTGTGTGTATATTTATATAATATATATAAGAATATATATCATATATGTAAACATTTATATGAGGATAATTAAATTTGTACTTGTGTACTAGTTTTATAACTAAGCATACTTTGTGAGTCAAATGTCTTCCCATAGAATATCTTCTCCCCCGTGCAGACCTATACTCAGGGAAAGGGATGTATCATAATTAAAAGAAACAATGTTTTTAAGAGACTCCTTGGGCTGCCTTGTAAACTGCTCCAAGTGGCTTTGGTTTTGTTTGGCACTTAGAGCTGTGTCTGCTGTTTGTGTTTTAGTGGCCTTCCCGGAGAAACCCGACCAGCCATTTTCCAGGTTGGCTTGGTTTTAGATCTTCGTATCTTCTTTCCCAGCTGCCAGGATGGGGTTGCTAAGACTTAGTTTGCATCTTCTTGAAAATCTCTTTTCTCTGTCCTTTCTCTGCCATGTAAGTTTTGAGTTTTTCTGATTTGGGACAGAAGGTGGTCACCGAAAGCTACATTATGTTCCAGTTCCGTTGTAAGACCCTGCAGTCAATTTGTTACTTTAAATTTTCTCCAGACAATAGAAACTGGAACAGAGCCCAGAAGTTCTGGCATATTCTTATGTTCTATTTTCTGTATACCTCGTGGTCTCCTAGCACCTATAAAGAGCCTTCAGACCCTACCTCCAACACCTGCATTCTCATATTCTTTCTCTCCCCTCCCACTCCTCTTGTTCCCCCTCAGCTTCCTCTTGCCCCTATCTTCACACACATCCTTCTGTAATCCTCTCTCTTTTATGGTTCAAAATAATGTATATTTGGAGCAAGTAGTTTTTAACTCTTTAGTTGAAAATATTCATTAATCCATGAAATGTTTAAGCACTGGTACCTCACATCCCCTCTAATCCTCAACAATTCCATTATATATAAACATTATTTTAACCGCTTTAAGGCTCATAAAGGTTGTGTAACTTGCCCACCCACAGTCATGCAATTTGTTTGGCAGAGCGTGGACAATAGCTACCTGTAGAGTTCTTACTATGTGCCAAATACGACCCTAAGCCCTTTATGTATTTTACACATAAAGGCATGAAAATTAGAGAGGTTGGAAAGAACTAGTCATAGTTGCCCAGGTCTTGTCTGCAAGATCTATGTTTGTTCTTCTGTGTCATGTTAACAATTATATAATGTATTATGAAACATGCCTTGATATTGCTGTTGGGTACAATGTGCTGTAGGAGTCCAGAGGGAAAATGAGCATGAGAATGTCCAATAGGGCTTCAAAGGAAAGGTGACATTTAAATTAGGCCATAAGAGATGAGTTTTTCCAAAGGGAGAAATACAAGAAGGCACTGTTGTCGATGAGAAAATGTGTTTAAGGACACAGGGGTAGCGAGTGGTTACGTCGCAGAAGCCTGCGGTGGCTGGAGCAGGCTGCGAGGCAGGGAGGTGTGCAGAGATGGTGTGATCGGGGCCTTGTGGACCGTGCTCTGGATTTGAATTCTGTCTTCTGTCTGGTGTGGAATCGTCGATGGGAAGTAGTGTGACCAGATTTCTGTTTGGGAAGTATACTGGTGACGTTGGGTAGGATGACTTAGGAGGGTTGAGACCAACTGATAGGAGACCATGATAACAATTCAGGCAAGAGCCTGACCCAGGACAGTAGGGAGGGATGAAGAGCCTCTGCCAGTGGAAGCTGTAAGTGGTAAGCAACTTTGATCAGTTCATCTGCTGGACTGCGCACACCATTGCTAACCAATTTTTTTTTTTAAAACCAGAACACAACTGAACTCAGTTTAAACTTGCTGTTATTCTGCTATTCTTAGTTTTAGTAATGATGTGTATATACACCTTTATGCTTGTGTGTATATACGAATGTGTGTATGATTCTGTGTGTATGCTAACTATAGTATATTATTATTGGGGTCCCCCCCCCAACTTAAAATATTGTAGAGGTCATTTTCTGTCAGTAAATCTGGAGCTGTGTAATTCATTTTGACAGCTGCTTAATATTTCATTAGATGAGTGTGCCATAATGTTTTTAACTAGTCTTTAGGTTATTTCTGATATTTTCCCATGACAGGGATGCAATGAATATTCTTTTTGTATATATAATATTATACATATGCAAGTATAGCCAAATTCCTAGAAATAAATTCTTTGAAAAATTTGAAATTCTTTGAAATTGCTAGTGAAGCAGATTATGCATTTGTAATTTTAATATGTTGCTAACTTGCTTTCCATACTGCCTATTTTCATGTACGCTCACCAACACAATGAGTTATCAGACTTCTTGATGGTAACTCCTCTGAAAGGGGAAAAGGGTATTGTACTGTAGCTTTGTGTATGTTTGAGCCATTTGCATTTCTCTAAGAATAATTTATCCTGTTTTCATTTTTCTCTTGTGTTATTGATCTTATTTAGCTATAGTAGCTCTTGATGTATTAAGGAAATTAGCCTTTTGACCGGTGTGAGTTCCAGATGTCCCTCCTCAGTGTGGTGATTGTCTTTTAGCTTGACTTTTAATAGTTATTACTGCAAAGTTTTCTTTAGTTAAATTTATCAGGGCTTTGTTTTTTGTTTTGTTTTGTTTTTAGAAACAGGGTCTCACTCTGTTGCCCAGGCTGGAGTGCAGTGGCTCAATCATAGTTCACTGCAGCCTCGAAATCCTGTGCTCAAGCGATCCTCCCACCTCAGTCTCCGGAGTAGCTGAGACTACATGTGTGCACCACTATGCTCAGCTAAGTTTTTAAAATTTTTTGTAGAGACAGGCTCTTGCTATATTGCCCAGGCTGGTCTCAAACTCCTGGGCTCAAACAATCCTCTCGCCTTAACCTTCCAAAGTGTTAGAATTATGGGTGTGAGCCACCGTGTCCAGCCAGAGTTTTATTTATTTTGGGGGGAGGTAGCTTCTGAATTTCATGTTATACTTAGAGAAGACTTTCCCTACTCTATGATTATTTTTAAAAACTCTTCCATTTTTTTCCTTCCAGCACTTGTATAGTTTAATTTTTTTTTTTGTATTTAAATCTTTCAACCATTTGGAATGGATTTTGGGGGTAAAATATTAAATGAGGATCAAATGTTTTTCCCTAGTTGTCCTAACACCATGTATTGAAAATTTAATCTTTCCCCGTTGATGTGAAATGTCATTAGGTATCTTCTTATGTGTGGGTCTTATCTACCTAGCTAGATCATATAATATGCTATTTAAAGACAATAATCTGGTACTATCCTGTCTTGTATCCCCCATAAAGCTGAGCATAATGATTTGCGTAAAATAGGTATGAAATTAATTTTTTTTACATTTAAAAAATTGTGATTTCTGTACATAGGAAAGTACACAAAACATGTACAGGTTGATGAAATTTTATAAAATGCACACCTTTGTAACCATCACCTAGTTGAAGAAATAGGCCATTTCCAGCCCCGCAAGAGTACCCTGTATACCCTTCCTAATCACATTCCTCTCCTATCTCCCAGAAGTAACCACTCTCTTGACTTTTTGTGACAATGATTTCCTTGGTTTTCTTTATATTAAGGTCAGACCATATGAAATTGCCATTTTTTGTAGATCAAAAATCATTGAATATCCAGTTTTATATTTTAACCTAGTAATTTTTATCACTTATGTATGGCTCTCTAAAGAGGATAGTTTTGTTGAGCCTGCTACTGCTACTGAATATTACTTAAATGGAATCTTTCTGTATTCTGTGTTGTTTGTGCTTCCTTCACTCACTGTGATGTAGTAGTCAACCGTGTTGTTGCAGGTTGTTGATTCTCATTGGTAGATACATTCTGTTATGTAACTACTACGTTTCACTTGTCCATTCCACTGTTGCTGGATTATGGGTTGTGTTTTAGTCAATCTGGGCTGCTATAACAAAAATACCATAGACTGGGTGGCTAAAACAACAAACGTTTATTTCTCACAGTTCTGGAGGTAAGGAATTCCCAAAATCAAAGCACCAGCGAGCAGATCCAGTGTCTGGTAAGGGCCCTCTTCCTGGTTTGTAGACAGCCCTCTCCTCACTGTATCCTCAAATGGCTCAGAAGGAAGTGGGGGGAAGCAGGCTATCTGATGTCCCTTCTTATAAGGGCACTAATCCCATTCAGTAGGGCTCCACCCTCCTGACCTAATTACCTCCCCAAAGCCCCACCTCCAAATGCCATCACATTGGGGATTAGGCTTCATCCATATGAATCTGGGGGACACAAACATTCAGTCCATAGCAAGTTGTTTTCAGTTTTGACTATTGCAAACAGTGTTGCTATGAAAATCCTTGTATGTGTGTTTTGATGTGTGTGACCAAGATTTCTTCTAGGACAGGATCAGCAAATTATGACTCTCTGCCCTTTTTTTTTTTTTTTTTAACTCTTTAAATACTTTTTATTTTGAAATAATTTTACATTTATAGGAAGTTGCAGATTTGGTACAGAGTTCCTGTATAGCCTTTATATACCTTCCCCTAATGTAAACATCTTACCTAATTGTGGTATATTTAAAACTAAGAAATTAATGTTGGTACAATATTGTTAACTGCAGACTTTTTGGATTTCATCTGTTTTCTCACTGATGGTCCCTCTTCTGTTATAGCTGTGGTCCCCAACCCCAGGCTGTGGACCGTTACTGGTCTGTGTCCTGTTAGGGATTGAGTGCAAAGCTCTGCCACCCCCCCAAAACCCCCTGGTCTGTGGAAAAATTGTTTTCCATGAAACTTAGGAACCTAGGTGAGGTGAGTGGCAGAGTCTCATCTGTATTTACAGCTGCTCCCCCATTGCTTGCATCACTGCCTGAGTGCCACCTCCCTCTCCCCACCTGCCCCCTCCCCCATCTGTGGAAAAATTTGTCTTCCATGAAATGGGTGCCTGGTGCCAAAAAGGTTGGGGACCACTGGTTATAGGACCCAATGTAGGATTCTACATTACGTTTAATTGTCATGTCTCCTAGACAGAAACAAACTTACCAGCTATAGTATAGTAGGTATATCATTACGTGTATGGTTCTTTTTGTTTTTAGCCTGATAGTATCCAGTCAAAACATTGTTTTCCAGAGTTACTATTACATAGCCTTTTAGGTTTTTTTAATTAATTAATTTATTTATTTATTAAAAATTTTGTTTGTGAGGAGGGTCTTCTAGTTGCTTTTTTTTTTTTTTTTTTTTTTTTTTGGTGGAGACAAGAGTCCTCGCTCTGTGGCCCTGGGTAGAGTGCAGTGGCAGCATTGCAGCTCACCACAACCTCCAACTCCTAGGCTCAAGCGATCCTCTTGCCTCAGCCTCCCGAGTAGTTGGGACTATAGGCGCATGCCACCTGGCTGATTTCTTTTTCCTTGAGATGAGGTCTTGCTCTTGCTCAGGCTGGTCCCGAACCCCTGAGCTCAAGGAATCCACCCGCCTCAAGCAATCCCAAGGAGCTAGGATTACGTGCGTGAGCCACCACACCCAGCCTGATTTCTTTCACCCAGAAAAAATCATTTAAAATTCATCCATGTTATTACATGGATGGATTGTTCCTTTTTTTAAAAAATTGAAGATGAACTTTGCATAACGTAGAATTAATCATTTTAAAGTGAGCAATTCAGTAGCATTTAGTACATTCACAATGTTGTACAACTCTCTCTGTCTGGTTCCAAAACATTTTTATCACTCCGAAATAGAACGCTGTTTACCCATTAAGCAATTTCTCTCCATTCCTTCCTCCCCTCCCTGTGCCCCCATCCTCTGGCAACCACCAATCTGCTTTCTATTTTTTAAATTATTATTATTTTTTTTAATTTAATGGTGGTTGGGCGAGGGAGCAGAGCCCAGTGACGTCACTGCTCCTCCCCCACCCCTCACACCCATGCTTTCTATTTTTATAGATTTACCAATTCTGGATATTTCATATGAATGGAGCCATACAACATGTGACCTTTTTTTAGCTGGCATCTTTCACTTAATATTTTCAAGGTTCATCCACATTGTAGCATGTATCAGTACTTTATTTCCTTTTATTAAAATTGTGGTTAAATATATATAACATAAAATTTGCCATTTAAATTATATTTACATGTACAGTTTAGTGGCATTAATTACATTCACAATATTGTGCAGTTGTCACCACTATTTCCAAAACTTTCATCATCCTAAACAGAAACTCTGAACCTGTTAAGCAATAACTCCCCATTTCCCACTCTTCCCAGCCCCTGATAACCTCTAATCTACTTTGTCTCTGTCAATTCGTCTCTTCTAGATATTTCATAATCAGTGGAATCATACAGTATTTGTCCTTTTGTGTCTGGCTTATTTCACTTAGCATAATGTTTTCAAGGTTCATCCATGTATTAGCATGTATCAGAAGTTCACTCCTTTTTAGTGGCTAAATAATTTTCTGTCATGATATACCACATTTTATTTATCCATTCATCTGTTGATGGACACTTGTGGTGTTTTCACCTTTTGTTTGTGGTGAGTAAATGCTGCTATGAACACTGGTACATAAGTATGTGTTTGAGTCTCTGTTTTCAGATCTTTTGGGGTTATTTACCAAGGAGTGGAACAGCTTACCGACTCCTGGTATATATTTAAGATATATATCTAAGATAGAGTATATATCTAAAAATGGAATTGCTGGGTCATACAGGTTGCAACTGTTTAGCTTTATTGGATAATGGTAAGCTGAATTCCAAAGTGGTTAGATCACAGTCTTGATAACACTTGGTTTTATCAGATTTTAAAATTTTTGCCAATTTGATCCATGCATAATGGTGTTTCATTGTGATTTTGATTTGTATTTCCTGATTTTTTAATGAGGTTGAACACATTTGCACATGTTTATTTAGCCATGTGGGTTTCTTATTTTATAACTGCCTATTCGTTTTCTTGTTGGTGGTTTGCCTTTCTAAATTAATGTTGACTAATTGATATCTCCAAATAATGTTTACTCTGTGTTTCTGCAGAACAAATAGTGGAGAAAGATGAAGGCCCATATTATACTCACCTGGGATCAGGCCCCACGGTAGCCTCTATACGGGAACTCATGGAGGAGCGGTGAGTGATGCACAGATGTCCAAGGAGAAATGGGCATGTTGTTAACAGAATATGAATTTTAAGCACCTCTCATTTTTCATTGCCTTGTACTAGACAGCATACAGAAAGGATGCCCTGATATCCAGATTATAGAAGGTTGAATGTGGGATTCTTACTTCCATTGCATTTGGGTTTCTTTCAGTCTATAGGTCCATCCAACATATGCCCCCACCCTCTTGAAATGTTTTCATTGAAGAAATGTGGTTCTATGGTTCTATCCTACAGGGTTAGTTTCCCACAGTCTAAATTTTGCTGATAGCTTTCCCGTGGTATTGTGGTATTGTTTAACATGTTTAATATGCCCTCTGTATGTCCTATAAATTGGTTGTTAGATCTAAAGGCCTGGTTGGAATCACCCAATCACCAAATCAACAATCACCAAAACTACTTTGTAGGTGGTATTTTTTGTACCTCCGCTAGGGGGAATGTAACATCTCACCTTTAGCTAGTAGGAGCCTATTTAGGTGGTCTTAATCCTTTTGATATGATCCTAGAGTCTTTAATAGCTTTCTTGATTTCTCATTTGACAAGATATTCTGGGCTCATGATGTACATTTATCCAAGAAGTCCTAGTTCCTTTTATTGGAGGAGAAAGTGTTTGGAAAACAGACTCTAGGTAGGGTTACTCATTGCTGTAATGGGTTCATTGTGTTTAGGCCATTTTAATAGAAGAGCTGTGTTGAATCTGTGGATTTTTTATTTTTGTTATTTAGTGATTAAATACATCATGTATTTATATTGACACTCCCAGTTCAAATTTAAGACTATGGGGTTTTTATTTAGTAGTTCTGGGTTTTTTTAAAAGCAGTTCTTATAGATGAAGACTTTAAAATCAGGCTGGGCATGGTGGCTCATGCCTGTAATCCCAGCACTTTGGGAGGCTGAGGCAGGAGGATTGCTTGAGGCCAGGAGTTTGAGACCAACCTAAGCAACATAGATGACCCCATCTCTACAAAAATTTAAAATAAATAATTAGCTGGGCATCGTGGCACATGCCTGTAGTCCCAGTTCTTCGGGAGGCTGAGGCAGGAGGATTCAATTGAGCCCAGGAGTTTGAGGTTGCAGTGAGCTATGACAATGCCACTGCACTATGATGACGCCAATGCACTCTAGCCTGGGCAACAGAGTGAGACCTGCCTCAAAAAATAAACCAGAAAACCCCCACCAAAACTATGTACATGTCCACAGCAGATAGTTAATACTCTTGAGTTCTCGTCTGTGGAGAGGTAATAGCTTGGTGGCTGAGCACATGAACTCTGGAGCTAGACTAAGGTCCAATCCAGGTACTGCCAATTACTGCTGAGTCCATGGGAAGTTGCTCTGCTCCTCTGTGACTCAATTTTCTTATCGGCAAAATAGAAATTATGATAAAAGGTACATATGCTGTAGCAGTGTTGTGAGGATAAACTGAATTGATGTATGGAAAACACATAATGCTTGTTATAAGTACTACCGAAAGAGTGGACAGTCATTGTCTACTTCATATACATATGCACTGATTGTGTTTTTTATAGCAAGCGTTAGTATTTTAATAATAAAGGCTAAGGTTATGTAGACGATAAACATATGTTTGCCCATATATATACATACAGATATGTGGAGGAAAACAGAGTGGCTTAGAGATCCCACAAATTTGGGAACCGGATTTTGTCTGACCAGGGGAACCAAACTAATCCTGTTGTCAGTGTAGCAGGGAGCATGATTTTTAACTAAACGACTGTAACGGCTCTCTGAACGAATAAAAGGTAAGATGGATGGAGAACAGTGATCTGTGATAATCGCTCTTAATTTCCTATGCCATGTGGAAACGTTGATATTCAGCGTAGCCTCTCAGAAAAGTATTTGGTCAAAGGCCCGATCAGTAAACTTAAGCCTGATTTAAAGGGTACTTCTGAGTATATGAGAATGAAACACATTTAAAACTATGTGCATATTGTCCATGTTTGCCTGCATGTGTCCACATGCATGTGTGTTGTAGTTCCCAGGTTGGGCCAGGCGGCATTTTGGGCAGTGATTTTTGTAAGCAATCTCGACACTATCAGTTTGCTACAAGGGAGTCAAATGTACAAGTTTGATCTGGGGCAGGTTTTTTGATTTGGGGGTCTTCTTGGTAACAATTTTATAAGATTTCCAGACAGTTGTCTTAAACAACTTTTAGTTATAGAAGAGTACCTTTTGAAATAAGGATTAAGAGATAGTGGTAAAGTTAAGATTTGTCTGTTTTTTTCCCCCCTCATTGCTTTAAAAAATAACAGCCAACTGTAAACTGATCCAAGGGAGGAATTCCTCTCAAGACCAGGAATACTTGTGTTTTTCCTTAGCAACTGGTTTATTTTTATCTTAAGGACCTTGTAAATCATGGAACAGATTGCGTTTCCATCTTTATGTTGGCTGCTAGTAAACTTAGAGCCAGATTTGTGTACCACCGTTAGGAGGATGGTAATTTCTCAACTTCGGCCCATGGAGCTATTCAGGTTCACTCCTGAGTTTTTTTGACAATGACCCTAACAAGCCTTTAATAGCTCTTTTGATTTCTCATATGACAGATGTCCCAGGCTTATCTCTTAAAAAACACACACAAGACCCCACTGATTGCATTTTGTGTACCAACATATCTTTTTTTCCCCCCTTCACTTTGATTTTATCACCTGTTATTTTTATTTTATAGACATCTTTTAAAAATCCTTTCTAGAACTAGAAGGGGAATTGAATGATTGATGAAAATCCCCTGGCTGGGGGTATAGTTTGTGAATGGTCCAGGTTGTCTCTTTCCCTAGACCTCTCCCCTCAGCCCTTTCTCTGCAGGACCACTCCATTTTCAGGAGTTGGCCAAAGGTAGGGAGGAGGAAATAAACTGAAATCAAGGAGACATTGGTGCTTTTAGCTTCTCTGGTAAAGATTTGGAGAAAGGAGGGGGTGGTAGAAAACAAATCATAAAATATCCCAATTTAGGATTCATACCTCTTGCATACCCAGGTCCTGAATGTCATAGATAATTGGAGTCAATTGTCAAACCTATATCTGAGAATGGTGCACCACACAGAACCTCCTTTGTTCTATCTTGGAAGGGAATTCTCTGCAGCCTAGGAGTTCATTAAATGTTTGTTCTCGAAACAAGGATCCAACACTGTGCTACCAAGTCCTCTGAGCTTTGGGTGAACTGGTCTCATTACTATGTGATGGAGATAACTCTATAGAAGCACAATTTTAGAGCAGTGGTTGTCAAACTTCAACAGGCATCAGAATCTCCTGAGGGCTTGTGGAAGCACAGATGGCTGGGCCCCAGCTGAGTTTCTGACCCAGCAGGTCCACAAGGGGACCCAAGAGTCTATGTTCTGTTTCTGCCAAATTCCCAGGTGGAGCTGATGCTGCTGGCCCTGGCACCACCCTTGGAGAACCGCTGGCTAAGATTATCAGTTACCTTTTAGAATAAGGTTTTAGCCTATCCTTGTAGACTTAGTTTACAGTCTAGAAGTTAGTCTATGTACTAGAAGGAGCTGGGCGTAGTGGCACACACCTATAGTTCCAGCTATTCGGGAGGCTGAGGCAAGAGGATCACTTAAGCCCAGGAGTTCGAGTCCAGCCTGGGCAACAGAGCAAGACCCTGTCTCTAAACAATATATATACTATTAGAGCCTCTTCATGATAGGCCAGAAAGTAAGACATTTAAGAAGAAAGAGCTAACAGGAGAGTTGGTTGGTTATCTTTAAACACAAAGAGGGAGTTCTATTTTTTGTGTGTATGTGTTTTTTTGGTGTGGTTTTTTTTTTTTTTTTACATCTAGCTCATCAGACTGTGCTTGGCCCTTTTTATTTGCTCTCTTATGTGAAATTCACTGCAGGATGCATTTCTCATAAGGTCAGGATGGTGAGGAAGGACCTGGTTAGAAAGCCAGCGTCCGTGTCCTCAGCTCACCCTCCTATGAGGATCATGAGAGTCCTTCTGTGTCAGAGTAGTGTGGTCACCTCGGGCTGTTCTTCCCAACAGGGATCCCCAAGACATACCAAGGGCCCCGGCCCTGCACTTGTGGGTGGCTTCCTGATAAATGCTTGTTGAAATGAAAGTTGTCCAGGAAGTAAACAAAAGTGGCACTACCTGATCTTTTCCTCTTCGTCCAGACCACGCTATGTAAACTCTGCAGAGTCCTGTCTCCAAACACTTTCTGTAAGGGACTAACAGAGCCTTAGAATTTTGATGTTGTAATTATCAGAAACACTTCTCATCCCTTTGCTAAGATCTTGAGTGAAACAGAGAACATGGAAGTCAAAGGAACTATAGATTAGCATTTTTTAAAAATCTTGGTTCTCTTTTTCAATTACAGAAATGAAACGAAAAGGATTTTTTTAAAAAAGTCTAAGTGTGAATAAAGCTCTAAAGTTTGCTTACCTTTCAATCTTTTCTAAGCATTTACGAAGATACACATATGTATGTAGAGAAATTTTGAACCAAATGGGATCAATCACAGTATACCCACTGTTTGCAGCTTGCTTTTTCCCCACTTAATTTCTTCCCATGTCAGTACATATAATTCTGTCTAATCATTTTTAATGGTGACATAGTTTTCCATTGTATGGAAGTTGATTTTACTATAAAATTTATTATAGTTGATAGCCAGTCCCATACTGGACATAAAAGTTTATAATTTTTCTGTTGATGCAACAGTGAATATCTTGTTCCTAAATCTTGGTGCATTTGTACAGTTATTTCTGAGGTAGAGAATTCTAGAAGTAGAGTGGGATCAAACTGGATTCATTACAGAAATACAAGTTTGATTTAGACAATCTGTTAAAATAGCACCCCATGTTTATTGGTGAAAGAAGAAAAACCTATTCAATCATATATTTGATAAGAATAATCAATTCTTGATTAAAAAGCCTTAGGACAGGAGACCCTTAGTAGCACCCTGCAAAGTAAAGAAATCTCTTTCCCAAAGCCAGCTTTGTGCTCAGTAATGAATTGTTGGAAACATTTTCAGTAAAGCCAAGAAGTAAGCAAAGATACCTGCTTGCACTTTAGAAGGGCTTGGCTAGTAGAGACAAGAGACTGGAATAAAAGTATAAAAAGCAGAAAGGAGAGGTGGCAAATGGCTATTATTTGCAGGGGATATGATAATACCTGA
Organism: Daubentonia madagascariensis; assembly: GCA_023783475.1. Lineage (NCBI taxonomy): Eukaryota > Metazoa > Chordata > Mammalia > Primates > Daubentoniidae > Daubentonia > Daubentonia madagascariensis. Next base: position 224,865 of record JAKFHU010000633.1, read on the forward strand.
AACTAAAAAAACTATTAAAAATAAGATGATTCAGTAAGATAGCTTTTTCATTATGAAAAATAATTAATATTTATTAGGCTCTTCCCTCATGTCAAGAACTTTGAAACACTTCAAATAATGTACTCCCAGTGGATTATAATTTGATTTTTACCAAGCCTAAGAAGTAGGAACCATTTTTCTTCTTTTTTCTTTCTTTCTTTTTTTTTCCCCCCCATTTAGAGATAGGGTCTCATTCTGTCACCCAGGCTGGGATACAGTGGCCCAATCATAGCTCACTGTACTAACTTTCCTGGGCTCAAGCAATCCTCCTGTCTCAGCCAACTGAGTAGCTAAGGCTACAGGTACACGCCACCACAGCCAGCTAATTTTAAAATTTTTTGTAGAGATGAGGTCTTGCTATGTTGCCCAGGCTGGTCTCAAACTCATGGCTTCTAACAATCCTCCCGCCTTGGCCTCCCAAAGCACTGGGATTACAGATGTGAGCCACTGTACCTGGGCCCACATTTATGTCCATTTTGCAGATACGGAAACTGAGGATTAGAAAAGTTCTGTAATTTGGCCACAGTTATTTAGCAAGAAAGTGTCTGGACTGACACTCAGACCCAGTCTGTCTGACCTCCAAGGCTGTATGTGCTTTAACCACCATTGCCCCCATATAGTTGTGTGGCCTTGGGCAAGTCGGTTCAACTCTGGGGCCATAGTTTCATCACCTCTGAACATATTGTGGTTGATTAGATGGTCTCAGAGTCTGAGGCTCTGAAGCCCTGAGTGTGTGTGTGCACATGTGTGGGCCAGGGCAGGGGATATATGCAGGAACCAGGTGTGTTTACTATCCAGGGGAACCTTGTAGCTGGCGTTTGTGCTTGGTAGGGTCACTTCCTTCCAGCCTTAGCTATGTGTCCTCATCATGATCATATGTCAGCTGGGGGTTATTCAGAGAGAACATTAAGGGTTACCCCCATTTATTTTCTTTTATTTACTGTATTTATAAATAGCTAACTATCAGAGTGCCTCAGCTAATGGGGCCTATATACAAATGCCTGTGTTTAGCCTTTGGTTTCAGTTCCCTTCCTGGAAGCTCAGAGGTAATAATCAGGGACATTCTGTTCAACTGCTGCTTTGCCCTGGGACAGAGATGGGCCAGATGGATAGGAGCAGAAAAGTTTCAGGTGAACCAGGGCCTGGGAACCTGGAAGTGGCCGTTGTGTCTGCAGAACCTGTAATTACAGAATAAACGTTTAAAGCTTTCTCTTTCTTCTCTCTTGCCTCCACAGTAACTATAAACCCAAACTGAAGCACACCAAGACTGCCTTCTTACCAACAGTTGTTCTCTTATGGGGTTTCCCAGTGGTAATGGTGGCTTCTGTCTCCCTCTGCAGGTATGGAGAGAAGGGGAAAGCCATCCGGATTGAGAAGGTCATCTACACTGGGAAGGAAGGGAAGAGTTCCCGCGGCTGCCCCATTGCAAAGTGGGTGAGTGTCAAGCCTCGCTCTCCTCACTTCCTTGCCTTGTGTAATTGAGCCGGCTGCAGGCCTGGGCCAGGTCTGGGGCTGGGGGTGGGGGTGGGGTGCAGATGTAGGAGGTGACATGTTTACTGTCCAGGTGGACTTTGGAGCTGGTGTCTGGGGCTTGGTTAGGGTCATTTCCCTCCAGCCTCAGCTATTTGTTCTCACTTTGTTTAAATGCCAATCCCTGGGTCCTGGGCTGGCCTCAGAACTGCATTAGTCATCATACCCAGCTCATACTGTCCCCATGGTTCAGGGCTGCAGGAGTACGAAAAGGGGAAACTGGAGATGCTGTCATTACCTGATGCTGGCCCCACTGTGGACCATTTGACTCCCCTTCCCCTTCCCTTTTCCTGTGCCTTGGAGCTGCTGGTGCTCCTGTCTCCTGCCTGGAGGCCAGGGCTAAAACTGAAGGCTGGCATGCTGACACCCAGCCGAGGGAAGAGGCTGGGCTTTTGGGTGTGGTTGTGGACCAGCTTGCTCCTGCCTGGCTTCTAAGTCCCTGTTTCCTACCAGGCAGCCTGAGCAGGGACAGCATCAATGACTCAGACCCCAAGTCACCAAAACAAAGTCCTAAGTACTTTGCCCTTCCAGGCCACAGAGATCTTTAAACAGCAGAGCACGAGCTATTGCAGAGTAGTGCTCGGGCACGACAACGAGGTTCATCAGCACCTTGGAGCTCAGCACTGTGCTTGTGCTTGGTAGGGGGAGCACACGTGTAGGGGGAAGGCTCAGTCCCTGTATTCAAGGCATTTCTGCCTTAGAGACATGTGAAATAGTCATAGAGACTGGAATAATTTAGGTTACCATTGTGAGGCAGACTTGGGGCTATAGTTCAGGGTGGGAGGAATGTTCAGGCTAAGTTTCCCCAAGAACGGGTGTGTTCATGGGATTGTGAGTGAGTACTGGGCCATATTAGATGGGCCAGGGAGAGGGTAGAAGCATTCCTGGTGAGGAGGGTCACCTGGGCAAGGGTGGAGCAGCTGGGTGGGCGTACACACGGCTGACTTTGCATGAGGGAGACTGGTAAGATGAACTTTGTCAGCACATGTCCGTCTGCACACATGCCCGTTTTGATCTGGTGTATATCCCGTGCCTTTGCCTCTTTCTGTTTAATGAAAATAAAAGGTGTCTGAACTTGAGCTACCATGTAGCTATTTTTAGCAATTTTCAGTGAGCATTGCAGAAAAGAATCTGGAACTGTTTAGTCCACTCACAGGTGTGAAGTAGCAGGTTGCCCTGCCCTCGTGAGAGATGGTCGCTGCAGCGGGAGGTCTGATGTGGCCAATCATGATGGGGTGTTACTTCCCCAGAGAACCCACCAGAGAGATGGCATCAGCCACAGAGTACCAGCTGTCCCCTTATCCTGCTAATTCATGCAGTTGTTGAGGAATTCCAATGTCTTGGCCATGAAAATGAAGATTCTTAGGTCACAGGCAGAGTTAGGGACTTTCCCAGCTTCAAAAAAGTTGGCTCCTTAAAGAAAGAACAGTTGGTTCCATGGATGGCATTAAAGGAAAGAATAATGCGTTTCCGGACCTGGATACGGATGGTGAAGTGTTAGTCCCCAGCCAGGGCTTGTGTGGCTCTGCTGAGGGCTGGGAAGAGCACGTTTGCCTGGCACCGGCCGGCCAGTTCCTGGGGCAGGGAGAGAACAGCAGAACGGTGGAGGGGGAGGAACTGGGTCTTTGGTACGTCAGTCCTCTGGGGTTTGTGGACAGATGCACAGAGCAGCACACATGAAGCTCAGTGCACTAGAGGTCATGTCCAAGGAGGGCACAGCTCATAGCTATCACCAAGCCCTGGTGGGTGAGCGTAGGTAGCAGTGCACAGTGGCAGTGTTTGCGGAGGTGGGGAGATTGCCATGTCTCATGAATGCAGAAGAAAGGAGAGGGGAGAGACTGTTTTTTACGGGAGGAGCAGTTGGTTCGTAGATCACAGAACTGTTGCAGTGGCAAGAAAACAGCGGTGTGAGGGCTTTTTGTTTTTCCTGTCCACCGTCTCCTTTGCAGTGGTGGGCTTCTGTTGTTTCTGGCTACACAGCTGCCAGATACCCTAGTTTTTCTATGTAAAGAGTTCCACCTCCTTTGGAAGTTGGAGAAAGGGTGGGTATTCCCCGTCCCGCTGGGAAAGTGACCCATAAACGCTTAGAAGGACAGCTATTCCTGGTGGCAGTGTGGCATCAAGCCCAGAGTAGTGCTCTGTGGCCACGAGTGAGTAGATGCTGCCTCCTATGGGTCTCCCCACCCACCTGGCCCTGTGTCCAGAGGCTGGGTTTTGTTTTCCAACCAGGGTTCACGTCTGTGTTTGCAGCCTGTCCCTCACCCCCCAACCAGTACCTTCAGATAAAAGCAGTGTGCTCGACGAGTTCTAGGCTTGTTCTGACTGGCCAGGATTTGGGGGACAAAGTTGAGGTGCATCACGGGTGCCTAGCATGTGTGTTGAGAGAATGATCTGAGAAGCAGTGGGTCGACCCAGAGAGCCCTCTGGTGATCTGATTTTAAGGTGGCCTGTACAGAATACGGAAGATTCCAAGCATGGGAGTGAGAGAGTGGCCCAGGTAGCGTTCCAGAGGCTCAGAATAATGGAAGCACGCCAGAAGCAGACACTGAAGACGGCAAAATGGACACTGGTAAAACAACCACGTAGGTGCTGCTTGGGCCAGTGTGTAAAGGTAACAGAAGTCAGAAGGCAGGTATCTGAAGGTTCACTGGAGGGTGGAGCAGACTTACTCTGAAAACGGCAGAGGTTGGAACCAAGCACCGTGGTGGGAATTATGAGAGGACAGATTTTGGTTTCTGCTAAGTGTCGTGCTACTTTTTGTTCAGTGGTCAGGGACTTTCTTTTTTTTTTTTTATTTTTATTTTTTTATTTCAGAATATTATGGGGGTACAACACTTTGCCTATATATATTGCCCATGCACTGCCCGTGTCAGAGCTACAATCATGGTCATCCCCCAAACTGTGCTCCCTGCATCCATTCAGTGAGAGTTTTCCCATCCCCTCCAACCCGCTCCCGCCTGCCCGCCCCCGATGAATATTATTGCCGTGTGTGTCGTAAGTGTTGATCAGTTAGTACCAATTTGATGGTAAGTACCAGTGGTGCTTGTTTTTCCATTCTTGTGACACTTCGCTTCGAAGAATGGGCTCTAGCTCCATCCCGGATAATACCAGATGTGTTAATTCACCGTTGTTTTGTATGGCTGAGTAATACTCCCTGGTATACATATACCACATTTTATTAATCCACTCATGTATTGATGGGCACCTGGGTTGTTTCCACATCTTTGCAATCGTGGATTGTGCTGCTGTAAACATTCGCATGCAGATGTCTTTATTATAGAATGTCTTTTAATAAGATCCTAGGCTTAGAGTCCAGGTCAGGGAATTTCCGCCCAGAAACGGGGTGAGATGTTTATGATTCTGTGATGGAATATGAGCCATCTCTGTTGCTGTGCTCAGGTGTGGATGTGCTTATGCCTTCATTGGCCTTTGACTTTTACACTTTTGTGCCTTTCATCCTGCTGGGTTCCTTCACAGGAATGTTTGAATGTTATTGTTTTCTTATAGTTTTTTGAGTGTACCCATAGGCCTGTGAGGATGTTGCCACAGAGCCATCTGCTTGTGCCTAATGACATTTGAGCATTTGCCATTCGAGGAACCAAATGGCATAACCTCAGTCACAGCTGTGACTGGTTAGGTGTCTTACTGTGCACTCTGAACACGTCTCCCACGAGTGCAATTGGTCAGGGAGTGGAAAAGTTGACTATAGTCCTGTGAAAACCCTAGTCACCGGGACCACTGACTTCTCAGTGGCCACAGATATGTGTCGATGCTGTGATATGCCCAGCTTCATCTGCAGGAAGCCAGGCAATCACACAGGAAGTTCTAACACAATGTCTGATTTAATATTGTGTTCATGTATTACTGATTCCCAAATACAATTTAAAAAATGATGCTATAATCGATGCATCAGTGGGGAGGGACCATTATCACTGCCTGAAAGCAGGAACTCCTGAGCACAGAGATGTTTTGTTCAGCATGCAAAGTATCTTTTAAAAGTTTCAAAGAAATTCTGACCCATGCTACAACATGTGTAGGACATTACACTAAGTGAAATAAGTCAGTCACAAAAGGACATATTGTATGATCCCACTTACATGAGGTACTTAGAATAGCTAAATTCAGAGATAGAAAGTAGAATGGTGGTTGCCAGGGGCTGGCAGGAGGGGAGAATGGAGCATTATTGTTTAATGAACAGAGCTTCAGTTTTGCATGATGGAATAGTTCTCGAGATGGATGGTGGTAAGGGTTGTACAACAATGTGAATGTACCTAATGCCACTAAACTATGCTTAAAAATGGTTAAAATGGTAAATTTTATATACATTTTACCACAATTAAAAAAAAGTTGTGCTCACGTTCTTGAAAAGGGAGATTTCATGTAAAATTTGGATTTCCACTTTTTCTTGCAAAATTGGAAGAATTAGCTACACAAGGCTGGAATTCCCACTAGGCGGCAGTTGATGGTGAGAAGGCCTGGCTTCCCCCTCTTGATGGGCAAAGGCTTTTCACTGGCAGTGATCCACACCTCCCCCTAGGTTTGCATCTGGCCCCACTTTCTGCATTTGTGTTGCCTGTCTGGGTACCCCTCTCGACCTCTCCCTGCACTGACCGGCTCATGACCAAGTCTCTCTGTAGTCCAGGCATCTCCTGACCTCCAGACCCTCCTAGAGATAGCTACTCAGGTGTTCCAAAGTGCCTCGGCCTCAGCATGCTCCCAGTTAACTTGCCAGTAAACAACATCCACTCAGTCTCCTAAGCCACAAAATGTGGAAGTCGATTAAGGTGTTTCCCTGTCCTCAGCCCCTGTAGTCAGGTGGTCCTGAAGCCACTTTTCTCCTAAATGTCTCAGGAGTCCATTCTTTTCAGTGGTGCCCCAGCTGGTCTGTCTGTCTCATCCTTCTCCTGACTCTCTGCCACCCCTTCCTAAAGCATGAAACTCTTTTACAGAAGTCCCTAGCTCACAGTTCTTTGTGGAGCCCCCACCTCGAGGCCTTACCCCTCAGCCTGACACTCGCTCGAGCCCTTCCCAGTTTACCCTCATCCTCCCCTTGCCACAGGCCCACACATCTGGTCCCAGAATTTCTTGGGATTCTTTGGGAGGTTTCAGCCACCTCATTCTCCAGGACGCTTTGCCCTGGCACACCTTCCTGTGAGCCAGGACAGCATTTTGGGAGTTGAATGAGGAACCTGGACCAGGGAATGGCCAGATCCTAGGCAGCAGAGCAGTTCATGCCCAGGGCCTGTACATTGTTTAAATTAACAGCTTTATTGAGATATAATTCACATACCATACAATTCACCCATTTGAAATGTGCAATTCAGTGGCTTTGGTATATTACATTATTTTTTTGAATTGTGGTAAAATATGTAAACGGAAAATCTAACATTTTAACTGTTTTGAAGTATATAGGTCAGTGGCATTAAGTGCATTCACAGTGTTGTGCAACCATCACCACAGCCTATTTCCAACCTTTTGCATCATCTCATACTCAGACTCTGTGCCCAGTAACAATAACTCCCCATTCTCCCCTCCTCCAGCCCCTGATAAGCTCTAATCTATTTTCCGTCTCTGTAAGTTTAACTGTTCTAGGTACCTCACATAGGTCAGTCATACAATGTTTGTCCTTTTGTGTCTGGCTTATTTCACTTAGCACGTTTTCAAGGTTTATTCATGTTGTAACGTGTCAGAATTTCATTCCATTTTAAAGCTGAATAATATCCTATTGTATGGATATGCTCTATTTTATTTATCCATCCATTGCTTGATAGATGCTTGGGTAGTTTCCACCTTTTGGCTCTTGTGAATAAGGCTGCTGTGAACCTGGATGTACAAGGATCTGTCTGAGTCCTTGCTCTCAGTTCCCTGGGGTATATTTCTAGATGTGGAATTGCTGGGTCATATGGTAATTCTGTGTTTAGCTTTTTGAGGAACACCAAACTGTTTACCACAGGGCCAGCCCCCTTGCTTTTTAGCTAAAAACACTCACCATCTTCTCTACAAATGTTTTAGGACACATAAAAACCTCTGACTGTATTTTGACTTACAATTTTATCTATGTATTTTTCCTGCTAAGCCTATGTCATCAATAACTTGGTCTTTGTAATTATTTTTTATTTTGCTCTTTAAAAAAATGACTTTTGTGTTTTTCGTTCCCTAATTATAATGGTCTCTTAGCCTGTGTGGTTGCTGTCACCACGGTGTGACGTCCCCAGGTCCATGCAGCAGAGGGAGGGGTGTGTGGTACCTGTGTAGAGGAGCGTGGGTGCCTGGCTCCTGTGGCTAATGGAACCGCCCCTTGTCCCTGCAGGTGATCCGTAGGCACACGCTGGAGGAGAAGCTGCTCTGCCTGGTGCGGCACCGGGCGGGCCACCACTGCCAGAACGCTGTGATCATCATCCTCATCTTGGCCTGGGAGGGCATCCCCCGTAGCCTTGGAGACACCCTCTACCAGGAGCTCACCGACACCCTCCGGAAGTATGGGAACCCCACCAGCCGGAGATGCGGCCTCAACGATGAGTACGTGGTGGGGTGCAGTGTGTATGTGGGGGGGGGCAGGGGGCCAGGGATGAAGGGGAGCCTGGGCAGCCCTGGGGAAAGTTCCCGCACTGTCCTGGGCGCTATTTGTCCTGCAGAGTTAGAACTGTGGTTGAAGAATGCTTGACCTAGGTTCAGGTTCTGGCCCTGGCTCAAGAAAGTCTGTTAACTTGGCTCAGCTTCACTGATAAACCCCAGATCAATATCCAGATGCTAATGATGTCAATAAATGTGAGGAAGTATATGTGCCCCACAAATATAAGGTGTTGATGATACTTACAAAACCTGCCCTTATTGAGGTTTTCCTATTTTTTTAAATTAAGATATATTTATTTACAATAAAATTCATCCTTTAGGTATATAGTGTGGAGAGTTTTGATAAATGTTTACAGGCACGTAGCCACCACCATCACAATCAAGATATAGGACAGTTCCATCATGCCCCCAAATTCCCCCATGCCCTTTATAGGCAAGCCCTTCCCCTAGCCCCTGGTAATCGCCTTTGCACAGTTGTCACATAAATGGGATCATGCAATATGTAGCTTTTCTTCCACCAAACATAACATTTTTGAGGTTCGTCTGTGTTGACCTGTGTGTCAGTAGCTCATTCCTTTTTATCACTGAGTAGTATTCCACTGTGTGGTTGTATCACAATGTGTTTATCCATTCCCCCATTAGGGGCATTATGGTTGTTTCTGGATTTTATTAAGCACTGAATTTTCATATCTGTATTTATTTGTTTAAAGGCCTGTCAACATTTAGGCTATAGGAAATAGAGATGTTCAAACCCTGGGTTTCACATTATTTCCCTGTGTTGGAGCTGGTCAAGATATTAGAGTTAAGGAAAAGTATAAACCTTAATGGGTTTTTACTAGATTCTTCCTCCTTATCTCAAACAACCTATGTGCTTCTCCCAACAGCAGATTTGGTTAGACCTTCAGGCTCAGGGTGGGAGCAGAGCAGGCTGCTTGGAGCTGACTTTCTACTCAAGGAAATTTGAGAGAGGGGTTGGGGGCAGGGAAGCATGAATCCAGTCACTGGGAGGCTGGTGGATGCCAGGCCTCAGCGGGACCACCACTTGAGGGAGGAGGAAGATTCCAGAACAAAGGGATATTGCATCTGTATGCCTACCCTGTGATGTATTGCAGCCGGACCTGCGCTTGCCAAGGCAAAGACCCCAACACCTGTGGTGCCTCCTTCTCCTTTGGTTGTTCCTGGAGCATGTACTTCAACGGCTGTAAATACGCTCGGAGCAAGACACCTCGAAAGTTCCGCCTCGCAGGGGACAATCCCAAAGAGGTAAGCAGAGCTGCAGGGAGCGCAGGTACCCTCCCTGCCACCCTTTTCTGCCTGGCATCCTCAACAGTCCATTGGGAGGTAGGACTGGCTCACCATGACTCAGATGCACAGAAAGTGGAACTTGCTTTACTTTATTTTTTAAACTGACCTTGTGTTGCTATGAAACAAGGAGTGTGGGGTGTGTGGACAGGCATGAAGCGTGAAAAATTAGGCTTACCAGTTACAGTGCCTGAGATTCTTTCAGTTTAAACAATCTGTTTAAGGTAAATATTCTAAATATTTCCACCTCTCTCCTGCCGGAGCTCCTGAGGAGGTGGGATACCGAGTCCCTTTGCTAGATCCAGGCAAACATCTTGATCCCAGTCTCAACCTTCCAAATCTCTCCAAGCTCCTAGTCCCAGAAGGGCTTCCCCCTTGCCCCTGGGGCAGGGACGTCTCTTGGGAACATCTTCTCTACACCAAAGCCCATATCACCTTCTATGCTCCGACAAGCTTTGTTCTTGGAACAAAGGAAGTAAAAGGAAGCATTTTGAAATTTAGAACTCTTTATTCCCCCAAACCTGGCTTTTAGACTATGTGTGAGCTTAAAATAGTCTAATTTGATACTAGACTTTTATTTACAATAGGGTCTACCACCCCCTACCCCAAAGCAGCAAATGCAGCCATTTCAATGAATGGAGAAGCCCCAGGGCCACCATGACCTAAGAACTACCAAGAATGAAAAGACGTTGGTTTAATTTCTCACTAATACCTTCCCTGTTCTATCAGCCACCATTTCTGGTACATTTACCATATGCTGGGTCCTGTGCTGAGCACCTCACAGTATCTCGGGTAATTTCATGACCCTCGCTTTACAGATGAGGTAAATGGCTTGCTCAAGGCCATATGGTTAGTTAAAGGTGAAGGCAGGATTTAAACCAAGCCTGTGTTTCTCTGGAGCTCATGAGCCTCACCCTCATGCTGCGCTGGCTTTGGGCCCTCTGTGCTGATAGCAGCATCTAGACAGCAGCCAGGGAGGTGGCCTGTCCCGGGCTGGTTTGTTTGGGAAATGGCTGGCAGCCCTGGCCACCCCACTGGATGGACAACTGAGCCATTGGTTTTCATCTTCCATTTATAATTCTATGTACTTGGCTCCTTTTCTCTGTTCTGTCCTGCTTTCTTCTTCATATGCTTTATGCCTGTGCTCAAGGCCTCTAAGGAGTTCCTACAAGCCCTACTTGCTACCCTTGGAGAGCCAGAGAGAGGCTGTTGTTGCCTAAAACTCTCTGCCAGATGTGACCAGGTAGCTGCTGCTTTGCCTAGAACAGTGCTGTCCAGTGGAACTTTCTGTGAGATGGAAATGTTCTTTGCTATCTGTACAGGAACCACATCTAGCTTTTGAGCATTTGAAATGTGGCTAACACAAATGAGAGAATGAAGTTATAATTTTACTTAATTTTAATTAAAACTAATCTGTATTTCAAAAATTACATGTAGCTTGTGACTAACACATTATAGGTGCCAGTCTAGCAGCTAGAGCTTTGAGCTTTGTTTGCATACCTGGCTCAGGGCCAGACTGGCTGTGGAATTTCCAGCACAGACCCTGTCTTGCCTCTTTTCCTGTCCTATAGAGGAAGGATCCATATGCTCATGGTTTTTCATGCCCACTATACCATGTCTCTGACCTAGGGTGTTCAGCACTCGAAAGCAAGAACCTGTTTTATGTGTTCTGGGCTGAACTGGACCAAGGCCTGGAAAGAGAAGTAGCTTAGCAGTCAAGATGACTGGACCTTCAGGCAGTGGCTTTTCCTGGGAGCTTCAGTGTCCACAAATGGACATGGTACCCACACCCCTCCCAGAAAGAACGCCATAAAGACACCCGATGACACCTCAATTCCCACCTTCCTGGTGACACCCCTGTGGTGGTTCTGGAACGGTGGTTCATTTCCAGGGTGCAGAGTTTGCCAGGCAGGGCCACTCTGGATGTGTGTGACTGTTCTCTCCACAGGAAGAAGTGCTCCGGAAGAGTTTCCAGGACCTGGCTACCGAAGTTGCTCCCCTGTACAAGCGGCTGGCCCCTCAGGCCTATCAGAACCAGGTACTGGGCCCCAGGCCTTTCTCTGCCCAGCCTCCCTGCAATGGGGAAGCTGGAGGGTGGGCTCCTTTGTGCTCTTATGGGAAGAGCCCAGCCCAAGTAAAGCAGTGATGTAGTTCTTTGATAAGACCCCCTTTTACACCAAGCATCCCATGCCATCTCTCCTCTGTCCCTGGTCTTCACTCCCTTTCCCCTGATAATCCTCCACCTCCTTAGGTCTGGTTTCCTATGGGTGAGGCCCGAGTTTCTCTCCCCTGACAACCCACAAGGAAGCAATTTCCACAGGGGCCTGAAAGTAACTTTTTTGGAGCTGGGGCTCTTAGCCAGAAAACCTCCCTCCTGCAGTCCAAGTGCAAGGCAGCTGTGATCCCTAACTTCCCTCCCTCCAAGACCCATCTCCCCAGGTACAGAATCAGGGCCATTCACCTCAGGTCACAGGAACAGCTCTCTTTGGCCATCTCCACAGGTGACCAATGAGGAAATAGCGATCGACTGCCGTCTAGGGCTGAAGGAAGGGCGGCCCTTCGCAGGGGTCACAGCCTGCATGGACTTCTGTGCCCACGCCCACAAGGACCAGCATAACCTCTACAACGGTTGCACCGTGGTAAGGGAGCCTGGGTCCCATCACAGGCTGCCTGCAGGATGATCCTGGAAGGGAGCCCACCTGCGGTCTGTGCAGAAAGGCGGGCGCAGGGTAGGGAAGGACATGGAGACAGGATTCCCAGAACTCCAGGAGGTGCCCTGCAGACTGCCTGCTCCTGCCTGCTTCTCAGAGAAAATCCTCACCAGAGTGAAGGGACAAAGCTGGCTTTGTGTCCGTGATTTAGGTGGATGCTGCAGAATGCAGCCCCTTGGGCACCTGGAAGTCCTCCGTTATCTAAAGCATGGTTCCAGGTCTCTGTGGACACTTGGATTTAAATCCAAACAAATCTTTAATTCATTCATTGCACAAATGTTCATGGAGTGCCAGCTCTGCCCAGGCATTGCTCTTGATGCTGGGGGATAAAATGGACAAAGTCCCTACCCAAGTATGTGATACAATGCCCGGTGGCAATGAAGGCCATGAGGAAGAAATGAAGTAGGGTAAGGGATGAAGGCCTCTCTGAGGAGGGGACACTGAGCAGAGAAATGAACAGAGTGAGGGAGTGTGGGGGTGGGGTGCCCAGGCAGAGGCTGGGTGTGTTCAGGAAGCCAGTGAGGCAGGACAGAGTAAGCAAGGGGAAGAGGGGCAATGAGGTCAGAGAGGTGGGCAGGGCCCAGATCACGGGGGCTTCCGAGGCTGGGGGAATGTGGGTTGTGCTGAGTGTGGTGGGAAGCCACTGGAGGGCGTTTCAGCTGGGCAATGGTAGGGTCTCATTACAAAGTTAAAAGTATGCTTTTACTGCTGCAGGTGAAGAAAGAAGTGTGTGATGGTGATGTGGGTACGGGGCCGAGGGGAGAGAATGGGAGGAAGGAGGACAGTTCGGAGGTGGGCAGGCATCCAGGCCAGAGGTGACAGGGCTCTGGCAGGAGTCAGGGGGCATATAACGGGACAGATGTCAGATGATGATGAAGGGACGGCTAAGGGAACTTGCTGAGGGACTGGATAAGGGATGTGAGAGAGAAGACTGGAGGACCACTCCAAAGTTTTTTGCTTGAGCAACTGGGCAAGTGTGGGAAGCATTTCCCAAGATGTAGAATAACAGGGGAAGGCCAAGTTTGGGGTGAATAATGAAGAATTCTAATTTCAGATGCCTGCTAGAGGTGCAGGTGTAGGTATGGAGTAGGTAGGGGCGAGGGAGGGTCTGGAGAGCATGAAATTCACACGTGGAGCATGAGGCCCGGTGGTATCACCAGGGGTGTGCATGTGGATGGAGCAGAGAAGAGGTCTGGGCTCAGGGGATAGCCTTGAAGGTACAGTGCTGACTCAACTCTCTGCTGTGCTCTTTAGCTAGGTTCTGGGCAGACAGGGCTCCTGGGGGCAGCAGCACATTCATCTGGAAAGGGGGCTCCCAGTTCTGCTTGTAGCTCCTGACCCTGGGGATTGCTGGCCCCACCCCAGCATTTCATTTCTTCACCTGTCTTCTGTCCCCATGCCCAAGCCTGAGAAGCAGGACAGGGTGGGCTCCTGCCTGCACTCTGTTGTGAGGGTTTCTAGCTGAAACATACAGGAAGGGCAGGCCCTCCAGGGCTAGAGAGGCAGGGAAGGAGGGAGCACAGTGAGCCTTTTTGGATTCCTGAGCTTCTAGAGTTTGGGGTGAAAAAAAAATATTTTTTCCAAAATTGAAAAGTATTATTTTTTCTAATTAAACATTAACTACTCATTGTAAAAAGAAAGATTAATATAATATAAAAAAGAAGCCAATTATGGTGATTCATGCCTGTATTCCCAGCACTCTGGGAGGCAGAGGCAGGAGGATTACTTGGGTCTAGGAGTTCGAGATCAGCCTGAGCAACATAACCAGACTCTGTCTCTACAAAAAAAAAAAGAACCTGGGCGTGGTGGCATGCACCTGTAGTCCCAGCTGACACAGGAGGATCGCTTGAACCTGGGAGTTGAAGGTTGCAGTGGCCTATGATGATGCCATTGCACTCTAGCCCAAGGAACAGAGTAAGACCCTGTCTCAGATAAAATTAGAAAAGATTACCTGAAATCTCATAGAGGTAACACCACTGTTAGCAGTTTAATGACCATCCTTTCAGACACCCAAATGTGTGTGTGCGCATGTATAGCTATATGAAATTTTTCACAAAAGGGGTCACATCATATATACATGGTGTTCTGACCTGCTTTTCTTAACTCAAGGGTTACTCAGGCTTTCTGTGTCAATGGATGTAGACTTAATTTTCTGAGGCTATGTATATGGCTCTGCCATCATTTATTTAACCAGTCCCCTGTGGATGGACAATGCGTGCTTTTAGACATTTCCCTTCTGTAAACCATCAGGAGGGGCCACCCTTATTACATCTTTGAATAGTAACCTCCTTGAGGTTGTGCTTACATTTACAGGCTTAGTGTGCTAATTCTCCTGCTTACTTGGAAACACTGGATTTTGTCAATCTTTTTAGTCTTTGCTGCCTGAAGTGGCAAACATACAATCTCATTTTAATTTACTTTCCTTTCATTACTAGAGAGATTGAACATCTTTTCCTATTTTTCTTGCCTGTTTTAATTTCATCTTTGTGAATCCTATTGATGTCCTTTGGTAATTATTCTTTTTTTAGTCAGGATGGCCATGTCTTTTGACATTTGTAAGGCATCTTTTGTATGTTAGGGGTAGAAATACAATTTCTGCTGTATCTCATCCTTTGCATTTAACCTTTAGTCTATTGTTTATGGCATTGGGTCTTAGAGAATGGTAGGAAGCAGGGTTGATAGCCAGTCCAACCCAGAAAGTATGCAATAGACTGGTCAGAGCAAAGAAGGTCAAAGACCCATGCATACTGAGGAAAGAAATACGCTGGGTAGAGCATGACAGCAAAGGAGGAGCTCCAAGTGATTGGGTTAATAAAGCTGGTGCCATAAAAATGTAAAGTTTCTATTCAATAATAAAACACTACAATCAAAATTGAAAGGCTGATACAAACTGGATAACTTGAGTTATCCTTGTATTAAGAAAAGCAGATCATAGAACAGCATGGACATAGGATGTGATCCCATTTGTGTAAAATTTTGTATTGCTGTACATGTGCACACACGCACATACATTCAGGTGTCTGGGTGATCATCAAAGTGCTAACAGTGTCTAGCAACACACAGAGCTCCAAGTGCTGCAATATTTCTAACAGGTGACAAAGGAATGATAACTTTAATATACAAATATGACTATATAAATGATGAAAAGTCCTGTATAAAAATGGGCAAAAGGCATAAAACTCACAAAAGAAGGAAGACAGAGAGTTGTGATAAAGTGTACTAAGGATTTGTTTTAATCAGGTATGATAAGACATGCAGACCCAAAAATGATTGTCGTAAAGGAAGACGTTTATCCTCACAGATCCCTAGAAACAGGAGGCACGAGGTGCTACACTGGGGGGGCCAGGTGGGAGGCACGAGGGTTGGTCAGGAGGCTCAAGAGGAAGAGAGGAGAGCATGGCCTGGAGTCTTTATTGGGTTTTTGCAGGAAGGAGTGGGCGAGGCACTGGGTGGTTCCTAGTTGCTTGGTACCTGGCCCTGGGGTGATTTGGGGGAGGGGGAATATTGGCTTGATATGTGTGTTTGATAAAGGAGATGTCTAGGGTTGTGGGCAGTGAATCATGTATCAAAGGCATACTTGCAGGGAACCATTTTCTATCTTTGTGAATTAACTAGCCTAGGGAGGGGCAGTCGAGACCCCAAATGCCAGAGCATCAAGAATATATTAACAGAAAATAAGGCTGGGCACAGTGGCTCACACCTGTAATCCTAGCACTTTAGGAGGATCGCTTGAGGCCAGGAATTGGAGGTTGCAGTGAGCTATGACGATGCCTCTGCACTCAGGCCTGAGTGACAGAGCGAGACCCTGTCTCGAAAAAAAGAAAATAGTCAATGCAAGAGTGGATAGTAAACTTGAACAAAAGCAAACCTGGTTGAGAAATGTATAGCAACAAGATAGAATTTAATGAGCAAAAAGATTTTAAAGAAATTTATAGAAAAACTGTAGGCAAAAATGTAGGAAAGTTGAAACTCACATTCTGCTGGTATGAGTGAAAAACTGAATCATTTTGGAGGGCAATATGTGGCAGTTCTACTTCACAGAATTTATCCTAAGGAATTTAATATCTTAGAAAATTTAGCTAAAAGGATATTTCAAAAACTATTATGGTAGGGAAAAATTGGAAGCAAGTTGAAATATTTGATAATAAATGGATAAAGTAAACACACTGATATAGTAGAATAATATGCAGAGCTTTTAAATCATATTGGGGAGAATATTGACTGCACAAGAAAATATTCGTTCTATGTCAAGAAAAAAATTATTAAATAACTATATGCATAATATCCTGTTTACCAGACAGTAATTGTATACTTTTATGTATGCATATATGACCCGAGTATTTACAGTGATAATTTCTGGGGGGTGGGATTATAGAGATAATTTTTATTTCCTTTTTGCTTGCCTAAATTTTCTACAACCAGCACATAGAGTTTTTAATAAAAAGAAAAAATATTTTAAGAGCAAAAGGGGCAGAGTGTTGAGGACAGAAAGGACCATGGTGGAAGGTGTGAGGCCGCTTGGGCAGCGTGAATGGCAACAGGTGCTGTGCCGGAGGGCGGAGTAGGCCTCGGGGCCTCTTGGCCTGATTAGGGTTGTGTGAGATAGTGAGCATTGAAAGCTATAGAGCACTCTCAAAGTTGGTGATACTGCTCCTCTGTGAGCCGAGATACGTGTGCTTACAGAAACTCTGGGAATAGTGGAGAATGTCATGGCTGGCTGGGTGGCTGGTATTGGGACTGTGCAGAGAAAGACAAGGTTATGTATTTGGGGTGCTCAGAGCCCTCCCTCTCAGCGCTCGGTCCCCCAACCCCTGTGTCCTCTCCCCACCCCGCTTGAGGCAGGTCTGCACCCTGACCAAGGAGGACAATCGCTGTGTGGGCAAGATTCCCGAGGACGAGCAGCTGCATGTTCTCCCCCTGTACAAGATGGCCAACACGGACGAGTTTGGCAGCGAGGAGAACCAGAACGCCAAGGTGGGCAGTGGAGCCATCCAGGTGCTCACCTCCTTCCCCCGCGAGGTCCGGCGCCTGCCTGAGCCTGCCAAGTCCTGCCGCCAGCGGCAGCTGGAAGCCAGGAAGGCCGCGGCTGAGAAGAAGAAGATTCAAAAGGAGAAGCTGAGCACTCCCGAGAAGATCAAGCAGGAGGCCCTAGAGCTGGCGGGTGTCCCAACCGATCCAGGTGTGTGGGGCGAGGGTGCCCGCCCGCCCAGGGTGGCCCTGGTGCTGTCCTCATGGGGGCCCTCACTCCCCACCCTACACCCCTTTCCCGTATCATGCCAGGAATTGGGATCTCTGCTTAATTGTGCCAGTGGGAAAGGTATTTGCAGCAGCCACAGGACACCACATGTGGTAGGAGGTACTTGGGGAAGCAAACAGAGGGCTTATTATCTGCATGGAGCTGAGCTGGGTCTCTCCTTTAGTTTGCTGCTCTCTGGGAGTATTGAGGCGAGTAGCATCGCTTCAGGGCACATGGGTGTGCACTGAGGACAGTTGTATCAGGTGTCTGAGTTCCCATTTGGGGGTTGGGGGAGAACCTCTGGTGTCGGGGAGGGTGGGGATGAGGAGGAGGGCTGTGGACTCCATGAGTGGGGCTGGGCCTGTGCTCTCGGCACCCAGGGAGCAAGTCCAGGCTGGGGCATGGGCATGCCTCAACATCTTATCTGTCCTACGTATCGCAAAAGAGGAAACTCCTCAGGGAAAGAGGGAAAGAGGGAGTTCTGTCCCTAGTCCTCTGCCGAGGGCCTTTCCAGGCTGTGGAGTTTGCTGCTCCTTTGCCATCTTGCCTTCTCTTTTCCCCAGGCCTGTCTCTGAAAGGTGGATTGTCCCAGCAAAGCCTGAAGCCCTCCCTCAAGGTGGAGCCGCAGAACCACTTCAGCTCCTTCAAGTACAGCGGCAACGCGGTGGTGGAGAGCTACTCGGTGCTGGGCAACTGCCGGCCCTCCGACCCTTACAGCATGAACAGCGTGTACTCCTACCACTCCTACTATGCACAGCCCAGCCTGACCCCCGTCAACGGGTTCCACTCCAAGTATACTCTCCCATCGTTTGGCTACTACGGCTTCCCATCCAGCAACCCTGTCTTCCCCTCTCAGTTCCTGGGTCCTGGTGCCTGGGGGCACAGTGGAAGCAATGGCAGTTTTGAGAAGAAGCCAGACCTCCATGCTCTGCACAACAGCCTGAGCCCGGCCTACGGTGGTGCTGAGTTTGCCGAGCTGCCCAGCCAGGCTGTTCCCGCAGACACCCACCACCCCACTCCTCACCACCAGCAGCCTGCTTATCCAGGCCCCAAGGAGTATCTGCTTCCCAAGGCCCCCCAGATCCACCCAGTGTCCAGGGACCCCTCTCCCTTTGCTCAGAGCTCCAACTGCTACAACAGATCCATCAAGCAAGAGCCAGTAGACCCACTGACCCAGGCTGAATCTGTATCCAGAGACCCTGGAAAGATGGGCAAAACACCTCTGCCCGAGGCTTCTCAGAATGGGGGGCCCAGCCACCTGTGGGGACAGTACACAGGAGGCCCAAGCCTGTCCCCCAAGAGGACTAACAGTGTGGGTGGCAGCTGGAGTGTGTTCCCTTCTGCGGAGAGCCCTGCCATCATCCCTGACAAGCTCAGTTCGTTTGGGGCCAGCTGCCTGGCCCCTTCCCGCTTCCCAGATGGCCAGTGGGGGCTGTTCCCTGGTGAGGGGCAGCAGTCATCTCCCCATCCTGGAGGACGGCTGCGAGGCAAACCGTGGAGCCCCTGCAAGTTTGGGAACAACTTGGCTGGGCCCGGCCTGACTGAGAAGCCGTGGGGACTGGGGGCAGGGGATTTCAACTCTGCTCTGAAAGGCGGTCCTGGGTTCCAAGACAAGTTGTGGAACCCCATGAAAGGGGAGGAGGGAAGGATTCCAACCCCAGGGGTGAGCCAGCTGGACAAAGCCTGGCAGTCCTTTGGCATGCCCCTGGCCTCCAGCGAGAAGCTGTTTGGGGCCCTGAAGTCCGAGGAAAAGCTGTGGGATCCCTTTGGCCTGGAGGAGGGGCCGGCTGAGGAGCCCCCCAGCAAGGGAGCGGTGAAGGAGGAGAAGGGCAGTGGGGGCGGTGCCGAGGAGGAGGAGGAAGAGCTGTGGTCAGACAGTGAACACAACTTCCTGGACGAGAACATCGGCGGTGTGGCTGTGGCCCCTGCTCACGGCTCCATCCTCATCGAGTGTGCCCGGCGGGAGCTGCATGCCACCACACCGCTCAAGAAACCCAACCGCTGCCACCCCACCCGCATCTCGCTGGTCTTCTACCAGCACAAGAACCTCAACCAGCCCAATCACGGGCTGGCCCTCTGGGAAGCCAAGATGAAGCAGCTGGCAGAGAGGGCACGGGCGCGGCAGGAGGAGGCCGCCCGGCTGGGCCTGGGCCAGCAGGAGGCCAAGCTCTATGGGAAGAAGCGCAAGTGGGGTGGCGCCATGGTCTCCGAGCCCCAGCAGAAGGAGAAGAAGGGGTTTGTCCCCACCCGGCAGGCGCTGGCTGTGCCCACAGACTCGGCGGTCACCGTGTCCTCCTACGCCTACACAAAGGTCACTGGCCCCTACAGCCGCTGGATCTAGGTGCCAGGGAGCCAGCGTACCTCAGCGTCGGGCCCGGCCCGAGCTGCCTCTGTGGTGCTTTTGCCCTCACACCTGGGGGCGGGTTGGGGGTGCAGAAGTCTTTTTATCTATATATACATATATAGATATGCATATCATATATATGTATTTATGGTCCAAACCTCAGAACTGACCCGCCCCTCCCTTCCCCCCACTTCCCCAGCACTTTGAAGAAGAAACTACGGCTGTCGGGTGATTTTTTCCGTGATCTTAATATTTATATCTCCAAGTTTTTTTCCCCCCCTTGTTTGGGGGGCTTTTATTTTCTCTTTGTTTTTAAAACTCTATCCTTGTATATCACAATAATGGAAAGAAAGTTTATAGTGTCCTTTCACAAAGGAGTAGTTTTAAATTCCATTTAAAATGTGTATTTATTGGATTTTTTTAAAGCGACAATAGTAATGGTAAAGGATCGGCAGGAAAGGCCATCAGTGCTCATCCCTGCCCAGCCTTGCTGGGCCCAGTGAGCCCAGCCTCTCGGGCGCTGACGAGGTCCTCTCAGCCATCTGCCCCTCATGAGCCAAGTGCAGATTGTAGCCACCCAGTCCAACCCTCCCGACAGATACACCTTCCGTTCAGGGAAGGGAGCCCTCAGGACAGCCTCTGTCCTCTCCAGTAGAATGGGAGAATCTGTAGGAAAAACATGTGGGGTCCTTTTCCCAGTCACCGGCTTGGAGTCAGGGGGCAGATGCACTGCAGGCCAGGCCCCTGAGAGGCTGGTGTAGACTTCCCCAGAAACCAGGTTGGAAGTAGACAGCTTCAAGCTTGCTAGTCTCCACACTGAATCCTCTCTGTCCGTTATCTACCAAGTCACACGATGTCATGGTTTGCTAGGCAGCACCTCACGATGGAGCTGGAGTTGCAAGGCTCTTAGAAGCCGCATCCACCATGTTGCCAAGTCAATGAATCCTGGGCTGAAGGAATTTGTCTTTAGTGGCAATTTTTTTTAAATGCCCCAAAGTCTATGCTAATACCGAAAAAGGGCTACTGTATCTTTAAAAACAGGAAGTTGAACCCAAGCTGTGAAAAGCCAGCGGTGCTCTGTGCATGGCGCTGTGCGGAGCCTGGTGCTGTAGTATTGTGCTGGGACTTTCTTGACTCTTGGGCAGGTCGCATCCTGCGGGAGCTCAGCAGACCAGTGTAACAGCAGTTAACACATCTGTCCTTATTCCTGGATTTCCACATTGGACAATGGTGCATGCCTCACACCTGAGCCCACCCCTCCATGCTGTCATGTGAGGGCAGGGGGCCTACACTTAACAATTTTAAAGTGCAAGAGTCAGACTTTTTCAGCAGGTTGCTATGATTTTCCTCCCTAATTGGTGCCATTTCTCCATTTGATCATTTTCTTTTTTCCTTCCTCCTCTCTCCACCCACTTTAACATACCCATTCTAAAATTCTGGTGCATTCATTCAGTTCTTTGAAATGAGATTGTGGTGCTTAATTTTCGTGATGTTGTTGAGAGGGGTTGGGCCAGACAGGTGAAAGCAACACTCATCTACAGCAAGTCCAACTTCTTGGAGTGTTGGTTTCTCCTGTGGTGTTAGCAGAAATGATATCAAGCTACCCACGTGGTTGCGTGTGGTGAACGGGGGGCTTCGTCAGGACACACGGGAATGTGGCCACACAGTGGATGACCACCAAGCCCTAAGATAACATCAGATTTTTATCGAGCAGTCTTATTCAGAGGTGGGTCTTCATACGTCGAGTTTAACAATCAGATGGCAATGCTAAAGGCGAGCTCCTGCGCTTCCAGGTGCCTTGTGTAAGAGCTGAGAGCCGGCCGCTGGGTGTCTACTGTAACTGTTAGAAGCACTGGCGGAGAGTCGCTGTGAGATGTCCTGAGCATTTATGTGGTCTGGTTTTAACTGTAAATAGTGAAAGATTTTTTTAAGCACTTTTGCCTAGATTTAAACAGCAACTTGAAAAAAAAAAAGTATGTTTTAACATGTAATTGTGGGAGAAATTGTAAATAGTAGCTGAATATTTAATGTGCTTTGTCTATCCTCCACTTTTACCATATTCTGTAAAGTTGCATTTATTTTACAGGACAAAAATGAAATATTATGGCTTTTGAAATAAATACCCAAGAGCTTATCAGGATTTAGAATTATTCAGAACTCAGATTTATAGGAAAACCTGTGACCTTCAGTTTGACAAGCTAAAGGAAGCAGAGTCTTTAATGAGCATGCTAATTTTCTAGTTTTGAGGAAAATTGGGTCCTTTAAATGCTATTTTGCTTATCGCATCAGTACTTTTATGCAGGTCTCATTTGACTCCGTGCTTAGGTAGATGCGGGGGTGCCTTGAAAACTTCATTTTAAATGATCTTAAGCGAGAAATACAATATTTTACAAAACATTTGGAGAATGTGACCGTCTGTATGACCTGTGGAAGCCCCAGGTTGACTGTTGGTTTGGAAGGTCCTGAGTGTAACCCAGGTGATTCTGATACTTGGCATGTGTGAATCTTCCTGACGTATGTTAAATATACTCTTCCCCTCATCAGCCTTTGGTAGCAAAGCCATTAGATGAAAGGAGAAACCAAGACAAGCTAAAAGCATGTGACGCCTGTCCCCCCAGCCCAAACAGCCTTGGTTCATAAATTTCTGGATTAGCAAACAGGCTGCTGAGAGGCAAGTCAAGAGGCAGTCTCCATTGGATGTCCCCACACCCCTCAGAATGGTGTTTCAAGAGTTAGGTGGTGCTGTTGCCATGCTCAAGCCCATGCTGATTTTTACACACTACATGTATAACCTACCTCAAATCTCAGTCGTTAAAATTAGCATGCTTTAGACATATATTTTAAAAGTAACTATGCACAGCTCTTTATTCCCCCTTGCTGCTGAAGGTTTCTTAAAGAGAAAAATCAAATTTTTATTTTTTACTGGCACTATCATTTTTTAAGTCCTAAAGATGATTAACAGACATTTTTTATCATGGAAGAAAAATAAAGCCATTGCAACTAAAGAACCTAACAGCATGACCAAGTTTTAGGAGTAATGTTATAGCAACAGAGAACGATGGAGTCTTAAGAGTCATCTCCCCAGTGTGCCCTGTCCACAGATGCCATCCACACACAGTGCAAACATTTGGTTCCTCTTTTGCTTTTTGTTTTCCCTGCCTGTTTCATGCAAGGGAAGTACTTGCAAAGCTCTGTGCTAAGAGATTTTTAAAATAAAAATCACTTTGCAGCAGGTTCTCACAAAATAACTGGTGCTAGCTCAAGAAACCATTATCTAACCATCAGAAATCTTGACTAAAAGTGTTGCATGGATTTTAGGGTTTTTTTTTGTTTTTGTTGTTGGGTCTGGTTTTTAGCAGGGCCTAAGTTTCCCACACCTTGGCTTCATGGGTACTGCTTTGCCTTCTCACCAAGATGACAATGGTGTGCATTGGAAAGAGATTACACCCTGCCCCCTCTTGGTCCTTCCACCAGCCTCTTTTGGAAATAGTAGTTTGCAGAGCAAGGGATTTTTAAAGTGCTAAAGCAAGGAAAGAAGTAGCAGAGCTTAATTGCTTTGTATCAAACAGCAGTAGATGTGAGAGGATGGTTGAAGATGAGTAGATGGTAACCTGATTTCATTGAGAGAAATCCAGCCAGACTTTCTTCTTGAAGTTTAACCACCACGAGATCTCAAACCAAGGCAAAGCTGGTGGAAAACTATACGATATCCCTGATGTGCCTCAACCAATATCTCTTTCCTTTTGTTACTGAAGTGTGTTTTATGGACTAGGAAGCATTTTTATGAATTGAAATAGTCTAAATAAAATGGTGCTATGGTGTTTTAATGTGACTGTCCCTGGTCCTGTCTTGCTGAGGTGCTATCAACGTTCTGAAACCACAACCAACCAAAAACAAGGTGGGCTCCAGTCTCTCTTGGCTTTCCCCCTCCCCCCCTTTTGGTGCTGTCTTTTTAGACCTGTTTACCGTGCTATAATCTGCTCTGAGCAGTTTTTTTGTTTTGTGTTATTGTTCTTCCCTTGGTGGCCAAACAAAGCAAGGCAAGTTGGGAAGGTGGCTAGCTCCCTTGCTGTGGATGGGAGTGGGTCTGCCTGCCTGGGCAGGTGCTTTGGTTTCACATCTGTCTTCTCAGGCCTGATGAGAAAGAGATGGTGGAGGGATTTGGGGGGTTAGTTTTTTTGTTTTGAGGAAGGAGAGTTGGGTACTCCTGCCTCTTCTAGCATGGCAGGCTTTCTCATAGCCAGGGACACACATTTCACCCCCCGCGGCCCAGGGTGCTAAGCAGACATCTCTGGGAGTCCCAAGGGCGCGCCAGATGAGACCAGGGGGATGTCCTTCCTCGCCTGGCACCGGCCGGGACCACGGTGGCCAGGGGCTTCATTTCTTTGCTCCTCACAGCCTGTGACCTGGCGTGGCTTCTGCCTCTCGTTGGTAACCCCTCGTGTTCCGACTCAAGGAAGGCGCTTTCTTTGCGCACTCGATGCCACTGAGGCTGCTTTTTAGTTGGTGCTAATCTAAAGTTCTTCTTGGGTCCACAGAAGCTATTTTAAAAACTCAACAGGAAGCTCCATTTTGTGTCATCCACTGTCACAGTTTTTTTTAAATACCTCAAAAACAGGACATTGTGACAACTTCAGTAAAGTAGATTCCGTGAGGGTCTGAGACCTGTAGGTTGTCCATTTGATGAACGTACTTGACCTTGAAGAATCTGGGGCGGCTTTGTTTTTCATTCTTTGGCAGTTAAAATGGCAGAATGCCTAAAGGAAGGAGTGTGGTTGACTCTCTTCGTTTTCTTTTTAAGTCTTGCTTTTGGATGAAATGTGAATTTCCTATGCCCATCTCGTTGAGCTTTGTCGGTCATCTTTGCTGTCATTTAAAGTGACTCCCTCAGAACCTAGTTTCATCAGCCAGCTGCATCTGCTGTAGGACATGGCCAACTTCAGTATACCCTGGACCAAAAATAACGTTTTTGAGGTGCATACTCCCAGCATGGGTTATATAGTCCCACACCACGCATGCATAGAGAGCTTTCCCACAAGCGCCGGGGGTCCCTCTCTGGCGCCCCCAGCCCTTCCTCCCACAGGGCTGCTGGCAAGAGCAGAGACCGCCGCACAGAACTGCAAGGTCTAAAGTTGCTTTTTGCCTAAGAAGTCAGCAAGCAATTTGGCCCTACTTCCTCTTTTGCTTCTATTCTGATATCAGGGATGCTTTTGTAGTGTATTGTTTGCTCTCTCTTCTCGTTTTCACTACACATCATTCGGGGGTAACTCATCACTCTAAACATGGGTAACAACCATACTTGAATATTCCGTCTTGACTTTGTAAACTGTGGCTACTTGAAATGAAGTTTATCTGGGGTTGATGGATGAATGGTAGATTTTTGCAATGTCTCAAGGCAATAGGATGTGTATTATTAAACTGTAGATATTCTTAGTACAGTAAATTTATGCTGATAATTTTATTTTGTATAATTTTTACCTTTTTGTTAATATTTTTTCCTTCCACTTTATTGGTTTGCCTCCTGAGCTACCCCTCCTTACCCTCCCTTCTCCCCCAGTGTTTCAGTAAATTTAATTTAGGGTGCCTAGAAATTGCAAGTATGTATCCTTTTTTGATTTGTATCTTATTATAATTTACACAAACAACTGGGTTTGTGAACTGTATTACTCCTGGTATCTTTAAAATATTGTGGGTGTTTTAATAAATTTTATATTTATTTTTTGCACTCAAATTCAGTGTGGGTCCTTTCTTCCCCCCCTCGAACCGTGACTGGATCGCATCACATCAGGTACCCTGTAATCTCACCTCCCACCTATGTTGCAGATGCACGAGTGAAGCCATTGCTAATTGCAGTGGCAGAATCTGTCCTTCTCCGTTCTGCCTGGATGAGTGTTAAAACTAGGTATAAAGGGGAAAAGTAGAGATGGCCTTTTTCTTGTCAATGTTTCTCCTTTTCTTTCTCTTTTATCTTTTTGTCCCTTTTTTTCATTCCACTTGGAGATACTTCCCTCCCATTAAAATTAACTTCTGATGTTTGCTCAAGGATCACCGAACCCTGCTTGGTTCTGATAGTTTAAACACTAAGTCTAGCAGGGAGGGGCAGATATGGAACCCTAGACTCTCCTGTCCTTGGGGAAAGGTTTCCCGTAAGGTCCTATGTCTGGAGCTACCTTCTATAACTCAGATTGACAGTTCTGGTGGTGGCTGTTCTTGAAAAGGGAATATGAATTGAAGAAGAGAAAAGGGTAAATGGGTGGGGGAGCCGTCTGCTCCCTCTTCCTCCTTCCTCCTGCTTGAAACATCTGACTGAAATGGATCCAGTGTTTCTGAGAGAGATTTAGCAATATCCCAACCTCCCATTAGGTCACTCTAGACAGGAAAGCTCATCTGAGGGCATCTGATTGAAAACCCCATGACCATAACTCGTGCCAGGTGACAGGTGAGGTTTTCATCTCCATTTTGCTTTGCTTGCAAAGGAACCCTTCTGGAAATGTCTTGGCACATCTGGATATCCAGGGATCCTCAAACACGTTTATGTTTTTTACGAAAGTGGGATTACACTGTGTTTTGTAGCCTGCTTCCTTCCTCTTTGAGTTGAAAGAGACCTAGTTCTGTCCCTTCTCGAGCCTCTGTTGTGGTGACCCCATCTGCAGGGCCTGAGGGGAGGGCCGGGGACATTCCTGCTTCAGCCAGGGCTGAGTTCCCTAGTGGTTAGCTGTAAATATGCTTTCATCTCTTCTTACACAAATTCCATGTTAAATATAGAAAAAATAGAAGACAGAAGTTTTAAAAAAATTATCTGAAATCACACCATGAGAGAACCACATATTGGTTGCAAACATTTTCTGAGTGTGTAAACATGACCATATGTGTATATGCATTTTTAAAATGGAATACAATAACATGTTGTAATCTTTTTTTCACTTAAAATATATTTATCAGTATACAGAGCTACATCTTTTTAAATAGTTGCCTAGAATTTAATTGTATAGATATACAAGCATTTATCAAACTCTTTAAAATCCCAACTTTTTACAATTATAAATTGAACTAATCTAAATCTGCCTCCATGTAAGTCCCACCCACTGAATTTCTTTCTAGTCTAAGAAACATCCTAGTAAATCCCCCTCCTCCACATGACTACACCCTTAACTCCCTGAACCTTCTTGTAACAGGTTCAGACCCTACCCACCACTACCCCTCACCACGCCTCCGTCTGTTCACACCGAGAGCATCATTATTCACATTGGGATCTCTAGAAATGAACAACATGTTCCGGATGGGATCTGGCTGATGCAAGCCAACCACAGAGACACCAAGGAGCCCCACGATCTGGACATGCCATTTTAATAAATACACATCAAGGTTTATTAGCTTTTCAAGTAGCTGAGTTTTACTGAGGGCTGTGTGGCCTGAAAAGAACATGGTTCCCTCACTTCCCAATTGTGTGACGTAAGATGAGCCATTTCATCTCCCCATGTCATTTAGTCTATAAAACAGGCTAATGATACTGCATAAGATTGAAATGAGGATCAAAAAAGTACTATAGAAGTAAAGGTGCCAGGCATTCAGGACATGGCGGGTAATAAAAGCTATCATTATTACTCTTGACATAGATGAAACATCAGGTCAGTGAAGAGTCCATGACTAGTCTTAGACCACATAGTGCCCTCTTATGTGAACTACTGCCAGATCAGATCCCCCAACTCCAGTCTTTATACAATTCATTTTTTTTTAATGCTTCACATACCGCTTGACTTTTAGCTATCTTAATTGGACTGTTTAACCCATCCTCCCTGCCTATTTTGAATCTCAATTTTGTTGAAGTATCAGTTTACCCTACCCAGCTACACAACCTTGTTATGTGTTCTCCTACTGATGCTCTTGTAGGCTTGTTAAGCTTGGAGAGCTGTTAGTCTTTTATCTCCCATTATACTCTGAAAATAATAGGTGCTCACCATCCTGTGGGAGGAAATGAAACCCTGAAAACATGTTCAACACATATAATCCAGTGCATGTTCTTGTCACAGCCTCAAGGACTCCACAGAAGACCTGAAAGACAAACCATTGTCAACATCTAGATGCCTCTAGCCCCAGCCCCAGCCCCAGCCCCACTCCCACCTCCAGAAGTCTTGGCAGAGCCCTGCTTTCCTCCTCTGCTGAGAAGCCCAACCCCAGGCCTGTTGAGCTTGCCCAATTTCTCTCCCCACACTTGTATGTTCACCCTTTTTTCTGCACACTAAGCTCTACTTCTTGGTACCCCTCACCCCCACCAACTTCAGTCTTGATGTGCTTCTCCTGTGGGACATGCTCCACCCATCACCCTTTTCTGCATCTTCTCCCCTCACATGCTCTCAGGTCCACCTCAGCCTGAGCCTGCTCTCTCTCATGCTCACACCTTCCCCACTCCCCATCGCCACCACATTTCTGCAGGTGTACACAACCTCCTGGTTTTAACATCCATACCACTTACTCACCTGTCCATCAGCTAGGAAGTGGCAGAACCTAGACTCAAACCCAAGTGCATCTGATGCCAACATCTGTGCCCTGTCCAAATATAGCCCTGTTCCTTCCATACCTTAAGACCCATGTATCCAAGGGACAAACATTGTCCTCACTGATGGGAATCTACCCACAAGCAGAGCTTAGGGTACAGCTTAGCCTGCAGGACTATGAGTGCAAGGGGCACAGGTTGCAACAAGGTGACTCTGCAGGAAGACTTGTACTCTTTAGAGCATTTTCAACAGGTATCCTTGTTTGAAAGGCTTGGATTCTAGCCCCCATTTGATCACCCTGCCCAGCTCACCAAAACCAATCTCCTTACCCAGATAATCTGTACAATATTTTAACTTTGTCCCAAGGCCCCAAAGGACCTGATCCCAGCTTGCATCTTTAGTAACACTGCAGGCCACGTGGTGTGTTTATCTAATTATTTCCTTGGTGCACCTCCCCAAGTGGCCTTCCAAATATGAAGGGCTTCAGGCTGATGGTAGTGCCGGTAATAATATCATGAACTCACTCCTTTTAAAATCCATTAAAATATTTACATAAACTATAAAACTACTCCAAATAAAGAATATTGTCAACAAAAAGATCAAGATTCTATTCAAGGCAGTATGAATAAACAGGAAACCAAGTTATCTAAAACCAAATAGAAAGTTTCACTACATGTAAACAACAAACATTAAGAATTCAAAGACTAGCAATGAGCGCTTTGTAAGAAATACAAGAGGTTAGGCTGTGACTGCAATCTACTTTCAAAGATTAAAAAGAACATCTCACCTACTCAACAAAAGCAAGATTACTAGGTAACAGACCAAATAGTATCTATCTAGCTGAAAGCACAACTGGTGCTAAGAGAACAGAATAAGCAAAGTAGAAGATGAGGAAACAGCTATAGAGCATGAAAGAAAATATACGGAGGTGCAAGAGGCCATTAAGGACCGTGAGAATACAGCACTGAAATGCCTCTTGAGAATACTGGTAGTTGCCAGTAAAGGACACAGAATAAATGTTTCAGAATTGGTAATCAAAGATCTATGGGAAGAAAAATGTTCTGAATGAGACCAGATGAGAACTGCAGCCTCCGAGGCATTGCAGTCTGTAGCCCATTCCATCAAGAAGCGGGGGGTCCTGGAAATGAACTTCTTGCTCCTGATCAGCTGGGAAGCATTTCTGCAAAGGCATCTTGATTCCAGCCATGCTCTCATTTGGAACCTGAGCAAACCCTTCTCTCAGCTGGGTGCTGTGCACAGAAGACCCAGGCCCTGCCCTTGGGGACAGGGAGTGGGAACAGGTCAAGTCGATGAGGTGGGTCCACACAGGGTGAGGCAGTGGGAGCTCATGGGAGGAGGCCAGGCCCAGGCAAGAGGGTCAGAAAGATCTGGGGGAGACAACCCGAGGCCGAGGCTGAGGTATCCTAGCTCAGGGGAGAGAGCTCAGCTTAGAGAGGTGGACAGACCCGGAGCCATGTCCCAGCTCTGCCCCACAAGCTGTGTGACCTCTGGCAGTGTGTTTCACCTGGCTTCTCTGAGCCTCAGTTTGTAAAATGGGAGTAATTATAGCTAACTCTTAGGATTGTTGTAAAAATCCAATGACCTGACATTTATAAAGCATCTGGTACAGCGTCTGACATGTTGTAGGGTTTGTTATGATAACTATTGTTAAATACCATGTCTGTTGCCGTTAGCTACCATGGGCAGCCGAAGGTTGAGTAGGGAACAGCCAAGAGAAGCAATAGGAGGTCACCCCAGGCAGAAGGGGTAGCGTGTGCTAAGGCCCAGAAAACAGAGTACAGACCATACAAGAAAACAAAATTCGGTGCTGGAGAAGAGGACACCAGGCAGGAAGAGATGGGAAAGTGGGCAGGGCCAGACAAAGAAGGGGCTTGTGAACCATACTGAGAATATTGCAGCAGCAAGCCCTGAGAGGGTTCGTACAAGGGAGAGACAAGTTAGCTTTGGCAAGTGAGAAGGATGGATTAGTGGGGCCAGGCTGGAGGCCACAGGCTGAGGCAGAAACCTGGGTGGAGGTGGCAAGGGAGGATGGGGAAGTGACTGGAGAGATCATATGGAGGTGGAAGGGACAGGACTTGGAGACTGGATATGGAGGGCAGTGAGGGAGGAGTTGGGGTGACTTCCGAGTTTCTGAGTTGGGCACCAGGATGGTGGATGGTGGCGTCATTCTCTAAGACAGGAAGCATGGGGAAAGGAGGGGAAGACCTTGTCAGCATCCCTTCATTTGGAATATAAAGGGTTGGAGGCACCCCTCGGAAGTCCACGGAGACACCTAGCGGGAGACAGATTCCAGGTCTGGGACCCAGGACCGGGACGGGGACTGGGTGAGGCTGCAGGCGCTGACAGCAGTCCACGGTGATCAAAGACAGCCCAGGCTGTACGCGGGATGCTCCAGGGACGGAGAAGGGGGCTGGCGAGGGGCTCTCAGGAGCTCAGACACTGAGGGGCCAGCGGGGAGGAGAAGCCAGGAGGGAGGTGAGCAGCCAGGGAACAGGAGGGCAGGAAACACCTCCAGTGGGCACGGGACAGGCAGGAGACCAGTAAGGAGCATGTGGGAGAATTCAGCGGGTACTCTGTGGTTGGGAGCAGTAGAGGTGATAAAAAGTGTTCAGATGTGCATTTTGAAGGTAGTTAGATAAATCAGGATTTGTGTTTGAATTGAATGTGGGTCTTGAAAGAAAAGGAAGAGTCGAGGATGACTCCATGGTTTTGGTCTGAACAACTGGAAGAAAAGACTCACCATTAACAGAGAACAAACTATGGGAAAGGCAAGTCTGGGAGAGCAACAGCCGGAGCTCAGCTTTGTGTAGGGGGCGTCTGAGATCTGATCAGACACTGGGCAGTTCCGAGCAGAGGACCACACCAGAGACTAAAAGGTTGGGCTGCTTTTGATTATCCCCCCTGTGCTGGCAATTCTAAACAATGTCGCTGCTAAAGTCATAAATAAAATAAATACCATGGCACAAAAAAAACAGAAAAATGAATTAACACTTTTTGGTTTTTAAATCGATAGACTTTATTTTTAGAGCAGTTTCAGGTTTATAGAAAAATGGAGCAGAAAGTACAGAGTTTCCATATACCATCTCGCCCTCCCCGGGTTTCCTCTCGTATGTAACATCTTACATTAGTATGTATGTTTGTCACAATTGATAAGCCAATATTGATACATTATTATTAATCAAAGTCCATAGTTTACATTAGGGTTCACTTGGTGTTGTACATTTTATGGGCTCTGAACAATGTGTAAATGACCACCATTACACCATTACAATATCACAGGGAACAGTTTCACTGCTCCAGAGGTCCCTGTGCTCTACCTATGAAACCCACTCCGCAACCCAGTCCCCCAGCCTCTGGCCACCACTGGTCTTTTTTACTCTCGCCATAGTTTTGCCTCTCCCAGAGTGTCATATAGTTGGGATCATACGGCAACATCGTGTAGCCTCTTCACTTGGCTTCTTTCACTTAGTAATATGCATTTAAGGTTTCTCCGTGTCTTTTTGTGGTTTAATGGTTCATTTCTTTTTGTCACTAGGATTAACACTTTTTAATTGCAGTAAGGTATGTTTTGAAAAAGGGAAGGAAGACAGGATTTCTGTGGGCGTCGGGGAAGAGTGTTTGGTGTGGACAGAGTGGTGAGCGCCAAGACTGATCAGACACCCCGGGCCAGGTGAGTCCCAGGGGACACGGGGAAGGGGGGGCCCTCGGTGAAGATGGGGCGGGGGAGGCGAGGAGAAGGGGAGGGAGTGCGGTCGGTATGGGAAAGACCTAATAGGATCTGTGTTTTAACAGCATCACTCTGGCTGCTGAGTTAGCCCTGAAACGTTAAGTCGGAAAATGTCGGGGCTCCTGAAGCCGGTGTCAGTTTTTAGCAGGGTGGTCTCTGAGCATTTAGCAGGGTGCTCAGAGACCGCCTCCAGGAGAAGGTGTCCTTGTCAGGCTAAGCACTGACAATTGCTGGGGTTACTGTTTAGTTTTAACAATATCTAACCTTCAAATTCGCACATTTTTTATTACTTACCCTTTAATAAATGCTTTAAATTCCACAGCCAAATTAATCCTGACTCAGCCTTTTACAAACATAGCTGCATGTTTTAAAAGTTATTTGGCTTAAAATGGGTTTTTCCCTTAGCTTTGTTCATTTCACTATTTTTAAATTTATTTTTTATTGTGATAAAATATATATAACAAAATTTACCATTTTAGCCATATTCAAGGTAAATGTTCCGGTACAATTCAGTGGCATTAGTCACATTGACATTGTTGTGCAGTCATCACCACCATCCATTTCCAGAACTTTTTCTTCATCCCAAACTGAAACTCTGTATCCATTAAACAACAATTCCCCATTCCTCTTCCCCCAGACCCTGGCAACCACCATTTTACTGTCTGTCTCTGTGAGTTTGACTACGCTGAGTACCTTATGTAAGTGGCATCATGCAGCATTTATCTTTTTGTGAATGGCTTATTTCACATAGCACAACGTGCTGTTCGAGTCTCCAACAGCAGTGGTGCTGTACATCTGTACATCTTGCTTTAAACAGTACAAGTGATCCATTTGTTTGCAACTCTTCCCATTTGTATATTTCTTCTTCAATAAGCTGTGAGTGAAGACAGATTCACTGCAGATAGACACACCCCGTACAGTCTCCATCAAACATGAATATGCAAAAAAGATCAGTTTTGACAATCATTGATGAATTGCAGAAATTAAGTCTTGAAAAAAGAAATTGCAATTCTATTATTTATTACTATTACAGACCAACATGTAGGTATAGGTTTGGTCCCCCCCCTTTTAAAAAGATATATATTAAGGTAATTAATAAGCATTAATCCTTTTGTCTTTTTTTTGTACTGTAATTTTGATTTTTTATATTCACTTCCAAGTACAGGAGAGCTCTCCCTGTATGTTGTATATGTTGAAATTGTAGCAGTTGGTTGAAATAACTTCTATTTGTTAACATGAGTAATATGCCTCAATAACTGATGATTGTAAAAGTTCTGAATTGTACAAAAACAATTATTAAAAATTTACAAACAAGTACAAGTTGAATGCACAGGGAAACAAGTAGATTATTAATACAAAGACTGAGAAAGAGTGTGTTAACTGGGTAACATAAGAAAGACATTATATCCTTTTTTAGCCAATAAATGTTTATACATTTTTAAATAATGTCAAGCAGAATAATAAACATGAGATTATATCTTAATTCTAATCTTTGTAGAATTGTTTGGCACTAACATTTATAATTTTGAACATATTAATCTTTAAGAACTAAATTAATTTTTAGTTATTTAGGCCATGAGGCTTTAAAAAAAAGTACTATTTGGAAATCCTGCGCAACACATGAGGATGAATTAAAACATCACCAGTACACCTTTTCTACCTTAAAACTTTACAAGAAGAAAAAACTCCAAGACCATGTACAAAAATATCCATGTTAAGTGAACTTCAATACAGACGTAATGAGGGTGAAGGAAAAAAGAAACTGTTAAGAAAATAATTAGGTACTCATTTTATTCTCAATGATCTGACTTCTGAACAACAGCCTTTACAGGAATACTTTAAAGAAAATAAATTTTATTGTTTTGAAGCTATCAAAGCTAAAATTTTCTAACTTATTGTTTTGAAAAATGTCATTTATAGAAAAGTAGTACAAATAGCACAATGAGCTCCCACATACCCTTCACCTAGATTCACCAATTTTTAGCATTTTGTTATGGTTGCTTCTCTCTCTTTCTCTCTAAATACATATAGACACACAAATACATACATATATATTTACATATACATACATTTACATATATTTACATATATAAATATAGATATAGATGAACCATTTGGGAATTTGTTACAGACATCAAGACACTTCCACTGTGTACTTTGGCCTATGTCTCCTAAGAACAAATCATTCTCCTTCATAACCATGATATAATTATTGCACCCAGGAAATTAATATTAGGTTATTAAGTATGAAAAGTCTGATTTCCTTAAGTACTAAGTTTGACAGTTATTATCTCTGACATTTCACTGTGACATTTTTGTTTTATTTTTATTGTGAAGGTGCATCCTCAGTCTTTCAAACACACATTTTGGCTTGTGATTATCTTTCAATTTTTTCCTTTAGAGCAATTTCTGCAAAACCATGGATAAGTCAAAAATTCATGTTATTTTCCAATATGAGTTCTGCCATGGAACCAATGCAGCGCACACAGCTCAAAATATCAACAAAATGTTTGGGAAGGATGTGGCTAATGAATGCACAGCACATTGATGGTTTGAGAAGTTCCGTTCTGGTGATTTTCTTTCTTTTTTTTTTTAATAGAAAAGTACCCTTTTATTGAGAGATAAGACAAGTGTATTTACAATATTCAATTGTTAGATAGTATAATCTGATGGTGAGACTTTTTAAAGCAGCAGTATTCCAGGAATTACAATTTATAAGGGGAAAAGGAAAACATCCCGAATATGTTTCTGTTACAGAAAATACACTTGAACAATGACAGAAACACTTAAGGCTAGGTAGTATTAGGCCTTTTCCTCCATCTCTATAGAAATAATCAAAGTACATTTTTGTCACAAAGACAGAAGGCTGTTTTTGGAGAGGAAGAAACAACAGGATGTATGGTGCCTTCTAGCAGAAGACTAGTATGTTTAAAAATAGAGCCTCATCAAGGGTTCTGAATAAGAAATATAACAATGCTACCACGTTCTGGTGATTTTCATCTTGAAAATGAGCCACGTGGGCGACCTGAGACCAAGGTGGATAATGATGAACTGAAAGCTGTAGTGGAAGTGAATCCATCTCAACGTATGCGTGAATTGGCAGCAAGGTTTGACGTTACTATTCCAACAAATTTAGACTATTTGAAACAAATGGGCAAGATAAAGAAACTGGGAAGATGGGTACCGCATGAATTAAATGAGCATCAGAAGAGAAATTGTCTGGAAGCTTGCCTTCTCTGCTGTCACAACATAAAGGTGAACCGTTTCTACACTGTATTGTTACATGCGATGAAAAACGGATTCTTTGTGA
Source organism: Daubentonia madagascariensis (assembly GCA_023783475.1). Taxonomy (NCBI): domain Eukaryota; kingdom Metazoa; phylum Chordata; class Mammalia; order Primates; family Daubentoniidae; genus Daubentonia; species Daubentonia madagascariensis. The sequence goes on from JAKFHU010000633.1 coordinate 260,153, forward strand.
CAATCGCCAGTGTTCGGCACAATGGTTGGATAAAGATGAATTGCTGAAACACAGTCCACAACCAAATATTCATCAAAAAAAGCTAATGGTGTCTGTTTGGTGGTGCAATGCTGGTATTATCCACTACAGCTTCATGAAACCTGGTCAATCGATTACAGCGGATGTCTACTGAAATCATTTGGATGAAATGATGAGGATGCTTGCAATTAAGCAACCAAGATTGGTCCAGAGACAAGCCAATCCTCTTGCAAGACAACGCTTGACCACATGTCACACAAACAACACTGCTCAAACTATAGAGGCTGGACTTGGAAACTCTCTGTCATCCACCGTATTCACCAGACCTTGCAACAACTGACTACCACTTCTTCCAGGTTTTGGACCACTTCTTGCAAGGAAAAATATTCAGTTCTCAACAAGCTGTGGAAAACGTCTTTGGCGATTTTATCACCACTTGCTCTCCAGGCTTCTTCGCTGCTGGCATGAACAGGCTACCGTTAAGATGGCAAAACCGTGTCAATAGTTTAGGCGCATACTTTGATTAATTGTACTGCTTCTTGTTTGAGATATAATAAACTACACTTTTGATTTGAAATCAGATGTTTTATATTATCTAATATAGAGTTCATATTCAAATTTATCCAACTGTTGCAATAATATCCTTTATGACTGTGGTGCTTTTCCTAAACCAGTAACCAAACCAGGATCCAATCCAGAATCATGCAGAGCGTTTAGTTGTAATGTTTCCTTAATCTTCTTTCATCTGCAGCCTGCTGCCCTAGCACTTCTTTCTTTAATGATATTGCTGTTTTTTAAGAGGCCAGGTGAATTGCTTTGCAGGATGTTCCTCAATTTTGGTTTGTTTGATCGTTTTCTCATTGTTAAATTCAGGATAACCCTATTTGACAGAAATACTGCCCAGACAATGTTGTGTTCCTCCGTTCCCCACATGAGGAGGCACACGGTGTCAGTTTGTCCGGTTGTGGGTTACGCTGTTTGTTTATTGGCTAAGGCAGTGTCCAACAAATTTCTCCATTGCAGAGGTGCCTGAAAAATTTCCCCTTTATAATTATTAAGTAATCTAGGAGGTGATGCTTTTTATGTGAGTAACCTGCTCCCCAACAATCTTTCACCTCGTGGTTTAGCTTCCATTGGTGATTCTTCCCTGAATCAATTATTACCATGGTTGTTGCAAAAATGGCAAATTTCCCATTTTATAATTCCTGTATTTATTGGTGGTTGTCATTCTTCTGTTTTACTTCTCCCTCCTTTTATATTAGTATCTGTATTAGTACTAGTGTAGTGGTAGTAGTAGCAGTAATATGAACTCATATGTTCTTGTTTTTAATTGAATATTTTAAAATAAATGTCACTATTCATTTTGATAATCAAATTGTGCCAAATTTAACCAACAGCAGCCCCTTCAAGCTTAGCTAGCATATGACATATGCTTTTCACTTTTTTTAAAAGAGAGGTTTATTGAGATGTGATACATACATATACAGTAAAATTCACCCTTTTTAAGTGTACCGTTTGATTGGTTTTAACATGTAGACAGTCAAAAAACCATCACCAAAGTCAAGACATAGAACATTTCCATCACCCCAAAATTTCCCTTGTGCCCTTTGCCGTCAATCTCCTGCTCCCATCGTGGCCTCTGGCAACCACTGACCTCGTGACTGTCTCTATTATTTTGCCTTTTCTGGAATATCATCGAAATGGAATCATACAGCATCTAGCCTTCTGTGTCATTCCTCTTCTTTCACTTAGCATAACACTTTTGAGGTTCAGCCATTGTTAAATGTATTTCTCTTTATTGCTGAGTTCTACTCCATTGTATGGCTGGATGGCCATTAGCTAATCCCTCTACCAGTTCACGGACACTTGGGCTGCTTCCTGTTGATTGACTTTGCTTCTTTGACTTACTGATATATCCGGGAAATAATTTGTTGTCAGTTTATAGAGTTCCTTTTTACTCTCTTCCCCTCCCCTTTTATACATTTTTAAAAATACCTTTACTGAGATATAATTCACATACCATAAAGTTCACCCTTTTAAAGTATACAGTTCGGTGGTTTTTAGCATATTCACACAGTTGTGCAGGGATCACCACTATTTAATTCCAGAACATTTTCATCATCCCCCAAAAAGAAATTCCACACCCGTTAGCAGTCACTCCCTATCCCTATACCTATCAGTTACTTTCTATTTCTGTGGATTTTCCTTTTCTGGATGTTTCACATAAATGGAATCATATAGTATCAAGCCTTTTATATCTGGCTTCTTTCACTTAGCATAATATTATATTTTCAAGGTTCATCCACATTGTAGCATGTATCAGTACTTTATTCCTTTTTATAGCCTAATAATATTCCATTGTATGGATATGCCACACTTTGTTTATCCATTCATCATTTTATGGACATTTGGATTGTTTCCACTTTTTGGCGATTATAAACAGAGCTTATGTGAGCATTCATGTACAATTTTTTGCGTAGACATGTTTTCATTTCTCTTGGCTATATATCTCAGAGTGGAATTGCTGGGTCATATGGCAACTCCATGTTTCACCATTTGAGAATGTGCCAGACTGTTTTCCAAAAGGCTGCACCATTTTGCATTTCCACCAGCAATGTAGGAGGCTCTGATGTCTCTACATCCTCACCAATTGTCCTTTTTTTTCCTTATAATAGCCATCCTATCCTAATGGGTGTAAAGCGGTATCTCATTGTAGTTTTGATATTCCTTTCCCTAATGGCTAATCTTGTTGAGATAATTTTCATATGCTTTTTGGTCATTTGTATATCTTTGAGAAATATGTGTTCAACTCTTTTGAACACATAGTCTCAAACTGGTTATTTGAACATATTTGAACACAAATTGGGTTATTTGAGACTATGTTCAACATATTTGAACACATAGTCTCAAATTGGGTTATTTGTCTTTTTATTGCTGAGTTGTGTGAATTCTTTATATATGCTTTCTTCTAGTACTTGCGTGATTACATTTTTAACATTTAGATCTCTGATCATTTGCATATTTTTCTTGTATATGATGTGACAAATGGATCCAAGTCCGTTATCAGATGCATGATATGCAAATGCTTTCTCCCATTCTCTGGGTTGTCTTTTTCACTTTTCTTGATGGTGTCCTTTGAAGCACAGAAGTTTTTGTTTTGATTAAATCCAATTTATTTATTTATTTTTTTGGTCTCTTGTGCTTTTGGTGACATATCTAAGAAGGATTTGTGTAAGCCAAAGTCATGAAAATTTACTCCTGTATTTTCTTTTAAGAGTTTTATATTTTTAGCTCTTACATATAGGTCTATGATTTACTTTGAGATAATTTTTGTAAGTAGGGTGAGGAAGGGGTCCAACTTTATTTTTTTGTATGTGGTTATCCAGTTGTCCCAGCACCGTTTGTTGAAAAGACTATTTTTTCTCCATTGAATTGTCTTGGCATCCTTGTTGAACACCAATTAACCGTAAATGTAAGGGTTTATTTCTGACTTTCAAGTCTATTCCATTGATCTATATTTCTATCCTTATACCATTACCACACTGTCTTGATTACTGTAGCTTCCTCAAGTTTTGAAATTGAGAAGGGTGAATCCTGCAACTTTTTTCTCCTTTTTCAAGGATGTTTTGGCTAGTCTGGGTCCCTCACATTTCTATATGAATTTTAGGATCAGCTTGTCAATTTCTGCAAAAAGGGCATATGTAATTCTGATAGAATTGTGTTGCATCTTTAGATCAATTTGGGGAGTAATACCATCTTAATAATATTCTAATCCGTGAACATGCAATGTCTTTGCATTTATTTAGGTCTTCTTCAATTTCTTTCAACAATGTTTTGTAGTTTTCAACATACAAGTCTTGCACTCCTTTCATTAAATTTATTCCTAAGTATTTTATTCTTTTTATGCCATTGTATGTGGAATTGTTTTCTTAAATTTATTTTCATATTGCTTATGGTTATAGAAATACAAGGCTATAGAAATACAATTGATTTTTTTTTTCTGGAGAAATTTCAAGAGCAACAATTGATTTTTGTATATTGAGCTTGTATCCTAAAACCTTGAACTCATTTACTAGTTTTAATAGTTTTTTTGTGGATTCCTTAGGATTTTTAAAATATACATTTCTCATTCTTCTTTATACCTGCATAGTACTCAATTGGGTGGCTGTACCATAGTTTATTCAAATAATATCCCATGGGTGGGCATTTAGGTTATATTTAATGTTTTCTATCTTTCTTTGTAGAGACAGGGTCTCGCTGTGTTGCCCAGGCTAGTCTCAAATTCCTGGGCTCAAGCAATCCTCCTGCCTTGGCTTCCCAAAGTGCTGGGGTTACAGGGATGAGTCACCATGCCCAGCCCTATTTAATGTTCTCTTATTACAAATAACGCACAGTAAATACATTTAAGCATATATATTTTCATACTGTTTTGGGTGTGTCTTAGTCCGTTTTGGTGTTGCTGTAAAGGAATACCTGAGGCTGGGTAATTTATACAGAAAAGACGTTTATTTGGTTTATGGTTCTGCAGGCTGTACAAGAAGCATGGAGCCAGCATCTGCTTCTGGTGAGGGCTTCAGGCTGCCTCTACTCTTGGTGGAAGGGAAAAAGGAACCTCCCGCAGAGATCACATGGTGAGAGTGAAACTAAGGAGGGGGACTGTGCCAGGCTCTTTTTAAAAAACACCTCCCAGTAGGCCCCACCTCCAACATTGGGGATCAGATTTCAATAAGACACTGGGTGGGGCCAAACAAATCGTATTCAAACAGTAGCAGGGTGTATATTCAGGACAAATTCCTAGAAGTAGGATTGTTTGGCCAAAGAATTATTAGATATTTCCAAATCCCCTGACATTTTGCTCTCTCACCAGCAATGTATGAGTGCCCCTGTTTCCTCATAGCCTTTGCTTACTGTGTGTCATCCAACTTTTGAATATTTGTCAATGTGATAGATGAGAAATAGTATCTCAACATAGTTTTCATTTCTCTTATTAATAAGTGAAGTTGATCATTTTTTCAAAATTTTTTTGGAGACAGAGTCTTGCTCTATTGCCCAGGCTAGAGTGCAGTTGCCTGATCATAACTCACTGCAACGTCAAACTCCTGGGCTCAAGAGATTCTCCTGCCTCAGCCTCCCAAGTAGCTGGGATTACAGGTGCATGCCAACACTCCCAGCTAATTTCTTATTTTATTGTATAGATGGGATCTTGCTACGTTGCCGAGGCTGGTCTTGAACTCCTGGCCTCAAGCGATCCTCTCACCTTGGCCTCCTAAAATGCTGGGACTATAGGCATGAGCTACCATACCTGGCCTAGCTCTTCATATGTTTAAGGGATATTTGTATACCTTTTTCTGGTGTACTGCATGCACAGGTATGTTATCCATTGTTCTAATGAAGTTTTTGGTCTTTCCCTCCCGTCAATTGCCCACCTCCTTAATTTTTAAGATTTCTTTATATATTATAATGGGCACATTAACCCTTCATCTGTGGTATATGTTGCAAATACTTTCTCCCAGTTTGTCATTTGTCTTTTGACTTAGCTTATGACAATTTGCTTTGCCATATTTTTATGTAGTTAAATGAATATTTCTTCTCTTGTTGCATTTCAATTTTGTCTCATAATTAGAAAATGATACCCAACTTATAAAGGAATTCACACATGCTTTTTTCTAGAACTTTTGTGTAGTTGCATTTTTAACATTTCAGTCTCTGATCCATTTGCAAATTTTTCTTGTGCCTGGTGAAGAAATAGATTCAATTTTGTCTTTTCCCAAGTGGCTCTCTAGTTGTCCCAACACCATTATTAAAAAATGTTTATCTTTTACCCAGTAATTTAAGGCACCACTTTATCATATACTAAATTTCCATACTCTAGTCTTTCTGTTCTGTGCCTCTGGTCAGTCTCTTCATGTGCTAATAGGTCACTATTTTAATAGTATAGCATATTAATATTTATAGTATACTTTAATATTAATATTACACATCATTTATATTTAATATTAATATTTATTGTATATTTTAACATCTAGTAGGGCTAGTACCTCCTTGTTGCTCTTCTTTTTCAGGAGTTTCCTAGCTATTCTTGCATGTTTATCTTTCTATATGAACTTTAGAATGAACTTGTCTAGTGCCAGGAAAAAAAGAAAACACTGATGATAGTTTTATTTGAATCACATTAAGTTTATAAATTAACTTAGGTAGAATGGACATTTTTATGCTGTTGAGTCATTCTATCCAAGGATAAGATTACATTTTCCATTTGCTCAAGTCTGCTTCTGTATATTTTAGCATGTGTTAAAGTTGTCCCCATATGGGATTTGCACATTTCCTGTTAAATTTATTCTTAAGTATTTAACTTTTTTTTAAAGCAGCACTGAACATCTAATTATTTATCTCTGTAGTTTGCATTGTAAATGGGTTTTTTCCTTTTTCTTTTTTTCACTCCTAAATGGTTTTTTTCTTTCATTATTTCTTCTAACTGGTTTTTATTTTTATATATGAGGGCTATTGATTTTTGTATGTTAATTTTATACATTGCTACTTTACTGAATTCTTTTATTGTTTGAATTAGCTTTAAAGTAGACATTTTTGGGATTTCCAGATATACTATGTCATCTGCATACAGAGATAGTTTTACCTCTTCTTTTCCAATTCTTATGCTCTAATTATTTTCTCGTCTAATTGCATTGGCTAATAGTTCCAGCACAATGCTAAATAGTAGTGGAGATAATGGGCATTCCTGCCTTGTTCCTGATCCCCATTAACTAAGATGCTGGCTTCAGAAGGTATATATACGTATTATCACGTCAACAGATATCCATCAATTACTTTTTTTTTTTTTGAGACAGTGTCTCACTCTGTTGCCCAGGCTGAAGTGCAGTGACCTCATCATAGCTCACTGCAGCCTCGAACTCCTGGGCTCAAGAGGTCCTCTGGCTTCAGCCGCCTGAGTTGCTGGGACTACAGGCGAGTGCCACCACACTGGGCTAATTTTTAAGGTTTTTTTTTGTAAAGATAGTGTCTCGCTATTTCTCAGGCTGGTCTTGAACTCCTGGCTTCAAGCGATCCTCCTGCCTCGGCTTCTCAAAGTGCTGGAATTACAAGCCCAAGCCACCATGCTTGGCACACCAATTACTATTTTATTGAGTTTTTTTTTTAAAATAGGAATGGGTGTTAAATTTTGTTGAAAGGCCTTTTCAGCATATGTGGACAAAATACAGTGAATTATACTAATGGATTTCCAAATATGAACTATTTCTACTTTTTTTTACTTTGTACAACCCACTTGATCATGATGATTCATCTCCTTAATAGACTATTGAATTAAGAGTGCAATATTTTGTTTAATTCTTAAGTGAGATTGATTTATAGTTTTCATTTTTGTGCTAGCTATATCAGATTTAGATAATAATTTTGTATTTGCTTTACAAAAGGACTTGGTGGGGTTTTTTTTCATTTTCTAGTCTATGAAAAAATGTATGTAGTACATTGTGATATTATATATATATGAACACACATATATATACACACATACATACATATATATATATAGGTTTTTCATCCACAGTTTCTGGCTCATAACTCCCATAGCCCTTGTTACAGTCTTTCGTTACAATGTTGGGGTGCTTTAGGCCTCAGAAGCAGGCTTCAGAAAATAGAATCTCTCTCTGACCTTCTCCTGCTCTCCTTTCACCAACCCAAGGCAGGACGATAATTGTCCCTTGTCTTTCTGACTGCGGGTCACAAAACACTCATTTCAGAAGGGTTCTGCTCCATACCCAGGAGGAAAGAATGTTGCACATGGGCCAAGAAGAATCTGAACAAACAGGCCTTGCTGGGTTTCCTCACTCAGTCTATTAATATTAGATCATAATTTTTTTGTCCAATCACATTCTTACATGGTTGTCCATGCTTCAATCTTGTCTATCCAATGAAGTCTCCATAAAAGGCCCAAGAGGCTAGGGTTCAGAGAACATCTGGATAGCTGAACATGCAGAGGCTTACAGGAAGGTGAACATTAACTCATCCACTGGCCAAGAGGCCACTGCACCCCAACTCTACGGGGGACAGAAGCTCCTGCGCTCAGGACCCTTCCCAACCTTACCCTATGTACCTCTACATCTGGCTGTTTATTTGTAATCTTTAAAATACTCTTTGTAATAAAACGGTAAATGTAAGTAAGTGTTTCCCTGAGTTCTGTGAGCTGCTTTAGCAAATTAATCGAACCCAAAGAGGGAGTCATGGGATCCCCACTTTATAGCCAATCGATCAGAAGCACAGGTAAAATAACCCGGGACTTGCAATTGGTACCCGAAGTGGTGGTGGTGAGGGGTCTTGGGGACTAAGCCGTCAACTTGTGGGATCTGACACTAACTCTAGGTAGAAAGGGTCAGAATTGAATTAGAGGAAGCTCAGCTGGTGTCCTCGGCAGAACTGATTGCTTGCCTGGTGGTGGGGAGAAACACCCACACATTGGGTCACAGAAGTCTTCTGAGTTGATTGTTGTTAAGTGAGAGAATAGAAACACACTTTGGGTTTGAGTTTTTCCACTCTCTTATACATGTATTGGGATTATTTGGTATTTAAAGGTCTGATAGAATTCCCCTTTATATGGTATATTTATTTGATGAATTTCTGTATTATTTTATGGAGATTGGTCTGTTAATGCTTTCTATCTCCACAGGGGTCAATTTTGGCAAATTGTACTTTCCTCTAAAATTATTCATTTTGTTTTCAAATTTATTTCATAAAGTTGAACAAAGAGTTGCATATGTTTTTAAAATTTCCTCTGTTCCAGTGGTTATTGCACTTTGCCACTTCTTATTTTGTATTTTTGTGCTTTCTTCCTTTTTTTACTTAATCAATTTAGCTATTGTTTTACTAATTTTTCTCAAGGAACCAGCTTTTTTTTTTTTTTAGCCACTAGTCCACCAGGGAAGGAACCAGTGTTTTGATTTATTATTTCTACTATCTTTTGCTTTCTACCTCATTAATTTATATTTTTATGCTTATTATTTCCTTCCTTATGCTGTTTTTTTTTTTTTTTTTTTGGTTAACCTTGTTCTTCTAGCTTTTTGAGGAAGCTAAAATTTTAAACAAACAAAAGATGGCTACAGCCTGACAACTATTTTTGAGTAATAACAAAGGGTTTTTAAATTTCCATTCAAGCTACGAATCCTTCCAACAAAGTTCCTTCTAGAGAGTTTTAGTGAAAAATATCCTTCCTGAATTGAGGTTAATGGTGTCATTAAATATACCTTGTAAACATGAGCATTTGTTTCACATGGCAAACATGTAGCATAAAGACCACAGAAGCCAGGTGCGGTGGCTCCTGCCCGTAGTCCCAGCTACTCTGCAGGATGAGACGGGAGGATCACTTGAGCCCAGGAGTTCAAGGCCAGCCTGGGCAACATGGTGAGGGCCCATCTCTGCAGCCCCCCCCCACCAAATAAAAGACCACAGGAGCCACCTGCATCTGACACTTCCGAGACACTGCACACCACTTTATAACTTTAACATTTTGTTTAAAAATTTAAATATAAAATGTCATACTATTGTATCCTTGAAGTTAATTCTCTGGTCATGGTATTCCAAGTCAAGCTTGCCCCTGACCTCACATTTATTTTGTGATCTGCCTTGAATGTGTTTGGTCCAGTTCTACCAGGAAGAGGGCGAGGAGGTTGGGAGGGTACAGTCTGGTTCAGGGGTGGCCGAGAGGGAGCAAGGGGGCACCTCAGGCCCCCTGGGCCTTATCACAGGCGCTCAGGGACCACCGATGGGCCACCTCCCTTCTCTCTGGAGCCGGCAGCGGGGCCCTGCATGTTCTTCCCCCGGGCCGGGCTCCGGGCTTCTCCTGTCGCCGCGTCCCTGGGCCTGGCCGACGGCCTCCGCAGCGGCAGGGGGCGCCCTCTCGGCGCGGCTCTCTGCCGGGGTCCCGGTCGGGGCCTCGGCCTTCCTGGACGTCGGACTCCTGCGTCCTCCCCGTCCCGGCGGCTCCTGCCCCGGAGGGACGCGCGTGTGGGCGGCGGGGCTCGCGGGCGTCCGGGCGGTGGCGCGTGTTCCTCGGGCCACTGTGGGGAGGAGGAGCCGCAGAGGAGACCAAGGGGCGGAGCGGCGAGCCGGGGAGGCCAGGGCACGGCCCGGTGGGGACCCGCGTCCCCTGCCGCCCTGCCCTGCCCCCGGGGCTGGGCACTGAGCTCTGGGACCAGCTCGACAACGCAGAAAAACGCACAGCGGGGAATCGGTATTCTGGACGCACTCGTCACATTTGTCCAGAAAAGCACCGAGATCGAACTCAGCTGTGCAAAGCAGCGCGGGAATCCTAGGAGAAGCACCAGCCCAGAAAGCTCCTCGGAGGCGGCGCGCAGGTGCACATGGTGTGAAGCTGTGCTTCCCTCCCTGTGGACGGAACGCGCCGTCACGCTGGGCGGCACGAAGTTACCTTCTTGGAGAACTTGAACTTCTGGATCGCTGTGGAGTGACAGGCCACGTTCAAGACCTGAAGCAGGAGAGGAAATCGCACTTGCATTTCAATTTTCATTTTTCCGATCACTGATTCTGCTGCCTTCCTTGTTCTGGGCCAGCATCCCCCATCGGTCGCTATCGCCTGTTGACCAACCTCTACGAGGTCTTCACTGACTCTCCAGTTCTCACCGTCCTCCTTTCCTCCAGCTCTTGTATTTTCTGAAAGATGTTGGGAATATGGGATGGTAATATTCGTGCAGCTCGTGGTCACATTTGTTGAAGAATTAATGAGTACTCTGTCCTGTTCTCTGCGCTGGCGACATTGTTTGAGCTTGCTGGTGTGCCTTTTTCAACATCTCCTTTAAAAACATGTACGTCAGCATCATTTTCTCAGAACTGCTGGGCTCTGTCTGCCTTTCTGCTCTCTCAGTCAGATGCCTTTTACTGGATTCCGATGGCTCCCATCAGGTCTCTCGGTCCTGCACATCGTGAAAGTACCAACTTTCAAGTCAGGGTTTGAGCCTCCTGGACGCATCTGAGGATTGCACTCGCTAATGCAGAGCATGCAAATAGTCTTTCAAATGTCTAAGGAGAAGGCAAACCAGGGGTCAGTTGTGGTGACAAATCCAAAGGAAAGTTGCGGCTGTTCATAAAAATAAATAAGTCTCCAAAGCAGCAAAGAAACTGATTGCTTCAATGAGCTCATGATTCCCAAACCCCATGTCAGCTGCTTTAAAAGTCTGAAGCGTGGGGTGCGACACCAGAGGATTTCGGCAATCTTGCACCTCAACAGAGAAGGAAAAAGCTACAGGAGACAGTCAGTGAGTTAAATAAATCCACATGGAGATGGATCAAATTGATGGCATAACAAAAATGAAGAACATCTACCTAAAGAATCCTCAAATGGCAGACCCAGGCAGTTTGGGTCACAAATTAACAAAACTTGGACAAAAATGTAGAAAAACCATGACTAGAGGTCCAGAAATTTGAAGTCTGGTTGGCTGAGGTTGAAGGCAGCTCCCACCCCCAAGTGAACAGGCCTAACCATGGAGTGAAACATACAAAAACCCAAAGCCCCCAAAGAACTTTGCACAAGACCGGGAGGGCTCAGGTGGCAGGTACACAGAGGAGCCAGTCAGAAGGGTGAGGTTAGGAGTTCCTGCCCTGAATTTTGGTAATGAGTTTGATGACGAGGAACCCCTTCTCACCGTGGGGACTTGGAAAGCCCTCTACATGTGTGAAGGTCAGAATGAAGGAACCATTTCTGTAGTTGAGGCAGAGACATTGTGTGTTACAGAGGAAAACGAAGGTGATGGGTGAATCTGCATTTGGATAAATGAAGATGAAAACGGTTCAGTCCCTACTTTATTTGTCGAAATTGATTTGGACAAAAATGCCAGAGGTGTTAAGATGTATATTTAATATCACATTTTTTAAAAAAATCGTGGAGTTATTTCTCCCCACAACAGTGGCTGTTACAAGCAGTTCTTCAAAAGACTGGATGGGTAGATACCATCATGGTATAATACAAGGTTTCAGACAGCCACACGGTGGACTTTCAGGCATCATACACCTGCATTTTCCTTGGCTAGTTTTGACTCTAATTGAGTTTCTCGTGCTGAGATGAAGTGGGGTCTTTTTTGGTTGTTTTTTTTTTTGTTTTTTTTTTGAGACGGAGTCTTGCTCTGTCACCCAGGCTAGAGTGCAGTGGTGTCATCACAGCTCACTGCAACCTCCAACTCCTGGGCTCAAGAGATCCTCCTGCCTCAGCGTCCCAAGTAGCTGGGACTAGCGCACACAACGACCGGCTCATTTTTCTATTTTTAGTAGAGACAGGGTCTCGCTCTTGCTCGGGCTGTTCTTGAACTCCTGAACTCAAGCAATCCTCCCACCTCGGCCTCCCAGAGTGCTAGGATTACAGGCGTGAGCCACCTTGCCCAGCCTGAGTTGAAGTTCTACATGGAAAGCTGCCAACTGCTATTTTACAGCTGTGTCATTTGAAATCAGATAAACATTTCTTCTTTTGGCAGCAGCTATAAATAACAAAAAAGTTGGATTCTAGCTTCTAACCATTCTTTCTGAATCAAAAAGTATGGCATTTTGGGGGTGCAGAAGACTCCAGCTCTCTTATATGCAGTGTCTACCATAAATTGAAGTTACATTTTACCATTATTCACTTAGAGGAAATCATAAACAAAATAAAAACCTCACCCTTTTTGAGTACAGAAGTAAGTAAGTACTTACACTGGTGCTAAAAGTTTGTATTTTTCCTTAAACATGGTTAAGATCATTGTTTTCATCATGATTGTCCTGTCATGTCTATTTGATCCCAAAAAGCCAATTGAAATCTGGGAAGGTTTGGTCGATTAACCTGTTGATTTTTACGTATGACACCAGCTGATCTTCCCTCCACCAGACTGACACAGTAGATCAGCTGTTTTAATGCTGTAAAGAGAAGCTTATATAAAAAATTGTCTACTTCTCAATTCCTTGGTTCTGTTTCAGCTGGAGGTTTTGTGGTAAGGGGAACTGTTCAGCTCACATTTCCCTAGGTTGGGCTATAACTAGAATGCAGTGTGACAATAGCTGCACTCACACATAGACCCTTGTCTTAGATCTGTATAGATTTTTAAATCATAGGCATCTTTAAGACCCAAATTTTGAGTTTGCTGGAATTTTTTAGAAGCAGTGAATGTAAAGGCTCACTTTAGAAACTGTGGTTAACTTTAGCCAGAATAAAATAAAAGTTCCTCACCATCTTTAAAGAAACCCAGCCACATAGGAATTTGCATTCTTAAATTGGCGCTGAAACAAGTGGATGGGTAGTGAAGTTGGTCACATGCTTAGACAGCTACCATGGCCCAAACCTGTGGCCTTGGGACCACATGTGGCCTTCTGGATCCTTGATTTCGGCCTTTTGACTGAATCCAAATTTTACAGAACAGATCCTTTTAATAAAGGAATTTGTTCTGTGAAGTTTGGATTTAGTCGAGGGGCCGCACTTGGGGATCTGGAGGGCCACATGTGGCCTTTAGGCCGCAGGTTCCCCACTCCTAAGCAGAGATCACCAGAGAACCAGCTATAAATGGATCAGAAGGGAAGTGTCAGGTTGAGACTTAGTTTTAGATAGGAAAGTCACCTTCTTGCCTCTACATTATGGACTCATTTTATAATCTCACATCTGGGGATCAGGAGCTTGCAGAGGGACTCATGTCTGTTGCTCTGGATGGTGCCTGTTTCAAGGTTCCAGCAGGGAGTTAAGTTAGGTTTTACAAGGTCTTTACTTAGTGACAGGCTGATTTGCAACTACATAATTTTTTAAAGTTTGTAATTAAAATGCCTTTTGAATTATTAATGCCTTTACTGACATGATGTTGATAAAGCTACTGGTCTTGTTTTTAAGTATTGTAGCAAGAAAATCAGCTGACCGGGAAGCCATGGGGATTGGTTCTAGTGAACCATAAATGCTTCCCCTTCCTTCAGCACTAGCCGGTTACCAGCTTCAGGCATTTAACCAAGCGAGTGGGAGACTAAAGATGATGAAATCTGACCGTCCTATCAGATGATGGACTCATTTCCAGACTAACTACCCAAGAAAGCAAACTAAACTCTAAAAAAGCCCAAAATGGCGAATCACCATTAGCTTTTGTTGTTCTGTGAAGTTTTTTTTTCTTTACAGTTGTGCAAATTTGATTCAGAAAACAGCTCAGTTGGTTTGTACAGAGCAAGGGAGAAGGGGTTGTGTGCATGAATTTGCAATTATTTTGAGCCGTATGCCTCGGCTGTGAGAACAAACAGAGGAAGGTATATGATGTTGACTAAACAAGTAAAGGTATTTTCTGGTCTCGGTTCCTCTAGTCAGTGCCCGAAGTATTTTTAAAAAGTACTGAAACAATTCCCAAAGCATCAGGAATTTCCGTTTCTACCCAAAGTATTTTTTATTTTCTTCCAACAGTTCTCTATTAAATAAAAGAAGGAAAAATTGCTGCTTTCTTCCTTTATTTTAGAGATACACTTACAGGTTAATAATGCATGTGTGGAAGACTTTTCTCCCTAACCATGTTTATAAATAATCTACCGAAGCTCACTTCAGACAATATCCTCCTTAAACCCATCCTCTTTGGGCAAAGCTACTGCTTCCTGATGTCCATAACTCAAGGCAGTTTTATTTTTAATAATGGCAATGCACTTTTCTGGTGTGGTGTCTAAAATGTGATTATTTAATGTTTGCCAAAATGTTTGGAATAGAGCAACTTTCTTTTGTGGTTTTGGTTTTGGTTTTAAACTTGCTTTGTGTCAAACACATCCATATTTCCCCCACAGAATATATTTTTATGGACTGCTATGTAAACACTAAAGGCTCACCAAAAACAAGGGAAGTCTGAGAAACTGCCACAGCCAGGTGGAGCCAAGGAGATATGCTGGCTAAATACAGTGTGGTGGTGTGGAGGGGACACCTACAAAAATACATTAAGGGGCCAGGAGCGGCGGCTCACGCCTGTAATCCCAGCACTTTGGGAGGCCGAGGCAGGAGGATCACTTGAAGTCAGGAGTTTGAGACCAGCCTGAGCAAGAGCGAGCCCCGTCTCTACAAAAAATAGAAAAATTAGCCAGGCATCCTGTCCCACGCCTGTAGTCCCAGCTACGTGGGAGGCTGAGGCAGGAGGATCACTTGAGCCCAGGAGTTTGAGGTTGCAGTGAGCTATGATGACGCCACTGCACTCTACCCAGGGTGACAGAGCAAGAATTTGTCTCAAAAAAAAAAAAAAGACATTAGGGAAAGCCTAAGGAAATCTGAACAACCATGGGCTTTCATTAATAATAATGTATTAATATTGGTTCATTAATTAAATGAACCATGCTAATGTAAGATGTTAATAATCAGGGAAACTGCACGTGGGGTGTGTGGAAACTCTACTATCTTCAAATGCTTCTGTAAATCTAAAACTGTTCTGAAACAATAAAGGCTATTGTTTAAAAATAAAAGTAAAAACTAAAGGCATTACTTGAACATCAGTTCTTTTAGCTTTTTACTCTTTTATGTGTTTTTAATTGTTTTATCTGCTCCCCAATGACCTTTTAGTTTTTGTAGCTTCGGGGAGGGGAGGCCCAAGGCTGTCATGCTCACAGCTAAACTACCCCGCTGGCTGCTTGACTGTAGACAATGGGGTTCTCACTGTGTTTGACTATGATCACTGTGATTGCTTCTTTCTAATCTTATTGTAAAAGAAAAGAAACTGTCCAACATCTTTTAGTTGTACTCTCTCATCTGCCGTACTGTGTCTGGGTGGGGCTTTGTGGCCCAGGTTCCTAGCCAGCCCATCCCATACTCTGCTCACTTGGGTGGTATCAGCAGGGTTGAAGGGGCACTTCATGAGCCCAGAAACAAAACGTGCCTGGGGGAGGGACATGGACCAGGCAGTTTTCCCTAGACTGACTTGCCCAGTCAGCAAGCACCTACCTCAGGGCACTTTGGATTTTCCACTGGAAAACTGTACACTGTTTTTAAAAGGACACTTGGCTCAGAAAACATCTCATCTTAACTCAGCAGTTTCCACAAGTAGCACTTTTAGTCAAAAAGCTAGGAGTTGGCTGTATCACATGCAATGTTATACTCTGGCCACTGGGATTGAACAATTTCTTCTTTTCTAATCAATTAAAAAGAAACCCTGTGATTCCTCTCCCCACTTTAATTTTAGGGGAAGAACAACTGGGGTGGGGGTGCTACTTGTTGCCAGATTAGAAGCAGACATTTGGAAGGTTGGTAGGATTGCACATTTCATGGCCCAGAGTCTCCCCGGGCTGGGGGCGGTGAAGCAGAGGGAGGAGTCTGCTATCCTCTGGGTGCCCGGAGACTCCGGGGAGGCCTGGCCACCAAGCCACACTTTTCTTCCAGTCAAGAACATCTGTTGTTTTGTCCCCTAGCCCCTTCTTTGGAGGACAGAACCCCCTACTTCTTTTGGGAACTCCTCCCTCCACTCCAAACCAGAGTCCGGCAAGAGGCTGCAATTTTACATGCCTCCTGGACTCCAGCTGATTAATCCAGCGTGGCTCCCGTTTCAAGATGAGCCAATCAGAGGCCTTCCCTGGAACTTGGAAGGAAAGTCTGACCTTCTTGCAGCCTGGACATTAAGATATAAAAATTGCTGGGCACAGTGCCTCGTGCCTACTTGGGAGGCCAAGGTGGAAGTGTCGCTTGAGGCCAAGAGTTTGACACCAGCCTTGACAACACAGCAAGACCCCATGTCTTAAAAAAAAAAGTTTCTTGCTTTGGCAGCACATATACTAAAATTGGAACAATACATAAAACATTAGCAAATAAAAAATTTTTAAAAAAAGATACACAGCCTGAGCAAGAGTAAGACCTTGTCTCTACAAAAAATAGAAAAATTAGCCAGTAGTGGTGGGGCACACCTGTATCCCAGCTACTCAGGAGGCTGAGGCAGGAGGATCGCTTGAGCCCAGGAGTTTGACGTTGCAGTGAGCTATGATGACGCCACTGCACTCCAGCGTCGATGACAAAAGCAAGACCCTGTCTCTAAATAAATAAATAAATAAATAAAATGATATAAAAATTAAGAGCTACTGGCAGTCAAGTCACCACTTTATGGTAGACACCAACCTCAAGTGAGAGATAATAAAAGAGATCCGCAGAAAGAAACAGGAGATGAAGAGGAGACCTAGTGGCGTTGGTGTTCCTGACGCTTAGCTATCCCCCTGTCCTTTCTGCAGTTTGGCCCTTCAACCCTTCCTTCAATACATGAGATGCCCCAGTGTCCTTCCACTAATGCACAAATATATATTAGTCATCTATTGCTGCATAAAAATTTACCCCAAAACTTAGCAGCTTAAAACAACAAACATTTATACATATCCTACAGTTTATGTTAGTCAGAAATTGGGGAATGGCTCAGCTGGGTGGTTCTGGCTCAAGTTGCCGTTGAGATGCCAGCTGGGGCTGCAGTCATCTGAAGAAGCTTTACTGTGGCCAAAAGATTTACTTCCAAGATGGCTCACCCACATGGCTCTTGTCTCGGCAGAAGGCCTACATTCCTTGCTGGCTGTTGGCAGGTCTGTTTGGTTGGCTGTTGGTAGGACGCCTCAGTTTCTCACCACAAGGGCCTCTCCACAGGCTGCTTGAGCGTCTTCACCACATGGCAGCTACCTTCCCCCAGAGCGAATAATCCAAGGGAGAGAGCAAGGAGGAAGTCAAGTGCCTTTTCTGACCTAGTCTCTGAAGCTGCCAATCACTTCCACTTTGTTCTGTTCTTTAGAAGCAGATCACTACGTCAAGCCCATCCTTAAGAAGGGGACAGTTACACACATGTAATTGACGTGTCTAATTTTATGGTCTCTCCATTCTTGCTGACCATTGCCTTCTTGCTGGCCTCTGGGACTCCAGTCTTAGGTGTTTACTCACCAGCCCACCTAAATCTGTCCTCCAGCGTGTGAGCTCTTTCATAGGTGGCTTGGGCTCTCAGATGTAGTTCTTAGTTTTGTCCTGTCTTCTCAGGTCTGATACAACTGAGTGACTCTATTCCATGTAAAAGGCAGTTCTGCCCTGGCAGGACACCAATCCCTCCCAATCCCTGTGTAGATAGAGAATATTTTTAAACCACAAAATGGGGGTACAGTGTGTGAACAGGATATTTGAAATTTGTGCTGCCCCAAAAGTCTGTGGCCCAAGTTGTTCTACCAACATACTCTCATTTCTTAGGGAGGTACCTTCAGAACTGATAGTGACCCCTGACTTCCCTGGTGGTCAGTTCCATGATAGATAGTGGAGGAGTTTGAGGCAGGAGTGGATGGTCAACCTCCTATTGCTGCAGTGACAGGGGTACTTGACTGATGTGAGCAGAAAAGGATTTAGTGAAAGAATAAGGGGGTGATCACAGAATTTCTGGGAACACTAGTGAACTAGTTTCTGAAAACAGGCAGGAATAAGGAAGGCTCTGTAGCTGGAGCCCAAATCATGCTGCAGAGTTAGACACTGTGACCACCACCATGAACTCCAGAGACTGCAGCTTATGACACTGATTCTGCTGCCATTGCCACTGCTGCCCAGAACACCAGACATTGCAGCACAGTTGCAGGAATGGATGCCCTGCTGCCCCTGCTTCTCAGAGTCACCTGCTCCTCTAGTGCAGAGGAGGCCTCTCTGGTTGGCTAAGTCTAGATCACCTGCCTGTGCCATAGCTGCAAGGGAGGCGGGAAAGCAGGCTTTTTCAGCTTCCAGCATAGGAGATGGGCCCTGCCTCCCACCTAGATGCAAAGGGTGGAGGATCTTCAAACACAAGAAGAGGATCCAGATCCCGGCACACCAAAATCCTGAGTCCACCCCAGAGTGTACGAAATTGAGCGGCCGGGCGTGGTAGCTCACGCCTGTATTCCTAGCACTCTGGAAGGCCAAGGCGGGAGGATAACTTGAGCTCAGGAGTTTGAGGTTGCGGTAAGTTATGATGATGCCACTGCACTCTAGCCTGGGTAACAGAGCAAGACTCTGTCTCAAAAAAAAAAAAAAAATTGAGGGTCTAAGATCATTCTCGTAAGAAGTTTGGAGGAGAAGGAAAGAAAGTGATGAAACTGAGGCACCTCTTCTTTCTTTTGGTAAGATTAAGGGGCCCAAGCAGTTTCACAGAGGGGATGAAACAAGAAAACCTCTTAAGAGGACAAAAAGCTGGCACTGCATTCTGTCTCTGCAGCAGCAGGACAGAACTGTCCAATGATGAGACCCCTTTGCACAAAAGGACAATGCTTCCAAAATAAAGGAACCTGAAGCATTACTAATGACCCTTCAAAAGCTTCAGTTGTCTGGTACCTTTAATTAACATCTAAATAGATAACATATCTTCTATAATTATAATATGGAAATGTTTATGAACAAAATAGATAAAGTTTTTGGCAAATGCCATGGGAAGAATGGTGTCAGACAAGTTCTTCCAAGGTTTTAAGCAGCAGCATCTACACAGCCAGGGTGTGGTCAGTGTTTGGGGACAGAGGTAAATATCCGCAATCCATGCATACCTTTGATTTCTTCTTTTAGTGCCTAAGGAAGTAAAAGAGCACGTCAGGTTTTGTGTATTTGACAGTGATTACAGTAATTCTCTGAGAGTAATTTTATGTTGCTCTATGTCTCAAGAAGACTTTGTATATACTTTGTTTAAGCAACTTTTTCTGTTTTTGAAAAGCAATTTTTAATTTTTTTGAATCAATAACATCTAACATGACTTAAAAATCAAAAGGCATAAAAAGGCATCCAGTGAAGTCTCCTTCCCCTACCTGTCCTCCATCCCCCCATTCCCAAATAGAGAATTGTTGCTGTTAGTTTCTTATATATCTTTACAGGGATTTACAAATGCACATTCAAGCCAATATGAATATATATCCCACCCCAAGACCTTTTAAAAACACAAATAGTGAACATTCCAAACATACTGCTCTACACTTTTCTTTCCCCCAACCATCTACCTCGGAGAGCTTTCTATATTAGGCATAAAGGGGTTCTTATTCTTGTTCGCATCAGCATAGTAGTCCATTACATGGGTGTGTTATACTTCTCAACCTGTCGCCTGATGATGAACTTTTAGGCTGTTTCCTGTATTTTGCTATTTTGAGTAAAGAGCATTCTTTAAAATGAGCTGTTCTTTAAAACCACACCAATTAACACAAATCCCCCAATTTTACTTCAGAGCAGGAAACAACATCACAAAGTAATCATGAGACTGGTTTAAGGCTACAAATGGTCTGAGGGCCCAAATCTGAACAAGCCATTACCGTCAAATAGATATTTAGCCCCTGCAGTACCAGGAGAGAGAGGCTTGGAACTCTCAAATTTATAATCAGTGCAGAGGAAGAGACAAAGTCCTTTTATACTAGGCCAAAATCTGATAATCACAGTGGGATGGACATTTTTTTTTTCTAGTTGGTTCAGCAATTTCCCTTCTCTTGGGGAATAGTTCCCTTTCCACCTTAATTATATACTTCTGGTGGGACTACCAATTGGCCTGATACTGAGATAGGTATGTGCCACTGGCCCAGCCTATTATTGGCTCAGGGATGGCACATGATCCAAGCTGGGCCAATCAGAATCTCCCCTGGGAGGCCAGCACAGTGGCTCACACCTGTAGTCTCAGCTACTCTGGAGGCCGAAGCAGGAGGATCACTTGAGCCCAGAAGTTTGAGGTTGCAGTGAGCTGTGATTGTGCCACTGCACTTTAGCCGGGGCAACACAGCAAGACTTTGTCTGAAAAAAAAAAAACAAAAAAGAATCTCCCCTGGGATTTTTCAGAGTGGAGCTTTGTCTCTTGGGTCACTATGCTGTAATATCAATTGGAGGTGTCTGGGGGCCACATTCCCCACCAAGGAGAGAAAACCAGTAGGAGAAAATGAAGCCAACACACAGAGAGAAGCCGAAAGAATATGAAACAGAGCAAGTAGATGAACTCGTTTAAGACCCCAAATCTAGAAATTCCAGAAACCAGATATTTTCATTACATGGGCCAATTAATTCCCTTTGTTTGCTAATGCTGGCTTTAACTTGGTCTCTGTCACTTACAATCAAAAGAATTCTAATATATGTGTCAGGTTTACAGAGTCAGAAGGATCCTTAGACACAATCTAGTCCTATCCCCTTATTTTGTAAAAAAGAAATAGAGTTTACCCCTTGTCCAAAGTCAGCGAGTAGCAGAATCAGGATATGAACCCAGGTATCCTGAGGTCCCGGCCAAACTTGGTCTCCATTGTTTCCTGACTAGCCCTGGTGCCAGGAGCTGCTGTTGTGTTGGGAGCCAATGAGCTGAGCCACCAGGCCTGCACTGCACACCCGCCCATCGCCATTCCCATGCAGGCCCTGAGCTCTGCAGGCAAGCAGACATGTCCTGGGAAAAGCCACATATCATTGCTGTGTAAAGAGCACACAGCCCCCTGCGCCACTTGCTCTCTGCTTTCTGCAGGCACGGAATGCTCCCTAGGGGCTGCCCCTGTGTCTGTGCCTGGGCCACAACCAGCCTGCCCTCCTTAAAGCCTCCTTGGCCAGGTGAGGACTCAGTCACACCTTCATGTGACAGGACCTGGACAGAGGAACCTTCTGGGTTTCGGCTCCTCAGGCCCTGTGCACCTCCCTTCCCCAATGCCTTCTCCTGGTTCTACATGCAGCCCCTGAGGGTGACCCAACACACGCCACAGTCTCTTACAGCTACACAGGGCCTTAGAGATCACCTGAGTCACTTTATAGTTGAGGAAACTGGGGCCCTGCTGGGGGAAATGACATGGCCCCAGTCCCACGGGTAATAAAATGTAGCTTGGATATACATTTTTTTGTTTGTTTTTTGAGACAGGGTCTTGCTCTGTTGCCCAGGCTGGAGTGCAGTGGTGCAATCACAGATCACTGCAGCCTCGAACTCCTGGGCTCAAGCAATCCTCCTGTCTCAGCCTCCCCAGTAGCTGGGACTACAGGCACGCACCACCATGCCCAGCTATTGGATAAACATTATAAAGCACCTGCTATGTCCACAGCATTATGCTGGGTGTTGGGGACACACAGGAAAAGGCAGGGGAGAACGATGAAGAAGTTAAGAGAAAGTAACACAGTCCACCAGAAACAGGCTCCACACCAGCAGTGATGGGCACTGTCAGACCTCAGCCAGCTGGGCCCTGCTGGGGGTGTTCACAGGAGGGTGTTTCTACTGCACCAGTGATTGGGGTGGGTGGAGAAGGGCCCTGTGGAGGAGGCAGCCCTGCAGCGGGACAGCTGGGAGTGGAGCAGGCAAGAGGGACAGGGCATGGGGCCCAGGGGAGTGACGTGAGGAAGGGCTGAGAAGCTCCTGTGATTCTCTGGGAAAGCCTGGCTTCAAGTCAGGCCATGCAGGGGAGACTGAGGCAGATCACACAGAGGATGGTACATGTCAGGCCAGGGAGGTTGGACTGGATTCTGGACACGCAGGGGAAAGATGTGGGCAGATGTGCCCTTAGGGAGGGTGATCACACAGCAGACAGGAAAGAGGCCAGTGGAGGGGAGAGGGCAACAGCTATTACCATGTGCCTCCTATGTGCCAGGCACAACACTGGGCATGTGTGGGCAATACCTCATGCAATCTCTGCCAACAAGGAAAATGAGGCTCAGATCCCACCTCTGTAGTCTATGCCCTGCTGCCACCCCACTAGGATAGCAGTAGGATGGGTGGGGGGGTGCTCCTGGTCAGGAACACCTAAAACCCAGGCCTCCCTGGGGCCTGGCCCAGAGCAAATGCTCAGCGAGTATTTCCCAAGAGAAGATGGAGGAACTGCGGGGCCTGGGAGAGGCCAGCCACATGTGGGCAGGGTCCCAGAGGAACGAGTCCCCTCCTGGGGGTGCCGGCAGGGGGCACTCCGTCCAGGGACTCCAGCAGGGACTGTCTGATGGGAAGCCCAGGAGGGGATTTCAACATCAGATGGGCCGGGCAACCTTTTTGGGGCCTTTTGGGCAGAGTCCTGGTTCTACAGCACCAGGATGAATGTTACTGAGCACAGGGTGACTAGGCAGAATAGATGAGGAAGCTTCACCCCTGGCCCAGGACCACTAGGCCCCCACCTGGACAGCCTGGGCATCCGGTGGCTCTGGCCCAGCACCTACCCCCACTGTCACCTCACCCCTGGAGAAACAACTTGCTCGGGAAGCACAGAGCTGGGCAACTGGCCCTAGAGAGTGCAGTCTAGTTCCCTCCTTGCTTTCTCCTGCACTCCCAGGTCGGCCTCCTCCTGGGTCAGTGCCTGTCAGAACCTTGATTCCCAACACCTGTCCTTTGCAGGGCACCTCCACATCCCCCTGCAGGCCAACAGACTTGCTCCTAAAGATTTTCGTTTTCATTCCTCCCACATGACTTTGTCAAAGCCAACATCCCCAAACTTAATCATCTGAAAATGCCCATGACCACATCAGCACATTTAAACACACGCATTAGCGCCCTAACCACATGCTGTGACTGTTGGGGGTCTCTGCACAAGCTGAAGGTTGGGCTCAGGGTTGTAGCTGCTCCTAGTTAAAAGTGCACCTACATCAGGATGTGAATTCTCTGAAATGGAATGCCTTTCAGGCACTAAACATTTAATCTCTCTGTAAGCCAGTAAGATAACACAGGCCAACTCTCCTTACCATCTGCAAACCCTCAACAAAGACTGATTAACTGAGCTCCTTCTACGTGCCAGGTCCTTTGTCAGGTGTGGGAGACACAGCCCGGCTGCATGGAGCCTGTGTTCTAGGAGACAAGCGACAGGGATGTCCACTCAGGACAGTGCCAGAGGAAGAACAAGTTGCTGTAGGGGCCCAGAGGACACCTTGAGCCCCAGACAGTGCAGGTGACATTCCCCCAAACCGAGGGAATTGTCGCTCTCCCCTGGGACTTGGCACAGGTTTCTCCCAGTGTTATAGATGACAATGATGATGATAGTGATGGTGGCCCACATTTATTGAGGGCTTACTATGTGTCAGGCACTGTTCTCAGTGCTCGATGTGTACTTTATCACTAATCCTGATAACAACCCCTTGAGGCAAGTACCGTCACTCTCCCCATGTTACAGATTAGGAAATTGAGGCAAAAGGAGGTTGAAACACTTGCTCAAGGTCACATGGCTAGAAAGGAGCAAAGCTAAGATTTGAAATGTGGGCAGTCCAACTCCAGAACCTGCTTCCTTAACCACTTGTAACTGTGGCTTCAGGCCAAGGGATACACTCGAATTGACAGCACCCCAGGAGTCCAATCGCACCGGGCGGCCTATGTAGTTTTGAGAACAAAACCCAGAGCCCCACTGGTTGGGGATGATCTGGGCCAGCGAGGTCTTCCCTGTCTTAACTCCTACCTTGATTCAAATCCCTGAGATCACGTGGGACGGGAAGAGCTTTTGGAGGAGCCTGCCCTCAGACCTCAGACCATGCACACCTTACAGCTGCACGTGCCACATCCAAGGGAAGGACTAGGCTCCATGAGAAATGCAAAGACGGATCCCAAAGGGAACCAGGCCACAAAGGCTGACTGGTTGCAAGGGACAGACAGCAGGCATGTAAGAATCCAGGATACAAGACAGAAAACACTGGCAGCCAAAAGGGAGTTGGAGGGTGGAAGGGCATTCATTCCCTGCCCGGGACGGAGGGGAGGCAGCATCTGAGCTGGGCAGAGGAGGGGAGGAAAGGCATCCCAGGCAGGAGGTACGATCTGGGCCAAGGTCCAGATGCAGAAAGAGGCCAGCAGGCAGTGGCCAGCTGGAAGGGTGTGTGCAGCAACGGACAGGGGAGACCTTCCAACAGCAATCTAGGCACCTGAACTCGATGTACAAAGGGCCACAGAAGAGACTCTGGTGACCAGCACTGTGTTTTACAAAAATAAAACTAATTCACAAGGTGTAAGACCTTCCAGGAGAAAGCAGTGATTGTTTCAGAGACTACAAAAAAAGAAAAAAAAAAACCAACAAGAAGACCTTCCAGGAGGATGTCAAACACACCTGCTCAACGGGGCAAGTTTACAGACACAGGTCCAAGGGTCAAAGCTGGTATAAATTCCAATTAAAATCAGCATGTCCGGGCACGGTGGCTCACGCCTGTAATCCCAGCACTCTGGGAGGCCAAGGCGGGAGGATCGCTTGAGCTCAGGAGTTTGAGAACAGCCTGAACAAGAGTGAGACCCCATCTCTACCAAAAATAGAAAAAATTAGCTGAGCATGGTGGCACCTGTCTGTAGTCTCAGCTACTTGGGAGGCTGAGGCAGGAGGATCACTTGAGCCCAGGAATGGAGGTTGCAGTGAGCTATGATGATGCCACAGCACTCTAACTGGGGCAACAGAGGGAGACTCTGTCTCAAAAAAATAAACAAATAAAATAAAAAATTTAAAAAATAAAATAAAAAATAAAATCAGCATGGATAATATATAAACTGGGCCTTAGTCTGGTTGAACACACTGTCCCAGGCCCCAAATGTTCTGTCACTGGGTCTGGGCAGCTGCAACCATTTCCAAGCAGGCAGTGCATCAATTTACCCATCTGTGAAGCAGTCCCAAAGAGAGGCTAAAAAAAAAAACTTCAAACCTACAAAAGCATATATCTTTTAGCACTATGTTTAGAAATACTATTTAATATGTGACATTAACAGTAAACATTGGTAGCATTATACAAGGAAATGCAAAATAACTATTGGGTGGCTTGTTTTCAATTTTGAATAAAATTCGTATTTGCCCACAATCTGATTCCAGATAGCTCCAGACTATATTTTTCTCAGGTCTCAAGTCCTGTTTGCATGATTGTAGTATTGCATTTTTCCCTCCTAGGACTGATGGTAAGAGTTACCAGCCCTATTTGACAGGCCCTTTCAGATGCTGAAGGCCAGCGGCAAAGAAGTACCATGGCCTCTACTGACCTGATTAACCATCTGGTGCTGCTGGACAGTCCTCTTCTCCTTAAATTCTTCTGATTCAATTTTAATTTCATACATCGCCCCACAGCCTCCTAAAATAAACACAATTCAAATGCATTTCAATTATTATGTTATGGCAGCCACAGTCCCATATGTCCTTGAAATACTGTACAATCCAAAGAAGGTCTGAATATTATTATTCAGCATAAAGGAAAGCTGCCAAGATTGTTAGGGAAAGATCATGGCTTCCAATCTGACCACATGTTCCTCCTGACAGGCTGCCTCAATCTAAAATGTGCTCTTCCTTTTTCAAGGCAGCTGCACTACTCAGGATTATGACTTATGAGCAGGAAAGATAAGGCACAAAGCATGGAAAACCTAGGGAATGTAGAGTATTTCCTTTTACTAGCCAACAATTGTCATAGAAGAAGGTGGGAAGGACTGAATTTCAGGGTTCCACCTTCCAAAGGACCAGCAATCGGTATTTTTTTAAGTGCAAAAATACACTAAAATTTGGTATGAAAACTGTATGTGATGCTATCCACGTCAGGGACACAGCAAATATGCTGGGCCCGGAGCTTCTCAGGGCTGTCTGTGGCACCTCTGGATCTACAGTGCAGCACCCAGGATTTTATCCTGGGCTTTGGGGGAGGAAGCTTTTTGGTGAAGCCCTCAAGGCAGAGCTTGGTGGACCCATCCACCCCTGCCCAAGCTTTGCCTCCACGTGGCTGGAGAGCTAGTGCTGATGTGATGACTGCTCTAGCATGACAACATCCCCTGCACTGTTAACACCAGGACATTGTATGAGAAGTATAATTTACTCAACAGGCTTTGTTTTGCTTCTCTTACAATGTGCTCTAGGAGCCCAAGTTTTGGTTAGATCCAAGTTCCCAGCCTTGATTCCCTTTCTGCACTCCAACCAGGGCTGGGCAGAGCCAGACTAAGGGGGCAAGTCCCACCCTGGCCCTCGGCCTGCGCAAGTGCAGGACTAGTGACATCAAGGCCCCAGCATTGCCCCTCGACCGCTGCGGAGCCCTCACTTGATGTACCATTCCAACAGATCTTTAGATTGATTAATTTCCTATAGTTTCCAGAATAAAATCTACCTGCTAAACTCTCTCCCATATCCTTGTTAAAAAAACGCTACGTTCTCAGTGAAGTTAGCGAGCCCTTATGGCAATGCGGAGTGGCAAAGACCGCATGTGGGTGTGGAGAGATTCTGGCTGATGCCCATGTAGCTGTCCGCAGCCATGCTGTCTGGAGTGTGTGTCTGGATAAAGGGCCTATCCTCCCCTTCCTGTGGGTACAGAATTTGATTCCCCAGCCTGCTCCTAACACATCCAGCCTGAACTGCTGAGGTGCCAGTGGCCACCTGAGAAAGACAGGGCCTGGCTGCGGCTCGTAACTGGGCTTAAGACAGAGTCTGCCCTGGGTCCTGGTCTGGTTACAGTTCTACTGCCCCCTCCCCATGAGGGGCTTGGCAGGTCCTTCGGCCTCTCTGGGCTTGTCTCCTCCTGGGGAAAGTAAGGCAGTGGGACAACTGGGGTCTGCTCCAGCTCTGGCATTCTAGGGTTTCAGAAGAAAGCGAGGAAATTAGAGTAAGGCCCATCTTGCTGTCAAATGAAAGACTGTGGTCCTGAGCTCCAGGGTCACTGACAGGGACCTCACCCAAGCTGGGCCAGGCTGGCAACCTTGAATCTTTCCAGCCGGGCCTTGTCCCCACACAGTTTCCCTCTGCGGTTTCTGAATCCTCACCGCCACCCCATCAGGTGGGAGCAGCCGAGGTCCATCTGTCCAAAAGCAACACATGTTGAGAAGCTACTCATCGGTGACAAGTTCCTGCCTACAAGCCCCTTGCCCTCTGCTCCTCCGCCACAGGGCAAAATCTTACCAAAGCTCCGTGGGAAAGACGAAAACCTTACCTGAAATGTCGGTGACTTTGATAGCTGTAGCTCGAGGAAACTTTTCTTTGAGAATTTGGGTCACTTTGAGCTCCCCCTCAGTCTGGGAGGCAAACATCCGATGGACAGAGTGGAGGAGAGGCAGCTGCCACAGAACAGAGACAAGAGGGTCAGGCCACAGCAAGATGGTGCTGCCCCCAGGCCGGGCCACTGTGCAGGCCGCACCTGCCACTCCCCTGCAGGACAGGCCCTGGCCCTCGCCAGTGCTGCCATGGGCTAAACAGAGGGGCCACGTGGTATCAGGTGTCCATGTAAGCCCCCAGGGTGCAAAATAAACTTTTTTTTGAGGGGGAGGATGATTGTAAATAACTCAATTTGACTCTAGAGACAAGGCCCCAAACGTAATTCCACAGATGTTTAATTCCTCATGATAATGACGTGAAAGAGACACTATTATGATGAGAGTTTTATAGGTGAGGAAACTGAGGCACTAAGTAATGTGCCCAAGGTTGGATCTATTAGTAAAACGCAGAGCCAGGAGAGAGGCCCCACTAGACTGCTGTGCCATTGGCCACCCACTGCCCTGCACGGTGGGGCCAGGTTCCACCCCCCTCAGGCCTGATTAACATGCCACACCCTCCCCAGTGGGACGTGACTTCACGACCCCGCGGCTCAATAAGCCAGCTAGCCTTTGCACCAGGCACCAATTCTCACTGGGGAGAAGAGTCAGAGTTCTATTAAATGACCTGAAGAATGAATATTTTTGCATTATTTACCTTTGGCCACTCCTCCCCACCCCCACCCCATGGCTACTATAGGGAGCCATCGCTTTGGGTGGAACATGTCTCAACCCTTAGGTGTGATGGAGCAGAAAACCAGATCGGTAGCCGTTTGGCTGGGCTGAGCACATGCTGGAATGGGAGACCAGGAATCAAGTGTGGCAGGCCTTGAATGCCAGACTAAAGATTTGGGATTGTGTTAGACAGGTGACGTGACCCGAGGTAATGTGACCTGGGTTCTTGGTAACCCGCCTTTCCAGAGCTAGTCAGGAAAGACGCCTGAGTAAGAAGCATTACAGAGGAAGAAGCACCAGGCGCTGGTCCCCCACTGGACGTAGATGGCAGGTGGGAGGACACCAGGGCTGTTCCATGGGTGCTGGTGCTGAAGGCTCCACCCCTGCACCCCTCAGTCCTGCCCATCCTCAGGCCTTTCCTGATGGTCCAGAGCAGGGTCCTGTGTTACAGAATCTCAGAGCACCTTCATTAAAATGAGCTATGTTCTGGCTTTCTTACCACTGGTCTTAAAGGCCAGGACTGAGTCTGTCCCGTTCCAGCAGCATCCCAGGGCTGACCCCAGAGCAGGCCCTCAGAAGCACTTGGTGACGGATGGCTCAATGAATGGGCCGGGTAATAATTACTCATCGGGTGCATGCCTGCTGGCCACCGGCAAAGGAGTCTGACAGGCGGTCCAAATGCAAGTTAGGAGAAAGTTTGCAAGTTAGACTGTCTGTGTGCTGTATGGAGGGACAGAAACTTGATGTGACCTGGGTAGGATTGCTGGGGGTGGGAGGTGGAGCTGCTTCTGGAGGCAGAACTTTGGGGGGCAAAGGCAGAGGGTAAGCATACGGCAGGCAGAGTCCGCAATCACTGAGGGATGAGGGTGGTTAGCATTGCAGAACCCCTGGGAGAAGCCTGTCTTTCGTCTTGGCAGATCTGTGGGCAGCGTTCTTTAACGCAACAATCCGACTGACAATATCCCCAGATGACCACTGTCCCCGCTGAAAGCCAACAGCGTGGAAGAACTCCTCTTCGCGCATGGGGGAGGCAGGCTCAAGACCAGGAGGGAAGGAAAAGGAGAGGAAAGAGAAAGTGGACGAGCTGAGGCAAAGGATGAACCAGAAAGCGGGAGCGATCAGGAGAAAGCGGGAAGTGCCCTCTGCTGGGCTTCTGCTCCGGGTGTGTGGGACTTGTGGAGGATCAAGGTCAGAGGCCCAGCTGACGTCCCCAAGGCCCAGACCCCTCTGCAGTGCCCTGAGCCCACCCCTTGACTCCGGGCTCTGATTCCTGTCTTCGGCTTTGTAAATCAACATTTCTCGTTCCCGTGCCCGCGGTATTATGACTGTTCATGTGTCTGTCCCCCTGACCCCCAACCTCCTCCCAGCTCGGGAGCTCCCCCAGAGCGCGCCGCGGCCTGATACTTCTCCGAATGCCGTTGTCATTGAGTGAGTGAATGAATGAAGAGAGAAAGGAAGGGGAGGCCCCTCGGGCCCCGTGCCGCGCCTTCCGGGAGCCAGTCTTCAAGCCCCGACAGCCGCTGGCTCCGCGGTGCCTCCGCAGTTCCCGCCCGGGGAGAGCAGCCCCGGCCCCCGCCCGCGCTCACCCCGCGGATCCCGCGGAGCAGAGGCGCTGCCGCGGCCGGGCTCCACGCTGCCATGCCCGGCCTACGCCACCCGCCGCCCGAGGTCGCCGCGTCGCCGGCGAGGCGCGGAGTCAGGGACCTGGAGCCGCCAGCGTGCGCGAGGCCGCCCCCTGCCGCCCGGAGGCCGCCGGCCGCCTGGCCCCGCCCCGTCCCCGGCCCTGGGGACTCGCCAGCCCAGAGGGCGGCATCTGCTGCCTCGGGGCCCCGCGCTCTGCCCTCGCCCGCGACGGCTCCTCCTACCTCCCCGGGGCCTGGTTCCACGATAGGGTCAACATCTTCCTCCTTAGCTTAGAAACACTCCAAGATTCCGGCGCTCAGTACTGACTGTCCCGCATTCGAATACCCCTCTTGCCCTTGATGGAACGTCTCCCATTCCCACGCCCCATCCCGGCAACCTGGCTTCTAAACTGAGCAGCTTGGGTTTCTCTCCAGGTAAGGGGACTAGTGGAAGGATTTCAAGGAGGGCGTCATTTTCAGATTTGCGCTTTAGAAACATCGCTCTGGCTCCTGTGAGGAGTGACTGTAGGGGGTTGAAAATGGAGACAAGGACAGACGTTCCAAGGCTACTTACTGCAGTGGTCCCAGTGAGAATTGAGGGGCCTGAACTAAACCAGTGACAGGAGGGGTGGGAAGAGTGGGCTGAGGCACTTGGGGGGTGAATGGAATAGAGTGACTGGATATGGGGGATCAGGGTGGGGAAGGTATCTGGGATGACTCCCAAGTTTTTGGCTTGGACAATGACATGGATGTAGGAGAGTTAGGTGGAGGTTGAGGGGGGGCCGAGAAACTCAGTTTTGCATTTGCCTGACTTTAAGGTGTCACAGGACAGGGCCTAGCAGATGCCACAGGCTGTGGAGTTATGAGAGTGCCGCGGGAAGCTGACGCCTTGAGGGATGGGTCAGACTGCCGGCAAACCCGCCGGCCTCTGGAGTACTGCCAGACAAGTCAAGGCCGAAATTCAACCAGGCCCTTCCTCCTTCTAGCTGTATTTGCAGCATGTGGTCTGGTGGTACCCTGCAGGATTTACTAGCTTTTTGCTATTGCATTCTGGCCTTTGCAGTCAATACCTTCAGCCTTGCATTTGGATGGATTGGACCTTCAGTTGTTCTTTACAGTGATTGACTAAAAACATGCTAATTTATTCCAGTATTAATTGAGTGACTCCTATGTTCTGGCCTTCATAATTTCTCCTTTGAATTATTGTTAATAGCCTCTCCCACATTTTCCGCTTGACTCCTTAAAAGTTACGTTGGTGTGCTTAGGGATAATTTGCTTTTTTCTTCATTGGTGTCAGTGATACAATTAAAACTGTCAGAAGTATTTTTTCCAGCCTTATAGTAGTGGTGACCCACCCCTTTGCTATTCAAACCACATGGTTCAGAAGAGGGAGACACACCCCCAGTTCTTAGAGTGGAAATATGACCCAGGTCTGGCCAATCAGATGGGGATTGGTTTAGGGTTGACCACATCACCTGAGCCAGACCAATAAGAGTTGGTCCAGAGACTTTTTTGGAACTAAAGAAGAGAAATGATCTTTTTCAACTGTATTGCTAAGCTGATAGAAAGCCTGGAGCTGCTGGCAACCATCTTTGCAACCATGTGGACAGAGCTACTTTGGAAATGAAGCAGACACATACGAATGCAGAGCTAAGAGGAGAGAAATGTTTGACTTTGCTTGTGCAACTGGAAACCAGCAGTGCTAGAAATGAGCACTAAAGCCAGTTTAGTTGGCTTTGTCACGTTATGCTCAGATTGGTATTTGCAGAATTCCTCCTTCTTTCCTTTATTGAAAAATGGTACTTTTGCTTATCTCCAACCTTCCTCTTCCCCATAATTTAAAAATTGCCCACATTATCTGTTACTCTGAACTGCTGTCTCTCTGCCCCAACCTCCTCCCCTTCCCCTCAGTTTCCACAAGGCTGCTAGAGCCATCTGAAATGAAAACATTTACTAATTAAAATTCTTCAGGCTCTCCATCACCTACAGGCAAAAACTTAAGTTCTTTCATATGGTTTAACCCTTACCTACCTGTCCAACTGAAATCTACCCTTCAGTTATATTGAGCGACTTGTTCCTGCCTGCACAAGCTGAGCTTGGTCATGCGACTGCCCATCTTTTAAGCCATTCCAAGCCTTGTCTTCTCTAGAGAGCCATCTCTGACCGCCCCCCCACAGTAAGCTTAGTGCTTGCAACTTATAACCTTTATTGCACTTACGCCCTTTACAACGATCAATTTATGTATATGTCTGTTCCCACTGGTCTATAAGCTCCATGAGGACAGAGCCTTGCTTGAATAATCTATGTCAACAGCCCAGCATGGGACAAAAAGTGCATGCACTGGGAGTACTCAACAGAACTGACAGGTTTAGCAATTTGAGCTCCACAAGTTTGAATCTGAACCTTTTCAGAAAAGGATTTGCAGGACAATCTCACCAATCTTGGACTTCCAAATTAGTTCCAACGTAACAGTTCAGGTATAATTTCTTACAACAAAAGCAAGTAAAAGGTGTGTTTTACTTTATGATTAAAGTGAAATGCCTTTAGTCCCAGGAAATAGGTCAGTCCTTTCTGCATACCATATTTACATCTACACTACCTGCAGAAAACTCCTTAAGTAGGATCTCTTGGATGCATCTTTTTTTTGCCTCATTGGGATGATTATTTGCATAGTCATTTTATTTTACAGTGCCTCCTAGTACTCTTGAACATGCAGAATTTCTGCAAATGCAATCCAGGAAAGAGGCCTATATACTAGCTATTTGAACTTGTCCAAGCTTTTGTGACATGGTCTGAATAATACTGAAAAATTTCTAGTGTACCTCTCAATTGCCACCACTTCCCTATGTATGTATTAAATGAGATAACCTACTAAAGGATTCCCCTAAAAAACTAGAGGCATCTAGCTTTTGTCAGGCGATGTGGCCGAGACTGACATCTAATGGCCAGTGATAACGGTGCAGGCTGTAGTGTCCACACCTAGTGGGGACAACATCAATGTATTATTTGCTAGGGAAGGTCCAAGGCATGGTTTGGACATCGTTTCTGGCTGTGCAGGTTAGAAGCCTGACTCTGGCCCTCCCAAAGATTATTTGGGTTATTCTACTACTTTTTTATGAAGTTTGAAATAGCTTTTAAAGCCTTAGCCATTAGACACCCTTACAACTTACCATTTTTGCTATCAATTTTAAGCCTACTGAAAATGTCTAAAGAAATCCAAAACTGATTGCCAGTTTACCCCTATCTTATACAAAATGAGTGTTAACCTGTTCTATTTAGCCACACTCATTAAGTTTTTAAATTTAACTCTACTCAAAAAATGTCAAAACAATTCTAGCACTACTATTTTAAGCAGACCTAAAATGCATTTGTAATTTGGACCTCTAAAACTCTGTATTTCTCCTATAATAGTGAAAAATGGCTGTTTGGGGGAGGGGGGATGTTTTAAGGATATATGCTGAGTACTCAATTTTAAGGTCAGAAAATTAGTGAGTCTGGTCCCTCTTCCCTTTTCTCAATCTCACAACCAGGAATGTACAAAGAGGTCCAGAACTTGGTTGGCACGGTAGGAAGGACACCACTTATTTTTGTCTGGGATAGGTTTTAGCCACTATCATCAGAAGCACCATTTGTTTCTTTGGGAGGGTCCTGGTAGTACAAGGTATTTAGTTCACTTAGGAACTTCCTTTTTGTAAGGGCTAAGAAAACATTTTAGCTACTAAATGACATGCGAAGATAACTTTCCAAATTTAAGCTGTACTAAAAAATCCATAGAACCTGCGAAAATCTCAAGTTTCCACGTTTAAATAGAAATGAGTGTGCTGAGACACAAACATTAATCAGTCATTTTTTTGCTTTCAATATATTTTATTCTGATGAAGTTATAAAAGTAGATACAAAATACTTTTTAAAAAAGTACAATTAACTGACTTAGAAAAATAGATAAAGCCCCTAAAGGTTTAAAAATACAACATAAATTTTTTATGTAAAGAGCATTTAAAAATATTTTAGATGGTAACCAAGACTAACTTATGCAAACTATTTTTGATGTAGACCAAACAAAGAATGTTGTTCTATAATAAGTCTATAGCAAACTGGTAATCCATTTGGATTTACAGAATACTTGTTTGGAATAGAATCTGATAATGAGAGAAAACTGAAGTGAATTTCAATGCAGTTGCAGCAATAAAATTACCACTACCACATGTAGTATTGTCCCCCAAAGCCTTTTACAGTACAAAATATCAAAACTGAATGCAAAATAGGATGACCAAAGGACTACTATTTTCCCTCTTTGCCAGAATCCTACAATAGTTGAAACCAAATCCACTTACTAAACTGATCTCAGAAGCAAATAATTTGCCTGTTGAAGGTGCTCAATGTTTGGTGTCCAGGCCGGCATTTTTCAGGCCACGGCTTCATACTGACAGGAGACAGCCTCCTATGACAAGGCAGCAGTAGTACCAGCACCATGACTGGGGCTGCTGAGAATCAACTTTCTAGGACTCGTAGTCTTTGGGCCGGATTTGTTAACGCTTATGAGGTAATGATGTCATGTTTGAGAAGCTCTACTTCTTGTATAATCTAACTGCTCAGAGAGAAGGCCAACAGTATAATCAGAAAACCACAACATTTACAAAAGTTAGTATCCCCACCAGTATTGTTTCTCTTGCCTCTGAACTACTGGAAAAGCTTTATCTTTGTTATCAAAGTCATGGTGAATACCGATTTGCATTTCTCGAGTAAGCAGCTACATGAGCTAGGGCTCTACAAATCTAAGATGAAAGGAAATACTTTGTTAGGTGGCAGCCCTATAAAATCACTTTATTCACAATCTGAAAAAGAATAAAGGATACATTTGGCCATCAATACAAAAACTGTAGTATAGGAAAGTTTGAATATTTAAACAAAAATCTGTACATCACTGTCCACATTTTTTTAAATGCCTGAAAATTAAAGCACCATAGGATTAACTGCCTAATTTAGCAGGCACTCTCCACCCCGTGTCTGTAATCATGTGTGAGGAGCAGAGGTCAGACATCGAGAGGAGCTGACTTCTGATTAGGAGGGGAAGGGGAGCGAATGCTTTGGAACAGGCGGACCCTGGACAGGGGGAGAGGGGCAGGGGGAGAGATAAATCAAAAGCGAGCAAAGAGAGTGATTTCTTCCAACTCTCATCGAAGGGCGGCCCTCTAGCCAAGTCAGAAAGGCACCATCCTCTTTCCATTCTCTCCCCTTCCTCCAATTCCCCTCCTGCCCTCTATTCCCTGGCCTTAGAAGTCAACAAATAATACTAACACTAATGTTAGGTGCACTGCTGCTTAAATCAGATTGGCTTGGGAACCTGGTAATGTTTTTATTTATTTACTTATTTAATTTAAAAGGGCATTCTGAGTCACAAAATAGCAACAAATTTTTGATTTATGTCCTATTTATAAGCTGCCTTTACTACTGTCCTAGCATGTGATCATCTTTGGTTCATTTTAGAGCTTAGTCGTGAAGAAAGGGAGGATTTCCATCACTGAAAATAAATGGAGAAAAGTGAGAACTCTTTTGTTTGAGGATATTTGAAATATTAGAAATGATGCCAAAAGTATAACCCTAGTTGAGAAACATAATTTCGTTTCTTGCAGACTTAAAAAAATAAATAAATAAAGCCAACAGTTTAAAGTTGAAAGGCAGTTACATTCTGGGTGGCATCTAGAAATCTGCCTTCTTGTTCGCAAATGATCAACAGAAACGTACAGGAATGGCGGAATTTTGGACCTTTTGATAAGCTTAAAACATGGATTTTGGAACGTTTCATACAGGGCTTTTCTCTGTTTTCATAAGTGACTATCCCACTCTTCAATTCCTCAGTGATGTATGGTTCCAGCCTAAATTAGATTAAATGTTTTGTTTCTTTTCAAATTCTGTACATATTTAAGAATTTATTGAAACTGAGTTATTAAAAGTGGAATTTCTAAACAATGCTTTTCTTTATAGTCTAGTGGAATTAAAAAAAATCTTATAAAATCTAACCTTTATCAAAGCCATCAAGGAGGTTAGTGAGTACTTTGCAAAAACCACAGCTCTGAAATACAGAATGCTCATGAACTTAAAGCTTTGCCAGTCTGGCAAGACTTCCAGTATCCTTATCGTGCCTCAGTACATTTAAATAGCCGCTACAGTTTACTAAATCTGAGGAACCAAATGAAAAATACATGTTTTCTTCACTAAAGAGGAAGATTCTTTTATCCTAATAGAAACAGAAGAATTTCAAGTTGTGATACAAAAACAATTAAAACAAGATAAAGCCCCTATGGGAGCTCAACCCATCCTTTGAATATTAATAGAATGAAGTAAGTTTTTTTTACTTATTCCTCCCATTTTGTCTCCTATAAACACACACATACACACACTCTCTCTCTCTCTCAAGCATATGTAGCATACCAAACCTTTAGCTGTGTTACAAAATGTGTACACCTTCAAGGTTTTTTATTGTGGTTCTCCTTAAGTCTTATCCTTATTGGGATAAAGTTCGTGCATTTCTCCACTACTTTTAACTAAGGCTCAAGTCACAATAAAAACACAGAAGTAATTTTTTAATAAAAGAAAACAAAATAATCAAGTGCTCTGAGTACTTTGTTCCATTCTCTTATCCAGAATTTCAAGGCCTCTGAAAAAAAATGAATGAAAAAGTGGCTTTGAGGCCTAAGGTTGTCACATTTTTTGCGAAGTCATCTTTTTCTCAGCCAAAAGCTACATATTAAATTAATCTGAATGAAGCCTTTCAAAATAAAAACCTGTAAGATCATCCTTAGGAGCCATAAAAAAATTACTTCTGATACACACATTCCTAATAATTTAGATAGATGTGAATAAAATTCCAAATAAAAATTAAAAAATAAAGTCACTTTAAAAATAACTTTGGTTACTCCCACTCCACATATGCCATATGATTTAAACTGCAATCATGGATTTTGAAAAAATATACATATATCTTAGCCATAAAAACACTAGCATACAAACTTCAAACTAAAAGGTTACCCAAAGTGACACAAACATTCTAAATCTTAAGGAAACTTGAAAATACCTTTTCTATTCATAAAATAAAAGAATAAAATCGATCTGATTGTGTTATTAGGAAATTTGTTCTGGAAACTTATCAATAAATTATAGGTGGAAATTCTTCATGTCCATTATGTCATCACCGGAAACAGGCTCAATCATTTTCTTGAGTAAAAGAATCATAAGTAAACATAAACTACAGGCTAGTCATCACATATTACAACCAAGTATGACCCTGTGACAGTAACAGGAGTGGTCACACAGTATACCTCAGATTTGGCTGTGTCCTTAAAGGTCTTACTCTGAAGCTATTAGGCCAACCTACCTTTGGGACAATTTTATCAGTAGACAATGTATCTTTTTATCCTGTTTTCTTAAAGTTTGTATCACTAGTCTATAACAGATAGCAATGAAATAGCTCTAGCAGAAGATGAAGCAAGAGAGTAACTGTGTTCTAGAAGAAATATTTATCTGTCTTTCGATCCAAGTTTCTCAATTAATTCCTGAAGAGGTGCCAACTCACGTCTATCAATCAGATTAAACTCCTGAAAAGAGAAGAAGAAAAATAAAATTTAAAAATGGATCTAAAAAATTAAAACTCTTTAAATGTCTTTTAGAGATGAGATTCCCAATCTAGTTTTCTGAAACCCAAAAGGAATGATGAAATAATTTCTGTGAACATTTTAAAATGGGATTGTTTTTACTCTTTTAAAAAATACAGGTGTGATATTGTGATATATGTATTTGGTTGTCCCTGTTTCCTGACATATAGTTTCTAAAATCCTTGCAATCTCCAGAGTGTCTTTTGTATGTTAATGAGATGACTGGCAGCTGGGGGTGCCCTAGAGAGCTTCAGGATGAGGGCTGGTCAACAGAAAGACCAAAGCTTGATTAGAGGGTTGGGACATTCAGCCCACCATCCCACCTCTGGGGAAGGGAGAGAGGCTAAAGGTTGAGTTGATCACCAATGGCCAATGAGATAATCAATCACGGCCAAGTAATGAAGCTTCCATAAAAACCCAAAAGAACAGAGTTCAGAGAGCTTCCAGAGCCGAACACATGGAAGTTCCTGGAGGGTGGTAAGCCCGGAGAAGGCATAAAGCTCTGTACCCCTTCTTTCATGTCTGGCCCTATGCATCTCTTCCATCTGGCTGTTCATCTGTATCCTCTGTAATATCCTTCCTAATAAACCACTAAATGTAAGTAAATGTTTCCCTGAGTTCTATGAGCGGCTCTAGGAAATTAATTGAACTCAAGGAGGGGGTTGTGGGAACTCTGATTTATAGCCAATTGGTCAGAAGTATAGGTGACAACCTATTATTTTTGACTGGTGTCTGAAGTGGGGGGCAGTCTAGTGGGACTGAGCTCTCAACTTGTGGGATCTGACACTACCTCTAGGTAGACAGTATCAGAATTGAATTGAATTAGAGGACACCCATCTGGTGTCCCTACTGATTGCTTGCTTGGTGTGTGTGTGGAAATCCCCACACACATGGTCACAGAAGCATTCTGTGTTGTGAGAGTACAGCAGGAGAAACTGAGTTTGTTTTTGCCTATATCCTTACAATAAGGGACTTATTATACAAGTACCTCTAGGTATAAGTATGATCCTTACTGTGTTGAACATTAAAATCAAATTAAAAGCAGTGGCTCATGCCTGTAATCCTAGCACTTTGGGAGGCTGAGGCGGGAGGATCACTTGAGGCCAGGAATTTGAGACCAGCCTGAGCAAGAGTGAGACCCCATCTCTCAAAAAATAGAAAAATTAGCTGGGTGTGGTGGCATGTGCCTGTAGTCCCAGGTACTCGGGAGGCTGAGGCAGGAGGATCACTTAAGCCCAGGAGTTTGAGGTTGCAGTGAGCTATGATGACGCCACTGCATTCTAGCCTGGGTGACATAGCAGAGACCTTGTCTCAAAAAAAAAAAAAAAAAAAAAGCCAAACAAACCCTAAAACTGTATATATATTTGAATTCACATAGAAATTACTTGAAAACTACAAACTGAACCTTTGATAATGGCCACCTCTGGGGCAGTGGACCTTTTATACATACACGCACATATATATATATGTGTGTGTGTATATGCTATGCCAGCGGTCCCCAACCTTTTTGGCACCAGGGACTGGTTTCATGGAAGACAATTTTTCCACAGACGGGGGTGGAGGAGGCGGAGCTCAAGCAATGATATGTGGCCCTGTTTTCCTAACCAGCCACAGACTAGTACCAGGCTGTGGCCTGAGGGTTGAGGACCACAGTGCTATGCAACAATCTCAGAAGGAAGATCAGGAGGAGCACAGCACATTC
This sequence comes from Daubentonia madagascariensis, assembly GCA_023783475.1. NCBI lineage: Eukaryota > Metazoa > Chordata > Mammalia > Primates > Daubentoniidae > Daubentonia > Daubentonia madagascariensis. Next base: position 299,679 of record JAKFHU010000633.1, read on the forward strand.
TCCTTTGTGTGGTACACAGAACTATAATACACAATATCTTCTATAAAGCTACCAGGTTTTTCTACCATAAAACAGTATCTGGACAGATATATTTATATTTTGCATATAGAATTATATATCTCTAAAGTTAGCCTAAAGGAATACCAATTCTTTGATATCTTTTTCAAACAATGTGAATTATTTTGATTTTAAAAAGTCCCAATTTTAACTAAGGGCCCTTAAGGCAACAGGCCATGTCCCTGAATGACATATCCTAACCAGAGACCTGGCGATGCCAGAGGAAGAAGGCCCAAATGGGGGTGATGCCTTTTATGCTGCTGCACACATCAATGAAGTAAACAATGTGGAAAAAAGAACAAAACAGAAGTGAAAAACTTGCTTATACTTAGCTCTACATCTATAAATAAGACATACCATTCTTTATTAAAGTTACCAATCCAAATAAGTCTGTCAAATGACAAATCGTGGTTCAACTTACCTGAACAAAGAAAATAAAGTGCTTAAAGGAGGTGTTGAGATGAGCCTCCTCTTGCAGCTGCATCACAGAATCAAAGTGCTGATGATAAATATGGGCATAAACCCTGAACAGACGCTTTAGAATGGTCTTTGCCACAGACATAAAGTTTCTGGGAAATGGGACACCTGTAATCAAATATACATATATTGATATATCAATTAGTCTTTTATCTAACTGAACAGCAGGAAGTTTAGACACAGCGCTAAGAAATTGCAACACATAAACACACACATTCACAAAGACACACAAGTCTATTTCTGTATATTTTTTAAGAGGCAAGGAGAGCCAGGCATGGTGGTTCATGCCTATAATCCCAGCACTTCGGGATCACTTGAGGCCAGGAGTTTGAGACCAGACTGGACAACACAGCAAGACCCAAGACATGGTCTCTACAAAAAAATTCAAAAAAAACTTAGCCAGGCATGGTGGTGCACACTCATAGTCCTGGCTACTCAGGAGGCTCAGGTGGGAGGATCAATTGAGCCTAGGAGTTGGAGGCTGCAGTGAGCTATGATTGTACTACCGCACTCCAGCCTGGGCAACAGAGCCAGACCCTGTCTCTAAAAAACAAGAAACAAACAAAACAAAACAAAACAAAAATCCCAACAGCCAAATATTTAAATGTAAAAACAAAACCACAAAAGTACTAAATGAAAACATGAATTAATGATTTTATGATCTTGAAGTAGGGAAAACCTTTCTAATCGTTGCATTAAAACCCAGTCACAAAGGAAATGATTAATAGGACAAAATAATAAGGTTATATATAGCACAAGTACCCCATGAACAAAATAAGACAAAAGGCAACCTGGAGAAAAATACATACAACATGTATGACAAAGAGCTAATATCCTTAACACAGAAATGGACAAAGGATATAAACAGAAAACACACAATGATCAATAAACCAAAAAATGCTCAGTCTCATCAATATTTTAAAAATACATTAAAACAGAAATTTATTTAACCAAATTAGAAAAGATTAAAAAACAAATAACCACTGTTGGTGAAGAAATACAAGCAGACACAAACATGGCTGTACAGAGTATACACTGGTATAAACTTTTAGGAAGAGAATCTGGCAGTCTATTAAATTTTTTTAAAGTAACAGTGTTAAAAAAACACATTTATCATTCAAAAAGAAAAATACTTCCATAACATTAACTCACCAATCTTAGAAGGAAAAAGAGTTTCATCATCAAGCTGATCCTGAACCCATGTCATCAAATAGTCAATGTATTTTGGAGCAGAACATTTGATTGGCTTTTTAATATTAGTACCATCTGCCCAATGATATTCATATCTAGAGAGAAAAATGTTTTACTGATAGTTTTCAAAAACATTAACAAATGTACAACTTATAATCAAAGCAGGTTCACATTCTGTCCATAGAAGTCATATGTAACTTTAATAAGTCATCTGAAGTTCTACAAAAGATTACTGCAAGTTCCCTATAGAATTATTCTGAAATGTGATGGTTATACTTGGAAGAGAAAAAGGAGATAATGTGGCAGCTGGCAGTGCCAGAATAGATGTTTTATAAACAACATAGCTCTGGGAAAGAAAAAGGAATTTCATTCTTGTCTGTAAGACAGAGGGTGTTGAGGACTGGGTAAGGAGCTGATGGATCCACCACATTCTGAGATCCTTGGCCATGGAGTTATTATCCAAGTTAATTTGGTAATTAATCCAAAGTTATTAACTTTATCCAACCAAAGTTAACTTTTAACATACCAAGCTTTTAATCAGCATATAACAGCAGGAAAATAAAATACTAGAGATAATTCTAACTTAATGATTACTATGACATCATTAGATATACAATATAATTGCATCCATAATAAACAGATTATAAAACACTGTTTCATGAGTAGGGTGTTAGAGAAATACCCTTAGACATGCATATTTCCACCCCCCCCAAACCCTGTCACCTTTGGTGAGCAAGAAGAATTAACAAGATTTATGTAAAACTTTATTACTGTGTAAAGCATTTAAGCCACAGATAAGTTTAATTTTAAGAAATTAATTTCTTTTAATTTCTTTTAAAGTTTGAGGAATAAAACTTAACACATCATAAAATAAAAACATAACTCCTAAAATATTATAAAAATAGGACTATAAACTCATTACAGATCTTTTCTCCTCTATACCTGTAGCAAAGTCAGAATCGACAATCTTTTCTAAGAGGCAAACATGATACCATCTATCATCACATAAATCAGCCAATTATTATAAGAAAAAAAGACTGGAAGGAAACACACCAAAATTAATCCTATCACATCTTGACTTAACATAAGTGATAAAGAGTTCCATTTCTTTTTCAATATTTCTTGAAATTTATTACAGTCAAAATATTTTTAATCTAGCATCTTTAAGCCAGATAATTACTTCTAAATTAACAATAAATAAGCACCAGAAAAAGTAATCAAATATTAAAAAACCAACTGAAAACTCTTCCAAGAAATTCATTTAAAAGCTAGAAACAGGAACCATAAATATTAATAAAATTGAAAAAATAGAACTTTTGTGATGCAAGATAAACATAACTCAAATTTCTATACTTTTACTCCTGTAATAGAACATTCAGACTTACTATGATGCAATATAAAAACTGAAACACTGAGTACCCACATACCAAAGTATTTAATAATAACTAAAAGCCTATAAGTGAGCATTCAAGAACTAGTAAAATTGATGTGCCTTTTCACAAGCAAACACATAATAAAAAAAAGTCTTTATTATTTTACTTATATCAATTAGTGATAAAGCAAAAGTAATCCAAACACCTATGTATTATAACAGGCAGTATATGTACCTTGGACCTGCAGACATGACTGGACAGCTGGCTTCAGTGCAGAATTCTGTAATAGTTCCATATAACATGTTGATCTGGTTGAAGAAATCCACAGCTGCAGAGATAATAGAATTGTATTAAAATGTCTGTGTAAACACAAAATGTGAGAGATCTCTCAGTTGAAGGAAAAATGGATAATGCAGTTAAGTTCTTGGCTGAATCCTTGGGAGATTCAATAATCTAATGGTACTGTAAATTCTAAATCGTCACACCTAAGCAAAGTTAACTTTTCATATACCAAGCTTTTAATCAGCATATAACAGCAGGAAAATAAAATAGTAGAGATAATTCTAACTTAATGATTACTATGACATCATTAGATATACAATATAATTGCATCCAAGGGAATGAACGATCCATAGCTTCTTATCAATCTGGACCAGACAATACCATTTGTGTTAAGAAAGAGAAAAAGTGTTGTGGAATATACTGAGGGAGAAGATGTACCCAGCTATATTAACAGGCATTTAAAATCTAATTTGTCATAAATATCTGAGGCCTATGGCATATTGAGGACATAAAAAAAGGGACTTCAGATTAAAGTCCCTTGCCCTGGAGTCTCCTGCTAATGGAAGGGACAAAATTAAAAGAGAGGAATAATATTAGGTCACTAAATATGAAATGTCCGATTTTGGATAAAAACTGTAGTATATTATATCTCAAACAAAAAGCAGTACCGTTAATCAAAGTATGCGCCTAACTATTGACACAATTTTGCCATCTTAACACTAGCTTCTTTATGCCAGCAGCAAAGAAGCCTACAGAGCAGGGATGATGAAATCATAAAAGGCATTTTCCATAGCTTGTCAAGAATTGATTATTTTTCCTTGCAAGAAGTGGTCCAAAGCCTGGAAAAAGTGGTAGTCAGTTGGTGCAAGGTCTTGTGAATACAGTGGATGACAGAGTTTCCAAGTCCAGCTGCTGTAGTTTGAGCAGCGTTGTTTGTGAGACATGTGGTCGAGCGTTGTCTTGCAGGAGGACTGGTCTGTCTCTATTTATCAATCTTGGCTGCTTAATCGCAAGCATCCTCATCATTTCACCCAACTGGTTGCAGTAGACATCCACTATAATTGACTGACCAGGTTTCATGAAGCTGTAGTGGATAATACCAGCGCTGGACCACCAAACAGACACCATTAGCTTTTTTCGATGATTATTCGGTTTTAGACTATGTTTTGGCACTTCATCTTTATCCAACCACCATGCCGAACGCTTGAGATTGTCAAAAAGAATCCATTTTTCATCACACGTCACAATACAGTGTAGAAACTGTTTGCCTTTATGTCGTGACAGCAAAGAAAGGCAAGCTTCGAGATGATTTCTCTTCTGATGCTCATTTAATTCATGTGGAACCCATCTATCCAGCTTCTCTACCTCGCTGATTTGTTTCAAACGGTCCAAAATTGTTGGAATAGTAACGTCAAACCTTGCTGCTAATTCACGCTAGGTTGAGATGGATTTGCTTTCACTACAGCTTTCAGCTCATCATTATCCATCCACCTTGGTCTCAGGTTGCCCACGTGGCTCATTTTCAAGATGCAAATCACCAGAACAGAACTTCTCAAACCATCCTCGTACTATACAGTCATTAGCCACATACTTCCCAAACATTTCGTTGATATTTCAAGCTGTCTGCGCAGCACTGGTTGCACGACAGGAACTCATATTTGAAAATAACACGAATTTTTGACTTAGCCATGGTTTCACAAAATTGCTCAAAAAAAAAAAAATTGAAAGATAATCACAAGCCAAAATGTGTGTTTGAAAGACTGAGGATGCACCTTCACAATAAAATTAAAATAAGAAGTGTCAAAGTGAAATGTCAGAGATATCAATTGTCAAACTTAGTACTTAAGGAAATCAGACATTCCTACCGAATAACCTAATACAAGCTATAAGAAGATAGGATCCAAAGGCCAACAATAAGTGCTAAAAAGTTGAGATAAAAGGCAAAGTCACAAAGAGGTGAAGTAGTCAGGGAGTAATTCCTGAAGGAGCGTCAGCTAGATATGGAAGAAAATGGACGAGGAAGAGGGTGAGGAATAAACTTAACTGAGTGAAGTATATGGCGAAGAGAACCACATGAGCCTTGGAAAGCTTTAAAAAATGTTTTAGTTTCCTGTCTAAGGGAGATTCTAAAAATCAAGTAGGGTTTTTCCAAGTTTCTTAAAAAACAAATAGATTAAAAAAAAAAATTCCATCTTGTCAAAAGGAATTTTATACAAAACCCCCTAACTTATAATCCTTCCTCTTAATAAGTCATGTTTCTAAGAAAGTAACACATAGGCACTCAATATTCACTCAGAACAAACAGTGTGCCCAGGTAGTAGCTGGTTTGGTCTAAGGTCGCTGTTCCCAAAATGCAGTCCAGGAATGCCCTGTTTCGGGGGCTCTGTGAGATCAAAACTATTTTAATTGCTGTTGTCACTCTCACTGCTCTTTTACGCACTCTCAAGAGGGTACAGTGGGCTTTTCCAGAGGCGCCACGATGTGTGGTACCACAACAGACTGAATGTAGAAGAAATATATGAGAAACCAGCTGTTTATTAAGGAAGCCATTAAGTAAGATTTGCAAAATAGAAAACAATGCTATACTTCTCACTAAAATTTGTTTCAGAAAATAGTCATTTTTCATAAAATCATTTATGTTAACATGTAATGGGTTTATTATCGTTATTTTAAAATAAATTTAAAATAAGGGCCAGGCACAGTGGCTCACGTCTGTAATCCCAGCATTTTGGGAGACCAAGGCAGGAGGATTGCTTGAGGCCAGGAGTCCGAGAGCAGCCTGGGCAACACAGCAAGACCTTGTCTCTACAGAAACAATTTTTTAAAAAAGTAAGTATTGAAGATTTTCTCCATTTTAATTTCTAACAGAGTATCACTAGATATATCCTATATAATTAAAAGCCTTTTAGCGTTCTCAATAATTTTTATGCTTTCTTTTATTTTTTAATTAACACATTGTAACTATACATACTTATGGGAACTAATTTTTTTTTTTTTTAAATGAGAGAGTCTCGCTTTGTCACCCCAGCTAGAGTGCAGTGGCGTCATCAGAGCTCACTGCAACCTCAAACTCCTGACGTCAAGTGATCCTCCCATCTCAGCCTCCCAGGATACGGCATGACCCACCGTCCCTGGCCAAGAACCAATAATTTTTTAAGAGAATAAGTGAATTCTGAGACCAAAAGGTTTGAGAACTGCTGATCTAGAGCAGTCTCAAAGAAAAACCTAAGGCTGAAGGTCACCAAATACCTTCAGAATAATGGATAATCTGAATTAAGTCAAGGTTTTTTTTTCCTGAATAAATAATTCACGTGGTTCAGATATCAAAAAAATATAGTGAAAAACCTAAATTCCAACCACTCCAACTCACCTCCCTTATACACAGGTAACCACTTTATTAATTTTTGTCTCCTACCTGCTAAATTTCTTTACCCTTTCTTATACAAAAGATAACATACTACATAGTTCTACACCTTGTTTTTTTTGTCTTAGCAATAGGAATATGGCTTTTTAATGAGTTAAGAAAAAGAAGGATTTTTTTCATGTGGCTACTCGAAAAACTTAAAATCACATATGTAGCTTACATTATATATCTATCAGATACTTCTATTGGACATTTCAGTGAAGCACTGATCAAGGCAATGATTATCAACAGCTGGTTAATATCACATAAAAAGACAATTAGACCCCATCAAAATCCCAGCAGCTTATTTTGTGGTTATTGACAAACTGGTTCCAAAGTTTATATGGAGAAGCCAAAGACCCAGAGTAGCCAACACAATACTGAAAATGAAGAACAAGACTTACTACTTCAAGACTTACTATAAAGCTACAGTAATCGAGACAATACAGTACTTGTGAGAAAAGAGACATACATCAATGAAATAGAATAGAGAGCCCAGAAACAGACTCACATAAATATAGTCCACTGACCTCTGACAAAGGAGCAAAGGCAATACAATGGCGCAAAGACAGTCTCTTCAACAAATGGTCCTGAAACAACTGCACACCCACACGCAAAAAAAGAATCTACACACAGACCTAACACCCTTCACAAAAATGAACTAAAAATGAACTCAGGAGGCTTAGGTGGGAGGATCGCTTGAGCCCAGGAGTTGGGAGGTTGCAGTGAGCTATGAGCCACTGCAGTTCATCCTGGGTGCTGGGTGACAGAGTGAGACCTTGTCTCTGGGAGAAAAAAAAGTCACTGTGTTGCTAGGTGCAGTAGTGGCTCACGAGGCGGGAGGATCACTTGAGCTCAAAAGTTCAAGGTCAGCCTGGGCAACATAGAAAGATCCCTTCTCAAAACAAAAAAAGAATAAGAGAATAAAAAGACAAGCTATCGGCTAGGAGAAAATATTTGCAAAAGATATATCTGATAAAAGACTATTATCCAAAATATACAAAGAATTCTTAGAACTCAATTTAAAAAAACTCAATTAAAAAATGGTCACAAGCCCTTCTGCTGCAGCAGCCATCAGACATTCTAGCCATGGCTCTACGCTACCCTATGGCTGTGGGCCTCAACGAGGGCCACAAGGTGACCAAGAACGTGAGCAAACCGAGACACAGCTGCCACCACAGGTGCCTCACCAAACACACCAAATTCATGTGGGACATGATCCAAGAGATGTGTGGCTTCGCCCCACATGAGCGGCGTGCCATGGAGTTGCTCAAGGTCTGCAAGGACAAATAGGCCCTCAAGTTCATCAAGAAAAGAGTGGGGACACACATCCGTGCTAAAAGGAAGCAGGAGGAGCTGAGCAACGTCCAGGCCGCCACGAGGAAAGCAGCTGCCAAGAAGGACTGAGCACCCTCCCCTCTGTGCACAATAAAATCTTTATAGAAATACACACAAAAAAAAGGCACAGACACCTCACCAAAGATATACAGATGGCATATAAACATATGAAAAGATGCTCCACATCATATATCATTGGGGAAATGCAAATTAAAACAATAAGATACCATTACACACTTATTAGAATGGCCAAAATCCAGAACACTGACAACACCAAACACTGGTGAGAATGTGGAGCAACAAGAGTTCTCATTCATTGCTAGTAGGAATGCAAAACAGTACACTCTGGAAGACAGTTTGGTGGTTTCTTACAAAACTAAATACACCCTTACCATATAATCTGGCAATTGTGTTCCTTAGAATTTACCCAAAGGAGTTGAAAATGTATGTCTACACAAAACCTGCACACGTATGTTTATAGCAGCTTTATTCAAAATTGCCAAAACTTGGAAGCAACCAAGATGTCCTTTGGTAGGTAAATGAATGAACTGTGATACATTCAGAAAATGGAATACTCAGGGCTAAAATGAAATGAACTATCAAGACATGAAAAGATATGGAGAAAAATTAAATGTATATTATTAAGTAAAAGAAGCCAGTCTGAAAAGGTCACACACTGTATGCTTCCAACTACATGACATTCTAGAAAAGGCAAAACTACAGAGACAGTTAAAAAGATGAGTTGTTGCCAGAGGCTAAAGGGGAGGAAGGAATGAACAGGCAAGGCAGAGCATAGAGGATTTTTAGGGCAGTGAAACTACTTTATGATGATACTGTAATAGTGAATATATGTCATTATATAAATCTGTCCAAACGCACAGAATGTACAACACTAAGAGTAAACCCTAATGTAAACTTTAGACTTTGAGTGATTTAAAAAAAAAAAAAAAAAAGACAACTAGACATTGGAAATATATCCTCCCACCTACGGAGCAGTCTAAATAACAAACAAAATCAAACCTGATTTTGTTTTTTTTTTTTTTTTTTTTGAGATAAGGTCTTGCTCTGTTGCTGGGGCTAGGGTGTAGTGGTGTCATCATAGCTCACTACAACCTCAAACTCCTGGGCTCCAGCAATTCTCCTGCCTCAGTCTTCTGAGTATCTTGAACTACAGGCTCATGCCACCATGCCCAGCTAATTTATTATTATTATTATTTTTTGTGGAGACAGGGTCTTGCCAGGTTGCTCAGGCTGGTCTCCAACTCCTGGACTCTCCCATCTCGGCTTCCCAAAGTGCTGGGATTACAGGTGTCAGCCACCACGCCTGGCCTCAAACCTGAATTTAAATCAAGGCTCTGCACTAACATGGTAGCCACTGGCCACATATGGCTACTTATATTAAAATTAATTTGAAATTCAGCTCCTCAGTCACACCAGCCACATTTCAAGTGCTACATGGCCATAGTGAAGGTACAGAACATTTTCATCATTGCTGAAGTTCTATTGGATAGTGCTGCTCTAGATCTAATGTTTACAGGAAATAAAAGGAGGAACAGAACATGATAATAGACACCTTGGAAATATAATCACCAAAATTCATACTGTGGAAAACCTGGTTTCTTCAACAAAAAAATTCCAAGGAAAAAAGATTACAATGGGGGCTTAGGGAGGGAAAACAAAAAACAAAAACAAAACAAAAATGACTGCAATGAGGGAAACCTTTGGATTAAGAAATTAAGAAACATAAACACAGGCCTTGCTGGATCCTGATTTAAACCAAGTATAAATTAAAAAAAAAAAAAATAGAAAGAAAGAAACATTTATAGGACAGTCAGGGAAAACGTGAACAGTGACTAGATATTTGATAAGATTAAAGGATGATGGTATTGTTATTTAATTAATTAATTAATTTTTTTTTATTAGACAGAGTCTCGCTATGTCACCCTGCATAGAGTGCCATGGCATCAGCCTAGCTCACAGCAACCTCAAACTCCTGGGCTCAAGTAGCTGGGACACAGGTGTGTGCCACCATGCCTGGCTAAATTTTTTTTTTTCTAGTTTTACTCGCCCAGCTAATTTTTTTTCCCCTATTTTTAGTAGAGACGGGGTCTTGCTCTTGCTCAGGCTGGTCTTGAACTCCTGACCTAAGCGATCCTCCCGCCTCGGCCTCCCAGAGTGCTAGGATTACAGGCGTAAGCCACTGCGCCCGGCCTATTATTAACTTTAAAAGTAGTTCTTGTCTCTAAGAGATACTTATTGAAATATTTATAGATGAAATAACATGTCTGGGATTTGCTTCAAAACAATCAGAGTGGGATACAGAAGCAGCACAGTTGGGCACAAATTGATTATTTGTTGAAGCGGATAATGGATACCTGGGAATTCACTGTACTAGTTTCTCTACTTTTATATGTTTGAAAATTTCCATTAAAAAGTTTTTAAAATTTTTGGAACATCTGAAATTCCTAATTTTAACTTTATCACCCAGAACTGATCTCACCTCAGAAATGAGAGACTCTCACATTCAAATCTCTAGCCTCGGCATATCATTCCACATCATGCCCTCATTCTCTTGAACTGCCAGCTCATAGATCCCTCCATTTTCTCCCAATCTCTCAATTTCCTTCTGACTACTCCTAAGTTACAACGATCAACTGACTGGCCATATGAACTGCAACTGACTTTTCTGTATATGTAGACTGATGAGTGCTGCTGGGAGTAAGAGCAAAACTGTACAGATGGATTCCCTACAAAGTCATGGCCCACGACAGGTAAAATCTTTGCATTTATCAATCTTTTATTTGACCATACTCAACTCTTCATACTATTCTCCTCAGAAATTACCCAAAAGGACTCATCACTGCTCTTCAAGTCTCTGTATTCAACCACACAGCTACCACTAAGTACTCTGAAGAGAATACAGTTTGGGATGTATTTGTTCTTATGTGTTTCTTTGCCGATAATCTATTCTATTACAACAGTTATTTCTATGAAAGAAAATTCATTAACAGAAAGATTTTAGCAAAATCTTTCTATAAACCAGAAAAGTTGAATGTTATTAAAAACTTACTGTTAACGGCAATCCATTCATTGAGGTCCTCTCCCTCTGGCAACATGACAGCTTGTCTCAGATTCCCACTTCCTAGAGTTGCTTCTGCATGTTTTAGGAGTTCATATTGATGCGATCCTTCAGGGATATTCTTCTTTGGTTTGAATGTTTTAGAAGAGCGGCTGCTGCTATTAAGTTAAAAGTAAAAGTATATGAATTTTTAGGACTGGAAGCAGAATGGCATCATTTTATGCATATAAATTACTCTGTAAAATAAAATAAAAAATACTCCCAAAAAATGCCAGGATGGGGAGGGGGTGACGATGATCACAATAAAAGAACACTTTATATTTTTTCCTGTACGTAAAAGCAGGATTAGCAGCACAATTTCACAAATGAGGCAATTTTACTATGCCCCATGAAGAAGTCTGGTGCAGAGGGTACTGTAACTAAAGAAAAAAACCTGGATTGTAGTCCTTGATCTGATACTAACTCTGTGACTGCCTGAGAAAAAGTAAGTTTTTATTCCTATCTCATATTACCCATAAGGTGGTCTTTCTAACATGACACAAAATCCAGAAACCTTAAAGAAAAAATGGACTCATTTCAAATCACAACAATTAAAAACTTCCATAACAGCGCAAAAAGATAAACAACAAAAAAGTACTTGTACCATATATTACAAAGGATTAACTGGATAATAAAGGGCTTATATTAATTTGTTAAGAATATAAGGAACGCTTTAGAAAAATGGGCTAAGGAGATGAAAAAGCAATTCAGAAGAAGCACACTGACCAATAAGCATGTGAAAAACTGTTCAATTAGGGTAAGATTTATTTTTCCCTAATTTGAGTGTCAAAAGTTAAAATGATTACATTATTAAGAGTGGACTAGGGTATAGAGAAATTAGTACTTTAATAAATTACTGGTGAAAGTGTACAGTGTATAATGTTTTGGTGGGGCAATATGGCAGTATCTATTAACACTGAAAAGTTCCTCAGGCCATCTATTCCACTTCTAGGTTTCTCTCTTAGATATGGATAGGATTTGTCTTCCAAGATTATTTTTAATAGTGAAAAACCTGGAAACAATTCTAAAATCAGTCAGCAGAGGCATGAATAAACTATGGTACATCCACATTATGGAATACTGTATAGGAGCTAAGAAAGACAAGATAGAATACATGTATTCACATGGAAAGATCTCAACACATGGTTAAATAGATTATAGAACCAAATGTACAGTAGGAGCCCATTTTGTAAATGCATAGAAGTATCAGAAACTAAACACATCAAAACTGCAGAGTATTTCAAGGAATGGGAAGGGAATACAACTGTGGACTTTGACTTTACTTGAGTAATTTAAATTTTAAATAAGACTGATTAGGAAGTAAAAAAGAATTATGAAAACACTAAAAATCAAATATGGAAAGTTTTAACATGACAAAAAACTACATTTAACAGGGAAGTACTAAATTAGAAGGAATAGCCCTTTACAAATATAAATAAGCTGTAAATGACAGGAAGCTAAATATGGAAAACTAATATGAAACGGTTTCTCAAGATTCAACATGATCTTCATCTAAATTAAGACTTTTTTTCTGGCAGTTCCTCAAAAGGTTAAACATAGTTACCATATAAACCAGCAATTCCACTCCTAAGTATATATCCAAGAGATATGAACACATAACATCCACACAAAAAACCTGTACACACATACATGTTCATAGCAGCATTATTTATAATGGCCAAAAAGTGAAAACTACTCAAGCGTCCATCAACAAGACAAAGTTTAGTAAAAGACAGAAGTCTCACATTTAGGTCCAAAAAGCAACTATGTATCCACAAACCAACTACTAACTAAACAACAACTCATGAGAAAAAGACTGGGGACAGGGGAGGAATACTTCTATTAATATTAAAATTTGCAATTACATCATACATACTTTTTGACATGGTAATATTTTGGAGACTATACACTTAAGAAAATAACCCAAAGGAAGGAAAATGAGACTTGGATAAAGATACTCTCAGTCCTGCTATTTTATAATAGTGAAATACTAGAAAGAATCCAAATTTCTCATAATAAAGAAGTGGGCAAACTCTGGTTATGAGACACTGTGTAACTTAATAAAAATGTCAAGCATGTGGATTATGTACATAACTAGAAATGAATAATTATTCAATCACATAACACACATACAAGGTAGAGAGAGCCACCTGAGAATAACAACGTGGAATAATGCTTCTCAAAATCTCAGAATGAATAAGAATCAAAGAATTTACAAACTTTTCCATTTAAGCCTCGTTTAGGCCCAGACGTTATCTCTAAAATGAGATTCCACCGAGGGCAAGATGAGCTAACTTATACAAATTCACAAAACCAGTGAGGGGACGGAATCAGACTTGGACAGAATGGTCTGGCTGCGAGTCCCGTATCTTAACTTCAAGATTCTCAAACGGTGGCACTCCACATTCTCCCGGGACGGCATTTAACACCGACAATAACAAAGCTGGACATGTGACGGCGTAAAAAGCTAAGTCAGCACGGACCGATACCAGAGGCTAGAGACTTGATTGAAATTGGGAGGCCAGGGCTCCGCCCCCAAATCGTCTCTCCGCCCCCGGGGGCGCTCGGGCGGAAAAGTTTGGAGGCGCCGCCGACCTTGGGGCCTTTCTACCCCGCAACCGTCTCGCTCCGCTTCCTTCGCCTCTACCTTCATCTCCCATCCTCTCCCAACCTCCTGGCCACCCCGTGGACCGGAGCAGAAGCAAAGCAAACGCCGGCCACCCTGACCCCAACCCTAGGCCCGGCCCTTGCCCCGGGCCCCGCTGGCCCCCTCCCGGATCTCCGCCCTCAGCCCTGGCGCCCTCGGCTCGGCCCCACTCACAAGAGGAAGCTCATCTTCGGTCCTCAGAGAGGAGGGGAGGGGCCGCTGGCCCCCACCCCGGTCAGGATTCGGAACCGGCGAGAGGGAGTGGACCGTCCTCAGCTCGCTGACAGCGGAAGCCGGGCCGCCGCTGTTCCGAGCCGGGGTTTAAGCCGCTACCAGGCAGTGCACACCGCGACGCCCGCTGTGCCCGCCTCCCCCACCTCACACACCCGAAATGCGGAACCAGCAAAATCTCGCGAGCTAAGGTTTCGCCCCCGCCTAGCTGAGAGGGGCTGGGCGCACCCCTTTCCACTCCGCCCCCTCCTGTAACTCAGCCAATCAGCGTTCTCCAGGCCGGGACTTCCCTCTCCTGGAGGCGTGGTAGGGACCGCGGTCCTGGGGAAGGGAGAGTGGCTCGCCCTGTGCTAGGTTCAGCTCGGGGCTGCTGGCTTTTGTCCCTGCGGTCTAGGTGGTGGAGGGGCCTTTATGAGCGCTGTCCACCCCTGCAATTTTTTTAAAATTTAATTTAATTTTTAATTGAGATATATTCACATAGTATAAAACTACCTTTTTAAAATGTACGCTTCAGTGGTTTTTTCGTGTGTATTTCAGAGAGTTGTGCAACCATCACCACTAATTCTAGAATATTTTCATCACCCCTAAAGAAATCCCATACCCATTAGCACTCACTCTCTATTTCCCATCCTCCTCCTAAGTCCTGGCAACTGCTAGTCTACTTTCCCTTTCTATGGATTTGCCTAATCTGGGCATTTCATATACACTGTAAATGGAATCATACATTATGTGGTCTTTTGTGGCGGGCTTCTTTCACTTAGCATAATGCTTTAAGATTCACCCATGTTGTAGCATGTATCAAGACTTCATTCCTTTCTATGGATGAATAATATTCCATTGTATGAATATACTACCTTTTGTTTATCCATTCATCTGTTGATAGATATTTGGGTTGTTTCCACTTTTTGTCTATTGTTAATAATGCTGCTATGAACATTCATGTACAGGTTTTTGTGCGGACGAATGATGCATTAATGCCAAGTGATAGCCAAATGACACCATGGTGGAATGAAGAAAACAAAAGGAAAATTGTGGGAGACTTGAGTCATAGTTTGGCGAATGGTGGTGCAGAATGCCCTGTGTAAAAGAGCTTGCCCTGTACCTGACACTACAATATTTATGTTTCCAGTTATTTTATTTTATTCAAATATCAAATATCACCTGCCACATTGTTAATGATGTTAACTTTTATTTTGCTAACTTTTGCAGCTTTGTTGGCATTTAATTTATAAATATGTGTGATTTGATATAGCTGTATAGAAGCTATAAACATAAGAACACATATATCACACACTTACACTTTTATAATAATTTATATTATTTAAATAATATAGTGATCATAAAAATGTTTCCTTATAGGGGTCCTTACTCTGAAAAAACGAAACAAAACAAAAAAATGTTTCCAAACATGGGAAAAAAGAAATTCATGAAAGATTTTCCCTCTTTTAGTTGGATTGTTCTTCAAATTGGAGAACCACTGAGGATATGAAGGCCAGCTATTAGGAAAACCTTTTAGGATGGCTAGATTTTGCAGGAGGTGGGAGGAATTAGGGGAATTAGGGGGAAATCCTCAGTCAATATTTGAGCAGGACATCAATATAATCCATTTAGGGATCAAAGATAAGATTTCCCAGTGAGAGAGAAAGAAGAATTGCTAATTGTTACAGGACAATTTGTTCCCCACCAGACATGGTCTATACAAAGACTGGAGAAGTTTTACTCCCTTCTTGGCTCAGCTGGCCAGAGAGATAGCTGAATACCATCTGGCCACAGCAGATGCTGGAAGCAGAAGCTAGGCAGCAAATTATAAAGCCACCACTACTGCCTCTTCTGAACTTCTCCCCACCCCCACCATTCATCACACAACACAGTTCCCCTTTACAGCTCCCTCGGGCAGGATTTGCAACTCTGCATTTTCATTCTGTGTAAGTGCCCGTTCCATGATTTGCAAAACTCCAGTTTTACCCTAACAGCATGCCCAAGCAGGGCCTCTTCCCACTTTGGTCACAGTAAAGTTCCTGCTCCTCCAGCCAGTTGGTACTCTCATGGGTTTAAGTTTTAGCCTCTGTCACAAAAGGGTGAAAAAAGACAAACAGGCAGTAAAGTCCCTAAGCTGTCCTGCCCATTACCTCAGGACTCAGGTTACAGACCTGTAGTAGTTCACAAAAAGAAATCCCAATTTATCAGACACCAAAAACTCACTCACCAAAGAAGCCATAAGAAAGTGTCCACTTTGAAAATGTCTTAAGTCCAAGGACAGACCTCTGTGTCAGCCATATACATTGGTGAATAAAATACATGGCTTCTGCCTTCCTGGAGCTTACGTTCAGTTGGAGAAGATAGATATTAATCAAATAATTACACCAGTGGATGATGTAATATTAGAAATTGTCAACAGAAGATAACCCAAACTGTAAAATAATTTAAAGAGGGTTATTCTGAGCCAAGTTTGAGGACCATGGCCCAGAGTCATGCCCAAGAAGCCTTGAGCAAGGGGACTGGCAGTGGTTGGGTTACAGTCTGGTTTTATACATTTCAGGGAGACAGGGATTACATGTAAAGTCATAAATCAATACATGGAAGGTGTACATTGGTTTGGCCTGAAAAGGTGGGACATCTCAAAGCAGGGGCTTACAAGTTATAGGTGGGTTTAAAGATTCTTTAATTTGTAATTGGTTAAAGAAATGAAGCTTTGTCTAAAGACTTGGAACGTTTTAAGTTAAGATAAGGAAGTCTGTTACTCAGAGACAAGCCACCAGACATGTACCCAGACTGAAGTGATCTGTTAAGTAAACTGAGGACCTGCAGGTGTAGTTTAAGCGTTGTCTTGCATAGCCTTAGGCCTGTTAATGAGTTACAAAGGATATCTCCAAGAAGGAAGGGGGGCATGATGAGGCATGTCTGACCTCCCTTCTCATGGCCAGCAACTCAGTTTTAGGGTATCCCCTTGGCCAAGAGGGGGTCCATTCAGTCAGCTGGGGGGAGCTTAAGATTTTATTTTAGTTCACAAAATTATGGTAACTGCTATGAGGAACAGCACAGAATGTATTAAGAGCATTAACAGCCAGGTGTGGTATTGTGCACTGGTAGCCCCAGCTACTCGGGAGGCTGACACAGGAAGATTGCTTGAGGAGTTCAAAGCCAGCGTATGCAAAATAGGGAGATCCTGTCTCTTAAAAAAAAAGCATTATGAGAGTGACAGGAGAGACCTGAAAGAGAAGAGAAGAGAAATAGCCTGGGGAGTCTTAGGAGATGACATTTAAGCCAGTCCCCAGAAGATTGAGTTAGCTGAATGAAGGGAGAGAAAGGAGGTCTGCTCAGAGTCAACAGAGCATACAAGGGCTTTGAAGCAAGTAAGAGTTTGCTATGATCAAGGAACTGAAAGAAGCCAGTGTGCTGAGAATGTCATAGACAAGGGAAAAAGTGGAGGGAGATAAAACCAGCCACTAAGAATCTTGGATTTTATTCAGAGCAAGGTGGATGGATACTGAAGGAGCTCAGGAAATTTCACACCAAAATATGACTCCTTGGTATAAAGCATATTTTGAATTAAAGGCCTTAGAGATCAACGGGCCCTTGGAAGGGGCTGTCCCTCTATCTGCATAACCAAACGTACCCATCAGAAGAACCATGGACTTCCCTTCCCGGTAATCTCATCATATTGCAGGAAAGAAAATCAAGAATGGGACCAGCCCTGGCCCAAATAATTTAAAGCATAATACCTGCCTCTCAGGTTAATTTATAAGTCAATCTGTTTTCCCCATCCATTCCCTCTCCCAAGTACCCATTCATCCTCCCTAGCAACCATTTATTGCCCCCTAAACAGAATTATCTGTACTCCTCCTCTCCCCCACCCCTCTAAAATGCGGGTATAAAAATATCTGGCTCCTGTCGCAATATTGGGTGATCACTCTGTGATTCTCCCCGTGCGCATGGCAAATAAACCTCTTTCTCTTATTCATCTGCCTTCATTGTGAGTCGATCTTGCAGCGAAGGGAAAGGGGAAGTTTCTCCAACCCCCAGAGTTTGGTGTAGCCGGCAGGATCTCAAAGCCGCTCTGCCCTTCTGACAGCGCAGTGAGGAGAATTGGAACTGTGAGCAGCCAGCAACGCGGTCAGAGACCCTAACTTTCCAGTCAGACTCCCAGTTTCCCTGCGTCTGTGGCCTGTGGTTGAGCAGATGGTAAAGATCATTGTCCTTTCCAAGTTTAAGATTAATGCGAGTGCTCGCTTTGGCAGCACATACGCTAAAATCGGAACGATACAGAGAAAGTTAGCATGGCCCGTGCGCAAGGATAACAGGCAAATTCGTGAAGAGTTCCATATTTTTAAAAATTCAAAAATTTTAATAAAGAAAAAAGCAAAAAAGATTAATGAAAGAAAGGATTTTTGTGAGTGACTAGTTTTGGTAAAGCGACTCTGGTATTGGCATATTTTTTGGTACATTGTGGTATGAATATTCATATTGTCTGATTCCCTCTCCTCTCAGAAATAGTCTTTTGTTGTTGTTGTTGTTGATTTCTTTTGTCATTGTCTTTCTGTGTCATTCTGTCATGAAGAGGTTCACCACGGGGTAGAACACAGGCCTTCACCGCTATTAGCCTGCTGTTGGAGCCGGCCCTGCAGCCCAGACAGCTACGCGGTTCTGACCATTAAGACAAACTTTGCTGGAGATCTCCGGGGGGAAAAAAAAACCTGTGTGAAGTTCCCCTCTGGTCCTCTTTCATATCCCTGAGCTTGTCTTGTCACTGAGTGGGAGTTTTCTCCTCAGTCTGCCGTCCGGGGGTATGTTTTTTCGGCAACATGTCAGGTGACCAATCTGAAAGAGATTGGGGATCTGAGAAACGTAAGCAGTGCACTCTTTGTACCAAACGTGTCAAGCTCCAGGGGAGTCTTTGTCTTAAGATGTCCTGTCTTCACTGTCTATCTTGTCTATTTCTGAGAGTGAATTTTTGGGAATCTTGGAACCTGCCTTCTCTGTGCCCTCTCCAGGCTAAACCTGAAAAATTACCCCTTGGGCTTTCTATGAAGAGGCATTGGATTGAGTTGCTTTTGGAATAATTATTCCATTGAGATTAATGGCCAAAAGATGGATCCTTTCAATTAAAAGGCTTCTAAATTTTTTAAAAAAATAAATTTCAGAGATCTCTTCTTCTAAACAATTGCCTTATTTGTATCAATAGAGAAATTAGGTTAAAAGAAAGACACATAATGTTGTGGCTAGCCTTAAAAATTCTCTTGACAAAATTAAAGAGTGGATATCTGATCTAAAACAAAGATAAAAATCCTTTCAATACTGCCTCTGTGGAAATAATGGCACAGGCCAATGTACCTTGTAGCCTAATGGTTAAAGTTCTATGCTTTCACCTCAGCAGCCTAGGGTTGGTTCCCGGGCAGGGAATGAGCCTGTTCTGGTTTGATATTTGTGTAACTTTTGCCATTCATTGATTCTTTTCCCTTCTGTGCACAGCTATTGCTTTCCTGTATTCTGTGGAGGTACTGGTGGCTTTTAGATATCTTTGTATAAATGATCAGCTGAAAAGCTGGGACCCTAGAAAATGTGACTTGGCAAAAATATATGGGTTACACCTTGTTTATGACTAGTAAGACTTTTATTTATTTGAGTTGTTTTCATGGCTTTTCTGGATCTTATGAAAACTGTTCTCCATCTCTTTGGAAACATCTCTTGCTTCCTTGATTAAGTTATAACCTTGGTTAAGGCTTATTGGTTTCACTGAAAAGGATACTTTAGTTAAAAAAAAGTTCAAAAGCAAAAATGTTAGCTGCTTGTCTCGGCTAAAGTCTGCTCCATTCATCTTCATGCCTCCCTACTCCTTCCTCTTTGCCAACCATGGAGTTTTGGCCAATCAAGGGCGGCCAACTATTCAAATTATATTTAAGTAAGGTGAGTGCTGAGCTGTAACCAATCTAGCTATTTCTGTACCTCACCTCTATTTTTCTATATGTCACTTTCTCTTTTCTGTCCATAGATCTTCTTCAACTACACTGCAGTGTTGACGTCTGTCTAAAACTGTTCTGGTTCAGCTGCCCAATTTGTGAGTCACTCCTTGTTCAATTAAACTCTGTTAAATTTAATTTGCCAGTAATACGTTCTGAAATAGAGCTCCCAGAGACTCCCAGGAGCACCAAGAGTCCAAGCGAGGCACCCGTGGGATCTGTTGTGTCCATTGCTCCCTCACTGCAACTGAGGCTTGTGGGTAAGTTCTCTCAGATTCCACACAATTGACACAATTTAGAAATCTTGTAGTTTCTTAACTTCTGCTGACTCTCATTGCCAATTGGCCTATAATTGCTGCCCTATCACAAGCTATTCACCTTCCTTCTAAGATTGCTATTGTTCATTGCCCAGCCCACACTAAGGAATGGATCCTGTATTCCTAGTGAATGACAGAACAGACAGGGCTGCTAAATATGGGGTCAAAAAAATTGGCCCTTTTTCACTCAATTTATTACCCTGTCCTTATCCTTGCCTGATACTATTGATCATCAAGCTAATCCCTCACAATCTAAAAAGGATAGGTGGATACAAAATGGTGTTAAATAATTATCAGATAGATTGTATATTAGGCCAAACAGACTCCCTGTAGCCCCTTTTCTTTTAACTTTCTGGCTTGCATTTATCTTGCATCAGATGGGACATATGTGCAAATGGGGGATAATTAAGAAAAATAAACATATATAGTTGGTACTTCCCTGGAATGTCCAATATCTCTGACCAAATTATTTCCCAATGCATGATTTGTAAATCTCACCAAATCTCTGGAGGAAACCAACACTTTCCAGGAAGCCCCCAAAGACCCACATTGCCCCTTGTGGCACTCCAAATTGATTTTATAGATTTACCTCCAGCTTTAGGTTTTTCTCACTGTTTGGTTATTGTTTACATGATTAGTGGACAGACTAAATGCTATCCAACTAGGCCTGCTGACGCTATAGCAGTGGTAAAGAAATTAGTAACTAAGATTATTCCTCATTGTGGCATTCCTTTATGGATTGAGTCAGAGCAAGGGACTCATTTTACAGCAGAAATAAACCACTTGCTTGCAAAGGCTCTGGGGTATTCATTAAAATTTCATTCTTGGTATTATCCCCAATCCTCAGGGCAAATGAAATGTAAAAATATAGAAATAAAAAAGGACTTTGAGAAAAGTCTGTCAAGACACTGGACTTAAATGTCCAGAAACATTAACTTTGGCCCCCATAAAAATCTGGAATGTTCTAATTAGGAGACATGTATTAACCCCTTTGGAAATAGTGTTCTGTCACCCCATGCTTACTGGCACCTCTAAACTTTCTACTCCTGGGCTGAGTGAACACTATGGGGATTTAAGTCAACAATTTCATACCATGACTAGCTACATACAAGCATTAACTAATATGCTTGGAGCATATCAAGAGGTGAACGGAGCATGGCCTCTGCCCACTGACAAGCCTTGCTACCCTTTTTTTGACCAAGGGATTGTGTGTACATCAAAGTTTTTAGAAGGAGACATTCACTGTCACCTTGCTGGGAAGGCTCTTATGAAGTACAGTTAACCAC
Source organism: Daubentonia madagascariensis (assembly GCA_023783475.1). Classification (NCBI taxonomy): domain Eukaryota; kingdom Metazoa; phylum Chordata; class Mammalia; order Primates; family Daubentoniidae; genus Daubentonia; species Daubentonia madagascariensis. Next base: position 321,356 of record JAKFHU010000633.1, read on the forward strand.
ATACACTGCCATCAGAAGAAAAGAAAAAGCCTCCTGGATCCACGTGAACCACGCCAAACTACACCGAGGATGACACCTACAGGTGATCTGAAAGTAAGGATTTCCAGGGCCAGTTCCCAGGCCCCTGAGGCAGATGTCTTCATGAAGTAGACAGCTTTTCCCAAGACCACGGATCAGGAAACTCCATTTTTCATCTAAATGCTCCTTTTTCTCTTTTTACCTCCCCCCAAAATGGTCTTTTTTAAACACTTTGTTAAGCCTCCCCCTTTGAGGATTGCAGATTTTCCCCTCTGCATTGAGAACAGGGATGATGCAGGATCTTTTCTGGGTGACATACGAGGGCAATATTGCAATAAAACCCTATGGTTTGACTCCACAGATGGCATTCTTGCACCTCTTAGATAATGCTTATACTAACCTCATGATGTCAAGCCAGGCCTCTGCAATTTGGCGTAGCTCACTGGCTCCCCTTGCTAAGTTGCCAGACACTAAGATTACATATGGACACAATAAAAGTCTGGACTGACTTGGGGAGGTGATAAAACGAAGCCCTGTAACTGCCAGAACCAGACCAAAGGCCTTTTCTATCAAATATTTTGCAACCTGTTCTGTTCCCACAGACTGGCAGGGACACAGGGAAACCGGAGATGTGGAAGTGCCAATGAGGAAGAAGAGGCACAGGAAACTCCAGGTCACAGGTTCCAACCTGACCCTATCTGTAAATAACGCTGGTCTTTTTATGTTGTGTGGCAATAAAATATACAAGCAGTTCCCACTCAGATCGTCAGGGTGCTGTGGACTTGCTTATCTGGCACCCTCTGTTAGAAGTGCTCCACATTAAATGCCACCCAATCTACAAACTTGGCTCTTTTGCTCATAAAGTGGTACCTGATACCACGCAAATGTACTAGACATGATATTATAAAAACCCACGCGTATATCACAATTCTAAGTTCTTCTTGGTGCTCAGGACTCTTTTCCCAGCATTTGGAACTGATGAGATTGAAAAGACAGTTTTGAATCTCTCCGTGGTAGTAGAACAGGAGTTCAATATCACTATGCAAGCACTGGGAGCACTTCAGTCAAAAGTTAACAGCCCAGCCTCTGTTGTGTTTCACAACTGCCTGTCCTGGATTCCCTGACAGCCCAACAGGGAGAAGCTTGTGTGATTATTGGTGAAAAATGCTGTTTCTATGTAAACTACTCAGGGCAAGTAGAGACTGATCTACACTTCTTCTTTTTTTTTTTTTTTTTTTTTGAGACAGGGTCTCACTCTGTAACCCCAGCTAGAGTGCAGTGGCATCATCATAGCTCCCTGCAACCTCAAACTCCTGGGCTCAAGTGATCCTCCTGCCTCAGCCTCCCAAGTAGCTGGGACTATGGGCATGAGTCACTGCACCCCACTAATTTAAAAAAAATTTTTTTGTGGAAACAGGTCTCGCTACATTGTCCAGGCTGGCCTAGAACTCCTGGCCTCAAGCGATCCTTCTACCTCAGCCTCCCAAAGTGCTGAGATTGCAGGTGTGAGCCACCGTGCCTGGCCATCTTCTTCTTTTTGAAAGCATGCCACTCAAATCAAACACTATTTCATCTCAGTTGACTTATGTAGCAAGGATAAAAACTACATTCCAATGGGAAAGAAAGAAAGTGCTGTGAGATGACAGAGGGTCCTTGACTTCTTCAGGTGGGTCAACAATGGGATTTTGACCAGTGGTGTAACGGGCTGGAGTTCATAAGCTCTGCAGTCCCTTCCAAACATGGAACATTGCCGTGGCTTAGCGGTCAACTCTGTGGGTTCAACCATCATGGCCTCCTTTGCCCAACTATTGTCTCTTACCCATTTTTAAGTTTATTTTGCCTGGGTATGGTCCCAATTGCTCCTGTGTGTCCATGAAACATTCAGGCCCATTGGAAGTTATGTGCTTTGAGCTTGCATGGCAAAGATGAATTAGATGGGTCATGAGATATAAATCCTCTTGGTTAAATAGCATCCTATTGGTGGAGATAGACAGGTGCACAAACAACCTCAAGATGTTCTGAGGGCTGGAATAGGAGTATTCCTACATGCTGTAATAGCCCAGGGGAGAGGGTGATTTAATCTGCCTATCCATGTGGTGTTGGAGTAAAAATGTTATTCTGCCTGCATTTGGTCCCAATTCCTCCTTATGTGTCTATGAAACATTTGGGCCCACTTAAAGTAGAGGCCTAGGGGCCAGACTTTTAAGTTGCGCAGTCTGGGGGTGCAGGGAGCAGAGAGAGGAGTGTAAGCAAACACCATGTAGAAGTGCAGGGTGTGTTCAGTGGAGGTCAGAGCAAAGAAGGACTAGGCAGAAAAACTAGTTGGGGCTGGGGTATAGAAGGGACTGAGCACCTCTACCCCAAAGAATTTTGACTAAAAATTGGGGCATAAAATATTTTTGTTAAACAAATGATATTTTAATACAGTAGAATACTGTGAGATCATAGAAGAATGTCCTTTCATTGAGCATATTAAAAATATATAATAATGTTCACACATTGTTTCACTCTTGAGAGTTTCCAGGTGGGAAAAGAGAATTTCCAAAATTTTGCAGTGGGGTGAAGGGTTAGGTTTCTTAAAAGCAGGGCATGTCTGGTTCCTTTTCCTCTTCCCAGTCACTGTTCCAAGGTCCAAGTAATTGTTAGGTGCCTCGTCACCACAGCTTGCTGCGGACAGGTTCTGCAAATCATTCATGCCCAGTCCTATAACCTGTAGGCCACACCCTGATTTATCAACCTTTCATATCTGCTGTCTTGAGGGTTCTCAGCACCACATTCTTAGTCTCTTCTCTTGTTTGCTGTATGTCTGCCTTACCCCAAGCCCCATGAGGGCAGAAATATTATTGGTCTTTTTTTTTTTTTAATCATTTCAGACGTACAGAAAGTTTGCAGGAAAAGATCAAAAAATACTTGTATACTCGTCAACCACATTCCCCAGTTGTTAATATCTTACATTTGCCATTTATTTTATCAGTTTCTCTTTATGTATACACATTGTTATGGGCTGAATTGTGTCCCCTCTAAAATTCAGTGTTGAAACCCTAACGTTAGAATGGGACTGTATTTGGAGATAGGGTCTTCAACAAGATAATTAAGTTAAAATGAGGCTGTTAGGGTGAGCCCTAATCCAATCTGACTGTTGTACTTATAGAAAGCTGAGAGGTGCAGCTCGGGACCCCGGTAGTGAAGCCGGGGCTGCCAAGGTGCAGGAGCGTAGGAGTTAGTGCGGCAGAGCCAGGGTCGGCCAACTGAGCGAGGGGGCCATTGCGGCATAATGCAGCAAGGAGACACATCCATAAAACCCATCCTCCAAGTCATTAACGTTCGTCCTATTACCACAGGGAATAGTCCGCGCCACTATCAACTGCTTATGAGTGATGGATTGAACACTCTGTCCTCTTTCATGTTGGCAACACAGTTGGACCCTCTTGTTGAGCAAGAGCAATCGTCCAGCAACCGTATTTGCCACATTAACCGATTTATTGTTAACACTCTGAAAGATGGAAGGGTCTCACTCTGTTGCCTTGCCTAGAGTGCAGTGGTGTCATCACAGCTCACTGCAACCTCAAACTACTGGGCTCAAGTGATCCTCCTGTCTCAGTTTCCTGAGTAGCTGGGACTGTAGGCACGCACCACCACACTTGGCTAATACTTCCACTTTTTATAGAGATGGGGTCTCGCCATGTTGCCCAGGGCGTTCTGGAGCTCCTGGGCTCAAGCGATCCTCCTGCCTCGGACTCCCAAAACGCTAGGATTACAGGCATGAGCCACCGCGCCCAGCCTAATGTTACTTTTGTTCTGTTTTTTTTCCTTAGCTTTTCAAGCTTCCTTCTCAGTCTCTTGTTTTAGCTCATCTTTTGGCTGTTATTTTATTGAATTCATAGTCTTATTTATTTTGCAAATCACTTTATGGAAGTATTATTGCCTTTCTTGGCTGGTGCTTTCTTCTAGACAGGGATCTGTAATTGTCTTTGCCTCCCCTGTTCCTTTCATCCTTATGCACTGTTATGTATTGCATTGCTACTATGCCATTTCTTTTTATTTTGTTCGTGCTTAATGTGGACAGTTCTGTCCAGAGTTTCTATTTGCTCTGACATAGTCTAGGCTAGGTGTATCTTGCCAACCTTCTCACGTGGAACCTGTTATCTTCCACTCCACGCTACCTTTGAGTGCTTAAGTGGTGCTTTCTATTCACTTTTCTGTCCTCCAAGGCACAGTTGTGGGAGAGGGTGGAGAACTTTACTGGGGTAGCGTATAGTCCTTGCTGGGAAGTTCTTCAAAGCCCATCCTCTCTAGTCAAGGATACAGTTCCACTCCCATGGGCTTTGCCTTATTTCACTCCCTCAGCATGGTGGCATGTCTTATATTCCTTCCTACCTCTGCTGAGAGCTTGTATGCATGTCTGACTTTATTTACTCCTTACCCTTTTGGTGGTCATATAGGTTTATTCTAAATAAGGCTTTAGCAGTCATCCTTGTACATTTATTGTTATGTGTTCATGCTTTTATTTCTGAAGAGTATATTACTAGAATTAGTATTGTGGGATCAAGGGACATTTGTTTGTAGAAAGTATACTAAATATACTTATAAATGTATAAGAGTGTCTATTTCTGAATAGGCAAATCCATAGAAACAGAAATTATATTAGTGGTTCCCAAGGGGAGGGGAATGTGAAGTGACTGCCATTGGCACAGGGTTTCTTTTTGGGATGATAAAAATGTTCTGAAGTTAGGTAGTGGTGATGCTTGCACAACTCTATGAATATACAAAATCCATGGAATTGTATACTTTGAAAGGGTGAATTTTATGGCATGTGAATCATATCTCAATAAAGATGTTATTAAAAAAAAAAAGACGTACTGAGAGACACCAGGGATGCACGTGTACAGAGCAAAGGCCACGACACAGCAAGCACACAGCCATGTGCAAGGCAAGGGTGGAGGCCTCAGGAGAAACCAGCTCTGTCAACACCTTGATCTTGTACTTCTAGCCTCCAGAACTGTGAGAAAATACCTTTCTGTTGTTTAAGACACCCAGTCTGTGGTATTTTATGGTAGCCCTAGCAAACTACTACATATCATTATTTTTTTCTGATCCATTTGAAAGTAAGTTGTAGACATGATGTCCCTTTATTTCTAAAAGCAAGTACAATACATTCTATTACATTACCACAATATGATTAGCTAAATCAGGAAATTAACATTGATATGATGCTTTTACCTAATTATAGACTTTTTTCGTATTTTGCCAATTGTCCTACAATGTCATTTATGGCAAAAGAGGAAAGAAAAAGAAAAAAGGAAAGAAGAAGATTTTGGTCTGTAATCCAATCCAGAATCACACAGCATTTAGTTGTCCTATCTAGAACAATTCCTCATTCTTTGTCTTTCATGGCCTTGACATTTTCAAAGAGTACAGGTGATTTATCTGATTTATCTTGTAGAATATCTCTCAGTTTGTCTGATATTTCCTCATGATTAGATTAAGATCTACTAGCACATTCCAAAACTTCAGGGCTGTTTTTTTCCTGGATAGTTTTAGCATTCGAGGTCTGTGATCTTTCTTCTCAATGTGAAAATGAGAAGTCTGCAACAGTTTTTAGGAGACTCATTGGTTTAGAAAAATAACTTCATTAAAATTTTCAGACTTTTTAAAAGCTATGAAGTGATGTGTCCTCCTCAATGCGTCATATCAGAAGGTACAAAATGTGTGTTTGTTCCATTTCTGGATGGTGTTAACTTTGATCACTTGGGTGAGGTGATAACTGTCAGGTTTCTCCCCTGTAAATTTTTTTTCATTTTTTTTTTGAATATTTTTTCGGCGAGATACTTTGAGATGAATGCAAAAGGCGTGCCAGATGAAATACAGAAACCAGTTAATTTGTAATCATAACAAATTCCAAATTTTATTAAAATTCTAATTTTGCCAAATTGTTTTCTAAATTCTAATTAACCTTGTGTTATCATTTGCTAACTTGACAACCCTATTGTATATTACCCGCATCAACTTCACCCAGTTTTAGTATCCATATGACTTCGAATCAGATTTTACTATACTTCCAATTTTACTATTTTTTAACTTCGTCCATCCTTTTCATTCATTTGTTGTATCTACTGGTCTTCATCCTCCTTTACGTACTGGCACAGTAGGCGCTCAGGTATATTGTTTCGACGAATGAATGAGTGAACTTTCACTCGTGTTGGCCGGGCTTCGGTGACACCAGCCGAGTCAGACAGGGGCTTGACTTCCTCAACCAATCACTGCATGTTACCGAGGCTCCCGAGCCTTCAGACCTGTTCGGCCTTCTTTCTCCATCAAAAGCGGGCTTCGGACTTCTTACGCTCATGAGACACTGATGGCTCCTTCAGCTCCAGCTGGCCCAACAGACAGCCAGCGGCGTGGGGCAGAGACCAATGGGTGCCGGCGGGAGGCGGGGCCTGCCACGAGGCCGCGCTATAAGTGCGCTGCTCTGGCGCGCGTTTGCTTCCCGGCGCGAGCACCGGCAGGGGCTATGGCCGCCAGTTCGCTTATGTCAGCGTTGGCAGCTCGGCTGTTCCGGCCCGCGCAGAGCTGTTGTCTCCGCCATCGCCCCTTCCACCTCGCGGCAGTTCGGTAAGTGGGTCGGGGAGCTGAGTCAGCACCGAAAGCCGAGGGGAAGGGAGGGTGGGGGGCCGCCCGGGCTCTCGAGGGGCGCCAAGGGACGTCCTCCCTGAGCATCTCTGCCCCGGCGGTGGTGACCGCTGAGAGGGGTGTGGCGGGGCGACGTGGCACCGAGGCTGTTGCTCGGCTTTGGTCCCGGGAGCCAGCCTGTCGGAGGGAGCTGGTCTCGCGCGTGTCGGGGCGTCGCCGGGTCTTCTCCGAGCCAGCCAGCCGGCGGGACGGGGCCGACAGTGCGGAGCTGAGGCGCAGGCGGGCCCTGGGGCGTCCCAGTTTACGTGGGAGCATACGAAGGTTACCGGCCAGAACCCGCCGGCCGCCCCTGGCTGTGATGCCGAGAGTTGTCTTGGGGACAGCAGGGAGACTCTTTGGCGAGCGCCAGGGAGGGTTCAGAAAGAGCAGCCTTGAGCGAGCCGTCCCTTCCCGGGACCCTAGCGGCGGGGAGCGTTGGTGCAGTCTGATGAAATCCCGGAGCCGGCTTGCTCGAGGGGTACCCGCGCTGGCTCCTCCTCCGGGAGGTGGGTGTGGCTCGCGCTGCTCTTCGGGCTGCCCCTTGCTCGCTCAGAGAATGAACGTACTGTGGTCACCAAGGCTTTGACTGCGGCCCACCGCTAGCCGGTCAGTGCCAGGCTGGGTAACTTGAGATGGTAAATACCCAGGAGGTTGCCAGGGCGTGGGGGAGAAGGGGAATGGAGAGTTATTGTTTCATGAGTACGTATAGAGTTTCAGTTTTACAAGATGAAGAGTTCTGGAGGTGGATAGTGGTGATGGTTGCACATTATAAATGTGCGTAATACCACTGAACTGTACGCTTAAAAATGGTGAAGATGGTAAATTTTATGTTATGTGTATTTTGCCTTGCTAAAAAAAAATAGAAAAAAAATACCCGGAGGGAGGAAAGGAAAAGTTGTATTTGTATTTCTTTAGAGAGGTTGATGTTTCTTGATCTTTCTGGACCTCAAACTCCCGTATTTAAACCTAGGTTGAAGGGTCTTTTGGGGGGCTGTGATTTCTCTCCCTAAATCTGTGCGCCCTCTTTCCTGTCAATCTTTAGAGCGTTTGTATTGCCAGAGCCCTGCACCTTGTAACGGCATCCCCTTGTTTTTTCCAGCAAACGTTCATTGTGCCAGACGCTGTGCTAGGCTGTGCAAGGTTAGAGATGATAAACTCTTCTTTCCTTAGTGGAACTCACGTTCCTGTCAAGTGCAATTTCTACTCAGTGTAAAAATGCTATTAGAGACATTTCCAAAGCGCTGCTTGTTGGAGCACAGAATGCGTATTAATGAGTTCTTGAAGGAAGACTTGGAAGGGGACATTCTTTGGTCAGACGCTGACCTGCGTTTCCAACCCCATCTTTCTTTACTGTCTGCTCTCTCTCCCCCTCCCCCCTTCCTGAGTGCTAGCTGCATGTGCTTGGGGACAAGACCTTTTCTAGGCTTTCATGATTGAAAAGAGATTTATAAAGATCCTCTAATTCATTACCTAAAGAACTAGATCAGTTTGCTTACACTTTCCAATAATAAATGCTCTTTCACCTGTCTTTCTGAATGAACAAGTAGGCTCCATATCTCTGAAAGCAATCCATAGTATCTTTTCTGCACATTTGGTATTTAAAGTTTCCGTGTATTGCTTTGCTTACTGCTGGCTGGGTAAATGTAAACAATTATATCTTTTTAAATATGTGAATCTGCACATATTCCTTTTTTTTTTTTTTTTTTTGGTTAGTATAAAGGTTTCAGGAACATAAACCTCATGGTTGGAGAGAGAGCGCTGTAGCCTAGGAGACAGTAGTATATGGTGTAAATGGACTTTGGACGCAGAAGTTTGCATTTGAATCCTGTTTCTACTATCCTTAGTTTCCTCTTCTGTATAGCAGGGTCATTACTAATAGCACCAAGGTAACTAATTGTCTATGAAAGTCTTAGCAAAATACCTAGTGTTTGATAGATGTTGGTTCCATTCCCCTTTGTGTCTTTCTTACTCATTACTGGTCCCATTAATTAGTAGATAACAGAACTCTTCCCCAAGTAACTTGATTATGAATTGCAAAATGCCCCAATATTAATTTTTCATGGAAAATTACAGTATTGTGAGCTATTAAGAGGAAAGTGAAGATGCTACTGACTTGGAATTTAGTTTTGAATTTTATTTAAAGAGTCCTCTTGGCTTCTTTCTGGGCTGTTGATTCATTATTTTTTTCTTTTTTTTTTTTTTCTTTAGCACTTCTCGTTCCAGAGATACTGATTTCTTATTTTAATGGAAATTTTTCTAAATACGTCTGTGAAAGCATTTAATTACCAGATAAATGTTAGCTAGTTAGCTAGTTCTTCCCCCCTCCCCGCTTCCTGAGTGCTGGCTGCATGTGCTTGGGGACAAGACCTTTTCTAGGCTTTCATGATTGAAAAGAGATTTATAAAGATCCTCTAATTCTTTACCTAAAGGACTAGATCAGTTTGCGTACACTCTCCAATAATAAATGCTCTTTCACCTGCCTTTCTGAATGTAATTTAAGGATTCCCTGTGGGACTGAGCTGAGTCTCCCTTGCCCTGTTTATTTTAGGGTAGCAGTTACTTTATCTGCCCCTTGGCAAAAAAGATGATGGGCAGTTTGTTAATAACTCACTCCCAAGGCTGTGTTCCATGTTTTGCAGAGTTGTGGGAGGGGCTAAAACACAGTTACATTGCACTGTGGCTTTGTTTTTGGTTTGTGCTTACTCTTGGACAGTTTTTTTTTTTTTTTTAAAGCAAATTGGCATAACATCCAGAACCTGCCTTTGGAAGCAGAGATTGGGACTTGGAACACTGGCTTCTCCCAGAACCCTGTGTCCTTAACTTTAGTATATCAATTTTATCTGAGTGTGCTGCTACCATTTTATCTAAGTTTATTGCTTTCGGAAGAAACTTTTTACGACGTACAAGCAAAGTCCTCACTGAGTATTTGTATATACAGTATATAAACTTATATTTATCTCCTTATGAGTACGTATAAATAAATCTGTTATATGTTAAGGGTATATATGTATATATGTATGTGTGTGTATATATATATAAAAATATACATAAAGTCAAAGAGAATAAGAAATTAGTTTTATTGGACATATATGCCTGGTACTTTATATATGTTATTACATTCAATATAAATGACTATCTTAAGCCCTTTTTAAGTACTCTTTCACTTTATAGTGTTCCAGGGTTGGAAATGTATTTCTGGCTTGGGGCAGGTATTCCAGGTACATTAGTACATATATTAGGAACGTTGCCAGGCGTATTTGTATCAGCAAAGCCCTTTTAGTGAAGTCCTCTTCTACTCTAATTCGGAAATGGATTTGTGAATATTAACATGTTTTTAATTCCTTAATAGACCATGGGTATAAATAAATGCTATTATTATATGTTGTGCCATGCTAGTATTATTACGTAAAATCTGGGTAAAAGTATTTGATTTGCTATAAAATTATGAGATCTTAATAATTCATAAGATGTAATACAGATTAATGTAAGGTTTAGATATAAAATTATTGCATTAGGAGATACGGCTTAAAGTAGGTATTTAATCATAATGCAAATAAAAAGCAGGCATTGAAAACAAAGATTGTTAAAGCTTTAAAATTCCATTTTAATTAGCAATGGTCTTGAGAAGTAATCCTTTGTGACCATACAAGATATTCAATACCTTGATGTTATCCCTGAGAATTAAATATATGTCATAGGGGAAATTGATGTTTCATTGGTCTTGAGGTTGGAGTAGTCCTCATGACACCGAGGACAGAAATCTAAAGGGAAAGAATTGTTTTCATGGGATCTTTTTGCTTTAAGGGAGATGCTTACCTTACTTTAAGCAATGGGCACTTTATTGTAAGGACTTGTGTGGAAATAAGAAAACTGGAATTTTCCACGTTTGACCTTCATGGAACCCAGGAAGGACTGCCTTTCGGAGATCTGCACATGGTTTTAGGAACTGGAGAGTCTTCTAGGGCCTGAGTTTTCTCACTGCCCCGTATCCAGCGGCAGTTTTCTGAGTTCTTGCCCTAATTGTCTCCCATTGATGTGACTGCTGTTCACTCTGTCTCTTCTTTTTGTGTCTTTCTTCTGCTGCCCCTATCAACAGGTCTTCTGTGGTTCTGGTTTGAACTACCTCGGGGAGAAGCTCCTAATGATTCATTTAACCCTCACTCTCCTGTTGGGCTGAGCTTTTGCACCAACCGCATCGCTGGCCAGCCTAGAAATTGTTGCCCTAAGTGTTGTCAGACACCTATTCCTGGTCTGTCAGCTTCGGATGGCTCAGTGGGGTCCTTGGGAAGAGGACACTGCTACCCCTGTGAAGGAACCACCTCTAGTCCCCTTCCTTCCCCCTCTTACCAGGAAAGTCTTCCCTAGAAGGGACTGTGGGGAGTGGTAGGCATTTTGAGGTTTGACCTGTCCAGTATATTGTTTATTGGTTTAACTACTTAATATAACTTGTATAGTTAAAAGCACCATAAAAATTAAAAGCCAATTGACTGACTGGGAAATGATTTGAAACACATGACTGATGCTAACAACGTGGGCAAAATAAGAACTAAAAATGGCATATAAGCGTAAAGGAAAAACTGTTTAACTTTATATTGGTGAGGAGTCAAAGAAATGCAAATTAAAACTGTGAAAGCTTTTTTTTTAATTTTTAAAGCCTGTCACTTTAGCCATATTCAGGAGGCAGGGTGGTGTGGCAGTTAACAGCCTAGGCTCTGACATGAGACCCAGCTTGGCCAAGTACTAGCTGTCAGTCACTTAAACTCTCTGAGCTTCAGATTAGTGACAGTAACTATTTCTATCAAGTTTATCCCCCTAAACATGCTGCTGGCCACAAATTTACCACTTTGAATCTGTCCTTCGGATGTCGGTTGTCCCTCAGATTAGGCATCATGTGTTTTAACCTAAGTTTTAAGTTTTTGGTTTTTAGTAATAACTTTTTGTAGTTGGAGCTTTACTTTCTACAAAAATTCAAGCTATTTGGTTTTGTGACTCTGTTGCTTTCTACAGAAATGAAGCTGTTGTCATTTCTGGAAGGAAACTGGCCCAGCAGATCAAGCAGGAAGTACGGCAGGAGGTGGAAGAGTGGGTGGCCTCTGGCAATAAACGACCCTACCTAAGCGTGATTCTGGTCGGAGAGAATCCTGCAAGTCACTCCTATGTCCTCAACAAAACCAGAGCAGCTGCAGATGTGGGTATGTGTCACTCTCAAGCCCTGACTGCTGTTAAATTGAGGTTTATGTGAGGCAAACTCTATTGTGATTTCTGATTCTTTTTCTGATTAGAAAACCCAAGCAGAGGAGGCTAATGTGATTGAATTGTCTCCCAACCTTTGTCATAAGGAAATTAGGCTATGTCTATTGGGGAGGTTTATAGACCAGAACAGGAGGAATATGGTTGGCATTCTCGGTGTCTTCTGGAATTTAAGCTAAATTCTGTACTTAGTCTTAACATTTGACAGGTGACCTTAAACACGTTTTACATTTGCTTTCCTTGAGCAATAATGAGTCTCAGCCTGAGGTGTTTGGGTGTTGGCAGTTTAAAGCAGTAGGGGAACAATTGAGCAATGGGGTATTAAGAGACCTCAGTGATGTGGTCAAGAACACAGTCATAGACTTGAAGGAAATGACTCTAACTTCTGGGAAATGGCTTTCAAGTTCTTCACCAATTGATTCCAAAGGCGATCATGCAGTTTAGAAGCAGTTTGGGTCTGGGTGATGAAACGTTTGTGTTCTAGGTCCCGTGGGGCCACACATGACTGTGTGGCTGTAGACAAGAGGAGGGTGGGCTCAGATACGCTGCTGCCTACTCAGATGTGGGTCAGTGGTGAGCACCAGGTTCCCTTTCCTTCTGATGGGCTGTGAAACCAGTGTTGTGTCTGGGCGGAGTCACTGGCCTGGGAGCCCTTGGTGTACTCTATTTTTTATCACTGAGGATTGAGGCCTCTTGCCCTTTTAATTGAAACCCTTTAGAAACCCCTAGAAAATAGCATGCCATGATATTTTAAGACATTGGGAGGTAGCATGTTGCAGTGGAAAGAACAACTTTGAAACCAGAAAGATTTGCTACATCACTAGCTGGCTTGTTTTTTAATCTCTCTGGGTTAATGAGAATTGCATAGAGTAACGTACAGGAAGTGTTTAGCTAGTATTCCCTAGTGTATACATTTGTGAAGTTATTTTCTCGGTTCCTTATGAGCTGATTCAGTTTTTCAGCTAGTGGGGTGGGTGTGATGATGAAAAACTTGTGTGGTAGCAGAGCACGGCAGGCAACATAGCAGTGCTCATCAAATGCCTCAATATTTTTTTTAACCTCAAAATTTTCTTATACTAGGAATCAACAGTGAGACAATTGTGAAACCAGCCTCAATTTCAGAGGAAGAATTGTTGAATTTAATCAATAAATTGAATAATGATGATAATGTGGACGGCCTCCTTGTTCAGCTGCCTCTTCCAGGTGAGTTTTGGACTCTGCCATTTAAAATGATTTCTGAGGAGTGGAGAGGCCTTGTTGCTTGTTACACCTGGTCCTTCGTGTGGATTTGACATAAAGGCAAGGTAAACTCAAAAGAGTGAATATTTAATTAAAAATGGGACATAGCTACTCAAAATACCAATTACTCCCTGATTTAGCACTGGGATCTTGATACACAGGACAGTGGGGGGAAGCAGTTGTAAAAGAGGATATTGGCTTTGATAATGGCATTTGGCTTTGCTTGATGGGAGTTCCTTCTGTGCAGGTGAAGTAAATCATAGAGGTAAATCACAGGAGGGGAATGGATTTGCGTGACAAACCAGATAATATGGAGTCAAGCAGTGATTTCTTTTTCAGAGCACATTGATGAGAGAAAGATCTGCAATGCTGTTTCTCCAGACAAGGATGTCGATGGCTTTCATGTAATTAATGTAGGGCGAATGTGTTTGGACCAGTATTCCATGTTACCGGCTACCCCATGGGGTGTGTGGGAAATAATTAAGCGAACTGGTAGGTATAGTCCAGAATTCTATGTCTGTGTTAGTATTATAATAGCAGCACTTGCAAATGTAAAAATTCAAACAGTCTTATTCCCCAGAGATTACCTCTCTTGACAGTTGCCTATGGCAGTTTTTGCTCTTTAATCCAGAAGCCTCAATGAAGGAAACTTAAGGTTTAATAGTGGTCATAGTGCATGTTCGTATAACATTTTGTAGCTTACAGAGTGCTTTCTCCTGTTTTCTTTTAGCCCTCACTATGTATAGGAAGTGATAGCTCCAATTGACTGATGAAGCAGTAGCTTAGTGACCTCACTATCAAAATTGGATTCATGTTCTAGGCCATCTGACTTCCTTGTCCTTTGGTGCTCATTCTAAGACAGACTGGCACTACTTGTAATGCAAATATGCACATATTTTTACAGGTATTCCAACCCTAGGGAAGAATGTGGTTGTGGCTGGAAGGTCAAAAAATGTTGGAATGCCCATTGCAATGTTACTACACACAGATGGGGCACATGAACGTCCTGGAGGTAAGGAAATTGCTTTCAGAGCAGTGTCCTCTCATTCCTCATGTGAGAACCTTCTGAGGCCATCCTGTGGATGTTTGGAAGTATTAACTTTGTTATACTTTGTATTTGTATTGTAATTTTGTCAACAGGTATTCAGGGAGTAACCTTTGTAGAGAAGCTGTACTCAGTGTTCCCAGAGCTTCTTTATTACTCATTTGTTATGGAACTAGCCTCAGAAATAAATTTAAGTTTTGAATATAAGCATGGCTGTAGGCAATTAGAAATTTCCAGTTAGGCTGTGATAGTTGGAGCCAAGTAGCAGTTCTTATTCAAAGTTAGTATCCTGTTCTATGTCATTTGGGGGAAAAAATTCTGAGACCATTGTAAAGGATTAAATTGATAGGACTGTAATGTATAAAGTTCTGTTAATTCGAGAAAACGCCTCATTAATCAGTTATCATGTTGATTATTATAATAATGCCTTACATGATTATATCAGAAATAATGGCAGAACTATATTTTCAGATATTTTTCAACATACTTTGGGGGAAAAAACCCAAACCTTGAGTAATTTTAGTGACATTTTGCTTAGAAAAGGTAAAGTTCTTGAAAGACTGTTAAATTTGGTAAGGAATAAACTTAGTTATATATGGCTCCAACAGTAGAGTTAGAACTAATGGTAAAGCTACAAGGAATTATGTATTAATTTTAAAATGTAATGACGATTAGCTGTCCAGAAGATATGATACAAGTATTAAGTCAGCTATTTTTCAGAGATGTTGAATTTCTACCATGACTTGACTAGTTGAGACCTAATCCAATCCCAGCTTTCATTCAGAAATCAGGATATCTATTTTTTTGTTCATAGGTGATGCCACTGTTACGATATGTCACCGATACACTCCCAAAGAGCAGTTGAAGAAACATACAATTCTTGCAGATATTGTAGTATCCGCTGCAGGTAAGAACACAAGAGAGAGGGAAGGAAGGACTTCACCTCAGAAGAAGAAGGCTGTCCCTCTTAGAATTTGCCTGCCTAACTGCCATTCCAGTCATCATTCCCCTAAGTAATGATACTTTGAGCTGCCTACAACGATGAGGATAGAGTTGTGGTTGGACTATTGATTTCGGGCATTCCATTATAGACTGGATGGGTGAATATTATTCCCAAAGCCTCAGAATATTTCTATTTACTATATGAAGTTTAAATGGTTCCTTGATTAAGATTTTTAATAGGTTTTTATAAAACATGTTAATTTTTTCTTCCAGGACTCTTGAAATTGAAATTAGACAAGAATCTGACAGGTAGAATCTTCTTTTCAGTACTAAGTTAATTATTCCTATCTCTATTTCCAGGCATTCCAAATTTGATCACAGCAGATATGATCAAGGAAGGAGCAACGGTCATTGATGTGGGAATAAATAGAGTTCAAGATCCCATAACTGCTAAACCCAAGTTGGTTGGAGATGTGGATTTTGAAGGTAAATGGTATAATAAAAAAAAAAAAATCAATAAATACTATCTTTTAATGGACATTTAGAACAGATCATTACTTTTAATTTAGCTTTTAAACTTACGTTACCTTGGTAATACTGTTTAAAATGTTTTTCACAAGAATTAAGAGAAAGCTTTTAAACATTAGAGCCATTCTAGAATTATTTTAGGTGTTTATATTATGAAATTATGGAGAGCATAATTTTCAGAGAGTTGTTTTTTTCCTTAGACTTATTTCATACTGGAAACAACTTCATGACTTTTAACTAGTCTGAAAATTGAATGAAGTGATTTTCCTAAACCATTGGAGTTTCTTAAAAAGTGCTAGAGATTGTTCATTTTCACACTGAGAGGAGAGATCACAGACCTGGAAAGTTAAAATGGAACAGGAAGAAGCCATATTCTGGAAATACTGGAATATACTACTTCCTGTGTCCCCCCCCCAGAACCTCTAAAAGTGGGTATCTTTCGGTTCTTAGGTATCATGTTCATCTGAATTTTATGCTGATAATCCTATTCCTAGCTTTCTGTTTTAGATATCTAAGGATTTTCCCTTTAAAATTGGGTTAAAAAATCTTGCTTTACAGAAAATAACTTTGCTTGGTGCTTTATATATTGCCTTCTCTTTGTTTGCTTTCATAATATGTTAAAGTACATACATGTCCTTTGTCATAATTGAAGCAGCCTGCCTGTCTTATTTCTATGTAGGAATCAGGAAAAAAGCCGGTTATATCACTCCAGTTCCTGGGGGTGTTGGCCCCATGACAGTGGCGATGCTAATGAAGAATACCCTTATTGCTGCAAAAAAATTGCTGAGGTCTGAAGAGCGGGAAGTGCTGAAGTCTAAAGAGCGTGGAGTAGCCACTAATTAACTGTTGTGTCTTCTCTGTCATGAGCAGCACTCCAAGCCAGCTCAAGAAGCAAAGCAGGCCAATAGAAATGCAGTATTTTTTATTTATTCTACTGAAATGGTTTAAAATGATGCTTTGTATTTATTGAAAGCTTAAGTGGGTGGGTGTTTGTGCACATGGCTCTGCAGTACCTCACCAAGGAGCATTCCAGTATCATGCTGGGTCATGTGATCTAGCCAAGAGCAGCCATAACCTAGGGACTAACGCGGGAGACATTGTCACATTGAGAACGGATGCTTCACTTTGTTAAGGCACCTCCGTTAAAAATTTGCCTTTTCTAGGACTGCATTTCCCAAGTGCTATTCCGATATGAGTTGATACTCATTTTAGGTTCCAAACCTTCTGAGGTCAACTGGTCAAACCAAAGGAAAAATGTTGCTAGAGAAAATTAGGGAAAAACTGAAAGGGAAGAAATGGTGGTAATTGAGTAAAAAAATTACTCTGATTTGTATATGTATTGATGGATAACCAGATTTATCCAAGTAGAACTGAATTGGCTAGGAAAAAAGAAAACCTACGTGTTAGTAGTTTTCCTAAGCTGTTTTTTTGTGGCTTAGTCAGTCAAGGGGAAAATGTTTAAGTTGTTCTATTTGCTATTAGCTCTCATTTTATGTATGTTATCCATCAGTGAGGTCTCCCCATTTTAGTTTTATAGGACTGAAAGGCTTATTTTATAAATTATTCATGTGTATTGTCATATTTGACTTTTGCTATATACTTAAATTTCATTGTTAAATTTTTGTATTGTTAGGGGATATCTATGGTTTCTTTGGGATATCTTGAAACCTATTTTTGAAAAACAAAACTTGGGCTTGATAATTATTTGGGCAGCTTGTATAAGTATGCAACTTACTTTTCCACCAAAGAATTGTTAGCAGCTGCCTGCTTTTCTGTGATGTACCCTATTGGCTTTCCCAAAAGATTTTTTAAGAGCTTGAGTTAATATTGAATTAAATCAGACTTTCTGATTAAAGGCTTTTTTCCTTTTTTAATAAAACATATCTGTGTGGAATGAGTTTCTGAAATGCCGCTTCCTACTACTGTCTTAGTTGTTACCTAACCACAGTTTTTTCTCATTGGGTGTAGTCAATGTGTAGATATTCCTATAGTTGGTAACACTCAATCCTATAGCCTTAAACAGGTTTAAAGAGCTGTGGAGAAACCAGCCTAGTCCTTTTAGTATTATATCCTAACAGGTTGTGCCAAGCCAGGAGCTTAATCTGTAAGATTCATTTAAGGGGTTAGTCTCTTTTTTTTCTGTGTGTGTGTGTGTGTGTGTTTAAAGCATTAGTTTGACTTGACAGATTGGAAGATATTTGCTGTGCATATTTTGAGTCAGGGATGGGCCCTTGTGTACTTAGGCTTTCATGCAGGCAGAGGTAGCTCCTGCTCTAGGCAGCTTGAGGCAGAAAGAGAAAGCAGAACAATTGGGGATTTGACCTCTCTCCCGCCTTGTTCCTCTGCCAGCTGGCTTTATTCTTTTGATAGTTTTCTTAGATGAAGGAAGATGATAGTTTGCCAGAGATGTTTTTGTAAGTCAGGTATAGCTCATGTCTGTAAGCCATGCCTGCTTACTTACTTAATTATTAAACGTGCAGCAAGATGAGCTGACAGTCCCACAATTGGTGTAGATGAAGATAAAGAATTTATACTTAAGCTTAGGAGATGGTTCTGGATTAGTGAACAGCTAAGTAATTCTGCTATCAGTAGGAGTAGTAGAGGTTTAGAGCTTTACCTCTTGGCAGTATCCCTTGAAAGGAAGCTCTGAGATTAAATTTAATAAACACTTAATTGAGAGCTTTCTAGGACAGGCACTTTTACTATACCAGGCTCTGGGGATTACAGAGGCAATTACCAGTCCTCGTACTCAAGGTGTTAATGATCTAGTGTTATTTTTCTTTAAAAAACCAAGCACCTGCGTTTGTCATATTGAGTAAATGTAGTAACTATAACCAAAGTGATTTACTCAAGATTCAAATCCATAGTTGTTTTGGAGAAAGTAAATGTCAGATGCACTGTGGCTATCAGGCACTAGTAGGTATTAAATAAACATGGTTGGTGTTTGTTAAATGTGGATTGAAGATAAAATGACTGAGCTTAAGTTTCATGGGGAAAAGGTTTGCTTCATTAATAACTGGTTTTAATCAACCCAAATTGCTTCCAATCATTCCTTTAAAGTACTAGTTTGATTAATATTACAAAGTTACAACCTTCCAAAGTGTGACAGTTCTGCTTAACATGTTGGTGAGAATGGGAGTTTGGCTTTGGGAATCAGCATTGAAAATTTGTAGGAAGGACCTACCCAAATGCGTAGAGAAATGTGATTCCAGCTATGAAAAACCAGTGATACTAATTTAAAGGATCATTTTGTTGATTTCACATGTGGTTTGAAATTTCACTTTAACAAGAACTATTTTATTTTAAAAACATTTATCCATTCAAATGCATTGGTTCTTTCATTAACAGATTTTTGGAACTGGCTTTTCAACATGGGAAAGCCTTAGTCACACTTCTGGAGCAAGGCCAATAATACAGATGGTTTAAACTTTTTATACAAACCTTAGAAAACTGAATGCAATGGACAGAAAAGATCAGACCTTTTCAGCATTTCTTAATATGCAAAACTGCAAAACAAAAATTCCAGCCATGGTCTATTGATGTAAGAGTATTTTAAGACCATCTAGATTTAAATCTAACCTTTAAAAGAATTTTAAACTGTTATTTCTTTTAAATATAAATTGACTATTGCCCATTTATCTTAGCTATGGTTTTGGGAAACAAACATTTTTTCATTTCAAAAAAAAGGTTAAAATTTCTATGCTGGACTGCATTTTAAAATAAGGTGTAATGTTTAGCTTTAGGTGTTTTAATAACTACAAAGGGAAGGGGAGAGGAGAGCTTTGCGCCTAATGTAGTACATTGACAGATCTCTAGTTTTCTATCAGGCAAAAGGACTCCCTCTGGTAAAGCAGGAAACAGGCACAGAGAAGTTAAGACTCTCCCAATTAAGACTAAACCAGGCCCTCCCTCTATCCCTGATCTGGGAGAAACTGCTTCATCTCAGAGGGTGGTCTCGCCGTCAGCTTCTCTTCGATATCTGTCCATGTCTGTGAAGTCACAGTCCGACTCCATCTCTATCTTCACCTGTGGCACCATGAACACTGGGCTCCGCGAGTAGTTGAAAGCAGGTGAAGCTGGACAGGAGATTTGAAAGTGCAAGGTGATGCTGAACAAAAAGTAGGAAAGAAGAAGAAGGATTTTTCTAGTTCTTGGTGTTTCGAATACCATCCCCCAGAGCAGGGCTCTAATGCAAATAGTTTCCTGTCTGCTTGGCCTTTGGCCATAGTCATGTAACTGGTCTCACCCTGTTTCAACCTATCTTCACATTATTGTCAAAGGGAACTTTCTTAGTCACAAATCAGGCTGTGGTTCCCTATTATTCAAAGGATAGAATCCAAGCTCCTTAGCATGGTAAGGCAGGGCCTTCCGTGTTGGCACTGCTGCCTACTTATCTAGTTTTACTATCCCATCCATCCTAGTATTCTGTGCTCTTTGCCCTGTGTGTGTGTTTTGTGTTTTCAAATGGTCCTTCAGGCCTGTGCCCACTGCCTGAGATGCCCTTTTCTCCTTTCCTCTACTGTGCCCCACTCTGTACATCTGGCAGATTCTTGTTTATCTTTCCTAGATTCTCCAGGTAAGGCTAGTTCCTCCCTTAGACCACCATCCTTTCTCTTAAGTGTGCTCCATTATTGTTCTCATGCATGGCGCTCTGTCTTTGTTTACTGACTTTGTTTACTTGTCTTTCTGTATCCCCAGGGATTAAGCATCACATCAGGTCATTCACTGATGGGTAATCCTGGTTAAACTAGATCATGTTGCTGAGCCTTTTCTTCATTGAAACAGAACCCCACTATTTAGAGGTCTTTGCCTCCATCCATTTTCATAAATTTGGTAAAAACCAGTGTATCGGGAGGTATCACCTCCAGTTACCAAATTTTCTGCACTTCTGACTTTGTCTCACGACTTTGTGTAATATAACAGGTCTTTGGAAACCCCTATCCTCGTCCAAATTCTCTCTCTACTGCCTGAAATGGGACAATTAGAGTTTTGATTTAGTGTAGGCTATTTTTAAAATGAAAATAAATGAGAATAGACAGACTGCTTTTCTCCTAACACATGTATACTGTATAAATATCAGAGACATTATGGGGATAAGAGCCCTGACTAAGGAGGTGAGATGAGAAGACAGGCAGAGCCGGAATTGGGACATGTCTCTAGCCCATTTCTGGGCTAGAGCATCCCTGGTCCTGCTGCTTATGGAACGTTGAACTGCTGATAAGTCCATCTCCTCTCCCTGGCATTGTGATAACAGCTTTCCCTCATAATTCAGAAGATCCCATGGTTCCCAAAAATCTCTTGGGTGAGTGCCTTCTAAGTCTGGAGATTGATCTGCCTCTACGCTTGGGGTAGCCTGTGCTCTTACTGTTTGATCTAGTACAGAATGATGCGGTCCATTTTAGGCTTTGAGTCCTTTCTTGACTGCTCCTGTCTCCACTTAATCTTTGATTTTTAGTTCGCTTTCCTTGAAATCCTTCCTGACCTTTGCTAATTAACCCTGCTGTTATTTTATTCTGCAGAGTACCTTGTGTTTTGATCCTTAGCACTCATTTATCCTGACTTTCAGTGATATATGCTCCTGTGTTTTCTTTTTTAAAATATTTACTTTCAACTTTTGTTCTATCTAGTCTTGTGGTAATTTCCTTTCCTAAAGTTGAATACCTTTGTGTGTTGTAACCACACTGTTATGTCAGTAAGAAAATGCGTTCATTACTTGACCCCAAATACTCAGGTCTGTCAGCTTTTGTCTCCCAGTAGGGGGCCAGCAAAGGCCTTCTACTGAGACGACCAACCTTCCCGGCCACCACTTAGACTCTTACCTAACACCCAAGTAGTCTACCTAGCGGTGTTTACCTTCGATCGAGTTCTGAGCCGCTGAAGGAAGAATCAGAGTGAATAACTCCAACTGGAAGATCTTTTTCCTGGCAGGGAAATTAAAATGTCAGACATAGAGCATGTTTGAGCACGACACTGGAGAACGTCTTATTTCTCCAGTGCTTCCCCCACCGTTTCCTCTTTTTTCTGTTCCCTAACCCCATGGCCAACACTGCACAAGAGGGAGGAATACTAGGGCCTCACAGAGACGGGTGGCTTCTGGCTCAGTTATTTCTTCACCTAGAGGGCTCTTAGCTGGGTTAGGAGGGTACGAGGCGTAGGAGGGCCTGGGAAGAGTGAGAAAGGATGGATGTGTACAAATGGGAGCAGGGTGGGGGAAGTGAGGAACTCAAAGCTCGTGAGGCACTGATGATGGAGAGTGGTGATGGGGGGACCCCCTGGCTACCCACCCCTAATCTGTGCCTTTGAGGAAAGTAGCAAGCCCTATATTAGAAGCACCAGGGTCAGGACTCGGTAGGGATCTTTTGGAAGACTCCTGGGGTGGGCTGTGTTGTCTTGATGACGGGACTGTCCTCCAATAGGGAGCTGAGGGTGGGAGGCAGTAGTAGAATCTCCTGGGATCTTCATAAGCAATGCCTGATCCCTCCCAGGAGCCTCCCTTTCAGTGAAAAGAAGATGCTTGTGATTCACACAGAATCAGCCCAACCACGGGGATCCCCAGTTCTGCCTGACTTATGACCCAAATGCTATGCTACTGCTCCTATGGGGAAGGCTCAGCTCTCAAGGTTTGAGCTCTCAATCACTTCAACAACCACTGGAAAGCGTGGAGGCTCGGTAGGCCTTGTTTGGACTGATGTGGCCTGAAACTACGCAGAAGAGGGCCAGGCGGTGCCACAGGCATCTGGGCCACCCGAGGAAAGGAAGGAATGAGGGGTTTGGTCTCAACTAAAGTGAGCCTGCAGGGTTTGCTCTGGGGTTTCCATCTGGTTGGAGTCCCAGTCCACACAGCCCAGTCCTCTTTGATCTCTGCTTAGCACAGGAGTCCTCTAACATCCAAAACAATTAGATCCCCTTAAGTCACAGATGGAAGTTCCTTGAGGGAAGAGATGGAGGATTAGTAGTAAGTAGGAAGGGAGAGACGTCATGTGTTTTACTTACTGGCAATGCAGTGGATACCGTTTTGGGGATCTGATTGGACACTTTCCATGGGAATCTTTATAACTGAGGGAGGAGGGAACTGGGGCTGGAGAAAAACAGTGGGAAAAGCTGATAAACACCACCAGTACAGCAGCTTTGGCTTTCTTGCCAAGATGGAAAATGCATGCATCCACAGTGTAAACCACCATCCTCTTCACCTCCAGACTAAACGGGGCTGCTGCAAACACTCTGGGGCCCACTGAGGGGAAATGGGCACAGTTAGCCTGCTGTCTTGCACACGCCATTGGGCAGGATGGGACTCTTCCAGAAAAGTTACTCATCAAAACAGTTTTATCTGTCACAGCAACCAGTCACTTGGGAATGAACTTCATACAATAGCTGTGTTGCTGTAAAGACATGTAAAATGAATTTGTGTAAATGGAATCCTGTTCTTCCACTGAATATATCGTATAACCCAAAGATTCTTCTCCCAACCTTGTCATAGTTCCTGGCATGTGGTAGCCACTCAAATATTTATTGAATGAATCAATGAAAGAAGTAGTATTTGTCTTTAAAAGGCACTTAGTTTCTGTTTGTTTTCAGAACCTACCTTTACAAATCATTTACAAAAATATATGAATTGTGGAACTCTTTCCTTCCTGGAAAAGGACAGTAATTAAGGACTAGGGGAGTTTTGGCTGATCACTACCAGCAGAAGATGGTTTAATCACCACCAACCAGTCAGCAAGGATTTGCCTATGAACAGCTTTCATCTGCAAAAGGGAAGATCACCAGAACAGGACGAGGTGGATGCAGAGGTGTGGGTTTGGGTCAAATTGGGAGACTGGGAGCCAGGCATGGCATTAGGATATGGCACGGGCAGCTTAGTATGTTGGAAATTAACAAAGTCAAAGTCAGGAATGATTTTCTTAATTCCCACTTAGACATTTAGCTATATGTCCATCTTAGGTAAATCACTTCCTTTTTCAGGACAGTTATCTTTGATGGACACTTGAGTTCACAGTCAAGTGAATCTGCCAGTATTTTGTGATTTACTACAATTTCTGGACTGGCTCCTTGTCTGTTGACTCCCTGAATGTTTTGGGGATGGGATGGGAAGGAAGCAGGGGAGAAGAGAGGGCTGGATGGGGCAACCAGGTGGTCCCAAGTACCTGGGAAACGTAGTCACTCTCCTTTCAGCGAGGACACCTGCCTCTTCCCCCACCTTAACCCCCAACACCCTGGGGTCAGGCCCAAGCAAAACTTGTCCCCAGGTCCTCCTGCCTGTCCAGGAGTCCAGTCTTCTTATGAGTGCCCATCAGACCCCTCGCCCCAGACCTGCTCCATTCTCTGGAGGTCAGTCCTCATAACCTCCTTCCATACTGGAGCCATCTTCTGTCCCATTCCCCAGGAACCTCATGGCTGTTGATACCAGCTCTGAAAGCCCAGAGTAATGGCAAAGAGTGGGCACAGCCAATCAACGGTTCCTGGACAGGGAGGCTTATTCATTCTGGCCCACCCTGAGGATATTCACTTGGACAGATGAGCTCCCAGCACCCCAGACCAAGACAAGCAGAAGCCCAGCTCATCCCGACTGGGCCTTGCTGCAGGCCACCTGTGAAGCCACCCCCTCCCTGGCCCTGGCAAGCATGGAGGGAAGGTCTCTTGACTTCCCCCCTCTGCCCAGGCCTCATGTCTTCCCCACCTCCTCATCACAGTCCTCGTGGGCCCCTTTCTTTCTCTTCCTTTTCTTGTCTGTCTCCTTTTTGTCTTTATCTGGGAGGATGTTGTCAATCCAGGCCAGATCATGCTGGGAGAAGATGAGGTCCAGAAGCCTTCGAACAATGATGAGGCCCAGGATCTACGGTGGCAGACAGACAGACAGACAGGCTGACGTTTTGTGGGAGTTCAGAGAAAACCGTGGTCTCAGTGCCCAAACTCAGGCACAGTTTTTTCACCCTCAGTTGCCTAAATTCAGGGACTTTTTGTGGTCAGTGTCTCTGGAGCCGTCTCAAAGCTCCCACAGACCATTATTCACCTACCCTCCACCTTGGCACCTCTTGTCTGGCCTCTCCTCAGGCGAGTGACCATCCCAACCAGTGACAGAGGCACAGGGCCTGTGACACTGAAGTGGGGGACCCAGAAGGAGACCATGCACTGGAGAACTACAGTTATTCTTTAAATCAGTGCTTCTCAAACTCGAGCGTGCTTCAGGACCACCTGGAGGGCTTGTTAATATACAAAGTGCTGGGTCCCATCCCCAGAATGTCTGCCTCCACAGTGCTGGGGTAAGGCATGATCATCTAACAGGTCTGTCAGATGATGCTGACGCTGCCACTCTGAGGCTCACGCTTTGAGTCCCACTGTCTCTGCTTTCGTTTCTGAGAGCTGCCAATCTCTCTGTTAACAGAAATCAAATAAAGTACACTAGGATATCTGGAATTTTTAAGGGAAAGTTTAGAAAGTTTGGTTCAGTTCAGGATGATTGAATTAAAGGCAGAAACAAGCACTCTTTGGGGAAGATTAAAAGCTGACCTTTAAATAAGCTCAGTGGACCCAGGATGGCTAGCTACATACCATCCTCTCACCACCAAGAACTGGCCATTAGGTGAGGTCAGGGAGAAAACCATTCAGCTGGATTTGACACTGGTTCCTCACTGACACTGCTTCTTGGGAGCAAGTAGAGCTTGGGAGTTGGACAAACCTGGGTTTAAAAAATCCTGGCTCTGAAAACAAGTCAGGGGTTGCTAGGGGCTGGGATGGGGAGAGAGGCTGTCTGTGTGGGGCAGCGGGAGGGGACTCTGGGGGTGATGGAGCTGTTCTGTATCATGACTATGGTGGTGGAATCACCATTCTGTATATTTGCCAAAACTCACAGAACCAGAGTGAATTTTTCTGTATGTAAATAAAGTAAAAAAAAAATCCATTAGGTGAGGGGTGCAGATCTTACTCTGCCCAGTCCTGGTTGTGTGACTTGGGTCACTCACATGCTCTCTGAACCTCAGTTTTCTCATCTGTAAAGTGGGGTTACTAGCAGTACTTCAGGGGCTGGTGTGGACTGCATGGAACAGCACTCGGTAAACACTAATCATTACTATTGCTATATCCTTTCCCTTCATCATCTCTGAAGCCCACTGGGGCACTGTTGGGGAGGGTCCATTTCCCTTTCCTTGAAGTGGTGGTTCTCAGCCCTGGCTGCATGTTTATAGCTCATCTGCAGACTTGCTAAAAATACCAAGCCTGGGTTTCCCCAAGAGATTCTGATTTAATTGATCTGGGTTGGTTTTAACAGGCCGCCAGGGTCATGAACCACTAGAGCCCTCCCAGGAGCCACATCTCAAGTTCCACCCCCGTGTCCCTACTTTGGCCCCTAACCCAGAGCCCCCAGGCTTTCCCCAGACTTCAGCCCACGCACTCCCGGCCCCCATCAGGGCTGGGGCCACTGCCCTCCTGTGGGCTATCTAGGGGCCCAGAGACAACATGTTGTTGGGTTTTTTCCCCTTTTCCCTTTTTATTTTGGAATAATGTCAAACTTACATAAAATTTGAAAAATAGCCAAAGAACTCCTGTGCATATTTTCCCAGCTCAAACTTTATACTGTCACTGGGTTTTGAAGTTCTTGGTCTCTGATTCTAGCTCTTTTTTCTCCCCACTATTTATCTTTCAAATTCGGTTATTTTGAATGGTGAAAAGACTTATATTCAGTACAGATGGATTCTAAGATCAGTTCGAATTTTTGCAGTGGGGAACTTGGTCTAGTCTTGAATCTAACCACTTCCCTGTCCCTCCCCAGAGCCGGGAGGTTGGGTGGTTTCTGCGTTCTCACTGAACGGCCCTGACCTCACATGGGGGTTGTCACTGCAGAGCCCACCCACCACACTGACATGTTTTCCTGAGCCTCCCCTCCACCCCCGACCCCACACCATCTGGCCTGGACTCCCAACTCGAATCAGAGTATTCTGTGCCTGCCTCTGCAACCGAGGGGCCAGGCCACGGGTGAGCCAAAGGTGGAGGACAGATGGGAGTTGAGGCACTCACCAGGGGACCTGCCACTGGACCACCCAGGGGCCACCTACCTAGGCCAACCTGCCGAGCAGGAGGGAGAAGCCCGCGCCCACCTTACCATGACTGGGAAGATGATGGCAGCCATTGTGGACTTGAGGATCCAGAGCACCGCCAGGCAGAGGATCTGCACCAGGGTGAAGAGGTGGATCCGGCGCAGGGGCACGTGCCGCAGGAAGGCGTGGTCTGGCTGGTGCTTGGCGGGCATCAGGAAGAGCTTGCAGCGTTCCCAGAACTGGGGGGACAGCAAGGGGCTCAGCCAGGCAGCTGGGCCTTGGAGGCCTGGGACTGGGGGAAGGGGGTTCCTTGGTGGGGTCTCAGAGAGGAGACCCCGCTCAGGCCTTAAGGATGTACCAAAGGAGGCTCGAGGTGCCTGGGCAGATGGAAAATGGGGTCTTAGGGAAGGGGTCCTGAGCCCTGGGAGAGGGGGAATAGCTTGGAGCTGGCCACAGAGTGAACAGTGTCCATATTCAAAGAGATGCAATTTAACTGCGAGACAAACTATCCAAGACTTCCTGGGATTTCATGGTAAATATAGAACAAAACAAAACAAAAATGTTTTCTTCTGTGGTGTTGCCTTAAGGAAGAGAGAAGAGGTGTAGTGAAATGCTCATTGGAATCAGCTTGATCTGGGTTGTGAATTCAGAGCCTCAGTTTCCCCATCTGTAAAAAGGTGATCAGAGGACCTCATTATATAGATTAAATTATATGACACCTATAAAGTGCCTAGTATAGTTATTTTGTGTGGCACATAGTGAATGGTAGTTTCATTATTACTGTTATTCCTTCATTGAATTGGGAAAGCAAGCATTTGGGGACTTGGTGACAGGGAACCAGACATGGAGTGCTGACTCGGGGTCATATCAGCCTTACCTGGATGCCGTTGAGGGAGGCCACACCCATGTAGAGGAAGACTCCATACAGCACCGGCATGGGGATGTACTAAAATGAGAGCAAAGCTTTGGATTGGGCGAGCCCTTGGCTGCCTGTTCTGGATGGTGGTCTCTGCCAACCAGAGGCAGCTGGGGAGCGGGATGTGTGGAGGCACTGAGGGTCCGAGAGCATATTTGGAGCCAGAGTGGGGGTGGGGGTGGGAGAGGAGGGTTGCTGGGGCTTTACTGCTCCCTTCTCTAGCTGGGGTAGCTCGCCCACCGTGCAGCTGCTCTCCTGGCCTGGCCCCTCTGGCCATGTGGTCTGGCTGACGACACTCCTTCTGGAAAGTGGAAAAGCTCTACAGACTGCCCCCTCCTCATTCCTGCCATCTCCTTCCCACCTCCAGCCTCAGATGAGGGCCTCCAAAGCTGCTCAGCCTGCTGGGGGTCGGGACTTGGAGGCAGCTGACCTACATCAGCAGGCAATGCCAAGGACACTTAACAAAAAATCAACGTCATACACAATCAGATAAAAAAGAAGCAAAACAGAAGTGTATAAACTAACCACCACTCATCCTCAACTAACCACTACTAGCTTGGTGGGAACCCTTCCTTGCATATACGCACACCGGTAGTTTGTTTGCTTTTTCAAAGATGGGATCACATAATCCACACTGTTCTATAAGCACCATTCCAAATCTTTAACATCCTTTCGAGGCATTTCTCTACTGTCTGTCTAAGCTGTGTTTCTGCTCCTGTATCCTCTCCTTCCCCTGCAGCTGTGGCCCCCACTGCGAACAAAGGCTGCTCCACTTTGTTCTCAGGGTGGTCATGTCAGAGCACTTCGGGGAGGACAAGGTACTGTGCTAACACTAACAGGTGTTAATGGGAATTTTTGGCTCCTAAAGAACACTGTTCTTAGATACAAGTTTTTTAACGCAAATACTTGTCTGTTAAACAGTATCAGGATTAACATACACAATGGCTCTTTGGAACCCTCCCCACAATAGTAAATATTCCCTGGGCACTTAAAATACACTTTTAAATAAACAACATGTCTGCCAGAAACTTCCTTTAAAGAATAAGAACCTCAGACCTACTACTGCTCAGGTATGCCCAGCACTGATTCTCAAGCCAGAAATAGTTTCCATTGTAAATAAATAAACTAGTATTTTGGTTCTTTAGTGTTTGTTTCTTACGAGGTTACCCCTGAATGAGAGGCTTGGAGATATTCAGTGGAGGAAAATAACATCTGCAAAAGATTGGGCAATTACAGGTCAGCTTGATTCAGGAGAGGGAAGTCTTGAGGGAAAGGGCGGTTGATGGGCGACTGGCTGGAGTGGAGAGCAGAGAAACCTGGTGGGAACACCCGTTTCTGACCAGAAAGACACTACTGTGGGAGACTCCTGCCTCGAATGTACCCCTATTTGACTTAGTCTCTTCCGGCTGGTCTGGTGGGACACGAGCAAGAGGAGCTTCAGACTGTGTGGGAAAAAGTCACCCACGTGCCCAAGGCATGCAAGACAGAGGCGCAGAGAACGAGGCTGGAGAACAGCTGCAGAAGCCTCCCCCCTGCAAGTTTTAAACTTTGGAAAACAGGTGGGCAGGAGGCCTTTTAAAAGCCCCAAACCACAACAACGTGGACACACACCCGCTTCTGGAAGTTCCTTATCGAAGCAGAAATAGAAGTTGGCAGAACTTTCTGAGGGAAGAGTGCCCTCCAGAAAGGTGAGAGTGGACCCTGGGAGGGGGGAGAGAGCAGGGACGGTGATGACAAATGACACAATATCACGGAAAATGATGACGACGATGTTGAAACATTACTTTGGCCCAAGACCCTGCCTGTCTTTAGGGGCCCATGGGCCAGTGATCCCTAGGCATGTGGGGACCCCTGTCCGCCTCGGAGGCATCAGCTCTGTGCTTTCTCCGGCCTTGGGTGAGGGTGCAGAGCCTCACCTTCAGGATGGGGGCCAGGAAGACGGAGATTCCCGTCAGGATGAAGACGATGATGCCTGTCACTCTCTGTTCCCTGGCAGACAAGAGCATAGGTCAGGGTGTCCCGGGAGATGCTCGGTGACCATTCCCAGCCCTCCTGCCCCTCTGTGGGCACCTGGAGCTGTGTCCAAGGCCATGGCCTCGAGGGGCATCGACCTCTGCCTGGTTGCCTGAGGCCCAGCTGGCCCAGACGGAGAAGACAGGGAGCCCTGCCGGAGGCAAGGGCATGTTGTAGGGGCACTGGCGATGCTGTTCACTGTAGTGGTTGGGAGCTGGGTGCTTGAGCCAGACTGCCTTGGGTTGAGTCCTGGCTCTGCCACTTGCTAGTTGTGTGGCATCAGGCAAGGCTCTGACAGTTTTGAACCTCAGTGGATGGAGACAATAGTGGCTCCTGCCTCAGGAGTTTGTTGGGAGGATGAGTGTGATATAAAGTACTACCACCCTGACATTTGACTGTAGGATCTCACTTTTATGGGGCACAGCTAATGGGAGAAGGGGCTGGCTGCCAGAAGAGCTGGGATCTGGGGCTGGAGGGCAGGTGGGTTTATACCACGTCCAGCCACAACCCAAGCTGGAGCCCCGAGCTCAGACGCAGGTTGCTCAGGCCCAGCCACTGGGGCTCAGGGGTCTGGGAGGGGACGCTGCCCTGACCAGCCCTAAGCCCTACAGTCAGGCAGAGAAGCCTCACTTGGCAGGCTGGGGACCCAGATATTCTGAGGCAGTGGGGAGAAGCTCTTAGGACAGCCATTTAGGAGAACACCAGGGTCTGGTGTGGTCTCGCCCCGGGGGCCCTAAGGGGCAGAAGGTGCGCTTCTCCGCCCGCCATGGGGCACAGAGGAGTAGGGGTGGTCCCGGGGAGGCTTCCTGGAGGACGGGAGATTGAGCAGGACCTGATCCCACAGGGGGTCCTTAGGGTACCGGGGGCAGAGGCCCAGAGGGTCTAGAAGAGAGACCAAGGCAGGACAGCAAGAGGCCCTGCGGGGACCTTGAGTGGCCCATGCAGGCGAGAGGCTGGAGCTCAGGCGTGTGCATGTGCATGGAGTGGGCTGTACTTCTGGGAGTCTACTAAGAAAAAAGGGCCATTTAAATTGAGGTTTCGTCCCTCGCCTTCCCCCCCTTCAGGGATGTCACTCCTATCCCTGTGGTTCCTGGGCAGTCAGAGTGGGGCTCTTTTCACCCAAACACTTTGATGGTAAGAAAAGCCGCTTCCCCTCCCCTCGGGGGATCCCCAGGCCCTGAGGCCTCCTACCTGACCCCCAGGAACTGAGGCTGCTCCCCCGGGGCGCTGGTCTCTGTCTCCATCTTGAGGCTATCGATGTGGGCGATGGAGATGACCGTGGCGGCCACGTACCAGGGGAGCCCCATGAAGGAGCACAGGGCCATGAGGACGCCCACCCAGAACAGGTCCAGGTGGTAGCCAGCAGCCTTCTGCAGGGGGTGGCGGGAAGGGAGATGCTTCTGGGGAGCTTGTTCCTCCCCGAAGCAGCCATTCTGTGGAACATGGTTCCAGGGCTCCCCTCGCCTTCCAGAGGGTGTTCTGAGGGGGCCGCCACCCTGAGGGGCTCCGGCCTCAACACCCCGTCTGGGAGGGTGAGCAAGGTATGGACACAGGTCATGAAGGGGATGGATGTTCAGGCTGGGAGGGCCCTGGGTTTGGGTCCCTGAGGAGAAGGGCCCCCACCTAGTGGCCACAGTATCTCTTCGGTTCCTGAATGAGGGTCCAGCTGGGGTAGGCCTGCGACCAAGCCTAGAGTGGTCCAGACTGGGATGGGAGACAGGGTAGCTTGAGTTTTCTCAGACCCAGAGGCAGGGGGGCAGTTGCAGGGACAAGAAAGGCTAAGGAAACTCCTCTGCCTCAGGGTTCCAGGCCAACCCCCCTTCACCATCTGCTCAGATTCTCAAGTTCATTTCCAGAGGTGCAGAGCTGGAGGGTCACTTTGGGAGAGGCAGGGGGCCTGTGCCCAGTGGCCCAGCCTGGCTTGGTCCTGGTCCTCAGACCAAGTCACACCAGCCCTGTTGGCCTTACCCACATCTGGAAGTCACACTGTCCCCCCTACTCCACCCAGCACACCAAGTGGGAACTCCAGTCTTCTGCTCTCATATTTTCCTGGCCCAAAGTATTGAAAAAAGCATCATCTCCCTCCTTTGTTCCTTCTGACTTTGTGGGAAGAAAGAGGTGTGCCTCTGCTCCCAGCACCAGCCCTACCTTCAGTTTGTTCTCCTTTCGGTTGACAATGACGGCTGTGATCTGCTGGTCCATGAAGATCAGGATGGTCACCAGCAGGGCGGGCAGGATGCTCGCAGGGTACACCCACCACGGGTTCTTTCCAAAGGGGGCCACGAACCAGCCTCGGTCAGACCGTGTGGGCTGAGCGGGAGCAAAGGGAGAGGCCCTGTCCTCTCTCCCTTGTCCCAGGGCACCTGCTGCCCGCCCCGCTCTCCCGCCTCCTCTTCCCCCACCAGGGCTGCTTTTCAAGGGCAATCTTTTCCCTTAAACACGTCAGGCACCTGCAACTTTATAACGAAGAGACTGCAGGAGCAGACAGATGTGGGAAGGAGTGTGAACACAAATGGTGTCTGCGAAACTAAGGAGATAATTTGCGGCAACAGCCCTGGGATTGGTCGGGAAACAGGGAGGCACAGCTCAGAGGGCAGCCGGGAGAGAGTGTGCAGTCACTAACTGCAAGGTACTAAAAAAGCAGAATTGAGGCCCAATGGGCAAGAATAAAGAGTTTGGTGGGCCCAGTGCCAGCCACTTCTGCCTCTCCTGAGTCACCTGTCTGGGGCGCATGATAGATTGTAAAACACTGACCATCAAACACTGACCACAGATAAGGGATTATCTGTGCAGAAGCTGGGCTGAAGTTTATCTTTTGTTTTATTTAAGAGAAAGAGGTACTTTAATTTCAAGGGCAATATGAGTTGTACGGGATGTGTTTAAGTTACTTAGGAGAACTCTGAGATAGTATCTTGAAGGTCAAGACCTCAAAGACAGGGAGGGTAAATTCTAGAATCTGGACTCCCTACCCTGGTGGGATGCTTAGTGCTCTTGTGAGGGAGCAGGGCTCCAGTTTAGCTACAAGCAAATGGCACCGACTCTGTAGTCAGTAGCGGGTAGTGAGTGGGTAGTGGGTAGTTTCTGAAGCACTGCTTCCCAAACTTAAGCCTGCCCCAGAGATCACCTGGAGGTCTTGTTAAAATGCAGATTGCTGGGCCCCACCCCCAGCCTTTCTGATTCTGTAGGTCTGAGAATTTGCATTTCTAGGTAGTTCAGGGTAGGCAGGGGACAACTGGCCGGACCAGTCTATGGTGACAATCCGTTCTGCATTGGTCCGTTGCAGACCCGCATGGGCCGGGATGGAACTGCCAGGGTCGGAATGGAGCCCGAAGGGGCTTCCCACGTGGGGTCACATCCCCACCCTGGGGATACAGAGAGGATTTCCCATGCAACATGACCCACCCGACACTCAATGGCAGGCCTGGGAGGCTGGTGCAGAAGTGGCCTGATCTCTCTCTCTCTGTCTCTCTCTCTCTCTCTCTCTCTCTCTCTCTCTCTCTCTCTCTCTCTCTCGGCTGAGAGAAGAAAGTGTGATGAGCGCAGAGGCGAGCGGATGCAGCTGGCGGGTGGGCAGAGTGGGTGCCCAGAGCAGGCGCGAGGGGCAAACCTTGATGACACTGGGGACGTGCAGCTTGGGGGTTTCCAGGCCGAAACAAGCATCGATCCCACAGAACAGGAGGATGGAAAAAACAATGGAAAAGTCAGCCACCAGGGCCCGGACCTGCGGACAGGAGATGAGCAAGTGAGCAATGCACCCTCCTGGCTCCAGGCAGACC
Organism: Daubentonia madagascariensis; assembly: GCA_023783475.1. NCBI lineage: Eukaryota > Metazoa > Chordata > Mammalia > Primates > Daubentoniidae > Daubentonia > Daubentonia madagascariensis. Next base: position 354,782 of record JAKFHU010000633.1, read on the forward strand.
CAGTCCTCAGGCAGCGAAGGGGAGCATGGTTGAAGTGTGGGCTCTGAAGTCAGCAGAACTAGGCTCAAATCCCGGCTCTGCCCCTTGCTAGCTGTGTGACCTTGGGGAAGTGTGTCATCTCTCTGAGCCTCAGTTTCCTCCTCTGTAAGATGGAGATGATGATAGTACTCTCAAAGGCATAAGTGAGCATATGGTCGTCAAAGTGAGAGTTGTTGTGATCCACGTGGCCATGGCAGCCAGTGCTGAAGATGTGTTCTGGTGTGAGAGTCTGAACTGTGTCACCTAGCAGGTGTGGGGAGGACAAGGGCTGAGCTCTGAAGAAACTCTAGCTCCTAAAAACCTGTGACAGGTTGTTGTACCCCACCTGGGCTTGGGGAGGCCCTCCAATTCCACTGGGGACCCCTGGCTACTCTTAGACCTCTGTCCACCGAGAGTCCCCAGCCTCTTGCTCCTCTGTTTTCAGGAGGCCCTTCCTAGGCCAGGTTCTGAACCTGAACTGCCTGCCCTTTCTGAATCAGTGCCTTCTGACTGCCCCTCCACACCAACTCGACATCCAGAAGTCTCAGGGCAGAGGGTCCCCCAATGTCTACCCTGCAACATTTTTTAGATCTTTTCAGAGAAGGCAATTATTTTTTTTTTTTTGAGATAGAGTCTTTCTCTGTCACCCAGGCTGGAATGCAGTGGCATCATCATAGCTCACTGCAGCCTTAAACTCTTAGGCCCAAGCAATCCTCCTGCCTCAGCCTCCTGAGTAGCTGGGACTACAGGTATACCACTATCTCCGGCTAATTTTTCTATTTTTAGTACAGATAGGGTCTCACTCTTTACTCAGGCTGGTCTTGAACTCCTGACCTCAAGTGATCTTCCCGCCTTGGCCCCCCAAAGTGCCGGGATTATAGGCATGAGGCACCAAACCCAGCCCAGAGAAGGCAATTTGAAGTGCAGGGGCAGGTGACAGCACATTGACTTCATTCCCTGCATCTCCTCCTTCCCTTTAAAATTGTTGTTAAAATAATGTATGTAATTGATTAAAAGCTCACATAGTGTAAAAAGACAGTGAAAAGCAAAGTCCCTCACTTCACCTTTCCTCACTCCAGTGTCACCTTCCAGATACACAGATATGTCTGCTTGATTTTAGTTGTTCTGGAGGTTTCCTCCATGTCATTAACTAATGTGCTTATACTTTAATACTTTTTATTTACTAATTTAAGGCCTTACCTATTGATAAGGATTTACACCATCCCTCCTGCCCTTTCCCTATTCCCAACCTATGGGTTTCCTTTGTACTTTCAAGTTACATCATCAAACCTCTCTTTCCACGAACGTTTGCCAATCTCTCCCATTCTTCATCGTGCCAGGTGAGGCTGCTGCCCTATCCTGCCTATCACCTCTCTCTTCTCCCTTCCCCCCTTTTCCTGTGATACTTCCCCTTTGATCTTTACATTGTTGAAGCTGAGAACACTCACATCCTGTTCTGTAAACACATGACTTGTGTGTTTTATCTAATAGTCGATTCTAAAAGTTGCAAATTACTAACAGCTTTATAACATTATGATCATATAAATATTGGTTACAGCAGAACCAAGTAATGTGCTACGCTCACATTTTCTTCTCTACAATATTCCTAGCATCCAGATCAAAAAGTTATTAAGTTAAGCCATGTGAATTTGCCATTTTTTGTAGGTCAAAACAGTCAAATAGAGGCAATTTCACATGGTCCAACCTAACCAGAGAGTGCCAGCTGCTCTCTAAATTGGATGTACCTTTTTACACTCCTGCCTACTGCTGTTCACCTCCAGCACCTGGTATTCCAAGACCATTATCTGTTTACCAATCTGATGGGTGTGAAATGCTGTGGCCTTTCTGTGCAGCACTAAATTCCAGGAGGCAACCAACAAATTTTTAAGTAATTTGAGGAGAAAAAAGTTGGTAATGCAAGAATTTCATACCACATGAACTGTTTTTCATCTTGCAGGCGACAGATAAACATTCTCAGACATAGCTGCTGCTGCAGAAATTTTACATAAGAGGAGACTGAGGGATACGCTGGTTGGAAGTGGACAGGAAGGAAGAGGATGCATTTGTGTTGCAGGCACAGTATTTTTACTCAGTTTATATATTGCAAAGCCTCCTAAAGAGCCTTTTATTTAGTATTTACAAAATATTGGGAAAAATTCAACTATTCATATCAAAGACTTTATCCTTATTATTATCCGTAGTGGCAGCTATAATAATTATTTAAGATGGCTTTAGGAGAGTGCTCATGGGGTTTATGGCAGGAGAGAGTTGCAAAAATTCTTCCAAGAGCCTCTCCCCAGGACATAGCCATTGCTCATGTATGCAAGTGCTGGGATTTTTTGTAAATTAAAAAAATTTTTAATTAAAAAAATTATTTTAGAGACAGGGTCTCACTCTGTCATCCAGGCTGGAGTGCAGTGGTACGATCATTGCGAGCCCCCATCTCAGTCTCCCAAGTAGCTGGGACTACAGGCACGTGCCACCACATCTGGCTAATTTTTATTATTTTTATTTTTTTATTTTTTATTTTTTTGTTTTGAGACAGTCTCCCTCTGTTGCCTGGGCTAGAGTGCCGAGGCGTCAGCCTAACTGACAGCAACCTCAAACTCCTGGGCTCAAGTGATCCTCCTGCCTCAGCCTCCTGAGTAGCTGGGACTTCAGGCACATACCACCATGCCTGGCTAATGTTTTCTATTTTTAGTAGAGATGGGGTCTCGCTCTTGCTCAGGCTGGTCTCGAACTCCTGGCCTCAAGGGGTCCTCCTGCCTTGGCTTCCCAAAGTGTTGGGATTATAGGCATGAGCCACCACTACCGCCACAAGTGCTGTTTTGATTAATAAATGTTTTATTCCAGCCACAAACAGGTAGAAAATAAAAATAGCAGTTAGCATTTACAATAGTATAAAAAAACCAAGTACCTAGGAATAAATCTAACAAAAATTGCTCAAGACTTCAAGACCAAAACCTATAAAACATTATGGAGAGAAAGAAGACCAAAATAAATGAAGTATACCATGTTCAGGAATCAGAAGACTTAAAATTTGAAAGATATCAGTTCTTCCCAAATTGACATACAGAATCATGATAATCCTATCAAAATTCCAACAAGTTTTTATTTTGGTGAAATTTAAAGTGATTCTAAAATGCTTGTATAAATGTAAAGGGCCCACCTAACATTAAAAAAGGACAAAGAGGGAGAGTTTAGTCTAAAAGATATAAAGACTTATTATAAGCTATGAAACAAAGACTACGATACTGATGTACAAATAAATCAGTGAAACAGAACAAAGAACCCAGAAACAGATCCTGTCATATAGGAACATTTGATACACGGCAAAGGAAGTGTTGCAAAGCAGTGGAGAAAGAATGTTTTTTTAAAAAAGGTACTGGATCAATTAGTTATTTATATAAAAACATAACAAAACACTATCTCACATTATATATCAAAATCAATTCTGATGGATTATAGATATAACATGAAAAACAATGACGCTTTTAGAAAATAACATAGGAGAATATCTTCTGTTCAATATTTTCCTTGAGGAAATTTTGATACATTTGATTATAGCAAAACTAAAAATTTCTGTTAATCAAAAGGTATCATTAAGTATGTAAAAAAGCCACAGAGTGGAAAAAGATATTTGTAATGTGTGATTACAAAAGGGTTTCTATCCAGAATACATAAAGGACTCTTACAAATTAGAAAGACAAACAACTCAATAGAAAATATACAAGAGATTTCAATAGACAATTCCAAGAAGACAGTTAAATGGCCACATGGCCAACAAACACATAATAAGGTTTTCAACTTCATTAGTCATCAGGGAAATGAAAAAATTTAAAAATACAATGAGAAACTACTATACAGAAATGCTAAAGAGAAAAGCCTGACAACACCAAGTGTTGCCAAGGGGTCTGGCCAACAAGCGAACCCAGTTCTCTCTGACTTAACTTGAAAAACCCCAGTGGGCCAGTGCCCACATGGTGGATCAGAACCCTCTCCGGGAGACTCAGCAGGGCCTTCCTGAACAGCAGCCTGACTGTAGATCCCCTCCTAACTGCAGGGTGAGCTTACCTTGGTAGGAAAATAGCGGCTGAATTTGAACTTCTTCAGGGTCAGTGTCATGGAGTATGTCCCGAAGAAAAGGATGAAGGACATGAGCGCCAGGTCTGGGATGAACTGGCAGGAATTCCCGAGCAGGCGCCCGCCGTAGCTCAGACACTCCTTCTTGCTCAGCAGGGACCAGTCCAGCGCTGTGAGGTTAAGGGGGTTGTACTTGGAGACCAAGCACAGGAGAAAAAGAGTCAGGGCCTTCCTGGTGGGTCAGCTGCGTCCTTCCCCCTGCAGTCCCCAGGCAGCCCACGCTCCCTGCTGCCCTCTGAGGGGCCACGGCCCTCCTGTCCCCAACAGCGCCCTCAGCAACAGAGTGATTTTCTGAAGGACAGGCTGGGTCAAGGAATGACAAGCTGGCAGCTCCCTGGGAAGATTAGGACCTGACACGTGTTTCTTCATTGTGCTCTAGGATGTATCACTTTGCTAGCAAGGAGGAAACATGACAGGCCTGGCTTCTGCCAATCAACCACAGGTCCTGTCGGTGCCTCCTTCCCACAGTGTCTCACGTTTATTCTCTCCCTTCCCTCCTCCCGTCACGCCCTTTCACATACTGTGGCTCACATCCTTGTCAATCCCCTCTTGGGTCAATTCAGCCACTTCCCCCCTTGGAGTCCCAGATGCCTAAAGTCCAGGGCATGCACAACAGTGAAATTTCATGTAGAAATTATATATATGTATATATATATACACACATACACATATATTCCTAAGACTAATGAAAGGAGGAAGAAAAGGAGAGTGATTTATAATAAAATTTAATATATATTAAAAAAAGTAATGTGCAAATGCTTAGGAACAGCTGCGTAATGAGGTGCTTGCAACTAGCTCTAATGAACGCTGGGATCGAGGGAAGTATGGTAGTTTGTTATCATGATGGTCCCCAGGGACTCATGCCTCCCTGTGTCCACGCTGCCTTCCAGCGTGACACTGACAGTCCTCCCTTCAAAGGTGAAGTCGACTTTTCCACCTCTTGAATCTGGGCTGGCCCTTGATCTGCTTAGACCAATAGGGAGGGGAGTAAGTGACATCGAGCAGCTTCTGGGGGCTCGGCCTCAAGAGGCCTTGCAGCTTCTGCACTCAACCTCTTGGAAACCTGAGACCACTATGTTGTGAAAAAGCTCAGGATGGAATAAACCATGTGAAGAGGCAAGCCGGAGAGGCCAGGGAAAACCTCACAGAAAAGGTGGCATGCCAGCTGCTCTTCAAGGCTGGAAGGTAGGAAGATGAATGGGAAGCTCTGTTTACAACTTTGTTCCTATAGCCCTAAATAAAACCATTCCTCACCTCTACCCCCCTTCATTTGTGTGTGTGTATCATATTCACACACATGGATTTAATAGATGAGGCATGCTTTCAAATGGGATGTTTACAGTGTGTACCTAAGGGCGTGCATTTACAAAGCTCTGCAGGTGACCCTGATGTGCAGCTGGGGCTGACCCCTGTAAGTCTCGGTGGCCATAAGTTGGTCTCAGTTTCCCAACTCTTTTCTCACTCCCTCCACAAACAAAAGCGCTTGAATGTCTGACCTAAGAGGAAAGGACTTACCAGAGAAGCGTTGGTGTTCGGTGCCAGCGGGGCTGAAGCATTGAGCACGGTTGTATTCACTGCAGATGAGAGGGTGAGGGTCAGCGGTTGCTGGGCCGGGAGCCTGCGTCTCCCCGGGCACCGCCTGCCTGTCTCCCCCAGTGCCTTAGAGCCGAGGTTGGCTTCCATCTTCACCCTCCTCACTTCGCCCCGGTTAGGGAAGGGTTGGTGGGACAGAGCTCAGGTTACAGCTCCGACAGACCAGCTGGGCCACGCTGGGAGAGCTCCTGCCTGCCAGTGAACACTGGTTTTAAAAACTGAGATGATGAATCTGGTCCTAAGACAAAGTGCTAAGACAAGGGAGTTAATAATGTGCCTCGTGAATCCCTACCGGCCAATGGACTCGTTCTATGCTGTCAGACTTAAAAAACATTTCCAAAGAACTTACTCTATGCCATGCGCTATGCCAAACCCTTACACATATTCATTGGTTCCCAAATCTCCATGAAGTATCCCCACTGTGCAGATGGGGGAACTGAGGACCAGAGAGGTTAAGTAACTCGCCCAAGGTCACAGCTCGTACTTGGAGCCATGATCTCCGCCCAGGCAGGCTGGCCCAGATCCTATAAACCTCCCAGCTGGACACAGCGAGCTTCTTCACGCTGTCCTACTCCGCAGACACCAACCTTCCCTCCTGCCCATCTTCGTATGTGCTTTGTTAAGGTCGACTGGGCTGGTGGGAACTTGTGGGCTTTGAAATTATCTTCTCTAACCTACCCCTTGAGTGCAAACTGAGGAAAATTAAAACTGGTCAGGACCTGAAGGAGAATCAGGAGCCCAAAGGTGCTGCTCAGAGCTGTTGACTCTGCATGCCGTGCCAGGCACTTCCCCTCCCTGGCCTCGATATCCCTAACTGCGAGTGGAGCATATGAGGGTCACTTCAGGGGCCACGAGGAGAGCTGAGAGGAGGTGCAGTCACCCTCTTCTCATTTCCACGTGGACCCTTCTGCCCCCCCTTCTCCTCTCTGTGCTGCCTCCCTCGCTCCTCATTCACGGGCCAGGCTCCCCAGGGCTGCGGCCACTCGGGAGGAGCCAGGCTTTGGAGGCCCGCTGCCCTCTCTTCCTCCTGAACTGCAAGGGTGGAGGCAAAGGCCAGGTCCTCCTCCCCTTCCTCCTCCCAGTGAAGGCAGTTCCTCTGCAGCAGATCTGGGCAGAGAGGGAGGAGGCCCGCCGGCCAGTGTGCCGGAGACAAGTCTGAAATGCATTGCAGGCCCCATCTGGCTCCTGCGGCTGTCCACAGTTGGCTAGAAACCCAGGAAGAAGAAGAGGTTAATCTATAGGGGCTTCTCCCAATCTCCAATAAGCCATCCACAGGGCTGATGTGATCATAGGGCCCCTCCATGTTGCTCACTCCCGGGCCATCTGGGGCTGGCTGGGTGGCTAAGGCAGAATATTCTTAGAATGGCTAAAAACCCAGAGGTTTGTTAGGATTGTCCTGAAGACAGCTTCCCTTGTTAGAAACCAGGCACATCTGTTGCCTTTCCTCACATCACTGACCACAAGAACAGGATGTTCAATTAAAGACGGAGACAGAGAAGCTGGGCAGGCAGGCTGACTCAGGGCCACCCACTCAAATGCTAGAGAATTCCCGGCTAATGCTGGAGTCTGGGAGTTCACATGTTTTCCCACTACCCAACATTTTCATTGGACCAGACATTCCTGTCATATCTTCTGCTTAGGCTTATCAATTCTTTTATATTGAGAACTTTGTAGGGTTTATCTGAAAGCCACTTGAGATGATGATGGAAGAAATACAACATGGGAAATTCCAGAAAGTTTCCAAGTATCAAATATTTTTAAATTCTCGTGTTTGTTTACAAAGTGGTACTCACTTGGGGTTGAAAGCAGCCAAATCAGTGTGTGCAGCATTCATAAATAGAATACAAATCAGTCACAATGGAAACAAAATTAAATATAAAAGAGAGTGCCCCCAAATAAGCATTTATGGTAAAGACTGACAGAGTATGCCACAGCGAAGACGGGGCTTTGCAGTAAAACTAGGAATACAGAACAATCAGTAAAGGTGGCCCATAGACTGGGAAAGAACTCCTCCCCCCAGAGACTCCCCCTCCCCAGTATCCTAAATGTCTAGAACTTTACATATTCTCCTAATCAAAACTAACTTGTCCTGGTTTCAGTTCCTTTACTCTCTGTGAAGAAATTGAAAATCTAATCTTACTGGGGTTAGTGGCTAATAATAGCTCAGTATTACTAATTAGCAGTTCAATAGAGCAGTGGTTCTCAAACTTGAGAGTGCATCAGAATCACTTGAAAGGCTTGTGAATATACATATGGTTGGGTCCTACCCCAGAGTTTCTGATTCAGAAGATCTGGGGCGGGGACCCAAAATTTGCATTTCTAGCACATTCCCAGATGCTGAAGGTCTGTGGGGCCACACTGTGAGAACCATGAGAATAGCATGACCCAAAAGAATGAGGTGACATCAGGCACTTGGGCAAGGCCAGAGGAGAAGCTATTTGGGAACAAGTGGCTTTATTATGCCCCTCAAACCCTACCTTCTATGCTCCTACATCCCCTGTTCCTAGGACACCCCTAGGTTTGGTTTTTCCTGTGAATAGATCATTCTCAGAATAGCCAAACCTCCTCATATGACCCCAGAATTTGGACTGTTTCTAAAAGAGATCAAAGACATGTGCTACTAGAAGTCATGTTTGTGAAAACTTTGTGTTCAATGCAATGAATCCACGGTCTGGAAGGCACAAGTAGCAAAAGGGGGTGCTCCCACACGGGCAAGATTTGCTCTAAGGCAGAAGGAAAGACCTGCAGGTTGGATCTTCTCAACGCTCAGGGCAAGCAACATGCCCCAGCTCAGCACAAAGGGTATCTTCACCTATCATTGGATTTTAATGGAATAACTCGAAGTTGATGGAAAAAAATGAAAGAAAAAAATTAAGTATAGATTTTGTTACAAAATCAGTGCAGTGCCAGAGGGAGAGGGGATATAATGAAAACTCAACTCCTTGAAGACAGGACATCTTTATCTTCCACAAGGCCTGGTCTAAAGTAGGGCACACAATAATTGTGCAGCAAATATTTAGATTGACTTGTAATGAATTTTTTATCCATAGCAATGTATTAAGGGGTTGAACAACCCAATATCTACTTATTCCCCCAACGTGGGTATAGATTTGAAAACTTCACAAGAGTCCTACAGGACTGGCAGGACCAGCACTGCTAGCCCTCTTTTATGGCTAGGGAAACTGAGGTTCCACATGACCTTGGGTAGTCTCTGGACTTCAGTTTGCTCTCTGTGAGTCCAGCCTGGTGGTTCTTGGAGATGTGTGGACAGATCTCCTGCTCCTGCTCCATGGCATCCTGGGCACAGCCCACAGAAGGCTCTTAGGGGCAGGATTATGGCTGTGAAGGAGGCCCAGAGTTCAGACTCTATGGGAAGCCTCAACTTTACAGATGACAGTTTTTGGCCAGAATGTAATTCCACAGGAATGGCATTATTTATCAGGTTGGCCAGTTGGCTGATTCAGACTCCCACCCAGTGTAGGGATCTTTTTTACAACATCCTTGGCAGATGGACATCCAGACAGTGACCAAGTAACTTGTTACCAGCCAAGGGTGCCAAGACCTCCCATGGTGGTGACTCCCACCATTGGAGGTTCTTCCCTAAATTCAGCCAGCATCTGGCTTCCTGGAGCTTCTGCTCCTCATTCCCCATTCTGTTCTACATCGTGGTTACGGAGGTCGAGTGTAGCCTTCTGTGACATGACAGTCCTCCTCTCACATCCCTAAGAGGCTGAATAACCCCAGGTTCTCCAGCCGCTCTTCAAACGGCATGGTTGATGGATCCTCCACCCTGGACGTGTATCATCCATCTGGTGCGGCCTCACCTTATAAGATATGTGACCCCACTGGCAGCACAGTGTTGGGCAGAGCTCATCATCGTGTGCACTGTGGAGCCAGAGGGGACTTCACACACCATAGGTCTATCTCTGGCCTGGCAGCACTCCTGACAGGTGTAGCCTTCCACACCACTCCACACCAAGGCAAAGTGTGCCTTACTCCTTCCTGGGGTATCCCCATGCCCTCCTGGTTATAACCCTGGATGTTGGTATTATAACTCTTATTAGACCCACTGTCCCCTTGGTTTACCTTCTGAAAACTGGGTTCAAGAACCTGCGTTTGCTCCCTTGGAACAGTAAGCTCTTGGCTGAACAGCCCCTGCCACACAGGCTCAGTCTCCTGCATTTGAGCAGAGAGCTGTGGTGGGGGTGGGGAAGTGGGGGGGTGGGGGAGGGCCCACGGCACGTCTGGGGTTACCGGTCACCTGTGTCAGGGGCGACGCACTCGCATTTGTAGGTGGTGATGGAGTCAGGCTTGAAGTCCATGTTGATGGGGTAGTACCTAAAGGCACCGATCATCTTCTTGATGGCGTCGTAGATGAAGATGAAGCTGATGAGGGTGGAGAAGCCCTCCTCGGTGAAGCGGGTGATGTATTTGATGATAAAGCTGGCGTCTGTGGCCACCAGGACAAGGCACTGGACGGCCGAGTGTAGGCCAATCCAGAGGCGGAACTCCATGTAGTCCAGGCCATTGCCTCTGGAAGGCAGAGGGAAAGGGAGGGGCCTCCAGCCCAGGGCCCCTGGCTGTGTGCACGGCACAAATACCCTCCCAGGGACTGTAAGAGGACTGGGGACAGAGACAATTCCTGGGTGGAGTTGTCTGATCTTTGAGATCCCATGGGGGTGGCAGGAAGACACAGGAAGCACTAACACATCTCAGTGCTCACACAGTTGGTAACGCACATCCAGAGTAAGTGAAAAACAGGGAATTTCAGTGTAACAGCGCTGGAGCAGGCCTTAGAAGTGATCCAGTCCCAACCCTCATGTTGTAGATGAGGCAACTAGGCCTTGAGTGGAGATGGGAACTGCCTGGGTCTGGGTGCAGCCTTCCGACATCTAGCCCAAGACTTTTCATACCCTACACTGACCTTCAAGTCCTAATTGCTCCTGAGCAGAGTAGTACGAATTGCCCCCTCTTGTCTTGGCTGGTCCCTATGGGCTGTGCTAATATGCATCAAGATGGCTCAAAGGCAGGTATCTGGCAGGAGTGAAGAGGGACCACCTGGCAGCCCTCCCTGTAGTTAAGGACAGCTTTGGCACCTCGCCCCAGACTCCTCTTTGGGTCTGTTCCTCTGCCATTGCCTCAGCACACTGCCGAAGGCGTGAGAGCAGGCACCTGGGGCCACCAAGGGGCACCTACTTGCTGAAGTCAAAGAGGAGCTTCTCGAAGATGAGGATGGGCCCCGTGCTGCTGAGGATGATGAGAGGCTGTCCCGAGAAGAGGCAGAACAAGGAGCCGGCCATGGCAGTGCCCAGGAAGCTCTCCATCACTCCCTGGAGACACGAGGAGCATAGGATCAGCGCAGGCAGGAGCAGGAGCCTCTCCACACAGGCTGCAGCCCAGACATCCTGCCCAGGGCCCAGGCCATGGTGCTCGTCCTTTGTTCTGGCCCTCTCCTCCCTACCTCTGCTCCCCATCTCTATGCCAAAACTCGCCAGCATGGCCAGTGCTGCCCTCACTCATTCCATTTGGATAAAAGTCCTTGTGACTTTTTTGGCATTCTAGAGCCCAGAAAACAGTGGATATGCTTGTCCCTGTGTTCATTCTACTCCCAGAGTAGTCTAGCCCATTCATCCATCTAATTATTCACTCATCCAAACATCTATTTGGTCCTTTTAGAGGTCAGATCACCCATTCATTCATTCAACACTTATTAAGTCCCTGTTATGTACCAGTCATTGTGCTAGGTTTTGGGGGCCCATCAGTGAACAAGACGACACATCTTCAGTGTAGTGGAAGATACAGATAAGCACCCAGGCAATTCCCATATAGCAGGGTTTCTCAGGCTCGGCACTATGGACATTTTGGGCTGGATAATTCTTTGTTGTGGGGGTTTGTCCTGTGCTCTACAGGATTTTTTGCAGCATTCCCAGCCTCTACCCATCAGATGCTACTAGTAGCTCCTCTTCCAGTTACAACAATGCAAACTGTCTCTAGATATTGCCAAATGCCCCTAGGTAAAAACTATCCCTGGTTGAGAGCCACTGCCAAGGAGTGTGATGGGTGGGATCGGTTTGGGGTGCCATAGGAGCATGCTGTAGCAGTGAAGGGGTGGTCAGGAAGCCTCCTTAGAAGTCCATATGTGGAAGCAGAGACCCAAAAAATGAGCAGGGAATTGACCAGGAGAATAGAGTTAAGTGGAGTGACGCGAAAGCGTGTCCTAGGAAGAGGGACAGTGTGTACAAAGGCTGGAGCTGGAAGACTGTGAGTCTTTGAAGAACTGAAAGGCAACCAGGATTGATGGAAAAGAGCATGTGGAATGGGTGAGTAGGGCAGGGCTGCAGAGAGAGGCAAGGTGGGCCAAGGCAGGAGGACATGTGGGGAAGGGGATCCGTGAGTCAGGGATGAGGCCTGCTTTCTGGCGGGGACAGCTGGGAGACCCACGGTGTCAGGTGTTATGCTGGCGGAGGCCTGGGAGCAGCAGGGCAGGAGGGAGGATGATGGATGCAGTGTCGGCTGTGCGAGTTGGGGGCTCCTGAGGGGCGCCATGTGGACATGCCCAGGGGGCAGCTGGACATTGAACCTGAAGCTCAGGAGAGAGGTGTGGCTGGCAATAGGCGTTCACCTCAATTTATCTACGAAAATAGGCCTTCTCCTTGGTGCGCTGAGCTTTCCAGTGGTTCTACCCTGAAGGCCCCCAGTGGAGAAGACCCTTGTCTAGGAGTCGGGCTTGTGTCTCTGCTGAGCTGATGTTTCCCCAGGGAGACCTGTGTTGTCATGGTAGCAGCTTACCATCCTTCTAAAAATGTCTTAACTCCAAACTAAGAATTCAAGGTTGGTTTGAAACAAAGAAAAGCATGGGGAGAAAGCCACAATTAGCAACTCAATTAATGGTGTCGATTAAGTTCATCCAAGTATCAGTGGGAAAAGTACCAAACAACACAGTAGATGATTCCCCTTAAACATCTGACCCATTTATATAAGCTTTAAATTTGGTCTTTGGTAATGTGACTTAGCTTTAGGTCTTTTAATACTGTCAGAGTATACTTTTTGTTTTGAAGGGTAAAGGATTACAAAAGTGACGGCCTCGACGCGGGATGGGAGATGAAACCCTGGTTTGGGGACTACACGGAGAAGCTCCCTGCTGCCACCAGGTGGCGGCAGATTTTACTGGTTTTTCACGTGCATCCGCAGCTCACACACACCTGATAATTGTCGGTGGCATCTCCCAGAAGCCCACCAAAGGTGATCGCGTTGGTGATACAGCCGAGGTAGATGAATAGGATGGCAGAGACGGACTGGATGTGGAAGCCATCATAGAAGTCACTTGGGAACCAGGGCAGCTTCCTCTTGATGTCCAGTCGCAGGCCTCCAAAGAACCTGCTCGAGACAGGGTTAGGGGCTGCTTTCTCACCACTAACACCAGGGCAGGGGCAGGGCTACTTACAGGGACCTTCAGAGTCTGGAGCAAGGAAGGGAACTTGACCAGGGGTGGGTGGGGACAAGGATCTTTCCACCAGAACATTTAGGATCTGAAAGTTTGTGGTGGCACCATCCACACTGGGAGGGGTGGAGTTAGATAGCCTGTTTGGGAGAGGGACGGTCTGATGGGAGTGGAAGTCCTGGGGTCCACTCCATAGTGGTCTTCCTCACACACTTGATCACCCCCAGGGCTCCTGCCCTTTGGGAAACACAGTTGTGTCCAACTTTAGGAGACAGAGACATTCCAGATTATAACACAGATTCTAAATTTACAACAGGGTTTTTTTGCTCTCTGGAATAACCAAGTGGGGAATTTTAGGTTTGGGGACATGTTTATTGAGGATGCTATTTCCCATAGCTCCTAATGCAGTCCTTAGCACCATGGAGCAGGTTTTCTCAACCTTGGTACTACTGATACTTTGGATTGGATAATCCTTTGTTGTGGGGTGGCTGTCCTGTGCATTGTAAGATGTTTAGCAGCATCCCTGGCCTCTACCTTCTAGATGCTAGTAGCATCTCCCCTCCAGTTGTGACAAACAAAAATGTCTCTAGACATTGCCAAATCCTTTGGGCTGGGAGATGGGGGGTGGGGGTGAAGGAGGGGCAAAGTTGCTTCCAGTTGAGAACCACTGGTATAGAGCCAAGGCCATATAAAACATGACTTCATTCTCAAAGTTATGATTTCCATGTAGCTTTGCAGGGCCATATCCTTTCCTAAATCTAGATCAACCTGAGTGACTCCAAGAGCTGTCAGAGAAACCCAGGTCAGGAGAATTTTCTCTTATTTTCTTAAAAAAAAAGAAAAGAAGTTTTGAATAGGTAATATTAGGTTAAAAAAAAAAGAAGATACTATTATGAATTGAATTGCATATCCCAAAAAGATATATTAAAGTCCTAACCCCCAGTACCTGTGAATATGACCTTATATGGAAATAAGGGTCTTTGCAGATGTAATCAAGTTAAGATGAAGTCATTAGGGTGGGCCCTAATCCAGTATGATTGGTGTCCTTACAAAAAGAGGAAAACACTATGTGAAGACAGAGATGCAAAGGGGAAGGCCATGTGATGCCAGAGGCAGAGACGAGAGTGATGCAGCCACAAGCCAAGGAACACCAAAAATTGTTGGCAACCACCAGAAGCTAGGAGGAGGCAAGGAAAGATTCTCCCCAGAATCTCAGAGGGAGCCTGACCCTGCAGACATCTGATTTGGAACTTCTGGCCTCCAGAACTGTGGGAGAATAACCTGTTGTTTTAAGCCACTTAGTTTGTGGTACTTTGTTGTGGCAGCCCTAGGAAACAGGTACCAGAGGGTATCTGGAGAAAAGTTTGACTTCCTCCACTCCTGTGTCTGATGTCCTGTTCCCCTCTCCTGAGGCAACCCTTTTTTGGGATCCAGAAGGGGCTTCAAGGGCTCTGGGAGGGAGACAGCATAGTGGTCAGACCCCATGGCCCGCAGTAGGTGCTGCAGGCAGTGGTGGGGAAGGTCCCTCGAGGGCGAGAGAGAAGGCGAGCGGCCTAAAGGACATCAGGGTCACTGTCAGGCCTGGGGTGGGCACCTTCCTGTCCAGATAAGCTCCTCCCCGATTTCGTGCATGGCTGGCATCTCTCCATCATCCCCGCCGCTGGCTCCACCGGCCCCACTGCTGCCAGCCCCACTGCCACCTCCTCCTCCGCCGCTGCCTCCTGCAGCCACTCCGCCACCTCCTCCTACAGAGCCGTTCATCTGGCCCAGCTCCGCCAGGGAGAACACAGATTTCCTGGAAGGGGAGGAGAACCAGGGAGAGTGGAGCCCCCAATCCTGGGAAGGGCCAGCCCCTCCAGGACTGTCCCCCAGCACACCCCTCACTTTTCCAAAAAAAATTATGAAATCCTTTAATGACAGAGAAAAATGCAGAAAATGATCTAACAATACCCACACAGATCCCAGATTTTACAAATGTTCACATTTAGCCATATTTGCTTCCAGTTTATTTCAAAGAGAAATAAAATGATATCAGCAGAGTTGAAGCCTCCTTTGTTCCCCCCACCCACTCAACCTCCCCACTCAGATACACACCTCTTGTCAGCAGAGGGCACTTTCTTGGGGGGCTCAATTCGGATATTTGGGTCCCATTCTCCAGGGGGAAGGACGATGACCTCATCCAGAAACTCATCGATCCCGGCGATCAGATCCTCCCGATTGCGGGCTTTATAGGCCACGTCGCTGAAGAGCTGGCGAGGAGACAGGAGGGAGAAGGGAAGGTCAGTTCTCTCTGAAAGGCTTGTGTCTAGTTTCTAGAAATCACTCTGAACCACTGCTCCCCTGCCCCCTTGCGCTTGGGTTTTGGGATGAGAACACAGCACAGCAGGTAGAACACGGCATGATGGATCTGAAGGCAGGTCTCCATGTTCTTGCTGTAGGACTTTGGCTGAGCTACTTAACCTTTCTGGTTTCAGTTTCCTACATAGCAAGCACATTAGAAAACTTCTGTAGAGCCCAGTTCGAGGATCTTAAATATTTCACATCCATTTTTCTCCTTCCTTCACCCTTGGAGGGCCAGGCTGCATCAGTCATACTGTCTCCAGAGCAGGCATGCTTTCTGACTTACAGATTTGATCAGGTTATGCCTGTGTTTAAGTCCTCTAAGATCCTCATCACTCTGGGGACAGAGTGTGAACTCTCAGCTCTGCTTACAGGCTCTGTGGAGTCTCTGGCTCACCTTTCCGGTGTCACCTCCTGCCCTCGAAGCTCTTACACTGAGCCTACATCAAACCGCTTCCATCCAGCTTCCCCAAGCCTGACCCCTTTCCTTTGTCTGGAATGCTTGCTTTCTAGGCTTGTACTGGGCCTGACTGCCTCCTGATCATCCTTAGCTTTAAAGCCCCCTCATCTGTGAAGCCCTCCTGACTCCCTGGGCAGCTAACATATGGTTAATTTTATTATAGATCTGTCCCTCCCACTTGATTGGCACTCCTAAAGGACAGTGACTATTCTCTGATTCTCGTAATCTTCAGCATCCTGCACAGCACCTGGTACACAGTAGGTGCTCAAATGTGCCTGTTGGATAAATGAATGAGTGAAGGTGCAATGCTTGGTGCAGGAGCCATAACACTCAGGAGCACGCGCTTCTGGGTACCACCTACATCATCTACCATGAGGGTTGCAATGGCGCGGCCAATTTCATTGTAGGATTTTGCTCTCCCGGAAGGTCCCAGTAGTATGAACAGAAATCTGCAAAGAAGACAAAGAAGGAGGAGGAGGAGGAAAGTGAAAAGGAAAATAGAAGCAAGTGAAGAGAAGAATTCTTTGGCCCTAAACAGTACCCATTCTTAACTTTCAACTTCCCTCCTTTGAGCCCTGTAGTTGCTTGGGTGGAGCATTTCCTCTTGCACCCCACTGGGCTCCCCCTTGAGCACCCTCACCTTCGTCTTGCTGCCCAGGCCCACCCGACAGCTTCTTTCCTAGCTGTTGTCTCCTTCTCTTTTATGATTATTTTTAATAAACTCTCTAAAACTCCTTCCTGGTCAGAAGATCTCCCTTCCCAGCACACCACTACGTTTAGGGGTGTCTCTAACAGCACTGCTTGCTGACGGCATGGACAGCTGGCTTCCTGAGGGCAGCGTGGGGCAGGTTTCAGTGGCTCTCACCTGGTGGGGACGGGCACTTCGGTCACCCCGCCCAGCATGGCAGACTGGATGAGACGCACGAACGCGATGAACGGCTGGTCCAAGAAGTCCACCTCACCCACGAGCACGTTGGAGGCTTCTGAGTCCTTGGGAATCTTCTTCATGAATTTGTTTTTCCGCTGGTCAGGGAGGGGGAGAGGAGATACCCATGGATACTCCCACCTGCTCTCCCTCCCTCACTCCCCTGCAGACTGCTTTGCAGGCCTAACTTGAACAAATTCTCCCAGCCTGCTCTGATGGTCAGAGTGGGTGGGCTTTGCTTTCCCTTTGCCACCAGCTTTCTGACTCACAGGAACCCCTGGACCATTCTCCAAATCTGTGGGAGACTCCTGTGCCCCCAAGTCATCCATGGGGTAACTCCCAGGAAACTCGTAGCTTCTGAGACTATCAAGGTGGCCTCTCTCCGGTCCTTCTGACTCGTGTCTGCTCAGGGCAGGAAGGTCACATAGGCAGAGCCGTGGGGTCTGATGTGAGAGGTACTGGAGACAAACTCTCTGCCCAAACTTATTCCAGTTCTCTGTGTTCCTGACTTCATTCCTCCTGTGAAAATACCCCCGGGATGGTTACTTTCAAGCTCTTCTCAGTCCTTAACATCTTAGAATGAATTACTTTTTCAGATTGCTTTCCCTCTGGGCAGCAAGGGGATGGACAGGAGTCAGAGATGATTCGTAGGGGGAGGAGAGGGAGCATGGGGGAGGGCAGGGCTGGCTGCAGTCCACAGTGGCCGACACAGGGGACAGAGCCTGCAGGAGAAGCCAGTTCTGAAGAAAGCTCCTGTGGGCGCCACAATTTCCCCACCAATCCCCCCTTGGCCGGAAGCTCTCCTGCAGGCACAGAAATGTCTGTGTCTGGCAGGCTCAGAGAAGACTCAGGTTCCTGTGTCTCTTCCTGTGCCTGTGGAGGGGTGGGTTGTGGGCTTGGGCATGGCGAACAGGTCCTGCCACTTTGTGCCCGCAGCAGTTTCCTGATTCAACTTGTGGGGCACTGAGACACATACTGGGCTGGGTGGCCCACCAGCACGAGGAGAGGCATGTGAGTGAGGGCTGCACCCTTATAATCTTTTAAATCTAGTCGGTGGGGGGGAAAACCTCTCCACAACCACCCGGGCAACCATCAACAGCCCCAAGGATCCTAATACAGTGCGGAAAGCAAGAGCAGGAGTTGACGGTAAGGCCAGAATCCCCGAGACTAAAAAAGTCCCTTTGTCCCAGGCATAATCAGCTGATTAATAAGCAGCGTTCTTCAGGGTGGAGGGCTGGATGTGCCAGGGCAGCCACCATCCCTATGCCAGCTCCTGGCCCCGGGCATCAGGCAGGGAGGGTGTCCAGGGGAGGGGAGGAGAGGTGAGGTGGGCAGGAGCGCCCTGCAGAACAAAGCTTTGAAAGCAACAACGCTTTGGGGTGGCCCAACCAACCCACTTGTAATCCAGGAAAGGAGAAGGGTTGAAACAGGGCCTTGGTCCTTCACTGCAGGTTGTAACATACTTGGTCAGGAGGCCAGGGTGGTGGCATCCCAGAAATGGGGGCATGCTGATGTTCTGGCCACCCTGGCTTGGCCACAGCCTGGACATGGGCCTGTACAACCAGGGCACTGCTGACCCCTCCTCCTGAACCCCAAGAACTCTGGTCCAGCTCTGTACCGTGGAGTCACTGCAGCATGGCAATGCTGTCTGAATCCACTATGTTCATTGGGATCCTGCCGGCCGTGAGCAGGCATGCAGTTTAGGTTTGTACAGACCAAAGATGAAGAAACAGCCTGCAGAGCAAATGCCTCTGGGCTTGCACCTAAAGAGCACCCACTGGCACATAAACTACTGATGCTGCCAGTACCAAGCAGTCGAGAAGACTGGCGCCGGCCTGCGTTCCGACCCCTAAACCAAGGAAGCATTGCCTGGTGAAGGTGACACTAGTGTGATCATTACCACTTACACATTGATTAAAACAGATTATGAGAGACTTTCACTAGGTAATGCTTTCTTATCACGGCTCCACTATGTGCATGACTAAAAGTGGTGTTCCTCACGAAATAGCATTCTGGAATACTGACTGGTTCCTAAATTAGTCCCAAATTAAGGGCTCTAGAGTCAGACTGCCTGGGTCACATCAAGGTCCTGCCACCTTTCAGCAGTATGGACGTGGGTGTGTTGTTTAACTGCTTTAAGCCTCACTGTTCTCTCAGCAGTGAAATGGGGCTGACAATAGTGTTTCCCTGATGCACAGAAAATGCCCAGTACATGTAGCACATGCAGCACATGCAGCGAGTGGACCTTAAATGTTGGTTGATTTTGTCACTGTTGTTATTATTTTATTATTTTGGCCACAAAGGGCCCTCAGGACACTGACATGAGCGACTGTCTTGGTTTTGCCTTTCACCGGACGTGGGGGTGCCTAGAAGGCCTGGAGGTCATGCAAGCTCCTGAGGACTCCTCACCACGTTTCAGGTTTCCTTTGTCACCTTTCTTCCTATTCCTGGGGCACAGGCGAGGGGACCAGGGACCCTCCTGCCCGAGGTGTGTGGGGGTTGGAACTGAGGGGCCCCCTCTAGGCTTCCCCAGGGGGCGTGGCCTTAGAGCTGGGCTCAACCTGCATGTAGGATTCTGAGCTCATCAAGAGATCAAGTTAGTGGGAGACCAGAGTTGATGTTCTCCTGCCCCAGCCGAGGAAGAGACACGTTATTCTGGGTAATCCAATTAAATAACTATCACTGTTCTCCCCATGGGGAGGATCTACCTCCTTCTCTCTGCCAGCCCCAGTCCCAATCCTATCTTGAAAGGCACTCGTGGGTCACAGGGGAGGTGAAGCTCTGTGTGCTGGTCTTCCCTCTCCAACAGATCCCAGGCTCAAGGACAGCTGGCACCATCTGATGTGCTTCTCTGTCCCTCACTCTCCCCAGGGCCTGGCACAGAGTCAGCACCTGGGGCTCAGTCAGTGCCTGATGGACAGGCTGCGCAGTCACCAAGGCAGCCTAGAGTCCCCCCTGGGGTTCTTCCTGGGGACTCCCGCTCCTTCATGGGAGTGGGGTTCTGCCCGGGGGCCCCCTGCCCCTAAAACCAAAGGCTTCTTCCTGCCTTGGCCCTCCACTGCAGCCAAGGGCAAGAGCTTTACTACCTGGTCTGTGTTTGGGGTTCGAGAAATGTCATTCATGCTTCTGCTCTGGGCGTGACCTAGGAGAGAAGGAAAAGGAGGTCCGTCAGGGGAAGCCAGGCTCTCGCAGGTCCTTTTCCCTTGGCCCCTACTCAGGCCTCCCTCATGTTCATAACCAAACCAAGAACCCCCCTTAATCCTCCAGCCTCCTTAAGCTAGCACCCTGCCACTTTCCTTCCCTTCATGGCAGCTTTCTTGAAAGAGTTGCTAGACTCCGGGTTCCACTTCTTCCTCCTCACCTCTCAAGCTACTGCACTCGGGTCTCTCCCCCTCAGCCCCAACTTCTTGGACCTCACCAGAATCTACTCTGGGGACTGGCTTTTTGTCAGGCCCAGACATGGGGAGGGACACAGATGCGTTATCAGATGAGGTGCCAGGTGTCACTAAGCTTGGAATTTGTTGGCAAGAGAGACCAGTTTCACCTCCGTCCTCCATAGCCCATGAGAGTAGTTAAAGACGAGCTGGGGATTTAGGCTGGCAGAGGGAGGGAAGATAAGCTCACCACAAGGACAACGAGAGTGAATTATATGAACTGCCCAACAGTGCGTCCCTCCGTGAAGGCGGGAGAAAGTCCCTCTCCTTGCCCACTAGCAGCCCAATCCCATGGACATGCTCAGATCATTTCTCAGCTTTTGGCCTGTGGCCACTCCTTGCTTCCCAAACCAAGGATGGTTCCTTCTTAGGACCCTCTCTCGCTTGGCTCCCCTTGGACTCTCCTCTTTGCTCTCATCCCCTCCAGATGCCTTGCCCTCTGCTTCTTGGTCAACCGCATCCACTCCTGTTGCTTCCTCCACACATGTGGGCAAGGACGCCCAGGGCAGATCTCCCTTCTGAGCTTCCCATCTGCCCCTCAGGGATCCTACTCCACTCACTGCCCCTACCTCCCATCCACTGGCCATGTGGGGAGAAATCTAGGACCTGGCCCCTTCCTCTTCCCACGTCCTACTTCCCACCCACCATTAGCTCCGGCTCTATCCTCTCCTCTCCCTTCCTGAGAGCAGGCCAAGGCTCTAGCTTCCAATCTTACCCCCTTCTAGTTTATTCTTTCCCAGGCAGAAATCTGGTCATGGCTTGCTCCTGCTTCAAGCTTCTCAGGGGTCCCCATTACCTTCAGAATAAAGTCTGGGTTCTCTTGCTGGGGGCACAGGGCCCTCTTCGATTTGATCCTCTCTTCCCCTTTCCCCTACGTGCCCTGTGGAGTGACCCGATGCTCTTTCCCTTGACAGCCCCTTCCCTTCGCCTGCTGTTTGCTTCCTCTGTGTAGAACACCCTCTTCCCAATCCCCCTGCCCCATGTTCCTGGAAAGCTCCTAGTTATTCTCCAAGGCTCAGTCTCGTGTCCCCTCTGCTCTGAGCTTTCCCCAGCGTGGCGCTTCCTGTACGCTGGGCCACCTGGGGGTGGGTGCACACCCTTATGACGCCCTGGCTCACACAAAGCTGTACTCACTCATTCTTGCCTCTTGTCCTTGTTCCCACCCTGGGTCAGTGTCAGCGCGGAGGCGACCTCACATGCAATGGTAACTGTGCGGAAGGTCCGCCCAAAGCCTGCTGACCACTGCCTCCCGCACCCCCACGTGGCACAGCAAGGCCAGGGAGACTAAGTGGACTCGGGGTCCTTAGGACAGAGAGAAAAGACTGCAGCAAGTGCCCACTGGGGCTCAGGCCATGGACAGGGGCCACAGTACCCCCTAAGTCCTTCCTCAGGCCTGGACAGGGGCACAGCCCTGGGCTGCACTTGCTCATATCTTGGCATTTTAGTAAAAGCATTTAAAGGAAAATACTTCTGCACGCTGCTTTTTCTTTCTCCCCTCATTTTCCAACCTCTCCCTTCTCCTTCCCCCACTCACTATCTGCGCATCCCTGAGGAACTGCCTGAAAAGCCCCCCATCCCTTCCCAGCAAACAGATCTGCCTGCATTTCTACTCTGTGGTGGCATAAGACTGTCACCCGGTGGTGGGAACACTGCCTGGCTGTCCTGGGGGAAAGGAACTAACCTGTTTTTAATTTGGTTTCTAGGAAAGCTTTCATCAAAAAACAGGGCTAATGGTCAGCTTGGTGAAAACAAAGGTACGGACTAAGATAAAAATGCCTAGAACTTGGGATTGGGTATTGATTATGCCAGGACTTGATTTAGAGCTTCATTTTTCACAGGAATTATTTGGAATATTGTGGTAGTAAATTAGGCTCTGAGATCCGCTCAGGTTTAGGGTGAAAGTTAAACATCTCCTGATGTGTGCCCTGAGAATTCTTGGCAGATCCTGGGCTTTGTGTCCTCCACCTACGACAACGTGGACATTCCACAGCTGCCACAGCCTGAACAAAGCTGTTGCTGAGTGGCGGCAAACACACTCACGCAGACGGCCGTAATCTGCGCTTTGCCGCATCCGCAGGTCCTCGGTGGAGTGGTGTAGACTTGGGCCAGCCGCAGGGCTCCGGGCAGGGCTGCGATCTGGGAGGAGGAACAGAAGGGACTTGGCTTGGGCAGCCTTGCTGGGGTAGCGCAGCCTCTCGGATTAGCATGGTACACGCGTGGAGTCACTTCAACTAAATAAAACTGAACTGCAAGACATGTCTCTTCCTCTTCCAGGAAGAAATTTTTTTTTGAAGTAAGTTAACGGTCTGAATAAGAATACAGAGAAAATATTTGTACTGTTGGAAGAGAGACAGACCACAATTGATTAAATAGGTGCCAGAGGTAGTAGACTGCCTGGGTTCATCCCTGATTCCACCACTTACTGCCTGTATGACCTCAGGCAAGTTACTTAACCTCTCTGTGCTTCAGATGCCTGCCTCATCTGTAAAATGGGGATGATAAGAGCAGCACCTATGCCACAGGGTTATTGTGGGGATGAAGTGAGTTAACATGGGAAGAACACTCAGAACAGTGCCCTGAACATGGTAAGTGCTGAGTATATATCTTTTGTTATGATATGTTAAACACTTTCCGTTTTTAAACAATTCATTTAAAAAGATTCCTCAAGGTTTTTTTATTCTGGTTTGTTCTGGTTACTGCATTTATCTGACAGGTTCAGCATGGCTAGTGTCTCTGGACAGCTAAACTTAGATATTGAGAGTGGAGGGTTGGAGGTTCGAGATGTGTGCATGGAACAACCCACTCTCCCTTAATGGCCCCAGGCTCTGCTGATCAGAGTGACGCCAGCTGCCAGGTCTACAGGCCCTGGAACCCTTGAGATGAGCCCAGCCCCTTCCACCACCCTGATGTGCTGCATTTTCTGCCAAAACTCTTGGCTCCTCTTAGGGGTTCAGTGGGAACTTTCGGGTCCTTTCCTTAAACAAGCCATCCCTACCAGCATTTCCCAACGCTGCGTGCACACGAAAATCTCCTGGGCAGCTTTCTAACCTCCCTCTTTGTTCCCAGGCCATATTCCAGACCAATTAAGTCCAACTGTCCAGGTGGGCCCAGGCATTAGGACACATGTCAAGCCCCCAGGTGATTGCACTGTGCAGGCCAGGCTAAGACCCAACTCTCTTCCTAGAAATTGTTCTGCTCTGGTGGTGGGGACAACATGGGTGTGTGGCTGGGGTCCCTGCAGACCTGCCAAAAAGGAGGCTGAGGGATCCCCAAAACCTCTGAATTTCTCCAGAAACTCCCAGCCACCAATGTGGGCTCGCCCGGGCACTGGGGCCTGACACTAGGCCCGCATGCCCATGTCCACCAGCATGAGGCCCGACTCACTTGTGGTGGAGACCGACTTTCCAATGTCGACTAAAGATCGGTGGATAGGCTTCTTTGTTTGGTGACGGTGCCTCCTTAGGAGGACGTAGCTGACCCTCTCTCGGAGCTCTGGCCTCAGGAGCCCGTCCTCGATCTGCTTCTCAATGACATCATCTGCGTGGGAAACAAACATGCCTTGTCCATGTGGGACAGAACAGCCCCAGGGTGGGGGTCCTCAGTTTCACGTATTAGTAGTGGGATTAAAGGTGCCCTAGAGGTGGCAGGGGATGTGGAAATAGTCCCGGCTTTGCCACTAACTGTGGAAACCTGAGCACATCACCAGCCCTCCATCTCCTCATATTCCAGGGCACATGCATGTTTCTGCGTGTGCATGTGTGTGCACGTGTGTATAGAAGTCTCTGCTGTTTCTGTCAACATTACTATGAAAAGTGAAAGAAACAGTACACATGAAAGTGCCCAGGAAGCACAAAAATAATGTGTTAAATAGTTTTAGGCCCAAACTGAATTCTCTTTAGGAAAGTGTTTTGGCCATAATACTTCTTGCAAAATTCAGTGTGCTAGAACAAAACTCACAAAAATTTTTAGGGGTGAAAAGGCAAGTCTCCAACATGCCACTAAATGAGAGCTAATTTCCTGAAGATGAATGATGATCCATTTTGCCTTGAAAAGAAACAGGTCATCATGGCAAGAGGTGTCTCTGACCATGACAAGAGGCTGCTCTCCCTGTTTGCTATATTGCTGGGGGGCATTTTAGGGGATGATCTTTTCCTCTCTGTTGGAGCTCTACATGGGACTGAGCCTTGGAACGGCTGTGACGCTGCCTTGGGAGCAAGAGGCAAAGCTGGTCCCCGTAGAATCAGGCAGGCGTCAGGTACCACAGGAGAGATGCCCACGGCGCCCCTTCCTCACCTATGATCTGTGGTAGGGAGCCACTGTCCAAATCCAGAAGCACCGTCCCCGTCTGCAGGCAGGTGCGGAGCTCGAAGAGGCTGTGCAGGGACAGTGTGGACACGTGGGGCTTGCTCCAGCGCTCGCCTCCTTCCTCCACCTTTTCTTCAAACTTTATCCACCTGCAAGAAGAAGGATGGGGCTCAGCGGGGCCACTGCCTTCCGGAGGAGGCCTGACCTGGGTCTCTCCAGAAGAGGGATGTCATCTGGGGTCATGCTATTTATGCTGTTAGGGCATTCGTTCTAGACTCACAGGCAGAGGATCTCTGGGGGATGCCCTCACTCTGCCCCCCGACTCCTCCTGATGCTGTCATGCTAAGGACAAAACAGCATCTGGAGAATGACTATGAATAGGCATGAGGGATCTTCTGGGGGTGATGGGAATGTTCTAAAATTGAGTAATGGGGATGGTTGCACAACTCTGTACTAAAAATCATTTAAGTGTACACTTAAAATGAGATAATTTCAGGTTAATCTATAACAATAAAGCTATTTTTTAAAAAAGTCTCAACTGGAACCTGGTTACCCCAGGCTAGTCACATATGAGTGTTCAGTGCAGTTTGCTGGGAGCAAGAAGAACGTTCTCTGACAAAATGTATTTCCTCCTGAGTTCTGCTGCAGGGTCTGAGGTTTCTATGCTTTTTACTCTGGATTTGGTTCTGAAAGTTCAGGTTAAAATCCATATGTCATCTGGGGAAGGAAAGAAATTAAACCAAGGATGTGCAGGAATCTGTCCTTTCTAGAAGCCTTGGCATCACAGGCTGGGGTGGAGGTGGTCGCATGGGAAGGCCTCAGACACAGGGCAGAGGCCGCACCCACCTGTTCCTCTCACTCAGGGTCAGCACCTGACTGCCTGGAGAGCTGCCGGGGGGCAAGAGTCCTGGCTGGAGACCCCTAGGTCCCCTTTGTAAGGTGGCAACCTCATGTTAGCTTTAAGCTATTCCAATTGAAATCCCGAGGGAGGATTTTTGGACCATGACTATGTAATTCTAAAGTTCCTCTGAAAAAGTAAATGTCCAGGACTGGCTGGGAAAAGTTTAAAGAAGAGGAATGGGACAAGCCTTAGTAGACACAGAACCTTGCTGAAAAGCTCGAGTAATTAAAACAACGTGATTCCAGGCCAGATGTAGGTAAGTGATCAACGGGAGAACAGTCCAGACACAGCCCTGGGCACCCAAGGGAATTCGGGTTTTGATGAAGGAGTTGTTTAAAAGACAGCCAACCTAAAAATAGAAAAGTTAAATCCCTACTTCTCACCAAACACAATACTAAATTCTTCATGGATTAAAGTCTAAACATAAAAATAAATCTATAAACAAAAATGTAAATGTACTACAAGAGAATATAGAAGAGTATTTCTTTTTTTTGTTTTGTTTTGTTTTTGTTTTTTGAGACAGGGTGTCACTCTGTTGCCCAGGCTAGAGTGCAGTGGCATCATCATAGCTCACTGCAACCTCAGACTCCTGGGCTCAAGCGATCCTCCTGCCTCAGCCTCCCGAGTAGGTGGGACTATAGGTGAGTACCACCACGCCCAGCTAATTTTTAAATTTTTAGAAGAGACGGGGGTCTCGCTCTTGCTCAGGCTGGTCTCAAACTCCTGACCTCAAGCAATCCTCCGGCCTTGGCCTCTCAGAGTGCTAGGATTATAGGCGTGAACCACCGCACCTGGCCAGAAAAGTATTTCTTATATTCTTGGAGAGTATGGTGGAGTAAGACTTCCTAAACAAGATGTAAAGCCATAAAGGAAAAAAATGGGCATATTTGATTACATAAAAATAAAATAAATTAAAACTTCTTTGTAATAAAATAATACATAAAGCAAGTTCAGAGAAAAGTAATGTACTGAGAAAATTATTTGCAACAAAGCATCAAAAATCTGATATTTATAATACAATAAAACTCCTTCAAATTAATTTAAAAACCTCAAATTACCCAATAGAAAGTAAATAATTCTGAGAAAAAATGAAGATGGCCAATAAACATATGAAAAGATGCTCAACTTATCAGTAATCAAGGACTTTTAAATTACTACAAATTAAATAACATTCTTCATTTCTCATATTGGCAAAAATTATAAAGATTTCCTGTGTCAGTGAAACCATGGGGAGATGGCCACTCATATACTGCAGGTGGAACAGCACAGCTTTCCACATTCGGTGTGCATACCTTCTCACCCAGTGGTTCTGTTTCTAGGAATGATCCCAGGAACACAATCACACATATGCGCCCCATAATATGTATACAAGGATGCTCACTGCAGCTTTGTCTGTTAGGGTGAAGAAATTGCCAGTTTTTCAGGAGAAGCATCATTCCATCAATTCGGTTCATCCATGCTGTAGAATACCCTCCAGAGCTAAATAAAAAGCGTGAGGGTGAACTTACGTACTGACCGGATGGGCACTATCACCCTGTTTTATATTAGGTCATTAAATATGAAATGTCCGATTTTGAATCAAAGGTTTAGTTTATTAGATCTCAAACAAGAAGCAGCACAATTAATCAAAGTATGCGCCTAAACTACCGACACAGTTTTGCCATCTTAATGGTAGCTTGTTTATGCCAGTAGCGAAGAAGCCTGGCATAAACAATGAAAGCCTGGCATAAGCAATGAAATTGTGAAAGGCGTTTTCCACAGCTTGTTGAGAATTGAATATTTTTCCTTGCAAGAAGTGGTCCAAAGGCTGGAAGAAGGGTTAGGCAGTTGGTGGAAGGTCTGGCGAATATGGTGGATGACAGAGAGTTTTCAAGTCCAGCTTCTGTAGTTTGAGCAGCTTTATTTGTGAGACATGTTGTCGAGCATTGTCTTGCAAGAGGATTGGCCCGTCTCTGGACCAATCTCGGCTGCTTAATGGCAAGCATCCTCATCATTTCGTCCAATTGGTTGCAGTAGACATTTGCTGTGATCAACTGACCAGGTTTCATGAAGCTGTAGTGGATAATACCACTGCTGGACCACCAAACAGACACCATTAGCTTTTTTAGATGAATATTCGGTTTTTGGACTGTGTTTCGGCACTTCATCTTTATCCAACCATTGTGCCGAACGTTTGCAATTGTCAAAAAGAATCCATTTTCCATCACAGGTAAAAATATAGTGTAGAAATGGTTCGCCTTTATGTCGTGACAGCAAAGAAATGCAAGTTTCAAGACGATTTCTCTTCTGATGCTCGTTTAATTCATGCAGTACCCATCTATCCAGCTTCTTTACTATTTGTTTCAAATGGTCCAATGTTGTTGGAATAGTAACATCAAACCTTGCTGCTAATTCACACATAAGTTGAGATGGATTCGCTTCTACTGCAGCTTTCAGCTCATCATTATCCATGTTGGTCTCAGGTCACCCACATGGCCCATTCATTTTCAAGATGAAAATCACCAGAAAGGAACTTCTCAAACCATCGACGTACTGTGCATTCATTAGCCACATCCTTCCCAAACACTTTGTTGATATTTTGAGCTGTCTGTGCAGCATTGGATCCACAATGGAACCCATATTAGAAAATTACATGAATTTTTGACTTATCCATGGTTTCACAAAAATTGCTCTAAAAAAATTTGAAAGATAATCACAAGCCAAAACATGTGTTTGAAAGACTGAAGATGTGCCTTCACAATAAGACTAAAACAAGAAGTGTCAGAGTGAAATATCAGAGATATCAACCATCTAACAGTACTTAAGGAAATCAGACTTTTCATACTTCACCTAATAAAAAAAGAAAAACACAGTTGTGTGTGTGTGTGCACGTGTGTCTGGAAATGCCTAGCAAAAGTTTTGGAAGAATCAATGTTAAATGGTTAACAATATTGTTGGAATGGTGACTTTTGAGCACAGGAGTGGGATTGTTAGGGGCAGGATTTAAGAGACTTCCATGCTGTCGGGGGGGAATTAGTGTAGTACGACTGCAGTCTGTGGAGCAACATTACCAGGTTTTGAATCCAGCTCCATCTTTCACTAGCTGTGGACCCTGGGTAAGTTGCTTAATCTCCCATCACCTTTGTTTTCTTCAGGAATAATAACAGCATATGGCAATTAGAGCAGTGCCTAACACATAAGATATATTCTGTTAGTATTAGCTATTAAGTTAAAAATAAAGAATGTTACTTTCATAATTTTAGGAACAATAAAAAAAGAAGAAAGTAAAGTCATTGAAAGCTCTCCCAACCAGAAGACATCACGGTTGATATTTCGCTGACTACCATGCTAGATCTTGGCATGCATGCTCGTGTGTGTGTGCTTGCATTAACCTTACATTAATGGTACTACAAGGGCCTCGAAGGCATAATATCTAATGGACATGTCTATTAATATCACATCATTTTGAAGTCTTTTCAGTATTCCACTGTACGAATGTACCATAATTGGTATGCATAGTTCTCAAGTGGTGGATATTCAGATCATTTCTAATTATTCTTTATTATGAACAAGGCTGGCTTGAACATCATTGGTCCCTGCTCAGTAATTTCTTTAGGATAAACTCACATAAGTGGAATTGCTGCATCTGCACATTTTTGCGTTTATGATGTATGTTGCCAAACTGTTTTCCAGAAAGCTGGTGTCAGTGTACACTTGCCCCAAGGTGCATGTTGTCTCCCATTTCCCTAGTCTCTTAGACTCCAGTATTTTCATTCTTTCTCATCTTTTTTCATTTGGTAATTGAAAAATTATGTCATATTTGCATTCTTTTGGTTACTGGTGAGGTTGAACATCCTTTCCTTTGTCAGATTTCCTCTTCATGTAATTGTGTAAGTGATTTGCATTAGCAGTATTTAACGTCTCGATTCCACACATTTATTTGAGACAAGTTAACCAAGTACCTGGCAGGGCGTTGGGGGATTGATGGATACAGGATGGGGAGATTTGACTAGAGGAGGCCTGGGAGGTGAAGACCTAAAACATGGGGGCTGGAGCCAGAGACCAGGCAGATGCCTGCCTTGGAGACTCATCAAGTTGTAGCTGACTTTTTTCCTGGGGAAATCTGTTTGCAGGAACATCATTTAAATTATGGTAGATCCAAGTTTATATGATACCAAGAGTAAGGTTTTTCTAAAAGTTGTATTAACATAAGGGTTTACAAGGAATAGAGCAAAGGACAGGACCAAATATTTTGGTTGAGAGAATGCTCAACTTTTCTCCCTAAGAGTCTTTCTCAGATTGCCCTTTTTTTGCTTAAAAATATACAAGATAAATTGTCACTGAAGGTACATAAGATACCCGCTTCTGAAAGGTCCTTTTGCTACTCCACGGCCTTACCCCATCCACCCAAATGTGTGCTGTGGCCAGTGCACAGGGCCACTCGGGTTGGTTGCTCTCTCCACTGTCTCACAAACATCCTGGATGGGACATTCTTGGGCGGCTCTCTCTTGACATCCTATTCTTCAGCCTTCTGCCCATACACATGCAACTCCACCTGGAAGGAGTGGGTGAGAGCACAGCTCCTCTTTGAAACATCCTCTACTAACTGTAGATAGCAAACACAAGTGGTTCCCTCGCCTCCCAGGACTTCAACATTAGCTCCATACACGCATTGACAGGGGCACTAACCTGCCTGCAGAAAAGCTAAATTACCTGTCTCCAGTTTTAAGGCAAGGCCAGAACTAGACCCTGCTACCATAATCCTGAAAACTTAATTTAAAAGATTCCAGAATACTAGACAACTTCATCAGGGACACCTTTCTAGTCCCCTTTGTAAGTATTTTGGGATTTTACATGTTGAAGACATGTTCAACTTAGTTTTGTGTTTTTAATGGCTACAGATAGAAATTTACCTCATTTTCACCTTGAGTGGAACAAGGAAACATGGGGGTCCAAAGCCTGACAGCAGTGGTTTTCATTTTTAGCTATCCATTAGAATTACCGGGAGAGTTTTTTTTTTTTTTTTTAGGAATGAGGGCTCACCGTTACCCAGGCTGGAGTGCAGTGGTGCAATCATAGCTTACTCACTGCAGCCTCAAACTTGGAGAGATTTTAAAAAAATACTGATGCCTGGATGGTTACCCCACCAGAAGGAAGCTCCCAGGTTACTCAACTGTGCCCTGAGGGTTGAGGAGCCCCTGCTCTGTAACCACATAGAATTGTGTGACTTAGGGATAGTTAGGCTTGTCTGGGTCCCAATGCAGGCAAACACAGCCCTGTGCTCATGAGTCACAGGGGACACGGCCTCTTTCCCTTAGAATGGCTCTGAGAACACCAGCTGACAGTGTGTCCTTTCTAGCGTGGTCGTTCTATGCTTTCTCTGATTATATAACGGAAGTCTATTTATAGTACATGCTCTACACCAGCGTGTCTCAAACTGTAATATGAGTGAGGATCTTATCAAAATGCAGATTCTAATTCAGCAAGTCTGGGATGGGGTCCAAGATTCTACATTTCTCATAAGCTCCCAGGTGTGCCGATGCTGCTGGTCAGCAGATCCCCTCTGAGTATCCTGTAGAATGTCCTCTTTCCTCTGTGTTTTCCACTGCCCGATGAGGGCGCTGCTTCCTCCACAAAGCCTCTGCTAGTTACTCTGTGCATTTCTCCTATAGCGGACACCCCAGGACGGTGGTTCTCAAACTGAAGCGTGTATCAAACTCACCTGGAGTGCTTGAACAAACACAGACTGCTGGGCCCCACCCCTAGAGTTTCAGATTCAGTAGGCCTGGGGACAGGGGGAGGGTTTTCAAGAATTTGAACATTTCTAGCAAGTTCCCATGTGGTGCTGGTGCTGCTGTCCAGGGACCACACTTTAAGAACCATTGTCTTTTTTTTTTTTTTTTTTTCTTTTGAGACAGAGTCTTGCTCGGTCGCCCAGGCTAGAGTGTAGTGGCATCATCATAGCTTACTGCAACTTCAAACTCCTGGGCTCAAGCAGTCCTCCTGCTTTAGCCTCCCAAGTAGCTGGGACTACAGGCATGTGCCAGGATGCCCAGCTAATTTTTCTATTTTTAGTAAAGACGGGGTCTCACTCTTGCTTAGGCTGGTCTTGAACTCCAGACCTCAAGCAACCCTCCTGCCTCAGCCTCCCAGAGTGCTAGGATTACACACGTGAGCCGCCACGCCCAGCCAGGAACCACTGTCTTAACACAATGATTTTAAACTTGGTTGCATATAAGAATACCCTACATGCTTTTAGAATCTTCATGTCTAGGTCATATCCTAGACCAATTTACATCAGAATATCTGGGGTGGGTCCCAGGCAGCTCTGTGCTACAGACAGTTCTAGGTAAAGTTCCTGACTTCTCAGGCTCAGAGCCTAAAATAATGATCAATTGTAGTCAATCTTTTGTTCTGATTGCTTTGGTACATAACAAATGCCAAATAGACATTAAGCTTCTTGAGGAGGGGGGCCATGGCTTCCTCTCTGGTGTTCCCTCAGGGTCCCCAGACCAGATCAGCCCTCATTAAATGCTTGCTCCCTCCTGCTTTAGGGATAGCAAGATCTCTCTGATCACTTTGGATGAAGTCTGGCTATGAGAAAATGACTGGGAAAAAAAGAGCCTGAAACCCATTTGGTTTAAGTATACATTAAAATACTCAGAATGTCCTAAGCAATAATCGCCATAGTCCAAAAAAATTGCCAACATATACACAAAGATCAGCTGGGCATGAGCTGCGCCCGGTGGAAGTGTGCACCACCAGCTAGGACAGTCTTAGAAACAGTCTTGTAAAAAAGCCAGACAGGAATCAGATAAGCCTGGACCCAACTATCAGTTCACAGAAAACACAGGGGGGCAGAGCAACATGTGAAACAACACCACAGGATGCAATAAACAATTGGAAAACAAGACAAATGACGCAGTTTCTTCGACAATAACAACTGCAAGGGAAAAATAACAAAGGGGGAAGCTGTAGATTAAAAATGAATTAAGAGCTCCCAAATGCAACGGGTGGACCAATTGTAATTTTAAGAAATATATGAAGTGATCTGGGAAATATGGACACTGCCTTGATAATTTGATAAAATTAAGGAATCCATGTTATTTCTTTTTAGATATGACCGTGGTATTGACATTAAAAAGAAAGAGGCCTTATCTGTTAGAGACACATCCTGAAATATTTACAGATGGGATGATATGGTGTCTGGGACTTGTATCAACACGATCTAGTGTGTGTGTCTGGGGTAGTGGGTGGGGGTAGAGGGATAAGATCAGCTGGTAATCGTTGAAGCTGCGTGATGGGCATCTGAGGTTCATTCCACTACACACTACTTTTGTATAAGTTTGAATTTTCCATAATAAAATGCTTAAACATTTTCCAGAATGAATAAAAGAATGGGTTCTTTAAAAAGCTTCTGGTTAAAGCCAGGTTTAAAAATTTGTGGGCACCTGATAAAATGCTTAATATGTAATCCCAAGCAACTCATTGCAAAGTGACCGTTATACCACTGTTGGCTTCAAAAAGTGGGGAATTAGAGTTGGAGAAGCAGGTCAAGTGGAAAGAAAATCTCCACGTTGGAAAAGAACTTTTAGGGATTTTGCCCAGGCCTGGGTGGTGGCACAGCCTCCTGCATTTGTGTGTGCCAGGGATGGGTGCCAGGTGCCCCCCTCCTAGCTGGCATGGAGCTAAATGGAACCTCGAAATGTCACATGTCACAGAAAGCAGCTCTCTGTCACACAAGGGGGGTGGATCTAGCATTGAGGCCTTTTCCATGCATAATAACTTGGTCAGGGATATGATTAGAAGATGTCGCTGCTTAATTAATAACAAAAGCAGGAGAAAGTGTCATGGGCTAGCCACCAGGTACAGCCCAGGCTTCCAACGCTCAAACCACAGAACGTGAGAAGAGGAGGCTCTCCTTCAAGGAGGACCTGGAAAGGGCTGGAAACCCAGAGACCTGAATTCTAATTCTCTCTGCAGATAGAGACTTAATAACTCCCACTGATCCTGCCATGGTTAGAATAATTATCAGCGGTTCTCAACCTTGGCTGCATTAGGATCATTGAGGAGCTTTTTACAAATTCCCAAATCCAGGCTGAACCTCAAACTAATTACATCAGAATCTCAGGGGACTGAGAATCAGACATCAGTATTTTTTAAAAGGAAGACACAGATCTTTGAGAAGACAAAACAACAAGCTGGCCATTATGTGCAGTTAGATAAGAGTAAAATCTGGGTAATA
Source organism: Daubentonia madagascariensis (assembly GCA_023783475.1). Classification (NCBI taxonomy): domain Eukaryota; kingdom Metazoa; phylum Chordata; class Mammalia; order Primates; family Daubentoniidae; genus Daubentonia; species Daubentonia madagascariensis. The sequence continues at coordinate 388,566 of JAKFHU010000633.1, forward strand.
TATATAAACATTGTGATTGGAGAGAAGCTTCTTTCTTTTTTTTTAATGTGCCCTCTCCCCAGTCCAGCTTCTTTCTTTCTATACTTATTTTGAATATCACTATCATTATAGTATGCCCTGGTTAGTTTGCCAAAAAAAAAAAAAAAAAAAATTCCCCTTAGGACATCCTAATTTTAAAGATTTTTGAAAAATGTACTCTCCTGTAAAATGCCACCTTTAATGCTAAGGCTATATTGCCTCTAAACATTTAAGAATTATATTTGTGGCTGGGCATGGTGGCTCACGCTTGTAATCCTAGCACTTTGGGAGGCTGAGGCGGGAGGGTTGCTTGAGGCCAGGATTTCACGACCTGCCTGAGCAAGACCTCTGTCCCTACAAAAAAAATACAAAACTTAGCTGGGTGTGGTAGCATGCACCTCTGTAGTCCCAGCTACTCAGGAGGCTGAGGCAGGAGGATCACTTGAGTCCAGGAGTCTGAGGTTGCAGTGAGTGTTGATGATGCCACTGCACTCTAGCCTGGGCAACAGAGTAAGACCATCTCAAAAAAAAAAAAAAAAAAAAAAAATATATATTTGTGTGAATTTGTTTCCTACATGAAGTTAAGTTTACTCACCTAAAATTTGTACAGTACACACCCACACTGTGGTCACTCTATCTGTGTGGTCTCACTGACTTTATTCTGTAACTCTCCCACCCAACCCCATCACCCAAAAGCTTGACTTCCACGTATTAGTTACGAAGTATCAGCATGTTGTTTGTGCTTTCTGCCTAAGGCTGGTTTGTAATAAACTTTGTGACTCTAACAGATTCATTTCTTAAAAGTAATGTGAATGTAAGTTATTCTCCATTATCCAGAAAAGCTATTTAACTTCACATATGAGTCATATCCGGACCCTGAATTTCCCAGCAGAAACTGAAGACCAGTGTTAATTCATTTATGAGCCAATGAAGACTTTTCCTATAGATGTCTCAGGAATCATCAGAAACTCCCTAGGTCCTGTCTTTAAAAGAGGCACCGAGAAATGATTTACGGAAGGAAAGTTTTTCAAAAGGGAACACCTAAGCAAATTCTGGCCCAGTCTTACAATTTATTTGGCAAATTCATGCTACATAAAATCACACACATGAAAATACATACGTGAAATAGTGCGATGGAATCAGTTTCTACAACTGATTAAAACTATATATATGGTTTGTATGTTCACAAACAAACTTGGCAGTGAATTTGAAAGATTATGAAGTATAAAAGACTGAGTGAGCAGGTATAGGTCAAAGGTCAAAACACATATGGATAAGTTTAGAAGGTTCCGTGAGGGGCTGATGAGCACCAGAAAGGCCTCACAGGCCTCTTGGGGTGTCCACCCCAGTTCAGACTCAGAAATTTGTCTTTTTAGTGTCCAGAGATGATTAGATCCAGGGATGCTGACTAATGCTAACCAAGTTCACAGGGGCTGATGTACAAACCCAAAGGCCAATTTATTTAATTTACAATGAGATTTACAATAGTTATAGGGGTTACTCTCATCCTTTAGCCATTGCACTCTCTCCTTATAGGCAGACACACAGGGTAAGCCAAATTAGCATCAGAAAGTTGTTGAATATAGAATCAGAATGAGACACACTAGCTAAGTGACTCAAGTGTTTAATAGACTTAGGATAAGATGTCTGGAATCCTTCATCTCTGCAGATGAGATATGCCTGGGACTGGGACCAGACAGGTGGGGCCTTCAGTCTTAGACTGTTCTGGAATGAACCCTAGTTTCTTCCGTGGCTGACTAACTCCCTGTGATTGCAAGTGTTTCCTTTTGCTGGCCTAGGAGCCTCTGCTGAGGGCCTTTGGTGATGCGGTGCAGTTTGGAGAACCTCTTCCTTCCAGATAGTGATTAACTGCAGTGGTGCAGCTGGTGGGGCTGGGGCTGAGGTGTGGCGTTCCAGGGAGCTGTGGTGGATGGAGTGGGGGTGGCCCCTGCTCCCACGCTCATGAGTTCAGTGAAGGGTCCATCCTGCTGCACATCATGTCCTTGTTCAGGGGTGAGGGGGAGCTGCCTCTAAGTGAATGCCATCAGACAAAGCTGCTGGCAAATTCTGAACGGGCTCCTTCAGGGAAAGGCTTCTGGAGCCAAACCTCTCTGAAGGCCACTTGTTTATGTGTCCAGAAGGTCTTTGTAATTACCCCATGGGACTGTCATTTACAGACTTGTCTGTCTCTCTCAGAGTCTGCTGGCCTCTCCTCACTGCCTCTCAGGAGAGGCCCTATCCTGACCTCTCTCTTCCACCTCTGCTATTCAGGGCCTAGTTCAAAGGCCACCTTCTCCATGACAATGCCTCCCCAGGGGCTCACGTTGAGGAAATCTTTTTTTCCTCTGCCTCCCATTGCACTTTGTATCATTTTATCACATAGGCTTACTAATGACGACAACAGCTAAAGCTTACTGAGCACTTTCTACGTTCCAGGCGCTATGCTAAGCACTTAACATGTATTATGTCATTTCATCCTCATCCCATGGGGTAGGTCTGTGACTATTCTCATTGTACAGGGGAGGAGACTGAGACCCTTGAGGATAAGGAACCTGCCCAAGGTCATGCAGCTTGTAAGAGACAGGGCTTGAGGGCCAGTCTTTTCACTCTAGAGCCTGTGTTCTCACTAGTTCACACACACTACACTGGGTTTTAGTTATCTGTTATCTGAGCGCATGCCTGCCTTCTACACTAGATCAGGGTCGGAAAATCATGTCCCATGGGCTATGAGGGTCCCACAGCCTGTTTGTATGTGGCCAGCTAGCTAAGAATGGTTTTTACATATTTAAAAGGTTGTAAAAAAAGAAGAAGGGGGGGGTGAGAAGGAGAGGGGAAGTAGAGGGGGGAAGAGATCATTTGGTAACAAAAAGCCTAAAATACTTTCTATCTGGCCCTTAGCAGAAGTTTGCCGACACCTATACGAGATCATAAGCACTTTTGAGAACAGATTCATACCTTACTCATTTTGATTCTCCTGCAGGACCTAACACACCAGCATCTCAACTGTTTTTAGAACGAGAGAAGAAAAGTGTGGATAAAACAACCTCTCCAAAGTTCTCCTAGACCCACAGATTACAGCTTCCACCTTCCCACTGCTCTGGGGACTGACGTGGTGCTGCAGGGACATCAGCAGATCTTCCTATATGCATGCAGGGTGTGATCTCCTCCAAGAGGAGGATGTGTTTGCAAAACTCCACCACCTATATTCTCATGGGCAGCCTGGAGAATTCTGAAAGTTCTGGTTGGTATTACAGGCACAACTGTGGCCAAAGGACTGATTATAGTAAGTGCGTATCTTAATGACTACAGATGTGTGAAAGGCAATCTGGGGTATCTGCTCTGCCTGCCAGTGATGGGCACGTGCTCCCCAGGACACTGCCAGCCCTCCCCATACCTCCCCAGAACTCTGATCTGGGTCACAGTCAAAGTTGGGCAGACCAGATTCTCTCTGAAGAATTGGAATCAGGATTGAGGGACAGCTCCCTGAGTGGTCCAGTCCCTGCAATCTCTCTTCTCTTAACTAGTCTTCCTATCACACTCACTGGCGAACTAATCTCATCTTACTATCCTGGGTCAATCGTGTGATGTCCTTGCATCACTGCCTGGCTGTCCCATGGGTGCAGACTGGTGTTCCCCTAGTCAGACTGCAGGACCTTTGAAGGTCTCTTATGTAGCCCGGTCCCAGGCTGTGCTAACTATAAATTATCCTAAGTCCCTGGCGGATGAAAGCCCCTAGCAAAGCCCCCTTTCTGTGATATCACAGCTAGCAGGTAAGAGCGCTGGCTGGAACCCAGGGCCTCTCAGGCCTCGGAGAACCTTGCCATTTTTTACCTGGGAATGGATCCAGTTTCTGACTCATAAAAATCTCTTTTTCCTGTTTGCCTCAGGTATCAATGTTTGACTAGTGCAAGTTAGATTGGATATAAAAGCCCCTTGGTAATGACGAATAGTATGACTATTCAGACCAGTAGATCTGCAGAAGGTGGAAGTCGAACAAACTTAAAAGCTTTCATCTGACCACAAACCTCCATGCATGGCTCCACTATACAAAACAGGACAGTTGTGGCCACTGGCCTGGAGCTGGTGGGCCAGCAATCCACGGCTCCTACAGTCAGCTCTGCCACCAACCTCTCTTCTTAAACCAGAGACCAGCCGGAATTCTCTCAACTCCCTGCTAGGAGCCCCTCCACCTGCACCCAGGGCCTACCCATCCAGCAGCCCGTCTCAGCTTCTTACCCCTTTAAACTACTCTCTTTCTCTTTTTCTTCTGGCCCCTTCTTCTTCCCCATTCAATATGCTCAGATCTCTCTCATCCTCAAAAACCAAAAGACCTCCCTTGACCCCATGGGCCCTGCATTGAGACTCTTTTAACCCCTGTCCTTAGTGGGCAAGCGTCCTGGCAGAACCGTCCAAGTGAACCCACCTTCCTATTTGTGACTCTTCTCAACCCACTGCCATCTGGCCTCTGCTCCAGCCTTCCCCGAGACTACTGAGTGGTCACCCTGCGGACACTCTTCAGTTCTGGGCACTCCTTCCATCCCAAATGTCTCTCCCCTCTGAGTGCCAGGACGAAGCCCTCCCCTCACCCCCCTGCTAGCTTTCTGGTTGCTGCTTCTCAGTCTTTCTCTGCCCATCTCTTAAATGTCGGCGTTCCTGGGGGCTCTGTCTTGGACGTTCTTCTCACTTCGCAGACCCCAGGAGCAAATGTATCCTTTGTTATGGGCTTATTTCCATCGAGTTGCTGATGTCTCCTCACAAATCTAGGCTTCTCTACTGAACTCTAGACCTCTGTGGCCATGTGATGGCCTGCTGGACATTTCCATGTGGAGTTTCCTCAAACAGAACCTGTCCAAAATGGAACTCATCTTCAACTGCCTCCCAAACAAAACAAAAACACCGAATACAACATAACCTTACTACTCCTTTTATGTTTCCTAAACTGCTACCACAAGGTCCCCACATCTCCTGACTGTCCTTCCCTACATGGCCTCTGTCATCAATTTCTGTCAATTCTACCTTTAAATTTTGGCTCAAATCCACCCCCTTTCTGAACTCACTGCCTTCATCTCTCCCCTGGACCGGCCTCCTCACTGGCCGAGCCTTGCCCCCTTTTATCCATTCTCCACACTAAAGTCAGAGGATCCCTCAGACACGTACATGGCCCTATCCCGTTTCCACCTAAGACCCTCCAGTGATCCTCTGACGCCCTCAGCACCAAGTCCAAACTCCACAACGCGCCTGCCTAGGACCTGCATAATCAGCCCTGCCACTCCCTACCCCTTGCTACAGAACAGCCACAGGGCACTTCTGCCCATTCCTCTGTGTGTCTGTTTGCCCTGTTCCAGGGGCCTCTTCCCCCTTCCCTACCCTCTCCTGGATGACTCTGACCCACCCTCCGGGTCTCCATGTGAATACCTCTTCCTCCTGGAAGCCTTCCTGGACCCTCCTGTCTGGGTTAGATGCCCCTTTGCTTTCACAGAACCCCTATTACCTAATGCCCACTTATTTGTCTGGGCCCTATTAACCTGGGAGCCCAAATGAACAGGGCCAGCATCTGCCACGTTCCCCTTCTGTAGCTCTGGCACCTGGCCCAGGGCTTGCAGATAGTAAACACTTAGTAAAAATTAGTTGACTTTGGCACTGGGCACTCTCAGCTTCCTACTCTGCTTTATATGTAGAGTGGGCAGCTCTGGCCCCACAGGAAGGTTGATTCCAGATGGGTGGTGAGACCAGAGGGCTGGAGATGCCTTTTGCCCAATACTTAAGAGGGGAAATGATATGAGAGGGGCACTGTACAAGATCTTAAACAGGAACAGTTGCACGGTTGAGACGGAAAGTCCAGGCTTTCTCCTTCATCTTGCAGAGTGAGAAAGGATCCCAGCCTATGCTGCAGGCTTTTGAAAATGTACTGATCTGGTTTGACCCAACACGCTGACCCAGTTCTCCTGCCCCTCTCCCTGCCCTTTCCTGGTCATCGCAGGAATGTTCTCAGAGCATATGTGTCTCATAAGAACCTTCTGGCAAGTTCATGTTTTTGGTCTGCTCGGAGTTGAGATCAGAGACAGCTTGGATTCGGAATTTGCTTTCAGAGGCTCTTGGAAGGCGCTAAGCTTTGGTTATTTCTGAGTAACCCCGAAGGGCCCTCCACACTTGGGTGGGTTCCAACCTAGGTCATTCTCCTTCCCGCCCCTGCATTCGGGCAGAAGTGGGCATGAGGAAAGAGGGAGTTCTGGGTAAGTTGTTTGCTCACAGTGGGAGGGTCGGCCCCCACCCCACCTGATCCAGCCCTCCCTTCAGGCAAGGTCATTATCAGCAAACAGCCAGCTGCATTTCCCTTGTGGGAATGCTTAAAGAGACAGAGTTAATAAAAATCTATCTTATTAACTGCCTGACCTACCAGCATTGATCACATTAGAAATGACGCGACACACACAGTCCCCATTATGTGCACGGGGCAAGGCTCAGCGGAGCTCAAAAAGCCATTTAAATCCGTCCAGGAGTGACTCCTCCAAGGACCTGAAACATCCCCCAAACTAATAACCCCCAACAAAGCACCGCCAGGGAAAATTCCTTGCGGATTTGAGATTTTCACTGTTAATCTCCTAACTCCAAGAAGCAAACACTCCCTGCAGCAAATTAAATACTTTTATTAAAGGGTCCCCTCCCCGATTCTCTTCGCCAAGGGTAACCCTCCTGCTGGCCTGTGTGTCTGCAGGAGTGGTTGTCCCCTACACCCCACCATTTTCTTCTGTTACTCCAAGGAGGCCCAGAACCCAGTAGGACTTGCTGATTTGTAGACTCTGGAAACTTCTGAGCCCTCTGGCTTCCCTGAATGGGTTCCACAGCCTGCCAGCTGAGGGAACTGCTTCCCACTTTTTTGTGGGGGTGACAGGCCCCAAACAGCACCGATGCGAGCACCTGTACTCCTGCAGTTTGCGTGGAGGAGGACCCAACAAAACTGCAGGTTTTTGGCCAATGGTCAAGCCCTTCTGACTTCACTAGAGGCTTGCTGGTCGTATCTTGAACAGTTAGGGTGGGATTAGCCGAAGAGAGGATGAAAGGAGGGTGGGGCAAAAGTCGAGAAAGGGACTGGGGGTCGGGGAGGCCCTCAGCCACTCCTCCCTGGGATCTGGCTGGAGTCGGATTCAGCCATTTTAACTTCTAGTCACCACTTTCCTTTCACTACTGTTTGAGCCAGGTCACCCTGACGCCCCACCAGGGCCTCCTCGGATGCTGTTCTCAGAAGGCCTGCCTTGCAGGGAAACCCACCACCTTGCAGATGGTAGCTCACAGGCCCCTTCTAGAAACATCCTCATCTATAGTTTACCAGGTTCATCACTGGGTCTGTAGTACACAGGGCTCTATGGATCCACACTCAGAGAGAATAGAAACAGGTTGTGTTTTGTCTCTGGGAAAATTAGGTCTCAGGGCTCTGAGGCCTTCTCAGCAAGGGCTCTGTGGGTGTGTATGACAGGCCTTCATGGTGGGTCTGGTCCTGGCAATTATCGCCAGGGGTTCTGGGTGCAGACCCTGTCAGTGGGGGAGGGGGAGAAGGCACACTGTCCCTCCTGGGCCCCTGAGAAGGCCCTGCCCAGCTTTCCTCCTCTCCATTCACCCACGATGGGCAGGAGAGGCCCTCACTCAGGGCAGACGGTGTCTTTAGGCCCTGGCCCCTCAGAGGCGTTAAGCCACAATAGCCCAGGCTGGGCCCTGGTCATTTGAAATGCACCCCAGCCTTGTCAGCCCTGGATAGATGTCCTGGGCTCCACAGCTGTCCCCGTTTATCTCCAACCCCCATAGAATTGCCTCCAGACCTATGTCCTCTCCTGGAAGTCAAAAGAGAGTCCCTGGAAGTTGAAGCGGGGAGAGGTGGCTGAGAAAATGGGGAAGGCATGACAAAGTTCACAGGCCCTCAAGATGGGGAGTCAGACAGGCCTGGGCTGGAATCCAGACTCAGCCACCTGCGTGCTCTGACCCTCGGCGAGCTATTTGCTCCTCTCTACACAAGGGGGATAATAACAGTCCCCACCCCCTCAGGGTCACTGTGCAGCTTGAAGGAGTTGGGCCTGTGACTCACTTAGCACAGTAAGGGTTCAAAGAACCAGCTGATGGGAAGAGGCTCAACGGCGTCCACTGGCCCGGCTGGGGTTGGGGATTTGTTCCTCCCTGAGACCTGCAGGAATTTGCTAGTCCACCCAGCAGCCTTTCTTCCAGATACTCCTGCAGGAGACGTGGAACAGAGAAACCCGGGGATGTCCCAACCTCTTCCTTCCGGCTCTGCACAGTGACTGCCCAGGCGAGTGAGCGAGGTGGCAGGGGGAGAGCAGAGGCCGCGGTTGGGGGCTCTGGGTGTCACGGAGGAGGCCCTTCCATGGAGGCAGTCCTGGGCACAGCTGGGAGTTAGTCCCTGCATTCTCTACTGGGGCACCATGGCCCTCAAGGGGGCAAAAACTGGTCCTTGGAGGAGTGAAAAAATATTAGATATTACAATGGTTTGTGGCTCAACCCTACCTGATAAATCTTATTCCTTAGTATTTAATTTCTCTCATTAGACAGAAACGAAATGAAATTTTAATTTAATAAAGTTAGTTTAAATCAGATTCAATTTCTTCTCGGGGGGAGAGGGGCATAAAGCAGAAAAGGTTGAGAGAGAGCAGAACAGCATGTCTTTCAGGCTCTGTTGATGTCCTTCCCGGGTTCCTCCTGCTGCCTCACCCCATATCCTTCCTTCTCCTTGGGCTTTGGGGGCATCTGGCAGTGCTGACCAATGCAGTTCAGTTCAGAGGCCACCCTGCCCCGGGCACACCTTACCCTGACCCTCCCTTGGCTCCTGTGACTTCGACGTGCGGTTCCCCTCCAGCCTACCGGCTCTTCGATTCCTTCTGCTATTCCCACACTCGGAGCTCTCTTTGCTCCCCCTGCTTCCTCCATGGCCCCCACTCTGCAGCCCAGCCCCACACTCTGCCAAGTTTCTCTTCTTCAGCAGCCCACTAGCCCTCTCCATCTTTTTTTCTGCCACTCAGGCTCAATGTGCCTGGCACACATTTTCCTTCCTCCAGGAAGCCCTCCCTGTTTACCCCAGCCCGCTTGGTACTTTCCCTTCTACAGCATTTAGCTGGAACCATTTGACATTAAAGAATACAATTGACCCTCAAACAACATGGGTTTGAACTGTGAGGATCTACTTATATGCGGATATTTTTCAACCAAGTGGGGGAATGCAGAGCCCGTGTATATGGAGGGCTGACTCTTTGTATACATAGTTCCACAGGGCAGACTTTGGGATTTGAGTATGTGCAGATTTTGGTATCTGCGGGGGCTCCTGGAACCAATCCCCCATATATACCACGGCGGGGGGGACTGTATATGCCTTTGTATTGTCGTCTCAGGGTCTCATGGATGACTGTTCTGTCTTCCCACTTGGATTTTAATTTCTTTGAGGATAAAGACAAAGTCATAAGGTTCTGTTTGCTCCTTAGTGTCCAACACCGTTCTGGACACCAAGGCAGGCAGGCAGGTGTGTCTCTGTGGACACACAGGAAGCTCTCTGGCAGAACTCAAGGTACGAGGTGGGCTTCCCACCAGAAGGGATGCCCAGCCTGGGCTGGGGCAGACTGCAGTGGGAAGCCTCCCCACCCCCTCCCGGGGCTCCGCCTCACCCCCCTCCAGGGCTCTGACTCACCTGGCTGACTCCTTCCACTCCATCTGGTCCCCATTCGTGCTGCAGAGTGTCCATCTCTGTGAACAGGGTGGGGTTGGGAGCCTCATCTTCCTCCCCCAGGATGTCCTGGAGCTGCTCAGCAGCTGGAGACCCTGCAAAAGGAGGGCCCAGGGTCTGCTGGTGCCCTGTGGAAGGTGGGAGGGCCACCACAAGGCCAACAGAAGTGGAGCAGGAGCAAGTACGAGGGAAAAGTATTTCCTAACTCAGTAAAGGTAAGTCTAGCTCCTGGGCAAAGCACTCACATCACTGTGGGTGGATGGGGGAGAGATACACTTTGAGATAAAAGAGATGAATGGATTTAGTCTGCACTCAGACTCCAGGGTCTTGTAGCTGACAGTGAAGAAGGACGGGAAGTGGCCAAAGCCAGGGCAGCAGCAAGAACCAGGAACAGAATAGAAAAGTGAGTGACAAACACTCTGACCCAATGTCAGCATAACCAGCCCAGAGGAATCCTTTTTCCCACTGGGCCCCAAACCAGCCAACTCCCAACACTGGCCTTGGCCCAGTGTGCCACATGTGCCCACCTTCTTCCTGGGCATGGTGGCAGCCTGCTTCCTGAGCTCCAGCCTGCTTTCCAACTGCCCACTGGAAGTCACCTCCTGGGTGTCTCCCAGGCACCTCAACACTCAGCATGCCAACCCCGAACATGTACCCTTCCCCAGACGTGCTTCTGCTGTGTGCATTCACTCGTTCCCTCTCTCACTTGGTATTAATGCACGCCTACTGTGTGCCGAGCACTGTTCTAGGTATCAAAAAACAAAGCTGTGAAGAAGACCTATATGTCCTTGCTATGTTCTAGTGACAGACACAGACAATAAACAAGTAAAGAAATCCATAAACCACTATTTTGGGTAATGACAAGTGCTCTGAAATGAACAAAGTGACCAGAGGAGCAGCAGTAAATAGACAGCAGGATCACGAAAGGCCTGAGGAGGGGACAGTCTCATCTTGAGAGATGAGAATAGCCACTTCTGCATGTCTGGAACAATAGTGCTCTGAGTGTTCCAGACACCCTGTGGGGGGAATGTGCTGGTCAGCGTGGTGGGAGCACGGCGAGCAAGGGGCAGAGAGGGATGACGTGACGCCAAAGTGGTGACCAATGCCGTGGCTAAAGGTAGGCAGGCTGGACACCGTGGGGTCACCCTTCCCTCCCCTCCGGATCCCACCTCTCCCCCACCATGTTGAAGTTTTCAAGAACACAGTCCCTCCTCCCCAGCCCCATCGCCCTGCCCTGGTCGTCTCTCACCCACTATCTCCTGGGCCTCATCAAGTCTTCCCCTTCCTCCCGCCTCGCCGTTTCCTCAGTTTATCACTCCCTTCTGTCCTCACTTATTTCTCCGTGGACCTTCAATGGCCAATAATTTCAACTACTCTTTCTCTCATCACACCCTCCACTCCCTTTCCCCTGACATCCCAGTGAAGCCAGCCCGGCAATGCCAACGAGAATTCACGGGCCCAGTCTTCTCTGCAGGAGTGTCTGAGGGAGGCGGTACAAAGAGTGGTTTGGTGGCATCAGAGTGCACGACGGACTTCCAACCCAGCCAGACACGGGTGTGAATCCCAGGGTGGCCGCTTCTTCCTGAGTGAACTCAGTCTGAGTGAACAGGGCTGTTGGGAGGAATAAGTCAGGTGGGGAGAATAAAACACCCACCCGACCCAGGGCTTGGAATGTAACAGGCGCTCAATTCCCCTCATCCCCAAGCCCCACAGCCAGGCCGTGAGCCCTGCTCTGGAAAACCACCCAGCTGTGCAAGTAGAGGATTCTCCCCTCAGCAGGCCTCAGGTGCAGCAACCTTCCACTCATCCTCGTCCCCACCCTGCCCCTGGTCCCCCGAAGCCGTTCCCAATCTTTGCTCCTTTCTTCAAGCTCTTGACCCATCTGCCACCTCACTCCACCAAGAAAATAAAGGCCTCCAGGCATGAAATCCATCAACGTCCTCTATTCCAGTCCTTCGGTGTCCTCACCCCTGTTGCTGTCCATCTTTGAACAAAAGGAGTCCCTTCTCCAGCCCAATCCCTGGTCCCATCCATCCCCTTCTGCCTCCTTCCCATCCTGATTTCACCAACTAGCTTTTCCTCACCTGGATATTCAACTTCCCTCTTCCACCTTCTTTCTCTCAGCCCACAAACAGCTCTCCCACGACCCTGCCCATCCCCCAAGCTCTCCTGCTCCCCTTCTTCCTCCCTTTGCCCGCCTTCCTAACGGAGGGGTCTCCGCTCTGCCCCCACTCCCTCCTTGCCCCATCACTTCTCAACCCACTGCAACTCACTCAGCCCCCACCACGCTAAGGACATTGACTAAGGCAGAGATTTCAAACTGTGACTTTAATCCAGCCCTCACAGAGTATAAACGTTTTTGAAATTATTGCTAAGATAAAGAATTGTGATATTTCTTATAAAAATCCAGATCTCTGACTTTTCTTGAAAATTCTGAGGCTCTGATCACTGGGCCCACATTCCTGCTTGGCAACAATCAACTAGAGCCAATGGTGGTGCCTTCTTAGGTGGCCATATGCTTTTTAGGTTGCCACAGAACCCACTACTTCCTACTATTACCCTGCTAATCTCATCTATTGCTACCCCAGTTCACAGCCCCTGCCTTCAAATCTCTCCTGTTATCTTAACATCAAGCCAATAAGCTAATAAAATCAATCAAACCAACAGCACTGTGAAGCTGTGGTCTGGCTTAGCTCTCTGGGACATCAGTGGTGCTGGCCCTCAGAACTGTTCCTCTTGGCTCTCACAACATGGCACTTCCTTGATGTTTTTCCTCTTTGAAGATTCCCTCTCAATATCCCTCCCTAGCACCTCTTGCCTGGCTAACACTTAAGTCTTGATCTTCCCTAGGGTTCCTCCTTGGTCTTCTTCTGTCCTGTCTTTCCATACTCTTCCTGAGCTGGCTTGTGTTCTTTGTGGTGTCACCCTGGAATGAGGTCACCCTTGTGTCCAGGCAATACACCCATGAGTATTGGGCATTCCAACCGCCAACTGGACTGCTCCATCTGGGAGTCCTGCAGCCTTCTCAAGTCAACCTCAACATATTCAAAAACAACAACCCTGCTCTCTCCTGTTTTGACTACTAGCACCCCTAGCACTCCTAGCTACCCATCCAGACAAGAAACGTTGGATTCACTCCGGAAGCTCCTTCTCTCTCACTATCTATGTCCCACTGGACACCACATCCTTCATTTGCTCCCTACACATTGTTTAGCTCTCTCCCTTCTTCCCCTCCGCCGCCACCACCCTGGGTCATGCTCTCGTCCTCTCCCGCTGCTCCCACTGCAACAGCCGCCCACACCGCCCCGTCCGTTCCCATTCCCCACGTCGCAGCAGAGTTTGCTTTTAAAACATTTCAAACCTGTTCACGCGGTGGACTCCTGGGAGTCATGGTGCTCTTTGGACAGCACCATAAATATTGTGCACTTGAGTTACAAATAATTTTACTAGTAGGAGATACTATTAATTTATCCATGTGTAGCTTAATGGACCTCATTTATTTAAATGGATTGTATTTCTGAATTTCTCTATTACTTTTAACTTACATCCCTTTCATTGGCTTCTTGATTCTGACGCTTGCAGACACTGAATGTTTAATGAAATTTTATAGAAGAAAAACCAACAATTGAGAAAATAACCTTATTTTTTCTTTAAATGGAGAAGACTAGGACTGCTTGAGTCTGAGGGGCCACACCAATTCTCCGTGGGATCAGAGTTAAATAACTACTCTTTTAAAATGCAGATTTTCCAGCCTGGGCAACATAGCGAGACCCCATCTCTAAAAATATTTTTGAAATTAGCCAGGTACGGTGATGTGTGCCTATAGTCCTGGCTACTCACTTGGGAGTCTGAGGCAGGAGGATCGCTTGAGACCAGGAGTTAGAGTCTGCAGTGAGCTATGATCTGGCCACTGCACTCCAGCCTGTGCGACAGAGCGAGACCTTGTCTCTAAAAATAAATAAAATAAAATAAAATGCAGATTTGATCTTGTTACTGTCCAGGTGAAAAACTTTCGATGGCTCTCTATTGCCTAAAGCCTAGGGTCAGTGACATGGCTCAGAACATCCCTTGTGACCTGGCCCTAACCCACCGTTCTGGGTTCTGGCATGTCCCTCACGAGCCGCCCACCCCACAAGGCAGACCACATGCGGTTCTCTGATGAGGATGGCCTGCCGCTCCTTGGGCCCTGTGCCTGCCATTCCATAAGTCTGAATCCCCTTCCCCCTTCAAGGCCAGGTGAGAAGGCAAATAAATGGAACAACCGTGGAGAGAGGAGATGTGGCAGAGAGCAAGGGGCCTGAACCAGCCCTGCGGGGCATTACCTGCTCCCCGGAATAGCTGAGCGCTGGGGTCCCCGGCTGTTGGCGCTGCCTCTGGCCCCAGCCTGCTTCTGCTGCTGCTGCCCTGGCCGCTGCTGCCACAAGTCCTCTTCCAACACAACAAACTCACTTTTGTTTCCAGTTAAGCACCAGGGGAGGCGCGGGGAGAGGAGAAGGGGTGGGGGGAGAGCATGAGGGAAGGAATGTGTGAGGACTGGGGAGGTGAAGAGGGAAGGCTACACGGAGAGAGGATAGAGACGTACGTGGGAGAGAGATCGTGTAAATTGTGTGGGTGAGAGAGGAAAACTATAGTGAGAGTGAATTAAAGATACTGTGAGTGAGAGAGAGGGAGGGGGGAGAGAGGGAAGTCAGGTGCCCTGCAGAGAGACAGGCTCGGTGGCAGCTGAGCACCTGGGAGAAGACTGGCCAAACTGCCCCTTTACCCCCCTCCCCTCCCCCTTCCTGCCATGCTGGGGGCTCTAGAAGAGCCCAGGGCCCTCTCCTCAGGCCCCTTTATGAAGGCATAGGTAGGATTTGCCTTGAGACTCCCTGGGGTCTCCTCTGAGCCTTGGCAGCAGGTGGGCTGGCTGGAGAGTGGCAGCCCCCAGGGCGGAGGTGGGGTTGTTGGGGGGTGTTGGCTGTGGGGTCTCATATTTCACAGCAAGCAACGCCTGGTCAATAATGTGCTACGTAGCTGGTTTCTCTCCTTCCCCAACTTTAAACCCAAACTCCTGATCCTCTTCCTGCTCACTCACCTCTAAGACAAAGTGCCAGATGGCAGCACTCAGTGGGTGTTTTCTGAGAGCCCACGGATAATGGGACCTGGTCACCTCAGGGTGTGTGGTGAACCCACTGGGGAATTATTTTGCTCTTCTGAGAAACTCCTAATCTCCTGGGTTTGGTTCAACAAGTGCTTACTGAGTACTTAGAATGTGCCAAGGTTGATTAGAGGTCACTGAGCGGCAGCGGCTGCTCCAAGGAGCTACAAGCCCTGAATTCACGATGTCTTAGAGCTCGGAGGGAGCTTAGTGATGGTCAAATCCAAACCCCTCATTTCACGGTTGAGAAAACCGAGAACCAGGTCACCCACACAAGGCCCCCAGGTTAGCAGAGCCTGGGGAGGGCCGACAGCTCCTGACATCCTTCCCCTGCTGCCCTACCAGCTGGCTCCACGGGCCACACTTTCCTACCCAAGGTTCAAGGATCAAGGATGCCCATTTTAAAGCTGAGAAGACAGAAGCAGAGGGTCAGGGGCGCCAAGGAAACACCACCACCACATAGACTCCTGCAGTGGGCATTCCCGGAGTCCCCGCCTCAGTGGGTCCTTGGCAGGGCAGCGAGTGCTGGCCGTGGCTGAGGGTCGCAGGCCCTGCAGCTCACACTCACTGTGGCTGAGGTCCACCCAGCTCTCCTGAGCAGCTGCAGCAGGTCACACCTGTGGGTGACCTCAACTTGCAAAGAAAGATTGCTAAGGACACCAGGTAGATTCTGCTTGTTCATTAGGTGCTTGAGCAGCCCAGACCTGGGCTCCACTCCTGACTCTGCTGATGACTGCAGTAGGATGTTGGCAAGGCTTTAAGCTCTCTGAGCCTTAGTTTCCTCATTTACGAGGTGGGCGTAATCACACCTACCTCAGTGGATTGTGGCTGGCACAGTGCTTGGTGTATACCAGTGGCTCAGTAAATGATATTGCTGTTACTGTTATTGCCAGTAGGTGCGACGCTTCCTCCCTTACTACCAGTCATCCAGTCACTAGCTTGTCCCCTCCAAACAGTCCAAGGGCTCAACCTTTCTCAGCTTCCAGACCCGTACTCCCCCCAGGCCCCTCCCCTCTCTCTGCCCCTCCCTCCTGCCCACAGAATGGACAGTTCACCACATGCTGGGCTATTGGATCAGGATTTCTCTACGGCTCCTCAGAAGTAAGGAGAAATGCCACAGGTGATAGCCCCTCTGTTCTACAGCTAACAGCGAGTCACACAGCGACGGCCCCACCGTAGGAATGGAGTCAACCGCAGCTGCGGGGAGAGACCAGCCTTAGGAGGCACAGCAAAGGCAGCACTGGAACTGTGCTGTTACTGGCTGGGGACTGACTGGTTGTTGGGTGAGCAATGCACAAAGTGATCTAGTGGACTGCAAACCAGAGGCAGCGTGGACTGCAATTCCTGGTTGAAGACTCAGGGGGCATTTATGACCCCGGGGGTGGCAGCATCAGGACAGGGTCCTGTGGTCATCAGGTCTGGGCAAGACCTTTCAGAGGTTCCCTCTCTGTTAGGCTCCCCAGTGAATCGCTGGGCAGTCAGCTTTGAGAGGTCAGGTTGGGCCCCTGATGTGGGGCTCACACAGCAGGGCATCCAATGCACATTAGCTGGGCCAATGCATCTGACTGGTTAGCGCTCCACTGGGACTAGCCTCAGCAAGAAAGGAGCCAAGAACAAGGAAATGGGGCTAGGGCTGGAGTGGAGGGGGCCTCTGAGTATTGGGGAGTGGGAGACAGAAACTGAGGGTGTCATTGTGGCTCTGACTTGGGCAGTGCATAGGCAATATATATAACCAAGGTGTTGTACCCCCATAATATTCTGAAAAAAAAAAAAAAGAAACTGAGGGGGCCAAAGTCATTCTTGCTGATTGTGCGAAGTGGGTCTTTGAGAGGGGACTTGGAGACCTAGTTTCATGGGCAATGAAGTTCATGGGCTGTACACAAACCCCAAATGTGTTCTCTGAGAGAGGAAAAGGAGACAATCTGCCACTTGTGTTTATGGGAATCCCTCCTGTGGTAGGTGGCTTTGGGATGTCTGCCCATACCATGTCCCCCACCCCCACAAGGACAACCCCCTCGCAGCCATGTTTGCGTAACATGACCGGGTCCCTGGGCCTTTCCTGCTGGATTCTGGGAGAGAGAACATGTAAACTGGAAGCGGAGGCACAGGGAGGCAGATAGGGCTGGGCTGCAGAGAGAGAGCAAGCAGACTAGAGGGAGGCAGTGTGGGAGGCCATGCAGACCCAGAGAGGGGACTGGGAGGGCGCCGAGTCCACCACTTGAGCCTGGCTCTTTGTTCTGCTTTGGGACTATAAGAAACTCCTTTGCTCTTGTAACATAAACAATCTCTTTCTCCCGCCCCCCTTTCTCTCTCTCCCCCCTCCTTGCCCAAGCCAACTCAAGTAGGTTTCTGATACTGTGAAAAAATTACCTTCTTGATCATGAGTCCCCTTTGTATGAAATTCTAGGGTGTGGAGATTTTCTTCCGTGTACCTTCTTGAAAACTGTAAGTGTAAGGGTTATAGAAGAATGTTGAGTCACTGGCATAATAGTTAGAATAAGAAGGAACAGGGAGGCGGTGGCTCAGCCTGCCTGTAATCCTAGTGCTCAGGGAGGCCCAGCCGGGGCAGGAGGATCGCTTGAGCTTCAGTGTTTGAGGCTGCAGGGAGCTATGATGACGCCACTGCACTCTACCCAGGGTGACAGAGTGAGACTCTGTCTCACAAAAAAAGGAAATTGAACCCCCCTCCTCACTTCCCCCCACCTTCATTTAAATGAAAAAAAAAAAAAAAAAGAAGGAACAGGGAATCAGTGAAGGAGAAGGGAGTGAAGCAAAGGCAGGGCAGGCCTAAGGAAAGGCAAGAAGGTCAGCAAAACGCACTTGGCCCTGACCCTGGAGAGGGGAAGGCACTCAGCGGGGCCCGAGGGGCTGGCAGAGCCCAGCAAGTGCATGGCTGGCCCCCAAAAGTGCTCATGATGGAGCTGAGGCTGGAGGAGATCTTGGTGTGTTGGGGGATGGGAGAAGATCCAGCCAAGGCTAACTGAAAAATTCAAATAAGAGACCCTCAGCCTTTCCCATCTGTGTGCCCCATGCCGCTCTGCTCCTCCGGGCCTGGGAAGGGCAACAGCCTCAGTGTGAAATCAGAAAGGCCCCAGCATTTGTAGGAGACCCCACAGAGAAAAAAGGACCCATCTTATTGGGGGCAGGGGGCAGACGTGGACATTTCTGGAGAGCCAAAATGGTAAAAGGCAATTAATTATACTTCATCCATTATTCATGATTTAAGATGTATAAAATGTCTCCCAGTCTTTAGTTCACATGTTGTCCTTGCTGTTTTGTTTTAGTAAATATAAATGCAGCAAAGTGACAAAATTTTCATTTAAAACCAAAACAGACAGCTGCTGCCTCTTCCTTCTCAGTCAAGAGGGGCACGGAAGCCTAATTATGTCAGTGGAAGTTGAATCTTTTTTTTTTTTTCTGAGATAGAGTCCCAACTCTGTTGCCTGGGCTACAGTCCCATGGCATCAGCCTAGCTCACAGCAATCTCAAACTCCTGGGAGAGCCCGGCCTCAAGCTCCACCACACCCAGCAAATTTTTTCTATTTTTAGTAGAGACGGGATGGGGGTCTCACTCCTGCTCAGGCTGGTCTCCTGAGCTCAAGCGATCCTCCCGCCTCGGCCTCCCAGAGTGCTAGGATTATAGGCGTGAGCCACCGCTCCCGGCTTCAGAGTAGATGTTTTAGAGAAAAATTTATCTTCTACCCCAACTCTTGCTCCTCCTTCATCGAAAATGGGGACAGAAAGACAACATGAAACGTATCTGTGGTCCTAAGGCCTTGGAACCATGGCAGGCTCCAATATCTGGATAGAAAGCCTTTCTCTCCTTTTACTTCCCATCTTGGGGTGGTTTTGATCTTTTAGTTACCCCAGAGTTGCCCAATACCTGGCGAGTAGAAGAAAGCCTGAATCTTTTTTCATACCCCTCCCATCAGAAGGATCTTATAAGCTACTCAGTACCAATGAGGGCAGCCAAACCAAACAAATGTCCACTTGTAGAGGAAAAAAATTTGGGCTCTGTGCTCTTAAACTGGGTTAATGTGTATAAAGTGAACCAACTATATGTTAAGTGCCTACCAGGCACCATGTGAAGTATCTAATATCTATTTATTAATATATTTCATTTAGCGACTCACAGCAATTTGGTGTGACCAACCATCTGGTTTGCCTGGGACAGACCTGGTTTTAGCCCTGAAAGTCCTGCCTCGCTCGTCCTGGGAAACCCCTCAGTCCCGGGTAGACTGAGACAGTTGGCTGCCCTACAACGATTTTTCACTCTACAGGTGAGGATCCTGAGACTCCAGGGTCTACATACCCAGGTTGGGCTTGGCCGATCTCATTTCTCTTGGGTCTTGGCTTCAGTTCTTATTAGCAGCCTGGAAAAGCAAAAGTGCAACCACATTCCTAAAGTTGCTTCTAATCCTCTTTCTCCTAATGGCCTCTCAAGAAGTCCTCATAGCCAGAAAATGCCTTTTTTCCAGGGCATAAAGTATGGGTCTTACTAATTATCACCACAGCTTGATGATTCTATGCATCATCTGTGTTCTACTTGAATCAAAATCCATTGGCTGCTAAGTATTGACTTCCTAAATTATATTCACATGGGAGCAAGGGGTGGTAAGGAGAGAAAGAGAGAGACAGAGAAGCAATGAACCAACTGCTATGGCATATTAATCCCTACCTGTGCCTTTTGCCATAAGGCAATTTTGCTACTTGGAAGGCTGTAACTCTCAGCCTGTGTCAACATGGTGACTGACCAATGGCATCTCACAAAGGAAAGCAGTGTAGTGGAAGGGCATGCACACAAGCTGTGGGGTCAACAGACCTGCTTTTATTTCCCAGTTTCACTGATTATCAGCTGCATCATGCTACATTGCTTTGAACCTTAGTTTCCCAATCTGAAGTTGGGGGTAATAATATCTCCCTTTAGGCGTTGGTGTAGGATTAATTGAGAAGATGTATACTTCCTGACTTTAAACTGTAATACAAAGCTATAGTAATCAAAACAGTGTGGTACTGGCACAAAAACAGACACAGACCAATGAAACAGAACAGAAGGCCCAGAAACAAACACACACATATGTGGTCAACTAATATTTGACAAGGGCGGCAAGAATACACAATGGGAAAAGATTAGTCTCTTCAACAAATGGTATTGGGAAAACTGGATATGCACATGCAAGAGAATGAAAGTGGACCCTTATCTTATACCACTCACAAAAATTAACTTGAAATGGATTAAGAACTTAAATGTAATACCGGAAACCATAAAACTCCTAAAAGAAAACAGGGGAAAAGCTCCTTGACATTGGTCTTGGCAATGATTTTTTGGATATGACACCAGAAGCATAGGTAACAAAAGCAAAAATAAACTAGTGGGACATAATATTAAAAAGTTTCTGCATGGCAAAAAAAATTGCAAACTGTATATCTGATAAGGGGTTAATATCCAAAATATATAAGGAACTTATACAACTCAATAGCAAAATAACAAACAATTCAATTTTAAAATGGACAAAGGAAGCCTGGTGCATGGTACACACCTGTCGTCCCAGCTACTTGGGAGGCTGAGATGGGAGAATCGCTTTAGCCCAAGAGTTTGAGACCAGCCTGGGCAACATAGCAAGACTTCGTCTCTTAAAAAAACATGGGCAAAGGACCTGAATAGACATTTTTCTAAAGAAGACATACAAATGGCCAATAGGTACATGAAAAAGTGCTCACATCACTAATCATCAGGGATGCAAATCAAAACCAAAGTGAGATATCACCTCATGCTATTTTGGCTATTATCAAAAGGCAAGAGATAACAAGTGTTGGCCAAGACATGGAGAAAAGGGAAATCTTCTGCACTGTTGGTGGGAATGTAAATTGGCACCATCATTAGGGAAAACAGTATGGAGGTTCCTCAAAACATTAAAAATAGAACTATCAGATAATCCAGCAATCCCACTTCTGGGTCTATGTATCCAAAGGAAACAAAATCAATATCTCAAAAAGATACCTGCACTCCCATGTTTACTTCAGCATTATTCACAATAGCCAAACCATAGAAACATCCTAAGTATCCACTGACGGATGAAGGGATAAAGAAAATGTGGTGTATATATAAATATATACAATGGAATATTATTCAGCCATAAAAAGAAGGAAATCTTGCCATTTGTGACAACATGGAAGAATCTAGAGGGCATTATGCTAAGTGAAATTAGCCAGAAATACTGCATGATCTCACTTATATGTAGAATCTAAAAAAGTTGAACTCATAAAAACAGACAGTAGTACAGTGTTTACCAGAGGTTGGGGGGTGGGAGATGGGAGATGTTAGTCAAAGATGAAAACGTTCTGGCGGTCTAATGCACAGCATAGTAACTATGGTTAATAATACCATATTGTATACTTGAACTTTGCTAAGAGAGATCTTATGTGTTCTTACCCCCCCACACACAAAAATGTAACTATGTGAGGCAATGGATGTCTTATCTAATTTGATTATGGTAATAATTTCACAATGTATATTAAATCATCATATTGTATACCTTAAATATATACAATGTTATTTGTCAATTATAGCTTAATAAAACTAGAAAAGAAAAGATACATAAATTTCCTTTTCTTTAATACTCCAGCTGCCTTTTGTAGCTAATTTTTACTTATCATTTAAGGCTCACCTCAGGCACCACCTGCTCCAGGAAGCCTGTGTTTCTCCTCTCCCCTCACCCACCACCCCAGCCTATGTACTCCTGTTTCTCCTCCCATAATTCCCTGTGCAGACCGCCATCAACACACCTGTTTGTGGGCCTGTCTTCCCCAGGTGTGAGAGGTTTTCTCCAAGGGGCTCTAAGACGATCCAGACGGCAACTCTGAAGCAAGGGGCTGGCTTCCCCGCATAGGGTAGGAGCTGGCACGGGAAGGACCAGGAGGCCTCGGCTGGCCTCCTTCCTGGCCCTGACCTTCTGTGGGACTGAGGACCAGCAGTTGCCTGGGCCTCAAGGGGCATGACAGCAGGGACTTCACAATGTTCTGTAGGTTTGAATGTGGTTCAAGGAAGCGTCAGATTTCTTTAGGGCAGTGGATCTCTAACCAGGTACACTGTGGAACTTAGAAAGTATGGACACCCAAGCCCCATTCCACGTCTAATGTGTCAGGCAGCTGCCTTGTGTATTTTAAAACTATTATGATGGTTAGGAACCCTAGAGTGTACGTTAAAGGTACCCTCGTAGGTCTCTCTGAAAGGAATAAAAGTAAGTTACCTGGCCTTTGCTTCAACCTTATAGTTACGATTTTTAATACTATACATTTAGTTAACAAAATTATAATGACCTGTCATTCTCAGAGTGCTTTCACAGTTACATTTAATAAGTACAAATCCCCATCACATGCATGTCTTGTTGGATCCTTGCCAGTACTCTGTAAGGCCCAAACTGAGGGTGTCTCTTCTCTATCCTCCATCTGCACAGTTTGCCTGATGCTTGGGGCCCAGCCACGTCCTGCCACCTCGCCTGGTCCAGGCCCCTCCGCATTCTGCAGGAGCCTCCTCTCCTATGAAGTGGGAGTTCCCACTTGGGCTATGTGGCTAGGCCAGCTGGACCCCCTGCCTAGGTTGTCTGTATGGATTTGCAGAATAGACAGGACACTCAGGGAGGAAAAACACATGTGGTCAAGTGCCCTACAGCAAAGAAAAGTGGGAGATCAGGCAATTATCCAGACGGTGCAGTTTAAACGATTCTGGCACTTTTTATTTTCTCTTCCACAGGGCATTGGCACTGACCCTGTAATGTGGCAGGAGCAGGATTTATAGCTGCACCACACGCACAACGCCCATTTTGCTTGGAAGAAGTGAATGACTAAGGGCTGAGCCTTCCACCACCCCATGAAGAATGGCAGGAACCAACGCAGCCCCCACAGGCTACAGAAAAATCACTGTGGCTGTTGACTTTGTTGGCAAGCTTTGTGGCTTTCTTAAACCAGTGTGTCTGGGACTGGGGTCTGCAAGGTATTCTTAGGGATAGATGGATTCTACTTGAGTTTTTAAATTTTGTGTTTCTATTTAGATGATAATATTAAAAAGGTTTCTTTTATTAGATATAAGGGCAAAACTTTTCTTTGGTTATAATTCATAATTGGAAGATATTTTTATGGAATAAAACTCTAGTTGGTTACATTGTTTCTCAAACTGGGATAAGTGGCTCCCTGGGGCCCTGTAAATATACAAATGCATTTCCATGGGTCCACAAGCCTTTATTTTCTTTTTAAAAAGGGGTCCTTACTTTACTGCAGCTTGAGAGACATGGCCTGACATTTCCTGTCCTCCCCAGGAGCTCCCATTCTCTCTCGCCTGTTCCACAGCCACACCAGAAACAAGCCAGAAACATACATGGTATGGGAAGAGCAGGCTGTGAAGGAAATGTACCAAATATACAAACATACCCAAGGATTCTACATTCTCTCACCTTTGGTTTGCAGTTAAAACCAGTGTCCCCTTAACTAAACCATAAACCTTCAAAGCAATGTAAAATTCACCATATATAACCACTTCTGTGGTGATGTTCACCTCCTCCAAACTCTTTGAGCAGAAAACACCAACTCTAAACTGCTTTCCTCTTCTCTGGCTCAGGAGGGACCCAGCAGACTTGACTTTCAAAGGGGTGACCTTATCCCTGAACATGGGGGAGGTGGTGGGGTGAGAGGTGAATGCTCCCAGAGACCATGTCAGTGTGCATGCAGCACCCAGAATCAACATGGGGAGCAGGAGGTCTTCCCACCAGGCCTGCTTCCCCCTTGGTCTCTGATGTTCCTACCTCTGAGCACGTGTGTGTGTGTGTGTGTGTGTGTGTTGTATTTTAATCAGAGCCCACCTCTTACACTGGACTCCTCCAAAGGATTCCCCCTTACCCCATCTCCTACATGGATACATTTACTCTGGAAAAGCCACGGGCCCTGGTTGACTTGGTGCCAATGAGGGGGGTTGTACAGAGCTCTGCAGGGTTGGAGGTGGCTCTGGTGGCCTTTGGGACGAGGTGTATCAGGTCTCCTGCTGGGACACTAAGACACAATCATTCACTGCTTCTGACACCCTTTGAAGGCGTAGATGGTAAAATAAACTAATTTTGCCATGCTTAAGACGGTGGAAATATATAATAGAAACCAATTAAATACCGTTATTAGGCAGGTTTGGGATATGCTGAGGGTGAAATCTTGCCCCCAGAAACATCGGTAAAGTCTAGAAAGGATAAAATGTCATAATTGTGCTCTAAGGATTCCAGTCCTTTTTACTTCTCTTAAGATTGATAGTTTTCTTTCCACAGGAAGGAGTGAAAGACTGATTTTTAATTAGACCAGAACTGATTTCTGCAGAAGGAGAGGAGGGCCTCAGGGGCTTTGCTGTCCCGGGAGAACGCTTCCTAGGGGTCTGCGAGCTATGATGCAGGGCCACTGGACAATCCTGAACCGTTCCTTTAAGCTCAAGGGGGGAGAGAGGGTGGCGGTGAGATAAAAGGACTTCAGTTTACTGAGCACGATGCCTCATGCCAAACGGTCTGTTTGTTATTGGTTCTTAGGGCAACGGCCATGTGGCCCCTAGGAATTTGGAAATGAGGGAAGTAACTGAGAATTAAACCATGAAATCAACACAGAATGGGTCAGAATGGAGGTCTCAAAGTCCCCAGCGAGAGATAGAGGGCTCCAATCTGACCGAAACATCTTGCATTAGTGTGGTACATTTGTTACAATTAATGAACCGATACCGATTACATTATTATTGACTATTGTCTATAGTTTACGTGAAGGTTCACTCTTCCTGTGTCCATGAGCAGGTGAGCAATGGAGGCAGAGCAGAGGGGCTCCGGGGGCAAAGCTGAGCCACGTGGGGTGTTACCCACATTCTCCAGAGAATCCTCCCTGCCCTGCCGGGCCCCACCTGGACCCCCTAGCAGGGTGGCTCCCAGAATACGCCCCTCGAGGGACTCACGAGTCCTGCTGATGAGATCCACGCTGCTGTCCCGGCTGCTTGCCTGGCTCCCTGGGCCAGTCAGCTCCTGCTGCGGCTTGTCCGGCCGCAGGCCCCAGTGGACGTTTTGCAGGCCTGAAAGACGTCCCTTCTGGTCACTTTTTCTTTGGGGGTAGCCGGGGACTGGAAACCCAGTGTGGATAGACGGGCAGTCTGTGGGCACAGCACAAAAGAGGGGGGAGGCAGAGTTACTGAAAATTGGCATTTTTTCCATAATATCCACCAGTTACAGAGATGGGGCCCCGGAAGCAAAATGAAAGACCTGGGGTGCTGGGATGGGGCCACTGCCCAAGGCTTGGGTTTGACAGAATTCCATTTCTGAACCAGCTAAACAGTTGCTGGAAGGGATATCCTCAGCGCTGTCATTAGAATTCTGTTAGAATGGGCAGAACTCCCATCTCCCCCGTCTTGCTTGTCCAGAGCAGTAATTACTAGATAGGGCTTATGACACATGGTCCAGGAGACAGTCCCTTGTTGGGTCACAGACGTAGTTCAAAATGCCAAGTCCTGTCTTTTGTTGTTATGGGAAAGGCATATGCATTTCCATTGAGTGACATTTTTACTAATAATCAAGACTACTTACCAGAAAACTATTTATCAGAAAAGTGAGTTATTAAGAGTTTCTCAAACCTGGCTTTATAAACTAAAATTTTCAAGAACCAGAGTTATTGAGAACCCTAATTCAGAATTCCGCTAAAAAGCCTACTGTATAATCCTGGGTAACACACAAAACCCCGCCTGGTCTGTGCCCACAGAGGCAGCTGGAATCTCCTCAGCTCTGAGGAAGGACATTGTTACCAGTTTAACATCAGTGTTGTCTGCAGTAGGTCAACAATTTTTTAAATAATTGATATATTTCTTAGTACAGTTTTAGATTTACAGAATAATTGAGCAGATAGTCCATAGAGTTCAATGTACCTACCCTCACCTCCACCTCCACAGTTTCCTGTTATTAGCATCTTGCATTAGTGTGGTACATTTGTTACAAGTGATGAACCAATATTGATACATTATTAACTGTACTCTATAGTTTACATTAAGGTTCACTCTTCCTGTTCTATAGCTACTTCTGTGGGTTTTGACAAACACATAATAACATGCATCAACAATTACTGCATCATATAGAACAGTTTCACTATCCTAAATAGCCTCTGTGTTTCATCTGTTCATCCCTCTCCTTCCTCCCCCCACCCCTTTTTACTTACTAGCTCCATAATTTTGCCTTTTCCAAAATGTTATAGAATTGGGATCTATTCTGTTCCATTGATCAATTTGTCTATTCTTTTGCCAGTATCACACTGTCTTGATTATAGCACCTTTATAGTAAGTCATTTAAGTTGGGTAGTGTCAGTACTCTACCTTTGTTCTTCAGTATTGTGTTGGCTATTCTGGGTCTTTTGCTTTTTCATATAAACGTTAGAATCAATTTGTCAGTATCCAAAAAAAAAACTTTCTAGAATTTTGATTAGGATTTTATTGAATCTATAGGTGAAGTTGGGGAGAACGGATACCTTAACAATATTGAACTTTCCTATTCATGAACATAAAATATCTCTCCCAGTGATATGTAGATCTTTGATTTCTTTCATCAGCTTTAGTTTTGCTCATGTAGATCCTATATATAGTTTGTTAGGTTTATGCCTAAAATATTTTTGGTGTTAATGCAAATGGTATTATGTTTTAAATTTCAAAGTCCAATTGCTGGTGTGCAGGAAAGCAATTGACTTTTGTACATTAACCTTATATCCTGCAACCTTATAATAATCACTTATTAGTTCCAGGAGTTTTTTGGTCAATTCTTTGTTATTTTCTACATAGATAGTTATGTCATCTGTGAACAAAGACAGTTTTATTTCTTACTTCCCAACCTATATTCCTTTATTTACCTTTTTTGTCTTATTGCATTAGCTAGAATTTCTAGTATAATATTGAAAAGGGGTGGTTAAAAGGGATATCTTTGTCTTGTTTCTGATCTTACTGGGAAAGCTTTGAGTTTCTCACCATAAAATATGATGTTAGCTATAGGTTTTTTGTAGATTTTTTTAAATCAAATTGAGAAAGTTCCCCTCTAATCCTAGCTTACAGAAAGTTTTTATTATGATTAGGTGTTGGATTTTGACAAATGCTTTTTCTGCCTCTATTTATATTATCACATGATTTTTCTTCTTTAGCCTGTTCATATGATGGATCACCTTAATTGATTTTTGAATACTGAACTTGCCTTGCATACCTGGGATGTATCCCACTGGGTCATAGTGTATAATTCTTTATACATTGTTGGATTTGATTTGCTAATATTTTGTTGAGGATTTTCGCATTTATGTTCACGGGAGTTATTGGCCTGTAGTTTTCCTTTCTTGTAATCTTTATCTGGTTTTGGTATTGGGATAATGCTGATCTCATAGAATGAGTTAGAAAGTATTCCCTCTGCTTCTGTTTTCTGGAAGAGATTGAGAGATTGTAGAGAATTGGTATCATTTCTTCCTTAAATGTTTGGTAGAATTCACCAGTGAATCCATTGAGGCCTGGTATTTTCTTTTTTTGAAAATTGTTAATTATTATTATTATCTATTATTTCTTTAATAGGAATAGGCCTATTCAGATTATCTATTTCTTCTGTGTCAGTTCTGGTAGTTTGTGTCTTTCAAGGAATTAGTCAATTTTACCTACGTTATCAAATTTGTAGGCATAGAATTGTTCATAATATTCTTTTATTATCCTTTTACTGTCCATGGGATCAATAGTGATGACCCCTCTTCCATTTCTGATGTTAGTAATGTATGTCTTCTCTCTTTTTTTCTTGGCTAGCCTGGCTAGAGGTTAATTTTATTAATCTTTTCAATGAGCTAGCTTCGGTTTCACTGATTTTCTCTATTGTTTCCTGTTTCCAATTTCATTTATTTCTGCTCTCATTTTTATTATTTCTTTTTCCTTCTTGCTTTAGAATTATTTTGCAATTCTTTCTCGTTTGCTAAAATGGAAGGTTAGATTGTTTATTTTAGATCTTTCTTCTTTTCTAATATATGTTTTCAATGCTATAAATTTCCCTCTAAGTACTACTTTTGCTGCATCCCACAAATTTTGGTAAGTAGAATTTTCATTTTCACCTAGTCCAAAATATTTTAATTTCTCTTAAGATTTCTTCTTTGACTCATGTGTTATTTAGAAGTATATTGTTTAATCTCTAAATATTTTGAGATTTTCTAGCTATCTTTCTTTTTTTATTTTTATTGAGTTTTTTTTCCTTAGAGATTCAGGGGGTACAAATATAGTTTTGTTACATGGATATATTGTGTAGCGGTGAAGTCTGGGCTTTTAGTGCAGCCATCACCCAAGTAGAGTACACTGTACCCATTAAGTAACTTCTCATCTCTCATGCCCCCCCAGCCTCCCACCTTTCCAAGTTTCTAATCTATTATTTCATTCTCTATGTTCATGTGCACACATAATTTAGTTCCCATTTATAAGTGATAACATGTGGTATTTGGCTTTCTGTTTCTGAGTTATTTCACTTAAGATAACTCCAGTTCCATCCATGTTGCTGCAAAAGGCATGATTTCCATCTTTTTTATGGCTTAGTAGTAGTCTATGGTGTATATATACCACATTTTCTTTATCCAATCATCCATTTATGGACACTTAGGTTGATTCCATTTCTTAGCTATTGTGAATAGTGCTGCAATAAACATATAAGTGCAGGTGTCTTTTTAATATAATGATTTCTTTTCCTTTTGGTAGATATCCAGTAGTGGGATTGCTGGATTGAATTGGTAGCTCTATTTTTAGTCCTTTGAGAAATCTCTATACTAGTTTTGGTTTGTTTGGGTTTTGTTTTTGTTTTCATTTTTCTGAGACAGGGTCTTGCTCTGTTGCCCAAGCTAGAGTGTAGTGGCATCATCATAGCTCACTGCAACCTCAAACTCCTGGGCTTAAGTGATCCTCCTCCCTCAGCCTCCTGAGTAGCTGGGACTATAAGCACGCACTACCACACTCAGCTAATTAAAAATTTTTTTTTGTAGAGATGGGTTCTCATTATGTTGCTCAGGCTGGTCTTGAACTGGGCTCAAGTGATCCTCCCACCTCAGCCTCTCAAAGTGTTAGGATTACAGGCGTGAACCATTGCACCCAGCCCCCATATTGTTTTCCATAGGGGTTGTACTAATTTACATTCCCACCAACAGTGTATAAGTGTTCCTTTTTCTCTGCATCCTCACCAACATCTGTTATTTTTTTTTTTTACTTTTTAATAATAGTCATTCTGACTGGTGTAAGATGGTATCTCATTGTGATTTTAATTTGCATTACTCTGATGATTAGTGATGTTGAGCATTTTTTCACATGCTTATTGCCCATTTGTATGTCTTCTTTTGAAAAATGTCTGTTCATGCCCTTTGCCCACTTTTTAATGAGTTATTCTGTTGTTGTTTTTAAGTTGTTTGAGTTCTTTGTAGATTCTGGATATCAGTCCTTTGTTGAATGCATAGTTTGCAATCCAGCTATCTTTCTGTTACTGATTTCTAGTTTAATTCCATTGTGGTATTAGAACATACTTTGTGTGACTTCTATTCTTTTCAATTTGTTCAGATGTGCTTTATGGCCTGGCATGTCATCTATCTTGGTGAATGTTCCATGTGAGCTTGAGGAGAATGTGCATTCTTATGTTGTTGGGTGAATTATTCTATAAATGTCAATTAAGTCCAGTTGAGTAATGTGTTACTCAGTTCAGCTATATCTTTACTGATTTTCTGCCTGCTGGATCTGTCAATTAGTGATAGATGAGTGTTAAAGTCAACTATAATTGTTGATTTGTCCATTCTTCTTGCAGTTCTGTCAGTTTTTGCCTCATGTATTTTAATGATCTGCCGTTAGGTGCATACATGTTAAGGATTATTATGTTTTCCTGGAGAATTGACCCCTTTATCATTATGTAATGCCCCCCTTATCCCTGTTAAAGACAGTTTTTTTCCTCTGAGTTATTCTTTGTCTGAAATTGAGATAGCTATTACTGCTTTCTTTTGATTAGTGTCAGCATGATATATCTTTCTCTATTACTTTACTTTTAATCTATCTGTGTCTTTATATTTAATGTGGGTTTCTTGTTATACAGTTGGGTCTTATTTTTTGATCCACTCTGACACCTTCTGTCTTTTAATTGCTATGTTTAGACTATTCATATTTCAAGTGATATTGATATCATTGGATCAATATCTACCATGTTTGCAACTGTTTTGTGTTCATTGCTCTTGGTCTTTGTTTTTTTAAATCTTCCCCCTTTTTTAAAATTCCTCTTTTTTTTTTTTTTTTAGAGATGGGGTCTCACTATGCTGTCCAGGCTAGCTTCAAACTCCTGGGCTCAAACAATCCTCCTACCTCAGCCTCCCTAGTAGCTGGGACTACAGGCTTGTGCCACTGTGCCCAGCTCCTCATTGGTTTTAATTGAGCATTTTACATGATTCTGTTTTCTCTCCTCTCTTAGCATATCAATCATACTTCTTAAAAAAACTCTAGTGGTTGCCCTAGAGTTTGCAATAGACATTTACAACTAATCTAAGTCCACTTCAAGTAACACTATACTGTTTCTTGAGTAGTGCAGGTACCTTACAGCAGAGTAGTCACAGTTCCTCCCTCCCATCCCTTACAGCATTGTTTGCACCCATCTCACTTATCTATAGGGTATTATCACCCAATACATTGCTGCTATTATTACTCTGAATAGTTACATGTTAAATTAGACAGGAATAATAAGAATAAAGATTGTATTTTACCTTCTCTTACGTGCTTCCTTTCTTTATGTACGTCTGAGTTTCTGACCTGTATCATTTCCGTCTCCCTGAAGAACTTCTTTTAACATTTCTTGCAAGGCAGGTCTACTGGCAACAAATTCCCTCAGTTTTTGTTTGTCTGAGTAAGGCTTTATTTCTCCTTCACTTTTGAAGGACAGTTTCACTGGATAAAAAATTCTAGGTTGGTGGCTTTTTTCTTTCAACCATTTAAATATTTCACTTCACTATCTTCTGGCTTGTATGGTTTCTGACAAGAAGTCTGATGTAATTCTTATCCTTGTTCCTCTGTAAATGTGGTGGTTTTTTGTTTGTTTTTGTTTTTTTATTTTTCTGCCCACGCCCATATGTGGTGTTTTTTCCTCCGGCTTTTTTCAAAACTTTCTCTTTGCTCTTGGTTTTCTGCACTTTGAATGGGTGTGGGTTGTTTGGTATTTATCCTGGTTGGTGTTCTCTGAGCTTCTTGTATTTGTGGTTTAGTTTCTGTCTTTGATTTTGGAAAATTCTCAGCCATTATTACTTCAAGTATTTCTTTTGTTCTTTTCTCTTTTTCTTCTTCTTCTGGTATTCCCATTATGTGTATGTTTTACCTTCTGTAATTGTCCCACAAAATATTGGATATTTTCTTCCATTTTTTTTTTTCATTTTTTTCTTTTTCAGTTTGATATATCTTCAAGATCACTGTTTCTTTTCTTGGCCATGCCCAGTCTACTAATGACCCTACCAAAGACATTCTACATTTCTGTTACAGTGTTTTTTACTTCTAGCATTTCTTTTTTATTCTTTCTTAGAGTTTCCAGTCTTTCTGCTTATATCACCTATCTGTTTTTGTATGTTATCCACTTTTTCCATTAAAACTCTAAGCATATTAATTATAGTTATTTAAATTCCTGGTCTGATAATTCAAAAATCTCTGCTATATCTAAGTCTGATTCTGATGCTTGCTTTGTCTCTTCAGATTGTGTTTTCTCCTGCCTTTTAACTTGTCTTATAATTTTTTGTTGAAAGCCAGACATGATGTATTGGGTAATAGGAACAGAGGTAGATAGGCTTTTAGCATGAGGTTTTCTGTTTCTCTGAGGGCTTAAGGTCAGGCTGCATTTACTATTTGCTACAGCAGTAGTTGTCAGAGGCTTCAATTTCCTCTAGCATCCTTCTTGTTGTATCTTCTGTTGTTTTCAGGTTTCCCTAGCAACTCCTTCTTAAATAGGGTCTGGACCTTGCAATTCTTTCAGTTGTAATCTACTATTATTGTACAGAGACCTGTTGAAGTGGTGGTAAGGTGTGGGGGGAAAGGGAGCATTCTATAGTCCTGTGATTAGGTCTTGGTCTTCTAGTGGGCCTGTACCCATGGGCTGTGACCTTCAGAAGTGCTTCTTTTTCCCTCCTTAATTGAGACAGGAAGGCTAGAGGGGGCTGGAGTTAGGTAATTTCCCTTCCACCAAGTTGGATATGGTTCTGGTGAAGTTGGTGGGTATATCTTTGTTGTAGATAATGTTCTAGGCATATTTCAAAATGGTTACTTTTCCCTCCTTCTGGCCAAACATGAGATTTTTCTCTGATGTTCATTGGGAGAACTGGGGATAGTTCTTCTGGAGGTAAAACACAGGAAAGTGTAAGGACCTCCTTAGACTTGGCCCCTAGGAGGTTTTAACTCTCAAGCTAGTTCACACTCAGCCTCCAACAATTCACTGAAGTTACCATTTAAGTGTTCCTACCAGTTACTGGCTCTAGCAACTTCTGCTTCAGGCAAGCTGATCTGTAGTCTGTATATTTGCCTGTCTCTCCCATATTTGGGGTGGCAATTTCTCCTGATGCTTCAATCCTTTGTTGGATATAAGGAAAGTGATTGATTTTCAGCTTGTTCAGCTTTTTTCTTGTGGTAAAGGTGGGAGTGAGGGCTTTGAAGCTCTTTATGTGTCAAAGTGGAAACCAGAAATCTTGGTTGTCATTTTTGTTACTGCTCTCTTTTACAAATTTCTGTTAGTTTAACTTCAGGTTGGACCTCTTTTGTTTGTTGTAGATCAGTTGGTTAACTCTACAATGCATAATGATGACTATTTGCACCAACAATATCTTTGATTTATAACTTTCTATATTAAGGCTCTAACTTGAATTATTCACACATACTGAATATTAAAGCTACTTTCCTTTTTTGGATCTTTACACTTTATTTTCTTTTTTTCTGAAGGGAAATGAGAGTGGGTGGGATAAATGAGTGGGGACATCTTTTGCCCTGCTTGAGTGTACTGCAGTAAAAACATCTAAGAACCACTTATCTAGGATATGTTTGAATCTGGAATCCCAGGGTGACAATTTGCCCAAGGGCAGGCTGGTCAACAAATGTTGATTATTATGACTACTTTTGAAGCCCAAGAATGGCCACTGAAATTTGAAAGAATGTGGCAGAGTGTGAAATTAGACATTATATTCTTACATCAATATCTACCTTAACGTGATGTGTTTTTTCTTAGAGGGGAGGGATGCCTCTTGACTCAAACTCCTAAAATGCAGATGCTCAGTACCTGGGCATTCATTGTCTGGAGATATCACTCAGAAACCACATAGGAAACTGTGGAAAAGCATGCCTAAGCCTTTTAGAGATGTGTTAAGTGTCTACTCTGGTGAGTAGACTCTGTGTGAGTCTACTGGTGCATTCCTAGGCACTGAGGAGTCAGGTTACCTGGATGTCAGTGTCCAAATCTCTCTAAAGCCCCTGCTTACCCCACCTCACCCCACTGCATGCTCTGCTGGATGCCTCATCTCTCTTGGGTGCAATGGGGATGAAGAATGCGAGGTGGAGATTTTTATGAAGTGCAGTCTCCTTCCTAGGGAGCTGGTATCAGAGAGACTGGTGCTCTTCCTTCCTCCTCCAGCCGCACAGAGTGGTGGGACTTCCCCGCTCTACACTACATCCCTTAAGCAAGCTGTAACTTGAGGTGAGCCGTGGACACCAGCATTTAGCAGTAAGTAGTTCCACTCTAAGGGCTTAGCATAGTTGGGTCTTCCAATGACGAGTTCCTATTCTCCACCTTGAAGTCCAGGAATGGAAACAAAAAGCAGCAGGTGTATCAGACAGGCCCCCACCCCAGAGACAGGTGGGTGCTCCCTGGCTTGTCCCCTACTTGATCTGTGGCTGTCCTGCCTCTCGGACTCAGTGTCTTCATCTGCAATGTGGGAATGAAAATCTTTTCTCTGCTGGCTTGGCAAGGCTTTTGAGAAGATAGAATGGGATCGTGCATGCAAATTGTAAGGGGGTATACACGTGAAGAGTATACGTATTAAAGAAATAGGGGGAGATGGCTGTTAAAAAAATATTTGACTTTCTGCTCTGGATCTAAATTGTCTCATCTTTTCCTGGCTCTTATCATAATCAAAAGAGCGTGGCTGCTTAGCAGGGGAAATGTGGGGAGTGGCTTGCCCTCCCCAGAGCCCCAGTTCTCCTTCCTGGCTCTGCAGGACCCCTCCTCTCCCTGAGAGCATCTTGCAGTGTTTGACCGAGGACACACACCAAGCTCTCCTGTCAACTCCTCACTGCATTCTCCTTGCCTGACAGCTCCAGAGTGGCTCTACACATTCCGCAGCTCACCAAGCGTCTAGCTGGGCAGTGAGCTTAGTATTAATATTTCCCTCCAAGTGGGCTGGGGTCATGATGGGGGTAGCAGCCCATCGGATTGCCTCTTCACACGCCCCCATGGCTTCTTCTCTGTAGAGTGTAGGAGACTTAGGGCCTCTAAGTCAGCAAATCTGGAGCAACAGAAATACTTGCCTCAATACCCTCTTGCACTGATTTTAACTGGGCTGCCAGTTTCAGAATCTATAAAATGTTGATATTTGGCATTTATTATGGTTTGTAGATCTTGCAAAATTAGGTGAGTTTAATTTTGTACTGGGGAAACTATGCCCTAATCCACATGGGCAAAGTGACAGTTTCCTGTCTCCACCCCGGCCACGTGGTACCTTTAGGATACGATGAAGCTTTGAGGGGATGCTGTGGGTGAGTCAGGAAAAGGGACCAGCTCCCCAGATTCTCCAGCTAGAAGGGCTGTTTTAAGGACACCCAAAGAATTTTCAGTCCCTTCTGGGATTTGCAGCAAATCCTCAAAGTGACCTTACCTTTCTGATCCGGATATCTCCTCCTGTAGTTAGTGGGGTCCAGCTTTCCCACCCCAGCCTTCTCCTCCTTCACCTTCATCACTATAAAGTAAAAGACAAACACAGCCTCAAAAATGTGTACATTAAAAAGGGTAGGACTTCAAGGACAGATGGTCAAATCCACAATCATAATGGGAGACCTTAATACAGATGAAAAAAATTAAGGTAAAAGGACATATAAACAAATTGAAGAATCATTTACATATAATTTCCAAAAAATAGAAAACACACCTCTTTTTCAAGTACATATAGAATATTTACAAAGAGAGCACATATACTAGGCCACAAGAAAGCCTTTGTAAATTTATTGTATTGGCTGGGTGCAGTGGCTCACACCTGTAATCCCAGCACTTTGGGAGGCTGAGGTGGGAAGATCGCTTGAGGCCAGAAGTTTGAGACCAGCCTTGGCAACACAGTAAGACCCCGTCTCTACTTTTTTTTAAGTTAAATTTATTACGCTTCTGTGGTTTACATATATAAGCCAAATTTCCATTGTGATTTCCTATTAAGCCCATGATTAGAAGTTATAGAATAGTTTTTTTAAAAGATTTTATCTTAACATTCAAGGATTAGATAGCTTCTACTTATGCAAAATAGTTCTCAAAAATAGTAAAAAGAGGTGATCAGAGACAGTAGGTATATCTGAAGACCAGGATGCAGGGTGGGGCTGAACACAGGGGAGTTGTTTAAATCCTCAGATCTCTCTCCCAGGCTCCAGTCTCCCATAATGCCCCTCCTTCCCCAGACAACCCCTGGATAGCTGAATGCAAAAGGAGTAATTTCCCTGGGGAAACAAAAGGATTTAAATAAAGGCTGTTATCCCTCAGGCCTCTGCCTATTGGGTTCCTAGAACAATAAGGAACTCAGGCCCTCCAGGTGGGAGACTGGAAGATTCACACATTCTAACACTTGGGGGACCTCTAACAAAACAGAGGGCTCCATCCAATTGCCCATTGTAAGCCTATCATCAACAAACCCAGCCCGGGCTGCGTGGCAGCTGTTTGGTAGCTCCACTCCAAAATAGGAACAACCAGCCAAGAATCACCAGAATGACAGACACCAAAACAAATAGGAAAAGAGGAAAAAAGCACCACGACAAAACCTAATGGTCAACACCAGAGGCATGTAAATAAGTTTCCCCTTTGCTTTTGTTTTCTTTAAACTCACTAATCCACAACCTCTGTGGAAAGCCTAAGGGATAATGCTAATACCACAGACCTTAAGAAAGAGATATCCCCCTAGGTCCCTACCCCCCCATCTTCCCCTCTCTCCCCACTCACTGGATGAGCTCCCTGCTGCCTCCTGCCTTCCTATCGGCCCCCCTCAGTAACCTCTAACCTCCCTGGGATCTGTAAGTAATAAATTTCTTCTGTTTCATGCATTTTGGTTTTACCTTTTCATTGTGTCTCACCTCCCAACACACCAGGACTTCACTCTCCTCCTGGCCAGGGCTCTCCTAGAAAGTGGCCATCTTGGCTCATGGCCACTCTCCAGAGAGAGAGAGATCTTAAGACCAAAGAGAAAATCACAACAGAGACAAGAAAAGACATTGTATTCATGACAAAAAGAAAAACAGAATGTTATAAACCTGTAAAGAAATCTATACTCTTACAAAGAACAAGAAAGAACTCTTGGAAATTAAAAATATGCTAGAAGAAAAATTTCAGTAAAAGAGTTGAAACATAAAGTTGAAGGAATATGTCAGATGATAGAACACAAACACAGAGATTAAAAAAAATAGTAGGGGCTGGGCGCCGTGGCCCTGCACTCTGGGAGGCCAAGGTGGGAGGATTGCCTGAGCCCAGCAGTTTGAGGCTGCAGCGAGCTATGATAACGCCACTGTACTCTAGCTGGGGCAAAAGAGTGAGACTCTGTCTCACAAAAAAAAAAAAAAAAAAAAAAAAAAAAAATATATATATATATATACACACACACACACACACACACACACACACACATACATATATAGTAGGACAAAACACGGAAATTAGAGGATCAATCCAGGAAGCCCAAATATCAAAGTCATAGGAGTTCCCAAAAGAGAGATCAGAAAAAATAGTGGAAAGAAAATTATCAAGGGAATTGTTAGAGTAAATGACCAGGAGAGGTGAAAGGAAAAGAGAGAGAGAATCAGAAGCACAACCACAAAGGACGGGCTTTACTGAGGGTAAAGCCTGAGCAGCGAAGGAAAGCGCAGCTTTCTGGGGGTTTTAAGGGTTTAGGTCGGGACTCCAAAGGGGGCGGGGCTGAATTTTCGCGCGCTGCCTTCGCGGGCTTTTGGGAGGGGCCGATTTCTGTGGGTGGCGATAACCCGGCAGTTTCGTGCTCAAGATGGCCGCAGCCTGGCCCCGTCGGGAATAACATGAGACCATTTCCCAGAACGGAAGGATTTGAGTTTCCTGACTGAAAGGGCTTGCTCAAAGCTCATGAAAATGAATTTTTAAAAAATCTACTCCAAGTCACATCATCATGAAGTGTATAACATCCTGGATAAACAGATCTTACAAGCCCCCAGAAGAAGAAAATAAGTCACCTGCAAAGAATCAGATGCAAGAATTGGCATCAGATTTCTCCATAGCTACAGAGGAAGCCACGAGGCAATGGAGTCATGCCTCCAAAAGTGAAAAAAAGCGTTTCCAACCTAGAATTCCAGTCCCGACCAAGCTATCGAACAAATGTGAGGGTAGAATAAGGACATTTTCAGACATAAAATGCCTCAAAAATTTACCTCCTATGCACCTTTTTTCCAGGAAGTGGTGGAAGGAGGAACTCCAGCCAGATGAAAGAGCACTAAGAAAGGAATGTCATTCTGGGAAATGGGATTCACCACAAAACACCGACAAAGGAATGTCCCAGGAGGAGAACTAGGTGGCAGCCAAGGAGTGTGTCTTAGAGCAGCCTCTGGACAGGACAGCTCCAAGGAGAAACGTAGATCTGGAAAATGGTCTGGATGTGTTTGACTGTTTTGAGAGGACAAAACTGTCAAGAGTAAAATTAGAGACTGGTTCATTAGCATACTCCTGTCTGCCCATGGATGCTTCAGAGGAAGCATTGTTAAAGTCTCTCTTCCTACTGCCTTCACGTCTAAGTCAGTCTCCCAAAGAGCCTGGACAGCTGCGGAAGCTCTTCATCGGAGATTGAGCTTCGAAACAGCTGATGAGAGTCTGAGGAGCCATTTTGAGCAACGGGGACACTCATGGGCTGTGTGGCAATGAGAGATCCAAACACCAAGCGCTCCAGGGGCTTTGGGTTTGTCATGTACACCACTGTGGAGGAAGTGGATGAGCCCAGAATGCAAGGTCACATAAGGTGGATGGAAGAGTTGTGAAACCAAAGAGAGCTGTCTCCAGAGAAGATTCTCAAAGACTGCTTAACTGTCAAAAAGATCTTTGTAGTGGCATTAAAGAAGACACTGAAGAACAGCACCTAAGAGACTATTTTGAACAGTATGGGAAAATTGAAGTAATTCGAAATCATGACTGACTGAGGCAGCGGCAAAAAGAGGGGCTTTGCTTTTGTAACCTTTGATGACTCTGTGGGTAAGACTGTCATTCAGAAATACCATCCCATGAAGGGCCACAGCTGTGAAGTAAGGAAAGCCCTGTTGAAGCAAGAGGTGGCTAGTGCTTTATCCAGCCAATGATGTCAAAGACACTCTAGAAACAGTGGTGGTCGTGGAGGTGGTTTTGGTGGGAATGACAACTTTGGTTGTGGAGGAGATGTCAGTGGTCCTGGTGGCTTTGGTGGCAGCCATAGTGGTGCTGGATATGGTGACAGTGGGGATGGCTACAATGGATTTGGTAATGATGGAAGAAATTTTGGAGGTGGTGGAAGCTACAATGATTCTGGCAATTACAACAATCAATATTCAAATTCTGGACCCATGGGAGGAAACTTTGGAGGCAAAAGCTCCAGCTCTTATGGTGGGGGAGGCCAGTGCTTTGCCAAACCAAGGTGGCTGTGGCAGTTCCAGTAGAAGCAGTAACAATGGCAGTGGCAGGTTTTAATTACTGCCAGGAAACAAAGCTTAGCAGGGGAGGAGAGCCAGAGAAGTGACAGGGAAGCTACAGGTTACAACAGATTGTGAACTCAGCCAAGCACAGCGGTAGCAGGGCCCAGCTGCTACAAAGAAGACATGTTTTAGACAATACTCATGTGTATGGGCAAAAAACTTGAGGACTGTATTGTGACTAATTGTATAACAGATTATTTTAGCTTCTGTTCTGTGAAAAGTGTAAAGCATTTCAACAAAGCATTTCAAGATAGATATATTTTTTTGCACCCATGCAGTTGATTGCAAAATGTAATAGTCTGATCATGAGGCTGAATAAATTTGTATTTTTTTACCAAAAAAAAAAAAGAATAAAGTCATAGAAAGGAAACGTAATCACGGCACACTATACTCAACTGTGAGCAATATTTATATAGTCATAATAAATCAAATGAGTGTTAATTTTACCAAAAAATAGTGATGGAAGCAAGGTTGCTATTCCACCAATGTTAGGGGTATGGCTGCTGTTTACGCTTGGTGTCCATTCTTAGTGGTCAGGTATCCATTTTGGTTGGTCAGTGTCCATGCCATATTGATTGTTAAATATTTTGAATATCACCACTGGATGTAACTATTTGGGGAGAGTGGGGAGATGGGGGGTATAAGACACTTGTGGGTATAAGACACCAGCTACCTGCCTGATTTTCTGCCCTGAACTTCTGATTTCTACTCTGCCACAGTAGCACTGTGGCCAACTAAAAATAATCACTTCCTTCAGATGCCCTTCAGCTTTCTCTGGCTAAAGAGATATAGGAGAAAGAATCTGATGAGGTACAGCAGCATCAGCTTGGGTAATCAAAAAAATAAAATAAGAAAATTTAAATAAGTTTAAAAATAATATTAAATAAAAAAAAAAAGAATCTGAGGAGGGAGTTCCTTCCTAGATAAAGCTTCTGCAGAAGAAATCCGCTTCCCTTTTCCTCCTTCTTCTTTCCTGAATAGGGTTGCCAGATTCAGCAAATAAAAATACAGCTTGCCCAGTTAAATTTGAACTTCAGATGTCAACAAATAAATTTTTTAGCATAAGCTGTATTTTATCTGGCAGCCCTATCCCTGGAGCATAGACGTGACGTCTGGAAGTGCAGAAGCCATTTTGTCATTGGGGGGATGAAGTCCACTTGCTAACTATGGATACAAGGAGAAGGAGCCTAGGTCTTTAATGTCCTTGTGCTACCAGCAGTGGATGTTATGGGCAACAATGAAACCAATGAAACAATGAAACCAAGCAGTTTATACATATAATAGTTGTATAAACTACTGTACTTAACTTTTGTTACTGAAAATCACACCTGGGTCATATGACAAAGGACTCTGGGAAAGTAAGTTTTGACTGGGCAAATAAGATTGAGTCTGTTAGTAAGGAAAAAAGGGAGAATGGGCATTGGGTAGTCACTAGCAGCGTCTGCTACACTGCCCGACATCCATTCTCTCTTCCTCTTGCCTGTTTATAGAACTCCATTTTGTTCAGGTAGAGACAGGACCCCTGATTACCAGTAGTCACCTTCCCTAGCCCCAGGCATGAATTGTAATCTGTATACACTATTCATGGTAATCTGGTTGCTCTTGGCCAGGCACTGATTTTAGGAGTAGTTATGTGATCTTATTCTAGCCAATGAGATTGAAAGCCCGGGGTAGGGACTCCAGGAAAGCTTTTATTTTCCTGATAAAAAGTGACAGACACAGCTGGAATGCACAATTTTTCCTTTACCTTGGAAGTGACTTTGAGATGAAGCAGCCATCTTGCAACAATGAGGTAACAGGTATGGAGACCAAAGGCACAGGCTAAGGACAAAGCAGAACGACAGAACAAACCTGGATTCCTGATAATATCACTGAGCTCTGAAGTGCTTAGCTTTGGGCTTCTTGTTATCTGAAAAAAAAATCTATATATTTAAACTGCTAGCCAAGTTTTATGTTACTTTTAGCTGAGACTTTCCTAACTGATACATAATGGAATACTGTAGCACAGCTTGAATGAATGAACTGGATTTCACGTACAAATCTCAAAAATGTGATGAGTCAAAAAAAAAAGTAAGGTGTAAAAAGATACAAACAATGATATTATTTATAACACTACCAATATTGTTTAGAGCTATATTTGTAAGTAAGAAAAGCATAAAATCATGCAGAGGAATGAAACACACTAACTGCAGGTTACCTCTGGGGAGGGATAAGGTTTAATGATGATGTTTGATGATCTTTGATATTTTGGATAGACGTATATAGATATAGATATGAAGTAAATATGATAAAATATTAACATGTCAATTCTGGATAGTGATATATTAATATCTGTCATATTATACAAATTTGAAGTATTTTATTATTAAAAATTTTTAAATTATTTTTAAGAAGAAATAAGAGGTCAGGTGCGGTGGCTCACACCTGTAATCCTAGCACTTTGGGAGGCCAAGGCAGGAGGATCACTTGAGGCCAGGAGTTTGAGACCAGCCTGGGCAAGAGCCAGACCCCGCCTCTACTAAAAACAGAAAAATTAGCCTGACGCGGTGGTGTGCGCCTGTAGTCCCACCTACTCGCTAGGCTGAGGCAGGAGGATGGCTTGAGGCCAGGAGTTTGAGGTTGCAGTGAGCTATGATGATGCCACTGCACGCTACCCAGGGCGAGAGAGCGAGCGAGACCCTGTCTCAAAAAAAAAGAAAGAAAGAAAAAAAGAAATAAGAGATAAGAGGACTCCCCAACACTATGAGAAAATCATCTCAGATAAGATGGGCCAACTAAGTACTCCGCACAAAGAATGTCTGGGGAAAAAAATCCTCACACTTTGATGCATCATTATGAAATTTTAGGACTGTAACTATGAAGAAAAGAAAGATCCTAAAAAAAACTCTAGAGTGAAAGAGGCAGAGCAGGTCACCTATCAATGAATAAAAATCAGATTAGCAGAAGACTGCTCATCAGCAAGTTGGATAAAAGAAGATGATGGAGCAATGCCACCAAAATTCCAAGGGAGAATGATTTCTAACCTAGCATTCTTCACCCAGACAAACTACAGGTCAAGAGTAAGGGTAGAAGACATTTTCAGACATGCAAGAAATCACACTACTTCTCTCTCATAATTTCTGAGGAAGCTATTTAAGAATGCTACCCACCATGAATCAAGGAGGGGAGGAAAGTGGGATGCAGGAGAGAGTGGATACCACCAGAATAATGAAGGGTGGTCCCCAGCTGACAGCTGTGCCCTCAAAAGAGCAATCAGTCCTCAAAAGAGCTAGAACATGAAGCCTCAGAAGGAGCTACCAAGGGAAAAAATGAAATGCCAAAGATTTGATACACTCCTTCAGAATTTGGAATAATTCAAGAAAGTGATGGACACAGAATGCAAAGAAAAAGAATGGCAATTAGAAATATGAGGGAAAAATTAAAACTCTGCAGGAAATAAAATGTGATCATGGCATGCAATCATAAAAGCACAAAGACTGATTTTTGAATTAACTAAAAACACTGATGACATAACCTATATTGGGAAGATAAGAGAATGGGTGTGGTGCAAGATAAATATTCACCTGTCGGTGACTAATATCTAACTTTCACAAATAACAGGAGTAATTATTACTATTCTTATGATTAGAGGGGTGTAGGTAACCAACAGGAACAGCTAAGAGAATTCCTAGTGGTTGTCTTTGGGAAGTGAAACTGTAAAGCATGGGGCAAGCTGGGATGGAAATTGCTTTTTATCATAAGCTCTTACATGTGCTATCAATTTTTAAATTATGGTTATATATTATTTTATTTGAAACATTTTAAGGCAAATATTTAATATGACACATGTTCCCACTTTGTGTGATAACTATATCCTTGAAAATTAATGGTTAAATCTATTTGTTCAAAGTGAATCATGTCTAAAATACTCAGCAGAACTACAAAACAAAGAGCCCTTTAAGGTGGTTCTCAAACTTCAGCGTGCATCTGAGTCACCTGGAGGGCTTGTTAACGCACAGATTGCTGGATCCCAGCCCCAAAGTTTCTGAGTCAGTAGATCTGGGCTGGGGCCTTGGAATCTGCATTTCCAATAAGCTCGCAATTGATGCTGATGCTGCTGATCCAGGGACCACATTTTTAAAAACCACTGTTTTAAGGAAATAACTTCCAATTTATATTTCCTATTAAATTGGGTCGGTTGGTGATTTTTTAACACATTAACTGCCATGTGAGTTGTATTTAACTCACCCTAGTTTTGAGCCCGGGGCCTCGTGAAGCATATGTAACTCACACGTCTCTTCATCTTGGCAGCTGCAAGAACTATTTTTCAAGTTGCATGTAACTCACGCACAAAAAACAATAAAAAATAACAAATTTTTCATTAAATTAGAAAGGATTGTTTTGTTTTCAAAGTTTTTATTCTACTTTCATAATAAAACACCATGGCCCCAAGGAAAAAAAAGTTTCTCTAGTGTGGCAGTCAGTGTGTTAAAAGCTGATGTCTTCCTTCTCCAGCACGGTGTGAAGAGTATAGAGAAGCTGAGTAACAGACCGCCTTTCCCATAGGAACCACCTCCAAATGGTTTAGGGTGACTCCACCTCTCCCCAGCCCCAATCAGGAAAGGCCATGTGACCCAGCCTGGCCAATCAAACACTCCCCATTCCCAGCCACAGAGATTGGTTCAGGGATGATCCCATGTCCAAAGCTCAACCAATCAGAATATTTCCCAGGACATTTCTGCTTGATTCATCCAAAAGCACTGCTCACTCTGGCATTGCTAAGCTGATAAGCTTGGGAGTTACTATTTTGCCTGTCACATGGAGGGAAACATTCAAGAAAAGCTGAGAAACAGTACTGATAACGCTGTGACTCCCTGAGTCAGTTAATTCTGAACTGGCCGCCTCAGTTGTGTTGAGCTGTTCAATTCACTTTATTTTTTCTCATGTTTGAGTTGGGTTTCTGACGTTTGCAATCAAGAGTTCCTGACTAATACAAATGAAACAGAGTTTTCCAGCATGTTTTTAAAATATGTTCTTTGATATTTGAAGTACTGTGGATTCTCAGATGGGAAAACAAATAAAAATGAATACAAAATGACAATATATAAGCAAATAGAGATGAGAACTCTACAAGACTATAGACGTATGGAGATATAGTGTAGCTAATACTCAGGTAGATGCACACCTCCCAGCTCTGGACTAGTTGAGACCATCGCCCCATCACCTCCTCTGTGCTGAGTCCCACCTTCTCACAACTTGAGAGAAACTACCT
The DNA here is from genome assembly GCA_023783475.1 of Daubentonia madagascariensis. NCBI lineage: Eukaryota > Metazoa > Chordata > Mammalia > Primates > Daubentoniidae > Daubentonia > Daubentonia madagascariensis. The sequence continues at coordinate 432,643 of JAKFHU010000633.1, forward strand.
TCCAGGATAATTCAGAAATAGGAGAAGAACCCAGGCTACCCCAGATCATCTTCAAAGGAAACCATCCATCTGAAACAGTGTTGGCCGCGTGGGAAGTGTTTGGATTAGCTACTGCTATGGTCAGCAGCTGTACTGCCCCCCATGAGTCCCCAACCTAACCCATGAAACAGAATTTCCATCCCCAGCATTTCATATAATTCATATTAATTCAATGACAGATATTTTGCTTTTATAATCTCATTTAATCCTCACTATAATTCAGTGAGGTACATAATTTCCACCCTCATTTTACAGATGAGGAAATGGAGACTAAGAATTAAGTGATTTGTCATGGATCACAGAGCCAGCCACAGTGGAGCCAGGATACAAATTGGATTCTTTTTGATTCCCAAACCCAAGGAAGGAAGGGAGGGAAGGAAACACTAGGGAGGAAGAGAGGAAAGGTACAAGGGAGGGAGGGAGAGGGAAGGAGGGAGAGAGGAGAAAGAGAAGTGAAGACAGGGGAGATAGAGGGGGTCTGGTGTGGGTTTCTGACAATCTTTCACTTCTGGGTTCCAGGCCCTTCCTGAGGCCTGGCTGAATTCCTGCCCACAAGACCTCCCAATGGCCTTATAATAAATCCCTCTTTTCTCTTCAGTTACCCTCAGTTGATTTGAGTTACTTGCATCCAAAGAGTAGCACCCAGTACAACCACCCACTACAATATGTTGTCAAAGGAATTGTGCTAGCAACACATCAGCCCCCGGCATGCAGCAAATGAAAGAACTTATAACAGCAGCTTTTCCTACCACCAGTCCCTCCCCTACCCAACTAGCTCACCATTACTCTCCTATCCATCTCTAGATCATAGATCGCCTTGGTGTTGAGAATGGCCTTATGGTGAGGGATCACACCAAATTCTCTTCCACCCTGAGTCAAAGGCCTCTTTCCATTTCACTACCCTACCACCAGCCTGGAGTCACATCTGGGATCCCTGAGAATCCAAACTCACTGACAAAATCAACACTCTAAGCCCGTAAGACTAAGGACTAGAGTGCTACCCTGGCAAGCATACTCAGGGCTCCCTGCCCACGCATCCTTCATGTCCAGCGCAGCAAGGAAATAGTGATACAGCCAGCCTTAAAGATGTGCAACACCTTTTAGCCATCAAAACCCTGGTGAATCATCTGGCATTTAGGCATCCACCCCCTCCCCATCCACAAGGGCAAGTCAATTCAATCCAACAAATCCTCACTGAGAATCCACTTTGTTCCAGATATTTGCATGAGACACTGGAAACACAACAAAACAGTTTAATTATTAGGGAAGAAGGGCAAAGTATGGTAATACATTCTTAAGATTAGACATCCATGTCTCTGGAAGAAAAAATAACTAGAAAAGAAGCTTGTGCCACATTCACTGGTGAGCTTTTTGGGAGCTTTTCCTCCCACGCTGTCTCTTAAACCATTTGACTTTGATACCTAAGAACTCTAGACCAGCCAACACGGTGTCTGATGAGCGCCTCTGATAGCCCAAAGTATTTCAGAAAAGGACTTCCCCAAGGGCTTATCTGGGATTATTTTGTGAACTGAATCGACAAGAATGACACAGGGTCATGCTGGGCTTTAGAAAGCTAAGCTAGAAACCAGGGAAAGTCCACCCTCCCAACCAGTGGCTTGTCCATTGCCTCGGGGCCCTACAGACAGAAACACTCATGCATGCCCAAGAGAGAAAGGAAAAAACAAGCAAACAAAATATCCCTAAGCAAACTAGCAGTAACAAAACCAGGTACTGTATCCAAAATTTAAAAACAAAAATGTGTAACAAAAGGAGGCTAACCATTATTCTGTTTCTATCCGGAGATGTTACATTAACAGATGGAATTTATTTTCCCACGGTTTTCTGGGGAAGAGGCAAATCTCAGGGTTTTTTTTTTTTCTTTACTCTATAAATATTTTAGCCAGTCTCACAAATTTGGCAAAGACAACAGAAATTTATGTGTCTAGAAGAAAAGGATTCTCAGTTCCACTGGATGAGGACAAGGTAGAACTAACTCACCACGGTGTCAGACAGAACAAGTCTCCTGTCATTTCTGTTAATTTGGAGTGGGGTTTTCCAACCAAAACCAGTGAACTCAAGGCACCATGGTGGTAAAAACAGTATAATCTTTAAAGGAAAGGCAAATATCCAATGCTCATTTGGAGGATTTACCCAGCTTTCCTGGTATTCTCCTTCTCAGTGTGTGAGAAGCTCTCTTAAATACTCTGTGCTCATACTATGAAGCACATTTTCCCTTATCTGCACAGCTCTGTCTACTCTCTCTGAAGCTGCAAACTTACCTTTGTGTTCTTAGCACTGGAAACCAGGATCCAAATCCCGGGGAGGCCAGAGCCACCTCCTCTGTTCCTGTTGGGTGGCAAGAAGGGCTCTCTGTGGTTTCCAGGCTGAACAGTATTTGGGGCATTGGAGATTGACTTCTGGGGCTCAGTGGCGGCTAGCCATGTGACCAAGGTGGGGGGAGGGACGCTCCTGCAGGGTCAGGGATGGATGCCTGGTTGACGGACAGACCAGGGTAGAGCAGGGTCTGAATAGAGCTGGCCATGATCGTAGACAGATATCTTAGCTCTAAATTTCTTCTTAGATTTTAATTTGGTGATCTTTTTATGTCAGTGGTGTGTTCCAGCCTTGATTTTTAAATGCTGCTTTATCTCCCTGTGTGGTTTTTATTCCAAATCCTTTTTGGATTCTGTCTTGGAAGGATATGAGAGCTGGAAGAAAACTACAGAATTCATCCCTACCCCAAGGTTGACCATTTTACATGGGGGAAAACTGAGGCCCAGAGAGGAGCAGTAGCATTTCCAGGAGCCCAAGAGACCTGGGCCTGTGTTTACATACTAGGGCAACCCCAGTTGGCTCAAAATTGCAGCTCACTTGAATGTCTCCAACTTTTAAATTGTTAGAACTTTGAGGAACACTGAGATGCCAGTAAAGGAACTTATCGCATTGCAGGTACCTAAATGTGCAGCTGTCAATCGAGGGCATGGCTTAGAAATTGTTCCAGTCCATACTTGTGATCAGTGCGTTTGTATAAACATGTGTACTTATTTTTAGGTATCTCTACCTCAGTCTTCATAAAATGCTCCAGGATGATCTTTCGGGGGGGATCAAGTGACACCAAAAACTGTAGACATTTTTGATCTCAAAGACCTTGAAGACCTCTCTAGACTAGAGCCATGTGGGTAACCTCCTAGTCCACACTTGCCTCTCCACCCCGAGAGGATGTCTGCCGGCTGCCTGCTGACAAAGGGGAGATATGGTGGTAATGGTGGTGGAGAAGATAGAGGTGAAGGTGTTGCTTGTAGAAGTGGCAGTATGATAGTGAGTGTGTAGATGGAAGTGGCAAGGTATAGTCGGAGGTGGTGAGGCATAGACGGAGGTGTGAGGTATAGTTGGAGGTATGAGGTGTAGTTGGGGCGTGGGGTGTCATTGGGGGTGTGAGGTATAGATGGGGGTGTGGGGTGTAGATGGGGTGTGAGGTGTAGATGGGGGTGTGGAGGTGTAGTGGGGGTGTGAGGGGTAGTTGGGGGTGTGAGGGGTAGTTGGGGGTGTGAGGTGTAGTTGGGGGTGTGAGGTGTAGATGGGGTGTGAGGTGTACTTGGGGTTGTGAAGTGTCAGTGGGGGATGTGGGGCAGAGATGAGAATGGAGGAAGGAGTTCCAAGTCCTCCTGAATGATGGAGCTGGAGATTCTTGTTACTATTATGCTGAAAAGCCTGGATGAACCTGACCTGCTGTGATTACATGGGTGAATGGTAAAACCTCACTATTAAGAGTCCGGTGAACTTTATTCTGTCCCTAGAGCTGCGTTACCCCAAGGAAATCACTTCACCTCTCTGGGCTTCAGGGTTCTTGGAGAAGGGTTTGTACTTATGACATGGTGGTTGTTAGGGGGAACTTCTTTCTGTCCCTCCGAGCACTGTTACCTTGCCCTATAAAGTAGGAGCTTCTGTCCTTTCTGAAGTCTTGAGAAAAGTACTCTCAACTTACTTCTCAACCTCCTAACTCATCCTACCTAGCAGAGGATGAATGGCTCATGTGCTTGGAGAACTTGGGGAGTAAAATGGGCATGTCTCATGGCTCAGAGTCTGCTGGGGTTCCTCCTCCTGAGAACTGCCTGTCCCAGAGCAGGCCCATGCTCCCCTCTTCTCCGCTTCTTTTCATGGTAAACTTCCTGCGGCAGCTTCTCACCTTGTGGGATAGGGGAGTCTTCCAGTTCTGGGAAGATAAGTTTGATCTTGGAGTAAAGAATTAGGAATCCCAATTGTACATTCAAAACAACATTCTCTAATCAGCTTTAGCCGTTATAAGTGGATTTCAAGTTCTAGCTGCTTGACTTCTGTATCTTATTTCTCATTTGATTCCCAGCACAGAGGGAATTTAAAGATTGTAAACAACTATCACCTTCAAAGTCCAGTACTGATGAATTAATGAAAGTGGGTTGGTCTCAATCACCTGTTAAGCTTTCTTCAAGCTCTAACATCCTGCAATTCTATGAATCAAAATGGTCTTTTCTCTGGAGCAGAACAAACATGTTGATGGAACTGGGTCAGATGTTGAGACTCTTAATGGACAACTCCATTCCTTGCTGCTTTTCAACCCACTGAAGACCTCTGATCTTCAGACATCTCCCTCTTCTCCCCATATACCAGCCCTTCATGGCTTCATTTACTTCCCTTCTTGTCTGGACCTCATGATGGATCCCTTCCCCTCTTCCCTCATCGAAACTCGTAACCTCTTGGTCATGCCCTGCCAATCTCTTGGTCTAAATCAGCCCACCCATTGACCTTCTCCTCCCTTAAGCTCTCTTTCATCTCCGGAGAAAGCCTGTCTTCAGTGGGAGAGAACAAAGCCAATACCCAGAGTGGCACAGGTGTCTGTGTGTACGTGTGTGTGTGGTGGGGAGGAGAGGGAGACCTAGACCCCTGATGTCTATGGCCAACTCCACCATTGCCCTTCCCCATGGTTTAGTACTGTGAGCCAAAAAATGTTGGAGAAGATCTAGCCACCCCTTTTCTCTCCTCTCCCTGCCCTCTGGCCTCCTTCCATGTTACAGCCAAAGACATGCCAAGCCAGCCACCCAGCTGGCTTTGACAGTGGAGTAAATGCTTGGGGGGTGCTTTCCATCCTTCCACACCACCAGAGCAGGAAGAGCTGAGACTCATGCGCTGGCTTAGGTAAAAGGGAAAGGGTTGGCCCCGCCTTAGCCAGAGGTGTTTCCCCTCCATTGACCCCCATAGACATTTGGCAATGTCTGGAGACATTTCTGGTTACACTGGGGGAGGGTCACTCCTGGAGGGAGCGTACTTCTGGCCTGTAGTGGATAGAGGCCAGGGATGCTGCTAACATCCTACCAGGATGACCCCCACAACAAAGAATTGTCTGGCCCCACCGTCAGTGGTGCCGTAGTCAAGAAATCCTGGATTAGACCATTCAGGCTCCTCTGGTTCCAGGCTCTAACCAAGGCAGAAGGAGCACTCGAAACAGTGCTCCTTCTCACTCACCAGGGATCTACCAGGAGGAGGAGCCAAAGATTCTCGTACAGTGGGCCCTCTATATCTGCAGGGTCCACATCCGGGGAGCCAACCAAAAACAGATGAAAAATACTCAATAAAATGAAAGGAAACAATAATAATACAATAATAAAAAATAATGCAAATACAAAAAATACAGTATAATAACTATTTACATAGCATTTACATTAGGTATTATAAGTAACCTGGAGATGATTCAAAGTATATGGAAGGATGTGCGTAGATTATATGCAAATACTATGACATTTTATGTAAAGGATTTGAGCATTCTCATATTTTTGCGTCCCCAGAGGATCCTGGAACCAATCCCCTCCGTGGAGACAGAGGGACGACTATAATTTGCAGCATTTGACCTCTGTGCCTCCATTTAGCCTCCTTTGGATACCTGGCAGACAAGGGTGGCTGCTCACAGAGACAGATTCCTTTCCACCTGCTGGCTAAATGCCATCTGAACCCCACCTGGGTTTAACATCCAGACAGGGTTTAGGCAGGTTTGACATAGCGTCCTGGCATGGGAGCAAAGTTACAGGAAGAGAGAAGAAGCTTCCTACCCTGGAGAGACCTGTAAGGCTTAGGCCCCTGTTAGTGGGACTAAGGATGGATTTGGGGCCTCTGCAGCTTTATCGAAAAATTTTACCCACAAGAAGTTCCCCATAAGCTGCGCAAGACTTACTCCAGTATGTGCAATTTTTGGCTTCCAGATTGTTTGTGCCAAGCTTTGGCAGGTGGTACAATACTGGCTGCCCCAGATTCTTGTCCACTTTAGCTGCTTTTGAACTATATCCAGGGTTGAGAAGGGAACATACTGTGATGGTGTCAGAACTCTGCGGGGAGGTGAAAAAAGATAAGCGATACCTTAAAGAAGCTGAGAAACCATAAGAGACTGAACCCAAGTTTTGCTGTGGATGGGTCCTCTCCCTTCACCATCTCTACCTACTCCCTGATTGTTGCTGTGGCCTGTGGCCTTGGATCCCTCTGCAGCAGCCACAATGCATGTCTTGCTGTTCCTCTAACACCTCAAGTTCATTTCCACCTCAGGACCTTTGTACTTACTGTTTCCCCAACCTTCAGCATGACTTGCTCCTTCATGTATTCAACTCTGGTCAAATGCCATCTACTCAAGAACACCTTCTCTGACCAGTCCTTCTAAAATGCTCCTCTCTGGTCCTTACCTCTGCTTTACTTGTCTAAATGGCATTTCTAGCCAAAACTATATTATGTGTTTGTTCATTTATTGTCTGTTCACCTAATATGGCAGGGACTTTGTCTTGTTCTATCTCTGATACCTAGAATACAGCCTGGCTCATAAATAATTAGGTTCAAATCCTGGCTCCACTACCTGTGGGATCTTGGGCAAGTTACCTTTTTTTTTTCCCACTTCAATTTCCTTAACTGTGAAAATGGGAATTTTAATCATATCTACCTCAAGGGTTGTTACCTGAATCTATGTATATAGAATCTTAGGTCGATGTCTGGCCCACTGGGAATAATTAGTATTAACTACGAATATTATTATAATCATTACACGCCCAGGAAGCTCGCAGCACGTCTACTCCGAGGATGAGCAGGGGATGAGCGGTATCCCCACCGCTTGCTTGCGGGAGTGGCGCGGTCTTTGGGGCTTCTCGGGGAACCATGTGCTGTTCTCTCCGCTACCTGCTCTCTGCTGCCCTCTGGAGGTCTGCCGTGGAAGCAGGCGGAGAGTCGGCTGCGGGGGACGCCACAGGGGATGCATTTCCCACAGAGAAGAATGATGCTTTGCGGGATGACATCCCTCTACATAAGCGGCCAGACCCCCAGGGAGGCAACTTGGGCCCTTGGCAAAGCTGCCACTGGAGCCGTCAATTGACAAACGCAATTGGGAATCAGTGAGCTGCTGCGCAAGTGTGGACAACTGGGAACTCGTCCCTAGACAGGTCCCAAATGGATGCAGAGCAGGCTGCAGCCCGTCCTGCCCCGCCCCCAGGCTGTGCTTGCTGGGCCAGGGGACAGTTGCTATGGTCCCCTGAGCCACCCTGGAGAGCCGCGCCTCACCCTGCATCAGAGCGCATGTTGCCAGGTGAGCCAAGTGATCAGCCTAAAATGAGAGACTGGAAAGACCCCTCTGGAGGCGTCTAGGAGGGAATTCATTAACGAGAACCTGGGGACACCAACACTTTCTGTGCAAAAGATACAAGGGAAGGAAAGATTTCATCTTCAATAGTAACAAAACCCCTAAAACATCTAGAAATAAACTTGCCTAGAAATGTATGTCTTAGATGAGGCTATGTGTTAAAACTTTGCAAAGATACATATAACAGGCACCATATTCCTGGATGGGAAAACTGAATAGGGCAAATATGGTACATATTCAGAAATATATATACAGTTTAAATACAATTCCAAGGGCATTTGGGATGAGAATGACCAAAAAATCATGTCTAACGCATTAGCTTAGAATTTATTGAGCTTTTACTATGTGCTCTCTCTGGGCTGAGAGTTTTACGTACTTTACCTCAGTTAATCCTCACAGTAACCCCATGAGGTCGTTAATATTTATGAAGGCGAGGGTTGGGCGGTGGTTAAGAGCAGATCACATGACTTTGGGCAAGCTACTTACAACTGTGAGATGTGGCTTCCCCATCTGTAAAATGGAAATTATAATAACTCTCTCACAGGTTTATGGGCAGGACTGAATGAGCCAATATACGTAAAACATTTAGAACAGTGCTTGGCAAGTGTAAGTACTTAATTGATATGAACTGTCATTATCCTCATTTGCAGATGAGAAAACTAAAGCTTGGAGAGGATAATGTAACTTGCCCAAGTTCACACAGCTGATAAATGACTGAACTGGCCTCGGTGATGCAGGTAGGGAGGCTTGCCTACAAGGTCTAAAAAATTGTAAGATAGTGATAGTTAAAGCAGGAAGCACATCTTTTTTCTTTCTTTCTTTCTTTTTTTTTTTTTTATACAGGGTCTTGCTCTGTTGCCTGGGCTGGAGTGCAGTGGCATCATCATAGCTCACTGCAACCTCAAACTCCTGGGCTCAAGTGATCCTCCTGCCTCAGCCTCCCGAGTAGCTGGGACTACAGGTGCGTGCCACCACACCCGGCTAATTTTTCTGTTTTTTGTAGAGATGGGGGTCTCACTCTTGCCCAGGCTGGTCTCGATTTCCTGGCCTCAAGCAATCCTCCCGCCTCGGCCTCCCAGAGTGCTAGGATTATAGGTGTGAGCCACCAAGCCCAGCCAGGAAGCACATCTTGTATAAGACATTTATACATGCCTTGCAAAATAAAGTTCTGAAATACTAGCCAATGGCTCCTCCAGCCTAATATTTTCTTTACCTCCTCCCCTTTCCCTATTCCAATAGCCACCATTTCAAGCTCATTGCCCCAGGGAGGGTTCGTGAAAACAGGAAAAAGAGGTAAAGGAGACTCTTCCCTTAGGGGAGTAGAAAAGACTCCTGGCCTAGACCTAGACCAAAGTATGGGAGAAAATAGCCACTGAGAAAGATCAAGTCTATCCCCTACTCCTCATCCAAGATGGGTTCCCCAGGGCAAGGATGAGAGCTGAAAGGAAGTTGAGAGACATTGATGCTGGTGGGTCCCGGAGACCTGCTCCCTGGGCTGAGCCCCAGAGGGAAGGTGGCCTCCCTTACGGGTCTGTGGGTCTGAGAGCAGAGAGGACCAGTGTCTTACTTTCCAGGGAGAAGGGGATGACTGCTGGATGTGTCTGGGCCAAGAAGGCCCTAGGCAAGCTCGCTGAGGCAGCATGCAGAGATGGAGAGAGACTTTGACCTCCATGATAACCTGCAGGCACCAATGACCAAAGACCAGGTGGGACAAGGACAGATGGCATCAAGGGTAGGGACTTTGTAGGTCCCTGAGAGTCTAGAGCCTGAATTGCACCCCCCCAACCCCCAAATGGAAACTGTGGAGGGATTGTCAGCACCTTTTTAAAAATGGGGACTCAAAATATAGATGAAAGAGAGTTTTAGAAATAAATATTTCTTATATACTTGAGTTTAAGGGCTAAAACTGGTATTCTAAAGGGTAGATTTTCAAGAAAATGTGTTGGAGAAATACACTATTTTTCAAAATCAGTTTAGAAGAGAAGTTTGGGCAGTAGACAAAGGCAACAACTTATTCACTGGGCTCAGCGCATGTTATTTATTTCTGCCCTAAAATTGAATGTGATTGTTCCTTTCAAGGCTGGGGTTGAACTTGCACCCCGATTTGCCTTGGTCAGTAACCATCTGCCCCTCTTGTCTTGGCTTCATTATTAGTAGTGTGCCCCTGTCATTCTCAAAAGGGTTCCAGTTGGGGCAATAAATTACGTGGCTACTCTGCTTAAGATTTTAAAATGAGAGTGACCCCGTGGGTGAGCCAACTTTGAGCGAGGTACCGTGAAACAGAAAGTCAGGCTTTCCAGGCAGGCTGGAAGCCATTGGGGCCAGATGTGGAGCCTTCTGGGGGCAGGGGGCAGAGAACCTCCCTTGGATGGGAAAGGAAGGTGTGGTACGGGGCAGGTGGTGCCTCAAGAAAGGGGTCGTGGTGTGAGGTTGGAGGTTCAGTGCTGGGTGTTGAGAGGGCAGTGGTGGAGTCAGAGTGGGATGTTTGAACTTAGTAACTCAGAGACGGAGCAGCTCATAGTAATGACCATGGGCACAGGCAGGAGAAATGGAGCCCTGATTGCATTTGGGGACGGGAATTGGGTGGCTGGGAAGAGACACGGAAGGAGGGTTTTTCCCTAACCTTTTAGTCCTTTTGAATTTCGAATCTTGTGACTATTATCTATTCAAAAAAAGTTTATAGTTAAAATTAAAATTTAAAGGAATCCAGGCTACCTTGTCCATAGATACTTCTAGATCAACAATGGAATCATTTTATCAAGTTTTAAAAACCCCATCAGTAAAACAAATGGCCTTTAAACATTTGACTGCTCAACCTCACTCATTTAAAGAAAAAGAAAGTGAATTATAGTCAAAATGAAATACTGTCTTTCACCTTTCAGATTGGCAAGTTCCAGAGCCATGAGACTGGAGGGCAATGAACATTCATATGTGCACCTGCTCCTGAGACTGCAGATGGGCACAGCCTCAATGGGACCCCTTTGGCAATATTTATATAACTTTAAAATGCACATACCTTTGGTAGCAGCAACTCTTCATCTAGGAAGTTATCTTACAGATACACTCCCACCTGTGGACAAAAACGGATATGTAGGCCGGGTGTGGTGGCTCATACTTATAATCCTAGCACTTTGGGAGGCCAAGGCAGGAGGATCACTTGAGGCTGGAGTTTGAGACCAGCCTAAGCAACATAGTGAGAACTCATCTCTACAAAAAATACAAAAATTAGCCAGACATGTTGGTATGCACCTGTAGTCCTAGCTACTCGGGAGGCTGAGCCAGGAAGATCACTTGAGCCCAGGAGTTTGAGGTTGCAGTGAGCTATGATGATACCACTGCACTCTAGCCCAGACAACAGAGTCTCAAAAAAAAAAATGTGGTTTGGGGCAGTTACTTACTTCCCTACACTGTGTTAGAGGGTTATTGTGAGAATTAAATGATATGATACATAGACAGGATTTTAACTAGGGCCCGGCACATGGTAAACATGCTGGCTGTTATAATTATAGCATTGTTTGTGGCAGCAAAACATTGGAAACAACCTGAATATCCATCAATAGGGGACTGATTTTTTAAAAAAAAAACAAGTTTTGTCTCTTCTCTGGAAAACCATGAAGTTTTTTTGTTTTTTTTTTTTAAGAGCTAGGGTCTCGCTCTGTTGCCCAGAATAGAGTGCAGTGGCATGATCACTGCAGTGTCGAATCCCTGGGCTCAAGGATCTTCCTACCTCAGCCTCCTGAGTAGCGGGGATGACAGGAGGCATACCACCACGCCCAGCTAATTTTTTTTTTTTGTAGAGATGGGGTCTTGCTATGTTGCCCAGGCTCCATGAAGCTTGAAATAGAATGAGGATACTTTTAAAACAGGACTAAGGAACGATCTTTTAGAAATATTGTTTAGTGGGAAAAAAGCAAAATGTCGAAGAGTGCTTATGGCTGCCACCACCCCTGTGTGGGATGTGCTTATGGGTACATGGTCTCTCCAGGGAAGAAGTCACAGAAACTGGTTACAGTGATGCTTCCTGGGAGGGGAACTGGGAGACAGGGGCTCAGGGAACTCAATGACCTCTTGTACCTTTTATATTGTCCACCAGACAGATGTATTCCCTATTCAAGAGCAATTAAATAAATTCCACTTCTGGGTATGTGCCCGAGAGAATTCAAAGCCAGGATTGAAACAGATAGTTGTATGCCAATGTACATAGCAGCATTCTTCCCAACAGCTGAAAGGTGAAAACAAACTAAATGTTCATCAGCAGATGAATGGATAAACAAAATGTGATATGGATGTACAGCCATGATTCAGCCTTAAAAAGGGATGAAATTCGGACACATGCCACAACATGGATGAACCTGAGGCTATTATGCTAAGTGAAATAAGCCAGACACAAAAGGACAAATGCTGTATGAGTCCACAGAATACCTAGAATAGTCAGATGCATAAAGCCAGAAAGTAGAGTAGTGGTTACCAGGGCCTCGGAGAGGGGGACTGGGGAGTTGGTGTTTAATGGGTGCCGAGTTTCAGTTGGGAATGATGAAAAAGTTCTGGAGATGGATGGTGGTAATGGTTGTACAACAATGTGAATGTAATTAATGCCACTGAATTGTACGCTCAGAAATGGTTAAAATGGTAAATTTTGTGTGTTATGTTTATTTTATCACAAAAAAGCAATAATTTTAATAATAAAAATATTCCTTTATTACCTTGATTAGAGTTGTGTTAAAGGTAGAGATTAATTATAATACAAACAGCTGTATTGTATCAGCCACAGCAAAGAACAGTCCTATCCAAAAAAGGACTCTTGGTCTCCAAATTCTGGCATTTGTATGCCAGGCAGACCTGCGCTGCTTGGCTGGCTGGTGTATTTTGGGGATTTGGGAAAAGGGGTGGGGGGAAGAGATGACAGGCGGGGGCAGAAGTGGAGGAAGGAGGTGAGTGAGGGGCGGTGGAGGGTGGATTCTGAGGGGGTGGAAAAGGGTGGCCTGTAGGGGAGTAACAGAAGGGTCGCCCCTGGGAGCTATAAGAGAGTCCCCATGTTCCACCAAGGCGCCTGGTGCGGCTGCTGATCACAAACATGTGGAAAGAGCTTTCCTACTCCTCCCACCTGTTCTGCCTCCCAGGCAGCAACTCTGAAGGGGTTGGAGACCCCCGTTCGCTACACAAGTGAGGAAGAGTAGAAACCAGGCAGTCCTCCTCCAGACCACAGTCCACCGCAGGCTTCCCTTCCTCAGCAGCACCGCACTGGGGATGGGGAGAGGCCTCGACTTGAAATCAGGATCGAAGCTGGATTATTACATGGGACATTATAATTATGGAAATAAGACTGAGACCAAGGGTGGCCAGAACAATCTTGTGACCTGCCTATATTTCATTCAGAGGCAGAGCAAGATCTATCCCCATAGAATAAATTTAAAAGGGCAGTAAGAAGCAAAAATGAAGTTACTTTCTGATTTTACCCCATGCTTGTTAGATAGAACAGTTGCACTATATAATCTTCTACTATTAATTAACATGTATATATCTTGCATCTGCTACTAGATTCTGAGCTCTCTAAGGGCAGGGCTCATGTGCTATTTATCCCCGTATTGCTCCCAAAGCCTAGCAAAATGCCTCACATGTACATAGTAGGCACTAACATGGCTGCTCACTGAACTGCTGACCTACAGGGAGTGCCGCGCATTGGGCAGCACTGTGCCCGGCACAGAACAGGGGAGAAATAAGTCCTGGCTGACTTGAATTGACTCTCCCTAAAGAGAGAGTCTGTGCTCTAGGGAGTCTGATATGAAATGATTTTGCAGGTTGCCCAGACTTAGGATAAGAGGGGCGGAAGTGAAGTAGGTGTGGGTGGTCATTTTCTGTTTCTGCGTTAGAGCTGCTCTTGTTCTGGAGTAAGGAGAGGAAGGCTGAGACACAAGAGGAGAGCCCAGCCTGACCCAGCTTACGTCCTATGATACCAGAAGTGAGCATCACAACGACATGTTGGGCTTCAAACCAAGCTGAGTCCATTTTTGAGTAAGGGCTCCTGTCCTCAAAACTACATTATAATAAAATTATGTCCAAATTATGTACTTCTGAGATAATAAATTAGCAGAAGAAGCACAGAGCCCAACTCTTAAGATAGGGAAGTAAATCTCAAGCAGCTCAAGAAGCAAACTTTTCTGCAGATGAAGGTTGAGAAAAGGAAACCCGAGACCAGTTGAATCTGGTTTGGGGAATGGTAACATTGGGGAACACACTCTACCTTCTGTTTCTTGTGACAGCATCATTTATGCTAAAGTATCTCCTTTGTTGACATGGCCACCAACCCTGTTCCTAGTGCAGTGGAGGCAAAAGAGATGTTGTAGTGTCTCCATGACTAAGTGCTGAGTTACTGCCTCTCTGGGAAGATACAGTTGACTGGAGGGGGCGTTGGCAGGCATTCAGACAAGTGACAAGCCACTTACTGAGAGCCTTCAGTGGACAGGGAAAGCTAACTCTCCTTAGACTGGTCCACCCCAAATAAAGGGGGACGAGCATAGCTGGTTGGTCTTCAGGGTACTCCTAGGAACATCCCTCACCTCATGAGTTCATGGCTGAATTCCAAATCCCAGGATACCTGCTTGGAGGGAGAGTAAAACACCATTTCTAAGGGACAGAAGCCCGCAAAAGCTAAGGACACTAGGTTTCTAAGTCAGATTTTCATCAAGGGCTGAGCGACCCTTTCTCTGGAAAGCCCACTGACCCCAGGAATCCTGACACATAAGAACTATGCAGCTTGCTGCTTCTGGGGAGAGGGATGTGGACTGGCTCCCTGGCTCCTCATGCTTTCCCTCCCTCTCATTCCCTAAGACCCCAAGGAGCAGATCCTTGGTAAAAGGATGCCTTCTTTGGGCCAGAAAGCTTAGTTGAAGTGGGGATTTTTATACAAGTCCCATGTTTTCTGGACTCCTAAGAGACTTGAAGAAGATGCTGTAACAACCCTTACTGAATTGGAAGAAGAATGAAGTAGACATAAGACCACCTACGGTGACTTCCATGGCTCAAACACATGGGATTTGAGGGGGATAGTTAGACCTCTGTGCAGAGAATATAACTAGATATAAGGCTCAGCCCCTCATTGTAGAAGTCTGACATTGCACACACACACACAATCCCCAATCCAAAGGAGAGGAAACTAGAGTGGGGGGACAGGGGAGCGCAAAACAGCAACACTACTATAGGACAACCTTGTCATTCTGTTACTTGTCCTTTGCTGTGTTGGAATAGTTATAGATTAATTTAAACAATCAGATTGCCCTTATCTTTGCTCTCTAAATCTTGCACCAGCCTTTAGCAAAAAGCAATAAAATTCTCACCTGGCCCTCTGTGGGCTGGGGATTCCTGCCTATACCGCTCTGTTTGTTCACTCACATCCCCAAACCAGAACCTACAACCACGCTGTAACTCTGTATATTTAAAATCCACTCTACTCACCCCCAGTGCAGTAGCCTGTGGCTCCGGAGCCCTGAGTCCAATCCCTTTAGGGTGGGCCTTGCAGTTGGAACCCACCCACCTCTCTTTTTTCTTTACCTCTGCTATTAACATAGCCCCTCCTCTATTGCCTCGCCAACCATCTATTTTAGAACCAAAAAGTCTTTGTCTATTCATAGATGCTGTAAAAGTAACATTTGTTTTATGTTTTTTAATCTAACATCTGTGTCTTCAATGGTTCTCATTGGCTTATCTAATCAGCACGTCCTAGGGAGGTTTAATATCGCCTGCTAAGCTTGTCCCAGCACAACAGAGCCCAGGCTTTTGCCAGGGGAGAATCGACTCCTTTGAATTAGGCAGTCCCTGGGAAAGACGGCAGACCTTTTGCCTCTTTTCGCCATAGACCTGAGATTAAGGGGAACATTCCACATCCCACCACCACCCTAGCTCTGCAGAAAAGGATATGGACAAGGGAAACAAAGAAGGCATTTGAACAAACCAAATCCTGCAAGAAAAACTTTGCATGCTCGGTGATTTTTGTAGGTTTCATACTGATTTTTGGTCTCTTTTTTATTAAATCTTTTTCTGTAAAAGTGGGGGAGAGATGATGAGGGAGAAATACTGGAAAATGGGAAGTCTGGAGGGAGGTGGGAGGGAGAGGAGAGAGTCAGCAAGTGGGAAGGGAGAAGGACGGAGCGGGTGGGGAAGAGGAGCGTGTTGGGAGGTCGCAGCACCGCCAGGCGCCAGGCCCTGGGCTTGACGCGTGCACACACCTGCCTTCACTGAACTCTCTTACCAGTCCTGCAAGGACAGCGGTCTCATCCCCAGCCTTTTGCAGAGTTTTAACTGAGGCTGAGAGAATATAGTATTTGCTCACAGACTCATAGACAGCAGGAAAAGCAGGGGTTAGAAGCCCCATTTAAAGATTAACTCTGCCCCTCTTCTTCCACAGGCCCCTCCGTGGCTTCTCTGAGGGTCTTCAGCCTCCATATTTCAGGGTTCACCTTCTCTTTCAGACAGAAAACTTATCTTCTGGTTTAAAGTCCTCACTTTTTTCCTGGGTCAAGTGGAGTTTTCCCTTAGTGGAAAAGCCACACCTCCAGACCTGGGACCTGTCTGTGGCAGACGTGGAAGGAAGCATTTTGGAGGCCATGGCTGAGCCAACACATTAACCCTACATCCTAGTTTCTCTCAATAATCCATGCAATCAAAGACAGGCAAGACTAGGGATATCAATATCCTGGGTTGCCTGGGACTTTCCTGGTTTTAGCACTGAAGGTCTGTGACTCAGGAAACCCCTTCGTCCAGGCAGATCAGTATAGCCTATGCCAGAAACACAGTCTCAGGCCTTAGGGACTTGCCAGCTGGTTGGGGATTAGACAAATTCAGAAAAGTGTGAGGCTCCAAAAAGGAGCACAAAGGAAAGGAGGGGTTCAGAGAGAGAAAAACCACATGTGTTTGGAGAATTAATTGATTCCACAAATGTTCATTGCTTGCCTTCTAAGGGCCAGGCCCTAGCCTAGGCCCCGTGTATTAAAGAAAAGCTTCATGGAGAAAATGGCCTTGGAGATGCACAGTGAATGGGTAGGATAGGAGTGGGATTTAGAACGGCAGAACTGCCATGGGGTACTTGAGGCAGAGGGAAGGAGCCATAAAAATAAACACCTAAGAGGTGGAAGAACATAACATGAATATACTGAGGGCTGGGGAGCAGTTTCCCTGGGCACGGGGCAGGTTTGAAGAGAAAAAGGTTTGCGCCTGTAAAGACAGTCTGAGCCATTCTACGTGAGAGGCGCAAACATCAGCAAATGTGTCTGAAGTCAAAGGACTGTGGAATGGGATTTTGTGCAAGCACAGAACAATTGGCTTCAGAGTGGACTGTAGCACAGGTGGAAAGAACAGTTGGGATGTTACTGCCAAGAATTCAAATGAAAACTTTTGGTTTCTACCCACCCAGGTTTTGTTCAAATCATTTGGACGTTTATTTCAGATATTTTAGTTTTTTATTTTCTTTTTCGTTTCCTACTTCATACAGGAATTTGAGGGTGAGCTTCACCTGGGCTGGTGAGGGGATAGGAAGGTATGGGGCAGGGAGCTTTTCCCTCCAGGATGCATGAAGGGAGCAGGTTGGCAGGCTGAGGCCCTTCCTGATGGAGGAAGTAGTGAGGGAACTGCCTGGCAGCACTGTGCTTTCTTGGTTGTATCCAACGTCCACTGGGAGTTGGCTGTCACACTGCCTGTTTCCCTGTCCAGCCCTAATGCCACGTTAGCTGTTAACCAAAGCATGTTCCTTATTTGAGAGCCTTTCTGCCTTCTAGAGAAGGACAGCCATTTGACTGTTCTGTATGGGCAAAGTGAGAGGCAGGGTGGAGGGGTAGGAAGCACAGGCTGAAGTCCCCTGATTGCTACCAACTGCTACAATGTCCTGCTGCTCCTCTCTGTCCTGCTGTCTCTGAGCCTCGGGGTTTTCCACTCTACCTACTTCTCAGATGACTCCCTGTTTTCTCTGTGTCAGGAGGCAGGTTTCTTAGCGAATGTGATACAAGTGGAACCCAATTTCTAACTGGTGGAACCCAAATCACATCCAGAACTCCAGCAGCAAGGGATTCTGGGAAATAAATTTTGGCTTTCCAATCTCTTCAATTAGGAGGGTGAAAAGGAGATTAAGAGAGCCAATCCAAGAATCTACCCCAGGGCTTCTAACTCTTTACCAATTTAACAAAGCTATACTTGGTTTTCCAATTGACTATTGTGTATTTATTCCACAAAACAGAACCCGAGGGGGAGATGTGAGAGGCATCTCTGGCCCTAGGATGCCAGTTCTGTAAGAACATGACAGTCGTCTCGCATGAACCACACTGCCACTGGCGGGGCGGAGGGCTTTCACACAGACTGGGGAGTGCTGGACATCAGGTCCAAAGAAGTCTACTGTAAACCCTTGCTTGCCTGTTTGCCAGCACTGCTTTGAAATTTTTTCGCATTACTTTTCTTTCTTTCATTAAAAATTGTAATTCCAGTTAGATTTAGGGAGGAAAGAGAAGTAAACATAAGAGCTCAGTTTGCCATCTTGAACAGGAGTTTTTGACTTCTATTAAGGTTGAATTTTTTTTTGTTTGGTACTGAACAGTTGTATTTTTTTGTGAATTACCTATTCACATCCATGTTTATATTGGTGTGTTTCTCTTTCCTATTTATTTATTTAGAGACAGGGTCTCGCTCTGTCCCCCAGGCTGGAGTGGAATGCAGTGGCACGTTCACAGCTCACTGTAACCTCAAACTCCTGGGCTCAAGGGATCCTCCTGCCTCAGCCTCCTGAGTAGCTGGGACTACGCGAGGCACCACACCTGGCTAATTTTTTAAAAATTTTTTGTAGAGATGGGGGTCTCACTATGCTGCCCAGGCTCTTCTTTCCTATTCATTTATAAAAGTTCTTTATCATACATTATAAATATTTTTCTGTGTTTGTCATTTTTCATTTGATTTCGTTTATAGTCTTTTCTTTTTCTTACAGAAGAGTTTAATTAACGTGTGTGTATTTTAATAAAGTCAAATTTATCCGTATTTTCCTTTAAAGGTTCTAGTTTCTAGTTGAGGATGTCTAAAGCTTTATATATGTGTGTATTTTCTTCTAGTTTTTCCATTTTTGTTTTTGTTTTATATTTAGATATTCAATCCATATGGACTTTCATTTGGTGTACGGTGTAAGATAAGGATTTAACTTTGTTTTTCCCAAATGTTGCATTACCATTTGTCAAATTATGCATCCTGTACCCTCTGGTTTGAAATGCTACCTCAATCACATACGAATGTTTCTGTGTGCTTGTGTCTGTTCTCAGCCAACGACCCTGATGGCAGGCCCTGTACTCAGTTTTCCTTTCTTACCACGCTTCCCCCTCAAACCACCGTGTTCTGATTTCTGCTCCCTACTGGTCGCAAACATTTCTGTGGCAAAGCTCATCAGCAGACTCCTAATTGCCAAAGTCAGTGGACATTTTCCAGGTCTTTTCTTGTTAGACCTCTGTTACATCTGACATCGTTGACAATTCTTTCCTTCTTTTGTTTGTGGTTGTTTTGTTTGCCTGTTTTTGTTTTGCTTTGGTATATTTTGGGACTTCTGGACCATTGGGTATATGCATCTTCATCTTTGCTAAATAATGCCACACTGTTTTCCAGAGTGGTTGTAGCAGTTTACACCCCTACCAGCAGTGTGGGAGCATCTAACTGGATAATTTAAGGACAAGAGCTGGTAGATCTGGGATGTTCCAGTTCTCTGCCCCCAGGCATTTGCTCAGTGTCCCCTTTGTGGCCTCTCCCCATAAATCTCCTCTCTCCTGTGAGCTTGAGTCCTGCTTCTGGCCTAAGCCAATCCCACCACCACCACCACCCTACCCCCAAGGCCAATAAAACTATAGAAAGCTTTAAAGACTCACCTTTCTAAAACCCTGTTTTTGCATTTTGTACCCTGTTCCAAAATCGCAAGTGGCTTCCCAGTGCAGTCAGATAAAGCCTGAACTCCTTGGATTGGCCCCGAAGGCCTCCCCTGCCTGGCGTCCTCATTCCTTCCCAACCTTATCTTCCCGCTCCCAACCCCTCCCCAAAGGAGCAGACTTGAATCCAGCCACAGGGACCCCGCCTGCTGGTAGGGATGTAAACCAGTACAGCCACTCTGCAAAAACAATGTGGCAATTTTTAGTACAGATGAAAAGACACATACCAAATGACCAAGCAATTTCATTCCTTAGAGGAACTTTTGCACGTGTGTACCAGGGCACATGAACAAGGAAGGATGTTTATATAGCATGGTTTGTAGGTACTCAAGCTTGGAAGCAACCCAAATGTCCATCAAGTGTGGACTGGATAAGTGTCAGTCTCTTCACCCTTCTTTACACTGTCCACCCTCCCAAACTCACATGGGCATGTTACTTTTTCAGATAACATGTCTTCATTTAAAACGGGAATCCAACTACTTACTTTCCAAAATAAAGAGGATTTTTCTAACACCAAAAAATGAATTTCTAATATTACTATGTTAATGTGTATGAAAACTCTAACATGGTATCGTCATGTTTTATCATTTGTTAATCTAAGTGCTCATTTTCGTTGTTTTCTTTTGTGATTCACTTCTTAAAATTTATATATGGTAAAATCCATTCATTTTTGGTTTTTAGTTCTATGTGTCTTAAATGCATACAGCCTCTCCTTTGCTTTTTGTTTTTTTACAAAGGAGTAGCAAGATGAGTTAAAAGTGATTTATCTTAGATTTTGTTCATTGAGTTTTTGGAAAACAAAGTTTGATTTCCTTCACTCCATGAGTTCACAAAAGTTCAGTTCCATCTGTTGGTCCTTGTTCAATTGCTTGAGTAGGCCCTGATTACCTGCCAGGATGGCCAGTCTTGGGCTGACCCTTTCTACTAAGATCAGAAGTGTCTCTTCTGGCAAAGCAAGCCTGACTTGTACTCTCAAAAGAAGCTTGACAAGCCATTGTTGCATCTAAAGGGCCCAGCCAAGGATCTCTCTAAACCAGGTGCCTCTGGCTGTCAAGTGTGTACGTGACCTAAAACTCTAATCTCTGAGAAAGGGGAGTCTGCCCTATCTGAAGCTACTTTGTCTTGTAGAAAGTGTTAAGATTTGGTGGCCTAAGCACTGAGGGAGAGTGACCACTTGTCCCCTCACATCTTGGGGAAGGACAGGGAACATTGGACCCTTAGTAATGATATAGTTTTCAAAGTGCATTAAATCAGCTAAGTTAACTGTTTAACCACAAGTTCACTATTCCATTTGTTCTGACATTATACAAAAAATTTTTTTTTCATTGGTAGAAAATAAAAACTTAGACATAACAAGGATTCCATCCCATCAAGAGACCAACCAACCACTACCCAACCCGATATTTCACTCCTACTCCTCCCAGTTGTTTTGCTTTTTCTACTTCAGTGGGTAACTTCACAGAAATGGGATGCTAGCCCTCACCCAGATGGCGACCTTTATGGCCAGCCTCTCTGGAGTGGGTAGGAATTAGCATTTCCTACAATTCCTAGGTGACACTGATGCTGTTTAGTCAGGGGGCCACACTTTGAGAATTACTGCTCTAAATCCAACTAACAATTTACAGGAAATGCAGAAGACAGAGGAACTTGTTAACACCATGAGAATGCAATTTAAGAAAATCTAGATGCTGAGAAATAGTTCCTTTGACAAATAAATTATAAAGAAAAAGCAAGCAAGAAAGAACTTAAAGACTAATGGAGACTTAACAGGAACAGAGAGCAGAGAGTCAAGATGGTGAGCCCAGTCATAGTACAAGCCTGTCCTATGCATGAGCTGGGTGTCAATGTCTATCAGATTCTGCCCCAGGCCTCCAACAGTGGCTACAGGCTGGGATTTGGACCAGCCTGTTTAGATTGATCACCTTTTAAATCACTTCAAAGGGGAAGACTGCCTATGTCAACTTGAGTATAAAATATCAGGAGAGCTCTTTGCTTAGGCACCAGGAGAACAACATACTGACATTGCTGAGGAGACAGTGACAGATCCCACCTTCTACTTTGTAAAGTGGTTCTAGGATGACACTGGGAAAGCATAGTGCTTTCATTGGAATTGGCTTCATAGATCAGGGTGATGCCTTTGACTTTGATATCTCCCTGCAAAATCACCCGAAGTGGGTAAAGCAGGTATCTGGGATTCCAAATGATCTCTGGAAATGGACACTCATCCCACGTTGGATCTGGGCTTCAAGGAAGGGCAGACCATCAAGTTGAGTAGTGGGAACATTACAACCAAGAGACGATGTGTTTCAGCTGAGCTCAGTGGCACAAGCATGTAGTTCCAGCTACTTGGGAGGCTGAGGCAACAGTATTGCTTTAGCCCAGGAGTTGGGGGCTGTAGTGCACTATTATCGTAATTGTGAATAGCCACTTCACTCCAGCCTCAGCAACATAGTGTGATCCCATCTCTAAAACAAAAAAGGGGGGAAAAAAAGAGATGATGTGTTTCCTAAGCCCAGGACTGCAAGGGACTGGACTGCAGGCCTAAGTTTACTCCCAACCCCACCTGGAGGCAAGTCACTCTTCCCTCTCCATCCTCCAAAGTTGCCGTCAGCAATCCTGTTGCCTCACCAGCTGTTCCAAATCTAACCAGGGAGACAGTGATGATTCTCTTGCTCCTGTCATGACACCAGCACCAGCTGCAGTCTCTGTGAGCAATGACTTGGAGAGACTTTAGCACTGTATCCAACTCTGTACCAAACTTGGCACCACAGCCATCCAACTAAGTCCAGATCTGAATGACATTGGCAGGACATCAACGACAGACTTGAAGAATAAAAATGACCTTGAGAAGATGCAGAAGAAAATCCCACCTTTGAGAAAGAAAATGAAGCAGATACAGAAGGTGGATCTGGTAAAAGAAATATTTTTCTAAAGAATTATGATGTATGATGTATGGGTTTGGGGATGATCAGAATCCTTACACTGAGCTAGGGGGTATTCTTGAAGACCTTGTCATAGATTTCATCAATGAAATGAGGAACTTCCAATACTAATTGGAAGACAAGGTCAAGTACAAGTTGAAGATATCATCTTCTTGATTTGAAAGGACCCAACTATGGATTTTGACATCTTTTGTACTTTTTGAAGCTTCATTATCTTCTGGGGCAGCCACATATAGTAACTGAATATTTTTTACAGTAAGGTCCTGATATCTAACCATGTAAATGAAAGATGGAGAAACACAAAGTTTTCATGTCTTCAATTTTACAGTGTTATTTGAGACTTGAATTGCCTGCCTTTATATTACCATACTTGAATTACTCATTCACTTTTAATGACCACGAATAAAGTACCTTGAACACTGCACCAATCCTTCTGATTTTTAACTATCTAAATGATAAAGTAGTATAGTTTGTGTTAGTTGTCTTTATGCCATTATAAGCTATACTAAAACTATTTAATATGTGAAATCCAAGTGGTAGCTTCGGCCTATCGTAGCTGAGACATAGTGTTTTCATGTATTCTGTAGTTTGTGAACAACACTAATCTGACAGATTATTAAATATAGTGAACTGATTTGTGTTTCTCTCAAGCAGAAGATGATACTGAAAAATAGTCTTTTGTAAGAATGTTTGTATTAAAAGATAATTTGTTTTAATAGTCTTTTCTTCAGATAGCAAGTGATTTTTTGGAGAAAAGTTTCATGTGAATACTTCGGTGTTGTAAGGTTTTCTTGATTTAAAAGCTTTGGGACTTATCCATACTACTTGTCAAGTTTTATGAGAATTTATTTTCCCAGATCAAAGCTTCTAAAAATAAATGCTTTTAGTAGTAGCTGGAATGGCATTGCTTAAAAAGTTGGTGACAAAATAAGCATCTGGGTATTGTTTTATTAACTTATTTGTTAGTACTGTTCATTGTGAAAATGTGTGTGTACTTGACTAGAACCATATGTGGCTACAGAAACCACTTTTGTAGTTCAGGATATACAGATTCTGTGTGTATTTAGCTATATTGTATGAAATTATCATTGCACTTATCTTACAATAAAGATTGAAATTGCATCTAAAGGGATCAAGGGGTACTACTGTTTGTGAAGCTGAATGTTTTGTGTGCCACTTATAAATATTATCTATAAATCAGTAGTTGGGAAAATTCTACTCTCTTAACCTATTGATTCCAGGAATAAAGTATGAAAAATTAAACAGAAAAAAACGACCTTGGGAGCATAAATCTTTGAGAGGTTGGAAACCCCTTCCCTTCTGAGAACTACGACTACTGAACAACATTTTTCTTAGCTTCCCCATTACATTCAAGCTGGTTTATATCATTCTCCCTTTGTTGTTACCTGCTGTGCAGCCAAGAGAGTATCTGCCATCTCCTGCTCAATAACAGGACAGGAAATACTAGGTCTTACCATACTTGTGGCTGACTATGAAGCAATCAGAAGACCAGGGGAAAACGACCTCCAATGTTTGTAAAACTTTTCTCCACCTTTTAAATTCTGTAACTTATTTCAGTCATCTCATGGCCTTCATGTACCCTTTATGAAGTCCTATTTAGCAACTTCAGGGGACAAGAAAAACCAACTTGCTACTTCTTACTCCACTGAGCCAATTCTCTGAAAATGGGTAGACTTGCCTCAGTATTTATAAATCCAGAATTTTGATAGGGATGGGTATGGAGAAAGACCTCTTTCCTGGTCCCTGTTCTATACCCTTGTTCACCACATCCAGTATTAGGTGCAGCTCCATCGTCCTCTCGTGTGTTTACATGTCTCTTCCTAGATGAGAGGGTTGTGTTGATAGCACCAAACATTCCATTTGTCAAAAAGCGCAACATCTTCAGCCAGTGGGCGTGGCTTGGGTGAAGGAAGTTCAGGGCTGTTCTAAGTTATAGTCTAGAAGTGTTTATTTCTTGTAGCTCTATCCAGCTCCTGCAATTGAAACAAGGCTTTACTTTGTATTTGCCCTATTATTTAATCTAAAATCAAAGGGTTTACAGTTCTCACTAAACTGATCTATGAAGCAGAACAGTTGAAAGCACTTAACTGTTGTTCAGTACCCAAGTTGCCTTGCTTCCTGGGTATCTGGTCTCTTTCATAAACATTTATTTTTCAATCCATTAGCACCTAAGTAGAAATCTGTTACATCTCTTATCTTTGTAAAGCTGGAGAGTCACAGCTTCAGCCATTTGACAGGTTTCCCAAAGTGAGGGCTTTGATAGCCATCACCTAGAGGACCTCAAAAGCAAGTCACTCTCCCATCCTTTCACTCTGCCCTGCCTTTCCTTACATAATGCTTTAAAGAGAGCTCCCTTTCTTGGGTCAATGGGCAATCTGAAGAAAAAATAAGAAGATATAATTTCTTTCTGTAGCACCTATCTGGTGTTCACATGCTTCACTCTGAATGAAGGAAATCCTTGGTTTGAAAATATATTCTCTCTCTCTGCACTAATGGAGATTGGGAAAAAAAAAGAAAACATAGTCTCTCTCCTTGATTCCATCTTTTCATCACTTCCTAACTTTGAGTCCACTTTTTTTTCATCATACTCCCCTTCCAGGTAGCTCTATTCTTCACTTGACCTTAGCTAAAAGACCGAGAAGTGATTCAGGCAGCTCTATTCTTACAGAGCCATGGCAGGGCATCTTTAAATTCCAATAGAAAACACTGAAAGGAAAATCTCTATAATCACTAGTGACTAAGTACTGGGAACCTA
The DNA here is from genome assembly GCA_023783475.1 of Daubentonia madagascariensis. Taxonomy (NCBI): domain Eukaryota; kingdom Metazoa; phylum Chordata; class Mammalia; order Primates; family Daubentoniidae; genus Daubentonia; species Daubentonia madagascariensis. The sequence goes on from JAKFHU010000633.1 coordinate 457,978, forward strand.
TGTTCTCAACCTTCCTCTATGTTGTGTTCTTTGCATTCTCAAGATAATAATATATTATGTACTTGAATTGCTAACACATTGAAAATGAAGTTTAAGAAGAATGCACATAAAGCATATATTGCATTGGTGCGATAATGGTAATTGAGAATAAGGAGGAAAAGTGGACTCAAAAGAACTATTTGTAGCATATTGTCTTTGTCTTAAACCTTACCCAAATAAATATATTGTAAAACAAAACAAAACAAAATGTTTATAAGACAATCAGGGTAATTTGAACACCAGATATTTGATGAATTAACTTTTCATGTGTGATGATGGTATTGTAGTTTTCTTGTCTTAAGAGCTCCACCTCTTAGGAATGCTAAAATAATTTTGCACGAAATAAGATGATAAGATATCTTGGATTTGCTTCAAAATATTCTGGGGGGAGAGGGGAGAGGAGAGGGAATATAGATAAAACAAGATCAGCTGTGAAATGATAAATATAGTACATGAAAATTCATTACACTGTCCTCGCCTCATTTGTATGTTAAAATTTTCCATAATAAAAAGTAAGAAAATGCAGGGTAAGAAACACATATTTACTCTGGTACCCACTATTGAGAAAGAAGAGTTCAATTCCCACATCCAAACTCCCCAGCCTTCTGGAGAGCAGTGGTGCCTGTTTGAGCTGGCACACGGCAGAGATGGAGGGAGGCTGGGTGAATGCACAAGCTATCCAATATACGTATAGGAGGAGACAGCTACAAGGAACATAACCCCTACAGAGAAGCAGGAGCGGCCCCTCACCCTCAGACCTTGTGTTCTCCAGGTGCCCTGGGCCTACTTGACAGGGGACAAGGTCATGAGTGCAATGAAGCTTCTCCAGCTTGGCACCTGGGCTATGTAGCACACCTGTTTCTAATTCATTTTCAACCCCAAAGCTGGGCAGGGCAGAACCTTAGCTCTGAGGCCTTGCACATTCCCTAGGATTAGCCAGCAGCAGATTCGGGTCTTCGTATTGCCCCTACCCCTGCTCCCCACTGAGGGGGCAGCACAGAAAATGTGAACCAAGCAGGTGAATTCAAATTGTAGGGGGCAGGTAGAGGAGGTGCAACCAAGTTTAGACTCACCCTCAGCCTTGGCCTGCTAAGAATAGGAGGAAACAGTGCTTGGATGGTAGAAAATAAGAAGTAACCACCCACGGAAACAAGCTGAAACCTGAAGCGCCAAGGACTACCCATCCTTTGGGGCTCACAATATGGTTATTTGTGTCACAAGTGTAAGTCCTGGGAATGTGGCTGTTCGTATTTCATTTCCTCTTCATTTAATATCAGCCTCTCCGAGGTATGCTTTTTTATTGAGCACCTGTATCAAGCATGCTATCTCACTTAATCTTCCCCCTGAAGATTACCTGAGGAGGGTGCTATTGGCCTCAGATTACAAATAGAGAAACTGAGGCTGAAAGGTTAAGTAACTTCTCTATGTTCAGACAGCTCATTAATGGAAGAGTTGGGATATGAACCCTATTCTTACTTCACAAAGCTGCCTCCATGTTGGGGCAGGTGATGTTGCCCCTGGGAATCACCCAAAACACTCAAAGAGAGGAGCTTCTAGGGGCCAGAATCGAGAATGTTTATACACTGGCCCTGCCAACTGCCAGTCAGTCTGCTTGGTTCTGTCACACTGGCAGTTCTGGGTTTGGATGGATCAAAGATGGCTCCATCCTCAAGACATACAGCAACTCATGAGGCTTCTTGCCCACCACATCCCAGTTCCCAGCAATCACTCCCATTGTCATCTGCCCCGGCCATCCAACCTCCACAATTCGCCATGAACAGATGCCACCTAGGACACAGTAGTGCACACAAACTACTCTCTCCTTTCTTGCCACCAAACCCTGTTTCTGCTCCCTCTGTCTTGTGGACTGCTCTGGCCAGCTCACCAGGCATTTGGGAATCACAATGGACACTTCCCAGAACTCACTTGCTCTCTGAAATCCTCTCTCTCTCCTCCCTTGGTTCTGTGACTATACTTTCTCTGGGATCCTCTGCTTGCAGTGGATACTCCTTCTGGAAGCAGGCTCTTTACCTCACAGGGCTGCCCAGGACTCCGCCTTTCCCTTCCCTCTGTACACGTCCTCAGGTAACTTGCTGCTTCAGATCCTCTCATCCTCACCTGCCTCCCAGGTCTCCAGCTCCTTGCTGCGCCCTGACCAACTCCTACAGGCCAGTGCTCACATTCTGTTCCCCTCACCACTTCAGGACTTAGATTAAATGCCATGCTGTAGGGCATGGGATCTGGCTTTCACAGTGGCCAGTGCAAGCCCAGCAAGCCAGGAGGAGCTAACACCCCTCAGGACAAACTTTGAGCAGTGAAGGACAGGCAGGAGGCAGAGCAGGTGAAATTTTCTTTCCATCCCTTCATCAAGCCCAGTATAAAGTTCTAGCCAGGCATGGTGTTTCTGTGTAGTCTATCCAGAGACAACCCATGTGGGCAGGCAACCAGCTGTGTCTTTGTGAGGCAGTGGCCAACTCACTAAAACAAACCTTTGATTTTCTCCCCCTCCTTTCCCTCACTCTCGCTGCTCTGGTATTGCACCTTCCAATAAAGCACTAGCACTTCGGTTTTCTAAGTAACCTGAATTAAGATAGTGGCCTCATCCAAACCATGCCTTCAACCACCACTGCCACACCCCCAACTCATCCCCCAAACCTTGTCTCCAATCCGGACTTCTCTGTTGAGCTCCAGACACAGTTGGCTCCAACTGTCAGCTGGACATCTCCACTTGGACATTCTCACAGGCACCTCAAACTCATGTTCAAAATGAAACTCATCATCCTCCCCCAATATGTGCCCTTCTCCTGTATTTTGGGGTATGCAGAGAAGGAAGGTCACCCTAAAGGAGCTCTCAATCTGTCTAAAGTGGTAGATAAAGGAGTTAACTAACAATTACAATAGAAACAGATGCTCACTGGCATAAAGCAGTGTAGTAGGATCATGGACTGAAGAAGAGAAGCAAATCTACTGTGTGCTTGATGCTTGCGTGCATTATCTCATCTAGCCTTCACAAGAACCCTGTAAGGTATCATTATTCCCATTCTGCAGGTAAGAAAACAGATGAGAGATTAGAACCATGCCAAGGTCACAAAGCAACTAAATCCAAGCATATAGGTCACAAAGCAACTAAATCCAAGAATATAGACCTAAAAAAAAAGGTCTATATTCTTTGCTGCCTCCTGAAAAGAAGTACCTAACAGGCCCCAGGGATTGGAGATTTCCTGAGGTGGCAATGCCAGAGCTATCCCCATAAATGAACAGGACATCAGCTGAGGAATCGAGGTGGGGTGAGGGCAGGGAGGTGCAGTGGAGGCAAGGAGGTAGATGGCATTCTGGGTGGTGGGAAGAAGCCTGACAGATCACAGGGTGACAGGAAACTGCAGGGGTTCACTAATGCTGGACCACCAGGCACACGGGGAGAAGCAGTCCTGTGAGAGGTTGGAGAGGTGGGCAGGTGGGCAGGACCCAAATCATGAATGGCCTTGTGTGCTGTTCTAGTTAATTTAAATTTCAAATTCTAGATACTTAGAGGAACCACTCCAGGATTTTATTTAAATTTTAAACTCTAGTTGGAGAAACCATTTCAGGGTTTAAATCAGGGAGTGACATGGCTCAGTTTGCATTCTGGAAAGGCACCTCTGGCATCAATATGGAAAAGTGGTTGCAGAGAGGCAGTGGGCAAAGGGTAACCAGTTTAAAGACTGCTGATGCACCCAGAGCAAGAAATTGTACACAAAGTTAGCAGAGGTCAAAAAAAGTGGACAGATTTGACAGACAGTAATGAAGGAAAAACTGAATAGGGCTGGATAACTAAATTAGCTAAAGAGAGTGAAGGAGTCAAAGACATCCAGGTTTGTGGCTTGTCATATCCAGGACATGGAATAGATGACTTCAGTTTGAGACAGGCTGACTTTGAGATAGACACTTGTAAGGCAGTCATAGGGCAACAAGTAATTGGATGAATGAGTCTGGCATTCAAGAGAGCAGTAGTTCAAGTGGTGAGAAACCACCACCAAGGGAAAAGTATGGGGAAAAAAAGCCCTGTTCTCTTTTCAAAGTGTCACCAGGAGTTGCCCAGTCTTGGCCCTCAGTGTCTAAACCACCAATCAGAAGGCAGGTCCATAGCTTGGATAGGAAGGACAGGAACGCAATCCAATCCCAGGGAAAGGACAGTGTGGCCTGTGATTTCCTTAGCACTAGAGGAGCCCAATTTGGAGAGGTGAGGTAAAGATGGTGGTATCCAGACACAGCAACCCTTCTGAACCCGTTCTGTGAGGATTAAGCCCCAACACCCTAAGGCACTCCTTGTATGTAACATACTACATCCTAGGCATCTAGAATGATATTGGTTGTGTACCATCCTTGAGAGTATTGAGGAAAGTCACTCAAATCATTTTCTCTCTGAATCCCAGCTGAGAAAGACTATGGTAGAGAGCAGGCATTCAAATGCCATAACCCACTGACCTTCCCAGAGAGTGTACTAATTGGGAATGTGCCCCTTGGGCTCCCACCTTGGAGCCCCCCCGCCATCTGCCCCTTCCCCTCAAGACAGAAGCACACGAGCAGAGGGCCTGGCCTACCTGGAGTGCTCTGAAGTGCCAAGGGTCTCTTTCTCCATCTAGATTAGAACCTTTTGGGAGCTTGGGCTGGATTTCTTTCCCCAAGTGGGGAATAAAAAAGAATATCAAGGAGCCAGCCAACTAAACTAAACTGGGGCTAAGCTCTAAAATGCTGGGGTACTGCTCACTGGCCTAATGGGTCCCAATCCTAGAGATGTTTTCAGTAGATCTAGAACAAGACCCAGAAATCTGTAAATTTTTGAAAGAAGCTCTCCAGGTGATACTAATTTGTAGTGGAGTTTGGCAGTAGTGTTTGTAACTTCCATCCTTTCTCACTAGTCTGCTGTTTCAGTTTTCCCTTGTTTCATAAATTTTCCCCCTGAGAAGCCCCAGGTCTTGTGGGGAGACTCTGGTCCGTGCATAAGATAGCTGGCTGGGAAGCCAGGTTGCAGTGGCACACACCTATAGTCCCAGCTACTCAGGAGGCTGAGGCAGGAGAATCGCTCAAGCCCAGGACTTTGAGTCCAGCCTGGGTAACATAGCAAGACCCCATCTTTTAAAACAAAAGAAGAAAGAAAGGAAAGAAAAGAAGGGAAGAAAAGGAAGAAGGGAAGCAGGGGAAGGGGAGGAAAGGAAAGGAAGGGAAGGGAAGAAAGGAGGGAGGGAGGGAGGAAGGAAGGAAGGAAGGGAGGGAGGGAAAGAAAGAAAGAAAGGAAAAAAAAGAAAGCTAGATGGCTGGGGTGGTGATTTTATCATTTGTTCCCACTCCAAAACCTGAACTGAAGAGCAGTGGAAGCTCCAGAAAGCAGAGACAGGGCTGGCAGAGGCTACACCCTCCTGGCCCTCCTAACTCCATAAATATAGTTAGGTGTCCAGCCCTAAGTCTAGCCCTTTCTCCCTTGCTCAGAGTAACTTACTGCACATGGATTTGAGAGACACAGCATTCTACTGGTCACTACAGAGAGGGCCCTCAAATTTGAAACAGCCAAGCTTCCTCAGTATCCCTTCTCCTCCACTCCTGCTCTGAGCCAGATGGCCCAAGTCCCACTCTCAACACCACACAGAAAGCACTGAAGCAGAAGTTGCTTTAATCAAGGGGTGAAGTCCTCAATCAGGGGTACCTCACTCAACCTTTGGTGGTGGGGTCTCAGCCTACCCCCCACATCCCCTGAGGCCCCTCAGGAAGGAGGGAGCAGCTGAACAGCAAATTATGGCAGAGGTCAGGGATGGGAACGAGGGAACCCAGGGTAGGGGCAGGGCACTGACAGGATGGGAGTGAAGCCGAATGGGATAGGAAGAGCTTAGCCCACGTGGTTCTACCTACAGGCTGGCCGTGGTGTCTGTGCATTGGGCAGAGTGGCACTGGGGGAATGAGGGTTGAAGGGGACAGCAGGGGGAGGAGTGCTTAGGAGATGAGGCGACTGTGAAGCTGGTACAGCTGCTCCTGGGTGAGCACCAGCCTGTGTCGCTGTCCAAGGCCAGCTGCACACGAGAAGGTCACTTTGCCCACGTAGACTGTGTCATCCTGCTGCTCCTCTTTGGCCTGAGGGTTGGCGAGGGAAACAGGACCCCAGGTCAGGGGCTCACTTGAGCTGTGGGCCACTGAAGGGGTCCCTGACCACTGAGACCAAGGCAGCCCCTAGGACACTGAGGCTTTTGAGTTCCTAGGCCATGGCGACCACATTTTTTCAAATTAGAATGGGGGTACATAGTCTGACAATGGAGTTCTGAGCCCCTCCTGGTGGCAAAAGTCATGGAAGGTGTTGTTTATGTGCTAAAATATTGGAATTTCTAGAAGCACTGCAAGCGCTACTGAGTTACTTGCAAGTAAGACTTGGCCAGATAATCCAGGATGTGCAGTTGTTGGACCTGAGACTCAAAGGCCTCTTCAGACTCAGCGGGAGGGGGGAGGACCCACCTGAGCCCCCTACACTGTCCCACCCTCCGCCCCATGCTCCTCCTTACCCTGAGGAAGGCTGATGAAGGGAAGGTGGCAAAGTCAGTGGGTACTGTGGCTCCAGGGCGCTGAGATACTGTCTGCTTGAGGACCTCATCCTAGGGAGGGAGAGAGGAAGACAAGGGTTCATTTAGGGGACCCCCACAGGCTAGCACTAGACCACCCTCGTTTCACAGAGACACTAATACTAAGGGCCAGGGCTCAGTCCTCTCTATCACCATATTTTGCTCTCCCCTCCAACCCCATCCCCACCCCAACATCCCTCCTTACTTTACAAGTCCTCATCCCTTAAGGCCTGATTCAGATTCTGCTGCCTCTGGGAAGCCATACCCAACCATTCTGCCCCTCGATGACCTCACTCTGACAGAAACTGCAACCTGAACTACTCACTGTAAAGACGATCCTAGCTCAACCATTTTGTTATGAGAATCTGTCTTCTGTTGGCACTCAGACAGTGAGCTTCCAAGGCAAGAACTCTGCCTTCCCTTCCACCCCCTCTCCAAGGTGCCATCTAACACAGGGCTCGGCCCAGTGGAACTCCAAAGTGCCTGGCTCCACCAGTGAATGCTCCGAAGCGAGCTCTGTAGGGTAGGGAAGGACAGGGTCTGAGCTGACCTTGAGTTTCTCGATGGTGTCACTCAGGGACTTAAGCTGAGCCACTTGCTCCATAAGCTGGGCCGATGGGCTCTTGGCAGCTGTGGGGAGGGAAAGCTGTTAAGGCCCACCAAGGCCAAGGTAGGCAGCTGTACTGCATTAAGGGTCAGGAGTACAGGTACTGGACCCTCTCATGGGGCAGGCACTTAGGAGAGAGCGGGTGAATCAAGCAAACTGAACACTGAAGGCAAAGAACACTGCTGGGAAGAGCCTCTAAGCATGGGGACTGCCTGGGCTGGGGCTAAATCCCCTGGCCAAGGGGAGGTGGTGTGTTACTCATCTCAGGGGTAGGTGGGTACATACCAGGGCTGGTACGAGTGATGTCTACTACATGGGTGTGTGTGCTCAGCTGATTCAATGTCTCCAACAGCTGGCTGGTCTTACGATACAGCGCTCCAGCTGCTAGCTCACTGCCAGGGCCCTCCTGGGGTGGAAGGGATAACTTTGCAACATGCAGGGGGGGCAGGGCTGCCAAGGATGCCTTCATCTGGGCTCCCTGTTGTGGAAAAAAGAGGGGTAGCGGTAAGAGGTGCTAGAAAGCTCCTGCCATCTGTCACCAATGGGGCAGGCATGCTCCATCCCCCACCCCAGTCCTCCCTGTGGCTCCCTCACCTTGAGGATGCTGTTCTCATGCTGGAGCTGGGAGATGTGCAGCCTCATGGCAGAGATCTGCTGAAGCAGCAGTGGTGAGTCCTTCACCAGCCCTGGGCCTGGCACGGACCCTGGAGCCTGCCCAGGGGCACCCCCTGTGGGTACCATAACAAATGTCATCAGCCCCAGGAGGACAGGGTTGTAAAAGGCCCCATGACTGCTCTTCCCCTTTCCTCATTCCCCCCTCCCCGCCAATCCTGGCTTCCCAAGGGGGAAGCCTCACCCTGTTCCCCCAACTCCAATTCCCACCAGCCCTGGCAAGCCCCAGCCAGGGTGGCTCTCTACCTCGCTGCTGTTCTTCTGTATTCGGGATAGCCCGTGGGGAAGCAAGAAAAGAGGAGAGAGGAATTAAATGACGTGGGGGTTAGGGGGACACACCAGAAGAATCCTGGACATGACCTACAGGAAAACCCTTTTCCTGATTACCATACCTTCTCCAGGAAGACTCTGCCCCCACCCCATGCCTTTGGGGAAGAGCAGATATGTGTGAAAGAAAGCAAACGGGAGTGAGGCCATAAGACAATACGATGTGTCAGGACGAATGGCAAAGTGAGTGTGTGCTGGAGGCTGCACTTGGGGCACGAGGCCGTTCCTGCCTTCCTGCCTCACACCCCATCTCCAGAGACCCCATACGTCTGCATCCTTAGTGCTCACCCAGCAGCAAAGCTTAAGTTGAGGATGCAAACACATTCCCTTGCTCCTCAGGTTTCTGCATTGCTCTGAGGCAAAGGACCCCCTTTTTTGGAGGGAAGTTTCATAAACTCAGAACCAGTGTTTATTTAAAGAGCCTGTGCTAAAACAATATGATGTGGTAATTCTGGAGACTCCCCTAAAAGAACACAGAGCTGTCTGTACCACGGGAGTCAAAAGTCAAGAAGGTGCTTGCTCACCTCCCAAGATCAAGGGGTGCCAGTGATGGGGACTTTGATGAGAACAAGACTCTACCTAGTTGAGGTCAGTTGACAAGACACAAGAGCAGCAGGGAAAGTCTAGAGGCCCTGAAGGTTTAATGTCAGGGCAAGGAGTTTGTCTTCCGGGCATGAGAAGGGAAAAGGGTAAGTAAGAAACTGAACAGAGAACAAAAAAAACACTACAGGGCAGATGAGAACCAAGATGGCAGCAGCCACCTCCTTAGCCAGGAAATTGGAAAGGCTGGGCCTAGAAGCCACAAAAATTCTAGGTAAGGAGGCCTGACCACACTGAGTGACTAGGCAAAGGTCAGAACACAAGCCCCAAGCGAAACTGGGAGAATTCAGCAATAGAAGAGATGACTGCATTGCAGGATGAAGCCACGTGAACTCAGTGGGGAAATGCAGTGCCCAAGCAGAGAAACAACAAAGAGCAGGCATGAGGCAGGCCTGGATGCCCCAGGAGAGTTAGCCCAGCCTGACGACCCTCTGGGATGTAGGGCTGGGACAGAAAGGCCAGACTGCAGACCCAGAAGGGACATCTACTAGAGTCCAGCTGTTGTTATTCTGAGCTTCAGTGACAATTTGGTAATGCCCTCCTTTGGTTAAAGGAACTCAGCACGTATTTTTGGAGGAAGTGACAACTTGGTGAAAGCTGGCACAGAGTGAAACTGGGCAAGCATGTTCCTGGCTGAACATCTAGGGGGGATGAGGGGGGCAGAGGTCAAACTAAGGCCAAGGACAGGAGAGAGGACAATGTCCTCTGGGCCAATGCTCCTATCCCGCTGTACTCACCACCAGCAATGCCAGAGACCAGGGTAGCAATGCCTGAGGGAGGGGGCCCCCGGAGCCCCTCGATTGTGCGCTTGGACTGGCTGTTTAGCCGCTGCTTTAGCTCTGCCTTCTCTGCTTCCAGCTGGTCAATGTCAGCTTGGAGCGCATCCATTGTCTCCTCAAACTCTCTGTGGAAGAGATTCTGGACTTGGGCAGTGTTCCTTCCCCAGAGGCCCCCTGCCTATTCAGTCCTTGGAGCAGCCCTGCTGGTGAGGAGCCAGGGGCAGGGCAGCACAGGCTCAGGTGGGGGTGATACAATGGGATTGGCAGCGGGGAAGAATACAGGGAGAGTCTCACTACTACAGGGTGAGTAGGAAGATGCATTAGGAGGCAGAGAGCCTCCGGCAGGAGGGAGGATTAGAGGAAGCAGGCCCCAGGGAAGATGCCTGACTTCTCCTTCTTCCGCAGCAGTGCCTGGGTCTCCTCCAGCCGAGTCTGGACTTTCTCGATGCGCTCATCTGCATCCTTGGCAGCACTGTCGAGCTTCTTCTCCAGGAGGCTCAGCCGCACATTGGCCTCACTCAGCTCCTCCCCCTGGACAAGGACATAGAGCTTCTAGTTCCCTTACATTCTCCCCATGGTCCCTGGTACCTGGAACCTGGGCTAAATCATGAGATAGAACACTCCCTGAGGGTTCACTAGAGCTCCCACTGATCACAGGCCCCACTTTTCCCAACCCCCAAGCCATCTCAGTCCCGATCCCCAAGACTTGCTGCTGCCCTGGGTCCCACCAACTCTGGCCCCCAGATCCTGAGCCTACCCTCCCCTCACCTTAATCTTGAGTGACTTCTTCAACTCCTTGATAACTGTCTCTCGATCTTCGAGCTTCAAACCCAGGCCTTCAGCATCTGTGATCTCTGCACGAAGGGCTGCAGCCCGCAGCTCAACTGGGGGAGGCTAAGGAATGGGGTGGGTCACAGGGTTGGGGCAGAGAGGAAATCACCAATGTGTGCCTTTCAGAGAGATACAGTCACAGGTAAAAGCTTGCCTTCTAGACAGGATGGTGCTCTTCAGATGCCTTCCTCTTGTCTCCCACCCTCCCACAACTAGCAGCAGCTCTGCAAGTCTTGCTCCTCCAGGCCTCTGCAGTCTCTTCAAAAAATCTCCACCCACCTTGCTGGGAGGCCGCTCTGCATCGTACTCCCCCTCCTGCATGGCTGTGGCCAGTTTGTTCATGGTACTGATGAGAATGTTGCATGACTGGCGCAGACACTCATAGGGGCTGCTGGAGGGGGTCCCATAGATCTGCAGGAGCCAAGGGCAGGAGTGAGAGCCCCACACTGGCCACTGACTCCTCACCACTTTCTGCCCAGCCATCCAGGCCCACCTGCTCGCTTGCTTTGAAAGCCAACTCCTCCAGGGCAGCCACGGGCAGCCCCTCATTCTCCGCCAGCGGGGCAATGAGCTGGGCAGCAGCAGCTGCCACCTCCTGCAGCACAGCCACTACCCAAGTCAAGTGTTTCCTGCAGTCTAGGAGTGTGTCAGATACCTGTGTGACAGGCCAGAGTCAGGAGCTCACCCTGGGTCCAGCACCACAGTTCCCAGCTACTCCAAAACCATCTTTGTCCCCTGATCATATCCAGATCTTAAAGTGCTAGGTCCCTCCCACTCAGCTTCCTTCCCTTCCCCACTTGCAGTCCTAAACCTGTGGTCCAAAGGCCAGTGCAGCTGGGATCCCAGGAGCATCCGTCCCTGGCATTCGCCTTCGGATCTTCTTGCAGAACTGGCGGATATCACTGCACGATGTTTCCAGGTCCCGGAGCAGGAGGGCAATATCTGTAGCCTCCTGCCCACCCTACTCAGGAGAAAGAAAATGAATGGGGAACCAAGTCAGCATTAGGGCTGGGAGTGAGAAGACTAAGAAAGAAGAGGAGCTCACATAGATCCAGATGTGCTCTCACCTGCAAGAAGGTACGCAGCCGTCCTACCTCCACGCTCATGCAGTCCAGGGCACTCTGGGTGAACTGTGAGGACAGAAGCATGTGGTCATCAGCCCCCAGTAGTAGTCCTTCTATCCTATCATCATTTCTAAAAAGTCCCTAGCCTCTGTTCTCTCTCATAAGTGGGTCCTCTGGCTTCCCCAGTCTGGCTTTGGTGACCCTGTTCCAGTCTTATGTGACAGCCCTCGGGCACCTGATCTCTTGATCTGATGTCCTCCATTTGTCATCTCTACAGGGGACTCAACCACTGGCCCAGACACTTCACCTTAATGTGATCGGCCAGCTGCATGGTACTGTCCTCAGGCTGTTCGGCAAGATGGATGCTGTACAGATGCTGAGGGGGGATGACAAAAGAAATAATCAGCCCTGGAAGGGTGGGGAGTTCTTCCCAAACTAGTTTGAGCCCTGGTCACCACTGGTCTCCAGAGGTACAAGAGAATCCAAAACCTCCAAGCAGCTGCATTATAAGGCAAGTTCATCTAACAGCAAACTAGGCCTCAAGCAGATGGCTTGGGACATACAACCTTGAATACATTGGCAATAGCCCCCATCAGGTACAAGTTTCCCTGCTCCCTGCCCCAAGCCTGAATTCTCGCCCCAGACCTGGTAGTACTTGATGGCCTTGGTGAGAGGCTCCACATTGACAGTCTCATCCAGCTGATCCTTGTGCAGCAGCTCAATGAGGAAATCCAAGGAACGCTCATGGGCACTCATCTCAGGGTAGAGGCTGCCCACTTTTTTATACACATCCACATTGCACTGAGAGAGGGCACTAGAGATCAAAGAAGGGCTCTGTGAGGCCAGAGTCTGCCAGGCAGTCTCAGTTCCAGCCAATCCTGGACCCATGGCCCTGGAGTGGGGGAGTCAAGAGTCACTTACTGCTCGTAGCGGTGTAGCGTGGCCTGCAGCAGACTCAGTGAGTATATTAGCCCAGCAGCAAAGCTGAGCTGCTCCCCTGCAGCTCCTCGTAGCCCAGGCCGCTCTGAACAGTTCTCGCTTAGTTCAAACTTCTCCTGGGCCTGCTTCCGGATCAGCTCTGCCTGTGGGAAGAAGCACCAGGGACCCGGGACTCAGAGCAGAGGATGGAGAACACAGACTCAGGAATACAGGACACAGAGCTTAACAACTATCTGGGGAGCATGGACACACATGGGAAAGAAAGCAGAAATAGCTCTTAGATGGGTGGGGAATCTCGCATGGGGAAAGGGTAATGATGTGACTACTGGAGGTTGTGAGGATTCAGGATGTGAAAATGAAAGGGTGGTGGGACCAGTGTGACCAAACTCTTTCCTGACTTCAAGCTGCCATTCCTGCTGTCTTTCCACCTAGAATGCTATCCTGCCAATCGTCCCCCCAGTTAACTCCTAGTCACACTCTGACCCTCAGCTCAAACGTTATTCCTTCAGTCACACCCTGCCTCCATCTAAATCAGATCCCCAACGTGCTCTCTCAAAGAACCGACCTCTCCTTCTTAACACAGAATTTGTAATACATATTCATCTGGGACTTTGCTAACTCTGTGTTCCTCCACTGTACCATAAACTCTTTATAGGCAGAGATTTTTGTTAAACATGTGATTGACTGGCCGTACCTTGCAAATAAGACGAGGCATGAGCAGCAGCACCAGGACGCAGTCGTGGTCCCCACCTGGCCGAAGGAAGCTGTCAGGCATGAAAGCTGTCAGCAGGGACATGTGCCGGTTGGCCTGGGCCACCTCCATCTGCCTCAATTCCATCTCAATTGCCTGTGAGGTATGCAGGGAAGAGGGCTCTCAGCCAAGGTAGAGAGAGTCCCACAACCACCATGTCTTACTCCACCAGGTCCCTTTCTTCTAGGACAAGCCCAGGCCAGGAGTCTTTCAACCATCACATAAAGCACCTCCTCCCCCAGGAAGTTAAAGTCCAGAACCCCACACCAGGTCAGCCTACAGCCATACCCAGGCTGGTTCCCTAACACCCCATCCCTCAGGCTCACCCACTTTCCTGACCTTGGCATGAGCCTTAGTCTCAGCAAACTTGATTTTGAAGTCAAAAGTCTCTGGAGGAGGCTGCTGCTGCCTCTCCACAGACGCTTCCTGCTGGTTTGTCAGTTCCCGATTCACATCCTGGGAGCAAAGACAGTTAGGCACAGCTGGGTCAAGAAGGAGCCCTGGGGTGATCAGGGGCAGAGATTGGGGGTGGACAGGCACCTGTAGATGGGCAGTCAGCTGGCGGTACTTCTTGATGGTTTGCTGGTAGTCTGCAACTGTCTCCTGGGCTGCCTCCACACGCTTCTGGGCCTCACGCACTCGAGCACCCGCCATGTCCAGCTGCTCCCGCAGCTCCAGTTCTGTCTCACGTGCATTCTCCTGCAGCTCATCGTTCATCTCATTCATCGCTTCCTGGGACATCACAAGGTAGTTGGAGCAAAGGAAAGGCAGGGTCAGGGTAGCAAGGCCAGGATGGGTCACCTCACCACACACTCTGCTCAGAAGTAGGGGATCATGTGTCACTCCCTCTCTCAGCAGGTCCCTTCTGAACACCCTCCATCAGGGTCGGAAGTCAGGGGTCTGCTAGTCTCTTACCAAGTCCCCCACGGTCTCCCTCAACTCCCGCACTTTCTCCTCCAGATTCAGGTTCCGGTCTGTCAGCATCTCCACCATCTCCTCAGCACCCAGAGCAGCATCCACCTGTGTTCCAGGGAGGGACAGAGGAGAAGGGCTGTTGGCAGGTGCCTAGAAAGAAGAGGCATCAATAGGAGAATCAGGTGGGGGGATTCTGGGCGAGGGGCTGGGCTCTCCAGACCTGCTCCTTGAGCTCATCAATGGTGCTCTCTGCCTGGCTCAGCTCCTCCTGCAGACGCTCCCGCTGTTGCCTCACGACTTCTAGCTCTTGGTTCTTCTTTTCCATGAGCTTCTGGAGCTTCACATGCTCTTGCTTCTCCGAGGAAGAAAGATCCCGCATCCTGTGGGGAAGTGGAAAGAGAGAAAGAGAGTAAGTGTCAGAGTCACTGGGCAATGGGTGCTCTAACACATTTGGAGACAGGAGAGTGAGTACCAGAGCCAAGCAGTGAGGACAGCCCTACCTCACCAGGGCATCCTTTAGGCGGGCATTCTGCTCCTCGAGCTGCTTGAGCTGATAACTGGATGCAGCCCCATCTGAGCCTGGAGAAGACCATTAACACTTTCAGGCCTGGTTCTCACCCACCATTTGGCCCCCTGCAGCTCCGGGCCCCTTACCCTTCTCTTCAATCTCAGCCTTGAGGATCTCCAAGTCAGTGGTGAGCTCGTCCACACGCTCCTTCAGTGCCTCCACCTCCTGCTGCAGAGACTCGGCCCGCTCTTCAGCCATCTCCTTGTCCAGAGTGGCCATCTCGATGGCATCAGCAGTATCAGCCATCTCCTCCATGTAGCGTTCCTTTGCCTCCAGGGCCTCCTTGGCTTCCTGAGGAAGGGGTGGAGGTAGGAGGGGGTATGAGCACAGAGATGCCCATGCCAACCTTTCTCACAGGGTGTTTCAGGCTCCAGCTCCAGTCTAGTTTCTGGCACCCCAGCCACCCCCTTCACCCTGAGTCCCACCTTCCGCGCCTCCTTGAGGCGCCGCTGCAGGTCTGCCTGCTGCTCCTGCATTTTGCTCTTCCATTCCTGCACCTGCTCCAGCTGGATCTTGTGTTTCTCCAGCTCTTTTAGCTTTGCCTTGTCTTCTGCCCGTTTCAGACGCAGGGTCTCCAGTTTCTCCTCTAGGTCCCGCACTTGGGCCCTCAGTCCCTCCTCCTCCTGCAAAGGAGAGGCCCCGAAGTCTATGCACAACCCACCCCTCCTTCCTGCCAAGACAAGAATGTGTACAAACTTCACCCCAGCCCCAGAGTCAAAAGCAAGTGGCATGTAAACATCTGAGAAGAAACCATGGCACAGTGTGTATGGGAAAAGTATGGGAGAGGGGCAGGAAAGGAAAGGATAGCTCAGTCAGTAGCAAGATATCCATATACTATGTCCCCACCCTTTCTGATCCAAGTTCTAGGTCTTGGCCAACCCTAGGAAATTTTCAAGACCCAGCCAGGGGTCACAGGCCTCATGGTGTCTTGATTCTCCTTCACTCCAACCCCAGTCCTTACCTTGGAGGGAGAAGGAAGTGGGGGGGCTGCTCCAGGAGAGGTGAGGACCGGCGTGGGGATGATGGGTGCTGCCAGCGGAGTCTGAGCCGGAGTGCTGGGCTCACTGCTGCTCAGCTCACCTGCTGATGCTGAGCCAGAGGGGCCCAGAGAGCTACTGGCCCCAGACACCCCGGTACTGGCTGGGCGGGTCGGCTATTCAGAGAGGGTAGGCACAGATCAGACAGAGAACAAAGGATTGGGGTGAAGGGGAGAGAGACAGAATATGAGAATATGGGAAGGGAAGGAGACAGAGAAGGGAAAAAGCAGAGAGTATCAAAGCACAGTGAGAACGGAGAAAGGAATGAAAGGGAGAGGGAAAATGACACAGAGAGTCAGAGAAAGAAAGTGACAAAGGGCAGGGGGAGGAGGGAGGGAGGCAGGGGAGCGAGGGAGGAAAGGATGGGGGAAGACATAAGATTATAAGCCTCCTCCCTTGGCACTGACCCCACATTCCTCCCATCTCTGGCACTGCCCTTTAGAGCAGAATCCCTTACTCCCCAGAACACCCCCCATGACCCACTTATGATCATTCTAGCAATTTCTTAATACTCCCAGTCCCATCCTTGCTCTGGGTCTGTGCCCTCCTCCCCCAGGGGGCAAAAGTACCACAATGTTATTCCTAGAGAAAAAGAACAGATTAGACTTTGTTCCCCAATATTCACATTCCCAGAGAAGTCTGGGCTAAAAGTGGGGATGCCAGGCTCTGTACCCCTGCTAGGCCTCCCTCCTCTTTGGGAGTCAAGCTGAAATCTCCCTCCCCTTGGTCTATTTCAGGGGACCCTGCAGGTAAAAGGGCCAAGGTAAAAGTTGTACCCCTTGACTCCCCCTTGAAACAACCCTTCTATCATTTCCCTCCCCCAAGACAAAGGAGCTCTAATCAGTAAACCATACCCAGGCCCCTGTGGGACATGGGGAGGAGCTTCCCTGAAGCCCCAGCTCTGGGGCCTGAGGCCCTCCCTAGCAGTGCTAAGCTCAGAAGCTCTCCCAGTGGGCTGACTGACACTCAGAGACCATGTGCTATCCGCAGACGCCCCCGCCCAAAGCCTTTCACAGACACACTTACCTCCTTTTCCCCTGACATTTTACACTGCCACGTTCTTCACCCCTCTTCTAATCCTTCCCCTCAAAACTGGTCAAAATTCCCTTGTTCAAGGAAGCCTGCTTTGATTAACCACAACCCCACTCATTCTCTTTCACATTGAAGCCACTGGCTTAGACAACCTCCTAAGAGTCAAAACTCATTTTCCCAGGAGACGCCTGCCATCACCACAGTCCCCCTTCTCCCTCAAAGAGAACCTAGGATGCACTGTGACCAACTTTTACTTGATCATACACATGCCCACATACATGCAAATGCCTGAAATATGTGTGTGCACTCAGCAGTGGCTTGCACAGAGGCCTGTTTTTTCTCACCTTGGGCCGCCGTGTTGTGGTCTGGACAGGCAACAGGAGCCAGAGGAGAAGTAGTCAGGAAAGAAAGGATAATGGCAGAAAGACAGACAGCAAAAGGGACAGCAATGAGAGCAGAAGAGGTAACAACGCTGGGACTACAGTTAGCTGCCCACCCGCTGCCCCATCCCATCCCCTTCTCCCTCCAGTGAATCACTGTGTTCCTACTTCAGGATCCCAGAACTCCAGTTCTCCTTAGTTCCTGTCCCCACTGTTACCCAACCCTGGCAGGCCTCACCCCATCAGACACCCTGGAAATCCCAGAAGTCCATCTCCTAGGCTGAGCCACAGGAGACCAGGGGCAGCAGCTGGTGAGAGGGTCTCCAGAGACCAGTCCTTCTGTGAACAACCTCTCCCAGTCCAGTCCACAGCCAGAGGCCCCGCCCAGCCACCACTCCCAAGGACTTTCCCAGGTCAGCCTCTTCCTTAAAGTGCTAGACTCCATCGAGGACTCCCTAAACACCCTATGTGACAAGAGTCGTATAAGCCCAGAAGTGGGAGATCAGGTCCCTAAGACAGAACAACGCTGCTGTCTTCCCTACCCCCAACCCCTCTTTCTCCATGACCAGATCGTGCAGCAGTCCCCACCCCTAGAGCAGAGGGCTCAGGTGTCAGGACCATGAATATTGCATTAGCAGAAGCCCAGAGCTCAGCAAAGTAACCCCACCCAGCTGTACGAAAGGAGGTGGGGGTGGGCAGCAGCATAGAGAAACTACTGCCTTAAACCAAATCCAGAAGCCCTTCAGGTTACTGCAAAATGGTAAATGGACAACTAATGCCAACTCCCAAATAGTGTTCTTGCTACCCAGTGTCTCACGGCTCTGGCAATGACAAGATTTGGCTTGGGCCCTGTTTTCAGGATATACTAAGCCCAAGGAGACCAATCCCCTAGGCTAAGCTTCCATAGCTGTTGGTCAAAAACTATTCTAGAGTCTCCATCTCACCCTAGCACCCTGATACAAACCCTGGAGGAGGGGAGATGCTGGGAGAACACCAAGAGACATTCTAGCAAAGGCTGAGTGAGGTAGGTAGGCCTCTTAGAGGCACTGGGACACCTGAGCCGGCCTCCCCAGGTTCTACCACGGGAAACTCTCCCAGAGCCAGTTTGCAGTAGAGGCTGCCTGAAGCCCAAGCCTTTGAGGCCACTGGGTACAAGGCCTGGAACACATACTCAGAGCCCAAAGCAGGCAGGGCAGGGAACAAATGCTCAGGTCATGGGGCATGGTAGTGACACACACCTCTCCCTGCCCCCCACCTCCATCCTCCCCCTCCTCCCCCAACCAGGTAGACAGATTAAGTCGATCAGCCCCCACCCCCACCTCCTGCTGCCACCATTGCCCTGGCAACCCGGCAGCAGGACCAGAGCAAGCAAGAGTACCTTTCGGGCTGTCGGTGCCTGTCTCATCATTGCAGAAAACCAAAGAAAGCAAGGAGAGGAAAGAGAAGGAGGGACAGAGCAGGATAGACAAACACACAGAGGAAGGACAGACGAAGGGAGGGAGGGAAAGAGACCGAACAGAGGGAAAGGCGGCGGAGACAGGAGATTAGTGCATCAAATCCCAACAATGCAGCCTCAGCTTCCCAGTGCAGCAGCTTCCCAGCCTGCAAACGGCTGCCTCTCCAACACAGAGGCCCCCGCAGGTGCGCAGCGGGACCACCAGGCTCCAGCAGGCACCGGGGCGGAGCAGTGCCTGGCCCAGTTCGCCAGCTCAGGCTGATGGCAGCCTCAGTGGCCGCAGCACCAGCTCCACCTGACGTCATGCACCCACCCTCCTCTGCTCCGTGGGGGTGGAGCCACTGCTCCTCAGTCACCTAGCAACCGCCCAGGGCTCTGCTGGCTCCTCCTCCTCTTCTGACTGGACAAAGTCATGCGCAGAGCCTGCCTTGCTGCTTCTTGCAAAGCACAGGTTCTGGCTCCTCTCTCCCCTCCCTTGCCCACCCCCAAGAGCTTGCTCCAAAAAACTGGGCCAGGAGCCATCTCAGACATGACACCCTACGGAGCCAGGGCATCACTGGGCAGGTACACAGGGCCTCCCTGCTCCATCAATCTCTCTAATATTCACACTCTGTACCCTCCACAACCCCATCAACTCCACTTGTCTCTTGTGCACCCTGGCAACACCCTTATGGTCTCTTATCTGGCACACACATCGAGAGCACCCCTCCAGCAACAGGCTTCAGCTCTGAGGAGCACACGGAGTGATTAAGAAACCCTGGCGAACATTCTGTCTGGGTAGTAGCAGCTCTAATGACAGTGGCTGGGCTTCTCTCCCAACCATCCCAATTGTAAACAGGTTAAAGCCTGTCTCTAAAGGGCTTCCAGAAAGAACTGAGCACTTAGCAGAGATATCTGGGTTTTCTTCTGCCCTCCCCTTCAAAGCATGCTCTTTTGCTCTGGAACTGGCTTCCTGTTCCACATGGGTGACAGCAGGGGCCCTAGGCTAAGTAATCTGCTTTGAGAGAACCATTGGTGAGGAAGACTAGGGGCACGTGGCACTCAACTACTTGACTGACACTTTCCACTGTGAGTACAGAAGGGCGGCACAGGCAGCCCACGCTGGGCTTTGCCACATTTCCCCAGGCAGCTGCCAAAGCCCCAGGATTTGGGCATTACTCAGGCCCCAGCCCAGGGTCAGGTCAGGTTACGGCCAGAACCTCTCCATAGATATCAGACTATAGTTTCATGCTCTTCTCTATTCAGGGGCCTGAGGTGAGATGGGAGCCCCAATCAGGAGACAATAATCAAGGGACAAAGTCAAGTTTTTATGACCCTGGAATGGGCCCAGCATCCTTTACAGCATTATTTTCCTTACATTCCCATTCCCACCCAGAGCCAGGCCCCAAAGCAAGTATCAGCATGTCATCTCTACCACGGCACAACACTCCAAAGTGAGGACACATCACCAACTCGAAAAGAAGATGTTTTCCTCTCCCCTCCCACTGCCCCAATCCAGCAGCTCTCCATGCATTGTCACAAAGGCCTGAGACAGGCTGGCAACAAAGAAATCACAGTATTGTACATTCAGCACAGTAAGTACAGGTCAGACAGGCACATGCAGGTCGGAGACAGCTTGGGCTGAGGTCCACGGCAGGGGCTGGTGTGAGGAAGTGGTCATGGCAGCAATTTAAGAGTTTAAAAGAGTCTGTGGTAGGGAGGGGAGATGGCACAGTTGAGCCCCACTCCAATGACAGTTGATTGAAGGCTGCAAGGGGTAGGTGGTAGGCCTCAGGCACACCACCAGAGGAAGGAGAAGGCAGGGAAAGGCTGATGGGGCAGAGTGGGGGTAGGTATTTATGGCAGCACCCCCCCAGAGGCAGGCACAAAAAGACCCTCAGCCTTTCCAACTCGGGACTGTTCTTCTTGTACTCTGTTCCCTGACCTCCTGTCTCCTTGCACAACAACCTCACTTGGTACTTTCCCCAGTTCCACTTCCCAGTCCATCCTCCCATGGCCCCCCAAGCTCAGGCTAAGTGAGAACCCACAGTAACCCAATAAATGCTCTATTTCATGTTGCTGCTATTTATAGTCAAATGCACATAGTCTTTGACTGGGGAGTCTTTGACTTGGAGTCCTGGGGCAGGAGGGATTGTCACTAATGAGTGCTACCTGGGCCTGGACACTGAGACCGATGTCCTTGCACACCTCAAAGGAACTCTGAAAGCCAAGGCTGCCATTTCCTCTGGTCATCCCAGCCCCAAGGTCACACACACACACATGCAGTAGCCCAAGGACATGCAGGACAGCTGGGGAGGGGGCTCACGGCCCCCACCCACCCAGGCACAAATAGTAAACACACCACCTTCTTAGGCTTCAGTCCCCGCTGCATGAGGAGTAGGAAAGGGTAGAGTTAGAGAACAGACATCACATTGTGCTAGTTGGCCAGACATCCTGAGCGCAGGCATTAAGACCAACTCAGGCATACACAGGTAAGAGGGGGAGTCAGGTCACTGTCAAGCCCTGGACAAACAAGATGAGGGTTTCCTCAAGGATCAGCTTCTAGGATGTCCACACCCTGGCCCAGAGTAGCTGCAGTCTGGAGCCCCACCTCACATACCCTGCACAGAGTGACAGAGAGGAGCTAGGAAAGGCCCTCTGCATACAGCCTAAAACAGGAAGCAGAGTGCCCAGCTCCTTGACATTCACTTGTTAATAGGAGAACTCCTTCTTCCTCTACCTTCTACACTACCCCTACCCTCAGACCCTTTAATCGTTAGCATCTTTGGATACCAAAAGGTAGGAAGTTGGCCACATTACTGGGGTCAGACCTGTCCTTCCTATCACTCCCAGCTCAATACCATTTGACCCAAACTTTTGGAGCCTAAGAGTTTTTCCCTGCTACCACCTTTACTATAACTATAACACAGCAACTCATACCCAGAAAGCTTCCTTCTCAGGGAGGCTGGAGAGACTAGAAGGCTAACTCAGTTTAGTTAACTCACCTACTGCTTCTACCTGCCTAGCACTGGGTATCCCTCCTCTTGTTCTCCTTCCCCTCCCTCTATTACTCCCCTCTCCCACCCTCAAACCACTCACCAGTTTGCTAGTCTTCGCAGCTGTATCAGTTCCCTCTGCGGAAAGCAAACAGAAACAAAGTGTGTGCTTGTATAGAGGGGTAGGGACAAAAGAACATCATGGTGGGGTAGGGCGAGATACAACAAGGGAATATCGTGGTGATGGCAAAAAATGTCACGATCCACTGTGGCTCCATGTTATGGAGAGAAGTCCTTGGGACTCCTGGATGTGAAGAGGCAACTTAAGTGGGTGGTTGTTACCTCTTTTGAGGACTTTTGAGGCAGAAGAATCAGGTGTCTCTGGGGAAGTAGTATCTGCTCCATCTTCAAATACCTGGATCTGAGGCCACAGAATAGATTCAATACAGCCAGATCAAGAATGGCTGTAATATGGGCCACTCCCTGCTCTCCAAGCAAGCCAGGAGTACAGGGCAGCTTCCCTAAGGATGGATCTCTAATCTTCCCTCCCCAGCTATTTCCCACTCTCCCAACCAGAGGCTTATGCCCAGGCTTAGGCCCATGCCCAGGAAAAGGAAGTACCAACATATCAGCTGCACATGCAACAGATACATGCATATACATGCACACATAGACACAGAAGCAGGGTGTGAGTACCTGGGATTGGCGCACAAAGATACCATGCCCTTCATCACAAGTGAAGTACTTCCTGCCTTGGACAGTTCCATCGTTCTTGCCCTTTGCTTCATCCAGGATCACACCTACCCATTTGCCAGTGGCAAAGAGTGTGGCTCCCACATAGGCCACAGTGCCTCGGTGGCCTTTTCCAATCACCTCTACACGGGAGCCCACTCTCAGAGGCCGGGCGCTTGCCTCTGAACTCATCCTGCTGCTGCTGGGCGTCTGAAAGAAAGGCACATGAAAACATACACAGTTAGAGGCCTCAGGTCAAGGGTGGCATCCTAATGCATAAGAACTGCCCCAGCCAGGATCCTGGACTGAATAAGTACCAGAAACCATTTCCCCGAACCTTATTCTCAGGGTAAGGTGGAGCCCCAAATTCCTCTTTGAAAAATGTCAGTGATGTTTTCTTCTAAGACTTCTCCAAATTCCTCTGGAATTTGCTAGAATTTTTAAGAGTTTATGTTTAAATTTTATAACAAATCAGAATTCATTGATCAATCTGTGAATGTCACCACATGGCTGCTTTCTCAGGAGCACTGCCTCCTTAATTCTCCTCTCAGGAGACAAATTAAGTTCAAGCAAATAACTCAGTTTAGACCAAGCTTCCCACAACCCAATGCCCTGACTCAGGAGCCTGAGCTGGGAAGACAGGCAATTCAATGGGTGACCCTACAGAATCCTGTTTCCCTTTCCACTGTCACCTGTAATCCCTGTGGTTCAAATGGCTCTCTTAGGCCTCACCTTTTCAGAGGCTCACAATTGTGCCTCCCTCCATACCTTCAAGTTAACACCATGCCTTCCTAATCTGACTCCTTCCACCCCATCCACATACCCACCATGACACTCCTGGATGCCTGACTGCAGCCCATTCAAACATTCAACTCCCTTATTCCTGGCTTGAGTCCCGTTCCGTCAAAACTCTACCCTCAAGCTCAGGAGATCCTTCCCCTATGCTATGTTGCTATAAAGAGAAAAACACAGGCCCAAGTAAATCAGGTATCTAAGATCTGTCCCTCACTCTGTCCCCCAGACACTGCCTGGTGATCCAAATGTATGGCTTATCACTCCATAGATGGGCAAAGCAAAGGAACAGGCTAAGACACTGTCCTTGGGCAGCTCTCAGCTTCTGACACACCCGTGATGACAGAACACAACACAAAATTATGTCCCAAATAGGCCTGTGGTTTAGAAGAAAATCACACCTAAGCCATTTTTAGCAATAACAACTCCATAAACCAGGGGCCTTGCAGCAAACAGATGAATGAAACATAAAGATGTGACACCATGGTTCTAAAGACTCCACGGGGCTCCCTTCTGAGACCCCCCCATTTGGCTTCAGAAGGGAGACCTGCCAGAGCCAGGATACCTCCCAGCCTGTCATTCCCTAATTCCCCTCCCCAGTGAGCTCATCCAGGAAGGTGAGGATAGTTTCCAGGGGCTCCGGGACCCCAAACCACACCTGGGACAGCAGGGTGGCTCTCATGGACCTGAGAATAAAAGGAATTGCCAGTGACATCAAGGCTAGACCCAAACTCAGAGACTCCCCCCACCTTCCCAACCCCAATAAGCCTCTCAGAACCAGGTGGACACATCAGTAGGTACAAATTCAATCTCTGACAGAAGAGAGAGAAAGCAAGTGACAAACAACAAAGAAGCTCTAAAGAAAGGCTTCACTGTAAGGCCTTTCTGACCCATCGACCCCATTCTGAGTCCCCAAGATAGTCTGGCAGCTGTTAGGAAGCCCTGGCTTGAGGGCCAATTAGAGTCAGAGGTCAGGCCTTGCCAGTCCCCATTTAGGACCCAACTCTGGGAACCTGTTTCCCTTTCCACTGTCACCTGTATTCCCTGTAGTTCAAATGGCTCTCTTAGGCCTCACCTTTTCAGAGGCTCACAATTGTGCCTCCCTCCAGACCTTCAAGTTAAGGTGTTAGGCTAGGTGTCCAGCCTAACACCACCAGGGCTTCGAGGGCTCCTTAGAAACAGCCTGTGAGTGTGCCCAGCTGAGTTCCAGCCTTTCTCCCCAGCCCCCACAGCAATGATGTCCACAGGCACCCAGGCCTTCTCCAGCAGCCCTCCCAGGGCCACCCCAGATTAGGGCCACTTACCCGGCTGTACACGTGCCTCTTGCTCTGGGCCATGTTGCTCACCCGGCCTCTACCCCCTCCCCCAGCTGGCCAAAGACAGAGAGAAAAGGCAGAAACCTAGGCAGGAGGGTCAGGGCGCTGGGCCCTCATGGACAGACACAGAAGTCGTCAGGCACGGCCCTCCCCAGTCCATGGGCCTCACTTGGTGGCCTACAGGGGTAGGGGTGGGGGCAATGATGGGGGCTGAGGAGCAAGTCCCTTTCTGCTGCCCGAGGATTCCTGAACCAGAGACACCGAATCCTGCTTGCCAGCTGATGAGTCTCACTCTGCGCTAGTGCTGCTCTAGACTTGTCAGGAACCGTGCTAGCCTCTGGGTCCTAGTGCCCCGCTGCTTCACCTGAGCCAGGGACTAAGGGCTGGGCCCACGCCACAGACCCTCAGCACTCACCTCCAGAGTACACTGTCCTAGGGCTAGAAGCACAGTCCTAATGATTCCTCCTACTCTGTACCCCCTCACCATCACTGTCCCCGCTTCCCCCAGGACATAAGGCCTCAGCAGGCCCACAAGCATCAAGTAACATTTCAAAATGATCAGCTGCCTAGGGCCTCCACACAGCCAAAATAAGGGTCTCTCACCTCCTTTCTGGTGCTCTTCTCTCTTGCTCCCCTCTCTAAACTCTGGACTCAGGGTTCAAATCCATGTGATTAGGGCCTGGATTTCAATCTCACACTGGACCAGAGGAGCCAGGCCCTGCCCAATAAACAGCAAAGGAAGAGCAGCAACAGAGGCAACTTCACACACATAACAAAGCAAGCCAGGTACTTCATTCCCCCCTCCCCTGGCAAAGGTTGCCACAGTTACTCTTCCTGCCTTCTGGTTGTTATAAGGGGCCAGGATCTGAAACCCAAGAGTATCAGATTCAACTGGATTACTAAAGGCAGTGGACAAAAGCAAAGAGCCCCACTTTCCCCTTGTAGTGCAAGGTCTAGTCCACCTCAGTCACCTGCCCCTTGTACTCTTGGCTTTGCCTCCTAACATCTCAGACCAACGAGATGGTTTATTTTCTATATTTCACAAAAATTCTTTAATAATTATGTATTAATTTTATAATTAAAATTTTTTATCTAAAGAGATTATGCATTATAGTGAGAGGTCTCCAAGGAGCTATGCAACTGTAGCAATTCATTTACTTACCTATCTCTCATGGGCTATGAACCAATAGGCCAGGGTGCCTGCCCCTTACATAGCCAACAAGGTTGACCTGGGGTCTGACCTATGGCTCCACTGGGTCCAGTATGGATCTAGATCCCCTGGGCCTAGGGATATCTGTCTTTACTGCACTGGGCTTCTTTCACTGACAGAACAGTGACTTCCCCCACTCTGCCCTCTTTCTAAGGCAGGCCAGGTAGCTCAACAGTAGAATGATATCCAACATCCAGAAATATGGCCCTGAATATGGCCTCTCCATATCTTCAATCCTGGCCAGACTCCCTAGGAAACCATCTCTCTCTTCCCCTGCAAAATCTCCATGTTGTCTCCTCCCTTCCCTATTCACCAGCACACAGGTGGGCAGGGCCACGCTGGTCCTTGCAGCCTGGACCTCACATGTTCAGAGCACTTTACAGTCTACAGGGTACCTTAAAGAACATCATTTTATAGTACCATGGTTGAGTACTGGTTCTAGACTCAGGCTGCTTTCCTGGCTTTACTACTTGGTAGCTACATAAACTTGGTCTAGTTACTTAACATCTCTATTCCTCAATTTCCTCATCTGCCAATTGGGAAATAACAAAGAACATATTTCAGGAGGTGTTGTGAGGATTAAGCTGGGATAATCCATGTAAAACATTTAGAATAGTGCTTGGTATTTAGTAAGTGCTCAATAAAAGTTAGCTAAGAGCAATGTCAGTATCATATATGGACAGCACAATAACCTCATAGAGAGTAAGCCAGGGATGATGCTGACAAGGAAACTGAGGCAAAGAGAAATGAGCAACTTTCCTGAAGTTACATAGATCATAAGGAGTAGAGCCAAAACTGGAACCAAACTGACCCAGATCCCTCTGTGCTTTCTACTGCTCCTCGCTGTTACCACACATATCTCTGGCCTTCCAAGACGGTGTTCTTCCTCTAGACCACACTGCCTTCAAAAATAATAGACATCTGCTCGCGAATGTTTATAGCAGCACAATTCACAATTGCAAAGATGTGGAAACAACCCAGGTGCCCATCAATACATGAGTGGATTAATAAAATGTGGTATACATATACCATGGAGTATTACTGAGCAATAAAAAACAATAGTGAATTAACACATCTGGTATTATCCTGGTTGGAGCTAGAACCCATTCTTCGAAGCGAAGTGTCACAGGAATGGAAAAACAAGCACCACTGGTACTCACCATCAAATTGGTACTAACTGATCAACACTTACATCACACAGGACAATAATATTCATCAGGGGGCGGGCAGGCGGGAGGGGGGCGGAGGGGATGGGAAAAACTCTCAATGAATGGATGCCGGGAGCACAGTTTGGGGGATGACCAGGATTGTAGCTCTGACACGGGCAGTGCATGGGCAATATATATAGCCAAAGTGTTGTACCCCCATAATATTCTGAAATTAAAAAAAAATTCAAAAGAGCTCAAATCTAAGAATAAGAATGGCCTCATAACTCACTTGCCACATAGGTATAAATAGTCACCTAACTTCTTGCAGGCTGTTTATTCTCCTATAAAATGGGAATAATATCTGCCATATCTACATTAGTATTATGAGGCTCAAATAAGATAAAGTACATAAAAATACTTTGTAAAAAGTACAGAAGTTGCAGAAATGCAAATAATTATCTGACATGACACTAGATGGTATTAATATATAAATCTTAAAATGTCTAGACAATAAATATTATAAGGAATTATAGACAGGAGAAAAGTGAACTAGAAAGAAAAGGGGTACCTGACTATGAATTAAAATATGGGAATTTTTATCTTATATGTGGAGAAGAAAGGCCTACGAAGCACTATAAGTTGTGAGCACAGTATGAATAGAGTCAGAAATAAGTTTGCTTGACTAGAGAATATTAAAGAAGATTAGCTTAGTTGAAGTGAAGAATTCTGGATTTCTTCTATCAAACTATAAGCCTTTTAAAGCAAAGCCCATAACTTTTCCTCTTTATGATCCAATAACCCTTAACCGTTAGTCATATATGTATTGAATAAATAAATACATTAACATTGAAATGTACTAGGAGCTAAGTATGGATAGGCAAGGAGTTTAACATCAAGCAGAGACAGGTGGACTTGATCCAATAACAACTGGAAGCCAGTCTCATTCCTGAGCAGGAGACTGCATAGTGAAAACTATTTTAGGAAGATAGTGGCATCCTGGTGGCACCTGCAGGATGAAGTGGAGGCAGGAGCAACTTGGCAAAGACAAAGATGACAGCAAGGAGGCTGCTGCAATAATGAAGATGTGGTGAGGAGGGTCTGAACCAAGGTTATGAGACGGGGAAGAAGAAAGAGAACAAATTCAAAGATAGTACCAAAAAACCCCAAGAAGGCCATATAGATCAGATACAAGGAAAGAGGTAGCAGAACTGCATAGGCTCCAGACAGGGATACAGCTTTGGTTCTGTTATTTCCTTACCTGTATGACTCTGGGTAAGACATTTAACTTTCTGAGCCCTAGTTACCTAATATGCAAAAAGAAGGAAATAACATTAGCTCACAGAGATGTTGTGAGGATTAAGTAAGATGTGAGTAAAGCATTCAGTACAATGCCAGGCACAAAATATGCGCTCAACAAATTGTAGATGTCGCTTTCACAATTATTGCAAGGGTACATCAATGATGACTTACACACAGTAGGAACTCAAATGTTGCAAGGATAAATGGATGGATCAACAAATGCGGGAATAAGTAAACGAACAAACAAACTCAGGAGTTTTCAAGCATGAAAAATGTAAGAATGATGATCAAAATATTAACAGAACTGGGGAAATGGGAAAGGAAACTGAACATGTTAAGAGAGAGAAAATACATCCTGTTCTTAGGGCCTTCTCTGGGGCAAATTAAATTGTATACACTAATACATGTATTTCACTATCTCCTTCAGAAAAGAACCTGTGATGTAGCCAAAACAGATTCCATTATCTCCATTCTACAAGTGACAGAACAGAGTCTCAGAGGTCAAATGACTTGCCCAACTCTCATGGCCAAAAAATGGCAGAGGGGCACATCTGACTATCTGTACAAGTAGGTGGTCCTTCCACAGCCTTTCTGGGCCCCAGCCCATGTCCCATAGTACAATCCTGAGTTACATATTCCCTCAGCCAGGGAGGAGTCAGATAATCCCTGGACTTCTAATCCAATTTCCTCCCCCAATGATATTAAATACTTCTAAAATATCTAGGAAAATGGGAAGACAGGAGGGCAAAATCTGTGTCTAGTTAACAGGTTACCAATAGTTTCAGAAGAATTTCAGGAAATGATAGGAAAATAAGATTTTGGGGGAATTAAGAAGGAACACATGAAGAGCAAAAGCCTCTTTTCCACTTCTATCATTTCTCCCTGGTCTGAACCATTTCTACTTGTTTTTACTGGCACCCCAGCATCCTTTGATACCTCAATCTCCTCTTGTCTCACCTCACCAAACCTTGATCCTGGGCTAACCCAACTGTCTGCTTTCCCTGACTCCACTCCTAGAGGAGCTGTTCTGAAACCCAGGCAGAGGTATATAGCAGGGCAAAACTGTGTACCTCTGAAAGCACTAGTAAGGAAGAGATAAGCGTGAATGTAAGTCCTCCAGGAGTCAGGAAGGAAAAGGGTCTGCTTTCTGAGTGGGGAATGGAGGCTAGGGGACTGGAAGCTTGGAAAGCTGGATTCCAGATATCCACAGGAACCGGAGAAGACAACACACATAGAGCCTTTGTTCCTAGGTCTTACTCCTGTATCTGCCTTACAGATCTCATACAGATAGGGCCTTGACTCTAAATAGACTTCATTCACCTCTCCAGCTCCTCATCATCCCCAGAAATGTCTGCAACCCACTCCCAATCTGAATGCAGCTCTACCCCACCCCAAAGTGTCCCCCTTCCCCAGAGTGACTTCCAGGCCCACCTCCATGGGCCCAGACCTCCAAGAGTCAGGAAGGAAAGCTATACAATATGCTTCACTTATCTTCAGTAAAAGAACTTCTGCAGGAAGACAAGAGATACTCAGCCCTGTACTCAAGGACTGAAATCCTCTCAGTGGTAGCAGGAGTCCCCCTTAGGCTGTTTGAAGTTCCTGCTGGTTCCTCCCCCTGAACCAACCAGCAAGTTCCTGGCACTAGGACCCTGCAGACAGGGAATGCTGAGCCTGCGCTCTAAAAAGAGAGATGCACCATTTCACAACTTCAGCAAAAGCCAAAGCAGCCAACAAAGCCACAGCCCCATCGGCTGTACTGGGCTCTGCCTTTTGGGCAGCTCACCAGCCACTTCCCAAAAGCAGAACATTCCATCCTTTCTCTTTTTAAACCCACATCATCATCTGATCATAATGGAAATCAATCTCCTCAAGCCACCACGCAAAGGCGTATCCATGGCAACCTCAAAAGGAAGGACACAGAGATGATGCTCCAGTGGCTGCAGCAGGAAAAGGTAAGTCTTTTTCTCTTCCATCTATGCCATCCTACCATCCTCCCCTTTCACTCAAGCCAGGTGTGTACGTTACCTGCAAATTCTATCTACCACACCAACTGGGAAAACACAAAAGGTGAGTTAATAATCATTATGTTATTACATAAGGTTACAGGTCTGCCTCGTCCCATAACTGAAGGGTAGAAAAAAATTCTTTTTTTAGAAGATGGGAATGGGGACAAAGTCTCTCTTCCTATTCACCATCTCAGGTGACAGTCTCAGCCTGCAATATCTGACAAATCCCTATCAGTCACTTGTCTTCCTAGTCAGGATGCTGGAAAATCACACAAGGATTTCAGAGTTTCCCTATGTAGTTGCATAAAGCTGGCAGCAACACTGACCCCACTGCTCTGCCCCCCCATACCACCATCATGCCCACAGACTAGCATAGTAAGACTCCCCCCTTAGCAGCCCTAGACTCTAACCCCTCAAGGTCCAGAAGTTGGGAGTTGAGATCAAAATTTCTGCATTCTATGATTCCTCAGGAGAAGGAATCCATTTCTGCAGAGGTAAGAGATTCATCAAACACAAGTACTACTAAGTCTAAGTAATCCTCCATGCCTCAATTTCCTCTTCTGTAAAACAGGGATAATAACAATAACTTTCTAACAGAATTGTTGTAAAAATCACATGAGAATGCCTGAAAAACACTTATAACAGTGCCTGGTATGAAGCACTCAATAAATGTCAGCCATTATCATTATGTTCCTCATAATCTTTATTCATCTTCCTGATGAAGGAGAGGCCCATAGTGTAGGATTTCAGTTCAGAGGGTATGCAACACTTACAGCTTATTTAAATTCTGCTCTCTTTCTCTTTCCTCTGAACAGTTGTTTTAAGTTTACTTTACCACTTTCAAGTCCCTAGTTCTGTCTGAGCCCCAACCCTCAGCAGATAACCTTGCTGAGAAAGAAAATTGAGCCCATTAGGTAAGAATTCCTTTGCAAATTGACATATATCTACATGTATCCATCATTGCCTCTTTCTTTCTTCCATCATTCCTCTTTAAAGGAAATATAATAGTATCGGCTTCTTTTCAAGGCCATCCCTTCCAACGTCCTCTGAGGAGCTGATGTAGCAATCATATTTTCTCTTGTGCCTTCAACCGCACCCTCTACTGACTCTTACACATTTCAGAAAACCCATGCTCAAGACTCTTCCATTATACGAAAAACTATCTCTAGTCCCTGCTGCCTCCTCCACAAGCTGCCACCATCTCTATTCTTTCCTTCTCTGCTGAACTATTCAGAGTGAGTACACACTCCCTATCCTCACTTCCCATCTACTCCTCAATCCATTGCCACCTGGCTCCACTCCACTGAAGCTGCCCAAACTTAAAAGGTTAAAGAGCCCTGGTGATCACAATCTCCTAACTACCCAACTTCAAGGTGCATTTTCCAAGTTTGACCGACTTGACTTCCCTGTAGCAACTGAGATTGCTGATCCTCTTCCTGAAATCTTCTCCTTTCCTAGCATCCTGGACAACATTCTCTCTTACCTTGCACACCTTACCTTCCTTCTAGTCTCCTCTGTCAACCTCAGCCTTCTATAAGCATGGCTGGGAGAGCTCATACATTCCCACAACTTCAACTACCACCTCCAGGCAGAGACTCTCTTCTAACCTCAGAACCACATCCCCACCTGCCTGCTAAGTGCCACAGACCCCACAAGTTCAATATGACCCAAAATATACACGGTATCTTCCCCCCACAAAAATGTTCCTCTTCTATATTCTCTCTTTGCTATTGGCACCACCATCCACCCAAAATAGAAAACTGAGTCATTCTCAACAATTCCCTCTCTCTTGTTCTCAGCAACCAATTAGTCATTACATCTGGTTAATTCTTTCTCACTCTCTCAGATTCATCCCCTCCTCTCCATCTCCACTGACCTAATCCTTAGTTCAGCCCTAAACCATGCCTGTTATTACACAACTCTACCGATCCAGATCCTTCTCCTTCAATCTATTTCCACAGTTAGCTTCCTAAAATACAATCATGTCACCTCCTTGCCTAAAAACCTCCAGTGGCTTCCCTGCCTACAAAATTGAATCTTCTTAGCATAGCACTCCAGGCCATTAAAAACCTGACCTCACTACGAATTCAGTCTGATCAATCACCTCTCCTTTTACCCCAAAGTTCTCTTATATTCCAGCCACTTGGATCTATTTACCTTTTGCCTTATGTTTCTACAAATGTTGCAAATGTCACCAGGACCATTCTCCCTCATCCTTTAAAGTTCAGTTCAATTATCACCTCTATACTAAAGATTCTCCTGACTCCTCCACATAGAGCTAGTCATTCCTTCCTCTGCCCTCACACAGCACTTTGAACATATCTCCATTATAATATCACATTTTATCTAAAACATTGTTTCCCCTACTCTATCATGAATTCTTCCAGTACAGAGAATTTTATCCATCTCAGTATCTAAGCACTGAACACAGTGCTTTGCACAGAGAAAACACTCAATGTTGAATAGAAGCCTGTACCAACACCAGACTCTAAGGATATAAATTGGCTCTGACAGCTTTTCCAGAGAGTAGCTCCATCCTTAAAGACCACCCACAGGGAAAATTAACAGTCAAGCATGTGACCCCAGTAGATGTGGCTCTATCCTTTCTAGATAGGAGCCTAAGAAACTAAAAGTGCAGAAATAGCCCAAGATCCTATGGAATTTGGTAGTGACACTAAATCTCAATCTCATAAGCTTCCAGAATAAAAGAACCACAGAGAGTGCTCCAGATGAAGTGTGGATCTTCTGGGAAACAGCATTAGTGAGGCTTTGGGGACAGCAAGGGCCCACGCTCTGTTTCAGTGAAGCCCTTAAGAGATATGAAGGAACTTGGGGAGGCCAGACTGGATATCTAATCTGTCCACTAGCAAGTTCAACTAGTATCAGCCTGAACTTCAAGAGAAAAAGGACATAAAGCCAAAGTCAGAGTCTTCGTGTTGGCAAGGACCCTAAGATAGGTTTGAATCAGGCAATCTCTCAGCTCTTACCTCTTCAGGGGACACTGAGGACCCAGTTCCTATCTCCCTTGGTATGAGACAAATAGCTCAAGTCTCCTCAGTATCACCTAGTAGCTGCAGACAGGCCAAGCAACCTGGGAATCGTCTACTATAATTCCTTCCAACCTGTAACTCTAGGCAGCCACTAGCAATGATAGAGCTGGCAGAGCAAAACCTAGAGTGCAAGTTGTCAATAGTATTATGATTCTCCCAACTATTTTAACTCTTCCCTAAGGACTTCTTCTCTTTTGTATCCTCATATCAGTCAGGTCCAACTTATCAATTCTTCCTTAGTATTGCCTCCTTCATCCTTCCTTTCTCCTCCATTAACACCCACATCACTTTGGTCTGCCATTTAATAGCTTTAAAAATTAAGGCAAATCATTTACCCTCTTTGGTGCTTCATCTATAAAACAGGGTAACAACCTGCCTACCTCACAGGATTACGAAATCAAATGAGATCATGCCTGTGAAAAGTTCTATAATCTGTAAAGTGTTATATATAAATATAAGGCATTATTGTTATCATTAACCAAAGTCCTCTATTATTGCTATGTGAAGCCTATCTGGCTCCCTGCCTCTCTCCTTCCCTACTTTCAACCACCCTACGCACCGCAGTAAGGCAAACACATCCTCTAAAATACTGCTTTGGCCAGGTGCCAAAGTGCTGGGATCACATCTGTAATCCCAGCACTTTGGGAGGCCATGGCAGGAGGACCACTTGAGCCCAGAAGCTTGAGACCAGCCTGGGCAATACAGCAAGACCCCATCTCTACAAAAAAATTAAAAGCAATAATAATAATTAGCCGGGCATGGTGGTGCATGCCTGTCATCCCTGATACTCAGGAGGCTGAGGCAGGAGGATTGCTTGAGCCCAGAAGTTGGAGGCTGCAGTGAGCTATGACCATGCCACTGCACTCCAGCCTGGGCAACAGAGTGAGACCCTGTCTCAAAAAAAAAAGAAACAAAACAAAAAAAACAACAACAAAACTGCTTTGTCCATATACCCATCTGCCCAACATCTTTCACTGACATTTCATTTCTTAATCAAACAATCCTGGATTTGACATATACAGTCTCATCTCTGCACCACTGTCAGCTGCTCAGGATGCTTTCCCTAGTCTTGCAAGCCACATCTATCCTTCAAAATCTAGCTAAAGCCTTACTACACTCCATGCAGAACAAGGAAAAACTTAAGAAAGAGATTTTTTTTTTAACATGATGGAAGAGTTAAGGACAATTCCATTTGGAGAGAACATCGTAGGAATAGCTGTTATCTAATACATTAAGAGTCAACTTTTTAAAGAGGGATTACACTTTTTTTTTTGTTTGATTCTAAGAGATAACGACCAACAGGATGGAAGTTGCAGAGATGTATTTCAGCAAAATGAAGCACTTCCTTATTGAGCTATTCCAAGAATAAAATGGGATGCCTTATATGTAGATAATTCCCTATTACTACAAATGTTCAAGCCAAATCACAAAATTTGCTAAATTGGCAAAAATATTTTATGGAAGTCAACTATCACAAGGGTAACTGGACTAGAATCACAGTATTTTAGATCTGAAAGAAACCTCAAGATCTTTTACTCCATACTTCTATTTTATAGGCCTGGACAGATGAAGTGACTCTCCCAAGGCAGCACAGTTTGTTCTGGAAAGCAGGGAACAGAACATGGTCTCTAACTTTCAATCCAGTGATTGACACTTTTGCTACTCAAGAGTATGGTACATGGACCAGTGGCATTAGCATCACCTGGGAACTTGTTAGAAATGTAGAACTGGGTACAACGACCACTATTCGGGTGATGGGCACACTTACAGCCATGGCTCAAGCATTACAAAAGCAATCCATATAACAAAAACATTTGTACCCCCTTAACATTTTGTGTTTTTGGTTTTTTTTTTTTTGAGACAGAGTCTCGCTCTGTCGCCCTGGGTAGAGTGCAACAGCATCAGCATAGCTCACTACAACCTCCAACTCCTGGGCTCAAGTGATCTTCCTCCCTCAGCCTCCCAAGTAGGTGGGACTACAGGTGCGCACCACGAGGACCAGCTAGTTTTTCTATTTTTAGTAGAGACTGGGTCTCGCTCTTGCTTAGGCTGGTCTCGAACTCCTGAGCTCAAGCAATCCTCCTGCCTCGGCCGCCCAGAGTGCTAGGATTACAGGTGTGAGCCACCATGCCTGGCCCCCTTAATATTCTGAAATTAAAAAAAAGAAATGCAGAACCAATGAGAATCTGTATTTTAACAGATTCTGTTAAATCTGTATTTTAAATCTGTAATTCTGTTAATCTGCACTTTAGGATCCTGTTAGATGTTATATATCATTAAAGTTCAAAACACACTGACCTACACTGCCCTTTCTAAAGCTTGAGTTTCTAATTCTGGAACTGCATTTCCCAAACTGTTCCAGATGTTAAGCCTAGGCACCACCCCAGAAAAACTGCTCCACAGCCCCAGTTGGAGATTCATGGTAAATATCATTAGCATATTGAAGGCTCTGAAATACTCTGTAGTAGAGAAAACTTTAACCACGAATTTTCTGAACATATTTGAGCACAAAATGCCTTTTTTAAGTAAAATTATCATTATCTCTTTAAACATCCCGTAGCTCAGGCTTTGTCAGTGCACCAAGTAGAGAATGTCAGTCTCCACCTCACAGCTCTTCGCCTCTCAGTACCTTCAGTCTACCGGAGTAGCAAGTGGTCAATATGGGCTTGCTGGTCTCCTCACTGCAATAAATGAGGGTGTTTCCAAATCTCTGCCTCCTTTAAAACAGCAGAGTTCCTTATCTGTGTGATTTAGCTGTGGTTCTGCCTAAAGACAAGACGGATGCAGAAGATGACTTCTCAAGGATCATCTTGTCAGCTGAGGCGGACCCCAGGAGTGGAATCACAAACACACCAAACCCATAACCAGACCCCCATGCTTGAGTCCTCTATGATCTTTTTTTCCGTTTGACACAAATTTCTCAACCGTGTGCCCACAGGAAACCTGTGGCTCCATATGGATTCAGGGGTGCCTTGGACTCTCCCAGGAAACGAAGAGCACCCTTGCAGTTCTGGAGGAACTCTGAGGCGCAGGCACTCTAACCCCGGGAGAACACTGCCAGGCTGAAGAGCTCAGGTAGGTCGGACAGGCCTGGGGTCAAACTCTCAGGCAGAGCCCCCAGAGTCGGACGGGCGCCCACCCCTGCCGCGGCCCACCACTGCCAGCCCCGCCCCGCACACTGGGCTCCATGCCGCGCCCTAGGCCAGCATCAAATCCCTAGCCCACCGCCGGCAACCTCACGAACTTGGGGTGGGGGGCGGCGGAGCAGACAGCTGGCAGGGTTGCCGCCTCCATACCTGTCCTGTCAGAGGCTCCGCGCCCGACTCCGGCCCCACCGGCGACCGACGCCCAAGACCCTGCGGGGCCGGCCCCGCCCGCCCGGCCCTCGTAGGCTGCCCGACGCGCCGCCCGTCCCCTCCAGGACCACCCAGAACCCCTCGCCCCTGAGGCCAGAGGTGTTCTGGGTCCGAGGAACTCGCTACTCTTTCCCGCAGTCCCACCCGGACTGAGAACTGCGCGCCGAGCGCAGCCCGGAAGACATCGATCAGGCACAAAGCTGGACACCTGGGACGAGATGTGCGCACGCGCACTGTGCCTGGGAAGACGATTAGGACCATAAGGGAGAAGCGCGTCGTGTAGCGCGTCCCCTGCCGGCGAAGGGGAGAAAGCGCAGAGGGTCCTGAGGACTAGTTTGAAAGCTTTTCAGTGTTAAACTGTTAATTAAAACAATAGTGGAAAAAGCATATTTCGTCAGTTAACTTGGGGAAAAAATTGAATTTTTCTGCTACTCAGTATTTCCCATCATGTGGGGATACAGGCACTCTTATGACCTTGTAATGAGATTATAAAATAACACAAATTTACATAATGGCATTTTGGCACTTTCATATTTAAAAAAAATTACAAAGTACAAACTTCTTGAACCAATGCGCCCACTTCTGATAATGTAGCCTAAACAAATAATCTAACAAGTATGCAAAGATATTTGTACAAGGATGTTGGGAAAGCCAGGATTTGATAGACATGAATTCGAATTCTAACTGCAATATACTAGGTATGTGAGATCTTGAGTGGGTTACTTAACCTCTCTGTGCCTGTTTCCTCATTTATAGAATGAGAATGTTAATGGCGGTATCTATCTCACTAGGTTGTTAGGAGGATTAAGTGAATCCATGTAAAGAGCCTGAAATATAACTATTGTATTTACATTTATCTCAGTTAATCTCAGATTGAAAGCAACCTGAAAATCCATAAAATGGATGGGAGGGTGGGGGTAGGGGTGTAAATAATAGAAGGAATGAATTGAGCACTCCCCTCTACTACTCCCCCTTTCCTTCCCATCTCACCTTCTGAATATTTCTAATTATTATTCTGAATAGATAATACATTTGCATGTTTCAAAAATCAAAACAATACTTAAAAGTCTGCACTGAGAAACCTCCCTTTAACTCTTATTCCTATCAACTTCATCCCCCTTGCCTGCTACTAATAACCCTTGTTATTAGTTTCTTGTTTATCTTTTCAGTGTTTTATGCAAATACAAGCACATATGATTATATAGTCTTACTCCTCTTTCTTATGCAAAAGGTAGCATACTGTCTATATACACTTGCACCTTGTCTTCTTCGCTTAATCCTGGAGATTCAATAATTTAGAGATATTCCTCATTCGTTTTTTCAGCTGCATAGTACTCTATTGCATAGATAAACATAACTTTTTTTTTTTAAGAGACAGGGTCTCACTCTGTCACCTGGGCTGAAGTACACTGGCATGATCATAGTTCACTATAACCTCGAACTCCTGGCCTCAAGCAATCCTCCTGCTTTGGCCTCCCAAAGTGCTGGGATTACAGGTATGAGCCACTGCACCCAGCCTACACATATTTTATTAACCGGTTTCCTCTAGTTGCATACTTTGTTTCCAGGCTTTTACTATTACAAACAAAGTTGCAATGAATCACCTTGCATATATGACATTCCATATGTGAGCAGGCATATCTGTAGGATACATCTGAGTCAAATAATAAATGCATCTATAATTTTAGTAGAAATGGTCTCCATCCTTTTCAAGTAAAGAGAAATGGTATAAAAAATAAATTTGGCAGGCAGGGTGGCTCACGCCTGTAATCCCAACTACTCAGGAGGCTAAAGTGGGAGGATCAATTGAGGCCAGGAGTTTGAGACCAGCCTGAGCAGCATAGCAAGACTTTATCTCTACAAAAGTTTTTAAAAATTAGCCAGATGTGGTGGTGTGTACCTGTAGTCCCAGCTACTAGGGAAGCTGAGTGGGAGGATCCCTTGAGCTCAGTATTTCGAGGCTGAAGTAAGCTATGATTGTGCTACTGCACTCCAGCCTAGGCGACAAAGTGAGACTGCATACATATTTTTATTGTGGCAAAACATACATAATATAAAATATGCTATTTTAACCATTTTTAAGTGTACAGTTCAGTGGCACTAAGTACATTCACATTGTTGTGCAACTATCACTGTTACCCATCTTCAGAACTTTTTCCTCTTTCTGTACTAAAACTCTGTGCCCATTAAACACTAGCTCCCCATTGTTTCTTCTCCCCAGTCCCTAGTAATCACTGTTCTGTTTTCTGTCTCTATAAATTTGACTACTCTAGGTACCTCATTTAAGTAAAACAATGTGTCCTTTTGTGTCTGGCTTATTCCATTTAGCATAATGTCTTCAAGGTTTATCCATGTTGTAACATGTCAGAATTTCATTCCTTCTTAAGGCCAAATAATATTTCATCGTATAATATACTACTTTTGTTATCCGTAGGGGTCCTGAGATACCGAGGGAAGACTGTATATATCTCTTTCTGGGTGGCTTTAAGGATCTTTAACAGCCATGTTGAGTTTTTGATGTGAAGCTGCCAGTCCTCAGGTGGGACGGGGTGGGGATTCAGGAAAGACCCAAATGTCTCTCAGCACCATGAAAGGGGGTCCTACTAAATCTAAAGGACAGGATGTGCTAATAGGAGAAATATTGTTTCTTTTACATTGGATTAAGCTGAGTGGTCTTCAAGGAATATTAATGTTGTCTTTGTCCTGTGTATTTCTTCATAGGTGCTGTTGTAAGAGACTCAGCCAGCCTTTGGTTCCACCTGATGGGAAGCCTGAACAAGACCCCAAGGACCCCAAAACTCATATTTGCATGACTAGAACCCATCCACCAAACCTGTGATGCCGAACAGAGAAGAACCTCTGTGCTCATCTGGGTGAAATCCTAGGCATTATAGGACATGGGACGGAATCAAGGGGGAAAAACTTCCCTCTGAGGAAAGGAATGCTGTTTTCCAGGAAAAGGTGGGTTTTCAGACTGAAAGATTTGGAGGGCGTTAGATAAAGACAGAGAGCAAATCAAAGGTGACAAAGCCAGATATGGGGGAGCACAAATGTGGGGGAGAGAAGCATCTAGATTAGCTACACCAGCACTGCCCAATAGACATAAAATGTAAATTTTGAAATTGTCTTTAATTGAGAAGTAGGCTAATAAATTTTAAAGAAAATTTTTGTGTCAGTAAGCTTGTCTGAAAAGAAAAGAAAAGAAAATTTTTGAAGAAAACTATTAAAATTAAATTTCATAGGAGCCAGCCACACATATAATTTTAAATTTTCTAATAGCCACAATTTTAAAAAGTAAAAAGAAACAAGTGAAATTAATTTTAACAACATATTTTATTTTACTCAGTACATCCAATATATTATCATTTCAAAATATAATCAATATAAAAATATCGATGAGATATTTTACATTTTTTATACTAAACCTTTGAAATCCAGTCTGTATTTTGCACTTAAAGTACATCTCATCTCTATTCAGGCGCTAAGTTTTCATTGAAAATACTTGATCTGGTTTAGATTTCATAAAATTTACAGTTAAAAAAAGTCAATTCATGTATACAACTTATTTCAAACATTTTTATAAGTTTTCTAATAACTGATTGAATATCTATTTTTAAACTTAAATTTAACTTAATTAAATAAAATTTAAAATTCACTTTCTCAAGTCACATTAGCCACATTTAAAGTGCTCAAGAGCCTCATGTGGCCAGGGGCTACGATATTGGCCAGCACAGAGACAGAGCTTCAACCTTGCTTCTCCCTGCTTGTTAAACATTTATGAGAAGGTGTGGCCCTTCAGGACAGAACCTAATGTATATTCATCATTGCCTGGTTTGTTACCACACACTGGTAGAGCATGAGGAGACAAGGTGGCCCAGGGAGAGCCAGGCCTATTATACCCCATTTCCTTCTGAGGTGGGGTGGAGAACAGCATGAGGGTTGTCCCCTCAGGCTACCTTAAAGACTGTGTAATAAGAAGAATCCACAATACAGGATAAGCCAGAACAACCATTAAAAAGTCACTCTTACAGTGGGGACCTAGGGCCATGAAACTTCTATTGTAGAAATTGTGAAGAAAACCTTATCTACAGATGGAGGCTTTTTGTTAAAACAAATACAGACCCTTGAAAAGAAGACAAGATCTCATTAGATTCTCTAAAATAGGGAATACAAAGTTGCCTAATTTCTCTGATTCTAATCAGCATTGTATTGTAGGTCATAGCTAGTGTACCAAGGCAA
Source organism: Daubentonia madagascariensis (assembly GCA_023783475.1). Lineage (NCBI taxonomy): Eukaryota > Metazoa > Chordata > Mammalia > Primates > Daubentoniidae > Daubentonia > Daubentonia madagascariensis. The sequence continues at coordinate 498,679 of JAKFHU010000633.1, forward strand.
GAAAAGCATATATAAAAGGCATAAAGATAAGAAAGAAGGAAATTTAAACTGTCATTTTTTACAGATGATATGATGACCTACCTAGAAAACACGAAAACAATCTGAAAATTATTAGGATTGATTTAAAAAATTTTAGCAAGGTGGTTGGATATAAAATCAATATGCAAAACTCAATTGCATTTCTATAACAATGAAAAGTTAAATGATATAATTTTTGAAACGAAACTGATGTACCTAGGTAATAAACTTAACAAAAGATGTGTACAACCCAAAATTAGAAAATCATATTTGTTTTTTTCTTGTTTTTTGTTTTTTTCAATAAGGTGTGTTTTGTCTTCATTAATCATAAATAATTTTCTGTAATCCCAGAGCAAACCAGGAAATTTGACAGTCCGATTAGGGGTCCCCTCAGAGACCCACAGGCTGGTAGCATTGGCGCGGAGTGTCCGGGTTCACAGTGCATCCTGTGGCTCGTGTCCATCTTGCATGTGGCTCTTCCTCCACATCACCACTGGGGTCTCAAAGATGACAGGGATAGGGAATCCTCCAGGCTCTTAGGAAATTCCACTCCACTTCTCCTGCTCAGTGGTCTCTTTGTTCGGCTGGGTGTTCTTCTGCGTCTCTGTTTTCTTCAGCTTGGCCTAATCGAAGCTGACGATTTCCCCCGTGTCCGGTTTGTCTGCCATTTTCTTAAAACAATCCGTGGCATCCTGCTCCGAGCCTGGGCTCCTGGTGCTCCCGCTCGCGTTGCTGCAGCAAGAGACCAGAAAATCGTATTTTGAAGACATATTAAAGACAGCCTAAATGAATAGCACATTCATGAATAGGAAGATTTAAAATCATTAAAAAGTTAGCTATTCCATATTAATCTATGTATTTGCAAAAGCTCCAATCTCTATCTTATCAGAATATTCTAGGAATTTCACAATAAATTAGTAAATTTGTAGAGAAAAGCAAAGAGTAAAAAATAGCCAAGAAACTCCTGAAGAAAAAGAAGACAGAAATTGAGGCAGGGAGCTGTGCTTACTTTAATGTTATAGTGATTAAGGCAATGTGGTATTAATGTAGGGATAGAAAAATAGACGAGTAGAACAGAAGAGTCTAGGCCTAAAACAAACACACATACATATGAAAACTTAATATATGACAAAATCTATATTATTATTATTTAAAACATTTTTTTTTAGAGTTCACTCTGTCACCCAGACTGGAGTGTATGATAGCTCACTGCAGCCTCAAACTCCTGGGCCAAGTGGTCCTCCTGCCTCAGCCCCCCCGAGTAGCTGGGACTACAGGCTCACACCACCATGCCCGGCTAATTTTTCTTATCTTTTGTAGAGATGAGGTCTCTCTATGTTGCCCAGGCTAGTCTCTGTCTCACTCCTGGCCTCAAGCAATCCTCCCGCCTCAGCCTCCCTGGGATTACAGGTGTAAGCCACCATCCCTGGCCAAAAATTTATATTATTGAACAGTGGGGGAAAGATACACTATTCAACAAATGGTGCTGGGACAACTGGTTATTTGAATGCAAAAGAAGGAAAGGAAGGAAGGAAGGAAAAGAGGAAAAAGAGAAGAAAAGGAGGGAAGGAGGAAGGGAGGGAGGAAGAAATTGGGCGCTTCCATTTCTGTCAATATCATGGACTAAGTATCACAGAGACTCCTCCTGATATAGTACAACTAAAAATGCTGCGTTTTATATTTAACACAAACATACACTCTCTTACTGTATCATCCCCTGGACTCCCTCCTTTCTGTGTCCTGACCAAAAATTGCACAGTGCCCTGACCACTCTGTGACCCAGCCAGCTACAGGTTTTTCCTGGCAGACTTGAACCCAAAATGAGGCCTTGAATGTTCCCAGGCACTGATAAAGATATCTAGGTTCTTACACAAAACACTGAAGGAAACTAGCCCCAGTCCTGAGCCAAATTCCATAAGCCTTCATATAAACTCTATACCCTGACTTCCCTCACTGTGGACATACCTAGGTAAAATATCTCTTTTCTCTCACTGTCTCGAGGATACACTGCAGCACTTTGTATGTAAGTTCCCCTAATAAATGCTTTAGACTTATCACCTGGGTGTTTAGTGCTTCTTTTTTTGAAATCCCAACCACCTACATCTCTGGATGGTTTGGGAGATTTCCCTGTGGGAACTCTCCTGCCATTGCTTTTGGAGCAACTTGGGTTCAGTGGAACAAAACACTCATTCACACACACATACAACTATTTGTAATACCTGATTGAACTGGTAGGAAAGTAAGAAAATTCCTGAGAGGCTTGGGACAATATGAAAATATGAATCCTAAAACACAGATGATCACAGAAGCCAGTGTTTGCTAAGTCAACCACTGGTGGCCTGGAACGTGGGTTTAAAGGGCCATAAGTAGGGGACAGAAGACAAAATCTGGGGTTAAGCAGAGAAGATTGGAGTGGAGAACTATTCCCCACACCTAGGACAGTCAAAGAGTAACACCCTCCAGAGAGTGAACAGCAACAACAAAAAGAGTGCTTCACAGAGGGAAACAGTAAGGGTAAAAGCCTGTCTCAGTAGTGAGAAAAAACATCCTCTCTGATAATTCAAAATAATAAGCTTGTACTCACACATGTTTGGGACCAAAATGTGTACCCCTTGAGTGGCCAAAAAAAATCCCAAGACAAAAATTTAATTTAAAGTGATCCCAAATTGGTATAGTACTCCTGGGAACCTGGTCATACTAAATGTAATGAGGGAATGCACTGCAATCTCAGGCCTCAAATAATTTCTATAGCTATACTTCCAGGAAGCATGTCCTTAGAATCAAAGTCACTAAACATGCAAGAAAACAAGTCATCATAAATTATTCAAAGATTATAGATATTGGAATTTTTAGTTACAGTATAGAAAATGAATGTTTACTATGTTTTTAAAAACATAAAGGAGGATTTAAGATATAAAGAAGGAACAAGCTGAATTAAGGAATGCAGGGATAAAGGGGAAAAAAAAGGAACAAATGACTATTAAAATTGACCAGGTAGATTGGAAAAACAACCAATTGTAAAATCTAGTAATAAAAAATATAATGATTGCTAATATAAGACTATATTGAGTAATATGAATGAAATAAACAAAAGATTAGTCATAGCTGAAGAGAAAATTAGTGAACTGGAAAATAGATATTTAGAAAAAGGAACCAAAATGCAGCTTTAACATATAGGGAGAAGGAAAATATGAAAGAGAAATTAAGAGACATAAAGGATAAAATGAAAAGATCTGACAACATTTATCCAAATTGCAATTCTATGAAGACAGAAGAAAGACAATGAAGAGGAGATTATATCTAAAGGGAAATATGGAGCCTGAGCAACATAGCGAGACCCTGTCTCTACAAAAAATAGAAAAATTAGCTGAGCGTGGTGGCATGTGCCTGCAGTCCCAGGTACCTGGGAGGTTGAGGCAGGAGGATCACTTGAGCCCAGGAGTTTGAGATTGCAGTGAGCTATGCTGATGCCACTGCACTTTAGCCTGGGCAACAGAGTGAGACTCTGTCTCAAAAAAAAAAAAAAAAAAAACAGAAAGAGAGAGAGAGCGAGCTGCGGGATACATATATATGCCCAGATTCAGGAAATTCAAGGACTTCCCATCAGAATAAATAAAAAGAAATAATGCACATCTGAATTTATTATAGTGAAATAGAAAAACAACAACAAAGATAAAATCTTAAAAGGAACAAGAGAGAAAAGGCAGATTCTCTCCTGCAAAGTGACTACTAGATTAATATCTGATTTCTCAATAAGAACAATGAAAGCCAAAAGACACAGAAATATTATCTTCAACAGGATAAGAGAAAATAACTGTCAACCTATAATTCCTTAGCGAGAAGCAAACTAATTCTCCCAAAATGAGGTGAAATAAATACATTTTCAAACAAATAAAACTGAGGAATTTTATTATCATTTGATCCTATATTAGTTTTCTATTGTTATGTCATAAATTACTACTAATTCAGTGGCTTAAAACAACACACTTGGCTGGGTGTGGTGGCTTACACCTGTAATCCTAGCACTTTGGGAGGCCGAGGCAGGAGGATCGCTTGAGCCCAGGAGTTTGAGGTTGCAGTGAGCTATAATGATGCCACTGCGCTCTAGCCTGGGTAATAGAGTGAGACCCTGTCTCAAAAGAAAAAAAAAAACAACCCACATTTGTAAACTCACAGTTTCTGTGAGGCAATAGTCTTGCTGCGTCCACTGCTTAGGTTCTCATCAAGCTGAATCAAGACATCATCCAGGGCCAAAATCTCATTTGAGGCTTGAAGTCCTCTTCCAAGCTCACTGGTTATTTGCAGAATTCAGTGCCTTGTGACTGTAGAACTGAGGCCTCAGCTCCCAGAGGCCACCAGCTGTTCCTGCCTTGTGGCCCTCTCCACAGTGTGGCAGTTTGCTCCTTCAAGGTAAACAGGAGAATCTCTCTGACTTCTGGAAAAGCTTGAACCTTTTCAAAGGGCTCACCTCACTAGGTCAGTCTACCCAAAATAATCTCCCCTTTGATTAACTCAAGGTTTAGAGACTTTAATTACAACAGTAAAATCCCCTTTGCCAGGGTATATAACATAATCACAGGAGTGAAGTCCCATCATATTCATGAGTCCTACTCACACTTAAGGGGAGGGAATTTTATAGGGTGTATACACAAGGGATAGGAAACTTGGGTGGCCATCTTGGGATTCCGTCTACCATAAATCTCCACTAAAGAACTTCTAAATATATATGTCAAGTAGAAGGAAAATAATACAAGATGAAAGATCTGAGACACAAGAAATAAGAGCAGGCAATATTAAATATTAATATTAAACATATGAGCAAATCTATACATATATTGACTATTTAAAATAATAATATGTCTGGTTTGTGAAATTAACAAAATAACAATATAATTAAAATATTGGGTTACAAAATATATAAATTCAAAGGGAATGATTAATGTTAAAGAACTCTAAGATCTATGTATTATTGTTTGAAAGAAAAATAAAGACTGATTAAAGACACTTTTAAGTTAAATATACAGGCTAAAAATTCTAGAGCAACCACTGAAGAACAGAAATAAAATGTATACCATCAAAATAAGAGAGAGAGTTTAAAAATGGAAAAACAATCTCACTGCACTCTAAGAGCTCCCAACCCATCTTCCTTCCTCTCCTCCCTCCTTCACTCAGGTTCAGAGTTGTATCACTATCTGGTGGGTCTCCCAACCTCTGTGGCTTCTTCCCATTTTCCCTGACAGGCATTTCCCCTAACAAGTTTCTTGCACATTTAATCCTAACTTGGCATCTGCTTCTCAGATGACCTGGACTAACACAAATCCCCTACTCATTTTATAAAATAAATATACCCATGACAGCAAAACCAGACAATGACAACGTAAATAAGGAAAAGTATGAGGTCAATCTCCTTTATGAACATAGTAAAAAGTTCTAAACAAAAACATGTTTAGCAATGTATGTAAAAGGTAACACAATGACCAAGCTGGGTTTATTCCAGAAATGCAAAGTTGGTTCAATACCAGAAAATCTGTTAAGGTTTTCTAGAAAAAGAAATATAAGCTATAATAGTTGAGGAGGAAGAAATATAACTGTTATTATTCCAAGATGATGTGATTTTCCATGTTAAAAAAAGAATCTACAGATAACTTATTAGAATCAGATAGCTTAATAAAATTGTTTGATGTAAGGTCAATATACAAATTTTAAAATATAGTAAACTTTTGTGCAAGATCGTTGTGGAGTTATTTATTTATTTGGAGACAGAGTCTCACTCTGTTGCCTGAGCTAGAGTGCAGTGTTGTCATCATAGCTCAGTGCAACCTCCAACTCCTGGGCTCAAGCAATCCTCCTGCCTCAGCCTCCTGAGTAGCTGGGACTACAGGTGCTTGTCACTATGCCCAGCTAATTTTTAAAATTTTTTGTAGAGATGGGGTCTCACTATGTTGCCCAAGCTGGTCTCCAACTCCTAGCCTCAAGCAGTCCTCCTGCTCGGCCTCCCAGCGTGCTGAGATTACAGGTGTGAGGCACCACACCTGGCCCTATGGATAAAATTATTTAAAAAATTTTAAAGATATTAAGAAGATTAAAATAGATGTAACAGTCTACCTTGTTCATGGTTAGGAAGACTCAATATCATAAAAATGTCAATTCTCCCAAGTAGATCTATAGATGTAATGCAATTCAAACAGAATGTGTGTGTGTGTATGTGTGTGTGTGTGTGAAATTCAAAGAGCTGATTCTAAAATTTACATAGATGAACAAAGACCCCAGAAAAGAAGCAATGGGTTCATTTTCCCAGAATTCATTGCATTTCATGACTCATCACCCAAGAGCAGGCTCTATTACAATACCAGTTGGGAGACAACACCGTGTGAGAGCCAGGTGCTATGCTACAGGATGTGGTATATGCCTTAATCCAGAGACACTGTGTAGTACTGTCTTCCCCACAGCCAGGAAGCACAGGTCTGGGAACCAAGAGGTGCAGATGAAAGCTTCCTTTCTTCCTGATACCCCTAACACTTCCTGGAAGGAGTTTTACTTCCAGTCACCACAACCCAGGACTCAGGCGGTTGGGAGATCCTGGTGCCCAAGGAACGAATACCTCCATCAGAAAACTGGTGATAAAGTAGAAGCTGAAACTGTCCCCTGGCAACCAACATACAGAGGAAGTGGTCATTGTACTGGACAATGGGATTGATCCTAGGAGCCAACAAACAAAGGACATAATCAGAGCAAAGGCAGGAAGTCAAAGGGAGCGCAGCAAGTTAGGGCAGGGGTCACAGAGGGTCAGTCCATCTCATCTAGGTTTGTTAGTCGGACTGAGGCATTCCAGAGGCTTCAGGCAACGTGAGGATCCTGAGCGGCGTTAATGGGAACAGTTATCACACAGGAACTGCTAAAATATTTTCCAGAAAAACCATCCAGTCCCTCTGCCAAGCTCAGGTAGAAGACTGGGATCACCTCTTGTTTGAGACTCTGTGGTGTGGGGAGAGGGAGGAGAAAAAGAAGGCATACCAGGCAGACTTCAGCCTGCTGGGGGCACCCTGAGAAGCTGAATCCTGCTCCACCCCTCTTTAGGCCAAGCCAGCTCCTTCCCCATCCACCTTAATGAAGAAGGTCATGAGCCAGAAGATGAAACAGCAATATGGCCAAAAGAAATGCTTCATAATCTCTGTGTATACAACACCAGGGTCCACAGAGTTCATGGTCACACCCGAGGGAGTGAGACACAAAGATAGTGCAAACTTTAGTGAGAGGAGGGTGAGGGAAAGAGAGGGTTACGTGTGTTTCTACAGTGTGCAATGGGGGAAGGGTGCTACCAAGTTTGTTGGGTGGCGGTGATCAGACACTTGGAGGTGGTGCCAGGGATGTCAGTGCTCCATAGCTCACATTAATGGTGGTATCCAAGCCAGTAAGGAAAGGGAGGTATTTGAAAGTGTTGGGTGAACTTTAGGAGGAACACGATGGATGATGTTTGTATTGGATAATACTGGAAGGAAAGGGATGTTGTGGGTGACAAAAGAGTGGGGAAAGGTTGAAAAGGAGATGTGAAGACAGGGTTGAGAAAACTATAGGGTGTACAGATGATAAACAGAGGGGATGAACAGCTAGTATGGGGGATATTGGGAGTATTTTATGGCCAAGACATGTTGGGAGGAGATGTGAAGGGTTGGGAACTGGTGTTGGGAGTGGAGGAGTAGGAGATGTCAGAGGCGGTTACCTGTCCCTTGAAGTCTCCAGGCAAGCTCCCCAGTGAATTAAGTCAATAGCAGTTTGCCGCAGTCATAGTTTTGGCTGAAGATCAAAGGGTCCCCAGCCCCTCTCAGGTGCTCCTCATCAATGTACCCGTGTGCTTGCTGAAAAGAAGACACGTTCACCACCAGGGCTGACCTTGCCCATTGTAGGGCCCCTGGGTAGAGAGAGGTGCTAAACTCCTTCAGTCCAAATCCTGGGGTAAACTCCCATGCCCACTCCCCAGCCCACTTCTCCAGGAGATTTAGCTGTCGTGGGGCTTCTCGAGAGGGGCAGTGGGCCCCCTATCCAGGCACCCAGGCTAGGCACAGGAGAGCTTAATGTTAACTGAGACCTCACTTTCGTTAGCTGCTTTCCTAATGCTCTTCCTCCTCTTTTATTTTAGTATTTAGAGTTTTGCCTTGCTTTCCTCCCACTTGCTAGTTGGAGCTAACTTAATTGATCCTTGTTTGTATGTTTTATCTCGCCGGTGGCTAACAGGGAGGAGGAGAGGCTGGCAACACCGTGAAAGCTGCCTTTCATGTATTCCTTCCTTCCTTCGTTCATTCAACCCACAAATGTTCATTAAGTACCTGGAATATGGCAGACACTAAGCTAGGTGCTAGGGACATTAGGGTGCAAGGTTTGAGGGAAAAGAAATAAGTGTTCAGAGATACTTGCAAAAGTATTAAAAAAGAAAAAACTAAAGAGGACCATCACTGGAAAACTAGTGACAAGTTTAATATTTTAAAAGAATCTATCTCCCAAAGGAACAAAAACAAAATTCCAATCAATAGAACAAGTTAAATCTTTTAAAAAAATAATTTTAAAAGGGTACATAAGTATAGAAAAAAGTCTAGATTATATACAGTATAAAAATAGTAGTTGTCACGAGTTTACAGTATTGTTTTTAAAATGCTAAAACTATTTTGAAACTTACATTTATTTATTTATTTATTTAAGCCTTACATTTAAATTAAGAATCACATTGCTTAAGCTCAGGAGTTTGAGGCTGCAGTGAGTTATGAGGACAAGAATGCACTCTAGCCTAGGCAACAGAGGGAGACCCTGTCTCAAAAAATGAAAAAGACAGAAGGAAAGAAGGAAAGATAGAAAGAATTACAAGTGCAAATTTTAGCAGGTGGTATTTAGCCAAAAATTTCTGGAAAGAAAATGATTCTTAAAGAGGACAATGGACCCCAAACTTGCAGACATAGTGACATAAAGACCAAAAGAGATCCCTGCCAAGAGACAGAAGGTGGCCATGGGAGATAGAAAGTTACCAGAATGCCAGGGGTACAGGGAAGAGGGAGCAGCACAGAAGGTGCCCATCCTTTCTCGGAGTAGATTTGCAAGCAGAAAGGGTCCAACATAGCTGGTGGCAAGGGTGAGATCGAGGCCCTCTGGGGTAAGTGTCTTGGGGAATTCCGGGAGGAGATGAGAACACAGGTAGTGAGAAATGAAGGGACTACCCTGAGGGAGGCAAGATCTAGGGGGATATACTGGGGTTCAGTAGAAATGCCATAGGAGCATGTACATGCAAAGATGGGGACAATGAAGTTTGAGGCTATAACTCAATGTAGACTTTTTAGGAGACTGTATGGATTAGAGTGTTTCAGCAGGATTGCGTAGGTTGGGCTTCGGGGATACCTGTTTTGGGATCCCTGAGCTAGAAAGGAGGCTGCTGAAATGTGTTTGGGGAAGCAAACTAAGGCACATACTACTGACTCCAATATTATTTACTGGCAGGTATATCTCAGGATCTTCCTGCAGAAGCCACTGGGCAAAGCTCCAAATGGAGGCCATAGAGCTGAGGTCCACCTTGCCAAGCTGTTTGAGGCTGCCTGGGTCTTAGCCAGGGCTCACTGTCCATGCTCCCGGCTCCGGCAGCTGAGGATCACATGGGCCCCATACCAGGCCAGCTCCTGAGACACAACCTTCCCAATGCCTGTGGGAGCGCAGCTTCAGAGTAGGCTAGTCTGGGCACTAATTAGAGTGGAGCGCCAAGGGTGCTGACAGCAGGTGCTCCTCTCTGTCCTCCCTGTTGGGGCTGTTGAGGGCTAAGCCCCCTATCGAGGTGACACAGAAGGAAGAGAACTCACCACTGTTGGCCTCAGTCACTACTGCCATCTTCCCAGTCAGATCTGTGGAGCAGCACTGGAGGTCCCAGGGATGAGACTTTTGTCAAAGCTGCACACATAGTCCAAGCAGGAGGACCAGAATAAGGAGGACAGAGCCAGGGCCCCAGACCAGGGTGCAAGTGGAGCCCACAGCAACAGAACAGAGACTGCCTGGGCCTGCCAGTGGGAAGTGCTGCAGGAGGAAGTTGGGCACTGGGTAAATCAAAACAGAGTGGGGACTAGCAATGAAGCAGATGTGGACCCTAACACAAAATTTAAGGAGGCACTCACTCTTGGGCTTGTTCAACACAGTTTGAACTTGAGAGAGTTCCTCTGTAAATGTGCCCTAGCCACCTGATTGTCCTTGCCACAAGGCAGAGATCAAGAGGGTCAGGACTTCCTTGAGTCCTGCATAGGCCCAAATCTGTCTCTAAAAGTAAAATTTGGATTTGCAGTCTAAGGTGAATTGACCAAGCTCCAGGAACAAGGGAAGTGAGAAATCAAGTCCCTCCTGTCTTGAATCACTCTGCGTTTAAGCAGGGCCATCCCCTTCCTCCTCTACTGAAAGGAGACTGAAAGTTTTCCCTACAGAGCCAAACCCACTTGCATCACTGATGTCTATTCCTTGGGGGAGGTGGGTTTCTCCAGAATGCCTCTGCTGGGAAGCAGCCTTAGCCCTAATGCAGGGTCTCCTAAGGGGGTGATGAGGCTATTCCCTGGAGCCAGTGTTCTATCTTCTTCTAGGGTTGCAGGACAACTGCTGCTCTTAGGGTTCAGTGAGAGAGTAGACACCCTTAGAAAAAACTGACAGAGACATCAGACCAATTCTCAAGGCAACTCAGGTGTTTATCTTTGGCAGGCAAACAGCAGGAAGGGTCAGTTCCCACTGCCAGAGGCTCAGGACTCAGAATGGGGCAGGGGCTTGCAAGGCAGTGACCACACTTTGGGGGTTGAGTTCTTCATTAGCTGTGCCACCGTCACCTGGGGCTTCGGGGCACCTGCCTGGATGGGGTGCTGGTCAATGGGAGGAAAGGTGCTGCCTTCTTTGTCCTCCTGCTGGGGCACAGCAGAGCTAAGCAGCTCCTGGGTGCTTGGGTTCCACATGCTCACACCAGGGGCCAGCTTCATGGCTTCTGGCAGCAACATGGGCTTCCACATCACCTGGGATGTGGCCTCGAGGACCTGGGGTGTAGTTTGAGGCCATCTTCGAGGATCCTGGCCCTTCCTGGCTATGGGCTCCAGGCCCTGTGCAGACACATGGGTCCGGCCAGCCCACAGGTCACCCAGCAGCTCGGCCTCCCCCTCCCAGCCGCTGGGCCACTTGGCACTGGGCCAAAGCTTGGGGCTGGGGCTGCGAGCCACATCAAGGAGTGCCGGGCGCGCAGTGAGGAAGCGGAGCCCGGGGCTGGGGAATGGCAGCTTTGACCCAAAGGATGGAGACGGTAGGCGTAAGTTTAAAGTGGGGAATTGGAGTCGGGGGCCCCGGCCCAAGGCACGGGAAGGAACGCCAGGCCGGAGAGGAAAGAACTCCGCCGGGAAGACGTGGACACTGGGGCTAGGGCCTTGGGGTTCCGCCGGGGCCTCGGTCTTCTCACTCAGACGCCCGCGGTAGGCTTCCAAGGGGCGAGTATCGGGGTCTGGGACCAGGACCTCGGCCAGGGGGCGCACCCAGCGGCGCGGAAACCGGGCAGGGTCCAGGCGCACGGCCGCCTTACAGCCCAACCTATAGGAAGGCGCGCTGAGCTCCACATCCGGGCCCCAGGGCTGCTGCTGCTGGAAGGACGCTGAGGGACTGAGCCGGGCGACATGGGGTACACCCTCTGTCTTGGGCTCCAGCTGGTCCCTGGCCGCGTCCAGCTGGGGCATGCAATGGCAGAGGTCCTCCAACAACTGGGAGCTGAGTGGCTGTACCCTTTCGGCCGAGGCCTGGGGGCTGGCTACCAGGGACAGCTCTAGAGAAGGACGGGGACTGTGGAGAGATGCCACCTCCACCGATGACTGGAAGCTCTCATCCAAGGACTTGGCAACGAGGGGGTCTGGTTCCTCTAAAGGACCTCTGGACCCTGCCTCTTGGAACAGCTCTGGTGTAGGAGGGGGGACCGGGGTGACTTGCAGCTCCGGAGAAGGCTCCCAAGATTCCGTCGGTGCCTGGGAGCCTCTACCCATCCATGATCTTCCTAAAGGGATCGGGTCCACGTTCCCAGGGTCCTGAGGAAATGCACCAGGGTAGTGAGATGTCAGAAAGGAGAGAAAGGCACTAAGGGCAGAGGAGTCCTGAGAGGCTCCTGAGGAGGTCCAGGACGTGGCAGGGGTCGCAGGTCAGAAGAAGGTTGGGGGCTGGGCTTACTTCGCCTTGGAAGTTCTCCTGCAGGCCCTCCAAAGTGGGTGTGTGCAGCACTGGCACTGAGCCTTGAGCCCAGGAGTCTATTGTGCACGCCAATGGCTCCTCGTCCTCACCCCATGTGGGGTCCTCAGCCACTGCAGATTCTCCCTCATCTTGGACTAGAAAGCGCCACTCAGTGATTTGCAGCATGGCCTCCCTGGCCTGGCTGATGGTGAATGGAATGCACTACGGAGGCAAAGAGGAGAAAGGGTCTCAGCCCGGCAAGGAGGCGCGGGATGGGGAGGAGATGAGTCTGAAGGACCCAGATCCAAGCCTACCTGTTGGGTCAGGTAGACTTTGAAGGCAGAGTCCATGACCCGAGCCAGCAGATCAGCCAAGATGTCACCCACCACGTCCTCTCCCTCCTCGAGAGCTGAAAGTGCCATCCACTCGGCCTCATTGAGCCTCCCAGGCACAATATCCACCTGTGGCACTGGCACAGTGGGTGGCCGTGCCTTTTCTGCCTTGGATCGGGTCACCCCACGGTCTCGCATCTGCCTTTCCTGCCTCTGTGGGAAAAGAACAGGGCAGTCAGGGCAGGAACCAAGGAGTGACTATGGGCTAGGAGGAAACTTTCTCAAGTTGTCTAGTAGGAAGGAAAAGGGAAAGGGACAACAATTTATTAAGAGCCTACTATGTGACAGATGCTTTTTAGGTATTTGACCTAATTAATTTAATTTTCAAAATAGCCCACTAGGCCCATTTTACAGACAAAGAAACTTAAGTTTGACAGAAGTTAACTATGCTTGGGAGCAGAAGTCACTTGCTTGGGAGCACACAGTAAGCAAGCCCAGGCTATATAAAGCTCTAATTCCATGGCCCCTACTATTCACATTAGTGCAAAGTGTTCAAAATTCTTGAGAGTTCAAAGAACCTGAAGAAGACAAGTCCATAAACGGTACTGCAATTATTGGTGCTATTTAGAGTTTCTTCTACGTTTTTTACCAACTATTCTTAACTCCATTTTACAGTAATTTGCAAAATTACTGTAAATTTCAAAATAGGATTTTCAAAATAGGATCACCCAAGTAGAAAGTAGTCAAGTTGGAATTCATATGCAGGTCTGTCTGACTCCAGAGCCTGATTTTATCCTGCCTCCCAAACAAAAACATTTGCAACAAATATGAGAAAGGAAAAATACTCTCAAATATATTTAAAAACTCATATAAAAGAAGAAAAGTGGATGGACATGACGGCATGTGCCTGTAGTCCCGGCTACTCAGAAGGCTGAGGAGGGAGGATCGCTTGAGCCCAGGAGTTTGGGTCCAGCCTGGGCAACAGAGCGAGGCCCCATCTCTTAAAAAGAAATAAACAAAATTAAGAAGAACAACCATTTAAGACCCCAAAGATAAGCAAAGGACATAACATTTCTCAAAAGAGGATCTGTAGATGACTAATAAATACAGTATTTGAAAAGATGTCCAACCTTCAAAAATATCAAAAGATGCAAATCTAATTGAGATTCTGATTTTTAGTTCATCAAATTAGAAATTATTTTCAAAATAGGAATACTCAACACTGGTAAATATCTGGTAAAGTACGTAGTGTGACACCATGCTGATGGGAATGTTAACTGAAACTGCCACTCAGCAGTATGTATCAAGAGCATTAGAAAATGTTTTTACTCCTTCAGTCCTGCAATTTCAGTTCTATAAACACAGCCAAAGGCATTTTCTGAAATGAAAATAAAAATATATTTTCCAACATATTCCCTGTGGTATTTTTTATAATAGCAGAATATTGAAAACATGTCTAAGAAAAAAGAATAGACGGTTAATCGTGCTATATATGATGGCATATTATGCAATGATTAAAGGGTAGTTGTTAGCAAGAATTTGCAATGGCATAGGAAAATTGTTATGATGTAATGTTTAGTGAAAGAATACAAAATTACATATCGATTATGTTCTCAGATATGTAAACCAGTATGTGTTAAAGAAAAGGAAAACACCAAAATGATAACAGAGAGTTATGTTTCCTTCCTATGCTCTTCTCTATTTTAGAAGTACCCTACAATGAGTTTGTATCCTTTTACAATCACTTAAAAAGACTAGTCCCCAAAACTCACTTTAGGGACATAGGAATTTACTAACAGTCTCTTGGGAGCCTCCTCACTTCCCGTAACAGTCTCCTCGAACCTGGTTCCCTCCAAAATTTACCTCCATTTGTGATCTTCCTAACCCTTTGCCTACCGCACCCCTCCTACACACACAACCTTATTATTGCCTCATACCTGATATTCCCTAAAATTCATTCTCCCCCCAAATCTGGGGTTTCCTAAATCTCACACTGAAATCAAAATCCCTTAAGCCTCATTTCCTTTTGCCACCAGCGAGAAACAGCCCTGTGGCAAGCGCCAGGAGTGGCCCACAGCCCAGGCCAAGCTTGGCCAGAGCAGGGCAGGTAGGACTGGGATAAGAGAGTTGGTTCCTGGCTGGGTGCGCTGGCTCACGCCTGTAATCCTAGCACTCCGGGAGGCTGAGGCGGGAGGACCGCTTGAGCTCAGGAGTGTGAGGTTGCAGTGAGCTATGGTCACACCACTGCCCTCTATCCCGGGCAACAGGGTCGTGGACAAAGACATTTTGCACAAAGCCTCTTCAAATCTATTTTATTGTAAAATTTATTGTCTTTGAAATAATTTGCCTTTCAAGTGCAGCCTCAGAGATATTGTTTAATTTATTTCTTCCTATTGAAATTCTCGAAATAGATGACTTATCTATCACCTCTTCCCAAATGCCTGACCATTTCTGGTTTATCCAATTAAACAAGCACACCAATGTAAGAGAATTATTACATGCATGAGCTGTTTCCAAATTCACTTCTTGTCCACCACCCATCGACCCTTTCCCTCATGGCCCGAGTGTGACAAAGCGTGTGAATGGGCGTGATGCAGGTGTAGGTTTTCTGCCCAAATACCGACGGGGCTCCCGCGGTCATCTAGATCGCCCACACGGTGGGTGGAAGGAAGTAGGGGCGCCGGGCGGCGTGGAGCTGGCCCACTGTTGCCGACCAACCTTAACGCCCGTCCCTGGCTCTGACGCACCCCCAGCTGAGCCAACGCTCACCGAGCCTTCGTGAGCCATCGCTACAGCAGTCGCGATCACGGCAACCCCGGCATTTCAGCTGCATCCGGGCCGCGTAGCCGCCTAACGGTCGCCCCGGCAACCACGCGGCGCGCAAGTTCGCTCGCCCCGCCCACAGTTGCCTCGGCAACCGCGCTGCGCGATCCAGCCGTTCACCCCGCCCAACAGCCGTGCGTACGTGCGTCGTCTCTATGGTGGCGGCGGATTCGGAGGGACCGAACGAACCCGCAGTCAGGCAAGGGGATCTGGGGCTGCGGGTGTGACCTTTGACCCGGGTCGGGGGCTTCGGGGAGCCGAGCCGAAGGAAAAGAGGCCTAGGGGCCTCATCACGCCTTCTTAGCCCGTGCTCTTGGGGCCACCAGTTGGTCCTGTGCCATCACCATAGCTCCTGTAGAATTCCCCCATCGCCTCATGACTCAGCCCTGGGACTCCTCTCTCCGGCTCCAGAGCCACTGTCCATGCCATGTGACCCCCCATCACAGTCCTCGGGGTACCCCATCATGTGACCCAGACTCCGGGGTCTCCCGAAGTGTCTCATGATAGCCACCCCCTCAGGAATCTCCGCTGTCGTCTGTTTCCCGCGCGCCCGGTGATTCGAGTGTCCCTCCCCAGGATGTTCCGCCGAGAGCGCTCCATTCCCCTTCGAGACTCGGCCGCCGCCCTGTGCAACAACCTCAGTGTGCTGCAGCTGCCGACCCGCAACCTCACGCATTTTGGAGTGGTTCATGGACCAAGCGCCCAGCTTCTCAGTGCTGCCCCTGAGGGTGTGTCCTTGGCCCAGCGCCAGCTCCACGCTAAGGAGGGCGCTGGAGTGAGCCCCCCACTTATCACTCAGGTGAAGCATGGAGTTGGGAGTGATGTTGCTGAACCCAGGCCTAGCCCCTGCTCTTTCTCTCCAAACCTCAAGGAATAAGCCTTCCCTAACCTCTGAATTTCTGCTCTTTGACTCCTCATGTCCCCTACTCTGATTTTCTCCCTATGCTGATCCACCTCCCTCCAGGTCCACTGGTGTGTCCTCCCCTTCCGAGTACTGCTGGTACTCACCTCACACCGAGGAATACAGGTAAGAAGAACACCCTCCTGCCTTACCCCACAGAGTCTTCTCAGCTCCCTTGCAGGGATTCCAAACCCTTCCCCACTTGCCTCTAAACACTTCCAAACTTTTCCCATGCTTAGCCCACTTTCTTTTTCTATTTCTCATCTTAATTCCTTACATCTTTTCCAGTTCCCAAGTGCCACCTCCAATATCTGCCCCTTTTCTAGCTGTATGACCTTAGGCAATTAACTACTCAGAGCCTCAGTGGCCTCCTCTGTAAAATGGGCATAAAAATAGTGCCTACCTCCCAGAATTGTTTTGAGGATGAAATGGGCTAAAGCTAACGTGGATATGTGACGTGCTCAGTACAGAGCCAGCAGAGGTCAGCTGGATTATGCCTGCATCCTTGCTTTCATCTTCCAGATGTACGAGTCTGATGGCTCTGTCATGGTCTATTGGCACGCTCTGGACTCTGGAGATGCTTCTCCAGGTACCTGTAGGACCAAGTAGGGTGGGGGTAGGGAGTGTTTGCTGGGGCTGGGGGAAGCACTATTTCTGATAGTTTTCCTCTTTCATACTCAGTACAGGCTGTGTTTGCCCGAGGAATTGCTGCTAGTGGCCACTTCATCTGTGTGGGTGAGGGGGCCAGGGGCAGGGCATTGATGGGCACTGGGAATATAGGGGTGTGGGCTTTGGCCAGGAGGATGCTGAGGGCCTGAGGAAATTGTGGAGGGTTAGAGGGAAGGGTGGGAGTGGAGAGTAATCTGAAAGAATTCCAAAAAGCCATGGAGGGGTTTAGAGGGGCAGGGTGGGATAGGACGAGGGTAGTGAATGGAGGGGCAGGGCTGTCAAAGCAGTGAGAGGTGGGTTTGTTACTAAGGTTTCTGGGACAGAGGGAGTGCTGAGTGTGGTGGCTGGAGACCCAGGAGGGTCAGGGAGCCATCAGTGGGGCACTGTTTCTGGCTATAGGAACATGGTCAGGCCGGGTGCTGGTGTTTGACATCCCAGCCAAGGGTACCAACATTGTACTGAGCGAGGAGCTGGCTGGGCACCAGACACCAGTCACAGACATTGCCACCGAGCCTGCCCAGGGACAGGTGAGTGGACTTCCCCTACCCATTCCAGTGAGCCTTGGAGCTTTCCCCACTCCGGGATGCAGGGGACCTGGGTTCAAGTCTTGGCTCTGCCACTAAGCAGCTGGATGACTTTGGGCAAATTTTCACTTCCCTAGTCTTCAGCAACCTCGCATCCAGTGATAAAGCCAGAAATACTTTATTTACGTGGCATTTTACAGTTCACTAAAACTTTTTAATATGGGTGTGAATTGAGGAGTTGAAACAAATGATTTTTCCAGCTTTCCAGCTTTGATATGTGTAGCTTTCTTCTCTGGATTTGGGCACATGCTGCTTTCTCAGTCCCAGCTCCAGTGCCATCCTCTCCAGAAAGCTTTCCCCCTGTTCCAGCTCCCACTGATCTCCCTCAGCTGAACTCTGAATTGACACTGCCCTCAAAGACAACTCTTGTCTCCCCAGTTGATTTGCAAACCTTTTGAGAAAAGGGTATTTCCTAATTCATATTCTCCACTGTGCCTGGCACAGGGCTGGGCCAGTGGGCTATGCTGGCTGCCTGGTGTTGGGGGTTGGAAGGGCCAGCGTCTTGGCATGACTGACTGGCTCACTCACTGCAAGACCTTCAAAAGGTCATGACACTGTGGCCTCAAGTTGTCATCCATTCAGTGAGGACAATCGTACACCCCCTCTTAACACATGACATGTGTGGGAGAGGGGGGCTGTAAGACTCTACAAAGAAATGCAAGGGAAGCAGTTCATGCTTCCTGAGGGTCCAGCTGGTGAGGGCTCCACACAAATACTGCCTGCCTTCCTCTCCTGCCCTGTATACAGGACCACAGCAGGAGAGAAAGGGAAGGGCTAATCCCACCTTTCCCCCTCAGGATTGTGTGGTTGACATGGTGACGGCAGATAACTCAGGCTTGCTGTGTGTCTGGCGGTCAGGGCCAGAATTCACATTATTGACTCGCATTCCAGGATTCGGGTAGGTGAGGCAGAAGGGGGTGGAGGCCCTCCTGAGGTAGCTTCAGGATGGGGAATGGGACTGGGCCTGGGGAAATCAAAATCGGGTGTCACCCTTGCAGAGTCCCGTGCCCCTCTGTGCAGCTGTGGCAGGGGATCATAGCAGCAGGCTATGGGAACGGGCAAGTTCGTCTGTATGAGGCCACCACAGGAACTCTACACGTCCAGATCAATGCCCATGCCCGGGCCATCTGTGCCCTGGACCTAGCTCCTGAGATGGGCAAGGTCAGTCTCCTCCTCCATCCCTACATACCCTTTTTCCTGGTGCCGGGATGTTGAGAGAACACCACAGACTTGTCTTTGCTACTCAGTGTCGCCCTTCTCCCCAGGGCAGCTAGACTGGACATTCCAGCCTATACCTGTCCCCTGTCAGGGCATTCTGACTTCCATTTTCTCCTCCCTGCTTTTTTAAATAGCTACTCTCCGCAGCTGAGGACACCTTTGTGCACATCTGGAAGCTGAGTAGAAGCCCAGAGAGTGGCTACATTGAGGTCTGTGTCATGGGAGGGGTGGGATGGGGGGGTCCTAGCGTGGGGCAGCAGGCCCTGACCATCCCCTTTCTCCTCCAGGTGGAACACTGCCATGGTGAGTGTGTATTTGATACCCAGGTGTGTGGTGCTCGATTCTGTGATCCCTCAGGCAACTCCTTTGCTGTGACTGGCTATGACCTCGCCGAGATCCTGAGATTCAGCAGTGTGTGAGAGAAGAGCAGCCTTCCTTTCTCCCTGTGGTATTTATAAAGTACCCCTTCCACCCAGTCCTGGTCTGATTACTCAGTATCACAGTCATACTTGACAACTGGTGAACTAGGCTCCAAGGATGGGGTTGGGACAGGTCTAGACCAATCAGAGAGAGATAGCCTGTCCTCAAGAACCAGGTAAAGGCTGCTGTTAAATAACTTTAATGGTTGATATGGGAGTCACAAGGGAGGTGCGTTCCCTCCCAGGGCTCTTCAGTGCCATCCTCAAAGCTGGTTAGTGCAGGGAGGTAGGGCAAAGTTGGTTCCAGTTTTCTCCCAGGAAGGGTTAAGGGGTTCCAGCCAGCCCCGGGAATGAGTCCCTCAGTACCATGGCAACCACAACTTAAGAGGGGCTTCTGTCCCCCCTCCCCAGCCTACCCCCAGTCCAGCAGAGGAAGAGGAGGCCAAGCTGGCCAACTTGCTACAGACAGTGCCATATCCAGAGCCCAATTGCACATGGGTCATTTTCTCTTCTGGCAAGATCCTGTTGCCAGCACCTTTGTTTCTCACACTGGTGACTGGAGCCAAACGCGGGGTGGGCCTTTGCTGCAGAGGCCTCTGGACCGTGGGGATCGCTGCACAGGAAGAGGGGCAACCGAGCGAGAAGCCCCAGGGCAATGGTCTGGGGGGACAGCATCCAGGGAAAAGGTTCGGGGTCGCCCCCAGGGCAGGGGGTGGGTCCAGGCTGGGGCAGGGGCCACTGAGGCAGGTGAGCAGGGGTTAGGCAGGGCAGGCTGGTCTGTAAACATTGCTAGCCAGGGTGGGGGTGTCTCCAGCCTTGCTCCCTCCCGCTGGGCCAGGATGTCTGTCACCGCTGCGATGTCATCCAGCGGCTCAATAGCTGTGGCACCATGAAGGGGTTGAGGGGAGGGGGCTAGTCAGAGCTCAGGCCCCAGACATACCCAGCCCTGACTATCACCTGTCACTGTAATAGGAGGAAAGCAAAGCTCGGATCTCAGCCGAGATTGCATTATCCTGCAGGAGCAGCCCCTCACCTGGGCCCCCTGGGGCTACAGCCTCCGATAAGACTGTGGGATATGGGGTACAAGATGGATGGGGAGGGGAGCAGAAGTGGGTAAAGGAACCAAGAAAGAGGAGAAAAATGAAAGCAGTGCCAGGCAAGTGAGGGGTCAGAGGAAGAGACAGGAATCCACATGCAGAAAGGGAAACAGAAAAAAAGAAATTAGGAAAGAAATACATGAAATGAATCTGGCTCTTTGGGGTTTTGTTTTGAACTTTGGTGGAGATGGTTCTAAGAAGAGTTGGAGAGGAGGAAGGAATACAGCAGAACTGGGTGAGACTTGGTCCTCAGAGATCTGCCTTAGCCCCAAGTGTGCTTTCTCTCTGTTTCCATTACCTGGCTTCTCCCCTGAAGCCCCCCCCAACCCCACTTCCCACCAGGTTCCTAGAATATACTTTTTGTCTCACTCACCCATCTCGTGGTACAAGGACCCCTGCTTGGCCAGTGCTTGGGGTGGTTTCCGGGGAGCAGGAGTTTCAATTTTCATGATTTCATCACAGCACTGCTTCCACTGGCCTGGAGGAAGAGCACCGATTGGAAGAGAGGGCCAGGCTGCCCTCTGTCCTGCTATATTCCCTTCCAATCTTGATATAGAGGCCTTTGGTAAAAATAACAAACCCCAGTCTCTCCCAAAGGGTCATCCCAGCCCCCTTCTCTCTTACTCATGTCAAAGAAAAGCTGCCACAAAGCCTCCATCCAGCTCTGCAGGGCTTCCCGACTCTCTGTCTGAAGAGTGTGCATCACCTCATCATCCCCATACCGGTTACTGACACTTAGGGTGAAGGGCCGTCCTGGGGCCTGGTCCAGTTCCCCGGCCCGGACTCGAGTCTCCTGCAGGAAAAAGAAGAGGTCTGCTTGCACCTTCACCTTGGTTATGGGAGTCGGCAGTGACATCAGGCAGCTCTGATTACCCCTGCCTTAGAAGGAAGAGCTGTGGTGCTTTCACTGAGCCCTCTCATTTGCCTCCTCTGACCAGAGTGGGAAGGAATGGCAGGAAGGGGCTGGGGATGAGACAGACAGTCCTGAGTCCGGGAAGAAGGAGCAGATTGAGAGATTGAGCAAGGCAGGGAAGACACAGGGGTGGGCAAGAATGCCGAGGCCAAAGATCCCTCAGAATTTCCAAAAAGTAGGCAGGAGAGCCAACAAAAGGGCTAGGGGGCAAAGAAGGGCAATTGGACGTGTCCGGAGAGAAAAGCAGGAAGTGGCAAAATAGATGCAAATTGGAATCTGAGGGGAAAGGGGAAAGGAGGATGAAAAGCCCTAAACTGTTGTTAGAACCCTCTCTCAGACTTGGCAGGGACTGAGGATGGTGAGTGAATGGGATGACCTTTTGCCAGTGATGCTGTGGGGTGGAAGAATATGGTCCAGCATCCCTGGCCCCAAAGCTGGGGGTGGCTGTTAGGAACAAAAGGTCAGCTTCCATCTCTCTGAGGCCTGCACCCACCCTCCTGGGACCCGAAGGAGGTCTTCTGGGCCCCGGGCACTTGGTGGCCTCATCACCAAGAGACCCATCACCTTGTTGATGACAATAGTAAACAGCGGCTCTTCCCCAGTGTCTGCATCCTCAGGTCGCCGGTAACAGAAGAGGTTTGTGCCTTTCAGGACTCCGTGCACTCGTGCCCAGTTCTGCATCTCCCCCGCTTGCTGCATAAATGACTCAACGTTTCCTGGGGGAGTCACACTCCCCAGCATCCCTCTTAGTGCCCCCACCGAGAACTTGCTCCCTTTGCCCGCCCTCCTGTCCATTCCTCCCCTCGTCTTGCCATAACCCTCTTCCTCTACCCAGTTCTTGACTTTTCAATAGTTCTATTCCTAGGTGATCCAGCTGTCTTCTGCCTTTACCCTGATCCCTTCCACTCCTCAGGGCCCCCTCACCTGCACCCTGAGGGTACCACTTGCTGTGGGCTGAGTCATGCAGAGAGGCTGAGCCGCCAGGCGGCAACACACGCTACCATAAAGGGGCAGCCAGGCAGGGTTCTCCTCTGGGGGAGGAGGAAGTGCAGGGTGAGGGTGGGGAACAAGAAGGGAATCATCCCATAGCCCCTCTTCTCACTGTCACACGTGTGTGTCCCCCATGCACACACATACTCACCATGACTGGCAAGGGTGAGGTCATGTGTGCGGAACCCATCTTGCACTGCTGCCAGGGTGAGTGTGGTGTGAGCCAAGAGGTGGTAACGAGGCCCACTAAAGGAGAGACAGGAGGGCCATCAGCTGAGTGAGGGGCATGTCAGGCAGCAGGAACTGTAAGGGCTGAGCAGGTCTGCCCCCATTATTCAGGCTGCCCCACAGAAAACCAGCTTGCCTCCCCAACAGAGGTCAGGAAAAAACATTTACTGAGCTCCTGCTAAGAGCCAGGACCTGTGCTTCATATTTAATATATGTTATCCCACTGTATTCCCATGACAGCCCTGTGAGATTGGTGGCATTCTTTTTTTTTTAATATTTAGAAAAGATACTTGATAAAGAGGTAGCATTCTTTAGTTAGATGAGGCACCTTGAGGCTTAGATTAAGAAACTTGTTCATAATTTATAGCTGTTAAGTGGTGAAGCTAGAATTTGAACCCATTTGCACCCATGTCTGTGTCCAAAATCAATATCCTGTTTATTACCCTGGTGGTTCACAAACTGTTCCTTCAGAGTGCCAGTAGTTCCACGAGGTGTCTTTAGGTGTCTGTAGGCACCATCACAGGGCCCAGGCTACCCTGTTCCAACTAAGGAGCTGTGTTCTATCCACATAAGATGTATTTGCTGCTGCTAAAAAGTTATGACCCCAGAGCCTAACTCTCCCTGCCTTCCTACTGGTCTTCTGGACTGGCTTGGGGTACAGGCCTGGTGCCTCCCAGCTATGTGGCTGCTGCTCATTCATGCGTGCACATCCTGGCAGCAGTGCAAAATGGGCTCTGCATGCTCAACACAGTTCAAAGATCACCTGGGTACAGGTGGCTGAGGGTAGTGGGGGAGTGCAAGGCCTTACCCCACAGCCGGGGTGGGGAGCAAGATGGGACTGCTTCCTGAACCCCCAGCACTGTCCAGCGATGCCCGGACACGCCTCCCCGAGGAGCGGCCCAGGGAGCTGCTAAGTTTGGTGGCAAGCCTTTTCGGGGCGCCAGCCAGGGCACCCTCTTCTTCCACACAGGCCCCGTACAGCTCCAGCCGTAGTTCAAAGTCTGGCCCCACCTCGGTGCTAGAGGAGGAAGGGAAGAGAGTAGTCTTGGGGAAATCTGGAGAGGCACAGAGGGTGGGAACCTGGGTGGTGCAAGTACAGGCAGCTCCACAGAGAAGGCCAGGTACCCATCTACCCTCCTCCCTCTCCTCTCCCTCCCCTGGAACAGGGATGAGGCACTTACAAGAGCACATTGTTCTGAAAGGAGATGTCTGTGAGTGTCCTGTCCACCAGGATCATCTCTGTGTCCTGAATGTGTTCCCCTAGCTGCAGCAGCAGGAACACAGCCCAGCGGTGCAAATCTGGGGACAAAGAGAAAACTGATAAAAATGTGCCCCACAAGAGCCTCCTACCTCAGGCTCACTCCCCTGAATTTATCCCAGGGTGTGTGGAACTCACCACCTTTGTTCTTGAAATATTCTGTGTCCTTCCACATGAGTGGGATCCGGAGGTCTAAGGGGCAGAGGGGTAGGAATAGATGTTAAGACGGGGCAGGAGGTCATGTGGTTGGGCCAGGGGTGCCAGCAGCTGGGGTAGCTGTGGTTCTTACCGGAGATGCAGACCCGGCCGCGGCAGGGGGAGCGCTCAGCAGACGGGCTGCTGTCGGAAGGCCTGTGGATAAGGCACAATGTCCTGGCCTGGCCTGTAGATACCACTCCCCTTTGCTCTGGTTCCCAAGGGCTCTAGAATCTCCCTGGTCCCAGGATCTCAGCCCCCAGGTGCCCAGCCAGGCTGACAGGGCAGGGCTGAGGGACTGTGAGCGAGAGTTGTCAGTTGCACCCGGCGGTTTGCCAGGCTTGGGGACACTTGAGCCACGTTAGCTCACACGTACAATATGCAAGCTCAGGGCTCCTCCCCTCCAAACACCCTCCCTGACCACCTCTCCAGACCCCTGCCAGAGACAAGTGGGGCTTTGGAACAGGTGCCCACAGAGAGCTTTTCACGTGCCCTCCTCCATTAAACCCCAGGCTCGGAGGGGTTTGCAGGCTTTTCTTTTTAACGATAGGGAGAATGCTGATTCCCACTATCTCGTTGCTTCTTTGATACAAGAGGGCACTGGCTCAGTCAGAAAATAATTTGCCTCATGTTTGATGAAGGAGAAAACACGAGTAGGGAACATGTGTGTTCCGTTTGCCACAGGCCCTCTCCTTTCCCCCAGCTTTGATCTCTCCTTTTTCCTCCTGGCCAGATATGCTGTACCCTGCCAGTGTCCCAAGTTCCACAGTCCCCTGCTGAAGGGCCCCAGACACCAGCCTTCCTCACCTCCCTGCCTATCATCAGGACTCTCACCAAGCATATGTCCCTTTCCTAAAGTAACAGGTTATCTGTACTTATTCATAACAGCACTAATGTAATTACCGACTTAGTAGGGCCTTAAGCTAAATGATGTGGCACTAATGGCAATGTGTTTAACTTCCAGGGACTTGGGGTATACCTCAAATCACATTGTGTGGGCTGTGTGGGGACTGAGGCTGGGCAGAGCCTGTCAATGGCCGTCTCTCAGGAGGCAGTACACTCACAGGAGAGGCTGTCCCCCTTGCCTGCTTGCCCTGCCTCTAGCTTTATGGGGTAGCTGTAGAGTGGGTTTTCTGCCTTCTCTTGCTGCCTTCATGGGTGAGCTCCTGGCAGCCTCGTCTTGTGTCAGCCTTCACAGCTGGGATGGCCACCATGCCAGTGAAAGGCCAGTACCATCTCCCCATGCAGCCGCAATGGGGCAAGCAGGCCACTGCCAGAAGCCAATTCTTCAAGTGACCAATTTACCAAAAATGGCCAATCCTCAGAAGGATCAGTTTGCCAAATTCTCCAACATTTTAGTTTTACCACAGCATCATCTCAACCATTTCCCTATAGATTTGTCCGATCAACAGTCTAATGTCAGTGTAGCTTGTGTTTTACATCCAGAAGCTGAGCCCTTTTAGAATGCATGATCTAATTTATATGAATGGGTAGGCTTTCCTTTAAGTGGTTTTTTATTATTTCCTTTCCAATCCCTCTCATGGTGAACCCCAGGTATAACAAACTACTGTCAGTTTGTGGTAAATTAGCCATTCCATAAATTGGCCATTTGGTGAACTGGCTTTGAGAAAATTAGTTTTCTAAAAGCCAGACAGCCAGACTCACTGGATCACAGGCAGGGCTTAGCAAATTTTTTGCATTACCTATTACCCCTCAGGCTGCCAGCCTTTCACCAGACACACTGACTTTCCTGAGTCCAGCCCTAGCTACTCACTAGTGCATCTCTGGGCAACACACTGAAGTGGTAAAACACCAAGGTCTCCTCCAGGCCTCTGAAAAGCCTTCACAGGGAGGTCATCTTCAGGGTGGTCCACATTCCATATACGCACACACTGCATCACCACCACCACCCATAGGGCCTCCTGCTTCCATCGAGGCCTTGCCTTCCCCTTGCTCACCGCCGTCCTGTCTTCCCCAGCACCTGCGCCTCCTTGCGCCGCTGCAGCTCGCCCATGTAGCTGAGGATGCGGCTGTTGCACACTAGCAGGCTCTTGGTGGCTTCCAGAGCCTGCTCTCGCTGGGAGCAGGCTGCCAGCAGCTTACAGGCCCCTTCTCTCATCCGGATCTCATGGTCTAGCTTCCTCTGCAACTCCGTGTCCTAGCCAGGATCAGGGAAAGGGTGAGGAGGAAACGTCAGTCAGGGAACAGGCGGAAGCACCCCCCAGACCCCAATTGGGCTGTGGCCTAGGAGAAACTGACAAGAAACTAATGTTTTAGGCAATTCAAGAGTAAGCATAGGATCTCAACCTCAGCTGTCCAAGAATAACCAGAGAAACTTTGTAACCAAGTGCTGGGGTGCCTGCCTGTAGTGACAGCTGCTTGGGAGGCTGAGATGGGAGAACCCCTTGAGCCCAGGAGTTCAAGGCCAGCCTGGGCAATATAACAAGACCCCATCTCTAGAAACAAAAACAAAAAATACAGATAACCTTATGCATTTGATGGTTGGGTGTATAAATTCCTTCAGCCTCTTTTGAGCACAATTTGGAAAAATCTATGAAAACTACAAAGTCACATATCCTTTGATCCAGCTATCCATTATCTAGTTTATCCTACACATATAGTTACACATATAACTGAACAAAGCTATATGTACAAAAATATTCATTGCAGCATTGTTTTAAACACTAAAATTAAAAGCACTTCAATGGGGCATTGATTAAATAAGTTTCAGCATGTCTATACCATGTAATATTGCAGACATTAAAGAATGAGGTAGACATGTGTGCAGATATGAAACAATCTCCAAAATAAACAATGTGAGAAAAGAAAGGAGAACAATACTATATATGCTACCATTTGTGCATGATATATATACATATATATATATATACACATAGATATGTATGTTTATGCATAAAATATTAGTGGTTGTGGACCTGGGACCCAGGAGTGGAAAACAGATTTATGATACTTTATATATACCCTTCTATACTATTGGAAATTATGTTACATTTAAAAAATATTAGATCTTGGAGTTAAAAAAAAATTACCAGGCCCCACCTAAGACTTGCAGAATAAGAATCTAGGAAGGGGGCATGTACATTTTTGGAAAACTCCCCAGGTGATTCTGAGGTGCAGCTAGGGCTGAGAACCACCAACTAAAGGGAATGGACAGACAAGAAAGGCAATCCAAGGTTATCCCCCAGACTCAAGTGAAGGGGGGACTTCTAGTTGGCAAGGGATCAGTAAAGAAGAAGCATACCACCTACAGAGTTCACCCATGCTGCACAGAACCCCATATACATCCCAAATTAGGGGATCCACCACCTCCTGGGAGCGCCTCTGAGCTTGGAGGTGAGGTCAGAGGCAAGGAATGGGGATAGGAAGGTAGGTGGTCCAGGAGTGAGGGGCTGGGCAGGCTGGGCATAAGGACCAGATGGGAAGCACTGTGAGAAGCACCAGGATTCTCAGGAACATTCACTCAGAAAGGAGCCCTGATGCTTAAAAAGCAGTAAGCAATTTACTCAACCTTCCTAAGCCTTGGTTTCCTCATCTATAAAATGGGAATGTTAATAGTCCCCACATCCTAGGGTCATGAGGATTCAGTGAGACAGGGATGTAAAGCACTTAGCACAGCCCTAGCACATGGTACACATGAATGATGGGGATGCTTATTTAATGATGCTACTTTGGCAGCAGTAGTATTCACCCAGTCAACACTGGAGCATCCCCGTGCTGTCTAAGGTTCTACATTTAAAATCCAGCTAGGAGGTGAGAGATGCAGACATTAATGGCTGCTCCGTAAGTGCCATGTCATGGCATAATCACACTCATAGGAAAATACCCTGTTTGCTTCTGGCTGAGGTGATCAGGGAAAGCTTCAGAGAGTAGATGGAAGACTAACTCAGTCACAGTGCATAGATCAGTTCAGGAGACAAGGCAAGTCGAGCCTCCTGCTTAGAGGAGGGCAATGAACGACCACACCGAATCTTTTTCCTCACACCAGCTCTGCTCCACACCCAGTACCCTTGCTTCCGTCCCTTGTGGCTCTAGTCTTCAAGTCTCTAAGACCTGAACGTCCCAAATTCCCTCTTCCAAAAACCTTACCTGCCTACAGATTTTTCCTTCACTATTTCCTGAGCGACTGTGGTAAGGACAGGTTTTTATCACCCTTCACCCCAGCACCATCCACCTGTTTCCTTTTCCAAATAGGCCAACCCATTCCCAAAGTCCCCTTTACCAGGAAGCCCTCCAAGACTACATATGTCCTCCTAACCTAGTTTTGTCTGTCTGCACCAGGGTCCTATCTCTGCTAAGCTTCGCTTACTTGCCAACCTCCACCCCAGTTTGCACCCTGCTTCCACCGCAAACATCCCAAACAGGTAGGAGCTAGGGAGAAGGGGGACGCAGAGGCATCCTCAAGTCTGCTCCTGGCTAGCCTCCTTGTCCCAGTCCCAGCACTCACGGATCCTTCCCTAGCCCTGTCCATTGCGCGTGCAGCGGTGAGGGCAGGGTAGCGCGGGATCCGGGAGCCGCATCGGCAGCGGGAGAGCCGCAGGCAGTGGGAGAGCCAGCCGGGCCAGGGCGCTGTTGTAGCCGCACCCGCCTCCGCCCGAAGCAGCGCTCAGGGCACTGGTGACATCAGCTCTCAGTTGCCGCGAGAGCAACCGAGGGGCGCCAGGTGCGGGCGGTCTCTCCAGGCGCCTGGCCCAGCAGCGCAACCACTTGAGACCGCAACCACTGAGACCCGGTCACAGCAGGAAGGGACCTCCGGGAGCACCCACATCGCCCTGGAAAGGGCTCCGCGGCCTTCCCGCCGTGTTCCAGTCCAGGAGGCCCCTCCCTCCCGCGTAGCGTTTGCTCTCCAAGGTGACCCCTTGCCTGGGAGTATGGGGGAGGGAGGAGATAGTGTGTAAATTGGGAAAACCGGGGGCCCTAGAGAGGTGGCTAGGCTCAGCCTGGACGAGCGGGACTGGCGGTCCAGACACCTCCCCCTCCAGCCCCAAATCCATTCTCCCACGGCCCAAAGCCGAGAGCACCCTAGAAAACTGGCTCCTACCCTTTCTTGCACAGGATCTCAGGAATCCTGGCTCAGGCTCGAGATCCTAGTGCTTTGCCCCATCTCCCCACCCCAGGGATAGTTCCTTGTTGCCCCCTCCCCACACACAAACACCCTCTCCCCAAGCAGGAAGTCTTAACCCCCCCCCCCCCCCCGCCACACACACTCTCCTGGGAAAGAGCCCAGATTTGGGTGTTAGCTGGACCTGGGTCAGATCCCAAGGGACTGAAGGAGGCTGAGTCATGGGCAGAAGCCCCAGCACACATTAGCCCCTCCGTGGACATCCCTACCCACCCCTCCCGCTCTTCTGTCCCTGACTTCTGCTTTGCTTCTCATCATCTTCTGTTCCCTTCATAATCTCCACCAGGGCTAAGTTCAAATGCTGGTTTAGGGACTTGACAAACTGTGAGAATTTAACCTCTGGAGCCTCAGTTTGTAAACTGGGAAGTATTCCACCTCCTTCATAGCATCGTTTGAGGATTAAATGGGAAAAGCTAATCTCTACCTGGGCCTAGCACATATTTAATAATTTTGGGGGGAGCAACAGGGTCTCACCCTGTCACCTGGGCTAGAGTGCAGTGGCATAATCGTAGCTCACTGCAACCTCAAACTCCTGGGCTCAAGTGATCCTCCCGCCTCAGCCTCATGAGTAGCTGGGACTACCATGCCCGGCTAATTTTTCTATTTTTTGTAGAGATGGGATCTCGCTCTTGCTCAGGCTGGTCTTGAACTCCTGGCCTCAAGTGATCCTCCTGCCTCAGCCTCCCAGAGTGCTGGGATTACAGGCGTGAGCCGCTGCGCCCGGCTGCATATTTAAAAACAAGTTTTCTCTCACTCTCACCCTTCCTTTACTTACAGCTTAAGTTGCCTCCTCCTAAAAGTCTTCTTGGATTTACTCTTCCATGACTACCTCTCTTGCCAATCACTGAAACATCAATGGGTCTCTCTTTTGAGGACCTGCTGAACTTGGTAGAGAAATAACACAGCACCCTCAGCCATGGCTGAAAGGAGAGGTGACCAAAGGGAAAACTAAGCCCCTTGTCTGCCCCAGAACTTCGGCAGGCTGCCCACGGAGAAAAATTACATTGGTTTGGGGGACAGCAGAATGCAGAATTTAAACATTTACATACCTAGACCAACTCTGTCCAATAAAACTTGTGATGATAGAAATGTTCAGTAGCCATCTAGCACTTGAAATGTGGCTAGAGCAACTAAGGAACTAAATGTTTTATTTTAATTAACTAAAATTAAGATTTAACAGCCATATGTAATTAGTAACATGGACAGCACAGAGGACTATGAATGGCAAATAGTTTTTATCTCATATGTCAACACAGGACAATTAGGTAGTATCAGAGTTCCAACAGGTTCACTGAACACCTTTCTGCAAATTAGAAAGTGGTGACCCTCTCCAGGCAAACAAATTAGACAAAGGTGCCCCCTCCTGATGCAGATGAAACCAGACCAGGACTCCTGTCTCTGGCTGGTGCCTGTATGAAGGACACAACCTGCACAATTTATGCCAAGACTGTGGTGAAAAAGATTCTGAGGCCACATCTGGGCTCACTGGTAAATAGTGTCATGATTGACTAGTAATGTCTACTAAGATCCAGGGAGTGGCGGCGGGGCTTGAGGGGGCACCACCGTGCAGTGAACTGCCATTCCTGATCTAGACTCTTTAGTCCTGCTTCCCACCTCTCTCAAAAGGAATGTCCTGCCTGGTCCAGGCAGTCATTTCTACAACTTCCTCCATCTTCCCCATCTCAGTAAAGGGCCACACCACCCATTGCTTAGTCACACACACCTGGGAATCATCCGGGAGTTCTCTTTGCCTTACCCCTCACATCAAAATCCATCAGGAATTCCTGTCAGATCTACCCCCACCATTTGAAATCCACGAACTTCTCCCTGTCTCCACCATGAACACTTTAATTCACACCACCAGGTTCACTTCCCTATGACTGAAACAACTTCCACTTGGTGGTCTTCTGCTACCTCTCTTGCCACCCCATCTTCCACTCCCCACTCAGCCTATTCTCCATGGAAGTCATCATTTTAAAACATCAGATGAGTCATTTCCCTGCTTAAAACCCCTTCCATGGCCCAACATCACACTTAAAGTAAAATCCAAGTGCCTTATCATGGCCTGCAAGGCCCTGCATGATCTGGCCCCTGCCCCTCAGCTCCACCCCAACTACTACATGCCAGCCACACTGGCTCTCTTGCTTTCCCACAAATATATCACCCTCATCCCCATCTAAGGGCCTTTGCCTTTGTTATGCCCTCTGTCTGGAAAGCCCTTTCTCCAATCTCCACATTTCTTCAAATCCTTCTGGTCTGAGCTCAAAGAGCTCCTCTCAGAGGCCCTCCCTGAGCTCCACATCTAATCCCCATTTCCATGATAATTTCACTATGTGATATTATTTATGTATTTGCATGTTTATTGTCTGTTCTCCCACCACAATGGACCTTTTCTGACTTGTTCACTGAGGTATCCCATGGTCTAGAAAGGAGCTTAGCACATAGCACATGTTCAGTAAATGTGTTTAAGAATAAATAAATGACTAAACAGCTCCCTGCCATCTCTAGGGACAACATAATACTTACTCCTAGCCCAGAGTCTCCTTTCCCTCCTCTAGTGAGGCTACATCCTTCCTGCAAACCTCTCTCACACTGAACTCCTCTCTTCATCCCATACCTAAGAGGAGCCCTTGTGCCCCGACCAGATATCCACACCCACCCACAGAGCTTCCAGAAATAGGTGTGAAGACCCTGCTACCAACATAAGTCTTTGATCAGCCTGGGTCCACACACAGCACCCAATGCAGGGCATACAGAACCACTTGTCCCTCTCCCCACTTTAAGCAGGCCCAACTCTCCCCACCCTCTGCCCCAGCAGGGATGGGCAGGGCAGAGACAGGGGCTGGGATGCAAGCAGAGGAGGTATGTACTCCAGGGGTGGGGTAATTACCTCCAGGCTGAGTGCCATCTGCCGTATGTAGAGCATATTCAGGTCCTCCAGGATGTGCAATCTGTCCTGCATCTCTGTGCCCCCTAGTGCCCCTTCCCTTGTAGACCCTTCCAGAAGGGGGCAGGTAGGCACCACGCTGTCCCACAATTCCTCCTCCCACTGTTCCCTCAGTCTTGAAAGATGTGGCCAGCTCTTGAGCAGACGCTGCCCCTGTCCCTGTGCACTCCTGTTAGACCACTCTGGCTGCTGTGACAAATTTTCCTCGCCTACTGCTGTTCCAAGGCCCCAATGGGAGCCAGGCAAGGGAGGAAAGGAAAGTAAGGTGAGGATGAGTGGGGTCCCAGGAGGGAAAGCCAGCTGCAGAGGGGGCTCTGGGCACAGAGTGTCTAGTCTTGCTTTGGTGGCAGCTGTTCTCCCAGCTGTGGAAGAAAAAGGCCCTTTCATTCCGACTCTGGCCCCTCCCCAGCCCCCGCCCACATCCCTGGCCTGGTGGACAGAGAATCTGTATGCCGTGAGGGCAGTGAGGGGCAGGCACAGCTGGAAGGGGGCAGGGAAAGCACGCCTCATGCAGGTTCTGCAGAGTTTTGGGGTTTGTCAAGAGGTTGGAGCTTTCTGAAAGGGGTTCGGCTTAGTTTGAGAAAGTTAGGAAGAAGAGTGGACGGAGGTGAGGACTTGGGAGAGTGAGCCCAAGGAGCGGGACAAAGGGGTGAGTCGGTAATGCCGCCCAGCCTCCAGGGCAACCCCTTCCAACTCGGGGCCCCCATCCAGCCCGCTCCACCCTGGGCTCACAATTACCTCGCTTTTCCAGCAGAAGGGAGGAGAGGGAGGGAGGAAGGCAGGGGTGTGCCTGTCTGCTGCTGCCCCCGCTCCCCTCTGCAGGCCCCTTCCCTTCCAGACAGGAAACCAGCCCCGATTCCCAGCCAGCTGCAGCTTTGCCCCCCTCCACCCCAGGCCCACGGAGTCACACTCGGCTCGGCGGCCAGCCGGGCCCTGCGGCTCCGCCCCGGCTCCTCAGCGCTGGCCCTCGAAGGTCGGGCTGATCACAGGGGCGGCGCCAGCTCACAGGCCCCTCCTCTGTCCCAGGGCCTCGCCCCTCATTCCCCCACGCTGGCCCCGCGCGGGTTCCTCAGGCCAAGTTGTTTAGGGGCGGGGTACCCAACAAAAGTCCTCTCCCCCAGGCCCACTAGCTTCTGAGTAAGAGAAGGCCAGGGACACTGGGAGAAGGGTGTGAAAGGGCCTTTGTTCTGGGCAGGCTGGAGGGAAAGGGCAGAAGCCAGGCTTGGAATCCCAGCCTGGAGGGAGAGGGGGTGGGGGGAAGGCCCACCTCCCTTAACGCTTTCCAGGCCCGGGAGGGAAGGAGAGCTTGGAATCGGGCTTTCTTTGGGCAAGCGTGAGGCTGACCTTGGGGACAGAAGAGTCTTTGGGGTGGCTACTCGCCCTCTCAGTCCTGGCTCAGCCACCCACCTGCAGCCCCACCCGGGCCTCTTTAGGCAGTCACGGGTAGGGCTCAGACGCAGCAACGTGTGGACCCATGCACCAGGGAGGAAACTCTCAGCCTAGAGGGTGGACTCTTTTTAGGCCCCAGGAAAGGAGGCGGAGAGTTTGGGTGTGGAAAACAACTCTAAAGAGTTAAAAAGGGAGCTCCCCACTCCCCTAGCCCTTCAGGGACAAAGAGGAGCTGTTGAAAAGGGCTTCCGCAAAGCGGGCAGACCTGGCCCAGAGGTGCAGATTGATGACAGAGGCTGGCCCAGACAGAGGAGACAGGTTGCGGGATGAGGCTGGCGGCAGAGGTCCCAGCCGGCGCCCAGGCCAAGAGTCCGAGCGTTGCTGCCCGCCTAGCTGCCCACCACCCTTGGCCCGAGGACGCCCGGGAGGGGCTGGGGTCCAGGCACATTTTGGAAATCAAGCCTGGGACTCCTCAAATTGAGGCCAACATGGAGTTTTCCCAGGCAGAGGCAAATCATCCCAACCAAACCAGGGAATGTCTAGGACAGCACAGATCCGATTAATGTGCCGACAGTCCGCACCTTACTTTTCAAGTCAACAACTCGGGAGGGTTTGTACCCAGACCGCCGCGTCTCCACCCCCAGGCGTGCTCGCTGCCGGGGGCGGGAGGCCGAGGCGGCCAGGGCTGGGGAGAGAGCCCGGGAGGGGAAGGCAGGGGCGCGGGTCTCTCACCTCTGGCGGGTCGCTGAAGAGGCTCAGTCGGAAGCGGCCGCGTTTGAACTCCATCTCCAGGGCGGAGCCCCTGGCCACGGTGACCCGGCTCCGGTGGTTTCGGGAGAACATGCTGGCTGCTCCGCGCCGGTGCCTGCCCTGCCGGCTCTGGTGAGCTGGTGTCCCTCGACGCCCGCCCAGCCAGTCCGGCCGGGAATCTCCCGCTGCCTGGTTCCCAAACCCCGCCCCCGGAGACGACACCTGGGCCGGGCAGGGCGCGGCGCCCTCCTCTTCCACCCCCGCCAAAGGCCCAGCCCGTCCGGCCAGTCCCAGGGCGCCAACCAAACCTGGCCCGACAGCCCCGGAGCCGGGGCACCCTGCACCTTGCGAGCACTGCGGGGGCGCGTCCTCGCTTCCGGCCCGGGGCGCGAGCGCCTCACCTGGGCATGGGGCGGGCCCAGAGAAGCCCCGCCCCGCCAACGCCCCCACCTGGCACGCCACCTCCCAAGGCGCGGAAAACCCCGTGGCTACATGCCTCGCCGCGTGGCACACTCCGGCTCTAGCCGGGCCCTGGGACTGTGCCCAA
Source organism: Daubentonia madagascariensis (assembly GCA_023783475.1). Classification (NCBI taxonomy): domain Eukaryota; kingdom Metazoa; phylum Chordata; class Mammalia; order Primates; family Daubentoniidae; genus Daubentonia; species Daubentonia madagascariensis. The sequence goes on from JAKFHU010000633.1 coordinate 533,295, forward strand.
CCTCACCCCCAGGCAGGCTCTGAAGCGACCGTTTCAACTTCCTACAGTCCCAAATGTCCCTTCTTCGCCTCCCTCCCCCCTTAGGCTCCCTTCTACGCTATCCCCCCATCCCTAGTGGCCACAATTCAAGGGGCGGTCCTTACGCATGTCTTGGATCCCCAGCTCTGTCACTGACTAACCGTGCAAGTCATTGACTTGGTCCAGTCATTGACCTTTCTCAGCTTCAGTTTTCTCATCTGTTCAATGGGGATACTGTAATGATTCCCACTCCTGAAGTTGCTGCGGGGATTATGTATAAGAAACAGTGTAAAATGCCCAGCATAGTGCCTGGCACAAGGCAAGTGGAGTTATAAAGATAAAGGAGCAGGTGCAGTTTTTCGTGCCCCTGGATGGGACACCAGCAGCGTCAGCTCCTTGGACCCAGACTTTAAGCGCCTTATGAGGGTGAGAACTCCCACCACCTCAATACTGACTATCTCTCAGCTGCTTTGCTAGGTGGCTGAGACAGGGTTACCACTGCGCTTCTGCAAATACAGGGTTCCCTTCTCTCCCCTAGACAGCCCAGTGGGAAAAAAGGACATGGCAGAGGATTAGCTTGCTGACGACAAATGAGGGGGTCTTTTGGAGGCTTCAGAACTTACTGAAAACTTGAGAGAGGGTGGGGCTCCTACATAGCAGAATGGCTCCACACAGACTTACCAGCCTTTAGCTCTTAATCCAGGTTAGAATTGCTCTGTTATGGCAAATTATACAAAATTCTTTTGGAAAAGCTGACTTAAAATTACTTCAGCAAAGGGGAGATTTGTTGGCTTATGGAACTGAAATGTCCAAGGGTCAAGCTTTAGATGTGGCTTGACCCAGACATTGAGTATCACAGGATCCAGTCTCTTCCCACCACTTGGCTCTACTTTCCTCCATGTTGGCTTCACTTTCTACAGCGGAACAAAATTGCTGCCAAAAATTCTGGGTCTACATCTTTTCAGGCTTAAATTCAGCTGAAAAGAGAGCATCTGTTTTCTGAGGCTCCTACACTTGTCTGGGATTCACTGTGAGCTATTTGGGATCATTCATCCATCCCAAGCCTTGTTGCTAGAAGGTAGACAGAGCTGAACCAATCACTGTGGCTAAGGGGGTTCTGTGTGCCAGTCGGCCAGGCCTGGGTCGCTTGCCCACTCCTGGAGACTAACTGGAACCCAGTGAGCTGGGAGGAAGAGAGGAGGTGGGGAAGTTGTCCCCCAAAGAATGTTCCAGGTACTACCACCAGAATGTGAGGGAATGGATAATGGACAGGAAAAACAATAAACATCCTCTACACACAAAAATTCACTAAAGAAGGGAGTTCTGGTCAGCAGGAAAGGCAGATAAAAAGATTTTATAAAGTCCATGGCATCTGAGATAAACCTCAAAGGATGGGTGAGGGGAAAGAAAAGGAAAGCTATTGTTCCTTAATTTCTTCAAATATTGATTGTCACTCCTCTGAACTGTAAACCTCTCAGGGAGGACACTCTGGCTTGTCCAGTGCTTTATCCCCAGTGCCTGGTACATAGCAAGTGCACAATAAACATCAGTTGAAGTAAATAAATAAAGGAGATGCCTACAGGAAGCATGCAGATTTGAGAGTCCTTGGCTGAGATGAGCCATCCTGTTGGACTAAAACAGTTCATTTCAAGCGTTTGCTTTTAAGCAAATGAAATCTTACCTGGAATATGTGCAATAGAATCAGAGTTGCTGTGGAGGAAGCAGGTGCTACAGCCTGTCACCCTTAACCCCCCCAACACACACACACACACACACACACACAGGCCCTCAGCCGTCCCCTGCTCCTCCATGAACATAGGCTCTATGGAAGAGTTTGAAAGCCCCTCTCCTGAGACCCAGGCAGGAGCTAGAGGAATAAAGGGTATTTGAAAAGGAGGTTGGGCTAAAATCCTGCCTGAGAGTTTGTACTCGATGTGGCTGATGATTTTTGGAAAGGAGTGACACAATTAGAGTTATATTTTAGGGATCAGATTTGGCAGCCTTTTGCATGAGTCAGTTGGAGGAGTTGTGACTAGGGTCAGGGAAGCCAGCTAACACTGCTCTCAACTGAGGGAGGAGAAATAAGGGCCAAAATTTCTGTGGATTTTTTTAAGGGACCCTAGGAGTTCATATGGATTTATTTTTTAAATTAAATTTTTATAGCTGGGCACAGTGGCTCACGCCTATAATCCCAGCACTTTAGGAGGCTGAGGTGGGAGGATTGCTTGAGGCCAGGAATTCAAGACCAGCCTGGGCAATGTAGCAAGATCTCATCTCTACAAAAAATTAAAATATTAGCTGGGAGTAGTGGTGCACACATGTAGTCCCAGCTACTCCGCAGGTGAGATAGGAGGATCGCTTGAGCCCCTGAGTTCGTGTCCAGCCTGGGCAGCATAGTAAGACCCTGTCTCTACCAAAAAAAAAAAAAAATTAGCTGGGCATGGCAGCGTATGCCTATAGTCCCAGCTACTTAGGAGGCTGAGGCAGAAGGATCGCTTGAGCCCAGGCAGTCAAGGTTTTAGTGAGCTGTGATGATGCCACTGCACTGTAGCCTGGGCAACAGAGTGAGACTGTCTCTTAAAAAAAAATTATTTGAAAAATATTTGAAAACACATGTACAGTTTTTAAAAACACCCCTAATGCTACCATTTAAAAAATAATGTAAAGTGAAAAAAATTGAAGAAAAGCATGCATTCCCTACCCCCAATTCCACCCCAAGAAGAAAACACTGAGATGGTTTGGGTGCATTAATGTGCTGAAGCTCATATTGGCTTGAGAGACACAATTGCTGAATTTTCCAGAATTGTGCATGCCAGTTGTTAAACATGGTGTTTTGTTTTTTTTTTGTTGTTGTTGTTGGTTTTGCATCCCTGGGTTGGCTCGAACCAAACACGGCTTTAATTAAAAATTAAATTATATAAACTTATAACTAAATAAATTATATTAAAGCAAAGGTGATAAATTCTCAAACTCATCACTTCCTAATTATTTTACTGCATTTTACTATGATCTCTTGAGGTTATTTACATCTATAGTCTCTGTGTGGTGAGAATGCTGTATAATGGTGTGCCACTGCACATTTCTTCCTAATCCTGTGTTCAGTGATGTCACATTTGAAACTAACCGTGGTAGGAACATTTACACAACAGAAATAGGTGAACATTACAAACCAGGGTTGGTTTTTTCCAAGGAGCTTTTGTTAAACATTTACCAGCATGCCACTGGTTTGGTGCATAGTCTTCCCAACTTTTGCCTTTTGCTTATCTCTGTCTCTATATCTCCCCAACAATGAAGTAGATATTTGGGGAAGGGGTTATGGGTCATCCAGGGTTCAAATCATCTTCCTATTTCTGCACAATCCCCCCTGTGGACAATATTGGTAGTATGAGCTCTAGCCCCTTTATGGAAACTGGAGAACATTTATCCTCCTTCCCACTTCTTCACAGCCTAAGGGTAGGCACTTGGCCTAAGCCAACCAAGTGCAATACGTCCAACTGAAATTTGAATCTTGAGGGAGTACACACAAGACCCAGGGATAGTTCAAGATATACATTCACTGCACCTGCAGCACCTGAGGAGCAGGGTGGTGGTGCCAGCAGGCAATCCTCATCAGCAAGTTCCTGTGACTTCAGAGTGGCCCTGGAATAACCTTAGGCATTTGTTCCTGATGCTGGTCCTTCCTTGGTTCTCGCTCCTTATCCAGGGAAAGTATGAAATGAGCCCAAAACATTTTGTAGTGCTAGAAAGTAAAAAAAAAATGCTCAAAGAATAATGGAGACATGTCAAAAGGACATAGATGCCAGCTTCAAGAAAAGCCCACTGATCAAATCTAGGAAAAATCTGAGCATCAAAACAAATAATGATAGCAATGGGTTACAACCCATTAATTGAAATAGGAATCCATACTGAAATAAATAAATATATATGTAAATAAATATTAATATAAGGAGAAGAGAAAGCTTTTCGCTACAGTAGAATGCTAACTAATACATGTAAATGCAGCAATGGAAATGGACAGATCACCATTTGGCAATTATTATAGTAGAGTTGATTCATACAGTATTCATCAATGGATACTAAGCCTGGTGGGTGGAGGTTCAATGGGGAATGGGATATTAGGGTATTTCTCCAGAAGATACTTATTATTTACAAAGGCAAAAATGATGACTTTCTAGTGCAGGAAACTGGCAGACACCATCCTGACCAGGTGATCAAGTTTAACATTGTCAGTGGTGGGACAGGCTGACATAATGAGCCCTCTGATGGGACACACTGAGAACATAGCATAATTTTTGTGTGTGTGGTATTCTTGCCAAGATTTATAAGTCTAGATCTGAGGAAACACTAGGCAGACCCAGGTTGAGGGATGTCTTACAGAATTAAAGAGCTGCACTCTTTAAAATTGTCAAGGTCATAAAAGACAGGGTAAAAGTGAGGAAATGTTCCATATTAAAACAGATTAAAGGCAGGGTGCGGTGGCTCATGCCTGTAATCCTAGCACTCTGGGAGACTGAGGTGGGAGGATTGTTTGAGGCCAGGAGTTTGAGACCAGCCTGAACAAGAGGAAGACACCGTCTCTACAAAAAATAGAAAAAATTAGCTGGGCGTAGTGGCACACATCTATAGTCCCAGCTACTTGGGAGGCTGAGGCAGGAGGATCACTTGAGCCCAGGAGTTTGAGGTTGCAGTGAGCTATGATGGTGCCACTACACTCTACCTGGGGCGACAGAGTGATACTATGTCTCAAAAAACAAACAAACAAAACAAAACAAAACACCAAAAAAACCTCAAAACATATTAAAGAATAAGTGTAATACATGATCCTTAATTTGGATCCTGGACTAGAAAGGAAAAGGAGGCATTGCACATTTGGTGAAATTTGAATGGGGACTGGATTGAATGGTAATGTTGTATTAAGTTAATTTCCTGATTAGGACAATTGCATGAAGCTTATAGAAAACTCTACTTGTTTGGGGGAAATACACACTGAAATATTTAGGGGTGAAATGGCATTATGTCTGCAACTTGCTCTTAAATTGATCAGAAAAAGAATAATGATAATGGGCATGAATGTGAGTAAATGTTAACAATTGCAGAATCTGGTTAAAGGAAATAAGAGAGTTCTTCGTACTCTTCTTGCAATTTTTCTGTAAGTTATTTCAAAATAAATTAATTTTTAAAGATAAGACTAAGAACTCTTTCAGAAGGAAGAGTACCTCTCAGCCTACAAACATGCTCAAATCTCTCCCACTCTAAACAAAGCAAAATTAAAAACCAAACAAAATAATTAAGCCAGTCGCCACTTAACTGTTGCCACTTCCTCCCTGCTGGGCTTCAGGATGTAGAGGAAACACCACTGGACCAACCGACGTCAGGAAGCCTCTGCTTGAGGCTGGCTCTGCCACTCCCTAACTTTGTTACTTTGGTCAAAACATTTCATCTCTCTGAGCCTCAGTTTCCTCATTTATAAGATGGAAACAATAGTGTCACCCTTACAGAACTGCCATGGGGGTCAAGGGAGAGAAGGGATATAAAAGCAGGTTGTAGTGCAGTATTTGTTCTACAAATACTAACCGCAAGTGATCCTTCACTTTAACTCCTGGTTAACTTCTGCAGTACAGGAGGTTAACTCCTGCAACACAGGAGTATTGCCTTCACACCTTGCTAAAACGCATCCTCTTCTCGGAGCTCAGCCTGCCCTCTGCAGGACTGTACGCAGCTGATCACAACCTTGGGCTGTTGATACTCTCTGCCTCTCTTAACCTCCTTTCCTCTACTCAGCCTGGCCCATCTGCCTGGGTGTCCAGGACAGGTGCTCACTCTGTTCTGTTCCTGGTTCTTTTCCTCTTCATCTACTTGCCTTTTATGGAGTGTCTCATGTGCTCCCATCCCTTGGGGACCCCCATTATTATGCTGATGACATCCCCACTCATAACCTTCAGCCTCGCTTTCTCCTCTCAGCTATTCCACCTCCATCTGGGTGTTCCCACAGGCACTTCAAATTCACCTTGGGCAAAATTAAATCCTTAACTTGCTTCTCCTCTTATGTTCTCTTCCTTATTGAAAACACCATCTTCCCTCTAAATACTTGGGCTACAAACCTAGAAATCACTTATTATTATTTCCTTATTGAAGCATCTACTATGTGCCAGATACTACCCCACTTTTCATTCTTGATTTGCTTTAGTCCTTGAAAGAGCCCTATGAAGTAGATCCTACTTCATTCTATCTTACAAAGCTGAATTCTGAGGTTCAGAGAGCTTAAATAACTTTGAGCCCAAGGTCACATAGCTAATAAATGGTGGAATTGGGATTTGATAATAGGCTTGTCTGACTCCAAAGTCCATTTTCTTAATATGAATCACATACTTCATTGATTTCTTCCTGAGTTCCCATATATTAATATAATTGCTCACTGATTCTTGATAATTTTATCACTGAAATGTCTCTTGAATGAGTTCTTTCTTTGTTCACTGCTGCAACCTTGTTCAGACTTTCATACATATTTAGATGTATGCATAAAGGTGTTTTTTTTTTTCTAATTATCAATGTGATATACACTGGCTGTAATAAAATTCATCACAGACCTAGATAGTAAAAGTTCCCCAACCCCAACGTCTGCATAAAACCAACATTAACAATATAGTAAAATTCTTCGATTTTTTTCTATGTATGTATTAGCATATTATGGTTTTTTTCATATTATGCTTTTTTAAATGGAATCACACCATCTTGAAATTCACTTTTCTTATTTATACCAATATAAATATACCAACCCATAAAGACCTACCTTGGTTTTTTGTGTTTTTTTAATTAAATAAAACACTTACATGTTTCATGCAAAATTGAACAGGCATAAAGGAGTAATCATAAGAAAAAAGACTCCCTCCATCCTTGTTCCCCAGCCACCCATCAGCAATTGCTGTCAAGTTTCCCGGGTAGCCTTCTGGGGCCTCATTTCTTTTAATAGCTGCATAGCATCTTATTGTACGGATGTACCAAATTTATTTTGGTGTCGCCTTAGAGGAACACTTAGTTTGTTTCCAATGCTATTACCCATTGGGATCAAAATTCCGTGTTAATCTTATCAATTACTTATCACTCAACTTTTCTTAGTATGGTGCTCCATATTGTATAGCTGCACCTTAATTCATTTATCCATTTCCCTACTGATGAAAATTTAGTTTAAACACCTAAGAGCATTTGCTCTGCTCCTAGGGCACTTGTGCCATTTTGCCGGCAATATATTAATAGTTTATATACTCCTCCACCCAACTGTGAGCTCCTCAAGGGCAGAGGCGGTGTTCATATTCCTCTTTGTATCCTGTTAGCCTAGCCCCCTGGACTTGGCCCGAAGTATACGATCATCAAGCTGGAGTGTAATAACTGACTTTCCCGCGCTGAGTTCTGGAATCTAGTGTGGGGAGGCGGAGCGAGGGGAAAGCAATGCCCCTTTGGGCGGTCCCGGCCTCAGAGGGCGCGGAACTTTCGTTGGAAGGATCGTTGCTTCTCAGGGAGGATTTTTGGCTGCAAACCTCGCCCCGCACAAGCATGGTTGCCACGCACCGGAAGTAGCTGGTTATTTTGCCGGAGACAGTTCTTCCGCGGGGCGGAAAAGGCGTGTCTGCAAGTGTGCTGACCATTTCCAGTCCCCCTTCCTTGCAGGACCCTCATGAGTAAGCTGTGGCGGCGCGGGAGCACCTCTGGGGCTATGGAGGCCCCTGAGCCTGGTAAATGCGGGTAGATTAAGCAATTTAGGCCTTCTTAGTAAAGAAGTCCATTTCTCGCTCCTCGGAGCTTTCAGGGTACTTCGCCACAAGTGGGGAGGAGAAAGGCGGTGCTGTTGTTATGGTAACAGCTAGTACTGCGGGCAGGGTGGGATCCCTCAGGAGTATTAAGTTATTCCTGGCTTCCCCTGCCACCCTGCAGCCGAACACTTGACAGGCCCTCCTTCCGCAGGGGAAGCCCTGGAGTTGAGCCTGGCGGGTGCCCACGGCCACGGAGTGCACAAGAAGAAGCACAAGAAGCACAAGAAGAAACACAAAAAGAAACACCATCAGGAAGAGGAGGCCGGGCCCACGCAGCCATCTCCTGCCAAGCCCCAGCTCAAACTTAAAATCAAGTTGGGCGGGCAGGTCCTGGGCACCAAGAGGTGAGGCCAAGAGGGTCAAGGTTTTACTTGGGGAACTTTAGGAGCAGTCAGAGATAGAAGTTAGAAGCCGACTGGGCTTTCTAGAAGACAGAATGGACACTGATTTCAGGGCCCAGGGTTAGGCAGCAAGAACCCAAGAAGGTAGGGAAGTCTGGATGTAGCTACTGAGCAGAAGGAGGAGACACTTGCTCAGTTTACAGAGTAGTGTTGCTTCTCTGCAGTGTTCCTACCTTCACTGTGATCCCAGAGGGGCCCCGCTCACCCTCTCCCCTTATGGTTGTGGATAATGAAGAGGAACCTATGGAAGGAGTTCCCCTTGAACAGTACCGTGCCTGGCTGGGTGAGAAGGATCTGGAGGTGGGGAAACTGGGTTTCTCCTGGCTAAGGGAAGGGGGTTGGTTCTGAAGTGGGTTTAGAATTTTGAATGTCCCAATATTAACTTGGCCAAATTAGGGTGTTCCATCTGAACAACTCCACTTTTATCTCTCCAACTTTCCTTCCCAGATGAAGACAGTAATCTTTCCCCCTCCCCACTTCGGGACCTGTCAGGGGGGATAGGGGGTCAGGAGGAAGAGGAGGAACAGAGGTGGCTGGATGCCCTGGAGAAGGGGGAGCTAGATGACAATGGAGACCTCAAGAAGGAGATTAATGAGCGGCTGCTCACTGCTCGACAAGTAAGTTGGTTCATTGTTTATTCACTCATCAAATATATATAGCATTGAGAACTTTCCATGTCCTCAACACTTTGCTTGGCAGTGGGGATATGAATGGTGGAAAAAAGACAGGCAAGGGTTTTGTTCTCATGGAGCTGGTATTCTAGAGTGCGTGTTGGGGGAGAGTAAATAAGTAATTTCAGAAAGCTGTATGGCTTATGACAAAATGAAAATTGGGTGATGAAATAGTGGCGGAAGAGAGACGTTAGGTAGGGTAGTCAGAAGGCCTCTCTGAAGAGACATTTCCAGTATCAGAGGAACTTTTCAGGCACAGAGACCAGCAGGTGCAAAGACCCTGAGACTGGAACATGCCTAGCAGGGTAAAAGAGAAGAAGTGTGGTTAAGCCACCAAACGGTTGTATGCAGAGAAGTGACAGATTTGATTTACATTTCAATAGATTACTTTGGCTTCTATGTGGAGAATAAATCTTTGGGGGTAAGGGACAGAAGCAGGGAGACCAGCTAGGAAGCCGGTGAAATAGTCAGCTGAGAGACGGTAGTGGCTTGAACCAAGATGAAAGTAGTGGAGATGGAGAAAATCAGATGAATTCTGGATATATTTTGGAAGTGACACTTGTTGGGAGGGGAGTGGATTAAAAAGGAATCGAGGTTAACCCTGAGATTTTGGCTTGAGCAATTATCCAATTGGGGCTTACCTTACTGAGATAAGATTAACAACCACCACCCCCTCCTAGAGAGGTGACAGAATTTTGGTTCACAGGGCAGGCAGGTAACATTGATGCCTTCCTCCTTGAGAGTCAAGGACCTAAAGCTGAATGTCAGGAGACCTGGGAGGAGGCAGTATTAAGGACCCCTGAAGGGTGCTCATTAAGGCCTTCTCCCAAGGCCTGCGCTTCTCAAGACACTGCCTTCTATGTCCCCTCTTCCCCCTCGCCCGCTCCAGCAGATCTCGCCTTCCTGTCTTCCTCCACTTTCAGACACCACCCCATCTCTGTCTCTCCCCAGCGAGCCCTGCTCCAGAAGGCGAGGAGTCAACCTTCCCCGATGCTGCCGCTGCCTGTGGCGGGTGTCTGTCCGGCCCCTGCCCTCACAGAGGAGATGCTGCTGAAGCGCGAGGAGCGGGCGCGGAAGCGGAGGCTGCAGGCAGCGCGGCGGGCGGAGGAGCACAAGAACCAGACTATCGAGCGCCTCACCAAGACTGCAGCGCCCAGTGGGCGGGGAGGCCGGGGGGCCGCACGCGGAGAGCGGCGGGGAGGGCGGGCCGCGGCCCCGGCCCCCATGGTGCGCTACAGCAGTGGAGCCCAGGGTTCCACCCTTTCCTTCCCACCTGGCGTCCCCGCCCCCGTGGCATTGCCTCAGCGGCCATCCCCATCAGGCCCTCCTCCGCGCTGCTCTGTCCCGGGCTGCCCCCACCCGCGCCGTTACGCCTGTTCCCGCACGGGCCAGCCGCTCTGCAGTCTTCAGTGCTACCGCATCAATCTGCAGATGCGCCTGGGGGGGCCCCAGGGCCCGGGATCCCCTCTTTTGGCTACTTAAGGCCCTTACCTAACCTGGACTCTGCGCCCTCTCCCATACCCCGTTTTCAGTGTCTTCCCCACCCTATTAAATTTCATCCGGTGTTTCGGCTTGTACAGAATTAGGGGAGTGGGATATGGGCAGACCAATCTCCGGTATACACATCTTGCCCCCGTCTGAGCTCGCGTCGATGCCTGCGGCTTGCAAACGACCGCAGAAAGGCCACCCCGATTGCGCCCAGATTGAGCCGATTTTAGGGACCCCGCCTCTTCCAGCCGGGATTACCTGGCATGGTCCGGTATTTGGCGTCATGCCGAAAATATGACTCAAGCCAATCAGCAGGAAGTTTGCTCTTCTGGACGGCTGTTCGTTGGTCAATAAGCCAAACCTGTTCTGTTGTCCCTATTGGCTGTTGTTACTGTCAGTCAGGGCCGGGTCGAACCTTCCCCCACTCTTTGTCTGTGCAAGCTCTTGTTGTCTGGGAGAGCGCCGGAGGCGCTGCTGCAGATTGGTCACAGGGAGAAACCTCTGGTCTGTTCCTATTGGTCCGCCAGTCGAGGGGCGATGGGGATTGGTGGGGCTGAGCAGTCTGGGTGCTAGTTGGCGGAGCTCTCCCCCGATGGAAGCTCCGGCCGCGGAGTGATGGTGGTGGCAGCGAAGATGGGCCGGGCAGGGACCATGGCGGTGGCGGCAGAGGTGGCAGGGGCGGGGCGGCTGGCGGTAGAGGAGGCTGTGGTCTGCAGGGGGCTGTAGGTGGAGGCATGGCTCGGGCCAGCAGCGGGAACGGCAGCGAGGAGGCCTGGGGGGCACTTCGGGCACCGCAACAGCAGGTATCCCAACAGCTCCAAAAGCTTATCACGACAGCCATTTATTTCTCTTTCCCCTTTCCTTGTCCCTTCCTTTTGGGGTTGGGGGTGGAACTCAAGGAGCCAAAGATACTGTGAAGTTTCTAAACATGTCCCACTCTTTGTCTAAACTTTGTAACGTAGAGGCAGCTGACTTTGCCTGCAGTCTCATAGACCCCATCCCATGGCTGCAGTGGAAGCTTGCAGTGGCTCTCCAATGACCAGAGGCATAGTGAGGCCCCAGGGAGGCTCCCTCTGTCTTGTAACAGTTATTTGTGATGTTTTTCTATGTGCCTATTGTCACAACAGAGTCCGGCAGCGTCTTCTCTTGAGGGAGCAATTTGGAGAAGAGCTGGAACCCAGACTCGCGCCTTGGATACCATCCTTTATCATCCACAGCAATCCCATCTGGTTGGGAGCACTGCTCTGAGTCTCACACTGCCCCTCCTTTACCCTAGGGAGTCTGAGACAGCGGGACGGAAAGACCCAGCTTGGGGGTGGGGGGTAGTGGGCCATGTGGGATGATGAAAACATTTTAGCTTTGGAAATGACCTTAAACTCCTATCCATTGTCTGAGATTTTGAGATGCCTCAGACTGTTTTTCTGGCTGCTGCCAAAATACTCCCTTAACAGAAAGCACCCTGGGGTGCCAGGCTTGAGTGTGAAGGAGGAAGTCTCATATATACAGAACTGACATCTCCCTCTTTGTATGTTTACATTTGTGTCTTGTTCTCTAGACTGACCCTTGCTATTTCAAATCATCTTCCACGTTTACAGTCCTTCAGATATTTGAACACTCCTCTCAGCATCCCCCACTCTCCCCATCTCTCCAAGCTGAACTTGGTTCACAGCTTGGGATTGTGTATGTGCTTGCAGGAGGTGGGAGCGGACTGTGCCTGGGGCTGGAATCTCCCTTAGTTCTAAGTGCTTCCTTGCCCCCCACCCCCAGCTTCGAGAGCTGTGCCCGGGAGTGAACAACCAGCCCTACCTTTGTGAGAGTGGTCACTGCTGCGGGGAGACTGGCTGCTGTACCTACTACTATGAGCTCTGGTGTGAGTCTCCAAGAGGTCTATTCTCAGGTCCCTCTGCCCACCCTCCCTTGGACCTCAGAATTCCAGCTTTCAAGGACCCTTGTTTGCATGGGAGGTATCTGAGTTACTGCCTCCTCACCTCTTGCAGGGTTCTGGCTGCTCTGGACTGTCCTTATCCTATTTAGCTGCTGTTGCGCCTTCCGCCACCGACGAGCTAAACTCCGGCTCCAACAACAGCAGCGGCAGCATGAGATCAACCTGTTGGCCTACCATGGGGCATGCCATGGGGCTGGCCCTGTCCCTACTGGTTCACTGCTTGACCTTCGTGAGTGACTTGAGGCTCTGGGCCTGTTACCAGTGGCCCCTCCTAAACCAGGACCCCAAAATCATCCCACATGCTCTTTTACAGACATTTCAAAGCACTTTTTCCCTAATACAAGAGACTATCATCCCATCCCTGGTTGCCGTCAGCCAACCATGCCATTCTCTCCCTACAGGCCTCCTCAGCGCCTTCAAACCCCCGGCCTATGAGGATGTGGTTCACCGCCCAGGCACGCCGCCACCTCCTTATACTGTGGCCTCAGGCCACCCCTTGACTGCTTCCAGTGAACGAACTTGCTGCTCCTCTGCATCCAGCTGCCCTGCCCCCTGCGAGGGAACAAATGTGGAAGGTGTTTCCTCCCACCAGAGTGCCCCCCCTCATCAGGAGGGTGAGCTTGGGGCAGGGGTGAGCCCTGCCCCCACACCCCCCTCCTGCCGCTATCGTCGCCTGACTGGTGACTCAGGTATCGAGCTCTGCCCCTGTCCAGACTCCAGTGAGGGCGAGCCGGTCAAGGAGGTGAGGTCTAGTGCCACCCCACCAGATCTGGAGGATCACTCCCCATGTGCACTGCCCCCAGATCCTGTACCCCAGGTCTCTTCCATGGGGCTGGCTTTCAGTGAAGGGGACATCCCATAAGTAGTTTTTGGAGGGTGGGTGGGTTACTTGCCCGCCAGAAACAGGCCTGGTCCCAACTCCTTGGGTTCTTTGGCCCCTCCCTCCCTTCCTAGAATCTGTCTGAAAGGGCTGGAGCCCTGAGGAGAGGGGGGCAGTATTTGGGGGACTGCGCTAGCTCTACCCCCCAGGACATACACAGGAGCCTTTGATCTCATTAAAGAGATGTGAACCAGCCGCTTGTGGATTGGGTGGACTAGAGTTCAATTTACTGCATTGCACTTGACCTGACTGGGTTTGAAGGGAACAGGTAACGGCCATTTATCCCACTCCCCTGATGACAGCACGCATCCCTGAGGCATGGACTGAGCTAAGACCTCTTGGTGAGGCAAAGCTGGCAAAAGCAATAGAGTTTGGTATGTTTTTTCCATTTTATTTAGAAAAATAGACTCTGAATTCACATTTACCCTGGGGCTGTGTGGGCTGACAGTAAGGAGACACCTGAGATGAAATGAGGAAGGTGTGAATAATTGGTATCTGAGGGGCTGGGGGCAGAAGCCAGAGAGACCTTGTCCCTCCAGATCCACAGTGGCATGAATGACCTGGCTCCTCTCACATCCCCACCTCAGTAGTCTTCAGCCATGGCCAATAAGACAAGGCTAGTCCAGCCCTGGAAAGGGCGGCAGCCCATGCCCCGCCCATCCCGGTCACTGTACTGCTCCCACAGGAAACCTGTAGCCTGATACTGCCGCCATACATTGCCCACCACATTAGCACGGAGCTCACTGTGGAGTTTGGCAGCCTGGGCCTGGTGGGGACCCTCCAGGTGCCCATAGTGGTGGAGTGCTCCCAAGGCCAGGTAGTTGACATTGAGCCACACAGCACCCCGCCAGTAGGGAGGATCATGCTCTGAATTGCGCTGGCCATAAAAGGGGCTAGAGGCTGCAAGGGAGCGCAAACCAAAGGGACTCCAGAGATGGCGGCTGTCAGCTAGAATGTCCAGCAGGGGTCCAAGGTGGGATGAGTTGGGGTCCAGCAACCGTAGCAGCAAGGGAAAAAGACTGACATAGCCCAGGGCATCCACATGTTGCAAACGAGGTTGGGGCCTGCCCACCACCCGAACCAGCCCCTGAGGGGGCCTAGGCTTCAGCTGTACTGCTTTTGTGTGATTCCCAAAGTCTGCAAAGAACCCTAGCTCTGGGGCCCAGTGCAGCTCATCTAGACTCTCCTCTGCCTCCAGGGAGGCAGCCAGTGGGCCCAGCTCGGTAGCCACCTCAGCTTCCCCCAGACGTTCTGCCAGCCGTGTCAGCACACGGGCACCCAGTGCCACCCAGCATCGCAGGTCCAGATGACGCTCAGTGACTGAAGGATGTGAAGCCCGGGGGTAGTCATCCAACCCCGAGGGCAGTGTCTTGGGGTTCAGTAGGGTTGGCAAGGCTGGGTCCCGGCCCCGCCAGCGGTAAGATAGTGGTACTGGCCCTGCCTGGCTCTGATGGAGCCAGGAGAACCAGGCATGCAGGCGGGGGAAGGCCTTTTGGAGGAAGGCCAAGTCGGCAGGGTCACCACCCTCTAGCATGTGGGCTACAGGCAGAAGTAGGGTTGGGGGGTTAGCATGAGCTGCCTGCTGCACCAAGAATTCTGGAGGCACCCGGGCTCTGGCTTCATCCCCCAGTACCTGCTCCCGCCCAATCCAGCCATCAGCATTGAGCAGCCCCAGCCAGTGGCCTAGGGCTTCCCGGGTCAGGCTGGGATCCCACCGCTGGACCACCAACTGGTGAAAGCCCTCATCCCAAAGGAAGCCTCGTGGGAAGAATGATCGGGAGGGCACAGCTGTGAAAAGAGGGACAGGTGGAAAGAGGGCTGGGTCTACCTTCTGCTCAGGCCCTTCCACCCCCATGTCTGGCAATACCAGGCCCTGTCCGTAGAAGTAGCCAATCCCACCAAGGAGGCCACTGAGGGCAGCCTGACCCAAAGCCTGTTCCCCAGGGGTCAGGCCCTTCTCCTTCAGCTTGAAGGTCTTCTCAAAGCGCTCTCTAAAGGCTTCAGCATGGTTCTCCAGGGCCTGGGTCAGGAGGCTGCCTGCCAGCTGCTCTAGGGCTTGGTTTCCTTCTGCCTGGGCACTGCCTGATTCAAACACAAATTCCACGGAAAAAGGGACTTTCAGTGTCACCTGCTGTACCAAGAATTGCCCTTGCCCACTTGGGCCTCTTTCCTCCCACTTCAGAGATCCTGGCAAGCCGA
This sequence comes from Daubentonia madagascariensis, assembly GCA_023783475.1. NCBI lineage: Eukaryota > Metazoa > Chordata > Mammalia > Primates > Daubentoniidae > Daubentonia > Daubentonia madagascariensis. The sequence goes on from JAKFHU010000633.1 coordinate 548,705, forward strand.
GATAGCGTTCAGGGGACACTCCTGGGGGTCGATGCTCAAACCAGCTATTTAGGCGACTTTTTACCATCTCTGTCAGCAGGGGCAGTCCTGGGTTGGAGGACCAGAAGACATTGTAGCTTGAAGAGAAGATAAATAGGAAATATTGTTCAGGGGAAGGTGGTGGGGATCATAAAGAGGAATATGAAGTGATCAGGAGTGAGGCTGAGAGGTCTCGGGCAGGGGACATGGAAACTGGTGAGAATGGAAGTACTGCGTAGAAAGAAGGTGTGGTGGGGGAGGCAGAAATCAGGCTAAGTCAGCATACATACCACCCTCACCAGCACCCCACACTCTTATCCCTGTTACCTGCCATACTTGGGGGCAGTATCTCCTGGACCAGTTGGTGGCAGAAGTGTGAAGCGGAAGTCACCAAGTTCACTGGTGTGCCCGCTGATGAATTTCAACTGCCCCTTGGTCCCAACCTCTGGTAGCAGTACTTCCTTGCCATCTGTCACCACATAGAAAAACAGGGAGACCAAAGGGAGGACAGAGGTACCTGAGGCCTGGGTGACAAGAAAGACAGAAAAGAACAGCATTAGATTGACATTCTCTCTGAGAATCAGCCTTAGTGAGGGAAAGGGATACCAGGCAGGAGTGATGTGGTAAACAACATACGTATGGCAGTGTTGAGGGCAAGCAGGTACACCCAGTGGGATGAGAGAAAGAGCCCCGCACAAGGTTCTCTGGGGAATAAGAGTACTTTTGTTCTACGTCCTACATTAAGAACTCTACACAGATAATATCATTTAATCCTTATAATCCTGTGAGTTAGGTGCTATTATCTCTACAAATAAGGAAATAAAGGCTTAGAGATGGTAAATAAAGATGGTCATATGGGCAAGTGTTTAAGGCAAGATTTAAACCAGGCAGCCAGACTGAGAGCCCCTGCTGTTAACCCCCACTTCATACTGCATTTGCTGGCAGCAAGGGAAGGATGAAGGGAGTCTGGGCTAAGGAAAGGGTGTCCTGAGGCCCTGACCTGAGGCTCTACAGTCACTCTCCAGCTCCAGTCCCCTCCGTGCTGACCCCCAGGCCTCTTGACGAACTCAGTGGTGAGCCTTAAGGCCCCATCCTGGATGTGTTGCCGCCCGAAGGAAAGACCGTCGTGGAACTCCCAGCCATAGGGACCCACGCCGTCCCCCTGCTCACACGTGTGCCTGAGTTTAGGGGTCCCTGGGGTGGTGCCCTGCTGCGCCCACATCAGTCCTGGGGGTAGAATGGCCACGTAAGTCAAAGAGAGCAGGGGACCTGCCCCTCTGGGTCTCCGAGAACTTCAGGGTCATCCCTCTTCGTAACTCTCCTGATCCACTCCTCCCCACACTTGTTCTGACTTGAAGCTGGGGCGCCCAGATTAAAAGTCCGCCTGCCTGCCCGCCCCTGGGCCCAGTTACCGGTGAGGAGGGGCTTCGGGCTGCGAGTCTTCATGCCAAAGTAGACGTGAGGGCGGTAGGTTCCCCAGAAGAGGTCCGGGGCCACAGCTGGGCTGGAGGAGTCGGGCGGCAGCGCAGGGGGTGCAGAGTGCAGCGTGACCGCCCGCCGCGCACGGTGCCACGCCAGCACCCAGCGCCCCGACAGGCCCAGGGCCAAAGACAGGACCACGACGGCCAGAGCCACTCCCCCAGTGGCGCCACTGGCCCCGCCGCCCCGGCCGTCCCGTCGCCCGGGGCCGCCCCGAGCCGCCCTCTGGGCTGTCCGCGCTCCATCTGCCGGCGCTGCGCGGCGGCACCGCTCGCCCCGAGCCATCCTGGCACGGAGGTCGGCGTCACGGGAGGGAGCTCCGAGAGGCGGCAGTGAAACCCGGGTCCTGCCTCGCCTCTCCGGCTGGCACCCCTCACCCCGGCGACCACTATCCTGACAGCCGCTCCTGCCGGCCCGCGTTTCCCTCTCCACATCCGCCTCCTGCCGGAAGTCCCGCCTCGCCACGTCAGTTTAAGTCCCCCAGCCCGGAACCGCCGTCGCCAGTGTGGAGTAGGGTTCGTCACCCGGTTCGGTTCCCGGCGAGGTTCATTGGGTCTGTACCTGTCTGGCGCGCTCATAGAGTTCCCAGGCTAGTAGATAAAACCAATCTTGCGTTGAGTTGTTTTCCCTTTTTTTTTTTTTAAAAAAAAATAACGACTATGAATTACGAACCTGAGGCCCCTATCCCAAGTGTTTTATATTTCACTGCCCCACCCCAACCAGCTGGCAGATTCCGTGGCCTAGGAAGGACAAGTAACGTGGCCCGGGCCACAGAGCTGGTAAGTGAGTAGCTTCGAACCCAGGTGTGTCTGAATCAGGCTGGATCACTTTGCCCACACTCGGTGCCTTCTTTCCTGGGGAATTAAGAGTGCAGGAGTGGCCCCAAGAGGAAGTCTGGGGTCTGGTTCCAGCTGTGTCTTTAAGCGACCCTGTGACTTCAGAGACCTATCTCCATTGAGCCTAGAATTCTTATCTAGATGAACCCAGAAGGACCATAATGGTGATGCATGTACTTATAGAAGGCATTTCCCCCCTTCTGCTTCCCAGGAAGCAAAAGAGCCTAGGGAAAGAATGGCTTACGTCCAGGTCAGAGAAGACTGTAGGAAGGAGGTAGCATTTGTATCTCAGGTTTGCCTAGAAGATTCAACATTACATTTGATGGCAGTTCAGAAATGCAACTTAGATTCATAGTTACTTATTTCTCACCAACAAAGTAGAAGCCCATCCCATCCTGAAAAAACAAAATGAAAAAAAGCCCTACTCTACACCCTTATGCTCCCTGGCTATTATCACACTCCCATTCAAACTCATTATATAAAATTAATGCTTTATGCAACATGCCCACTTATGTATTTCACTATAACCTGACTTCTGGCCCCACTCTCCACTGGTAGAGTTCTTGCTCATTCAACAATCATCATTTTTTAATTTAAAATTTAAAAATATTTTATCACAACCCAGTGTAAAAAAAAAGAAAAAAATTTATTTTAGTGGACTTAGGGGGAATAAATGGTATTTTGTTACATGGATGAATTATATAGTAAAGTCTAGGCTTTTAGTGTACCCCTTGCCTGGATAGTGTACATTGTACTCAATAGGTAATTTTTACCCCACACCCATCTCCTACCCTCCCCCTTCTGAGTCTCCAATGTCCATTGTCACTCAACAATCATCTTCTGACCAAACCCAATGATCAGTCCTGTTTGTTACCTTTCTTGCTACCACTGCACTTGTGCACATCACTATTGTATCACTTATTACATACTTAAGTTTCATTATTAATCTTTGTATCTCAATACTAATCAGTTATAGGCACAAGGTAGATGCCAAGTATTTGTAAATCCAACAAATATTTATTGCATTCTATATCACATTACACAAGGTGCTGGAGACATAGAGAAAATAGCTCCAACCTAAAGTTCACAATGTAGAGGCACAGTGCCAGAACTTAATCCATGTTGAACCATCCCCATTTTTACAGATGAGGAAAGAGTGGTCAACACTGGCCCAAAATAACAGCCAGTTAATCACAGAGCTGGGGAACTCAAATCCAGGTTATCAGTGTTCTTTTAACTTTAGAATAAGGCCTCTTAGATAATAGTACTTACTATACCCCCAGCAATTTGTAGGCACTTTACAGATATTAACTCATTTAATCCTCTCAACCGTTCTATGAGGTAGGTGCTATTATCTCCATTTTACAAATGAGGAAACAGGCACTGATGGATTAAGTAATTTGTCCTAAGACACACAGCTACTTAAGGGCAGACCTGGGATTTCAACTCCAGGCAGTCTGGCTCTTTTCTACACTATACTGCCTTGTGGTAATTTTCTTTTTCAAAGGGGGAGAAGAAAAACAGTCATTTGAAGATAGCACCCTTTTAGGCAGGGAAGAGGTATAGTAATGCTATAGGAGGGTCATGAGAAATGTATTTGGCAAAGTACACAGCAGCCAACGTCTAATGTCTAGAGATCTTTGATTGCCTAGCTGAGCTTTTTTTTTTTAAGACAGAGTCTCACTCTGTTGCCCTGGGTAGAGAGCAGTGCAGTGGTGTCATCATAGCTCACTGCAACCTCAAACTTCTGGGCTCAAGTGATCCTCTTGCCTCAGCCTCCCAAAGAGCTGGACTACAGGCACACAACACGATGCCCAGCTAGTTTTTCTATTTTTAGGAGAGATAGGGTCCCACTCTTGCTGAGGCTGGTCTTGAACGCCTGAGCTCAAGCAATCATCCCACCTCAGCCTCCCAGAGTGTTAGGATTACAGACATGAGCCACCACACCTGGCCCTAGCTGAGCATTCTTAAGTTCTTCTCTAAAGCAGTGCTTTCAACCATTTTTTTCCCTACAACCCACAGTAAAAAATAAGATACACACAGACACATACACACTTATATATTATATATTTTGCAAAAGAATACTTCCCATTCCATGTGCCATGCACTCTGATAATTTTTATTCTATTTTACTTTTTTTCCAAAAGGCTGATTTAACCCCCTAAATTGATTTCATTACCCACACCAATGGATGCTGAACACTTTAGGCACTGTTTTCTGAAACAGGTAGTAGTGGGAGACAAAACCAATCATGTGCTTTGGAAGGATAAAATTAAGCAGAAGCAAAAATGATTTGGAAAAAGACTGGGTGAGAGAAAGCAATAATGATAGAGGAGAGTGAATGGGAATGGAGAGATCATTTCAGGAGCTTTTAAAAAACACAGAATATTCTGAACTGACTGGCCAGATATGCAGGGAAAAGGAGAGGGCAGAACCAGAGATAACACTGTGGTTTCCCGCCCAGGTGGCTGGGTAGATGAAGTACATTTAAAAGGAAGGCAGGGGCGGATTTTAAAATACAAGGAATGAGAAAGTGAGAGGTTGTAAGTATATGTATGTATAAGATTATCAATCGTTTTAGACAAAGAGTGGTAGTGGGATTTGGAGATACAGAGGAAATTGGTAGTAGGTAACCTGACTATAGCACAGAAGTCGGGATTAAGGAACATTCTTTCCATTTCATAGAATTAGGTTGCCCGGAAAAAAAAAAAGTTGGGATTAGAACCAAACAGAAATAATAGGGTTTAACCCCAGAAAGGGCAGTTCAAATTATTACAGAAGATGAGATGCCTCAGAAAAAATAAAGAGAGAAGAAAAAGAAGGATGAGGGTAGTACACCTTTATGGTTAGGAAAAAGGACCCAAGAGGGAGAAAGGTTCCACAAGGGGGTGAATTAAGAGCGGCAGATGCTACTGAGATAGAAAGATGAGGACTGAGAAAACAGCACTCAGTCTGTCAGTGTTCTTTTGCACTACATTTGGTAAATAAGAATAAGAGGTACCTTCAATGAGTGGTGGGGGAAGCCAAATTCAAAACGGTTAAGCAGTGAGTGATGGTAAGAAAGTGAGGTAAATTCAATTTCGTCCACACTCCTCGCGGGTTTTTGTTTTTCACTTCGTAGCCCTCCAAATAGTGATTTGAATAATTAAGTCAAACTCTTAAAGAACATAAGTGTCCTAATCCAGGCTAAAATCTGCTTGTTGGTCTCTTCGGCGCTCTCAGCGCCCAGTATCAGCGCCCGGCTTGTCCCCACTCCCCGCCGCGCTCCTGGCCTCGATGTGGGAGGCGAAGGCAGTGATCATTTCCAGAGCGGTGAGGTGGGCGCCGCGCATAATCAGGCGATGCCCGTCTCCTGCGGAAGAAATAAACGGGTCAGGCACTGGAGGACGGCAGAGCTGAGGAGCGCGCATTGCCTGTTCCCCCTCCCGCCCGTCTCCCCACCGAGCCCACCAAATAGCACGTCCACGCAGGGCTCGGAGCCGTCGTGCCTCACGTCCGCAATCACCAAGCAGTTGAGATTGGTAGAGCGGACCTTCTCGCTGCTCACCGCCTGGAGAAAGGTCCTATGGAAGGGAAAATGGCGTGAGCGACCAGCTAAGGGGGCCAAAGCCCAAGCGGAAGGAAGGAGTGCCCCTTCCCGCTCCCACCCTCTTCCCCCTTGTACCTCGTGGACTCCACGTTCTTCTCGAAGGGGCAGAATTGAATCCGAACCTGCTTAACGGACCGGAGACCAAGACTAGCCAAGGCGGAGGCCATGGTGACCTCTGCTCCGGAAGCACTCACGCGGGCGGAAGTATCGCTCACGCCGGCGGAAGTATCGCCCGAACGGGAGGCTGCTTGGCTTTCGCAGCCCGCTGGCCTCCGCGCGGTAGAAGCTTCCGGCCGCCAGTCACAGAGCCGGCCTCTAAACTGCCGCCCCGGGCTCCCCAACCCGAGGAGGAGGAAGGCCGGGAGAGAGAGAGGTGATTGCGGGACAACGTACGGAGGGGCCCAACGTAAGCAGTCATCAAATACTACCTATCATTAATAGTCCTCTTGTACCACGGTTAAGACCATGAATAAATTGTACAAAAACTATAGTTTGTAAATAGTATTTGCACGAAAATATGTCCGTTTTCTGCAGCCTTTTCCCTTCCCTATCCTGCCGTGCCAGATCTAGGTTAACATTATCTTAAGTGCTGGCCCCTTCCAAGGAGAGGGCACTACCACAAAAGGGATTATCTGCCTACCAGGAGGTAAACCCCATTAAGGTACCTGAAGTGTAAACATGTTGAACTCTTGAGTAACCAAAGCTTAAACGTGAAGGTCCTACAGCCCAATATTATTAAATAACTGAAAATAGTAAAGGGGAGGGAAGTACAGGGTAATACAGCCCTTGGGACTGATCCAGGTGTAGAAAAGCCTATTCCACCTTATGATTTAACTGCTGCTTAATTAATTGTTTTCAGCCTGCCTCCTGGGACTTAGTAGAAGTGGCATCTAGCCTCTCTGCTCTCCCTTGCTTTTCCTTTCCCTATCCCCTGAGATCTAACTCTCTAGCCCTCCTCCCACTTTAGCCCTTAGATGCCTTCACTGATGGGAGACTAGGCCTGAGCCTCCCAAGGATGCTGACCTTCAGCTTCCAGGCTGTGGTTTTGCTCTTTACTTTGGATTCCAGGTGCTGATCTTGGATTCATAGCTTTAAGTCCAGGCTTTGTGTAGCTTGTGGTTCTCAGGTTTGCTTTCTTCCAAGCTCCCAATTCTAGGATTCTTTAATATGCAGTTCTAAATTTCTGGCTTTTCCAGCCATAGGGGGAGCTCTGACTTTCTGGCTCCTGGTCCCAGGCTCCTTAGGATTCAGGACTGGTTCCCAGGCAGGAAAGAAAAGGCAGGTGCCAGCTGGGGTGCTGATGCTGCCTCAGGGCAAGCCATGCCTGCTGATTTCCCACCAGGTAAACCTCAGGGCTAGGTCCCCCTCCCCTCAGTGTGTTTAGCAGCTGAGCTGTCTGGGCTGGGGATGTTCCAGGCCGGAAGGGGGGCTCCAAGTTCTCCAGGCTGTTGAGGCTGCTGCTGGGAAATTCCGTGGTCTGGACCTCATTACAAGGACCTGGTAAGGCAGAAGGGGAAGGTAGGTGGCCCATGGGGATATGCTGAAGCCAGATCAGTGGTGAGGATGGGGTGTGGGTCACACAAAGCAGTGAGGGAGGGGGAGTGACTCACAGCAACAGGGGAACCTCCTGTGGACTTGAGACTTGGGCAGGGGCTGCTGCAACAGACACAGCAGGGCCCCATCCAGCTGCTGGAAGATGCTGAGCATGAGCAGAGTCTGGCGAAGATCTGGGGACAGGCCCCACCGCTCTTCTTCCAGTAACTCCCTGACCACTCCAAAGTCTCGTCTGAGCTGCAGTGCCCCCTGCAGGCTGAAGGCCGAGGTACAATGGGGCCACTTGACCCTCCTGCCTCTTCAAACTGCTCTGCCCCGCCTACCCCCTCCCTTTCCCAGTTCCATTCATTACCCCCCCCTCCCCCGCCGCCACTGCTGCCTTTTCTCCCCACCTGAACCGGATCCCATGGGTGAGGATGTGGTCGAGCCAGGCACTCAGGATAGCTGTCAGTGCTTGACTGAGGGCAGGGGCCTGGGCTTCGGATGGCAGTCCCTGCACGCCCCACAACACAGGCTCTAGTATGGTGTGGACCACTAATCCAGCATACTCACTAGGCACATTGGGAAATTCTGGAGTGAGAGAAGAGAAAGGACAGGCTATGAGGCTATGGAGATCCATTGAACCCTTAAATGGAGTGTTTGGGAGAGAGGATAGGATTTGGGGAGGGGAGGGCACATAAGGTGAGGACAAGGATGGAGACAGTGGAGTGGAGCCAGAATCTCGAGGGGCTGGGACACTATTACCCCCTTGGGACCCTGGATAGGGAAGCTGGGATGAGGAATTACCGGGACAGAGACGAAGCCGCCAGTACCGTCCCCGTGGCATGTGGATCTTGAAACCACGTGTGGCTTGTTTGTGGCATTCTTGAGAAAAGAGACTTAGTGACTTTTCTGGCAGGAGCTGTGGGTATAAGGAGAAAGTAAAAGGGGCTTATCTTTTAGGGGCTTGTCAAATTATGACAATCCTTTAAATCTGAGGTGTTCAACCTGGCATCCATAAAACTCCAGAAGTGTGTGGGTCTGCCCTGGGCATTTTCCAAGGAGAGATGCCGTGGCTTTCATTGAGTTTTCCAAGAGGTCTGGACCTGGAGTCAAATTATGAACAACAGCCCTAGGATTACTCTGCTGTCCTCAGCTTGGTTTAGAGGATGGAAAATCCTTGAGGTCAATTTTATTCTAGAGGAATTTTAAATAGGAAAAAAAAGAGACTACCTCCTCCACCCCCACCCCCAGATACCACCAATGTTCAAAAGCATATGCTAGAGAGTGGGTCTGCATGATCTGCAGCTGGGCAGAGGCTGAGGGAGGAAAGGAGAATTATAACAATTTTCTGCTTTTATCATCTAGGAAAGGAAGGCAGGAAGTGTATGTAGACAAGAAGCAATGACAATTTTAACATTCTCAAATTCAGGAACCTTTGGAATGTCCTTACATTGAATATTCTTGACAGCCCCTCCAGAGCAATATAAAACATAAAGCAAAAAAAAGGCCCATATGCTGGTTTTGTTTGTTTCTTTGGCTTGTTTGGTAGGTTTTGTTTTGGGAGGGAGACAACACAGCAATAAAGAGGGTTTCTGCTCTATACCCCATCTTGGAGGAGGGGAACCCCAATAAATGGGGTTAATGGCAGCAGCTCTGTAAAGAAAAAATGGATGCCAGGGAGCCTGAAGAGAGGAAAGGCCTGGGGGGCCAGGCATGGGGTGGAACCCATGTGGCTCCTGGCACATCTGACAATAACCTGTCTAAATCCAGACTCTTCTTTTCTTCTCTAGCAATCCTGAACCCCTTCTCCTTCCTTATTCATGCCAAGGAGTTTACCCCTTTGTCAATAAACATTTGTTAGGCACCTGTGTACTCAATATACTGAGGGGAATACAAGCTATACAGTATGAGACAGTCTCCCTTTCTCTCTCTCTCTCTCTCTCTCTCTCACTCGCACTCTTACCTTACAGTCCAGCTGGGGAGGAAAGTCACAATGCCTGACTCTGTGTCATCCCAGTACTGTATGTGCTGGAGCACCCAGAGCAGAAGCTCAATAATACAATCACCAGGCAGACAAGGCATGTAGAGTGCTTTGCACAGTGTTTGGTTCACTGCCCCTGTCCCTTTTGCTCTGTACTCACCTCAACTATTAAGAGCCAACCTTTCACATATCATGTCTCCCTACCTCCCTTCCACCCTGCCCCTACAGCTAGATCCAATTCCCCTCACCATCTCCACTGTTCCCCTTCTGCTTACAGTGGCTCCCCATCACTCATGAGACAAACCCCAAATTCTTGGGGCTGGAGTTCAATATCCTCCACAATTTGATGCCAACTTGCTTCCTCCTCCATCCCCCACACCTCACCCCGACACACATACACACACACACAAAAGGAAACTCTGCTCTGATCAGGCCATCTCTCTACTACGACCCCAAGGATCTATGAACTGCCCACCTCCAATAACCCTGCTGCTCCTCTGAGGCTGCCCAGCCACAGGCCCTGTACGGAGCCTTCTGTAAACCACATGCTCACCATGGCCTCCCCTTCTCAGGGCTCCCATGACCATCACTGTCTGCCCTACTCATGATGAATCTGCTCTGGGACATGTTGCGTTTAAGGAGACAGTAGTAAATTGAGGTAGAAGTGCCCAATAGGCAAATGCAGATGCTGTACAGAACTCTGGGAGCCAGAAGGGCTAAACTGTGGGAGTTTACAGCACCAAGACACTGGGTAAGCAGGAATGCAGAGAGAAAAGCAGACAGTCAAGAACTGCACTCTAGAGCATGCTCCTCTTCAGAGCAAAGAGGAGAAAACTGGACAGGAAAAGAAAACAAAAGAATAGATGTCTTCCATAGTAGGGGTAATGTGCAAAATGGGGAAAAATTAAAATAGGAGTATAATAGCTTTATTCATAAAATAGAAGAAAAATCTTAAACAGCCAAGAAGGACAAAGGTTACCACTGAAAAAGGAATCAGAGGTGGGTGGGGGCAAATAAAGTGCTATTTTTTCATTAGAAGCCTTATAAAATACTATTCTATTTCACTTTTTAAACTATGGACATGCATTACTTTAATAAAAATACAAATTGAACTTTTTTTTTTTTTGGAGGCAGGGTTTTGCTCTGTCACCCAGGCTAGAGTCCAGTGGCATCATCATAGCTCACTGCAACCTCAAACTTCTGGGCTTAAGCGATCCTCCTGCCTCAGCATCCCAAGTGGCTGGGACTACAGGCCTGCGCTAAACATACCCAGCTAATTTTTCTATTTTTTGTAGAGGCGGGGGTCTCACTCTTGCTCAGGCTGGTCTCAAACTCCTAGCCCAAGCGATCCTCCCACCTCAGCCTCCTAAAGTGCTAGGAATACAGGCGTGAGCCAGCATACCTGGCCCAAATTAAACTTTGAAAGAGAGCAGAAACATACTGAAAACTGGTAAGTAAAGGGAAAGATGCAATTATTTATCCTGATTTTTTTTATTTCCTTCCTTTTTTTTTCCTTTCTTTCTTTCTTTTTTTTTTTTTTTTTTTTTGGCACATAAAGGTTCAAACAAAGCTACTGATTTTTTTTTTCTTTATAGGAATAATCCATCTAATAAAAGAAGAAGGAAAGACAGGCTTGGGATATCACCCCTTTGCAACCTCTAATGAAATAATGAATCTAGGCAACGATCAGCTGTTAACATACAAAATGAGAGTCTGATGTTATGGGGATGGGAGGGACATATAGATGAAACAAAATTGACCATGAGTTGATAATTGTTAATGGCTTAGTGATGGACATATGGGGGTCCATTATACTCTTCTCTCTATAATTGTATATGTTTGAACTTTTCCACAGGAAAAAAGTAGAACAAAAAATGAACAGGGTAAGAAAAGATAAATTTAGCTGAGATTCCAAGGAGATTCTAAGTTACTGCGATGTTCCACTTTCCCCCTTCCACAGTTGGCACAGAAGAGGGTCTGAAACTGCCAATGTCAGGGCCCCTGCTCTCACCTGGATCTGTGCAGTCAGCCTCTGGATCTCCAGGCCCAGCTGCTGCTCCACCTCCAGAGCTAAGCTTTCCTCTGAGGCCAGGCTAGACAGAGTTTCTGCCTCATGCAATAGAGGCTTTGGGTGGAAACAAGGAGTGAGGGCTCAGCTCAGCCCATGCTGCTCCCCTCCCCATTCCCCAATCACTCACAGGTAAGTCCTTTTGGATCAGGAGCAGGAAGGAACCTGGGGGCCATGTTGCCAGGTACTGCTGAGCTCTGCTCAAGAACCAGAGCAAGGTGGTCTGCAGAGTACAGAGCCCCAGGGCAATGGGTGCAGGACCTGGGGAGGGGAGAAGCAGAGTGTCTTCAGGGTCAAGGAGTGCCTTTGGGAGGAGGCAGACTTCAGAATAGAGTGAAGGAAAAAGGGATATCCTCAACTGTTCTGTCCCCCAGCCCCTTGTCTCACCTGGAGGCCGACAGACAATCAGTCGTGACCTGGGTTCTTGAAGGGCATCCAAGAGAGGAGGAAAGAGCTGTTGCAAAAGTTCAGCAGTACAGGAGGATGAGGGAAGGCTGCTCTGATCCCCAAGAGCTGATCCCAAGGCCTGGCAGAAACCTGAGGATGAGAGTATAGTCTAGTGGGGTGAAGGGCAACCTGGGACTTGTATCACCCCCAATGCTCCTTCCTTCTCACCTTGGTCCCAGCTCCAGATAAGAGACTGATGAAGTAGGCTGTGACACAAATAAGTCAGCTCCTTCTCACACTCCTGAGGCAGGGATGCTAGTGGGAGAAATGACTGGAGCCTGAAAAGAAGGCCTCTTTTTCCACAACCCCTGCCCACTCAATGATGGGGCAAGAGGGGAGGCTTCCTCCGAGACTCAAGACTGGGGTGGAAAGCAAGACTCTGCCTTGAAAGCCCAGATGCTATAGTCTAAACCCAGAGAGTGTTCATTCTAAAGGGTTTTTTGCCGTCAAGCTGGCTGGTGAGGGAGCTGACTAGGGGGAAGGAAGAGACCCCAGCCTTCCCAAACGCCCACCCAGGCCATCACTCACCCTGACCCAGTGCCTGACTCAGCTGTTGTGCTGCTGCCCTGGGGTCCCTCCAGGGTCCCAGATTTAGGTCCAGACTCTGAGCGCAAGCTCCCCACAGCAGGGTCCAATATTGGCTCCACAGGGCTCCAGCCTCTCCAAGCCCCAGACTACTGCTGGCTGAACCCGCCACTCCCCCCACCAGGCCCAGCAGCCCTGGTAGCAGTTCCCGCTCCTCATGGCACCACCTGCGGAGCTGGTCCCGCAATCCCGATCTCCTGAACGCCTCATCCAGCCGACTTGCCACCTGGCAACCCCGCTCCCCGGTTAACAGGCGGAGCACACGGGTCGGGGGGAAAGGACGCGCAGCCCCTGGGACGTTGCTCATGGCTTTTTCCTGCAGCCTGTGGTAGGCGGGAAGCACCAGCAGCAGCTCGGCGAGTTGGGACGACAGGCGTGGGCTGGCGGGCGCCCGTCCCAGAGCGCGAAGCTGCATCTCGATGGCAGCATCCAGGTGCTGGGCAGCTAGTCCGATGGGGCGCGCCAGGAGTAGCGGCTCCAGAGTCTCCCGAAGGCCGATTCGCAGGACTGCCCCTCCGGGAGGGTGCAACCGCAGGTCGCGGCACAGCTGGAGCAAGTAGCTAGGACCGCAGGACGGTGAGCCGGGACTCGGGGTCCTCAGGAGGCGCACGGCCGTCTGTAGGAGGCGGGCGCAGTCCCGGGCCTGGAGGAGCTGCTCTCGCTCGTGGTGCAGCCGCAGCAACACAGCCTGGAGACGCCGTAGCGCGGGAGGGATCAGGCTGCCCGCTGCGGGCTCTCCCCTCCAGTCAGCAGCATCAGCCTCGTGGTCCTCGCCCACGTCCTCCAGCAACCACGGCTGCCCTCCTGGAGCTCCGCCGGGCCGCGGGTGCAGACGGGGGATACTCCTGGCAACCGGTAGCCTTGGCCAGCCACCAACCTCCCTGCGAAGAGCGCCCGCCCGCCTTCCCTCCCACTGCTCCTCCCCAGCGCCCCCAGGTTGCGCCCACAGCGGGGAAACGGTAGCGAGCGGAGGCAGAAGGCCACCAGAGCGAGACGCCTGGGCCATGGGGCGGCAAGTCCAGAACGAACCTAACGATTCCCACTTCCCCGCTCGCCCCAACGCCCGCCGTAGCCGGAACTCCGCCCGATCCCAAGAGCGTCTTCTCTTGCCCAGGAGCCGCGGGGACCGTCATGGACTCTCTGGCGCTCCGTAATTGAAGGCTTCAGCCCCTAACAAAGATGGCCGCCTACCCTGCCCTACCCCGCCCTTTGGCCGGTGTCAACTACTAACTAGACTATCTTTCACTTTCGGGTCAGTTTCGAGTCTCCACGGCGCCGATTCCGAATACTGTGGGTCGAATCAAGCTACGTGAGCGGTATGACAAGACGGAAGGGGGGCAAGGAGGGCAGAGGTAGCCTCACTTGGGTCTACCTGGGCTCTGAGCGTTGTCAGGATTCAATGCTTTAGGCGGACGGCGGAGGGCTCTGGGCCATCCATCCCGAGCCCCCTGACGCTGCACCGCCTTCCTTTCCTGTAGACTGCCCTCTGCGGCCCGGCTGCCCGCTGGAGGTCGCTGCTGCCCCCAAACTCTGCAAGGAATTCGGTCCAGAGGACTAAGGCGAAGAGGTAAAAGGGGCTCCCAGTTTCTCCCGGCCTTGCCCATCTCGGTCACGCCCCTTTTCAATCAGCTGTGCTGAGACCCACGACGGGCCGGCGCCGCGCAGCGCCCTGGGTGTTTGGGGAACGCGTAGCCTCCGGCTGTGCTCCTGAGGGTCTTAGGCAAGTGAGGGGCGGGGTCCGGGAGGACGATAGCGCCGTAATAAATGTTTGAAGCAGGCAGAATTGATCAGACAAGGGTTTCTGAGTTGAGGATTGGGGAGTGGGTACGAGTTCCTTGGGGAAAGATATTATAAGACAGATGGGACAGTGTGCGCAAAGACACTAAAGCAAGGAAAAGTTAAGAGAACTTCACTGAAAACCAGAGTGGAAAGTTTGGTTGGAACAGTAAAAGATGGGGCGAGAGAGAAGACAGCAAGGGGCTTGAAAGGCCCTGGCTGGCACAGGGATGTGAATGTCCTCAAGTAAGCAATAGGGTTATTGAGAGAGGGACAGTATCAGATTTGGGAGTATTGAGAAGCTATACTTCCAACTGCTTCGTGGTCAACCCTAGAACCTCAAACTCTGCAAGACCAAAAGTTAATTTATCATGTTTGCAAATGGGTTGCTTTTTCTCTAATCCCAATTTTGATTAATAATACAAACTTCTATCTAGTTGCTCAATCGAGAAATCTGAGAATCATTTTATAACCCTCCCTTTCCTTTACCTCACACATTTAGTCACTAAAATCCACTTCTGAAATGTCTCTTGAAAGAAACCCCTCATTTCCATTCCTGCTCCCCCTGCCACTCCCTTAGTTCAAGGACTTATTCCCTCTGGCCTGAACAGTTGTAATGGCCTGCTAACTAAACATTCCATCTAAGACTCATCTTTTTCCTTAGCACTATTTCATATGAGTGTTTCACAACCATCACCGACAAGATAAAGTCCACACTCAGGCCAGGTGCAGGGGCTCACGCCTGTAATTCAAACACTTTGGGGGGGGCCTAGGCAGGAGGATTGCTTGAGCCCAGGAATTTGAGACCAGCCTGGGCAACACAGCAAGAACCCTTACCTACAAAAAATTTTTAAAAATTAGCCAGGTGTGGTGGTGCATGCCTATAGTCCCAGCTACTCAGGAGACTAAGGCAGGAGGATTGCTTGAGTCCAGGGATTCAAGGTTACAGTGAGCTATGATCATGCCACTGTACTTCAGCCTGGGCAACAAAGCAAGACCTTTTCTCTTAAAAAAAAAAAAAAAGATAAAGTCCACACTCACTAGGTCACACGAGGTTCTTCAAACACAGTTCCTGGCTCTGTCTGTATTACAATAGCTTTCTCACCAATCTCTTTGTTCACTCAGCACACACTTACTGAGCACCAACTGTGTACCAGACACTTGTAGGCACTGGAAAGGCAGCAGTAAACCAAACAGGCAAAAATCCTTCTTTTCAATGAATTAGAAGTATCTAGTGGGGGCAGCCAGTCCAAAAAAAAAAAAAAAAACAATATAGTATGTCACATATGAGAAGTGCCAAGAAAAGCAAGAAGGAGGACAGGGAGTGCCAAAGGGAGTTGGGAGGTTTCTCTTTTTGAAAGGAGTGGTCAGAGAAGGCCTCCCTGAGAAGGTGACATTTAAGCAGAGATCTAAAGGGGACAAAGGAGTGAAGCAATCACTGGGGAAAGAGCATTCCAGGCAGAGGAAATAACAAGTGCAGAAGCCCTGAGATGGGGGCACAGTTGGTATGTTGTAGGAACTTGAAAGGACACCACTGTGGCTGGAGGAGGGTGACAAGAAGGTGGGAGAAGATTCACAAAGATATTAGAGGACCAGATCATGTTCGGCCATGCAGTGAATTGAGAGAGTGGCAGAGACTGTGTTTTGGGAGAGGTAGTAGAAGGTCAAGGAAGTCCTTTTTTTTGTTTGTTTTTCCTAAGATGGCTGGACTGGTCTGAGAAAGAGGAGAGAGGTTGAAGATATAGGAAAGACAGTATATATTTGAGAGGCACATCCTGGGAGGCTGCCTAAGATGGGGCCCAGAGCATGCATTATTTGTGCTTAAGAAGTTGAAACAAACCCAACAGAAATTGAATTTAAGAAAAAGACTGATGAAAGTGCCCGGCAGTGTAAATGAAGATGCTGTTGAGTCACAACTACTCCTGAGGGAGCCCTGGATCTAAAATTGTTTAGAAAGTTGAGTATATTTCAGTGACCTGTAGCCCTACCTACACATTATTTTAGCACCCTGAGGTTTCTAAGTGTGTGGCTTCTAACTCAGCAAGTCCAAAAGTTAATTGGCTTCTAAAATTTCTCAGTCAGTCCTGCTCTGTTTAGGCCTGATGAGGCCGCATGGGGATGTGATCATTCCTGTCCTCCGAAGCTTATACTCACTGAGGAAACGACTCTCATCACAATGAAAGAATATGTGGGCCAGGCCTTGAAGAGTCTTGCCTCATTTTGTGAATGAGGACAGGGTCCAAAGAGGTTAAGTGACTTGTCCAAAATCAAACACTCAGGCAGTGGCAGAGTCAAAACTCACATGCAAGTGGCTCCACTCCAGCACAGTGCACTTTCCAGTTCCGTGCTGACTTGCCAATTAAGAGAGCAATAAGAAGCAGTGAACAATAAGGTTCTAAATTGTATAACACAGACTCTGTGGGTACCGCTTGGCTCAGAGGAGGCAGAGATAATTGGAGATGAAAGGGTCTGGGAAGGCTTTGAGGGGAGATGGTATTTGAACTGGACCTTGACGATGACACAAGATGTGGTGGGAAAGAGGCTCAGAGCCCGAAGGATCCAAACCCTAGGCTGAGGAGCTAGATTCAACCCTGCCCGTGGCCCTGGCAGTAGAGGATTACTGGAAGTTTTTGAATAAAGGAATAATTCCTGAGAGCTTGGTTTTGAGGAGAAACAGATGAAGTGCAGGGGAGAGGCCAGCAAGGAGCTGCTGTACTTGTTTAGGTGTGAGGTAGCTTCAGGGTGGCCCCACGTTATATGGGGCTGTTCAAATTGCAGGATAAGACAGGGGCCTAACTGGAAGAGCAGGTAAGAGGGCTCCATTCCAGGGGTCTCAGTGTAGCTGACCTAGTGGCAGGTCAAGGGGAGAAGATCCTGGATGGTGGAGAAGGCTGGGCTGAAAGCCACCCTCATGCCTTGGGAAGGCAGAACAGCACTGAAGGGAGGTGATACACCACAGAAGCCAGGGGCAGCAGGTTTTGAGGTGCTGAGCAGGGAGGGGTCAGAGCCAGTGAGAGTCTATGGCCTAAGTGGCTGGTTTGTGGCTGCCATGATAGAGAGGCCAAGGCGGCCAAGCCTTTGCTCTCTCCCAGAGCTCCCCCCAACACCAGCCTCCCCTCCCTCCCCCTCCCAGGACATAGAGGATTTTCTTCGAGGACTTATGGAGAGTGATCCCCAGGGCCTGCACCGGATCCATGTGGATGGGAGCAGCAGGCGGCTGCAGCTGTGGCACCATGGTGGGGAGTGCAGGGGCTGGGCCCAGGGATCGAGGCTGGTACCATGGGGAGGGGCTGATCCTCAGATGCTCCTGTCACTCATGTTCCTCTCTTTCCTGTCTCTTTTTCCCTCCTGACAGATTTCCTCCTGGACCATTTCAGTGATGAGGGGAAAACAACTGGACAGAGTGAAAGGGGCAAGGGGGCCAAGGGACTGGGCACCTACTGTGGTGTCCACAAGTCCTTCCTGTACCCTCCCCAAGGGCCTGAGCCCTACCATCAAAGCCCCTCTGCCTCAGCCTTCCCCTGTGTCTCAGACAGCCTGCTTCAGGTGGCCCTGCCCCAAAAGCTCCTGGTGACTGAAGAGGTGAGACTCTCAGGAATGGGTTTCATGGTTCCCCAGGTTCTTTCAGTCCCCATATTCCCATCTGTGTGTTCTCCCCTAACCTGTATCTTTCTGGATCCTTCTGTACTGCTTGCCCCTCTCGTATTTGCTCTCGTTCTCCCTGTCTCTCTTTCTCTTTTCCTGTCACCTGCCCTTCCTCCTCCAGGAAGCCAACCGCCTGGCACAGGAGCTGGTGGCTGAGGAGGAGTGCATGAAACAGAAAGCAGAGAAGAAACGACTCAAGAAGAAGGTAGCTGCAGGGTGGAGGGCAGGGAGCCCAGAGGCATTTGGGGTAGGGAAAGAGGAAGCTTTGTGAGAACGGGAGAGAGCTCAAGGTGGCCTGCAGTAGATCTTCTTGCCAGGAGGGCCAAAGGGCTCAGGGACTCAGGAGTCTCTTAGAGGCCATCTGGGGCAGTGATTCTGGAATCCTCCTGAATTCCTGGGTTGGAATCTGCCTCCTTTGTACTGTGAGGTCTCTGGCTGGTGCCTCTCTTGTCTGCTTTTTCACTTGTAAAATGAGGATCATAACAATGCCTAATTCATAGAGTTGCAGGGATTAAATGAGATAGCCCATGCAAAACTCTTACCCAAGAACATGGCATATAGTAAGTGCTCAAAATATATCATCACCACCTTATCATTATTGCAGCGTCAAAAGGAACGAAAGCGACAGGAACGCTTAGAACAAGACTGTGGGGAGCCCAAGGTGAGTATCCACGGGCAGGTACTAAGAGCACCAAGTGCCAGGAGGGTGGACTAAGAAGGCAGCTCAAGGGGACCCCAACTCTGTACCTGTCCACCTTCCCTCCAGGCGAAGGTTACCACAGATGGGGCTGAGAGCCCCCCATCCAGCCCTGGGAACTCAGCTCCAGGACAGTGTAGTGAGGAAGAGGTGAGAGCCCCCTTCCTTCCCTTCTTGGTTTCTACCCACCCTTTCCTCCTTCTACTCCAGCGTGTCCTTCATCCCCACTCCCCCCTAACTTTCCCTTTTACCCACAGGACTTACTGGATCTATCTAGCACTTTTGTGTCTCTGGCTTTGCGCAAGGTTGGGGATTGGCCCCCCAGTACCCACAGAGAGAAGGGACTAGGCCAGAAGCCCCAAGGCAGGGGCCCAGGCCCCCAGGAGAAGACGGATCTAGAGGAAGGGAGCCTTCCAAGAGAGGAGAGGCCCAGTCAGAGTCCTAAGGCACAGGTGAGGAAGGCAGAAGAACCTGGTTCAGCTAGAACCAGTGGAAGGGGCACCAGAAGGCACTGGGAAGGCACATGATCTAAGGGTTGAGGGGTGTGTCCAGTAGGAGTTTTCTGGCCCTAGGGTCAAGAGACCTGGGGTCAGGTTCCATCATTGTCACCATGACCCTGGGTAGTTTCCTCTGTAGGAAGACAGGGCTGATACCATCTTGCACGGCTGTCATGAGAATTACATGAGTTGGATGATGCTAATTGCAATGTTATCTGAACAAATGAGAAGGATTTGGGGAAGCTGAGGCCTTGAAGCCTGCTTGACTCTGCTCTCCATCCCTAGGCATCTCCGGGACTGCTGGCAGCTGCCTTACAGCAGAGCCAGGAACTGGCAAGTGAGATCCTTTCTCTCTCCCTCCTTACCCCACCCTCCCTGGGGTAGCCCCATCTGAACCTTCCCACCCAACTCTTCTTTCCAGAGTTGGGTACCAGCTGTGCTCAAAATGGTTTCTACCATGAGGCTGTGGTCCTCTTCACCCAGGCCTTGATGCTCAACCCTCAGGACCACCGGTAGGTGGACGCTTGGCCACTGTGCTGAAAGGTCAGGGCAAGGCAGGGTGTTGAGGACCCCGACCTTTGGCCACCTTCTGTCTTTATCAGGTTATTTGGAAATCGTTCTTTCTGCCATGAGCGGCTGGGTCAGCCAGTGTGGGCCCTGGCTGATGCCCAGGTGGCCCTTACCCTAAGACCTGGTTGGCCCCGGGGCCTCTTCCGCCTGGGCAAGGCCTTGATGGGACTACAGGTAATGGATCTGAGGCTGGAAACACAGGAGAGATTTGGGTGGGATGGGGTGGGGAGTGGGTCTGCACTAACATTTTCTAGGTGAGCTCCTAGCACCACAATGTCACAATTGTGGTAGTACTAGGAGCAGGGCCAGTTTTGGAAAGGGGATAGTTTTAAGTTTCTTGACCCCCCTGACACCTACACTTTCCTCTCTCTAATCCCTCTGGAACCAAAGCACTTTAAGGAGGCAGCTGCTGTGTTCCAGGAGACGCTGAGAGGTGGGCCCCAGCCTGATGCGGCCCGCGAGCTCCACTCCTGCCTTCTCCAGCTCACTCTGGTATGGGAGCCAGGCCCCTCTCATGCTGAGGGCATCAGGGAGAATGGGCTGGGACTGCATTGCTAAGCGGCACTACCTTCTGCCTTGGAAGGGGAAGGGGGCAGGAATGGGTGGGATGAGGGGCCTGGGCGGTGCCACTAAAATGGAGTATCAGGTTCCCCCTCTCTCCTTTCTCAGCAGGATCAGCGAGGAGGAATCTGTGCACCACCTCTCTCTACTGGGGTCCCCCATGCTGAGCTGGGAGCCTCAGGCCTGCTCCCCCTAAGTTGCCCTCCAAGCCCTGCTCCAGGGGCCCCTGGCCATCTGTCTCCACCTTTGCATTATCCCCCATGTCACCTGAGCCACCCCAATGGGCCCCTCCCCCAGACTCAGAGTAGAAGACCCTGCCTCTCCATCTCCAGGACCTTTCAAAGGGCTGGGGCATCCTGGGACTTGGGCCCCAGCATCTACCTCAGGCCAGATGAGGGAGGACCTGTCCCTCATAGGGCAAGGCCATGTGTACATCCCAAAGGGATGGGGACACTGTGTGGTGACAGTTCACTGCATATTTTGAGACCTTGTACTCCAAATCCATAGTTGAGGACACCCCTGGCAGTCATTCCTCTTGCCACGGAGAACCTTCTTAGAAGAGAAAGGAGCCCCTCATCCACTGAAACATCCTTTCTTTGGTTCTCAAGCAGATAGCTTCTTCTGTGGGCAGTAAGGAAAAAATATAGTCCACCAAGGCTCAAGAAGGGAACTATAGAAGTTCAGGTTTTTAGACTATAGCAGAGCCAGCAAGAAGGCACCTGGGGCTTGCTCTGCCTCTTGGCCCTCGAGTGAGTACTCATTCACAGCTAGAGCTCTGTGCTCAGGAATGGGGTCATAGTGATGAGGCCTGCATCCCCGCTTTCAGCTTGATGGATGCTCACCTCTTCCTGAGCTGAGTTCTTGCCCTGTTTTCTCTAGACACAGTGCCCATTTTGCTCCTAGCTCCTCCTGCCCTGTTTCCTGTCCATGTTGCTGTGCACACTCTGACCTCTCCTTTGTCCAATGGTCTGATGCTCACCTCCTCCCACTGCTAGAGGATTCACCAAGGGTTTGCATTTGGGAAGTCCCTTATCAGCTCCTGCCTGCAGCTGGCAGGGCCACTTCTCTACACTCCCAACAACTGTTGGCTCTCCCGCTGAATGGGGCCTTGGCAGGCACCCAGGCTGCTACCACCTTGGCCACTCTCTTTCTCTACCCCAGCATTGGGCATCGTAATCAGCCTTTCTCCGTGTGAATTTAATGTTTTTCCACCAAGGTCACTGCCCCAAAGGAGGCTATAATTCTCTACTTCCTATGCAAAAATCATGATCTTCTGATTTCTCCTCTAAGATCCTGGCAGCTCCCCTTGGTTGGTTCCTCCCTAGTTGTGCCTAGGACTCTCAGCCCATTTAAGTGTGGATCTGCAGGGGACTTTTAGCCCCACTTCCATGCTGTTCACAGACGAACCATTCATCTAGCTGCCCTATGGGTCTTGCTCAATACTATTCACACCTGGAGATAGGAGGCATTAAAACATCTCTTTTATATAGGACTTTCCCAAATGATTTTATTGTTTATGGTTTAGGCCCCTTAAATACTGTGTAGCAGGATGAAGTCTGCCATTACTAACTGGATCACCTTGGACAGGTCTCTCAACACCTAAGCCTCAGTTCCCTCATCTGTAAGAATGGGGTCACCCCCCTCACAGGCTGTTGTGGGGATTGGGAGAGGAAGTGTGAGGAAATACCTATCAAGTTCCCGGCACACAGTGTGTGCTAAATAAGCCAATTTTTATTTGCAACTGTCCTACATACTCATGCTTCCCATAGTGGGAAGAGAGGGGTATGAGTAAACTGCTGCTTAAATTCACAAAATCCAGACTTCCTGGGACTGTTGTTCTCAGGTGTGGTCTCCAGACCAGCAGCATCAGCATCACCCAGGAACTTGTTATAAATGCAAATTCTCAGGCCACACCCCAGACCTTCTAAGTCAGCAATTGTGGGAGTGGGGCCCAGCAATTTGTGTTCCAATAAGCCCCCAAGGTGATCCTGATGCACACTGTTCTAGGGCCTAGCAGAGCAAACATCCATCTAGAGGCCATTTTGGTGGGACAGGTTTGAGTTTTGTTATCCAAGGCTTGAGTGCAAGAGGTGGCAGTGCTAGCTGGGCTAGAATTTAGGAAACCTCAAGTGGAGGGGGACTATGGTTCAGAGCCAGTTAGTTTGACGGGAGCCTACCTTCCTGACTAGAATTATTTGCCCTGAGAGTTCTTTGCTCATCCCTGGTTGGGGAGTGGGCTGGGGGAGAGGTGGTTATGTTTGTTTAAGGGATGATTATATTACATTGGCTCCATAAGAGGCCTACCCAACTGGTCTTCCTGTTCTTGTGGGGGTGGAGACCTGTGTGCTCTGGGGACTTCCCTAGGGCTCCTGGCCCCTCAAAGAATGGCATGCACCACTACCGTGTGGAACTTTTCCTTTAGGCTGAGCTAGCTCCTTGTTCTAGCTTCTCAAATAAATGTTCCCTCCCCAGCACCTCTTAGCCTATCCTGGCCTTGAATCTTCTCTAAGAGCCGCGTGACTCTGGACACCTTGCCCCTACTCTGTTCCACTCTCACTACTCCTAATGGATAGGGTTCTGACCCAACTGTCTGAGTTCCAAGTCCCCAGGACTGGAAAGTACTGTGACCAACCATCCTGGTTTTCCTGGGACTGAGGGATGTCCTGGGCTGTGAGACTTTCAGTGCTAAAACTGGAAAGTGCTGGGCAAACAGGAAAGAGCTGATCACCCTGCTGGAAAGGTTCCATAGAGGCAGTCTCTAGAAGGTGTGAAGGGAATTAGGGAGGGCCCTCAACAGGAGCGAGAGATGGCAAGTGTGTTGTATACGTGTACTGGAGGGGCAACGCAGTTGCAAAGAATATTTTTTGTACATAATGGCCGACAGATTCTTAGCGCTACACCAGTGGTCATTGTCTATTTCTGTCCATGATGCTACTTTTCTACCAGTTGTCCAGGTTTGATAGGTTGTCACTGCCTCATGCAGTCCTCAGTCACTGGGGGATCACACTGATTGCTCTTCTGTGACCACCCCCCTGCCCCACCCCCAAGTCTGGCCCTGAATTCTCTCTGCTCTTTCCTTCTGCAGTGGCCAGAGATATACTCCCTTCCTCAGGACTCTGCCAGTTTCTGGTCCACTCTGTGTGCACAGCCAGATTAGCCTGCCCTAAACATTGCTCTCATCTCTTCTCTCTAAAACCTCCACAAGGACCATGCTCTGTCTACAGTACGATCCCTAAATTCCTGCCTCTGGCCCTTTCTCCTCTCCTTTCTCTGTAAATCCTTTGCTTCTTTCAGTTAGGCCCAGTCCCCTTCATAGGAACAGTGCCTGGAGTGGCCAAAAGCATGGGCTCCTGAATCAGACAAGCAAGCAGGTCAGTCCCTGGCCCACGACTTACAAACTACATGATCTAGCCAAGTTCCCTCAGGCTTGTCTGATTCAGTCTCCTTATCCTTAAAATGGGAATAAAAGTCTGTCCCATTGGGTTATTCTGAGATTAATCCACTCAAAGCACTTGGAACTGCTCAGTTAGTGGTAGTTATTGTCTGAAAATGCCAGGTTCCCTTCTGCTTCCAGCCTTGTTCACTGTCCCTGGAATATCCTTTCCTGGGCCCTCCACCTGCAACTGAGGCCCTAGCTGACCCCCCTTGAACTCCTGGAGTATCCTTGAAAGTGGAGTTATCATACCTGGGCACAGGCAGAGGAAGATCTGAGGACAGCCAGGAGGACTGACAGGGAGGGAAGGGAAGCCAGAAAGATGCTTAAGCTTGGCCTCCTGCAGATTGGCTGGGATGACAGGGAAGGGGGAAGGCCTGTAGCTACCGAGTGTTCCCTTTCCCTCCCGATCGCACTGCAGGAGGGTGATTAATCACCAGCAGAAAAAATGAATGTCAGTAATGTCCCCAGGGGAAGCTAGGCTGAGTTCCCTACTGGGTAAGGCTGCTACTCCAAGCTTCACCTCAGGGGGCCAGGTCTTCCCCCTCTCCTGCCGCCGTCCTGGTGGGAACATTTCCAGCCAAGGAGCCTGGTGGAGGTCTGGGAGACAGAGATGTGCCCTCTCTGGGCGTCCATCACTTTGCCTGTGTCCCAGCATAGGGTTCTTTTGGCAGGGCGGGGAGAAGTGTCGGGACTCCATTAACAAATGACCTAAGGGTGAGGAAAGCGCAGAGTCAGGCACCATGTCGTCATGCTGGGCCGGGCCTAGAGGTTTAGAAGCGAGGTCTCCCAGGCGGTGGCTGATCAGAGGCCCGGTGGAGTCCAGCAACCAAAGGCGTCCAGTAAGTGGGCCAGACACCTCTGGGCCAGTTGTCTCCCGAGCAGTAGGTTCACAAGCACCGGCTCTGGAGGCTGGCTGGATACTAGATCCAAATCCTGACCTCTGGGTCCTTCCTTTGTAAAATGGGCATAATTATCACCTACCTTATAGAGTTGCTATGAAGATTAAAGGAAACACCACGTTTTAAATACTCCGCACAGTGCAAAGCGCGGAATCTCCGCAATAATCCGCAGATTTTGCTGTTACTGACTCTGGGCGGGCGTCCAGATTGGGGCGTAGTGCGGCGGGGTCTCAACTTTATTCTCAACAACTGGCAACAGTGGGCATCTGACCTGAGCGCCGGAAGAGGCCCGAATGGAGCTCCTCCCTCCGCCTTGGAACCCGGATAAGGCGCAGAGCGCGGAGGTGAGCAGTCCCGGGTCCGAAGCCCAGGGTTTGCGGCGGCTTTGTCTTCAATCATCCACCTGTATCTCTTCGTCCGACAGGTGGACCCCGGGGTCAGGCCCAGCGGGGCTGGGACCGAGGCCCGGGTCTGGAGCGCCGTCGGGCAGGGCCAGGCTGCACAGGACTCCGGGGGACAACGCGCGTAGCGAGGCGACGTCGGCGCGCATCTCCTCCACATCGCGCTTGAGTTTGGCCCGCCGGTTCTGGAACCAAGTGACGACCTGCGCGTTAGCCAGCCCGAGTTGCGTAGCCAGCCCGTCGCGCTCGGATGGCGCCAAGTACTTCTGGAAGACGAAACGCCTCTCCAGCTCCAGCACCTGCTGCGCGGTGAACGCCGTGCGGGACTTGCGTCGTTTGCGGCCGGCAGGGCCAGGGCCCAGCGCGTCCGGGGCTGCCCGGCCTGCGGGGATAGGGCGGGGGTCAGCCTCCAGCCTGCCGAAATCAGGCTGTGTGGCCTGGGAGGAAGAGCTGGGGGTGCGGTCAGGCCGTTTGGGGGCGGGTTAGGGAGGGAGCCAGGAAGGCGAACAGGGACCAGAACTGTGATCCCTTATTGACGCGGTCGGGGGTCAAGCCGAGGTAAGGGTAGGGGCACAAAGCGGGACGGGCTGCTGGGGTACAGGAGGTAGTAGGCTGAGGGCGTGTTGCGGAGGCAGAGGAGTGAGAGAAGGGTGGGGTAGGCCAGAGGAGAATTGGTAAAGGGTCAGGCGGTCTGGGGCGGGGCCTTTGAGGCCTTTGGCAGCCCCAGGCTGAGCGGACTAGCAGGCTGGGGGTGGCATGAGAGGGGGTAAGAGTAGGGGCAGCCGACCCCGCATGGTGAGGGTAACAGGACCTGGATCGTGCCCTTCCTTAGATCATGGATTGTGTTGGGCACTCGGTTTACACTCCTTGGTGACACCGGTGCCCTCTCCTTGAGCCCAAAAGGGAGATAGTGTTGGTATAGAGTGAGGAAAGGCGGACTGTGGAGTCCCGCATCCAACGCTGCGCCAAGAACCTTTTTTTTTTATTTTGAGACAAGAATGCCCAGGGTAGAATGCCCTGGCGGTCAGCCTAGCTCACAGCAATCTCAAACTCCTGGAATCAAGCAATCCTCCTCCCTCAGCCTCCCAAGTAGCTGGGACTACAGGCGCACCACCATGCCCGGCTAATTTTTTTCTATTTTTAGTAGAGATGGGGTCTCGCTGTTGCTCAGGCTGATCTCGAACTCCAGAGCTCAAGCAATCCTCCCGCCTCGGCCTCCCAGAGTGCTAGGATTACAGGCGTGAGCTACCGCGCCCGGCCCCCAAGGACCTTTTGCTCTCTGTGCCTCCTCGAGAAGACAGTGGCTTGGAGCACAGCGTGGTTGCCCAGAGAGACCCGAGCTTCGCCTCCCAGAGCTTTCTGCGCAGCCCCTGCCCTGGCTCATTCGTTTACTGCCTGCGGCTCAAGCCTTTTGTCTCCTTTTCTCCAGCCTTTCTCTGTCGCAATTGCCCCACCTACAGCGAGTGGACTAACAGGTCGCTCAATTCTCGACAGTGCGGCCCTTCCCCACGGCGCTGGCGGCCTCTGGGAGAGGCCGCGGAGCTGGGGGACTGACGGAGAAGTGAGGGGCCACAAATAGGAGTCCTGGCACGTGGCCTGAGGACGGGGCGGATTAGGGTGGCCGGGCCGCGGTGGGATTAAGGTTTGAGACGGGGAACCAGAAGGAGAGAGGTAGGGAGAAGGCCAAGTCAGAGTCCGCGACCTCAGCGGTGCTATACCTTCGGAGGGCTGCAGAGCGCGCCCGTCAAGTCCGCGGAAAGTTTTACTAGTCAGCTCCTCCAGTGCGCATAGCGGCGACGAGAGACTGGGACCCGACTCTGGATGCTGCGGCGCAGAGGGTGCTTGGGGGACCATGCGCGGGCCTAGGATGTCTGCGATGCTGAAGGGTGTCCGGGGTGTCCGTTGCTCGCGTCCCGAGTTCATGGCCGGCGGGGCTGTGGCGGTCCTGCTGTCGGTTGCGCTTGGCGTTGGTCTCCGCAGCCGCCTGGGCCCCAGCGCTCGGCTCCTGATCCGGGCCCCCAGCCTCGGACCCGCCCCCGGCGCTGGGCCTGAGCCCCGTGTGCCCCTCCTTCTGCGCCCCCACCTCTCCACCCCCGCCGCGGTGGGACTGCAGCGGGTGGAAACCAGGGAGCGGTATTTCTACGGGCGGAACTACCCCCCAGACCAGGACTGCGGGGCACCGCCGGGTGAGCACTCAAGCTGGGCCCATTTCCCCAGACTCTGTGTGCCGCCGACTCCCCGCCTAGCCGCCACTCCGGCTCATAAAGTCGTGGGCGATAAAATCGCTTTCCCTGGCCCCAACGGCTGGGGATTTGCAAAGTTCCGAAGAGATGGATCAGGCCTGACTGTGCTAGGATCCCTGATCCCAACTAGGACCTCAGTCTCCTAACCTGGCCCCCTCGTCCCCACCCCAACCCTTAAGAGCGAAATGCTCTTAAAGAGGCTGGAAGTGATTAGTGCCGCGATGGGTCGGGGACACTAGACTTGGGAGGACCGGCCTGGCAGAGAGACCTCAACCGGGAATAGTGGGATGCCACGAGGAAGCAAGCGCGGGTGAGTGGACAAGAGGCTGCCCCACCGGCCCTGATGAAATCAAAACACATGGAGAAGCTGCCAGAGACCTGGGCTTCAGGAGAGAAGACACAGCAAACCCTGAGCTGGAGCAACTGCCCAGGAGGGGTCTTTGCCAGTGAGGACTGGAAAAATCGGTTGATTTTGTCTGTCTGTGTCTTTTTATTAAGTTCCTGTAGTTCAGGTATGGTTTCCTCAGCCTGTGGAGGCTCAGAAACAGCCAAGGGAAGCATGGGGCCCTGACCAGTGAGGGGTCACTCCCCATAGAAAAGTGACTTGAAGGGCAGACTTCAAGGACCCAACCAGATCATGGGACAGACACCCCTGCCAACCCAGGCACAAACTCTGAGGCCTGGTATATTCATTCCTATTTTCTCTGTATCCTGTTTGTCTTCTCTCCCAAACCTATTCTGGTCTTGGGCTCACACCTGGATGAGCACCCCACAGCCCTCCTGTGTAGGAAGAAGGCAGCTCTGGAGGCTCCAGCAATGTATGGATTTTGTTCCTACATCCCACCCCCAAATAGCTGGAAGATTCACAGCCCAGAGGCAGAGAAGCCCTGCCACTCCCAAGGGACTTGCTAGTCCACTAGTCAGAAACTGATGGGCTTCTAGTTTTTTTGAAGTGCCACAAGTCCCTCCTGACTTGTCCATTATGTCACCTTCCCTGTAGACCTCTGTATCTCCCACTATTTTGTACCATGGTCTCTGTGTCCACCTATCTATTCTCTGGGGCAAGTGAAACCTGCAGTTGAGGTGCCCCAAACAGGGCTTAGGATATCTAAGGCACCTGGGCCAAAGACCCCCTCGACAAGGATGGGAAGGCATCTTGATAGTGGGAGTCTTCTTGGTAAAGGGCTCCCTTCAACAACCCCCTCATCCGTCAGATACCCAGACATTCACATAGTGCCCTCATGATGCCCTGAGCAACACACTGGAAGCCTGATGGGCCATTGCTGGTTGAAAGAGCAGAGCCAGGCCAAGGTGGAAAGCTGAGCTGCCTCAGGACCTTGTTAATTGGTTATTAATGGTGAGGGGCAGGGGAAGGCCTGGAGAGATCCTCCCAGCTGCAGGCCTCAGCCCTTAGAACCATCCTTGTGGTTTCACTTAATCTGTAATTAAAGCAGCTCCCGGGAGACAGCAGGAACTGCCCCACGGCATCCCAGGCGTGTCACCAAGCAGACATTGCGAACTTCACTCATGCATCCTCTTTGTGGCTTTTATGTCTGTCTCTACCTCTGCTCTCAATTACTTGCTTGTGTCTGTGAGGAGTGTGGGGCTCTCCTGATAGGCCTTTGACTTCCTCCCGTTGCATGTCTCCCATCTACATTCTCTCCTCTGCAGCTGGGCTCAGGTACTGGGATTGGAAGGTCCCCAAACACAAATTTGGGGGAGGAGAGGGAAGTGGAGAATAATAAAGGAAGCCCGGGACAGCAGAGGCCCGGCTAAGGTCATCCCAGCAGCCAGGGACTAGTCCAGACAATCGTGGGGCCACGGAAAGGGGCTTTTCCCAGTGAAGTCTCTGGAACCCGAGCTGGGGCGAAACCAGATCCGCAGAGGGGGGTAGGAGGAGGGAGAGTGATTAATGATGAAGATTAAGAGATTAAACCTGGGTTATGGGCTGGGGGGGGGGTGCTCAGCTGTCTCATAGGCTTCCCGCCACTCTAGGTTGGGAGTGTAGAAGCTCCTGGGTGTTCAATCACTGCGAGTCTCTCCTAGCTACACCTCTGCATGTCAAGCCCTCCCTGCCCTGGGTCCTTCCAGGAAATGTACGAACTGGAGCTTTCACCGCTGCCCAGTGGGTCCCACGGTTTTCCTTCCCTGCCGTTCTCAGGCAGTCTCTCATGTCTCCCACCTTCTCGGATTCCTCTCGTTATCCCTTCAGACATTTGGGGGTCCTGCGCTCTCTCCCCTTGTAGAGATCCCCACATTCTAACCTTCGCTCCCTTGGGAAGGGATCCCAGTGCCCATTTTAGGATTCTTTCTCACATCTCCCTGCATCACCCCTGTTCGGGTTTCCCATTCTTACCCCCAGTCCGACCCCCACCTGACCTCTCATTCTCTACACGGCCCTCTCCTCGGCGGGTTCCTCCACCCCGGCCGGCCGCAGCTCGAGCGCCCTCCTCACCCGACCGCGGAAACGAGGCTGGTAAATAAACGACCTTCAGTCTGGACACTGCCCGCCCCAGGCATTCCACCGAATTCTGTGAGTGTATGGCGGGCGGAGGGTTGGGGGACCCTCAGAATAATTCCCTAGGGGCGGTGGACAAGAAGGACAATCTCAGAGATGGGCTTATCCCCCCCGCCATCCTTAGGAAAATCCGTGAAGCGGGCTGAGAGGGAAGTGGGAGTTTAGGGAGGAAAATCCAAGCCGAGGAGCAGGGGGCGGGGCGTCCGTCCATCGCGCACACTTCTGGGATTTTCTCTTTCAGAGTAAATACGTTGCCGCAGAGCGAGCCGATTCAGACAGTAAAATTTCAGTTTCGTTACATTGTGGCTGGCGGGTGTGTGAGTTCTTTTCAGCCCTGTACGCCGGCTTACAAAGCGCTCCGCGCGCCCCCCGCCATCCCGAGGGCGCGCGGGCTGGGACGCCCTCCCCCCCAGCCTTTCCGCCGAGACGCGGAGTTTTCGGGCAGTCCTTTCCCCGCTTCCTCCCTCCCCTCCAGCCCCGGGAGAGACTGGCCTGGCGGGGTGAAGGGCCTGTTCTCCTCCGTGCCAAAGGCGGGGGCAAACCCTTGTGCTCCTCTGCTGGGTGAGCGTGAGTCGCGGAAATGGCAGGGATGAGAAAGGCAGGCAGGGGCACGGAAGGCTTGGGCCCTGTCGGTGAGGACTGACGCCTCCTCCAGGAAGCGCAGCGAGGCCAAGGGTGCCTCGGGGAGGACGGACTGCGCCCTGGGGCGACCCTGCGGCCGCCGCTCTTTTGACTCCGGAGCTCAGCGCCGTGTTCGGGTGCGTTCTGGGTCGCGGAGCCCAAGAGAACCGTGGGCGTGATCGCCCGCCCTGGCACGGATCGAGACCCGAGTGGCCCTGGGTGAGGGTGGGAGGGAGGAATGGATCCACAGGCCCGGGGCAAGCGGCTCAGCGCCCGCAGCCTGTCAGCATCAGCCACCTCGGGAGACGCGCTGCAGCTGCCGCCACCACCGCCGCTGACAGACGAAACGAAGGCTCCGCTGAGCTGCGCCGAGGCGGGGCGGTCACTCCACCCGAGGTCCAGGCCTGAGCGCCTTCCGCTGCTCCGTGGGCTCAAGGCATGTGTCATCAAAGGCCTCAACCCGAGAGGCTCGGTCTTCGGTCCCGGACTTGGACCCACTAATCTTCAGACCCGGCTTTTTCGATGCCGAGCTGCCGCCAAGCCCCAACCGGAGGCCTTCAGAGCAGACCCAGTCAGGCTGCTCCCCAAAACCCGCAGGCTGCTTGGCCCCTGAAAAGTCCCCAGGAGCGTCTCTACTCTCCTTCCCCCAGCCCACGCCACTCCCTCCAGCCACTCCTAGAAAACGCCTTTTTCTGCACAAAGTCCTTGAGAACGCCCTGGGCGCCGCGTGCTGGGCAGAGTGTTTCAATTCGGAGAAAAGGGAGAGGGGGAGCCCTGGGATGGATATAATTAATCCCAAAGCTCCAGACGTGTGCCGGTGTAGAGGCTCAAAAGCAGTAGAAGCCCTGATCCTGGCCGGGCGAATGTTTCCCGAAGGAGATGGGGCAGGGGAGAAGCATTCTAGGCAGGAGGCCTGGAAACACTGGAAGCTTTGGGCATCTTGGAGACCACGTGAGGAAGGAATCATACCCAGGCTGGTGACTCCGCGGTGTCCCCACAACGGTCCCCGTCGCCTGCCCCACACACTCTTCCTGGGCGTCTGCAGCCTCTCCATGTGCGCCTTCCTCTTGGCCTACACTCTTCTTCAGGGCAGAGGTGCGGGCGCTCCCGGAAGCCCCAGGCGACTGTGGCACATCCAACCAGTGCTCTGATTCCCCCCCCCCCAAGTCTCAGGCTCTCTTTGTTTTATATTTATTTATTTTTACAAACGGGGTCTCGCTATCTGGCCCAGGCTGGAGTGCAGAGGTGCCATCACAGCAAACTGCCACCTGTTATTCCTGGGCTCAAGTGATCCTCCTGCCTCAGCCTTCCCAGTAGTTGGGACTACAGGCGCTGACATCCCACAGGGCAAGTCAAGTCTTGGGCTTTCTTACAGTTCAGGCTGCCTTTACTGTAACCACTCCCTGCTTCTTGCCCCCTGTCCTCTGCCATCCAGCCTCCATCCATTGGAAGCTCAATGCCTTCAGCCCTCACCAGCTACAGCTACACACAACCACCCCCTAGAAGTCCTGGAGTCAGACTTGGGCCAACATGGAATTTAGGCTTTAAATTCAGGTGCTGGCAACATTTATACTGTCTGCTCCATTCCACTTGTCCCAGATTGGGCAGCACCCCATTTGCTGCCTTCAGGAACTCTTTGTGTTGATCTCCCTCTCTTCCTGTCCCAGTTGGGCAAGTTTCTGGCTACCCCACTGAGAGACCCGTAGAACAGAGTCACTTACTAGGTTTATTTTCAGCACCCAGTACACATGGTCCACAAAGGAATGTTTGTTGATTTAATCAATGGAGCTCCTGTCTTGCCTCTTCCCTCTTGTTCCTTGATGCTGCCCTTCTCTCCTCCACATCCCCTCCCTCTCTTCCTAAACTAACTTTTCCCCACTCTGGCTTCACCTAGCCCTGGGCCCTGAAGGGCTTCCTGGATCCTGTATGGATAGCCAGGCCTCCATGTCTGACTACCCCTGTGGCCCTCACCCCATCTGTTTTTTAGACTTCTCCCTCCTTTAAAACCATAGTGCAATTTTTTTGATTTTTCTTTAAAATATCACTCTTCTTCAGTCCTGCAGCAGCCACTGTCCAACTCCAGCCTTCTTCTCACCACTGTTGAATTAGGACACCTCCACGCAGGCCTGCACATATGCTGCAACATACAAGGAGGGCGAGCGCTCCCTTCCAGAAAGCTTTCCCTTAACCAGAGAGAGCAGCGTGGATGGCCTGGCTTCACACGTATAGGGTCCTCTACCCTTCTCTTTGGCAAGACATTGAGGGCCTATAGCCACAGAGGAGAGACCCTTCTTCACAATGAAACTCAGAGGAGGATAAGGAAAAAAGAGATGCTTTTTAAAAGTTTTTATTTCAAAAAATAAAGCCACAGTTAATTTCACATAAATATCTGGGGAGGGAAGGGGAGTGGGATGGAGTGGGGGCTTGGCCCCTACCTCCTCTTCTCTTTCACACTGTATTGTAAAAGCAAAGGAGATGGCTAAGGAGACAACAAGGGAAAGAAGTAGTCAGTGGGGAGTGTCCTTATCCAAAAGGCCCCTCAGCCCACCCCTGCCCTGGGGACTGCCTTGGTGCGGATTTACCTTGCCGAACCAGCGGGACAGCCATATCTGCTTCATTGTCATGTGATCAGGGAGAACTTCATTGTCAAAAAGGAGCTGCACCTAGAAGGGAGATGGGGGCAGGTCAAGAACTACCCTAGTCCCCCCTAGACTCTGTCCCTCCCTTCTTAGCCTCTTCTCCCTCAAAAAAACCCTACTGTGGGATTACTCACATGCTGAGGATTTAGCATTAAGCGGTGACACAAGACCCTCCGGAGATGGCGTACCTCAGCTCTAACAGAACATCGGACATACTTGTTCTGGGGGTAGGGAGGGGATGGGTGGGGAGGGAAGAGGACAAGATGTGTGAGGGAAGAGCCATGAGGAAGTGCGTCTCCTTAGAAAGGCCCTCCCCTCAGCCCCTCTCACCTGCAGAACGCTTTTATTCTTGTCTTTGCCAGAACTGAGGGGAAACAGACATAGGTTAGGGAGCCCTACCTTTCCTCCTCTCCCCCACCCGGAGCCATGATACAGTCTCTTCAAGGGAACAGACACTCCCTCACTGTTCAACCTCTCCCCAGGGCCCTTCCTGGCTCTGGGTCATCAGCACTGTCACCTCATACAACCCCTGACCTGCCCCTCACCTCAGCCGCTCTAGGCAAAGGCTCAGCTGCTCATCATAGCGATAGTAGTGGGCTTTAGAGTGGTCGAAGCTGCTGAAGGGAAGGCCAAGGTTGCTTAGGGCTGGCTCTGAGAAAGACAGGGCAGTGAGGAGGATAGTACAGGTTCCACATCCCTCTTTCCCCAGAGTGCAAAACTAGGCAAGAATACTCTGGGGGCTTTAATTTACCCTTCTCCTGCCAGGGACATACCTTCCCCACTGGGCTGGGTGACCCGGTCCAAGCCTCGGGACTGGTAGAATTCCCGAATCCGTTTCTCTTCACCTAGAAGGGGGTGAAGTATGGGAGTAAAGTATTAGCCCTCCCTCACTCTTTGTTCCTCTGGCTGTCGACCTCTTTATCTACACGAGTCCCACCAAAGCTCTCGTCATTGCAAGCTGCCACTCAGCATTAGTCCTCAAGTGGCCCCTCAAAGTCAGGTTACCAACCACCACTCACTGTCTTGCAAACCAGGCACTAGCTTGTACACGATGTCCTGCATGACCCGGTCCAGTTTGAGGTTGAGCAGTGGCTGTGTCTCGTGGATCTTGATGTTGCACATGGGGCAGTACTTGCTGGTTTGGAGGTACTTCACTATACAACTTTTGCAGACTGCAGGAAGAGAAAAGCAGACTCTCAGGCCCTCTGGAAACTGGATTCATAGGCTGGGTGGGATGCCTGGATGGGTGAGGTGGGCAGCACAGAGGCTGGCAGTCAGCTTGGTGAGGACTAGGGCCTGGAAGAACCAGGCAGGCTCCAGCCAGGGCACTCACAAGTATGAAGACACTCTGTGATGGTGGTGGCATCCACGAAGTAGCCAGCGCACAGGCAGCAAACGATGTGCTCATTCAAGTCTTTGATCTTCACTCGAACCTCCTCCTGCAGATACACCCTCCGTTACCAACGGCCCATCTCCACCCCCAAACCCGTGCGCCTTCCGGGCTTGGGGGTCGCCTCTTTCATCAGATTCCACAGCAAGCCCCGCACCTTGTGCAGTCAGCAGGGGATCAACTCCCGGGGAGTGGCACTCCTCCTCCACCCAGCAGAGGGCTCCGCGCACAGCGGGGGCACCCTTCACGTGGACTCGCCTGACCCGCCTTTCCCAGGGGAGACCACCCGACGTGGGCAGCACAATGCGCAGGCGTCCTAGCCCGAAGTTTGGCAACCAGACCGCAATCGCGCAGGCGCATTGGGCGCCCTCACTCTGCGCAGGCGCACAGGGCGCCCAGCCAGCCACCGCCCGTCCTCTAGCCCGCCCCAGTTCGCACCGCTAGCCGACCACAGCAGTAACCCTGCCGCCCTTGCACCTCGTTCCGTAGCGGGTCCATCTTGTACACTGACTGGAGCTGGTTCCGAAGCCTCATCGCGATCGCAATCTGGCCCCCCTGAGGAGACGCCATCTTAAAGGCTGATCCTGGCCTGCCACTTCCGGTGCCGCCTGCGGGGTGGGACTTGTCTCCCAGCAACGAGGGCCTAGGTCTTTTCGGATTCGCTCACCCTCTGTAAGGCCCCGCCCATGTCTCTTTCTCCCGGTGTGCTCACCTGAGCCCAGTGGCCCCTCCCCCTCCTCAATCCGTAATTAGGGAATGGGGGGGACCATGGGGAAGGGTCCTATCTCTCCGACCTCCTGTAGGAATCATCATAATAGACCCTACACGGCCTCGAGACTAACTTTTGGAGCCTGCGAAAGACTGCCTCCCTCCTATCTTAAAAGGCCTGGCGGTCTGCGCCAGGCACCCGATCAGGGTCGTCGGTCTCCTGTGACGACGACCCGGCTGAAGAAGCCCCTCCTGGGTCCTCTCGTAATGCCGCCCTAGTTGGCTGACGCGTCCGCGTAGCGGAGCTTCACCCAGATGGCAGGCCTTCTCCCGGCCCCGCGGCGAGAGTTTCCTGGGGCTTTGCGGAGTCTCGGAGAGGAGAGTGCAGGGTGGGGTGGGAAGGAAGAGACCCTCAGGGACTTGGTAGTGATCTTAACCCCTCTATTCTCCCCCTGCTGCCGGGGATGGAGTGGGGGGGCAGGCCCTGGTTAATGATGATGATTTAATCATCGGCGCCTGCGGAGGCCTGGGACAGACTAATGCAGAGCAGATGCCGAAGGAGGAGGGGAGGACGACTAGGACACTGCCGCAGACAGACAAGCTTAGGCAGCGAGCGCCTGTAGTAGCATAGGCCCAGCCCCGCACTTGGGGAGGACGAAGGGGGCCTGAGAGCTTGTACACTGCCATCCCTGAATTCTTATAGTGGGATTTAAAAAAGAATAAATTTACTGTGAGGTATTAACAAATCCAACTGGGGACTCAAAGGGAAAGATCCCAATGGAGACCCCAAAAGACTTTCTGGAGAAAGTGGGACTTTGTGTAGGCACAATTTAGACATGGGGGGGAGGTGAAAGTGTGGTGGAATAGAAAAGAAAGGGCGAAGAGGGGAATGACCAGAGAAGGACAGGAAGGAGGCCAAGGTGTGGAATGAGTGAGTGATGATTGAAAAAGCAGGGCCTTAAGAAGTTGCCTGAGGTCAACTGGGAGCTAGCAGACTTTTTTGAAGGGAGGGTGTTATCCTAAGAACAGAACATGTTCATTTCTTTTCAGAGTGAAGTGGAGTGAATAATCGGCAAGAAGTTTAGTGATTTATTACTTAACTATTCATCATAGCCACTGCTTACTTACCTCCCTGGTCCAAGCTACCATCATCTCTCCTCTGATTGCAGTGGCTTCTTGACTGCTTTCCTTTCGTCCACCTTTGCCCCTCTTCAGCCTGTTTTCAACATAGCAGCTCAGAGTGATTCTGATAAAACATGAATCAAAAAGGACACAGGAAAGTTTTTGAGGTGATGGATATGTTTATTATTTTGATTGTGATGATGGTTTCATGAGTTTGTACATATGTCAAAACTTATCAAACTGTACACTTTATATGTCAATTATACCTCAAGAAAGCTATTAAAAATAAAATTAAAAAATTAGGTCATTTCTTTTTACTGTTTAAAAACTTTGGACAGCTTCTCTTTTCAATCAGAATAGAAGCCAAAGTCCTTACAGTGATCTGCAAGGCCCTGCATAAGTCTCTCTAGCCACACTGGACCCCTCACTGTTTATTCTACAGACACACCAGGATATGCTCTCACTGTGTCCCCAATTTGAAATGCTTGGATAACCAAATGGCTCCCTCCTTCTTTCAGGTCTTTACTCTGTGAGGCTTCTGTGATCGCTGTAGATAAATAATAACCTACCTACTCTTTCACTTCCTTTATTTTTCTCCTTAGTGTTTATTAGCATCCTTAGCATTTATTATTTAATATATATTTTCTAATGTATTTCTCATATTAGAAATATTTTCTAATTTTTTTAGAAAATATTTTCTAGAAATTATGTTTTCTGGTTTCCCATCTGTCTCTCCCACTAGAATGTAAGCTTCTCAGTGGCCGGGATTCTTTTTCTTCCTGTTGTGTTCACAGCTATATCTCCAGTGCCAGGCACACAGTAGGTGTTCAATCACAATTTTCTGGATGAACAAATGAATGAATCCAGGTGGTGGTGATGACAGCCAAGATTAGGGAATTTAGCAATAGAAATGGAAAGGAAGGGCTGTATCTGAAACATTTCAAAGGAAAACATAATAGGAGGAAGTAGCCAGGGACCTTGTTTGGTAGGCCTGGGTAAGAGGGTGAATGAGGAACCTGGGAGGGGAGCATGTCCTCCAGCCTGTGGGACTTAAGGTGGCTGCAGGGAAGGCAGAGGGAGCTGGCCAGAAGGCTAGGAGAGTGGTGGGGCTGGAGTATCAGAACCAAGGATGGAGGTCTGAGAGTTATCTATCTGAGTGGGTGCAAACCTGAGCAGATGTAGAGATTAAAAAAAAAAAAACCTTAAGTCTGAGTTCTGAAAAATGCTCACAGTCTTCAGTGGAAGAAGCAAAATCAGTGGAGGAAAGACTTAGCAGTGACTATGAAAGTCTAAAGCTGTAGAATAAGACAATATTACAGAAGCCAAAAAAAGGGGACATTTCAAGAAATGGTGATCAATAAAATAAAACATGTCAGAGAAGTCCTGGAGGAGGGATGTGGGATACTGGAGCTCTCTGAGAAAGGGTCAGTGTACTGAAGCCAGCTTGCATTGGGTTAAAACAGGAATAAATGATGGGGAAATGGAGGCAGTGGGTGTGGGCAGTAAAAGGGAAAAGGAAAACATAATTTCTCTTGAAGAGTCAGGCAAGGATTTTGTCTAGATAATAAAGATCTGAGATGGTTGGGGGTAGGAATGACTAAATTGATGAAAGAAATGATATAGGATTGGGGACCGTCTGGGATGAAGAACACTGCACCAACAACAGGAAGGAGGGGAAGGAGAAGGAGCCCAGGCCAATAGCTCCACCTGTTCCTATGAAGCTGCAGGCTGGAAGGCCTGAAGACTTAAAGAGTTGGTGTTGGTGGGGGGGACCACTTAGGATATGGTGAGACAGATCCAAAGCAGTGTCTATGAAGAGGCACTCACCCCACTGCCTCTGTCTTCAACAAGGACTAGCAGGAGCCAGCCTTTTCCTGGGAATCAGACAATCAGAGAAGTGGAGGAAAGAGACATGCCAAGCTGAGCCAGGAGTGGTGGTACACACCTGTAGTCTCAGCTACTTGGGAGATGAGGGAAGAGGATTGCTTGAGTCCAGAAGTTAGAGGCCAGTAAGATCCTGACTCTTAAAAAGGAGAAGGAGGAGGAGGAGGAGAAGAGGAGGAGAAATTCCTAGGACAGTGGCTGACAGAGCTGTATGCCCTCTGTTCTTGAAGTGGGACACTAAAACCTTTTAAAAAAAAAAAAAACTCCCCAGAAGATTTGTATGTACTACTGAGTTTGTGACCATTCTCAAAAGATCAGTTGGCCGGTCTCTGGGTAGCAGTACCATCTCTGCTGACCTCAAAAGGTAGGGCATCTGGGTCTGCACGATGTTGCCTTTTTCTCATTCATTGATTCATTCACCCCCCCACCCCTCCAGAGCAGAGAAAGGGACTGGCAAACTCCTTTCTGCAGGCCAAACCCCTTCAGAGGCTACATTTCTTTGCTATCTCCCTAGCGTCTCTGTTCCCATCCTGGGGAGTCCAACCCTTGCTATCTCTCTGAAGGTTTTGCCTGAACAGCAGAGGTTTCATGCTTCCTTGTAGCCCTCTCTGCTGCTGAGAAAGGGTGCTTGGCTTTCTGTGAAGGGACAAGGGATGTTGTTGTCTGTCTTCTCCACTAAGATAAAAATACAGCTGCCAAATTGACAAGCAACACACCCCCTTTCAAAAGGCCCGGTGAGCAGGGCTGAGGAAGGGCTGGAGAAATTGGATGATAGAGGTGGGGGAGGATGTCACATATTTTTAATGCCTACTGCTTACCCCCCCCCACCACCACTCTTGGTTCACCCCCTTCAGACCTAAACCTTCTGAGAACACTGCAGGGCTGGTGGAGAGAGCCCCCTCTTCTTTCTCTTCCTGCCCAGATGCCCAAATATCATTCCTGGTTCCCAGGAGAGAAAAGACCCCCTTCACCCTGCCCCAGGCACCAGGCTGCCAGTCCATCTGCTGAGGAGAAAGGAGGGGTGGAGTTTTTCCCAGGGGATCCTGAAGAATCAACTGGAAGATCAGTACTCCCAGGGAGACCCATCTACTAGACTTAGATGGCATTTCGGTTCACACGGGAAATCAGCAGGGTGGAGCTGAACACCGGGATGGGCTGGGGGCGAGGGTCAGGGCTGGCACAGCGGGGCGGGGTTCTTTGGCCACCACGTGTCCGAGGCAGGCTGAGCTGTTCTTTGGTGCCCACCCGCCGCGGTATGGTAGAAGCGCCCCCCTCCCTGCGCCCAGTCTCACCGGCTCGGAGGCGCCAGGGCCCCCCCGGGGGCCGGGGCGGGCCGGGGAAGGTAATGTAATTCTGGCCCAGCTAACACGATTACTGCGGCCTGCACCGGGCAGGGCGGCGGCGGGGGCGGGTTTAAAGCTCAGGGGCCCGCCCGGCGGGGGTCCCATCCCGGGGAAGGACGCAGAGTTCACACACTGCAAGCTTCTGGGTCCGCGGCCAGAGGTCACAAGGTCACCGAGCGGCTTCAGTCTTTCCCCACCTCTCTTCTCTGATGCGCTCCAGGCGCATTTTCTGGGCTTGGGTGGGGTAAAATGTCTATGGGAAATTAGGCGGCCCAGATCCTCCCAAGGCCTCAGTGAGGTCCCACGTGCCGCCTGTGGCGATTTCATCCTCCTCCCTTTGTGGGAGGGAAGAGTGTGTGAGAATAGATTTCCTAGGCGCAGGATGGTCCCGCGCTGGGGGCCCTCTGCGTTTGCGGTCGAGGGTAGAACGTCAGCCCAAGCGTCCACCGCCCTAAGTCGGCCTGGGTTGAGCCATGGGTCCGCTTTACACTGATTTCGGAAAATCGAAATTCTAAGAAACACAGGGCACCAATTACTGGTGCAACCGGACGGGGCTTGGGGGTCCTACAGGAGAGGCCAGGAGGTGCACCACAATCACGGCCCGGAGTAGTTGTTCCCCGCCCTAGCCCACTGGACGCGCCTTGCCATCCCCTTCCCACACCTGTCCTCTTCCTGAGCCTCCAGCTCGCCGAGCGCCGTTCCCCAGCCACTTCTTACGCAGCCAGGAAACCACAACGAGATTTGGTCTTCGAGGGCACTTAGGCGGGGGCCACAACGAATCCAGGAGTTGTCAAGCAGGACCCATCGGGAGGCGAAGAATGGGGGCTGGGTAAGGCGGCACCTGCGGAGGAAGCCGGTGAGGCGGCGGCCGCCCAAAGACAGAGGCCAGCTAGGATGGAGGCGCGGCGAGCATCTCCGCTGACTCAGCGGTCTACGCTGGGGCCCCTCCCGCGCTGATCCTGGTTCCTAACACTCTCGCCCCCGGCTCCCTCCACCCCACCCTACACATCTCCGCCCTCCGGTCTTCCCCCGCGCTTGGCACAAACAGACGTCTCTTCCCCTTTAACGGCCGGCTCCGCCCCTCCCCTATCCCCAGCCCCCACTACCCACCCGGGGCCGATCTGTCAGTCACTGCCCTAGCCCGAGCTGGCCAACCCTCTCCACCCCGGACTCGGGCAGCGGCCCCGGCAGCCCAGCGTCCCTCTGCGCTTCAGAGTCAGAAAGGGAGCTCCTGGGGCCCTAGCTGGCGGTGCTCCCCGGGATGCGAGTCCCCGCGCGGATGCCCGGCAGCGGCTGGCAGGGGCGCGGCTGCTCCCGGTGCAGGGGGATGCTGCTAATCCGGGGGCCCCGGCGCCCTGCCTTGACCAGCCCATCGGGCCCCTGAGTCCGCCGTCTGGAGCGCGCCACCGCCGGGCCCCTGGAGCTGCCCAAGGCATCCTCTCCAACCACCAAACCTCCTGAGCTTCTCCCTGGTCCGGACCCATGGAGCCGGCGATGCTGGCTCCACACAACCTCCCACACCACGAGCCAATCAGCTTCGGCATCGATCAGATCCTGAGCGGCCCCGAAACCCCCGGGGGCCTAGGCCCAGGTCGTGCCGGCCAGGGAGAGACTGCGGCGTTCTCGGGTGGATTCCACGGAGCCTCAGGCTATGGTACTGCGGGCTCGCTGGCTCCGCTGCCCGGCAGCTCTGGAGTGGGCCCGGGCGGCGTGATCCGCGTCCCCGCGCATCGCCCGCTGCCTGTGCCACCGCCCACGGCAGGTGCGCCTGCGGTGCCTGGGCCCTCGGGTTTGGGCGGCGCCGGGGGCCTAGCTGGACTCACCTTTCCCTGGATGGACAGCGGCCGCCGCTTTGCCAAGGACCGGCTCACGGGTGAGGTTGTCCGCCCCCCCACCCCCAGCGTCATGCCCCACTCTGACCCCGTTTCCTCATCTCCTATCTTTCTGCTCCAACTCAAGGGCCCCTTTCATACCTTCCCGCAGATCATCCCAGGGGATCCCCCCCCAACTCGGATCTTGGTCCTGCAGACGATGGGGAGGGAGCTGCCGTCGGTGCCCCGCGCCCTCCTCTGCAGTCCCACTGTCCACAACGCGGGGAGGGTAGGGTGAAGTTATGGGGGATGTCTCTCCCTCACCCAAGGGGAAGGGCCGTTTCTTCCGAGGGCCTTTCTGGTCTAGAGGCCTCTGCTGGTGCAGGACCGAGCTTGGGGCCGGGGAAGGACCGGGCGCGGGACCTCTGCGGCCTGGGCAGCCGCGCTCCCTTCTCAGTGACACCTCCGGCCACCTTGCAAACCCTGCCCTGCTCTTTCTTCCTCCGGGTAGCCGCTCTCTCGCCCTTCTCTGGGACGCGCCGCATAGGCCACCCCTACCAAAACCGGACCCCCCCGAAGCGGAAGAAGCCGCGCACGTCCTTCTCCCGCTCGCAGGTGCTGGAGCTCGAGCGGCGCTTCCTGCGCCAGAAGTACCTGGCCTCGGCAGAGAGGGCGGCGCTAGCCAAGGCCTTGCGAATGACCGACGCCCAGGTCAAGACGTGGTTCCAGAACCGACGCACCAAGTGGCGGTGAGGCGCGGCGCGGGCAAGGGCGGACTGGGGCCCCGGGCTGGGCCAAGTGGCAGTGAGGTGCGGGGTGGGCGCGGGCCGCCTCGCTGACCCAGCGTCTTCGCCCGCCCAGGCGCCAGACGGCGGAGGAGCGCGAGGCAGAGCGGCACCGCGCGGGCCGGCTGCTCCTGCACCTGCAGCAGGACGCGCTACCGCGGCCGCTGCGGCCGCCGCTGCCCCCGGACCCGCTCTGCCTGCACAACTCGTCGCTCTTCGCGCTGCAGAACCTGCAGCCCTGGGCCGAAGACAACAAGGTGGCTTCCGTGTCCGGGCTCGCCTCAGTGGTGTGAGCGACGCCTGCCCAATCCGCCAAGCGCTCTTTTCAGGACTGAGGCGCGTGGTGCGCGGAGCCCGGAGCGGTGGAGCGCGCGGCTCCCCGCGCCCATGGTCTTGTGGCAGCCGAGCGTGTGAGGAGCAGCAGGCCTTGAGGCTATCGTCGAGGGCTCCGCGGCCACCAGCGGGCTCCCAGGCCCGCGTAGCGCAGATGCCGGGCGCGCTCAGACGCTGCCTTTCCCGCCATTTTTCACTTGACAGCTGGCACCTGAGGCACCGAGAGGGCGGGACCTGCAGGACGGTAGCCAATGAGGTGTGGGGAGGGGGACGGGCTGGCCAATGGGAGCTGCTCTCCTGAGGGACTCCGGATTCTCCGGTGGGCAGGTCGGGAGCTGGGTTCTGCGGGCGCCAGCTGCGTTCGGAACCGTGCTGGGAAGGGCTGCTGCAGCTGGTGCTGGTTGGGTCTGTACCAAAAGTGTGAAGGAAGGAAAACGCCAACGACGGCGGAGTAATGGAGGAGGTGCTGGAGCGCAACAGTCTGGCTGATTGTGACAGG
Organism: Daubentonia madagascariensis; assembly: GCA_023783475.1. Classification (NCBI taxonomy): domain Eukaryota; kingdom Metazoa; phylum Chordata; class Mammalia; order Primates; family Daubentoniidae; genus Daubentonia; species Daubentonia madagascariensis. The sequence goes on from JAKFHU010000633.1 coordinate 591,622, forward strand.
AACCAGAGGGTTGTCCACACTGGGCATCTCATCCCTCAACTGTAAAATAATCGCTAAGGATTCCTTCCTGCCTTTGAGCATCATGTTGTCGTATTCGTTCAGCCTGCTGGCCACATCTTCCCTCTTGAGCCTCACAACGCACCTGGGCGGTAGGCGAGACGGATGCTTATCCACCCAACCAAAGAGAAAATCTAGGAAGAAAATCTGGCTCTGGTGTCGCACAGGGAGGGACAAAGAAGGGAGCGGAGGAAACAGTGGACAAAGTTAATGGGTCCAATGGAGTTAGGGTGAGCAGAATTTGGCAAATAATTTGGAAGTGACAACTCTAAGAAGAATCACAGATTCCAAGACTGGAAATGTGGAGGATCAGGAAATCAATGGTGCTGTGGATGATAAAGGGGAAACTGGGAAGATTGGAGCAAGATTAACTGTATAGGCAACACTAAATGCTAGACCTAGAGACAATAAATCCTGGAAAAGTGCCTTTGAGGGAGATCAGTTGATAGTCACATGTAGGTGGAGATAGATAGAATGATGAGAGCAGAGAGACTCTCCGAGGGAGGGAGCTCTGAGGAGAAAAGCAGAATTCTAAGGACTAAAAATAAACCTTTCTTCCCACCATATTCTACGAACACATTTATAATGTGCAAGATGATGGAGGATACCAAAGTTAATTGGCCAAGGACAGAAAACGGGAAGGAGTACCCAGCCAGAAAGATAGGAAAGCATGATGTCTCTGAAGTTGTTAGAAAGACTTCTTGTGGGTGGGCCAGGGGATGTTGAGAAGCTTGTTGATGGGAAGTTGAATTAGGAAATGGCTGCAGTAGCTTTCAGGTTGTAAAAGGAGTAGGATTTAAGTTGTATGAGGAAGAAAGGGAAGATTTTGTCTGATTCCTCTAGCACCCCCATTCTTTCTCCCTGGAGGCTGGAGAAGGGTGACAGAGGGAAGAGAGGTAGGGCCAGAGACCAACTATAGCTAGACGACTCATGTTGTGTGCTGGTGACAGTGATGTTGGTCATAGCACAAAGGGCTGACCAGAGATGGGAACCAGGCAAGAGGCTACAGCTGGAAGAGTTGGCCCTGGATCTTTGATATAGTGTCATCTCTAACTTATGAATGTTGTATATGGTGCTGCAGAAACAAACTCAAATTTGGCATCATAGAAAAATCTTTTATAGAACAAAGCGAGTACAAGAATGTGTTTGGCATAAGTTGGGGGAATGGGGAGCATGTCAGTCCCTCTCCAGTAAATAGAAGAAGGCTAAGGAAAGGGTCCCACCCTATGTAGACTGAGGCTTATCCCATTCTCTCCACCCTCACCCCACCATTTCTTTGGACTCAGGTTCCAGGATTTACATTTACCCTAAAATTTGGGCTTCTAAATCTGGCTGGCTGCCTTGATGCTAGCCTGAGGGAAGATCTACTGTGATGAGATGAGTTCAGCTCCATTCCTTAGGCAGGAAGGTTACTGCAGGACACAGGCATCTCTGAACTCTTGGGCTGGGGAGGATTCACTCCCTGCTGAGGAATCTGCCATTTCTTCCCTTAGCTGGTTCAGGAGGTCTCTGCTCTCACTGGGGGGCAAGTTACTCAGGAAGTATGGAGGGGCCAACTCCACCAGCCTGACAGAGAGAGTCACAATTAGGTGATATGTATCTTCCCTTAAAATGCAGACTCTTAAACTTCTCACCACCCCTCCCACAAATCATTTCTCCCTGAATCATATGTTTTTATAAACCACTAAGATCCCTTCTTCTCAAGTCTCTCTAACTTCCCAGTCGTCATTTTGGCCCCAGGTAGAGGAACGGCCAGTGCGGGAGAGTTGTCAGGGAACTTACATCTGTGGTTGAATCTCAGAAACAATGGAAAGGCAGTTGTCTTTGGATATGGAGAAATTGTGGTAAAGCACCCATGGTGGGGGTCTAGCTGGAGCCCTTCGGCTTCGGTAGCAGCAGCAGGAGGAGAGCTGGGCCACATGCTTATGGGTTAGAAGCAGGTAATTTCCAGCCCCGTCTGTGTCTCGGGCCACCTCATTGAAAGGCAAAGATATTGATGGAATAAGTAAAACTGAAGAGGCAGATAGTAGTAAAAAGAAAAGGGGCTGAGAAAGAATTAGTAAGGGTGGTAAGAGTATTAAAAGTAAAGCATGACCTCTAGGTGTTGTCTGGTACCTACTATACCATATGGCATTTTCCATAGACCCTTGTAGGAAAAGTCCTTGTTTCTAAAGAATATTTGAATGGCCACCTGGACCCCAATTTCAGAGATGGCATACCAATATTTGTTCTTTCTGCCTTTTGCTCCTTTTACCACCCTCACCCCAACCCTTTCCCCTAACCTTGAGGAAGTATCCCGACACCAGTGCTTTCTGAAGGTCTCTGCGATTCTGCTCAGAGCCAAAGGCTGGTTGGGACAAGGGAAGTTCAATTCGCTGCATGAGTTCTAGGAGCTCTCTCCGAAGTTTACGGGCTTGGTGTAAAGCTGCCCAGTTTAGACCTCGAGCCTGACACCAAGCCTCATCTGTTCCACCTAGGATAGGAAAGAGAACAGCTACAACTAAAGTCCTTGAGACCCTGAAAGAACTCAACCCTTGGCCAAAGGGCCACCTCTTCCTGGGCATAGAGGTCTGTCAGCTTGTTGCATGCCACTCCCCCTCTTTGAAAGATCTGGGATTCTATAAGAGGATGCAGAGCTCACTTTGTATAAAGGCTTCATACACCTGGATCAGAGAGCTGTGGTCACCATCCACGTGCTCCAGGGCCCGACGCAGGGCAGCTTCTTCTGCACAGAGTGGAGGCCGGGTAAACCCAGGGGCAGCTGGAGGCAGAAGAGAGAAAGGCAGTTTTGAGGAATGAGAAAAGATAGCAGAGTACAAGTAGAACACCAAAAAGGTAGAAGTGTTCCTTTGGGAACTTTATTCAAAAGACATTGATAACTTTTAGGTGCTATGCACTTTATTAAACATTGAGGATAAATAAATGAAAGACAGTCTCTGCCCTCAAGGAGCTTAGAGTCTGGTGGGAGATACCAACAAGTAAGCAGACTTTATAAGCATGACAGGCGTGTGTATATGGTACTCTGGAAACAAAGAGAAGGGTACCTAATCCAGGCTTTGGATGGTGGGGACAAGGGTGATGTGGGAGGAAAGGACAAGTACCCTTGGGTCAGTATTTGAAGTTTGAGTAGGAATTACCTCAGTGAACAAGGGGCAGGGAGAGTGTTCTAGTCTGTGGGAACAGCATGGCACAAAGGTTAATAACATAGCATATTTGGGAACTGCAAGCCACCTGGTGTGGGTGGAGGGAATGACATGTGGCAGAATGGCAGAAGATAAAGCTGGAGAAGAAGATACAGGCAAGGTCATGAGAAGCTAGATGTGCTGTGTAAAGGAGTTTACATTCTGTCTTGAAGGTAAGGAGTAGCTGCTAAGGAAGAGTTTTTAAGTATGAGAGTCCATGTATTTGAAAAAGTTCACATGACTAGTTAGGAAACTATTGAAGGAATCTAGCTGAACAATGATGAGGCCCTGACATTGGCTCTGGCAGTGAATATGGAGAGAAGCAGAAGAATTTGTTTTTTAAAAAAATACATTTAGGAGATAAAAATGAAAGAAACTGTAGAAAGCTTAGTCTAAAATGATGGTAGTGGAGCAGCAGAAATGACAGTATCATCTGAAGCTGAGAATCCAAAGTGAGGAAAAGATTTTGGTGTGAAGGTGGTAAGGGGGTAGTTTGATAGAGTACTTGAGTTCAGCTCTGAGCTGAGGTGCTGCTGAATATTTTGGTAGAAATGTCCATCAGGAGTTGGAGCAATCTCTCTCTCTCTCTCTGTCTTTCTCTCTCTCATCTAGTAGAATGGTATTGTCTTAGAGATACAAGGTACAAGGTTTAGAAATTTTAAGGATAAAGGTACCTTCAAACCAGGAGTGTGCATGAATTTGCTCAGAGAGTCCAGGGACTGAGAAGACAAAAGGGGTAAGAATAGAACCCTGAAGACCAACTTACAATGCCTAAGCATAGGACAAAGAACCCAAGGAAGGAGATCAAGGGAACGGCCATCGAGGTAGGATGAAAGTCATGAGGAGCAGCATCACAGAGGCTTAGGGAGGAGGCAGTTTCAAGGTGGGAGCAGTCAACACTCTCAAGTGTCAGGAGAGTCATGAATAAGGGCTCAAAAGTGTCCACTGGGTTAGGTATCTGGGAGGTTACTGGTGAGCTGAATGCCATTTCAGTGGTATGGTGGGCCTGAAGCTGGGATTCAGTGGTGAGCAACACACTAGATAGAACAAGATAGAGATTATGCTGTATAGCCAAAGGGGAGCATAGGGTTGAGGAAGGGGGTGTGTGAGTTTTAGCAGTAACAGATAGGAGAGATTTAAGAATGTTGAGGGACAAGAACCAGCAGAGAGAAAAAGCTAAAGAGACAAGGGAGGGATAGGTGATTAAGCCTGTTTCTTTAGGTACTGTGTGGGGCAGGAACTAGAGCAGAGAGGAAAGGGCTGGCCTTAGGAGCACCAAAGCACAAGGGGAAGGGCTGAAGTGGCTGCAAGAGCCACTGATTCATAGGAGTGATTTATACCAGTGAGCATGGCGGCCAGTGTGAGCATCTCGTCCACACAGTCAAACTCGCAGGAGGCCAGCAGGGCTTTGGCCAACTCAGGGGGCAGAGGGAACTCTGATAGGATGACACCCAGGTCTGACAGGTTCCCATCATCATCCAGGGCTGCCAGATAGTCTAAATCTTCCAGGGCCTGCATCAGTGCTTCTGGAGCTGGTGAGGAAACAGGGCTTACAGGGTGTGAGGTTTCAGAGCTGGGGGGTTAGATGGCAGCACTTGGGCAGGAGGGGTGCTCACCAGGCCGGTCCAGGAAGTGACACTCCCCTGGCTCTGCAATCTGCCTCCTCTTTAGCAGTAACACCAGGGGGCTCAGATTCACCTCACACACCCTGGGTTGGGGCAATGGGGGAGCCTCTAGTTCTAAGAAGGACTTAGGATACAGGCAGAGGCAGGATCCTGAGGGGAGAGAGACCTGGGAAAGAAGACCACTGTAGAGTCCTCAGGGTTTGCATGGTGGTGACTCTCTTCGTGGCTGATCTTAGCAAGGGCAAAGGCTCTTACCTGGTGGGAACCCTCTTGCCCGCAGTCGCCTTGCCTCTGCCTGACACTTGCTGATTGGCCTCAACACTTGGGATTCTGCTCGGATCCGAGGATTGTAAACCTGTTGCCCGCCCCCCAACCAAGGCCAAGACAGATGAGAGTGGCCATTTTTTACCTTTAGCCTACTCCCCTCAGCTCTTTCTCACTCACACTTCGGAGCTCCAGTCCTGAGTCAATGACATGTCGGATGGAAGGGAGGGAAAAGGAGGAGTCAGCCAGCCAGTGAGTAACCACGAGCTTTCGGGCACCCATGTCAGTGTCCTCATACACAGCCTGAATGGCTTGACCACAGCCAGGGTGCAGGGGCAGCACCTGTGGTGGAGGCTCGTGGCGAGTCAGGGAGTGCACCTCCCTGGACAAGGATTCACAGCACAGGGAAATTTCCTGAGGAGAAGGGTGGAGCATTAGGGAGGTACTCACCTTTTGGGGTCACATACCCCTTTGAAAAACCGATGAAAGCTATGGCCCTTCACTCTGAAAAAATGCACATACTCCTAAAATTGAGGGTATTATAATTTCAAAGATTCACTGAGCCACAAACCTCTGCATTAGAGGGAATGAAAAAGTAAGTGGTAGACTTCTTTACCCTGAAATCCTTGAGTTTTTCCCCAGGACCCTAGCAGAGAGGAAACACTACAATGCCACTGTCCTAACAAGCATTACTCCCATTTCCCTCGGAAGGACGGTGTTATAAATGAGCACCTCCTTTTGCAGTCCGTTTTTTTTTTGTTGTTTGTTTTTTCTTTTACCTCCTCACTGGGCAGGTATATTAGCACATCTCCTGGAGTCTCCTTCTGACACAACTCAAGCACTGCTTGGCAGGCAGCTTCCACCCGATCAGTAGGGACAATGTCCGTGTAGACAGGGGTGGGACTCCCTCCAGGCTCTCTGGGTACATGCACAACAGGAGGATTGCCCCAGAAGGCTCGGAGCTTAGGTTCAAGGGCTGGGTCAGTAACCACAACCACCCGGGGGCCCCCTGGAGGGTTTCCCAGACTGGTATCTCGCAGTAGCCCCTGCAGCAAATCTGAGGCCACTGAGCGCTCCTGAGCCTCATCCAGCACCAGCACACCCCCGGCTCCAGTGCCCCGGGTTGAGGCCACCTCCTGCAGAAGCAGCCTGTCCCAGCAGAACCTGTTGGCATTGGTAGTAGGCAGAGGAGTCAGTGTGGACACTAGCCAGCCCCAGAAGTCCAGAGGAACTTCTCCCCAAGGGGCCTAGATTTCGATACCGAAGGTCAGAAAAAGATGCTCTGACTGACTTCCTTAGCCTGTGGATCCGTAACAGTGACCCGACAACCCCACTGAGAACACTTTGTTCACAAGCTACACAGCTGGGAAATGAGATTTTTGTGATGAGACTGAGGTTGAATGTCTGAGGCCCTGGCTGGGATTCAGGGGCTTAATTCAGCTGCTGTACTATGCATGATTTGAAGGGTGAGTTGAGCTGAGGGAGGGTACGGTGAGATGTGAGAGGACTGGGTTTGTTTCTACTGGGTCAGGGGAATTAGCTGCGAGTCCGGCCTATAGAGGGCCCCACCTGAGCAGGGTGTTGGGCCCCGTGCAGTCCTCCTGGGGGATGCTGTATCCAACCTCATGACCCAGGGTCAGGTCCATCTCATCAGCAACCCGCAGAGCCAGGCTCAGGGCTGCCAGAGGGTAGGGCTGAGTGACAGTAACCTGTCCCTTGTGGAACCCCCTGGCCAGCGCAAACTCTGCACACCACTGAGGGATCTAAGGTAGAGGCAGAGAGGGACAACCAATCAGGGAGACCTAGGACTTCAGTCAGAAGTGCCAGGGGAACTATGGCCAGTTTAATCTTTTCTTATTTGGGGAGTACCCTGGTCTTTCACCAGTGCCCTGGGGCCAGCCTAACCCATCTCCCTTTGCTTACCTCCCCCATGACCCCATACAGCCCAGTCCCCCCTTGCCCAGGGAAAGGCCAATTCCCTAGCTCCTCCCCTTCTCCACTCCCAGAATCCCCCCCTCCACCTGGGTGCTCTTGCCAGAGCCAGGCTCCCCGGACACCAGCACCACTCCAGTGGGGTTACTCTCCAGCTGTTCCAAGAAGATAAAGCGAGCAGCCCAGATGGGCAAGGCCCGGCGCTGCTCAAGCAGCTCATAGTAGCGGGAAGAGAAGGGGAGCCCATCAAAGGGGTTCACAGCCAGTTCAGACTCCCCAGCACTTGGACCAGACTCTTCTGCCAGCCCGAGAGGCTGAGAGGCCATGGTAGCTGTCCAGCAGGACCTATGTAAGGCAGGGCAGCCAGTAAGGCCTCATATTTGATGGCTGACAAATCTTCCCACCTCAGCCCTCAGCCCTAACCTCCACCCTCGGGTGCTAACACCCTGGGGTCTATCCTTCCCAGCATTTCTGCCTGCCAGGAAACAGTGTGTGGTGTTTTGATAAGGGATTATCAAAAGTGCACTATTACCCCGTAGTCAGGTAGTACAGTAGAAATCTTGTGGCAGGCAGGGGTTCTCGGGGGCAGCAGGGATTATGTGAGACCTAGTAACCTGTGGGAAGGTCCCGAGGGGAAAAGGATAAAGAATGTGGGGATGGGGAGGGACATGAGGGCCACAAGGATCCTGGATTCAAACCTGCTTGCAGCTCTGAGATGTGTCAGGATGGCAGTCAGTTCCAGACCTATGCAGCCAGTCACCACTAACCCTGACGTGCGTGTAGTACAAAGGTAAATTCCGGCTCCACCCTGGGGCTCAGCTCTAACTCAATCCTGAAGCCTGTTTTTGGGGTGGGGCCATTTGCTCCACCTTATTTAGCCTAGTCAGGAACCTATGGAAAGCAGGCTCCAGCCAGCACACTGAGCATGTGTGAACTCTATGGATGACAGGTACTGTGCTTATGAAAGGCATCCTGGGACTTGTAGTTTTGCAGTAGTTTCTTCAAAAACCTGGGCCAAACACCCAACCTAGGGTCCACTTGCTGCTAGGTCTTCAGTTCAGCTACATTCACCTCTTGGCATGAGAAGGTGATTTCAGACAGTTCATTCTGACCACCCCCCAAAAACCCACAAGAAGACTCTTGCCCTGTTTGCTCCAGTCAAGGGAAAATAAACCTGCTCACGAGGCTTTTGAGACCCATAGAGACAACAGAGACCTTGAGTGAAAACCCTGAATTTAATGTGATATTGGGGGAGCCTCATCCCTCCCTTCTCATCACCCACCCATCCGGCCTGTTGTGAGTTGGGCGAGGGCTGCCCCCAGGCTCCGTCCTGCGGCTCTGGGTGCCATCCTGTTCCTTTGAGCTCAGTCAGCCTCCTGGGCTTGTCTCTCTGTGAACCTCCTGTAGGACATAGGGAAGGAAGTTGTGTGGGCTTTGCCATAGTAGCTCCATACTTCCCTTCTCCAATTTGCCCCTTCCTGCTCATTGTCCTCTAACCCCCTCACCTTCTTGCATATTCATATAGTGCTTGCTTGCGCTCCTGCAGACTCTCCTGCCGGGCCCAGGAAGACTTGGCAAATGTTAGGGCTGTAGGCTGAGGGGTCACCAGGCCAGAGCTGGGGAACTGAGGTGATCACAATGTCAGAGGGCTTGCGAAGTCATCATCATTAAACACCCATCGAATGCCTACTTTGCAAGAGAGGCACTGTGCTAGGGTCTCAGGATCAAAACAAGAGAGACCAGGGGTAAGGGAGTATACAGATTGCCCCCACCCACCCCAAGTCTTAGACCTTACCATTTCCTGGGTCTTACCTTGGAGGCAGAGGCTGTGGGTAGTGACTGAGTTCCCTCAGTGATGTCTTCAGGCATAAAAGCTACGGCCCCCTCAAGCAGATTAGTGATGGTCAAGTCTACACAGCCAGTCCTGGCTAGGAAGAAGGGAAGATCGAGGAGAGGGGAGTCCCTTCCCTGTTCACCTTCCTTCACAACCCACTTTTCCTCCCTTTGTCTGTCTCCCTGTGTGGGGCCACCCTTTTCCATACCCAGGTCTCTCTGGATGACACCCAATGGCACATGGGGCAAAACCTCCTTGACTCTTTGAGCCAGAGTTGCCAGCTGCACATCAGGAGAAGGGCCAGGGGAGGGAGGAAAAGATGACTGGGCTGAAGAAAAAAATCAGAAATATGATAAGTAGAGAACTAGGGGAAGGAGAGGATAACTAGTACAGGAATTGGGAAGAAATCACAGTAGGCTAAAAAAAAAAACCCCACATACCTGACTGGGGGCGTAATCTGGGGTGTCTTTGTCGCTTCATGTGCTCTGCTTTGTCTGCTGGAGTGAGCCGTGTCCCTGTCTGCCCCAATTCCTTGGCCACCAGCTAGGGAGAATTGTAAGGTTAGAAGTGTCAAGATTTCAAGTCTTCTTCCCCCACTCCTTAACCAGGGACCCCACCTCCACCCTGCCTGTGTACCCTACTACCTGTTGTACACGGAGTGCAAACTCCTCATTCCCCTCCCCCAGTTGGCGATGAACAGGACGAAGCCACCTGCAAAAAACAATCCAGGACCATGTTGAGGACAACTGGGGTAGAGGCTGTCACCACTTCCCCACTTTGGTACCTCTTCTCATGGTAAGGGTGGGGAGATAGCAAATACTTTGTGTTGCCTCTGTAGTAGAACCTTGACATTAAAAGATCTACAAATGGACAAGGCAGAGGTCACTTGACCTTGAGGTGAGCCTCTCCCCAGCCACCAAAAAGTGAGGACAGTTAATACCTTACTTGATACACCGTGAAAGGGACGAAAAGTGACCACAGCAGTTCTGAGACCCAGGAGGCATCTGACACCGTCTGAGGGGAGGGCATGAAGTGAGGCCTAAGCCAGGGCCAGGGGTGGGAAACTTCCCCTCCGAGCCCCAGAGATTCCCTGTCCAACACACACTCACCACAGAGACCAGGGGTCTCTGAACTTGCAGAGTAAGAGGCTGTACCACATCCTGGATAGAAAATGGCCAGGAACTAGAAGAAGAGGGAAAGAGTGGGATGGGAATCCAGCCAGCACAGTCAGCAGCTCATACCTGATTTAAAACAGGTAACTGTCAAACTGTACAAGTCAATAAATAGGGAATAAAGGATTCAGAAGAAAGAGCTAAAAGTGGACAGAAAGAAAGACTAGGGATGGAGGGAGTTAGAGTCTGAAGAAGGTTGTGAAAACCCAAGGGCCCACAGCTTGACCACCTACCCAGTTGGCACCCGATACCTGTGCTCACCCACCTGAAGTGCAGGAGCCCCTCCCGACCATTGGTGGCCTCTTCCTCGGGGAATAGCAGCAGAGGGGTGGGGGGAAGCCTCGTGGAAGCACAGAATCTCTTGAGTGACTCCACCAACTCCCCCCGCCCATCCATCTCCATGAAGCCCCGAGACCAGCACACAAAGCTGGGGGAACTATTGAGTAGAGGCTGGGAATGGGGAGAAGAGAAAGCAAGAAGAAAAAAATGGAGGGAAATGAGAAAAACTGACATGTGGGCTAGAGGAGCGGGGCTAGGCATAAGGCTCAGTATCCCCCATGGGAAGCCCGAGTGGAAGCCTTGAGCTGGGCCCCAGGAAACCGCCCCAAGGTGTTCTCAGCCTCGCCCCCACTCACGGTGCTACAGGTGGTGAGCAGATTGACTATGTTGTGGTCGAAAGGTGTCACGTGGTTGGAAATGAGGACCCTGACGCGGTGATCCCGGAGTCCGGAGTCCTCCTGCCGAGCCACGAGCCCCAGCACCGCACACATGGTCCGTACCACAAACCTGGGGACACGGGCGTTGGTGACCGTGCGGCCTCAGGCCAGGCCCAGCCCTGACACTCACTACCCGAGCGCCCGAGTTGGAACCTGCGAAGAACGCTGTCTGGCAGCGCGCAGCTGACCAAGAAGACGTGGATCCCAAGAAAGAGGCGCAGAACCAGGAGGCAGAATCCGACTGGCGCGTAGAGCAGCAGCGCGAGGAGCAGGAAGCCGTCACCCGGGAGCCTGGGGGCGAGAGGCGAGGTGATAGGGCGCCGAAGGACAAGAGGACGCGAGAGCCGGCCTCTTCCCGCCGGGGCTCTTACCGGTGCGAGTCAAAGAGCCGCTCCGGCCCCGGCGCTGGGGGAAGCTCCATCACAGCTGCCTCAGGAGTGCCCGGTCGCCGCTGCCATCTTCGCACCCGGCCGCAGGGGCTCCTGGGAAGGCGGAGTCTCTGGGCATGAGCCCAGCGTACCGGGACCCGAAGTCCACAGGCGCCCCGGAAGGGCTATCAGTCCCAGCATGCCCCGCGGCCTCTTGGGTCGCCTCAGAACTCGCGTCCCGCGGGACCACAATTCCCGGCATTCGCGGGGCGGGGGAGGAGCCGGCCTCCCGGAATCCTGGGTCCCGGCGTGCACTTCTGGAGGACTTCAGGTACCGGCGTGCTCTGCGTCCTACTGTCCGCCTGCTCGCATCCTGGGCGCCGCCTCTAAGTAGGGCGGGCGAGGAGACAGCCTAGGCGGAGCTGATGGCTGCGCTGAGGGCGGGGCGGGGTGCAGGCTGGAGCCTACGGGGATGGCGGGCTTTGTGGGGGACTCGTTGGGGGAAGGGACCCTTGTTGACCCCTGACCTCCGGACCCTGCTGACGTCAGGAAGTTCTGACCCCCGGGCCCGGGTGACTTATGGGACCCCCAGTTTCCGGGCCTTGTTGTCTGTGGGGATCCCTGAACCCCGGGCATATCTGACGTCTGGGACCCCGGATCCCCGGGCACGACTGACTGCGGGAATCCCAGATCCCGGGACCCGGGAGGCCTCGGGAACCCCCGGAACCCGCCCGCGCTTGTGGCTGGCGGTGGGGCTGGGCGCTGGGGGGGCAGTGCTGTTGTTGTTGTGGGGCGGGGGTCGGGGTCCTCCGGCCGTCCTCGCTGCTGTCCCCGCCCCACCGCCCACCTCTCCCCGGAGCCAGTACAACTTCATCGCAGACGTGGTGGAGAAGACGGCGCCTGCTGTGGTCTATATCGAGATCCTGGACAGGTAATGGGGTAGACCAGGAGGCACCTAAGCCACGGGCTGGAGGGCAGGCGAGCAGAAGGGGTCAGAGTCTCCTCATATCCGTGGTTTCCCCCATCCTAGGCACCCTTTCTCGGGCCGCGAAGTCCCTATTTCAAACGGCTCGGGATTCGTAGTGGCTGCCGACGGGCTCATCGTCACTAACGCCCATGTGGTGGCTGATCGGCGCAGAGTCCGTGTGAGGCTGCCTAGCGGCGACACATATGAGGCCATGGTCACCGCTGTGGATCCCGTAGCAGATATCGCCACGCTGAGGATTCAGACCAAGGTAGGGGGCGGGGTAGGCCAGGTCTACTTGGAGCTGTTTATTTGCGCTCATCTCCAGATGACAGTTCTCTTCTACCCATTCTGCCTTAGGAGCCTCTCCCCACGCTGCCTCTCGGACGCTCAGCTGATGTCCGGCAAGGGGAGTTTGTTGTTGCTATGGGAAGTCCCTTTGCTCTGCAGAACACGATCACGTCTGGCATTGTTAGCTCTGCTCAGCGTCCAGCCAGAGACCTGGGACTCCCCCAAACCAATGTGGAATACATTCAGACTGATGCAGCTATCGATGTGCGTCCTGATATGAGAGAAATGACAGACTAGGTTGGGGGAGTAGGGAGAGGCTGTGTGATACAGGCACCAACTGATAAATGGTGGTTGAACCTATATGCAGAGGTTGGGCTACAAATGTAGCCATTCATTCATGGGCTGGGAAAGGAGAGTATTTGGAGAAAGCACCTATGTCCTGGTTATGTCCCCAGGCTTAGAATCCCCATATCTCATCCATGTTTTCTCCTTGTTCTGCAGTTTGGAAACTCTGGTGGTCCCCTGGTTAACCTGGTGAGTGGGACATCCTTCCTTCCAAGAATTCCTGCCCCAGGTCAGTGTGAGAAGGGTGGGTTTTCCCTAATTCAAGGATGTTTGGCCAAGTTTCTGAGCAGTCTTTTGCTATCTCACAGTAGCCAACTGGGTCTCCCCAACATTCACTGATACTCTTGTTCAGGTGCCCCCATCCCCTACCATCTATTTGGGCTAGGGAACAGGGGGCTGTGTCCCTGCAGGATGGGGAGGTGATCGGAGTGAACACCATGAAGGTCACAGCTGGAATCTCCTTTGCCATCCCTTCTGATCGCCTTCGAGAGTTTCTGCATCGTGGGGAAAAGAAGAGTGAGCCTGACTTATGGGGAAAGGGGTTCCTTTAAAGTGGTGGGTGGGACATAGGGGAGGGGCACTCACTGGTCTATTGGGGGGAGAGGGAGGGGAAGGAAGGGTGTAGCTGGGTGGGCTCATTTGTCCCTCTGTCATAGATTCCTGGTTTGGAATCAGTGAGTCCCAGCGCCGCTACATTGGGGTGATGATGCTGACTCTGACTCCCAGGTATGAGCATTAGGGGTAGTGATATTTGTGATCAGTGTAATCAGTGGTGGGCAACTGGCACCTCTCTTGAGCTTTGCTCTCATTTCTGTCTTTATCTAAGATGAGCTGCCTCACACTTGGAGCTATCACAAGAGCTGACCCCTTTCATAATCCTGACTTTCTTACTGTACTTCATTTTGCGCTGTCACCAGATTGATTTCATCCTGTTACTCCTTTGATTTAAAGCCTTCAATCCATTAACCTGGCATTTAAGGGCCACTTTCCATCTGTCTCTAAATCAGCCTTGCAGACCTGGCTGCTATTACTTCCTATGTGAATACTCTGTGCCTGCCAAGCTGAGTTCCAGATTTCCTACTCACATGTTTTTTATTTATGCTGTTCTTGTTTTATATAATTAACATTGGACCCATCCTTTTAGCTTCAGTTTAAGTTCTACTCCCTCCTTAAAGCTTCTCTTAGTAGTCTAGAATGACATTAGTGCTATTGATTTAACACTCTGTGTCATTTGGAATTAGTCATATTTTATGTACATATTCCACTTCATAACTGCTAGTGGGCAGAAAGTGAATTGCCATTGTATTTGTAGAACCTAGTGTATGTCCTGTGCATATGTTTGTGTGTTGATGAGACTTGAGGTAAACTCAAGATGGGGAGAGTGCCTGTGTGTGGCTAATAGGGTGATCTGTGTACTTTCAGCATCCTTGCTGAACTACAGCTTCGAGAACCAAGCTTTCCCGATGTTCAACATGGTGTACTCATCCACAAAGTCATCCTGGGCTCCCCTGCACACCGGTGAGGGAGAGACTGCACTGTGAGGTGGAGATGAGTGAGGTGTGCATGTGTCCTTGAACTGGGCTGTCTGTTCCCTCCTTTCTCTCTTTCTCCATAGGGCTGGTCTACGGCCTGGTGATGTGATTTTGGCCATTGGGGAGCAGCTGGTACAAAACGCGGAAGATGTTTATGAAGCTGTTCGAACCCAATCCCAGCTGGCAGTGAGGATCCGACGGGGATCAGAAACACTGACCTTATATGTGACCCCTGAGGTCACAGAATGAATGGATTAGCAAGAGTATGAGGCTCCTGCTCTGATTTCCTCCTTGCCTTCCTAGCCTTGGCTCTGAGGGCACCTAGACAGAGGATTAAATGACCCAGTGGGGGGCAGGTCCCTCCAACCACCAGCACCAATCCCTGGGCTCTGAAGAATCGCAAAAACACTTTTTATATAAAATAAAATTATACCTAGCATCATGTTATAGTCAAAAATGAAGGGGGGCTGGATCTGGATCTTTTCCCCCACCGAAAGGCTAGAGGTAAAGCTGTATCCCCCTGAACTTAGGAGAGGTACTGGAGCTGACCATCCTGACCTCCCTATTGAAGAAGATGAACTGCTGCCATCTGTGGTCCTGGGCAGTTAGTCAGGTGTTGCTCCTTGTGGTTTGCTCTGCTCGGTGCCGGGCCTAGGAGCAAACATTCCCCATGCTTGGCCACAGAAACTGACAGCTGGCCTACGGAGGGCAATAACTTCTGCATGACAGATTCATATCCATAGTGCACAGCTGGATGAGTGCGGTGGGCCTGCTGACGTCAAGGGTTCTGTGGTAAGCTCCTGAGGTAATGGCAGCCTCAGTCCCCTGCCATTAGGGGCCACTGGTGGTTTGCAGAGGAGGGTGGTGGCACTTTAGATGATCTGGTTGCTGGTCTGGCCAGGGTAGCGCTCAAACCTCCTGTTGGCCTCTTCACTGAAGGCATCACCTGCAGGGTGGATAAGCAGTTTGGGGGGTGCCTTGCACAGAGGCAGGAAGACAGACCCATTGTGGGGGAGGGTGGGTAGAAGTGGAGAGACAGAGATCCAGAGGTGGGTTGGGAGACACAGAAACAACTTAGGGAGAAGAGAATGAAAGCCTTTCCCTTCCATCCCCCAGTCTTCTGGGTTGCTTTTCCCATCAAATACCAATGTGGCAGTTATGCACCCAGATGCGATGTCCATCATATTTGCAGTTACATTTCATTGCATTGTTGGTGAAGTCACTCTCTGCTACTTCAAAATTTGGGTTGATGACCACCTGTGAGTGAGAGAAAGGCCACTTAACCCAGGTGCAATCCTCAGATCCAAAGGTGTCTTTCATACTGCTCCCACTTGCCATCTGCAAGCCTCAGACTGCAGGCACCTGGAGAATGTAGTTTCCTGGCTTCACATCTGTGATGTCAATCCATTGACAGTCGATGTCATGCCGGTAGAGATCCCAGCAACCCACGGTGATGCCCTGCTCTCCAAAGTTGGCACACTCGTACCTCTTGGAGACATCTGCAGGGATTGGCATATGTCAGTGTAAGGCAAGGCTGTGGGATGGAGATGGTGTAGTCCACTCCAGGCCCCAACTCACCCTCCTGACACTCAGTGTCTTCTAGACAGAAACTAGCTTTGTGGCCCTCAGCCACCTTGGTGCCGTTTGGGGTCAGGATATCGTAGTGAGTGAAGATGTCCATACTGTGGTAGTGCCTGTGGAGACAAGGGAACTCCTGTTTCCTGCTCTGCCCCCGGCAGGCTTGCTCCATCCATCCCCATGGCCTTGCCCTTCTACTTGACCCCCTACCCTCTCACCCATGGCACTCGTGCCACACCCAGGAGTGGCGCCCAGCCTTGGGCCTGAAGTCAGCGCGTCCCAGGTTGTGGATCTGGGAGGAGAATCGGAGCAGGCGCCGGTGGCCATAGGGCCAATTGGCCGAGCGGGCCGAGCTGGCCAGGCAGTTCTCTTCTGCAGCACAGTACAACATGTGCAGGGGCCGGTCCTCAATATAGGCAGTCTCCTGCACCAATGCTGAGTGCAGCAGCAGATCTGATGCAGCTGCATCGAGAAAGGAAGGCGAGTGTTAGAAGTTGCTGCTGAGGGGCAGGGACAGATGGGGGTGCTTCCATCCCTCCCTAGAGTGTGTGAGACTGGTTTTCCATTGGAAAGGATTACTCCTCCAGATTATAGTCCCTTCTTCCCTACAAAGGGGTGGTCCAGAGCCTCCCTTTCCTGGCTTGCATCACCCTACCCTTCACTCACTCTCAGAACAGATGACTCCAGCAGTGAAGCGGGTCCCTGTCCTCTTGCAGGAGATGTGGGTGCCATGATGGGTACACTGGTCCAGGGACAGCTCAGTCCCTGTGCAGCGCACTCCACTCATCACCACCTCTGTTATATTTCCGGAGTCCCAGTACCATGTCTCCTGGGGACATATGGAGGTGTTTCGGTGAGGCCCCACGATCCAGCCTCCTGGGCTAAGGGACTCATTTCCACAGTCCTCTCTGCCCAAAACACAGGCTTTGGAGACAATGGCTTTGGCTCCCCTCTCCTTCCCACTCACCTGCAGGCCGTGGTTGGCGTAGCCCAGACCGAGTTGCCTACAGGCCACCATGGCCTCCAGTGTCCCCCAGTCATCCCCACAGATGAGGCCCCAGCGAAGGGACCCAGGTCCCCCTACTTGCACCTCGACTCGTCCCTCATGTCGGCTGCGGCCCCCACTGAGCCGGATCTGTAATGACACAGAATGGAAGTGTGGGGGAAGCTTTTGGAGTGGGGTGGTGGAAGTGTGCAGCAAGGATGTGGCCAAAGAGTGATTCAGAAGCACATAAAGAGCTAGCAAGGCTGGGCGCAGTGGCTCATGCCTGTGATCCTAGCTTCCCTGGGAGGCCGAGGTGGGTGTATAGCTTGAGCTCAGGGGTTCGAGACCAGCCTGAGCAAGAGCGAGACCTTGTCTCAAGGAAAAAAAATCAGCCGGGTGTCATGACTTGCGTGCCTGTGGTCCCAGCTACTCGGGAGGCTGAGGCAAGAGGATCGCTTAAGCCCAGGAGTTGGAGGTTGCAGTGAGCTGCAATGATGCCACTGCATTCTACCCAGGGTGACAGAGTGAGGACTCTGTCTCCACCACAAAAACCAAGGCAACTGGACGACCCTCCTCACAAACTTAAAAAAAAAAAAGCTAGCAAGTAGCGGGTTTGAGTGGGAGCTACAGGATGCCAGGCCCTGGGGCAGCAGGCTGGGGCGATCAGACTGCAGATTGGAGGTCAGGACTGAGCAAGGTGAGAGAGGCAGACTGAACCAAGGTGGAAAGTATGACTAACCTTGGCCTCCACCCCAATGTAGGGTAGGTTGCATCGGACTGCAGCATCCTGGCTATGGGAACAGTCATCAGCTGTGATGTTTTTGTGGGGGCACTTCCAGAGGGAGGGCTCCTGTCCAGAGCATCGAATTTCACTCAAGTGGATGGCACCCATGCCTATGGTCAGAAGTCAAAGATCAGGAGGTTGTAAGTAGGCCTTCATTGCCCGCCCAGGGGACTCCTAACCTGCCCAAGGAATGTATCCCCCAGGAGTGTGTACCTCCTCCTTCCCTCTCCCTCCCATCTCCATGCCCCCTCACCCTGCCCCATGCGGGCACCACTCAGAGCTTCTCGAGCACTCCCGAAGCCCAGCTCCCGACACACCACGCTGGCTGCCTGCAGGTCCCACTTGCGGTCACAGACTGTGCCCCACGTGCCAGCCTTCAGGACTTCCACCCGGCCCTCTCCAGGGTGGGCCCCGCCCTTTAGACGCACACGGGCCTATAGAAGAAAAAGACGTGCCCAACAGAGGTGAATGGAAACATCAGCATGGAGAGGGCTAAATAGACCTGGGAGATGAATGAGATTTTGGTGGGAGGGAGTGGGTGGTATCAGGTCTGTGGCCCACCCCCTGGAAGGCGCCTCTCTGTTCTCAAAGGTCAAGGCTGTGCTTAGTCAGGGGGTGGCCAGGCTAGGGGGTTCTCCACCTGGGTGGGAAAGGTCATAGTCACTGTCACACACCTCCCCCTGAGGCTTCGACTGTTGTTGCTTCCTCTGGCCACTGGACGCCGCGTAGAGAGGGCCTGGCACACAGCTCACCACCGCAGGGGCCCCCCCAGGGCACCTGGCGGTGTCATTGGCACGATAGAACTCCAGAGAACAGAGGGAGAGGTGGGCCTCCGTGCCCACGCACGCCACCCCATGAAGACCAAAGGAGTGTTGCTGCCGCTGGGCCAGCAGCCTGGGGGGATAGGAGTGAGGGGCAGTAGGGTAAAACAATGCTCCTGCCTCTTGGCCCCACACCCTCCTCCCGCTCCATGCCTCCAGCATCCCCCCAACCTTTCATGACCACTTTATCCTCTTCTTCCCCCCTTCTGTGTTTCCCTGGGGAGAGACAAAGGGATTGCTCAGTTTCCAGGCTGAAAGAGCCTCGACTACCCAGACAGGAGGGTCCTTGGGGACTTTCTGCAGCAGAAGAACCCTAAAGGAAGACTGGCTAGTCTTGACTTGCTTGAGAGAAACCTTGTCCCAAGTGGTTTCAGACTGCTGGCCCTAAAGGAAGCCAAGGCTAAGGCTGCCGTGCAAATAGGATGGGAATATACCCAGCTGGAAGAGATGGTCAGGAGGGAGTGGCTGATGTGAACAGGAAGCCTGAATAGCCAGGGTGAGCAGGTCCTTCTATTATGCTGAGACTGAAATAACTGAATGAGTCAGGATGCCAAGGACTGAGGAGGTCTTCAGTTTAAATGGCTTCTCAAAGGCTATACTTTCAGGGATCATTTCTATAGTTCCTTACTAGAAAAGCATCTCTGAACATGTAGAGCACCAAAAAAATTAAAAATGAAAAAATAAATGGCTTCTCAGAAGCCAGAGGGGCTTCCAGGCCAGAGACTCTGTAGGACAGATTATGATGGGCAGTCACAGGAAGAACAGACTAGAGGGTGGACACAGGAAGGACTGGTGCTGACATATGCAGGGCACACAAAATTTGAGGGAAATGTGACTAGAGAAGGAAGGTGGATGTGAGTAGCAGTGGCAAAGACAGCCCAGGGCCTGAGCTGAGCCATGTATGTTTTTAATGAGGTGGTCCATGCTCCTGCACTTTAAATATAACAGAGTGTCCCACAGCCATCTGAGCAGGAAAATGGGACTGAACTAGAAATGTTAAAGCTTGGAAGTGCTGCAGAGATGTCTGAGAGAATGAGGGGACTTGTTTATCAATATCAACGAAATGAGAGATGCAGTGAGGCATGTGGAGGAGAGAGATGCACCTCCCCAGAACAGCTGGGTGGAGCCCAGAGAGGAAGGGAAGCGGATGAGGCCCGGCACTGGAGGAATGGGCCTGTGAGGCTGATGTGGTTGTGAATTACTGAGTAATGTGCCCCATCATTTGATGTTAGAGGAAGGAAGGAATATGATGACTTGAAGCCATTGGCTAGGAAGACACGGGGAGGAGGAAAAGTTTATAAACAAAACAGACAAAGGAAGCCTGGAGACTTTACAGAATACCTTTGGAAGCTCAGGATAAATGGATCCTGAAGATCAAAGAGATCAGGCACTCTCCCAAAGTCCTGTTTGGCTGAAAATAAAAGTCAAAGAGGCCATCACAGGAAAAAGACATCTGTCTTCTAAACACCCTCCTCCCCTTTCCTTACAATGAACAAAATAAAAACGGCAGTGTGTACTTTAACATGGGGGTCAGAGAAGGCCAGAGTGTGGCCCTGCTGTGCACAGATGGCCCTAAGCTGGAAGGGCACTGCAAGAGCACTCCCAAGTTCTGAGCTCCTTTGAAACCACCAGAGGGAGAAGCTGGGGAATGAGGGTATCAGGGGACCAGGGCTGAGACAGGACCTTGCTGAGGAGAGGAGGGAAGGAAGCGGGGGACTCTCTCTACCTCAGCCCCTGCTGCAGAAGTTATCAGGGAGACTTTTAATGTGCAAACTGCCTTTAGAAGACAAGTTAGATGTAATCACCAGGGCTGGGGGCTTTCCACTCCCTTGAGTTCTGAAGGAGCCCAGGAGGAAAACTGTGGAACTAGGAGCCTAATTGTGTAAACTGAGCCACAGAGGCAGGGGCTGTCAATCTGACTCCATCCCTGGTAAGGTTCCAGAGGGGACCCCGAGTCTCACTCCATCTGGAGTAAGCTGGTAGCACTTATTTTTTAAAATGAATCAAATAAAAGTAGGATGGGAACACTGATCCCTTAGGCAAACTTAACCTCTTTGGAGAGAGGCAAGTACAGCGTCTGAAGAAGAAAAGCGCCAGATTATCTTCTAGAATTCACGGGGGGAGATAAATAAGCCTGTGGAACAAGAGTAGTCAGTGGATGAAAAAAACTCAAAAATCCTATGACAAGCATAATTTCTGAGACCAACATCCCCAGGCTGGCCGGCCTTAACATTTCTGTACATGATCTGGAAGGTGATTTGTAACAGCTGCTGCTCCTCCACCTCTTGGTCAGCTCTTTCAGCCAGACAGGCCTCTTGGCCTGACCACAGCCTGATTCCCCCATTTCATAACTCTGTGCTCCCCTCCTCTCCACCCAACCTGAGCCTTATTTACCTCTTGACTGGCCCCCTGCCCACTCGGGGTTTGGGTTTGACTTTAAGCTTGGTGATTGGTCTGCAAAAAGGAGAAAGAAGTTGGTGGAGGTAGTGGTTAGTGTGGCCCTGGAAAGGTGGAAGGTTCTTTTTCTGTTTCTGGGAAGGACCTTTCATGCAGAGTGTGGGAAGGGGCAAAGCGAAGGATGGCCAGATTCTCCCCATACACTGCTGAACACCACGGAACTGTATTTCAGGAACTCACACTGCTGGATTCAGCAATAGTGATGGGAAATCTAGTTGTCAATCCAGGTGTGGGAGAGGGGAGGGAAGAGGCAAGGTGAAGGGAGCAGAGAAACCAGGAATGCGGGTGAAGTAAGGGAGGTCGGGGAGGAGAAGGAATGCAGGTGGCCGAGGCTGGAGTCCAAGCTATTTGGGGAGAGTACAAAGATGGGAAGCTTCTCGTCAGCTGTTCTGCCATTATTTCCTCCTTGTTTTCCCAAAGATTGAAGCTTGCCCATCCCCATGCCTGCTCCCTTCACCTCCCCCAGGAAACGGCCATTTTTCCAGTCACATCCCTAATCCATCAGCTTGGGTTCTGGGATGGACATGGATAGGCTGCCATCCATCCATCCACCTCCTGGGGCCACAGGGGCGAGCAGGAGGTCCCAGGGCTCTTGCCCCTTTACCTTCCAAGGGGCTTGGGGCGTCGGGCCGAGGCTTTGGCCGCTCGCTTCCTCAACTTTCTGTGAGGATAAGACAATAGTAGTCAGGATCAGTGTAGAACCAATTGGAAAAGCCTGGTACAGCTAGGACCAGGGCAAGATTTCTTTTCTAGCGGTCAGAAGGGTTCCTGATGGCAGGATATTATAACATCAGATACTCCCAAGGCCCTACCCTTCATAGCTGTTTGGCTTCATAAGTGCATGACCAGGTGGGTGAGCAGCAGTGAAGTCCACGGACTCAGGACGGATAGTGTCCCTATACCAGGACCCTTAGAAATTAGCTAAGGCAGATGGGGACAAAGGACTCCTGGGTCCAGATATTTGTGCTAAACCTCAGCAGAGGGCTAAGGGAAAAGTTGTTGGGATTGTTAGGATTGCCAGACTGACCAAGCTAGGAGAGAGAACTAGCCTGGTCAAGCCCAGGGAGGCTGAATGTATCTTCTTATTCAAGAAAGGCTTTTGGCATGGTCCAGGCCTGAGGCTACTGGACCAGGACCAAGGACCAAGGCTAGATCTCCAAGGATGTTAACTTGGTTTGACTGTGGAGCACAAGGCGGGCTCCTTGGGATGACAGCACTGCTCAAGTTCCAATCCCAAATGCTTTGGTCATTCACAAACTGAGCTCATCTCCCAAATTTACTTGCAGGGAAATAAATCTTACTTCTTTTTAATTGGCCTAAATAATTGACTTATTTCATTCTTCAACAGGTTTCCTTAAGTCTAATGTCTTAATGGAAACTAGGAGCCTGTTTCTCCTCCCATTCTCCCTTTTATTTTGAAAACTTTAATTATGGTCACTTTTTGTCTTGTCCAACTGTGTATGGATGATGTGTCTGTTTTTTTAAATTTATGGAATTCCCTGTTATCATTTTTTATTTTTTTGAGGTAGAGTCTTACTCTGTTGCCCCGGCTAGAGGGCAGTGGCATCATCACAGCTCACCACAACCTCCAACTCCTGGGCTCAAGCGATCCTCCTGCCTCAGCCTCCGGAGTAGCTGGGACTACAGGTGCGCACCACCATACCTAGCTACTTTTTTCCTATTTTTGGTAGAGATGAGGTCTCGCTTTTGCTTAGGCTGGTCTCAAACTCCTGACCTCAAGCAATCGTCCTGCCTCGGCCACCCAGAGTGCTAGAATTATAGGCGTGAGCCACCGTGCCTGGCCTTTTTTTATTTTTTAAGAGACAAGGTCTCACTCTGTTGCCTGGCTGATGTGATTACAGGCATGAGCCACTGTGCCCTGCCGGTTATCATCTTACTTGTCCTTTCTTTGAACACGCTCCTGCTCTGCTGTTTATCTTGAAGAGTCGTATTTCAACATAGTACAGTTGGCTCTCTGTATCCATGGGTTCTGCATCCATGGACTTAACCAACTGCAGATTGAAAATACTTTTAAAAATTCCATCTGTACTGAACATGTACAGAACTTTTTCTTGTCATTCTCTAAACAATACAGTATAACAACCATTTACATAGCATTTACATTGTATTAGGTATTATAAGTAATCTAGAGATGATTTAAAGTATGTGGAGGATGTGCGTAGGTTATATGCAAATACTACACCATTTTATATCCGGGACTTGAGCATTCTCAGATTTTGGTATCCTTGGAAGGTCCTGTAAACACATCCCCAAAGATACTGAGGGATGGCTGTTTACTGTGTGAAGATGTACTGGGATTTTAATATACGTATATATTTTAAGTAGGTCAAAAGCTGTTTGGTACTTCCTGCCCCAGCTTCTTCCTGAGGATGTAGTTAGTTGGTCTATTTGTCAAAACATCCAGTATGTCCAACATTCCTACCAAAGAGTCTACAACTCTTGGGTCCCTTTCCTGAGATATTACTAAGAGTTAGAGCCTTTTGTTTTATAAATATGGTGTAAAACTTTTCCTCTAAATGTCTTTCAAATGTGTCTAAAATGTCTAAAATGAAATACACGTGGTGCCTTCTCTCACCAATCAACCTCGAAAGATCATCTTAATCTCTGGAGTAGTACTCAGAAAAATTTAGTATTATCTGCAAATTTAGAAGTACTTCTTCTTTAGTTATTTGAGGACTTTATATGGTAAGGTCCTTATATTATTTATATGTATACACACATATATAATGTTTCATACACAGATATATAAGAGTTTAGAACCTTTTATCTTATAAGGTATGAGTTATATTAATGACTTCATCCTTATTTAGGACCAGTGCTGATATTTTTCTTGATTACATTTCTTTATTCACAGATGTGCTTCTTTCTCCCTATCATTTGTTCCCCCCTTCAACCATCAAACATAAAAACCTATGTACATCTGCATATCCTCTTCTCAGTCCTCCCAACCATCTCTCTTCTCCAAGGCCACTCCCCCAAATGTTTCTGTATTCTACCTCTTATAATCCTTCTCTCTTGTACACAACTGCTCCTTCTCAATTGAATCCTTTAAAATATGTTCAAATCACTCCTACACACACCCACATGTGCGCGCGCACACACACACACACACACACGCCCTCTATCCCACATCTCTCCTCCTCTTCATAGCAAAATTTTTCAAGAGTTGTCAGTATTCACCATCTCTGTATCCTCGCTCCACTCCTTCTTTAACCCACCTCCTCTGGTTTTCCCTCCCCGTTACTCTGCAAACTTCCATGTTGTGAAATCCAGTAGACATTTTCAATCTTCATCTTATTGACCTCTCTGCAACATCTGACTCTGCTGCCCCCTCTCCTTCCTGGGCTGCCACACACTACAATAGCCTGGTTTTATTCCTATTTCTCATGGCTCTTTCTTGGTCTTCCTTGCAGGCTCCTCCCCTATCTGGTCATTTAAATTTTCGGAGCTCTGTCTTAGGCAATCTTCTCTTCTCACACCATATATGGTCCTCTCTTTATATGGTCTCATTCACACCCAACCCTGTATATTCCACTGCCTTCTTGGTGTTTCTAGGTAGAGATCTTAAAGTCATCTAAACTATAATGTAGGTCTAAAAAATAAACATAATTTTCTCAGCAAAATCTACTCCAGAAACCTAGGAGTCAACCTTGACTTCTCCCTTCCTTGACTCCAAAAGTCAATCAATAACCAAGCCCTGTCAATTTTACTTCCTCAATCTCTCTCCAATCCATTCATTCTTGCTCCCCTCCGAGCCATTCTCAGGAATGCAGTCAAAATGATCTTTTGGAGTCACAAACCTGATCATGTCATCTTACGGCCTTCCTCACTAAAACATTTCAATGAATTCCCAATCCTTTTATCACAAAGACCCAAATCCTTAACATGGCCTATAAGGTCTTCTGTGCTCTGGTGCCTAATTACCTCTCTCATCATTTATTCACCTTTGTCTTCTCAGCACATTGCATAGTGCTTGGCAAACAGTAGGAGTTCAATAAATATCTGTCAAACTGAAATGAACTAGAAGAATGACTTTATTTTTATTCTTTATTTTTGACATCCAGCTTGTACCAAGAAGAATGACTTCTTAAACAGCACTGAAGCTCTTACAGCCTCATTTTCATTACCTGTAAAGAGCAGTAAATAGTTCAATTACCTGTACATTCTTTTCCACTTCTAAAATTCTATGACTTTCACATGTTCTAGGGTGGAGCTACCAAAACAAGTTTCAAAATGATAGATACTTTTGATTTTCTCATTTTCTAAATCTTACTGACTTCCTCTAAAAGCCAGAAGATCCATTTGCTTTTCTTTAAGGGGGGATAGATCTGTTTATAACTCTCCTGCCTATCTTCCACAATTGCATTACCTATGAGAATGCTCCCTCTGCCTGGTTTGACCTGGAAAGATGATCCACAACACATTCCCACCACAGAATCTCCCAGACCCCTGTAATCTCTTTCCCCACTGAGAATAACCTCTGTGCTTAAGTGTATCTCCTTCCCCAGGCTTCATATCCCAGACTCAGTATGAGATTCCATACATACAGCAAATATGCCTGATCTCTGAAAATTACTTCAGACTCTGCATACCTAGCAACAAACTTCCCAAGGATGGCCCATCCCTAAAGCTAGTTCTTATTAACCTGAAGCCCTGAGATGCCTGATGGTACCATCCTTCTCTCAGGCAGCTTCAGAATCATTTTAGGTGTCTCTTCTCTCATTCTCTATATCCTATTAGTCATCCTGCATCTATTTCACCCCATCTTCCTGATCTCTTAATATTTAAGCTCCCCAAGGTTCAGTCCTTGGGCCTCTTTCTTACTCTCTCTTTTTAAAATTTATACTCACTTCCTTGGTGCTTGTTTCAGGCCTTCATATACTTTTATTCTACTGAACTCTAGAGTCCTAAATCCAATTTGTCTAACTGAGCTTCACCATTTCAATGTCTTAAAGCACCTCAAATTTAACAGGTCCAAAACCAAGTTCCTACCTTCCACCCCAGCCCCATCTCCACACAAAACATGCTCCACCCACTATGCTCCTTATCAGATGAGGCCAATTCCATACTTAGCTGAGACCAAAATGGAATGATCTAAACTCCTCTCTTTAACGCCACAACGACTCCATCAGCAAATCCTGTTGGCTCTACCTTCGCCAAGGTACTCGATCACTGTTCACCACTTTCACTGGTCATCTTCACTTTTCACATTCTTTACTTGGCTTTCAGGAGACAATTACCTTCTAACTAGCTCTGTTGCTTCTACAGCATCCGCTACTGTCTATTCTTAACAAAGCAGTGAAAGTAGTACTTTAAAAATGGAGGTCTGATGTCACACTTCTGCTCAAAATGTTTCTTTACTCACACAGTAAAAACCAAAGTCTCCCAAATAACCCTACATAATCTGGCCCCTCATTCTTTTCCTGTCACCTCCTACACTGCATCTCCTACCATTTTCTCCTTTGTTCCCTCAGCTCCAGCTACAATGGCCTCCCAGAGAATGACAAGAATGTCTTCACCCCTCCCCCACTACACACACACATACACACACTCCCCAGAATATTTTCATTTATGATCCCTCTTCCTGGAAATGTTTGTCTAGATGTCTGCATAGCTCGTGCCCTCACCTCCTTTAAGTTTTTCTCGAATGATGCCTTCTCAGAGAGGCCTTCCCTGACCATACTATTTAAAACTGTAAATTTCCCGGCTTTATTTTTACCCATTGCACTCTTTATCAACCTTACATTTTATATTTTTACTTACTTGCTTTCAGATTCTCCCCTAGTCCATGAGATCAGGGATTTTTGTCCGTTTTGTTCACTGTTGAATCCCTAGTGTCTACAACAGTACCAGGCACATAGTACGGTCTCAATAAATAAATATTGGACAAAGGAATCTCTATACCTTTGCTCATGCTATCCTCCTCACTTGAAACAACCACTATTTAAATCCTACTAATCTTTCAGAACCTGGTGTTTGGATTAGGAGAGGTAAAAAAACAAGCACAGAGAAAGAAATACAGCCCCAAGATGGATGATAGTAAAGGAGCATAGCACATAGTTGTTTTAATATAGTTTGAGTCTCCAGACCAGATAAAGTATATTCCTCAGGGCTGAAAGAACTTTCAGATGAGTCTCAGAGCCAAGGAAAAGAAAATTTGACCAAGTATTGAAAAGACTGGAGACTAGATAATGTACTGATTTCCAAAAAAAATAATAATAAAGAAAGAAAGGAAGAAAAGAAAAAAGGATCCCTCAATTTCTCAATCTACAGATAAGTAATATTTGAGCATAAGTTATTAAATAGGAAGTTTGTGAGCATTTAGGAAAAAATAGGGTGATCCTTAAAGACTTAAAAGGATTTAATAAAAATAGGCTCAAACAACTATGATTTCCTTTTTTGACAGGATTACTAAATTGGAAAGCTGGAAAATGATTGTGAACATAGTGTATCTTTTAGCAAAGAATAACAAAATCTGTAATTTCATTATAGATAAGAAATATATGTATAGATAAGGTGAAATGTTGGTTACACCATTGTTGTGTTCTGTTTCTTCCTAATTGGTTGAAAAAACATATTTTACAACTGATTAGAGGCTTGATGTAAATCTGGAGGAAATTTTGCAAGAGTTGGACTTTGGTTTTGAACAATTCAACGACGATTTTTATAGTCGTTCTTATGAAGTCAGAGGTACAGCTATCAAGTCTGTCCACCAAAGGTGGCTGAAAGGGATGACTGAACATCACATCAGGGCTCAAGATAATCTCATGGTATTATCATGGCTTTTTCATGGCTTTTAAATGATGGGATAAACTCAACACGTATTTAGGTTCAAAAAGGCTGCTCTATCAGTATTAAAGATAAGGGAAGCCTTGAATTGGTTTTAGGTGATTAAAGTTCAATACAAGCAGTGGGATGCTGCCCCGACAGAAAGCAAGGCAAACTCGACGCGTGCTTTAATCACAGTTGAGCATTACTGCAGTACCCTATCCTGATCGGACATCTGAAATAGTGTGCCCAGTGGAAAGCTATCTAGACGTCAAGAGGCTTTTCAGCAAAACTGATCTAAGGAAAAGCTTAAGAAAAAAGCATTTCTGTCCCGCAAAATAGAAAATTATAGAAAGACGGTGTAAAGATTTCCAAGTATTTGCCAGGCTCCCAATGGCTGTTTCTCCAAGAGACCAAATTAGACGCCCCAGGGAAGGGAGACGCTGTAAACACAGAACCGTTCGCCGGGGCGATTCGTTACCCCGGAAGCCGGCGGGCACACCAGCGCTCCAGGGCAGGTGGAGAGGGTGGGCGCCTCGCCAAGAGGCATTCTGGAAAACTTCCCCAGGAGGCCCGAGGGCTCGCGCGCCCACAGACTCGGCCTGGGCCGAGGGCGGGGCCCGGTCTGTCCCGGCGCCCTCCGGCCCCTCCGGGATTGGCCCCACGGCGCGGACACGCCGCCCCGCGGGCGCCGCCGGCCGATCCCGGTCCCCAGACCGCGGGCGCCCAGCTCCGCGCCGGACACTCCCAGGCGCCGCCTCAGGAGGCCGGCCGCGCCCTCGCTGCCCCGGGAGCGCGCGGGCCGGGCCGCGCCGGCGCCGTAACCGCCCGCCGGCCTGGGCGGGGCCTCGCGAGGCCGGCGCGCGCCCGGAGGCCCGAGGACCTGCCCGCTGACCCACCGCGCCCGCGAGCGCTGGGACGCGTGAGAGCCCGGCCGCGCTGCTCCGCATTGCAGAGCCCCTCCGGGAGCCCTTCGTGGCCCCACAAGATTTCCCCTCTCCGGCTTCGCAACGGTCTCCATATTTGCCCACTATTCCAGACGCCCGGGTTCCCCCGGTGCCCGGACCCTCTCAAAGGCCTCTCAACACCGTTCCTCAGCGAGCGCCAACCCCGTTCCCGCCATCCAGCCCCTCACCTGTAGAAGGCCGCGTTGACCCTCTTTTCGCCAGGGAAGCCGAGCATCCCGCAGACCACGTGGCTGTTGTGGGCGCTCCAGCCTTTGTCACACACTTGAGACCAGCCATCAGGAAGCCTGACCTCAACCAGTCCCTCAGTCACAGGCAGGGGCCGCCTGCCCCACCCGACTCCTGGTCGCAGTCGCACCTCCTCCACTTGCGGGTTATGCTCTACCTGAGGACGGGCCACAAGCAGAGGAAAGACTCCGAGTAGCACCTTTCATATGTCCTGTAAACCCAGTGGCGGGGTGGGACTGAGACAGGGCAGAGAAGAATGCCATGCCTGCCCTCAGTCTGGGGTGTGTGGACTCTCCTGCAACCACCAGGGTGGAGGAATATGCTGTGCTCTGAGAAATGATGAAGGGAGCTGAGGAAGGAGCACCCAGCTCTGCCTGGAGCAGGAGGGAGGACTTTACAGAGCAAGCGGCTTTGAAGGAGAAGGATAAAGAAAGAAGGGAGATGTTCCAGGACAGCAGGAACATCTAAGGAGACGGAGAGCACAGGACGCCCCCAGGGTGACCAGGCATGAAGTTGGAGAGGCTCATGTTAGGTTTTGTTCCTTGAATGCTAATGTTACCCTCCCCCAATTTTACAACGCCTAGGAACTCTATCATTTGCTTTTCCATGCCTCCACCAATCCAAAGTATCCCACGGGGCTGTATGGGATCCCCTACCTTCTGATCTCTCCTCTAACCACCCCACAGTCCTCTCTGGCTATCCTGGGTGGTGTGTCTGTCTATGTCTGTGAACTACAGACCTCGATGACATTGGAGTCCGTGAAGCCAGGAAGGCGCTGGTCCTTGCAGATGACCCCGGCGTCCTCATCATGGGTACAGTCACTGTTCCCCCAGCCCCGGGAGGCACATTCAGTCACACTCTGCTCAGTCCCACTGCAGCTCAAGTTGTCCAGCCAGATGCGGCCTGTGGAAGGGGAGATGAGGGGACAGAGAAGCTTGAGGAGGTAGGATGAGGGAGATGGGGAGGTTGGGGAGAGTGAGCATGGGGGCCTCACACTTGGCTATAACGATCCCATTTTTCTGGTATGATGGGGATTTTCTGGTGGAGAAGTGACAGGGGACCTTAGAGGGGAATAGGAAAGAGGGCATAAGATTGATGGAAAGTTGGTGGTGATCTGAGGATACTCAATTAGTTGATAGGGCAAATAAAAACCAAGGCTCAACCCTGAAGTTCTGGTCAGCCCTCATCCATTCAATGATAGCTACAACTAATCAAGTACCTATTGTGTGCTAGGTGCTCTGCCATGGTGTGGACATACACGATCATTCTTAGAACAGATCTGCCAGAGACTGTCTTATATGAAGAAACTAGGGTTCAGAGATGTTAAATAACTTGCCTAAGACCACAGAGCCAATACATGGGGGCTTAGGAGTTTGACCTATTGTGAGACTTGGAAATCTAAGATCCCTTCACCTCACCCTTGCATTCTCCCACATGCCTGTCCTGTCTGTGCTGCCACATAGCCCCTTGTTCTCTGTCTGGACCCTAATGAGTATCACTGACTTGCTCTCAGAATTGGGTGGAACCGCAAAGGTCATCTGTCCCAGCCATTGTGCAGGGACCCCTCATTCATATCCTGACAGGACTTACCTAGCTTCTGCTGGGACATCTACATCCTGACCCACCAGACTTTGTAACCATCAGAACGTCCTTGTGACTCTTGACTTTCCCCTAACAAATCTGATTCAGCCCTTCAATGCCATCCAGAAAAATCCCTCAGCCACATGATTGTCCTTCCCATATTTGAAGACAACCCTTATGTAATTGCTATCCAAGGCTTTTTGTTTCCATACCAAACCCCTTGTTCTTCAGCTATTCCTCCTAGAAACTTGGCTTCTGAATCTTTCATGTTTGGGCAGCTCTCCTCTGAATGTATTTCCATTTTCTACTGTCCCTCTTAAAATGTAGCACGCACAAATGACACTTTGTTCCAGAGCTGGTCTAGCCAGTGGGAATTGGGTGATCAACTGCAGGTTGCACTTGCTTCTGTCCATAAATCCCACCATGGGTCCATACTGTGTGAGCATCCTTAGGTCTCAAGGAGAATTTGCTCTTAAGCCCTCACCACCCACAGTCGTACTTGTCGACTTCAGTCTTGTCCTTAGTCAGTTCTAGCTTATTAGTTTTAGCTCTGGCCTGTAACTTGATTTTGTCAGCTGCATTATCTGTGATCCCTTCTGTCTTTGGGACATCCAGACTTTTACCTGCTCTGAGCTTCCCATGAAACCAACTGCACTTTAATCATACAGGGCTCACCTGTATCTGGGCTGTTTTTGCTCATGGCTTTGTAGAATAAGACTTTTGTAGCAGAAAGGAACTAAGAGATCACCTAGTCATTTTGCACACAGGGCATCTGAGGTTCAGAGAAAGCACTGACTAGCCTAAGGTCACACAACTCTGAGAAGTAACTATGTTGATTGGTTTGTCATCCATAGGTTTACCTGACACTGGCTGTTCTTGGAGTCCTGTGTCTCTGTGGCTGTGCCATCCTGGCCTTCCTTCTCCCTGCACTTAGACCACACTTAGGTAATACCTAGGCTATGCCTGGATCATTGCTCACCTGTTCCAGGGCCATATTTGGCACTGTGGGTCCAGCCTGTGGCCTCTGTGAAGCCCAGCTCCCGGCAGAGGATGTGGGCAGCCTGCAGCGTGAAGTCATCATCGCAGATGGTGCCCCATTCACCAGCTCGCTGTATCTCCACGCGGCCCTCGTAGGGCTTCCTGGGGAAGCCAGCCAGCCGGAACTGCAACCCGTGGCTTCCGGCCCTCTTCTCAGGGCCCGTGGAAGGGGACGGAGACCCCAAACACAAGCTGCACAGCAGGCACAGCTGCAGCCCCCATGGGCTCCACTGCCAGACACTGACAGGTCGCATGGCAGGGAAGGCCTGGGTGCCCCAGAGAGAAATCACGTGTGAGAGAAACAGATTGAGCAAGGCCCAGAGTCAGAGAGAGAGAGAGAGAGAGAGGTCATGAAAGGAAAACACTGAGTAAGACCAGAGACACAGAGAGACAGTATGAGAGAGAGACAGTGAGAGAGAAACACATAGTGAATAAGGGCAGGGACACAAGTCAAAGAGGCAGAGATAAAACAGTGATTAGAGACCAAGGGTCAGGGAATGGTCAAGATAAAGAGATAGAGACTGAGCAAGAGACACCCAGAGAGGAAGACCCAGACAGGATGTGAGAGGAAGGGGGACTGTGGGAACGAAAGGGAGAAAACCAAAAGAGACAGAGGAGAGAGAGAGAATGTTGAAGATGACAGAAGGTGACAGGGAAAGAACCAAGCACACAGTAGTGGGGAGGGAGGGAGAGAGGCAGGCAACAGGTGAGGAGGAGAGGGATTGACAACAGCCAAGGGTAGATGTGGGAGGGACCCAGATGACCCCATTTAGCCAGACAGAGGACAGACAGCTGTACTGATTGTGGAGAGGGGCAGGCAAGGGGGCCCTAGGAGACCCTTGGATCTCAGATCCCCTGAATGGGAGTCAAGGCCAGAGTCCTATCTGGGCAGATTCCCAGGCAGGGAGGGTGACACCAAAGAATGTGTGGAGAACCCCCTGCACACTGTCCCTGGCACACAGGCTTTCAGATGCCCTGCAGGGTCAAGGAGCCCAGGAGGGCCAGGCCTCAAGCTGGGCGGAGGGTGGGGTGGGGTTGTCTGAGCCTCCTGCCAACTCCACCATCACTGTCACCGGGCAACCGGAGGCCAGGGCACTATGGGCTCCTCAGCCAAGGCCTGCTCTGTCTGGGGCTGAGAACAGCCCCTCCACAGTGAGAGGCCGCCCTGAACATGCTTCCCCCAACCCAGACAAACAACCCAACAAGACAGCTTTGTTCTGGGGACATTTTGGCTTGGGGGCCCAGGGGTAGGGCCTCACAGAGGAGCCCTCAGCCTTTGGGCTCCCCTGCCTGCCCTTTTTGGAACACCCGGCTGCAGCCCCCACCCCCGGTATCTGCCTCCTCTCTCCACTCTCCTTGTGTCTCACTCCCCTTTGACAATAATCAAACTCTCAGTTGGTTGGCTTCCCCTCCCCTCGACTCCATCCCACACCACCCCATTTCCCTGGTCCCTCTCCATTCCCAACTCCCCCTACCTTTGGCTGAGCAGGACCCTAAGGGCTGGGAGAAGAGTCCTGGTCCTGGAGACCAGTCCTAGGACTTCCAAAAAAAAGTCGTCGGCTAGGGGAGACTGGACCCCCCTTCTCTCCCCCCTCTCTCTTCGTCCCTCCCACATCCCCTAGAGCCCTCCCACATTCCGCCTTCTCCCTCCATTCCTCCCCAGCCAGTTCCCTCCTTTCCACCTCCTGGTCCTCCCCTCCCCCGTGGAGCTGGCCGCCGCTGCGCCCCCTCCCCCCACCCTCCTCCCCGGGCCATCCTGGTCTGCTCAATGAAGCTTTCTTTTCCCGCGGGTTGGAGGCTGGGCAGCTGCGGTCAGGGAGCTGACATGCAAGCTGCCACGGGGCGGCGGCCCCTGTGGCGGCGGGAAGGCTTCCAGCCCACGGCCCCCAGCCCTTCCTTTACGTCCCGGGCTCGGCGGAGAGTAAACAGCCCAATTCGGGCGGGGCTGGGGGCGGGTCCGGCCTGGGCAACTGAAGCCCAGAAGGCCCACTTGGCCTCTGCGGTGCCCCAGGGAGCGGGCAGGCACTTTCGGGGTGATGTCACAGCTTTCGCTCTGATGTCACTCTGGACATATGACATCACACACAGCCCCCACGCCCAGGCGCCAGGGCCCTCTGGCTGAAACTGAAAACCTTCTCCCAGTGGAGCAATTTGTGTGCCCCCAGGGCTGTGGTAGGGGCCTGGAGGTGATGCACCGCCCAGCTTATCTGGTGACCTCTACCCCTTGTCTCTTGCTCCGGTCCCCCACCCCACGCCACCCGGTTTCGGCCCGCGGGGGCCGGGGGGAGGGGCAGAAACGCCTCGGGCGGGCCAGGCCCCTCCCCCGCCCCGCCTCTCGCCCTCTGGGCCAGGAAGCGCGGAAGGAACCTCCGGGGGCCATGGACGGAGCTGTGATGGAAGGGCCTCTCTTTTTGCAGAGTCAGCGTTTCGGGACCAAGGTAGTGGGGGGCAGGCGATGCTGAACCCCATCTGGGCTGGTAGTGGGTGAAAAGGCCCAGAAATAGGGAGGGGGCTGGCAGCAGGTTGGAGCGCGGCGCCGGGAGTTGGAGAGCCCCGTGAGGTTCCCGCGAAGTTGCTTTGCACACTCCTGAGAAGCGACTACAGTCTCTGGGTATGCCCTCCCTGGTCCTGGGGAGACGGAGCAGCAGCATCCTGGGGAAACTTCGCTCCCCGTCGGAAAGCCCCAGATCCCAAATCGGCCTGCGCCACTTCTCCTTCCCTGTCGGGGCCCGGGCCGCCCGCGCACGCCCGCTCCCTATCCAGCGTCTCTTGCTCTCTCCCTAGAGGTGGAGGAAGACCTGGGCTGTACTCTACCCGGCCAGTCCCCACGGCGTTGCGCGGCTCGAGTTCTTTGACCACAAGGGGTCGAGCTCTGGAGGTGGCCGAGGGGGCTCGCGCCGCCTGGACTGCAAAGTGATTCGGCTGGCCGAATGTGTGAGCGTGGCCCCCGTGGCCGTGGAGAGCCCCCCTGAGCCCGGCGCCACTGCCTTCCGCCTGGACACTGCGCAGCGCTCGCACCTGCTGGCGGCCGATGCGCGGTCCAGCGCTGCCTGGGTGCAGACGCTGTGCCGAAACGCCTTTCCGGTGAGGGGTCAGGGCTGCCAGCGAGGGGCCGGGCGCAGTGGGGGCAGTTACAGAGGCAGAGAAACGGGGCTGGCTCAGACCCCTGAGAGCCGCGTTGAGGGAATTATAGGGTCCTCAATGCTCTCTTTCTACTACAGAAAGGCGGCTGGGCTCTGGTGCCTGCCGAAAACCCACCTAAGCTTTCTGCCCTGGAGATGCTGGAGAACTCCCTGTACAGCCCCACCTGGGAAGGTAGATGCCTGAGAAGCCCAGGCAGGGATGGAGTGGGAAGGAGTGCCTTTGGGAAGCGGGTGGGTACCGTGGGGAAGTAGGAAGTCCTTGAAATCTGGCTTCCAATGGAGTACTTGGACACTCTGCTCCTGAGACTTCCCGGTCCTTACCCCTGCCCCCTGTCAGTTGTTCATCTAATTGTGCATTCCTTCCAGGATCCCAATTCTGGGTAACCGTGCAGAGGACTGAGGCCGCCGAGCGCTGTGGCCTGCATGGCTCCTATGTGCTGAGGGTAGAGGCAGAGAGGCTGACTCTTCTGACTGTGGGGGCCCAGAGTCAGATACTGGAGCCGCTTCTGTCCTGGCCCTACACTCTGTTGCGTCGCTATGGCCGGGATAAGGTGCAGGGGCTGTCAGGGAGGAATGTCAGGGAGGGCTTATTGGGTTGGGTAGCTGTGGGTGGGTTAGGGTAGGACAGTGGGGGGGAAGCTCTGACCTTTGGATCCCCCTTCCATTCCTACCCCATGATCCCACCTCCATCCCCAGGCAGTCTCTTCTTTGTAGGTACCCTAACTAGTTCAGGCCCTGTGACTAACCTCTGATGGCTCCTGGTAATGTGTTTCCCTCCACACTCTCCTCAGGTCATGTTCTCTTTTGAGGCCGGCCGCCGCTGCCCCTCGGGCCCTGGAACCTTCACCTTCCAGACAGCACAGGGAAATGATATCTTTCAGGCAGTTGAGACTGCCATCCACCGGCAGAAGGCCCAGGGAAAAGCTGGACAGGGGCACGATGTTCTTAGAGCTGAAGCCCATGAAGAGGAGGTGGTGGAGGGGAAGTTGGCTTTCCCTCCTGGCCCCCAGGAGTTCCTGGGCAGCCCCCCAGCCCTGTATGCTGAGCCCTTAGACTCCCTTCGAATTGCTCCAGTCCCTCCCCAGGACTCCCTATACTCAGACCCCTTGGACAGCACCCCTGCTCGGGCAGGGGAGGGGGTACAGTTGAAGAAACCTCTCTACTGGGACTTGTATGAGCATGTACAGCAGCAGTTGCTGAAGGCCAAGCTGACAGACTCCAAAGAGGACCCCATCTATGATGAACCTGAGGGCCTGGCTCCAGCCCCTCCCCGGAGCCTTTATGATCTGCCTCAGGAACCCAAGGATGCATGGTGGTGCCAGGCTCGGGTGAAGGAGGAGGGCTATGAGCTCCCCTACAACCCTGCCACTGATGACTATGCTGTGCCACCCTCTCGGAGCACAAAGCCCCTCCCAGCTCCCAAGCCCCAGGGCCTGGCCATCCCTGGACCTGGTACCACAACTGGCAGTGGCAGCAAAGGTCACAGCTCAGACACTGTCCTGTATAGCCAGGTCCAGAAGAGCGGGGCCTCAGGGAGCTGGGATTGTGGGCTCTCTGGAGTAGGGACTGACAGGGCTGGGGTCAAGTCAGAGGGTTCCACCTGACAAGTAGAGCAGGGCTGGGGTTGCTGATGGGAGGACCACCAGAGGTGGCTCCAGGGATCAAAGAAACCTGTTAGAACCAGTGGGAACCAGAGGGCGGGAGGGGCCTGTGTGACTAGAGGAATCAGGGGAGTCAGGGAAGGACGATCAATCCCAGGAAGTCCTAGGAAGTAGAAGAGATGGTAGGGCTGAGGGATGGGTTCTGGGGAGCATCAGCACCCCAAAGCCATCCCTTCCCCACTTCCCAAAGGAAGGGACAGCTGCTGGACCAGGTCTGTGGAGTGGTACTTGATCAGAGTGGGTACAGTTTGAGGGGCCTGTGTGGAAGCCATAGGGAAATGCTGGATTGTGCCAAGTTCCTTACCCTTGCATTGTTCTTTGCCAGAGATATATTTAAAAACTTTTAAATTCTCATTAAAGTCAGCTTGGGTTTAAGAGGTCTGTATGTGTGAATAGACAAAGAGGGGACACAGTGGCTGGGTGGGTGTGGAGAGGATCAAGTGGAGAACCAGGAATGTGCTGGGAGCCACGGATAAAGGAAAGGGCCCCAGGGAGGGGAGGTGAGCGTATGGCACATGGTGGTTCAGAGCCTGGGTGGTCAAGTCGGGCTGGCCTGGGCTGGGCTCTAGCTCTGTGACCCTGGGTGAGTTGTAGAACATCTGCAACTCACAGTTTCCCCTGCTGTCCCTCTATAAAATAGGAAAAATAATAATGGCTTCCACCTCACGGGGTTGCTTGTATGAAATGAGATAAATTTCTCAGGTACTTAGTGTAATTTGAAGCACAGAGTAAGCATTTTTTTAAAATGGTAGCTATTATTCTGTGAATGGAGCAACAGGAAGGTGGGCATGGTGTGGGGAGAGGGGAATAGGAAAGGAGGTCTTTTTCACACCATCCTTTCTCCTGCTCTCAGCTGTGACAGCCCCTGCCCTCCAACACACACACTTTGCATGTAGGTACCAATCACCAAGCACTTGTCTGTTTGGAGGCTGAAGGGAACCACGGCGTGGTGGGTGTCCTGGGAAGGGCACAAGCTCTGGAATGAGGCTTGGAATTCAATCCTAGTTGTTTTTCATGAGCTCTGAAAACCTCATGCTTGTTCCTGAAACCCACTTTCCTGAGGGTGACCTGACCTCATCCACCTGCTTACACAGAGCTATAAGAAGAAATTCTGTCTGAGGATTAGGATGGGGACAACAACAACAACAACAACAAAAATTCTGGTCATGGGAATGCTCCTAACAATGATGTAGGGCTACTGGGTGTTTAATCTTCATCTGTATTAACAGTATCAAATGATCCAAAAGAAAATGAGAGTCCCTGCCAGAGAAGGGACAGGCTTGGGTGTGTCGCTTCTGGCCTGAGGAGTGAGGCCATAGCAGCACCCAGAACAAGAGGGAAAGGCTCTGTTTCCCAGACAGTCTGAGCTCACAGAGGCTCAGGTGGATAGAAGGCAGGTGTGACCACAGATAGCCACTGTGTGAGCATTAGCATGGATATGGTTAAGCAGGGCAGCTGGACTCTGGCGCTGGTGACTTAGGGCCCTGAGGGATACTCCTGCTCGGAAGGCAGGAAGAAGGCTTCTGAGGGAGTTTTGTTGGCTGCTGGCATCTTGTGGGCTCTTCCTGGGGCAGGAGTCATAGGCAGGGGGGCCACTGTGGCTCGAACTCGGTTGGTCTGCAACTGCCCAGCCTGCAAAGAGAGCAACCACGGTTTTTTCTAAAGACCAGAGTTCCTAAGCTCCTAATCCTGGCCCCTGTTGGGCTTCTTGTCCTAACTCCTTCATAGTCCCATCTATGGAGTGACAGCCTCAAGGCCCAGGGTGGTGATCATGGAGTCCCCTGGGCTTCAGCCTCAATAGGGCACGTCTCCTTGCCAGTGTCCCTCCTCTGTCAGCTTGCCCATCAGCTAACTTGTGGTGGGCTCTGCTCCCTCTTCTAGATTGACTGTAGTTTGGAAGCATTCTTTTCCTGTAATTTTAGCTAAGACAAAATAGGAGTTTTTCTAAAGGCTCTGTTACTGATGAACTAGGAAGAAACTAATAAGGGCAAAAAGGAAGCCCAAATATTATAGAATATGGATCTCATAAAAATACTTCTCCATCCTCAATTACTCTTCTCTCTTCCACCCTTATCACTGGAACTACTAACTTGGTCAGCCTCCCTTTCCTTATCTGTAAAATTAGGATAACACTTCCCTTGCAGGGATGCTGTGTGGATTAAATGAGAAAAATATATGTGAAAGTGCTTATCATATAACCTGGCAAGTGACTGGTGCTCTATAAATGTTCATTTCCTTTCCCTTGGGCATTTCTTTTCCCACCTTCCCTTCAGCTTTTTCTTTCAAGGAGAGGGCTGTGGTTGTAGTTCCTGTGTAGCCAGTTTGCTTAGTGGGACAATGTCTGTTAAGTGACTAATGAGTTATCATAAACACTACAATTAAAACACCTAAACATTTTCCTATGTAAATGCCCATGCAGAGCAGCCTCCCTACCCAGTAAGGGTTCTGATTTCCTTTGTCTGTGTCTTCCTCCCTGTTGGCCTGGTTCTCCCCTCACCTGGAGGAGGGCTACTCCCTTGGATGGGGGTGGTGTTGGGGCTGGGGGAGGAGGGCTGTCTTGGACTCTGGGCTGAAGGGATGAAAGGAAGGGCAGGGAAGGAAGGGAGCTGTACCTTTCTCAGGGCCCGGCTCTGCCAGCTTGGGTGGTGCCGCCCCTGAGGCTTGACAAATGTGCTACTCAGGTGTGAGTACAGGTGGCTCCAAACCTGCAAGGGGTTGTAGGTGGGCTCCAGCTCCAGGCTGTCCAGCACGCTCTGAGGAAAAGAGAGGAGGGGCCTTACCCAGGGAACTTGAGGTCATAGAACACAAGATGTCAGGCAGAGACCCTTGAGCGTGAGAGGCTGGAGGAGGTGTGAAGCCCCAGGGCTGCCAGGAAGGCTGTGAAAAAGATGCTGTCCCACTGGGTGTTCTGGCCGAGGTCCCAGTGCTTGTGAAGTAAGTGTCAGGCAAGGGTAGAAGAAGTGGGAGCAACCCCACGTGATTAGGAACACTGAACACTGTGGCCCAAGGAGTGTGTCCAGGGGTTCTGAGCTGGGGCTGGAGCATCGTGAGGGTTACAAGGGATCCAGTGTGAGTGCTGAGGGAGGGTGTGTGCGAGGGTTACACAGCTGGGTGGGGGTGCTCACAGTCTGCAAGGTGAGCATACAGAGTTCTCTGCCTGCAAGATGAAGTGAGCTAAGTGTAAAGGGAGAGACACAGGAGCACAGCATTCCTGAGCAGTCAGATTTTCCTGGCCACAACATCCTGTGCCAGAAACCACTGGCCCCAAAGTGAGACGCTGAGCGATCCATGGCCACTCGTGCCCACCTCTCACTGTGTCTCCGCAGCTGCCAAGCCGAGAGCATACAATCCCAGGCCTTGTCCTTTCTGCACATAAGCCAGTGAGCCTTCAGCGATGTGGTTCCAGTTCTCCCTGCCCAGAAGCCACCCCTCCCACCCTCAGCCTGGGGAGATCAGCAGAGGAAATAGAGAACCCAGATCCAAATAATGGAGGAGGGGGCGCCTTCAGAGCTGTTGGAGGAGGAAGAGGAGGAGAAAATGGCTTTCAGAGCTGTTTGCTCCGTTGCATCTGAGTCTCATTTTGAAGCCCTTCCTAATCTGGGTACCTACATTGCCTGCCTTTTCTACTTCTTCTCAGTAGAGAAGAAGTTCTACAAACAGATGCACACAAACACAAGTATACACACATGC
Source organism: Daubentonia madagascariensis (assembly GCA_023783475.1). Lineage (NCBI taxonomy): Eukaryota > Metazoa > Chordata > Mammalia > Primates > Daubentoniidae > Daubentonia > Daubentonia madagascariensis. Next base: position 631,624 of record JAKFHU010000633.1, read on the forward strand.
ACACATATAATGCAGAGAATTAGACCCACAGGAACACACCATCACACAGACGTGCATGTGTATGTCTTTACGTACACACGCTGCCACCAATGTAGAGACTCAAGCACATGCACACTCAGGGACACAAAAATAAACATGCCAAGACAGGAAAACCCACACAAAGGCTCCTATTTGTTTGTCATCACCTTTTACTCCCTCCTCCTTTCTTCTTCTTTCTGCCTTCCACTGCCTCTTGTCCTTTCCCTTCTCTCCCTAATGTGCTGCTCTCCCTTTTCCTACCTCAGGGTCTCCTCTCCAGGGTGGGAGCGGGGATGGAGCTGGGGGCAGGAGAGCCAGCCAGTGCAAAGACAAAGCCAGACCAAACCAAAGGAGAATCAGTGCATCACCCAGAGCTGGAACTGCCTGTACTGCGGCCTCCTCCCCTGCCTCCACCACCCTTGCCTGCCATCAGCCCTCCCTTCTATGACACTTTCCGTTTTTCCTTTGCAGCTAGCTTTAATCAGATTTCGGGGGGGGGTGTGTCTTATGCTTCCCCCAGGATGGCTCTAATTCCCAGTCACTTATACCAAGGATCTTTTTGGTTTTTTTTTTTATTTTTAAAATTTTGTTTTTTAGAGACAGGGTCTTGCTCTGTTGCCCAGGCTGGAAAGCAGTGTTGTGATCACAGCTCACTGTAACCTTGACCTCCTGGCCTCAAGCAATCCTCCTGCCTTGACCTTCCAAAGTGCTAGGATTACAGGCATGAGCCATGGCACCCAGCCTCAAGGACCCTTTTCTCTTCCACTTCTCTCTTCTCAAACCTCGTTTCCCTCAAGCCAGTCTCCCTCCCACTTCATTCCTTACCCTGCTGCCTTGATCTAAGCTCTTACTTCCTTTCTCCAGCCTCACTTTCTCACCGTGCTTTCTCCTCTTACCCTCTTACCACACTCCTCTGCTGCCCCATCCATTACCTCCTGGGCCCACTCCTCTCCCTCATCCCTTTTTTGAATTCCATTCTCTTCTCTCCCCACTATCTGTCCCATGACATCTGGGCTCCACTTGCCTCCACAATGTTAAGGCTGTCATCAGGTGGGTCCTCAGGTAGCAGGGGGAAGGGGTTGGGCAGTATCAGTTCTCGTGTGGCCACTGCCTTCACCAGCAGTGTGAGGGAGCGTGATGGTACGATCACATAGGAGGTGCTGACAGGGATTCTCTGGCTGTGTCCTGGGTTCAGGAGTTCCCCTCTGGCCAACAGTAGCCATTCTCTTTTCTGAAACAAGGACATACATAAATACTGTTCATCTTCAGTCCTCGGCACGTTTTGAGGATCGATCCCAATTGGGGCTTCCCTGAGTTCCTCTGGGGGTACTGGGGAGGGCTGAGCCATTTCACTTTGGCCCTGGGAGGGGGGGCTCCTGCCTGTATCGCCAATACCACAAGGTACCGCTCTTCCTCCCTGGTTGGGGATGTGCAGAGCGAGTACACAAAAGGCTTAACAATGGAGAAACAAGTTGAGAAATGCCCTGAAGTAGGTGTTAACCCCAGAGGGGGCTACCACAGTCAGTGGTAAATGCGGACTTTAAGAATTATAATTCTTAAAAACAGAGTCTTGAAACTGAGACTTGTATGGGGTGTTGTGGAAATTCAGGTCTTATTTTGAGGGTGATAAAGTCTGGTTGTGTTGCTAACGACTGCAGTTAGAATGGGCTGACTGGGAAATATCCCTGGAATGCCCAGAGAGGGTTAAGAAGGTGGTGAAGTGGCCTGCACAGAGAAGGAGGAGGAAAGAGCAGGGAGAGGAAAGCTGTGGTGCGACAAGGAGGCAGGTGGGATACAGAGTCCTGGAGATCAATTCAGCCAGTCACAGGACAAAAAGCAGGGTCAGAATTCTGGGGGCAGAGACTCTGTGGATGAAGGGTACAGAGGAACAGATGGTAGAACTTTGCCACGTGCCATGGAGATGACAGAAGTTAGCACTTGGGTCAGAAGAGACAAGCAATTTTCTAAGCAGATTTTGTAGGTGCACCCTTTTTAAATGAGGCATGGAAATGAGGCAATTTTCTGTGGTGGTTTTTCAAGGAAAACCACAGAACTCCAGGAAATATGGAGTCAGAACTGTTACAACCATCTGTAAATTATGTCCTCTTGCTAGGGATGATCATCAGTTACATCTGCTGCAAAGCGTAACAGTTTCCCTGCTACATAAGATGAAAGAAAACACACTAGTTCTACCCACTCTAACTTATATGAAAAGTTGGAAGAAAATAATATAAGAGGAAAGATAATAAGTGAAAAAGATCTTAAGGGAGAAGAGGAATATCAGTGTCTTGTGGAAGACAAGTAGACAGTGACACAGTGAGGCAGAAAATACCTGCTATAGCATTAGAGTTATACCCCAGAGGGAATGTGCTGGAGTGGGGTGGGGGTGATCTGAATACTTTAGAGCAGTGTCATCATTCTGTGCAGCATGCAACTCTGAGGAGGTCTGGTAGGCACCAACAAGGGGTAGGAAACCTGTTAATGTCTCCAGGAAGAAGAGGTGTATACTATTCCTGTGGTTGGTGACCTCTTTGTAGGGTGGGACTTGACTGATAATTCTGGAGGCACGATGCATCCTCACCAAAAGGGTTTGGGAGAGGGGCAGGTGATTTGGGCATGGGAAAATTAATCATCATAATTATAATCACAAATATTAATAGAATGCTGATCAGGCACTGTGAAAAGAGCTTTACAGGTTCCTTCAGAAGTTCATGCTTTCTTAACATTTTGCTCATCTGGAGATGTGCTGTCTTCTTGAAGAACAGAACCAAAATATGATGGAAAGTCTGCCTGATGCTTACCAAACCCATCAAATTGGAAATAAATGATATAGAAATCATGGTGTATGTGTGCATGGGGGGAATCTGCCCCTGCTCTGAGGACATGGCTTCTTTAAGCCAGGAAGGGATAACTAGGAAGTTGCAGGGCATTCCATTTCAGTTGGCTCAAGTAACTTTTGTGATGGGGCTCAGGATTTGGATTATTATTATTACTTTTTACTCTTCTATTTTTACAGTGATTCATTCATGCACTAGTTTGTGAATTTGTTTATTAAAAAATGTACTAAGTGCCTATTATGTTCTAAGCACTAGGTGTGGGTACATAAAAAATCATTAGATATGTTCCTTGTCCTCTTGGAGTTTACAATATAGTAAGGGAAAGGTTTGTAAACTAATGTTTGTCTAAGACTTAGGATGACCAACTGTTCTGGTTTGCCCATTTTTAGCACTGAAAGTCCTGTGTCCCAGGAAACCTCTCAGTCCTGGGCAAACTGATATGGTTGGTCACCCTTCCAAGACCTGACTGAGCATGGACTGTCTTGCCACTGTGGTAAGATACAAGGGGCTAAAACTATGGCAATGTGACATTTCTTGCACCTCAGTGTCAAGGAACAGATTCACACCTGCTTACCCTTTCATAATAAAAACCCTCAACAAACTAGGAATAGAATGGAACTTCTTCAACCTGATAAAAACCTCTATAAAAAACCCACAGCTAACCTCATATGTAGTGGCAAAAGACTAGATGCTTTGCCCCTAAGATCAGGAATAAGACAAAGATGTCTGCTCTTGCCACTTCTATTCAACGTTGTCCTGGAGGTGTGCTGAAGACCAGAAGGCCATCTCCCACATTTTCTGGACTGTGCTAGACCCCTGGGATTCTGGGCATGACCCTAGGATTCTGGGTATGACTGTATGACTGTAGGGGGAGAGGCACCCATAAAGACATGAATATATCAACATCCTGGCACTTGGGAACTAATATTTCCTAAATTTGATTTAGAAAAATACAGTAATGTGACATTTCTCACATCAGAGAGCCATGGTGCAAATTCATACTGCTTATCAGTGCTATGAAGGTCAAGATAAATGTGGCAACAGGTACATGAGTGGGGAAGGGCAAAAAAGATGAATGGAGGCAGGCCGTGGTGGGAGCAGGAAAGGCTTCATAGTGAAGGTATTTAAGCAGTACCTGGAAAACATAGAGTAGATATTTGTCAGGTGGACAGAGGCAAGGGGAAGGGAGCAGCATGAAAAAAGGTGTGGAGGTGTGAAAAGGTTTAGCATGTTTGGGGAACATTTAGTAATTTATTAGTGTGGCTGGAGTGCAGGATGGAAGGGGCATGGTGAAAAATGAATCAAGAGAAATAGACAAGGCTGGAAGGGCATGGGAAGCCCACGACCCATGCTAGCCTGCTGTCCTAGCATCTGTCTCTTTCCCTTGCAGACTCTACACTCTAACCTCATTCTGTTCTTCTTTTTTTTTTTAATGGCTCCTGACCTGCCATCACCCCATTCTCAGCTTGGATTCTTGGTCTTGACTCTTAGCCTGTATAACCAAGGACTTTCCGTTTCCCCACCCAGTTACAGCCCAACCAGCTCATTGCCTGTGTACTTAGACTCCTGCTGGACACATCCTGGCTTGAATTCTGTCACTTCTGTGGCCAATTAGGGCAGACATTGCCCGTAAAGCTCTGGAATGTGTCTCCAGAGACTCTGACATTTTAAGTAGGAAACTGAAAGACCTAGGTGGTATTTTCATTTCTTTCCTAGTTCACACAGACATGACTTTGTAAGAGAAATGAGGATGTAGAAAGTGAGTCACTAGCTACATAACTGGGACTACACAGCAGGATTTGGTAATTGAAATGCTATTTTCCTGGCAATGGATAGAGTCATCTCATAAAGACAAGGAAAAAATTAATTTTATTTATTTATATGTTTATTTCCTACCACATTCCACAGTTATGCCAGTTCAGAAAAATGCAACAGCATAAAAAGATAAAATAAATAATAATAATTAATAAATAAATAATTAAGGGGACTGGGCAAAGGAAAAATAAGGGTAGGGCAATAATAGAGCCAGGATTAGATAAGCTCACAGAAACATAATACAAACCACCCAGTTTTGCTAGAAGGGAGCCCCACAGCTTTTCCTGATAGAAAGTGTGGAATAAACTGTCTTGTGGATCCTTACTACTAGTGAATATGTACTTCTGAATCAATATGATAATGAATTTCATGTGGCTGTAGAGAGGTTTAGAGTTTGGGCCCTGAACCCAGCCTTTCTGGGTTCAATCCTGACTCTAAGACATTTACTCTCTGGGCCTCAGTTTCCTCATCTGTAAAATAAGGATAATAATTCTTACCTCATAGGATGGTTATGGGAATAAAATAAATTAATAGTTGAGAACTGTGTCAGGTATATGGTAAGTACCATGAAGTATTAAATTTTTAAAATTAAAATACATTTAATTATTAATGTTTATTCAAATTTGTTAAATTAAAAATAACTGAATAATTCTCAGATATAGATCTATAAAAGCTCCCAAGAATGCTGCCAAAACACGTATCTCTCTTATGATCTAGATCAATCTAACAGTGACATTTATGGGAATGGTGGACAACATATGCCTTGCCTTTCTGATGAAGTGATCATCTTCTGAGGAAAAGGAACTAAAATACCCAAATAAAACAAAATAATCTACGAAGAAGATAATACTCTGAAATAAAAAGAAGGAAAAAAAATCTATGAAGAAGACAGAAAGATACAACTTTCAAGTGAAAAATCAGGGAATGAAATAACACTTAAGGCTGCAGTTGGCTAAAGTTTAGAGTATGTGTAAAACGCAATTTGAAAAGTTACATATTTATAGTTGATGAGGCCTGGTGGGTTGGCACTAATCACTACAATTTAATTATGGTAGTGTGGACTTTGTTCAGAAGAACTGCTCCAAAAGAAGGGCAGATGAGGAGACATCTGAATAAACTAAGCTATACCTGCATGTGTAAGGAAATACAGGAACCTGAAAATGAAAACATGGTGAAGCCAGCCAGCTGGATGGGGGTAAATTAGAAAATGTACTATATGTCTGGTAGCAAAGGGGGGATAAATGAACATTTAATAAACATCTACTTTTGCATCTGGGTGGGTTGGAGTGGCCTCTGGCAGACTGGTTCTCTTGCCTAAAACAGTCAGAAAAGCTGGATAATATATAGAAATCATTTGTTTGAAGTCAGTGAGGAGTTGCTGAGGCAATGAGAACTAGAGGTAGCTGAGTCTCTGGAGAGGGAAGAATCCAGAGGTATAAGGGAATTATTGCAGCTGCTTTTACCCCGAAGGCATATGTTGATTCTGGGTTGGAGGACATGGTGGTGGTGGTGGTGGTCGGGGAGGATCTGAGAGTCCAGGATGTCCACTGCTAGGACACTTGCAGGGGAACAGAGAAACCAGCAGATCTTTTGCTGGAAACTTGGTGGTGGGAGGGGTGGGATTCAATTTAGTTTTCCCCTCAGCACATTTGCCAAATACTAGGGCTGCTTGGGACAGGAGGCAAAAACACTTAAGGACAACGCCTCTAAAAAGTAGAGTGTTTTAGCAGACTTGGGAGACAGTGATTAGAGGTGGGACCTTCCAAGGAGAGGGATGCACATCATAAACCAAGCTTTCAGTGGAAAACTCTGGAGGGCCAGGAACAAACCATGGGTAGATTGAGCCTTAGCAGGACTATAGCCCAGCCTTGACTCAGCACAGTTCCTGAATGGAATAGAATGATCAGCTGCCACTCCATCTGCCCAGTGCAGGAAAGTGTAAGCCCTCTTTAGAGAAATCGAACACCAACTGGAGCCTCTGAAATTTATTTATACATAATGTGCATCTTTTATTAAAATATTGTCCAATGTGCCAAAAGACAACACCATATGTCTGAAAACTAAGAGAAAAAAGAGACAATAGAAACAAATCCACAGGTGGCCCAGGTATTGAGGTTAGCTGACAATAACCTTAAAATAACTGTGATTAGTACATTCAAGAAAATAGATGAAAATATGGAGAATTTCTCTCTACAGTTAGAATCTACAAAAAAATAGAAGCAAATGGAAATTGTAGAACTACTAAACACTTTGTGCAAATCCTGTGCCAGACATGTGCTAGGTGCTTTACACATGCAATATTATTTAATCATCTTAAAAACCATATGAGGTATATTTTATTGCCTCTATTTTACATGTGTCAGGGACAAGAGTTACTAATATGCATCTGTTGTGCACCTTCTCCCTACTTTCCTTCTCCTCACTCTACTTCTACTCACGACAGGAGCAGGCTTATAAGCTGTTTCTGGGTATTGCAAATAAGTAGAAAGAGACAGTACCTGAGAGAGAGGGAACTACATCAGAGAGGTTCAGTCAATTAATAACATATGGCTGAGAAAGGGAGGAAGAAGACTGAGAGAGGAATAGGGACTGGAGATGTAAAGAGAATTCTAGGGCTTTTTTTTTTTTTTTGGTGTGAAAAGTTCTAGAAATAGCTTCAGGTTAGATAATTGAGTAGAGGAAGAAAATTTGAGAAATATCATTGTGGGTTATGAACTAGATCCTTTGAAAGCAAAATTAATTTCAAAATTGGTGTTCTTTGAAAGCAAAAGTTAATTTCAAAATTAGCCAGGTGTGATGGTACGCACCTGTAGTCCCAGCTACTTGGGAGGTTGAGGCAGGAGGATCATTTGCGCTCAGGAGTTCGAGTCCAGCCTGGGCAAGATAGTGAAACTCTGTTTCTTTAAAAAAAATTACTTTTGGGCCTCTGTATAGTGCTTCTTTATATGCCATTTTTGCAAAGACTAAACCACACGGGGCCACTAGATTTGTTAGGGTTACAAATAGATGAATACATTGACACTTTGAGAGGTTACATATATTGCCTAAGTTCACACAGTTGGGAAATAACGACACTGTCAGGAACCTAGGGTCATCTGATTCCAAAGCCCAGGATTTTCCTGGACAATACAAATTACATTTTATGACCACATATTAGAAAATTGTCTTGCCTTGACTCCCCCAAAAAGAGAGGTAACAAAGGGAGAATTTCTACTCTGGACTAAATTTGACTAAGACTGAAGAATTGGATGGTAAAGTTGGGAAGTGGTAGAAATGTCAGAAAAAAACAACCATGTCATTCTGAAATTTGGGTAGTCAAATTTGTATCTTAGACTTTTTTCTTTTCTTTTTTTTTTTGGAGACAGGGTCTCGCTCTGTTCCCTGGGCTAGAGTGTAGTGGTGTCATCATAGCTGACTGCAACCTCAAAATCCTGGCCTCAAGTGATCCTACTGCCTTGGCCTCCCAAAGTACTAAGATTACAGGCATGAGCCACCACACCTGGCCTATACCTTAGACTTTAACCCCAAATCACAGGATTATATATTTTAAAAACCTACTTGAAATACACTTTTCTTTAAAAAGAAATAGAGCACACAAAGGTCTAATGATAAGTAGAGAAAATTGAAAAGGTCTCAGTGAAAAAGCACCATTTGAACTTGGAATTTCAGGACAGGATAGGATTTGAATACATGGAGATGAGAGAAGGGACAACATGAGCAAAGGTTCAAAGGTGGGGACATTTAAGGTTTGTGTATTAAGTTGGCTGGAGTGTATGGTACATGAAGTGGAATAATGGGAGACAAAGCTGGACCATGAATATTAGGCTAAGGAATATGGACTTTATGGGTAAACAAGAGTAAGCTACAAAATATTTTAAAGCTGAGGAGTGGCAGAATCAGTGCTGTATTTCAAGAAGATTAATTTGTTGGCAGTATGTAAAATGAATTGGGAAGGGAAACACTAAAGGCATGGAGACAAGTTAAGAGATTACTGCAATATTAAGGAAAGAGGTAAAAAGGGCTTGAACTAGGATAGTGACGATAAGAATGGAGAGAAGACAAATGCAGTAGATGCTGTAGGGACAGAACAGGCAAGGCTTAGGAAGTGGCTGGGTACTGGCACACAGAAAAACATGATAGTCAGGGGAATACTTCAAGATTAATCTGGTGCCAATGTGTAGGGTAAATTAGAAGAGGAAGACATTGGGGTAGGGAAGCTAGTTAGGAGTTTACTGAGGAGGTCTTGATGAGAACAAGCAGCGGGAACAGGAAGGAAAGGACAGTTACAACTCATGTTATGAGAGAAAAATTGATGTGGCTTAGTGATGAAGCGGGTGTAAAGGGGGATGGCTGAGAGTGACTGAGGTTTCAAGCCTGGGTGACTAGACGATGGTGGTGCTGCTATTAACAGAAAGAAAGAAGTTAGAATGAGAAGTTGGATGGAGGGGAAACAGCATGGTGAGAAACAGAAGGCAAGAGAGTTACACAGGGAGCTGGCTTGAAATCAGATTTTAAAAGAACATATGAAAAAAGGTGTAAGAAAGAATAAAAAACTCAAGGATGGATTTAAAGAAGTGTGGCAAAACTGTAAAAATAGGGTTAGGAAAGTTAAAACTCTAATAAGTCTTGTCACATGGTAGGTACTCAAAAATATGTTGAATGAATGAGCTGAAGCTTGTGAAAAATTTGTCTTCTATAACTGTGTTCCCCAACCCCTGGGCCGTGGACTGGTACAGGTCCGTGGCCTGTTAGGGATTGGGCCACAGAGCTCTGCTGCCCTCCTTCTCCCACCCCACACATCCATGGAAAAATTGTCTTCCATGAAACTTAGGAATGGGGGGGGGGCACACAGTAGGAGGTGAGCAGCGGGCAAGCCAGCGAAGCTTCATTTCTATTTACAGCCTCCGCTCCCCATTGCTGGTATCACCGCCTGAGCTCTGCCCCGCCGCTGGTGGAAAAATTGTCTTCCATGAAACCAGTCGCTGGTGCCAAAAAGGTTGGGGACCACAGCTCTATAATACACTGCCAATCAGGATTTTTGCTGCTTGGAGAAGATGTCATGTGAAAGCAAGAAGGAATAGCCACTTAAACACTATTTTGCTTCTCTGTTTTCCAGAATAGAAGAGTGTTCTTTAATCTGGATGAGGTGGACCAAACAGAGTAGAGAGAACATTAACACAAGATGGGAAAGGAGCTGTTATAAGTACCAAGCCACTTTAAGTGAGTTCAAGTCCGGTGAAGTATAAAAGGATGGGGCGTTAAGTGAAGGGAGACTTCGCCTCAGTGTCTTAGTCTGTATTTATATGGCTACATCCAGAGTAGGGAATTTAGCAAAGCAGTTAAAAGTGTGGGCTTTGTAGTCAAGAGAACTAGGTTCAAATTCTGACTTGGCCACTTTGGTAGCTGTGTGACCTTTGACAAGTCACCTGGTCTCTTGAGGCCTCAGCCTTCTCCATTTGTAAAAATAGGGACAACAATCCCTACTTTACAGAGTATTGTGAGGATTAAATGAGGTAAAGTATGCAAAACCCCTGGTTAAGTGACTACCACTTAGTAAATGTTCCAAAAAATGGGTATATATTAGTGATGGGTCAACCACATACTTGTTATTTTCCATGAGAGAGAAGTGGTAAAGAAGAGGTCTCTTCATCCCTAGAATAGTGCCTGGCACATAGTGGTCTGTAAATATTTGTTGAATAAATAAATAAATAAATACAGATTCTCAAACCCCAAGTTCAGTGGCAGGGAGACTCTGGTTTTGTGTATGTAAACAAGGATGGAAGGGAATACTCTTTCCCATCTTATCTTTAATGACAACATAATATTTTATTGTTTGGCTGAATTATAGTTCCTATAATCCTTCCCCTATTCAGATTTAACCATTTCTCTATTTAGGACTCTATTTAGTTGTTTCCAAACTTCTTACCATTGTAAATAACACTGAGATGAACATGCTGGTACATACATCTTTGCTCCCTTTCCTGTCTCTTTTCTTGGGTTACATTCCCAGCAAAAGTGTTGAAGAGTATCATTTGCCAGAAAATTTACACTCTAGTAGTATATTAAGATGCCAATGTATGTTTAAAATATCAAGTACCATAAGAACGTATTGAAGCCACTTGGGAGAAATTCCTCCTGAGTGATGTATCATGTCTGAGATTCTGAGGAATTGGGTGGAGTAAATAGCAAACTGAGCTGTTAGGCACTAACAGTCACAACGGGTCTGTTGTCTCTGCTGTGCAAAGACAGGAGATGGGCGTTCTTCAGATAGGAAACAGGAACTCAGTGGGTGGACCTAAAAGGGAGTGTGGGCTTCGAAACAGGAAAAAGAGAAGTCTGCTTCTGATAGTGAAAGAGATGCATCGCCATGCTGTCCTGGTCACCCATATCCATCCTACTAGGTCGAACCTTTACTCTATGTCTGTCTTTGTATTCAATTTGCAGTTAAGTTTTATTTTGCTTTCTCGGTGTTACATTAGTTTCAAGCATGTGCTCTTTTATTTTTTCTGTTTCAGGAAATGACATCCATCTAGTTGTTCAAGTCAGAAACCAAGCAGTTATTTGATACTTCCTCTTTCTCACTCCCTACATCCAATCCTTCACCAAGTTCTGACTATTTAATCTCCAAAATATTTCTCTAATTGGTTCTCTCTTCTCCTCTTGACTTCCAAGGTTCCAGTCCAAGCCATCATCATCTCTTGCCTAGAGTACTGCAATGCCCTCCTACCTAATTTTCTCCATTCTTGCTTCTGCTAGTGCATTTCCAAATTTCTGCCTAAGTGATATTTTAAAAACTTAAATAGATGATGTCATTTCTCATAATTTATTTCCCTACTTAAAATAAAGTCCAGAGTCCTTAATTTGGCCTACAAAGCTTGCACGATTTGTCTCCTGCTCACTTCTCCAACCCCACCTTTTGCCCCTCTCCCCTTTGCTCCATGTTTCAGTCACAGTGGCTTTTCTGTTCTTGATTCTTAGCTCTCTCCAGCCTTGAGGTCTTTGCACATGCCTTTCCCTGAACCTGGAATGCTCTTTCTGCCAACCCTCACCTGACTAATTCTCATTCATCTTGCAAGTCTCAGTTTAAATGTCAGTCCCACAGACAGCTTCTCTTATAGCAACCTCTTCTTTTCCTTTATAAACTTCTCACGATTAAGAATATATAAATACATATATATTTCTGTCTCTTACGTTAGACAGGAGGTTTCTTGAGGTCATAGGTAATGTCTATTATGTCACCACTGAATATATACCTAGGGCTTAACACAATGTCTGGCACAGACTAGGTGCTCTTCATTTAAATGAACCACAATGTCCAGTATAGTGTTAGGAGGGAAGTAGGTTTTAAAATATGGTTACTTACAGAAAATTTTCTGTTGTCATTTAAATGTTAAGCTTACAAAGTCAGGGATTTTCAAGTTTCATGTTATGTAACTGAATTCGGGAATTATTCTCTATAGCATGAAACACACAAAGGCAAGTCATATTTACTCCAAATTTTAGAGTATTTCCAGTTTTTTTTTTCTGTCCTCTTGAGGGGTGAGGCAGCTTTGGGATTAGGGCAGGATTAGTTAGCTGCTTTCCTATGGTTGGTACATAAACACTATTCCTCTTTCTCACCTGGGGACGTGGGTACTCACCAGCAGGCTGTGACACAAAGCATGGAAATGCTGCTGATTTGTCTCTAGCTCATCCCAGTCCAGCTGCCAACAGCTTGTGGGTCTGAGGATGAATGGGAGTCCATATGTCAATGACTCGCAGACCCCACTAGATTTTAGAGCCCTGGGAAGAGATAATGACAGTGAAAAACTCCTCAGTGATATCTAGAACCTCCACCCAGATCCACTTAAATTCAGCTGAAGTCCACACTACTATGAAAGCTTTTAAATTAGGGTCTGTGAATTATTCACCCATTGTATGGCTAGCATCTAGCATAGTATCTAGCACACACAAGACTGTCAAAGCTCAGGAACCTGTGCACAGGCGCTGTGGTAGGAACTAGGAAGCAGTCAAAGTGGCCTCTGCCATCATTGCTAATTCTATTCTTGAATTGGTTCCCCTGGAAGGAAGAATTCTAGTACTTAGAGAAACAGGAGGGGACAGGGATAGATCTTATGTACCACTTATTCCTTAAAGGTTGGGTTTCTGTCCTGATACCTAAACATAGTAGGTACTCAATAAACATTTACTGAATGGATAAACACCTTTTTACTGATCTTGTTTTTCTCTGTGTTCAGAGACTTTCTGGATTTCCAATTCTCACCCAGATCTCAGAGTGTTCTACTACAGCACTTCTTCTACCATCTGCTCATTTGGCCTCCACATGCTGAGTAGCTTGACTTTCATGCCATATCTGTAACTGCTACTTTGGAACTGACTGTTGCTTGCCTGATACTTAGAGATACCATCTATCTCTGGACTTCCTAGCCATGGAACCAGTAAGAATAGCATTTGCATGGATTGGGGAGGTTCCCTTGGACCATACTTGATCACTTGGAGCTTGTAACGAGAGGCTGATGACTGGGAAGCTGTCTGGTAGAGTGTGCTGAAGTCTCCTTTGGGGTCATCCACTCTCAAAGTGCTGTCAGCTGTGCCAGGGAGCAGGGAGGGGCTGAGCAGTCGCTCTTGGAGATCACATTTCAGGCACACTACAATAAAAGCAGCATTGGAGGAGGGATTGTAGGTCACAAGTTACCTCAGGCTATGCCATTAAGAGACAACATCTGCCACCCATTCCACCTTCTATCAGGCAAGCAAGGGATGGGAGGAGGCAGGGGACTGGAAAGAGGAAAGCTTGATTGGTTTAGGAAGGCAGAGCAGGTCCAGAACCTACAGTATCTCTGTCGCTCTACACGACAGTTAACTTATTTTCTGGGTCTGACATGGTTTTTACTTGTTTTACTTCTGGGCTGGCTGATCAGTTGTCTCACAGTGAGAAATCCGTTTTGTGATCCAGTCTGAGAGGAACATGCATCCTCTGTGGAGAAGGCAGCTAATGCCAAAATATGCAGGGGCCCTTTGGCAATCACAGAAGGAAATTTTGCCTCTGCTGCTTCCTTGTGGCAAAGCTTTGCCAAGACTGCAGGTCATATTAAGGAAGAGCAGGAAAGCAGAAGTCAGACAGTCAGGTGACTGCTGCTGTTTCTCTGTGGGTTCTTCTAGGGACATAGGGTTGGGGGAAATCGTTCCTGAAATAGTTTATTTTTTAATTTTCCCAAGAAACTTAGTAAAGGACCTTCTGGGGCTTGGCGCATCACTGCAGCATCAGACAACAGTTCTGAGGAGGGCTTAGACCAGTTATGAGCCATTCATCTAGGTATTACACTCTGCTGCATTAAGCTGCTGCTCTGGTAGGTACTTCACATGCCACAGTGGACAGTGTTCTGTTGCACTAGGCTTGATGATATTACAAAGTTTTTCAATAAAATGTATACTTGGCTTGAATACTGATAACAAACTTGTGAATATATGAATGTTGAGTACTTGTGAGAAGGACAGTTGATGTTAATGATTTGTGAAATGACTACACTCTGTACTAACTGCAACATGAGGTAAAAACAAAAGTAGAAATAACAGAAAAAAAAACCAGAGTGCCAGAATAGATGTCAGATCCAGTTGGCCCATCTGGGCCCAGCAATTAAGACCAAGACATTAACCCTTGGTGAGATGGCTCTTGGCCTGGTATGTCCCAGGACCCAGGAAGTCAGTAGGAGGGACTTTGCCTAGGACTGCAGCTTCCCCTCATTTCGTCTGTGCCTGACTTCTCCATTTCTGGTCCCTAGGCTGTAGGACTAGACAGCTGTGTTCATCTGGCTCAGGTCCTCAATGCTGGTTGCAGTAAGAATCACCTAATGAACTTCTAAAAAGTACTGATGTCTGAGCCCTACCCCAGAACAATTAAACCAGGATGTCCGAGGGCGGAGCCCAGATACTGATATTTTAAAAAAGTTCCTCATGTGATTATTACTGCAGTCAGGGCTGAGAACTGCCCAAACTGTAGCCTCAGCAGAGTGTTCCAAACTGGGAAAGTCATTTTAACGGGGTTTGAATCTAGAACCAGGTGTGTTTCTCACCATTCAGAGCCCAGGTGCAGAGGTGCCAGACCCCAAACCAAACAAGAAAACACTCATCTGTGGCTGATTGTGCATTCTTTCTGTTAGAGGAAGGCCCTTCTAAGGGAAGCACCTAGAGATGGGGTGAAGGGCCCCAGGCAGCCCCAAAAGCAGGTGGCGTGGGGTGGAGAACTTTGTAAGGAGGAGTCAAAGTGAACATCTGAGGAACACTCCTCAAAACAGTCTATAGGAGGAAAGCTCAGGGGTTTTGTTTTGTTTTGTTTCATTTGTTGTAGTGAGCCACACATCCAGAAATCCATATGTGTGGCAATGTACCAGTTTTAAGAATAATAGATACCTACAGTGTAATCTTTATTGTGGTTGTTTAAAATCTCAGGTGGGTCATGTCCGCCCTAGAGGAAGCCTAATTTCCCCAGACCTCATTCTAACTGTGCTGTGCCTGAGTATCTGGATTCCAGTGAAGACTATCCCAGCAGAACAGCTGACTGGAGTCTGGATATAAATTCTACCATGCACCCTGAAGACTTGCAGATTTCCAAAAAATGATTACAGATGGAGATAAACATTCTGGCTCTGACCCTGGTGCTGAAAGCCTTGGGAAGAGGGAAGGGAATACAGAGAAATTCTGATTAGCACCATGGGCAAATGCCATGCAACAGTGCAAGACAGTCCGGTTGCAGGAGTTCCTGGCCTTTGAGGGCCCCAGCTCTCCTAATGAGAAGAGTGAATCTCTAGCCCCTTCATTCAGAATTGCCCAGCACGAGGCTGGTTAGTGTAGTAGATAATGGTCCAGGGTCTGGAAGCAGATAGGCCTGGGTTTGATGAACACGGGCTGGGCTGAGGGTGGTCAAATGTACAAAATGTAGATTTCTGATCCTAAGGGTTAAGAGTGAGCCCCGGAGTTGCCTGGCTTCAAAACCTGGCTCTGCTATTAATTTTCTATGAAGTCCTGGGAAAATGTTTAATTTCTCTAAGTCTTAGTTTTCTCATCTGTAAAACAGGGATAATGTTGTATTTAATTGATTCTAAGACACATTTTTTTCCACATACTAACAACTCTGTATGTGTCTTACAATTGCCATTGGCCAGACACTCTCAGCCCTTACTATTCTAACATAAAAGAGCTCTCTCAATGAGGATAAAATAATACTTGTAAGTGACAAGAAAGAGCTGTGTCATGTTTAATTGGTAGTGTTTTCTTTCTTAGTGTATATAAGATAGAGGTGTATCTTATAATTGATAGCATCTTAGATTCAACAACATATGGTAACAGTATCTACCTCATGGTGTTGTGTGAAGATGAAATGGGATAATGCAAGGAAAGGAGTTAACTTATGGCTTGGCGCAGAGAGAGGGCTCAATAATGTTATCTATAAACTAGCTTCTGTATAAAGTTACTAGCAACCTTAAATAGGGACAGAGGATGGGACAGGGAAAAATTGGTACTATCAGCCTTGGACAAAGTGGGTGGAAAGAAGATGCTGGGGAGAAGATTTTACACACAAAGGAAAGGCAGCTTAAAACCACGTTAAGTTGTCAAAGGCATCCTGGGCCCTGAGTTGAAATGGGGGAGGGGAAGAGACCTGATGGCTGTCCTCCTAGAAAGAAAGGGTCTTGGGAAACCATAATCCTATCTAGTAACCCTCCAAAGGGCTCTTCCTTGTCCTGAAGAAACAATGGTCATAAAGAGTTCTATTACAGCTGAAGAAAAGGGAAATATACTGCCAATGGCCAAGAGAGAACCCTCAGAGAAGGCAGTAACAAGAGTGGGCTGTGTGGGAGAGCTTTGGAAAGCACCACATCCAGTCCAGCCTTAAATCCTCAGTGATCTTTGTAGCTACTACCAATATTCTGTTCAGTGAGAAAGATGGGCACAAACTCCCACCCCTAAAGAAGAAGATACACTTTGGTCTTTTTTCCCTTTTGAGCTGGGCACTAAGGGGTCAGTTTTCCCAAGCTCAGTGTGGCTGACTAGACTGATGGGCCCATCTGCGGGCCCTGCTACTCTACGTCCTGAGCCAGCCTTCAAAGGGGAGAGAATAGAAATGGCCTTATTCCTACCATCTAATGGGACTTGGAATGAAGTATTATTGTCAGGCAGAACAATATCCGAGTTGGCATGCCCAGAACACTGGATTGATCTCTTGGTTTCAATAATTGACTGAAGTACTTTGTGAACATGGTCTTGGGCCACTGGTTGTCCTCCCTGGGGCCTGTCTCTTTAGTTGCTTTAATTTTCTTCAATTTGCTGCCTCCCTAGTGAAAAGATCTCTGTTTAATCTTGGTTTGCTTCCTCTCACCACAGGTTCTGTTGATATTGTTGAGGTATTGGCGTGCCTCTAATTATAATGCCAATAATATTTACCACATTAAAAATGGGAATGTTGAGAAAAATATATGGTTCATTGTGCTCTTATGTAGCATAGCTGATGCCCTATCATTCAGGTGTCTAAGACTTTGCCCGAAACTAACTTGCCCTTGGTGGCTGGGCTTAATTAGGCTCAGCTTTCTAACTGGTCATGTTTTAGGACTTTTCTTCTTATTCCTCATGCTCCTCATGCTTATACTACACAGCCTCTTCCAATCCTTAAACCTCAACTACTCTGTATTCTTATGACTCACCAGTCTAGAGTCCTAATCCCAGACAAGGATAATCATAGCCTATATTATATATCTTTTGGGGGGTTTTATACTTGGATTATCTCTGGTTCTGGAAATGTTGCTGAAACACTGTGAAGGAAGAAGAAGATGGATATGTTCTTGGTCTGTTCCACTGTTATGCAGCCAGGCTTTGAAGAACATCTCCATGCTGACAATATCGTTGTCTATAGTCTGAAGGTCAATGTCAGTTCCCAGGATAGGACTCTCTGCAGAAGAAAGGGAAATAGTGGTTAAATTGTTTAATTCTTTTTTTTTTTTTTGAGCCAGGGTCTCACTCTGTCGCCCATGCTGGAGTGAGTGGGGTCATCACAGTTCACAGTAACCTTGAACTCCTGGGCTCAAGCAATCCTCCTGCCTCAGCCTCCCAAGTAGCTAGGTATACAGGCATATGCCACCACACCTGGCTAATTTTTAAAATTATTTTTTTGTAGAGATGGGGCTCACTGTGTTGCTCAGGTTGGTCTCAAACTCCTGGGCTCAAGCGATCCTCCTACCTTGGCCTCCCAAAGTGCTGGGATTACAGGTATGAGCCACCATACCTGGCCTGTTTAATTCATTAATTGTGAGTTTTGAAAAATATAAAATTTTAAATGCACCCATCTTTTGACCCATCAGTTGTACCTCTAGGTATCTAGCCTGGAGACATTCTTGGACAGTACCCAAAGAGATATATGTAAAGATGTTTAGTACAGCAATGTTGTAATAACAAATAATCAAAATCCCAAACAGGAAGCAATTCAAATGCCCATCAGTAGGGAAGTGTTTACATTATGGCACACTCAAACTATGGAGTATTATGCAGCTGTTAACAAAATAAAGCTAAATGTACTGAACATGGAAAACAAAAAGATAGTAAGTGAATAAAGGAAGTTGTAGAACAGATATAATATTATCCCATTTATATAAAAATAAAACTATCTGCCTAAGTACATACATGTGTATGTAAATACATTTTACAAAGGTCTGGAAGATTACCATCAAACTGTTATCAGTGAATAAGGAGTGGAAATGGAGCAGGGTTCTGAGATATGTTCCCTTTTTACTATTCGTACTTCCATACTGTTTAAATTTTATTGGAACATTTGAGATATAAAAACAACCCTAAAATTGTACAGCAATGCAAATTAAATACTTAGTTAACAAGGGGGACTTCAACTTCATGTTGTCTTACAGTGAAAATGTGTTCAATTATTACTTCTGTTATAAAAAGTGAATTAAAAAAAACTAAAAGAAAGATGGATTCCTGGGCTCCACCTTATGATACAGAAGCAAACCTGAAGCATTAGTCATTGGCATGGTGTATCTCACAAGTGTGGTCAGCAGCAAAGAGGATGGGGATGTTCTGGTAGAGTGTGATTTAATTCCACATCCAAAGGAATGGCACTAGGTAGCTGGGGTGACAAGACTTTGCTGGTGTACTTCCAGCCTCAGGCAACACTAGCTCAGCTGGGGTCTGGGTGTGCAGGTAAGGCCAAATATAAGGTGGTAGAGGAAGCACAGAGGAAATGAGGCAAGAGCTGGAAAGAAACTGGAGAGGAACCCGACTGTCTTTGCTTCATCATGAGGGACTCTCTGAAATACTTTTACAAAGAGCCTAAGAAAAACCAGTTGCTCCAGTGAATTAACTTCTGTGTATGACTCATGGACTCCAGGGAGAAGGCTGGATTATTTCTAGAACGACATTCCTGAGGACAAGTCTGCAGAGGTGGCAGACTTTCCACAGGGAACAAAGGGGCTTCAGTCAACGAGTTGGTTCCAACACAGGGGAGGTGTGGTGAGATTTAGATGAATTCATGTCATATTTAACAACTTATCCTGTGGCTGAAAAGGGGCACCAAATGCATTTCTCTATGGCCAGAATGATTAAAACTCTACTATCTTCCATGAATAGTTATGAGGATTCATTAATTAACTAGTTATTTCATTCATTCCATCAGATATTTATGACACTCTGTGCCCTTAAAGAGTTTATAAAACAACATTAATCTTGACCATTCCTTCTCAAACTCTCATCTGCCACATTACGTTTTAGAGTACTACCGTGATATATATATAAAGTAACTGCCAGTGAATCTTTTTTTCTTTTTCTTTTTTTTAAGAGACGGGTTCTTACTCTGCTGCCCAGGTTGGACTACAGTGGCGCGATCATAGCTCACTGTAGCCTCCAACTTCTAGGCTCAAGCTATCCTCCTGCCTCAGCCTCCTGTGAATCTTATTTTGTCATAGGCAAAACAAGAAGCAATTTAATTTTTCTGAGCCTGAAGCCTAGACTTTGACTTGAATAACAAGTGTGGAAATGACTGAGCAGCTTCTCTTCAGTGAGGCGAAACAGTTCTTAAAGCACAAGGGGGCAGTTATAGAACTAAAGAATTGAGCACAGGAGCTCAAAAAGTGGAGAGGATAAAATTGGTCACTGTTCAAATGACAGAATTTTGGAGAAGAGAAATAAGTGTTTCTTTTTTTCTCTCTAGGAAAAGGGTAGAAGATTAGAAATCCTACCATGGACAATGTGAGGGCATAATGCAAAGTTATCTCCCTTTAAGAATCTGGAAATAAGGCCAAGCGTGGTGGCTCACGCCTGTAATCCCAGTGCTTTGGGAGGCCAAGGCGGTAGGATTTCTTGAGGCCAGGAGTTTGAGACCAACCTGGGGAACATAGTGAGACCCTGTCTCTAAAAAAAAAAAAAAAAAAAGAATTTGGAAATAAGAAAAATAGGGGTTTCCTCAGACAGTTAAACCATAAAATCAACAAAATGGTGAGGTCAGTGAAAAAGTTACCTTAAGAAGCGAGCATGGCTTATTGACCAGACCAAGATTTGGCTGTAGCCTGATTGATGGCATTGGCATATCTAAAGAATGAATGTATCTATTGGAAGGGTAGAGGGTTAGCTAGAAATGAAACACAGAGAAGGGGAGTGACATGGACACACGCTGGCCGTGTTTGTCCATGCGTGGCTCAGGGAAGGCAAGCTGATTTGGTGATGTGTCCAATGGCAGGGATATGTTTGTCAAGTCTCTGCTCTTGGTGATTATGGTTCTAGTTTATCCTTTAGTCTTGAGCTTGGGAAGGTGAGTGTGTCTCTGAGAGGGTGTTGAAAAATCAACTTTCTGATCCTTCAAAGCTAAAGAACCAGGTCTGAAGGACAGCCCCTATACAAAGGAAAACGCCATGCCGTTAGGTCCTCCTGGCAGCCAGTCTTCCCTGCTGACACCCCATCAACGTTCTGATGTTCTTTTTAACTTCTTAACCTATGTGTTCTTGGAAAAGCCACAGACCAGAACTGTTTCCTCTGAAAAAGTTCTCATGTAACCTGCATAGAGGCACTGCGCTTCAAGCTTGAGCCTTCAGTTTTGCAGTCTCAGAAGGGAGTGAACACCCTCACAGGCTCACATTATCCAAACTAGAGACTAATATGTAAACCAGAACACTTTAGAGAAAGGACTTCTTTTCCATTTTCTCTGTCACTGGCCCAGGCATTCATTTCCTTGTGCCTGGATTATGGCAGTAGCCTCTTAGCTATCCTAGCAAACTCTTTTCTTCCTCTCCAATACTTCTTATGTGTTACTACCAGTTACGCTTTCTGAAACATAGTTTCATCAGATCCCTCCTTTGCTAAAGAGCACATGCTGCCTTCCTGCCTTCCTGCTGTCACTCATCCTGTACCAATTAGTACTACCCAATATTCCACAAGTATCCTACCCTTCCTTTCCTCTATACCCGTCCCATTTAAATGTAAACTCTTCAAGGGTAGGAATTGTTTCTTTTCACTTGAATCCTCCCTATTAGTGCCTTACATAGAGCTGAAGCTTAGCAAATGCCTGTTGAGCTGAACAATTGCTCCCTCCTCCTCAGCTCTCATTACTTTTTCCTGTAACTCTTCTGCTTCAGCTAAGTTAGTCTCCCTGCCACATGACTTCCTTCCTTCCTCAGTGCTTTTATTACTCTGTCAATCCGTGGCTTGCATCTCCTCCAGAATTCAACTCAGAACTGTGTCCAGGAAGTTATGCTTAATTACATCCTCCCTTATGTGGCTTTAATTAGCACCCCCTGGGTATCTGTGGGCTTCACTTGGGCAATATTAATCACATGTGCTAATTTGTTTCTTCTGAAGGATTTTCTTCTCTTTGTAAGTTTATGAAAGGTGATGGGATTTAATGGAAAGACCAGGGTTTAACTCCTGGCTAGTACACCCTATTTCTTAGTTATAGTGAGGCACTAAAAAGTGAGATGATTATCTACACATGGCATGCAGTAGGTCCAACAAGTGTCATTTTCTTCCTTCTCTCTCATTAACAAAATGATTAGCTTTTATAGGATAATAATATACTTTCCTTTTTTAAAACTTTCTCCCCCTGGTCACTTCCCTTGGTCACTGCCTTTCTCCTCATCACTACCATACATAAGAACACCAACACTTAGTACCTACTGTTTCTCAAAAATACAACTAAATGTGCTTAATCTGGGGACCTGAGGGAGACTTCTCAGTTCTTAGATGTTGCAGAAGAGCTCCCGCACTGGCTGGAAAGCAAGGCACCGTGCACCAGATGAACTAGTCACACTGACAGCATGAAATAGAAAGGTTATAAGAGCAAAGCGGCTCTGTGTCTGGGTGGTTAAGACGAGTGAGTGAGGAAGGCCTGGTTCACTGCAGCCCAAGCTGCAGCCTGCATTGACATTGTTTTTGGACTTACCCTGCCCCCCTGTGGCCACCGGCATCTTTTACTGAGCTCTTTTTGAGCTTTTCTGGAAGGGACACAATAATGGGAAAAACTAAGAAAGCTAACTGATTGAAAATCAGGTAATGCCTAAAGCAGACCCTCTCGGAAGGAAACTTAAAATTGAATTGTGTTTAAAATGGTAGACTTTAACACATATGTGCACATTCAATGGCTGTATTTATGTCTTGACATTTAATGTCTAAAGTAGAGGCCCAGGAAAAGGCTCTCCTGCCCAGTCCTGCACATCCTCCCCAGTCCCCAAGGACCCTGGCCTCTAGACCAGACTTGTTCCTCTCCAAATAGCCCTCATGTGGCCTGTCCTTAGGTGTCATAGATGGGCTTTGGGGCTTCTGGGAACCCCCTGAAATTATATACAATTTCATTTGTATGTCCATATATGTATTTTGATGCAGTGGAGGAAGGGGATAGGCCCTTAGCTTTTATTAGATTCTCTAAAGAGCTCTATGACCCCCAAAAGATCAAGAACCACCACAGCGACTATGGAGTCACAGTATTTTAGCCTGCCTGGGTCAGTTTACAATCAGCTGTCTACTCTCTGAATACAGGATAGCTACAGGATGTTAACAACGAGGATAAGTAATCAAAGCAGATAAAGCTTACTCAGGAACAACTATGCAGAGTCATCCAATCACTGTCCATGAGGATAACATCCAACAGCTCACAACACTGGGACACTCCAGCTTGTCTTCCTGAGCTCATTTGCCTCATTGTGGAGGTGATGCTTGGACCCCAGGAAAAAGAAGAGGACGCTTGAAAAGAGGTGGCAGGAGTGATGGTGGTGATGGCCATGTGGACTCAATGCAGAGAAATGAGTGCAGGAATGGCCCTAATGGCGATTGTCCTCCTGGGTCCCTATCTACAAGAGGGTTAAAACATCACTAGAACTTAATGAGATAGACAAAATTTATATCCCCAGAACTCTCCTCAGTGAGAGAACTGTTGCCATTCACCCATTCACTTATTTGTTCTTTCACTCATTTACTTTGTCATTCAAGCAATTATTAATTTAGTACCTTTTATGAGCCAGGCACTGACTGGTGTCATCAAGAAAAGAAACAAATTAACTGCTTTTGTGGCTTACATTCCAGTGGGAGAACAGGCAATAAAGAAACAAAACAGAATAAATTGCAGATAATGATAGATACTATGAAGAAAAATAAAGCAGGAAGGGTGTGTGTGTGTGTGTGTGTGTGTGTGTGTGTAAATTTTTAGCTTGACTGGCCAGGGAAGTATTCTCTAAGGAGGGGGTGGTTGAGCAGAGACTTGAATGAAATGAAGTGATTCATGAACACATTTGTGGGAAGATTGTTCCTTATAGAGGGATAAGCAAGTTCAAAGGTCCTGAGGTGGGAATGGGCTTGGTGTACTGGCAGAATAGCAAGAAGTCTAAAGCAGAATAAAAGAGGAAATGAGGACTAACTACTAAGCTGCAGGGGTGAAGGATGAGACCCCCAAAGGAGCACACTTGTGTAGCAACAAGGGGTCACTACACATGCTTTGAAGAAGGGTAGGTTTCATTATTGCAAGGCTTTAGTTTTGCTTGGGAAGGGTGCAAGATTGGGGGACAGAGCTGAGACAGTGCTCATTTTCCTTTCTCTTTTTCTTTGCAGCTCTTGGCTCCTAAACAATTGTTGAATCAGCATTTTAAAAATATTTGTTTGAAGGTGTGCCTGAGCTATCAGCTTGTGTGGGGTGCCCACACATCCCAGCCCGGCCCTATCATACATGCTTTCCTGTTGTGTGGTGCTGGTGGGCAGTGAAGAAGGGGGAAAGAGGAATCTGGGAGTTCCATGAGCAGAGCTCAAGCAGAGATCCCTCAGCTTGGAGTGGACATGCCTCTTTTCCAGCTCTGGTCAGCTACTCAGGGAGTTCTACGGTCAGAAGTTGTCCACCCATCTGCCCCTTATCAAGCTAGTACAGTCTAAGATGGGTTGAAAAAAGACTTGAGTGTTAACTAAAGAATGAAATACTAATGGTTCACAGTGGATGATTTACATCATTACTGACAAACTAGGGAACTGCGGGCCCTGTCTATTTGGGTTGCTGTAACAAAATACCATAAACTGCGTGGCTTATAAATAACAGAAATTTATTTTTCACAGTTTTAGAGGTTGGGAAGTCCAAGATCAAGGCACTGGCAGATTCAATGCATGGTGAGGGCCCACTTCCTGGTTCACAGATGGCACCTTCTCACTGTGTCCTCACATGGCAGAGGGGGCAAACAAGCTTCCTTGGGACTCTTTTATAAGGACACTAATCCCATTCATGGGGACTCTGCCCTCCCTCATGACCTAATCACCACCTAATAGCCCCACCTCCTAATACTATCTTATTGGTGATTAGGTTTCAAATATGAATTTTGGGAGGACATAACATTCAGACCATAGTGGACCACCTAGCTCTGAGATAGGTCCCAACCTAATTTCAAATGTAATATTTCAGCCTTTAGTAAACAGATGAATCAGGAAAGAAAAAGTTCCTAGAGCAATTATTTTGGCTGGGAGAGTAGCCTTTTTGAATCTCTTTTCCTTAGGCTTGTGTGTTTCTAAGGTGGCAGAAGCAGGGACTGCCCCGTGGGAGAAGCTGCACTGCACCAGCTCACCTCTGGAGCCATGGGAGTTTTCCCTGGCAGCCAATACTGCTTTGAGTTGTGCAACGAACCCTGTCCTGGCCAGCTGACAGAGGAGATTTTATGGGTGCAAGATAGAAGGGCCCTGGTTAGGGCAGAGTGTATATATGCCTATGGGCACCAAATGTAGCACCTTATCTACCTCTGTACCCCAAGACTAGTGTCTGGCATACAACAGGAGCTCCGTAAATACCTTACTGAACAGAAGAAACTAATTCTGGCCAACCTGCTGCTTACTTTTTCTGTGACCTTAGGCCAGTCACCTCATCGCTCTAAGGTCAATTTCTCCACCTGTAAAGTGGGAGTGATAGTAATACCTAGGCTAAGGGTTCATTTGAGTATAAAATGATGACACTTGACTCTTGAAAGCATTTTATAGACTTTAAAGCACCATGAAACTATAGGAATGAAAGATTATAAAGCTGCTCCCAGCTGTCTATATAGACATGAACATTTTAGTCACTAAATGCCAGTGCCATTTTTTTCTTTTTTTGCTGAAAATTTTCTCTTCAATAAAGTATGTGATCCAAATTGTAAGAAAATATATTTTATTTATGGGTCTCAATGGCTCTGTTTTCATTTTATTGAAAAAAAAAAGGCAGCCCATATGCAAAAGAGATTGATCACTATTGACTGAGATATTACAAAGTCTGAAGTATTGTTTGACTTAGGAAATACTAGCCTAAGAAGGTATTTAAAAACTCATCTTTATCTGCAGAGACTAATTACATAGTCTATAAACCAAAAAGCATTTAATGTAAATTGCAATGCAAAATTGAAAAGGTGATTGGGAAGAAATGTTTTCATAGGTACTGTGGAGGGGGAAGAGATCAGGGGAATGGGTTATTTAGGAGAAGTTTGAATGAAGAAGGAAGTGGAGCTAGGAAGGCATTAAATCTGTTGGCATGGCCTGAGAACCACACCAAGGAGTTTTGCTTCCTTAATGTCCAAGGGAGCCGAGAGAAAAATCTACCCTGATGTGAAAATAAAAGAGGAACTATGAAAGCAAAGACTTATTGGGGAACTAGGTAGAGTGAGGAAAAGCTAAAAAAAGACATTGAAACCCAAGAAGGTCCTAAGATATATCCTAAAAAAAAAACCCCAAAAACAAAAAAACCCAATAAAACCCGACCAAGCTAGATAGACTATGTAATAGCTTTGTGACCCTGTGTATGTATCTGCACTTTTGTATTGCTGGATGAATATCTTCAGGGTATTGGATTCCTAGAAGTGGGACTAGTGACTCAAAAGTAAACACATATGTAATTTTGTTAGATATTGCCAAATTTCCCTCCCAAAGGGTTGTACCATTGTGCATTTGACCAGCAATATATGGAATATAGCCTCACCAACAGAATGTGTTGCTATACTTTTTAACTTTTGCCAATCTAGTAAGTGGGAAACGGTATTTTGGTATAATCTTAATTTTCATTTCTCCAATTATGAGTGAGGTTGAGCATATTGTCATGTTTAAGGACCATTAAGAAATCCTTTTTTGAATTACCTGTTCATGTTTTTTGCCCATTTTTCCTCTAGGGTTTTTGGTCTTTTCTCCTCCTAAATTCTTTTTTTTTTTTGAGACAAGGTCTCACTCTGTTGCCCAGGCTGGAGTGCAGTGGCCTGATCATAATTCGTTGTAACCTCAAACTCCTGGGCTCAAGCTATTCTTGTGCCTCAGTTTCCTGAGTAGCTGGGACTATAGGCGTGCGCACCACCATGCCCAGCTCATTTTAAAATTTTTTGTAGAGACAGGGTCTTGCTATGTTGCGCAAGCTGGCCTCAAACTCCTGGGCTCAAGCGATCCTCCCACCTCAGCCTTCCAAAGTGCTGGGATTATAGGTGTGAGCCACCATGCTCGGCTTAAGGGTTCTTTATTAAATATATTAGAGATATTAGCCTTTTTTTCTCCTTGTGATAGAGATTGCAAATACTTTCTCCTAGTTTTTCAGTTGTCTTTTGACATTTGTTTGTGGTACTTTTTGCCATGTCAAAGATTTTTATTTTTATGTAGTTAAATAAGTAAATGAATATTTTCTTTATCACACCTGGATTTTGAGTCATAGTTAGATAACCTTTTCCTATGCTGAGATTATAAAGGAATTCACCAGTGTTTTATTTTAGTGCTTGTTTATATCATTCTTTACATTTAGATCCCTGGTCCATATGGAATCTGGAATTTTTCAAATGGCTAACCAGTTGTCCCCAGCACCACTTTTTGAACAAGTTCATCTTTGCCCAAGTGATCTGAGATGTCACCTTTATCCTATGCTAAATTTATGTCTGTACTTGTATCTATTTCTGGACCCTGAATATGTATATAGCTGTGCTCCAATCAATTCTTGCACTGTACTAACTACTACTCTAGTGTTAGGTATATGATGGAACTGATTTCAGATAGAGAAGTGGCCAGACTGTCCCCAAGTTGGGTGGCAGCAACGAAAGTCATTTGCCAAGTAAAACAGTGGTATAAAGCACCCTCATGTTAGGGGATGAGGGAGGATAGAGAAGAGCTAGGATTTAATCAGAAGAAATTCTTTTAAGTCACAGTCTCCTAAAGATAGAGGGAAAAATGATGGAGAACTTGAGCTCACTGAGCTGAATAGAAGGTAAAAAAGGAGGTAGAAAGAAAGAACCAAACTGATCAAGAGTGCATAAGGGGCTTCCAGTCTGGTTACATTCTAGTACCTAACAAACTGATCTTCCTGTAATAACAGCTATAAACTTGGAACAATATTTTAAAAACCAACAACCTGAGGGCTCTAGACACTGAACAAAAGTTGATAGACTGTGGAGAGGAGTTGAAACTTGAAGTAAGTGACCTACATGAAATGTGTTCCTCATGTTTTGCACTTTTGCCTTGATGGTGGCCACAGTCACAGCAGTGTGGTGGCAGCTAAAACTTTGAAAGAAAACCTCTGTCTTTCACTGGAATTTCCTGGGGAAGAGTCTGTGACAACCAGGACCTCCTGAGAGTAAAGAAGAAATCCATGAAAGGAGAGAGACAGAGACAGAGAGCCCTAAATTATGTGTTTAAACTTGAGCCAGGTACCTAGATGACCCTTGCACTATACATGTATGGGGCAAACTGAAAGCAGCTTGTAGTTTAGGCTTAACAAATGATAGTGAGCTCTGAGTCCCTGCTCATTGCAGGCACAACAGGTTGCAGTTTGGGTCTAACAAAGTTAATTGTCTGAAAAATAAACACTTTTCAGAGCAATATAATACAGTCCATAGTCTCTATAATATTACATTCACAAATGTTTTTGGCATAGAGAGACAGAAAACTATGACCCAGTCTCAAAGGAAAATACAAATCAACAGGTGTAAACCCGAAGACAACAAAGATGTTGGATTTATTAGGTAAAGACTTTACAGTAACATAATTATAATTATGCTCCATGAGGAATGGAAAGTATGTTCGTAATGAATGCAAAGATAGGAGATATCAACAGAAAAATAGAAAATTAAAAAATTTCAGAACTGAAAAACACAATATCTAAGCAAAAAACCCTCATCATATGGGCTTACAAGCAGAATGAAGAAGAAAGAGGAAAGTCAGCGACTTAAAGATAGATCGATAGAGATCTAGCTGAAGGAGAGAGGGAAAACAGTTTGGACAAGACAAAACCAACCAACCAAACAAAAAACCATAGAGCCTTGGGCTCCACGAACAATTTAAAAAAGTTTAACATGGGTAATTGGAGTCCTAGAAGAAGAGAAGAGAAAGAATGAGGCAGATAAAATATTTGAAGAAATAATGGCAGAAAATTTCCCAAGTTGGGTTAAGGATATACATTTACAGATTCAAGAGGCACAGTGAACCTCAAACAGGATAAATTAGAAAAAAATCCATGCCTAGTCACATCACTGTCAAGCTGCTAAAAAACAAACATAAGCAGAAACTTCTTAATAGCAGCCAGAAAAATGATCCTTTACATATAGGGGAAAATGATTTAGGGACTGCAACTTTTAATCAGAAACCATGGAAGGCCAGAAGACAGTGGAACATTTTTAAAATACTGAAAAAAAAAAAAATCCGGTCAACCCATAGTTCTGTATACAAGAAAAATATCCTTCAAGAGTGAAGGTGAAATAGACATTTTCAGATAAATAACAACTAGGAGAATTTATCATTACCAGAACCATGCTACAAGAAATACCAAAGTTCTTCAAGCTGAAGGAAATGATACCCAAGGGAAACTTGGATCTTTAGGAATGAATGAAGAGCACTGGAAATGATAAATATGTGAGTAAATATGAAAGACTATTTTCTTTTAAGTTCTTTAAAATACATGTTTGTTTAAAGCAAAATCTATAACACTGTCTTGTGGAGTTTACAATATATTTAATAGATGTAATACACATGACACCTATAACTTAAAACACAGTGTATGTGTATGGGGATGGTAAATGGACCTACGTAATTACAAGGTTTCTATATTTTACATGAAGTGTAAATCCTATATTACTGTATTAATTCTAAGTGGGCTGTAAAAGAGTTTAAAAATATATTCTAATTTCTACAAGGTTCCTAATTTTATGTGAAGTATTGAAATCCTGAGGTTTCTACATTTTATGTTAAATGGTACTATATTGACTCTAAGTAGACTGTAAAAAGTTAAGGATGTATAATGTAATCCATAGAGAAGCCACTAAAAAATGCACAGAAGACTAGCTAAATGACAATAGATATATTAGAATAGAATTCTTAAAATATTTAAATAATTCAAAAGAAAGCAGGAAAGCAGGGGAAAAGATGAACAAAAAAGAGAGGACAAATAAAAAATAAAATGGTAGACCTGAATCCAACTATATCAATACTTATGGTAGATGTTAGTAGACTATACATTCTATAGTCTATAAAAGCCAGAGATCATCAGAATGGATAAAAAGCAAGACCTAATTACATGCTGTCTATAAGAGATAGACTTTAAGTATAAAGACGTAAATGGGTTGAAAGTAAATGGATGGGAAAAGATGGACCATAAACACAGTAAGATTAAAAGGGAAATGAAAACGTATGTCCACACAATGATTTGTGTATGGATACTCATAGCAGCTTTCTTCACAATAGTAAAAAACTGGAAATAACTGAAATGCCCATTAACGGGTGAATGGTTAAAAAAATGTGACATATTCATGCAATATACTACTACTCGCAATAAAAAGAAACTCACTACTGATATAAACAACATGGATGAATCTCAAAATCTGAATTAAAAAACCAGCCACAAAGAAGTGTATACTGTATGATTCCACTTATATAAAATGTGAACTAATATACAGACAAAAAGCAGATTAGTGGTCTTACCTGGGGATGGAGGGAGGAATGGAGTCTAAAGCGGCAAGAGGAATCTTTTGGGGATAAAGGAAATGTTATGTATTTTGATTGTGGTGATGATTTGTGGGCATACACAACTGTCAAAACTCATTGAATTGTATACTTTCAATGGATGCAACTTATGGTATGTAAATGATTCCTCAGTAAAGTTGGTAAGAAAAAAATTT
This sequence comes from Daubentonia madagascariensis, assembly GCA_023783475.1. NCBI lineage: Eukaryota > Metazoa > Chordata > Mammalia > Primates > Daubentoniidae > Daubentonia > Daubentonia madagascariensis. The sequence continues at coordinate 661,904 of JAKFHU010000633.1, forward strand.
TTAAATCCCAATTTTGAAATAACTTTAGATTTTTTGCTATACTCAAAAAATTATTTAATGTGATTTTTAAAATGGAAGGGGTAGCAACTTTTCTGAGACCATGGCTTCTGTTAATGAAATAAACAAATGTCTCTCTGTGTTAAAAATATTTAGGAAATAAATACAACTGTGGTTCTAATTTAGTCTTAATGCCACTGGGAAAGGACTTTAATGTAGTTATCAAAGACAAACTCAATGACCAGTTGTGTTTTCTGGTCTATTTTCTAAGACACTGAATGGGGAAAAATCAGTATCTATAGTCTGACAATTGCACTAAAGCATAGAAGAGGCTCCCCCCACCCTCTTTCTTTCTGGAATCCTTTAGGAAGTAATGAATCCTTATCTTCTGTGTTTGGGTTGCTAACATTTGGTGTTTCCTGAGAACATATGTGGATAAAATACCTTTCCAAAAGTGCTTGACATCGATCCCTGGCAAAGTCTAGGAGGAAATATTAAACAGATGGTTTGTGAGCACTTAGCAAGGGAACCTGATATCCTTGTGTGTGGCTGAGAAATGTAGACTAGTTGACAGCATCGTTAGGTTGATTTGTAACTGGCTGAAAGACTCACATACCCAATGAGTGCAGACTGCTGTCAACCTGGACAGAGGCCCTCTGGATGTCAAAGTGTATTGATCATAGTGGCCATTTTAGTTTTGGCATATTTATGACTTAACCATTCTTTAAAAAGCTATTGTAAAATTTTTATGATATGCAAATGAATACACGTGAGATTTTTTATATATACATATATATATATATGCTATGAAGTATAACAACAAAATAAACACCCATGACTGCTTTATTCAACTTAAGATGTAGGACATTATCAATACCCCTGAGATATCTGTATGCTTTTTCCTGATTTTCTTCAGAGGAAACTTTGCCACAATGAACTTTGTTTTTGTCATTCCTTCCTTTTAAAAGTATTTTTATTACTTGAAACAACACTTTATTATTTTAGTTTTGCTTAAGCTTTATAAAGAAGTATCATATAGTATATACCTTTGGTTACCTGCTTTTTTCTCAATATTGAGAACATACATCCACATTGTTATATGTAGCTGTGATTCATTTATTTTCTTTGTGAATATACCTTATAATATCTATTCTTTATTGCTCATATGAGTTGGAAATATAGTTGTGATTTGTGTTATCACTTTCTTCATAGTATCTTTTAATTAACAGAAATTCTTAATTTTAATGTAGTTATACTTATCAATCTTTTATTTCATAATTAGCAAACTGTGTCTCATTTAGGATATTCTTCCTCCTCCCCAACCTTTGACACAAAAAATTTCTCCTATATTTTCTTTTTTAAAAAATTTTTAATTTTTAATTTTTATTCTTTAAGACAGCCACAGAAGCTGAGTCTCCTATATTTTCTTCGAAAAGTTTTAAGTTTTACCTTTCTCATTTAAGTCTTTAATCCATCTAAAATATATTATTATAAAATATTATGAATGGTGTGAGGTAGGAATCCAATTTCATTTTTTCCCCATATGGAATACTGATAGTTCCAGAATGATTTAATGACTAAATCCCTCCTTTTCGCACTGCTGTGCCATGTCAGCTAAGCCACATGTCAAGTTTTCATGTGACTGTCTGTTTCTGGGCTCTCTAATCTGTTCTAGTTTGGATAATTTGTCTATTCCTGTGTAAATATGACACTATCTTAATTAGAATAGCTTTATAAACCATCTTAATATCTGGTAAGGCAAACCCTTAGCCTTAATAATATGTATCTTAACTTCATGTGTGTATGTGTGTGTGTGTGTGTGTGTGTGTGTGTGTGTGTGTGTATTACTGACAATGTAGAATTTAAAAACTCTGATAGGATTTTGATTGGAATTGCATTGATGGATCAATTTGGGGAGAATTGAATCCTAATGATATTGAATGCTCTATCCATTAACATGCTCCATTTAATTATATCTTCCTTAAGATATACCAATAAAGTTTTAAACATTCCCCCAAAATATTCTATGCATCTTTTGTTAAGATTTATTTCTCAATGCCTTACATTTTTGTCATTGTAAAAGGTATTTCTTTAAAATTTAAATTTGCTAAGAATTTGTTTCCAGTTATAGAAATGCTATTGATTTTTATGTATTGATCTTATATCTAGCCATATTGCCAAAATTACTAATTATAATAATTTTTCCATGGAATCTTTTGGTTTCTAATGTCACCAATCAAATAATTTGCAAATAATGATAGTTTTGTTTCTCCCTTTCCAATCGTCATACCATTTCCTCTTTTTCTTGTCTTAGTAGACTAGGCCAACCATGTTGAGTCAAAGTAGTAATGGGGTGTCCATGTCTTATTCCTGATTTTTAAAGGCAATCCTTCCAACATTTCACCAGTAAGAATTGTATTTATCATAGATTTTTGGTAGATAGACTTTGCCAAATTAAGGAAGTTATTTTCTATTCCTGATTTGCTAAGATTTTTCTCTTAAATAATAAATGTATGTTAATTTTATTGTATGTTTCTCTGTATCTATTAAGATAACATATGTTTTTTTCCTTGTAATCTGTTGATGTGGTAAATTATATTTATACATTTTCTAATGCTAAATCACTTTGTATTCCTGGGATAAACCCAACTTGGTCAGTACTGTACTATCTTTTTATACATACTGGATTATTTAAGATTGTTTTATTTTCATGAGTGAGATGGCCTGCAATTTTCTTCTCTTACATTGTTCTAATCTGGTTTTGTATAAGATTGGTGTGATCTGTTGCTTGAAAGTTTGGTATAACTTGACTGTAAAACCATCTGGGATTGGTATATTATGGGAACCATTCAGATTTTTTATTTGTGAGTTGAATTTGGTGGGTGTATCTTTTTAGGAATGTGTTCATTTTTATCTAAATGTTTGAATTCCTAGTTCTAGCTGCAGTTATGTTCCCCTTTCCCATTCCTAACATAGTTTATTGTGCTTTCTCTCTCTTTTTTCTTCATTGGTTTCACCAGAAGAATCTCTACTTCATTAGGTTTTTCAAAGAACCAACTTTGGAACTGTTGGTTATCCCTACTGCTCTTTTCTTTTTTCTTTTTTAAGAGATGGGGTCCCACTCTGTTGCCCAAGCTGGAGTGCAGTAGACTGGTCATAGCTCACTGCAGCCTTGAACCCTTGGGCTCAAGCGATCCTCCTGCCTCAGCCTCCCTAGTAGCTGGGACTACAAGTGCGTACCACCACACCTGGCTTTTCTTTTTTCTTTTTTTTTGTAGAAACAGGGTCTCACTCTGTTGCCCAGGATGGTCTCAAACTCCTGGGCTCAAGCAATCCTTGTGCCTCAGCCTCCCAAAATACTGGGATTACAGGCATGAGCTACTGCACCCTGCCTCTATTGTTCTTTTCAACTGAGGCAGTATAGAGAAGGATTAAGCATATGAGCTGTGGAGCCAGACTGCTTGGATTTGAATCCCTATTCTATCTCTTAATTGAGAAACTTTGAAGAAGTTAATATGGACAAGAAACTATGCCTTATTTTCTTCATCTAGAGAAAAAAAGGATTAAATAAGATAATATGTGGAAATTCTTTATAAAACTATTCAATAAAATGTTGCTGTTATTATGATCTATAAACAATGTTAGAGTATGTTAAGAGACTGTGGTTTTTAGTTCACATATATTTTCCTTGAGACTCAGAATTTGTTTAAAAACAAAATAAGTTAGTAGCGTTATTCCCATGATTTATGACTCTTTAAGTTAACTTGGGCAGCTAGAATTGACAGACTTATCTAGATCCTCAATTTATGATCAAGATCCAGCATTAGGGATCTGCTCTAGGGTGTAAGGTTGGCTTATATGTAAAGAGGGTGTATATGGAAAAAGAAAACATCCAGCTTCTCCTGTGAGACGTATACCTCTTCATATCTCTATTTCTTAAACCAACACTTCCTTGTCCTTTAAGAGTGAAAGAGGAAAAAGGAACAAAATAGATAATGAACAGAAAAGAAAGGCTATGAGAACTATGGAAAAAGTTTTATAATATGTTACATGAAAACAAAAAATCATATACATGAAATTTGACTATGTAACATAAACGTGATTGTGGGCAACTGAGAGGCAATGTAAAAAATTAAAAGTGGTGTAATGGGGTGGTGGGATTATGAGTGATTTTAAATTAAAAATTATTTTATGGCCATGTCTTCTTTTCAATAAAATACGAATTATTAGAGCTTGAAAATTTTTTTCTTTTTTTCTTTGTCTCATGTTACAGTCATGTGATCAGAGCTTGAAATTTTTATCAGTAAAAGGCATATATAAAAAAGTATTACTACTATTATTAATATCAACAGATGACATACATTTATCTGTGCCAGGCATTGTTCCAAGTGCTTTACATGCAAATTGTATTTAATCCTCACAAAAACCCTATGAAGTAGCTACTATAATTAGCCCTATTTCATAAATGAGAAATTTGTGGAGTAAGAGTTAAAGTAACTTGTTCAAGGTCACACAGTTCTATAGTAAATTGTAAAAATCCAATTGTATGGTTAAATAAATAGTGATAAATTCATATATTGGAATACTGCATAGCTATTAAAAGGAATGGGTTAGATCTCTATGTGCCAATATGGAGAAAAATTACTGGATAAATGGCTAAATGGAAAAAAATGCAGAGCAGTGGGTATGGTGTAGTCCCATTTTAGAAAAGAAAATAATGTCAATAATAATAATGTTACATATATGTTAACATACATGTATATGTAAGGAAAGCAATTCAGTAGAGTATGTCCTACACTGTTGATGGTGGTTATCTCTGGAGGGTGGAATTTTGAGTCATTTTGAACTGTCTCTATTATACTTCTGTACTGTTTAAATTTGTATAAATTGTAACAAAAATTTTAAAATAATAAGACAAAAGCTACCACAAAGAGCACTGGGCAGGATCTTTCAGCTAAATTTTAAAATAAGGAATAAAATGAAGAAGTTAGACCAAGCAGGAACAAATTAAAGGAAATACCATTTATACAGTTGAAAGAAAACACATAATAGGCTATACATGTTAAAAATTTAATCTTAACTAATGTGAATACAATTTAAAATTAAACTTTTCATCTTAGAGATCTTGTTAAATAACTTTCTAAAGTGTGAATCTACTTTGTTAACTTCTAAATTCATTCTTTCTTTGATGATTCTGGACCTTGTAGAGTCTCTAAGTCATCTTTGTGTTGATTAGTTCTCACTATGCAGGACTGTACTAAAGAAGGCAGAATTTAGACTGATTGAAGGACACATTCTCATAGTTACTTTGTAAATTAATCTGCAATATCAACATTTTCTTTTGATCTGTTTCTCTCTTTGAAAGTGGAGTACAGACAATTTTTATTTAATTGATGATCATGGCTATCAGAGTTTAAAAAATTATAACTAGACTTAAGAAGTGTTTGAATCAATTCATGATATTCATGGGCTACAAAGGGAAGATATGGGTGTTTGGGATATGTCCCTAACTATTTGAGCTGATGTTACAGAGGGTGACCACACCTACTCCCAAATCATATATTTTTTTTAATCATTCATTTATTTACTCAAGAAACATTTATTGAGAATCTACTATGCACCAGGCAAATAAGTGCTAGTGATACAAAGATGTATAAGACACCGTCTTAGCTTCGGGTAACTGACAGTCCACTTAGGACCTGGCCATTATAAACAAGTCTCAGAAATATACTAAACCATACATATACAAAAAAATTTCAAAAACAATAATAAGAATAGCTAACTTTTATTGAGTATTTACTATCTACTAGACAATTAACAAATATTTAATTCCCACAACTACTGCATGGAGCAGGAATTAATAACTAAGGCTTAATGAAGCTAAGTACCTTGCCCAAAGTGGCACAGCTAGTAAGTGATAGAACCGGGATTTAGATTTAGGCAACCTAAGTCTGATGCATTTCTCCTTCTGAGAATGAGAGAACCTGCTGTTGCTAATGCCTTGATAACAACACCAAGATGAAGCAAAACACTAAGGGAATAAAATAATAAATTATGAGGAAAATACAGGCAAGCTAGGATGATTTCAAGCAATGAGCCATGTACACTTAACCCGCAAAGAGGAATTACAAGCAATTTATGGGATGATGCATTATTTAGAAGCAAACAGGAAGCTACTGGAAGAGTCATCAGCACTGACACAAGGTATAAAGCTGCTTTCCTGCATTTAAAAGCTCTTCTATTCTACAGAAAGGTATCAGGCAATCTCAGAATACTCTAAGATCTGTGCCATTAGAGACACAATAAATTCTTTCTAGGCATAGTCACTGAAGGTAGAAAAGAACACAGTCCTCGCCTGATCTGTCCTCAACCAAACAGAAAGAAAAAGAGCTTCTTTATCACAGATTCATTTTGAAAACCCAATGGGAAGGGCTCTGATTGGTGGCCTGGGGAACTATGATTGTCTCAGCCTGGGCCCATTCTGTGACCAGGAAGGTGGAGGTGTTACCAGACAGAGGGGATATAGGGGATGCTAGGCAGACCAAGAACAGCCTACTGATAATTGAGGATTTACACTGACATAGAAATGAGTAAGACAAGTTTCTAATCTCAAGGTGCTTACAGTTTAATGCAAGGGAAAAGATATCAAGTAGTTACAATTTAGGTGAGGAGACAAAATTATTGCACAATAAAGCAATGGTGAGCAATTCTACATAGTATATAATTAAGTGCTGGATTGTGTGGTGCAGACCACAAGTGATGTGGTTGTTCTAAGGAGAGGAAAATTAATACAGTAGAAATGAACATGAATTAGGATTTAAGGAATGGGGAGGATTTGGCTGGAAGAGCACAGAGGAAGAAATTGAGGGGAAAGGAGAAGAAATTCAGAGGAAGAGAGTACTACGAATGGAGGGATGGACAGAGAAAGGACAGTCAGTGAGGAGACCGGCTTGAGGAAAGCAGAGTGTGCTCAGTAAGTGGGAGCCTACAAATCACATGGCTAAGGCTGGTTACCCTCCCTCCCCTGCCAAAACAATGTCCGTGGCTTCATGATGCTGGAAGCATCCACAAGTGTCAGAATCCGGCAGGAACCACTCCCTTAGTTATCAACCCTCCTACCTAATTAAAGAGCAAGGGCATGGGCGGGGGGAGGAAGAGTGAAGTTATCCACATGGGACCATGAAGAGATCAATGGTATCAAAACTGTGAGCACTTCCATGTGTGCATAACCTTGGAAGAGGCCAATTATAGCCAGAAAAGACTGCAGGAAGGTGAACTGTAACTTGAGTGTTGGATGAATTAAAACTGGTTGAAAAACTCTAATGAGTTAGACCTTTGTGTATTTATATGGAAAGATACTCAAGACTCTTAAATTCCATAATTTGGGAATCTCTACTTGACTTCCTGACTAAAGTATTTTCATAAATTTCCATTGCCTTAGAATGAAATCCAAAAGTTTTAGCACAGCATAGATGGCCCTTCTTATCTATCCCTTGTCTACCTTTACAGCCTGGCTCCCGCCTCTGTCCGAGAGGTTCTGGTATACAGAACTATGGGTATTCTCTGAAGGTTGATTGTATCTTGCTTTCTCATGTCTCTGGATCTCCTTTTTTTTGAGACAGGATCTCACTCTGTTGCCCAGGCTGGAATGCATTGGCACAATCATAGCTCACTGCAACCTCCAACTCCTGGGCTCTAGCAATCTTCCTGCCTCAGTCTCCTGAGTAGTTAGGACTACAGGCACGTGCCATCATAACAAGCTAATTTTTTAAAAAAAATATTTTTGCAGAGACAAGGTCTTGCTTTGTTGATGAGGCTGGTCTTGAACTCTTGGCTTCAAGTGATCCTCCTGCCTTGGCCTCCCAAAGTGCTGGGATTACAGGCATGGTCTCCTTTTTGAGTAGCCCTTTCATCTTCCTGTGCTTGGCTAATTTCTACTTCTCCTGTAAGACAAAGTTTGAATATTTCTTCTTCTAGGAAGTGTAAATGATTATGGGTGATTTAGATTTACTTATTTGTGCTTATTTGCATTTTTAATTTGTTTATGATAAACATGAATTTTTTCAGAATGTAAATATCAAGGAAAATGTCATTCAAGTAAATAGAGTTAAAATACAATTTAAAAAAAAGAATAATAAAAAGAAAAAAAGCCCAAGTAAATAGAGTGAATGGAAAAAGGGGAAAGACCACTATGTAGGACCACCCCACACTTTCTCTCCGAAGTAATCCTAGGAGGCAATTCAAGAATAAAAGTATAATTTCAAAAACAATTTTTTTTTGCCCATTGGATTAGCAAAGATAAAAAACAAACTAACAAACAAGGATAATTCCTAGTAGGAAAGTCTCATTTACTATTGGTGGAAGTGTAAATTGGTATGATCTTTTTGGAGAGTTTTTTGGCAATAACTACCGAAGTGTGTATATATTGTTTTACATCCTAGTAACTTTACTTCTAGGAATTTATTCTACAGAAAATATTTGTGCAAATACACAATTATACACATAAACAGGGAAGGCTATATAATTTGTGGGTCTAGAGCAAAATGAAAATGCAAAGTCCCTTGTTCAAAAAGCAGGAAAAAAATGCCACTAAAAGTACTAAAATATAAGACTTTTTCCTTTTTTCCATGGTCTCTTTTTTGAGCTATCATGGTGGGTTTGTGTGTGTGTGTGCATTTTTAAATTGTGGTAAGAACACAACATGAGATCTACCCTCTTAATACATTTTTAAGTATATAGTACAGTATTGTCAACTTTAGGGATAATGTTGTACACCAGATCTCTAGAACTTATTCATCTTTTTCACTGTGTTATGGTGTTTTTAATTTTATTTGCTATTAATGTCACACTCCCTTAGGCACCATGATACTTGCCAAGCTAGTGCAGAACCCTCACAGGTGCCTGGGGCCCTCCTCCTGCAACTCAGCACAAAAGGCATATATGCTGACCTTGACCCAGGTGTCCAGGCTGCTACCCAGAAGGGGAGCAGAGGCCAGCAGTGGTCACTGGGTGGCTGGAGAGCTGGCAAATGAGTGAGCTCCTATTCTGTGGCGGTGGGAAGGAGGTAGGATGCAGGGCATGTGTGAGCCAAGGCTCTCAGCTCCTGGCACATGCTCCACTGTTCCATCAAACTTCACTTACAAAACACAAATTCAAAGATAAAATTATTAAGAATTTTAAGACAGTAACCAAAGAGCATTAAATCCCAAGCATGGGGCCTTTCTGCACTTAGGACTCTGTGTGACTACACTGGTCATTAGCTCATGAAGCCAGCCTCTGCATATAAGTCTGTTCATACAGCATTAGTTACAATAGCAAAATGTAATACCAAATTATTCATTAATAAGTGACTAGACAAATAAACTATGGTATAACCACACAATAAAAAAATCATGTAGCCATTAAAAATGACATAGATTTTTAACACACATTAACAAAGAAGTTTTCAGAATATTACGTATATCATGAGCCCATTAAAATATTAAAAGTATGTGTGTGTGTGTGTATGTGTATGTATATATAAAAGAATGTTAGGGAGGATACCCCAATTTCTTCCAAGTGATTAGGGAAAGAAGGAATTTTCACTTTTTATACCTATTATATTTCAATTTTTATCATAATTTCTGAAATAAAATAATTATTAAAAAATTTCAACTCTAACACCTAGAAACATATGTCTGAATCGCGGTGAAGTCTGCTGGCTTTATTTATCATTTAAGAATATAAAAAGACTGTGGTAAATAATCGTCCTGACCTATAGAAGACTACTCATTAAAATTCTTACCATTCTTTTTACCTAGTTAAAAAAAAATTCTTACCATCGTTGCTGGGACCTTCAACAGGAGAAGCTGAGTCCATATGCTCAAGGATTCCCTTTGTGACTTCAACAACCTGAAGCCTCCTGACTCTGACTAGGTCTGTATCTTTCAAACCTTCCTCCAATTGTTTGACCACCTCTTTTCCAGGCTGGGAAGTCAGAACAGTAATCTGAAAATAAATCCAAGAATCAACGTGTTTATTCTCCCTGATGTACAGAGTGAGGAACATAACAGTTTATATCTGGAGGATAAACACAGCTGAAGTCTCTGGTGGTGGCTATTGTGGTTAATGCAAAGAGGATTTAACTGTAACTTACAAATCAAATTTTATTTGACAGAGTCTGGTGGGACAGGTCAGCACAGAACCTTTCCAATCAGGCTGAGCCGACCCCAGAAAGTGACCAGTGAGAAGCCATGCCTGTGTTTTAGTCTTTCAAGACCGCGTGAAGCACTGACAGCATCTCACCTGCTCAAAATGCTTTGAATTTACAAGGAAACAAAGGAAATAAAGATTCTTAAATTTTACTCACTAAATGTATACTAAATATTAGAGCGCCTATATGCTCCTTTCTCTCAATGGTGCTTCCAATATACATTCTCAGACTGATATCTTGTTCAAGCTGGATCCAGTTGAGCTATTTCTTTTGCTCTTTTGACTCTAAAATGTACTCACTCTTGATCAATATATCTGACCTGAAGGAATATTGAGGTATTTGTATATAATTTGAATGTTTTATTCCATCAGAATGAACACACTATGTTTTTATTAGCAGTTTTCTTTTAGACTTTGAAACTCTGGATGGTAATCGTTAAATGTATACAATTCTCTTTGCACTTAGATGTTTTTGATTGATGAAGAGGGATGCAGATGAAAGCACAATTATTATTATTTTGAAAGACTTTATTTTTAAAAGCAGTTTTAAGTTCACAACAAAGTTAAAAGGAAGGTGTAGAGAGATATACCATATACCCCTTGCCCTCACGTATACATAGCCTCCCCCATTATCAATACTCTCTACCAAAGTGGTACATTTATTGCAACTGATGAACCTATACTGACACATCATAATCACCCAAAGTCCACAGATTACATTAGTGTACACTCTATGGGTTTGAACAAATGTATAATGACATGTGTCCGTCAGTATAATATCATACAGAGCATTTTCACCACCCTAAAAATCCTTTGTGCTCTATTCATCCCATCCTGCCCCACAACTCCTGGCAACCACTGATCTTTTTACTGTCTCCATAGTTTTGCCTTTTCCAGAATGTCATAAAGTTGGAATTGTACAGTATATAGCCTTTTCAGACTGGCTTCTTTCACTTAGTAATATGCATTTAAGTTTCCTCCATGTCTGTTTGTGGCTTGATAGCTCATTTCTTTTTAGCACTGAATAATATTCCATTGTCTGCATGTACTACAGTTTATTTATCTATTCACCTACTGAAGGATGTCTTGGTTGCTTCCAAGTTTTGGCAATTACTAATAAAGCTGCTATAAACATTTGTGTGAAGGTTTTTATGTGGACATAGGTTTTCAACTCCTTTGGATAAATACTAAGAAGCACGATTACTGGACTGTATGGTAAAAGTATGTTTAGTCTTGTAAGAAAACTTCAAACTGTCCTCCAAAGCAGCTTTACCACTTTGCTTTCCCTCCAGCAACGAATGAGAGTTCCTGTTGCTCCACAACCTCACCAGCATTGGTGTTATCAGTGTTCTGGATTTTAGCCATTTTAATAGGTATGTAGTGGTATTTCATTGTTGTTTTAATTTGCATTTCCCTGATGACATATGATGTGGAGCATCTTTTCAAATGTTTGGCATCTATATACTTTGCTGAGGTGTCTGTTAAGGTCTTTGGTCCATTTTAAAAAGTTTGATTTTATTTTTAATTGACACATAATAATTATACATATTTATGAGGTACAGTATGAGGTTTTGGATACACTGTGTAATGATGAAATCAGGGTAATAAGCATATCTATCACCTCAAATACTGGTCATTTTTTGTGGTAAGAACATTCAAAATCCTTTCTTCTAGCTATTTTGAAATATACATTATTGTTAACTATAGTCACCCTACTGTGCAATAGAACACGAGAACTTATTCCTCCTATCTAATTGTAACTTTGTACCTGTTGACCAACCTTTCCTCATCACCGCTTCAGCCTCCAGTAACCACTATTCTACTACTTCTATGCAATCGACTATTTTAGATTCCATGTATCAGTGAGATCATGTGGTATTTGTGCTTCTGTGCCTGGCTTATTTCACTTAACATGTTTTCTGGGTTCATCCATGTTGTCACAAACAACAGGATTTCATTCTTTTTTACAGCTGAGTAGTATTCCATATGTATATATACCACATTTTAAAAATCCATTCATCTGTTGATAGACACCTAAGTTGATTCCATATTTTGGCTATTGTGAATGCTGCAATAAACATGTGAGTGCAGATTATCTCTTTGATTTACTACTGATTTAATTTCCGTTGGATATATACCCAGTAGTGGGATTATTGGATCATAAGGTAGTTCTATTTTTAATTTTTTGAGGAACTTTCATAGTCTTGTCCATAATGGCTATACTAATTTACATTCCAATCAACAGCGTGTAAGAGTTTCCTTTTCTCTGTATCCTCGCCAGCATTTGTTATTTTTTGTCTTTTTGATATAGCCATTCTAACTGAGGTGAAGTAATATCTTATTGTGGTTTTGATTTGCATTTCCCTGATGATTAGTGATGTTGAACATTTTCTCATACTTGTTTGCCATTTGTATGTCTTCTTTTGAGAAATGTCTATTCACATCTTTCCCTCATTTTAAAATTGGATTATTTGATTTTGCACTAGTGAGTTGAGTTACTTATATATTATGGATATTAACCCCTTGTCAGATGCATAGTTTGTGAATATTTTCTCCCATTCTGTAGGTTATCTCTTCAATCTGTTCATCACTTCCTTTGCTGTGCAAAAGCTTCTAAGTTTGACATAATTCCATCTATCTATTTCTGCTTTTGTGGACTGTGCTTTTGAGGTTGTATTAAAAAAATCCTTGCTCAAGCCAATGTCATGAAGTGTTTTCCCCTATGTTTTCTTCTAGTGTTCATAGTTTACATGAACACTACATTTAAGCCTTTAATCCATTTTGAGTTAAACTTACATTTAAGCCTTTAATCCATTTTGAGTTGATTTTTGTAAGTGGTGAGAGATAGGGGTCTAGTTTCATTCTTCTACATATGGATATTCAGTTTTCCCAAGCACCATTTATTGAAGACACTGTCCTTTCTGCAATGTGTATTCTTAGAATCTTTGTCAAAAATCAGTTGGCTGTAAATGTGTGGATTTATTTCTGGGTTCTCTATTCTGTTCCATTGGTGTATGTGTGTTTTTATGCCAGTACCATGCTGTTTTGTTTACTACTGCTATGTAGCATATTTTAAAGTGTGATGCCTCCAGCTTTGTTCTTTTTATTTGAGATTGTTTTGGTTATTTGGGGTAATTTGTGGTTCCATATGAACTTTAGAATTTCTTTTTCTATTTCTGTGAAAAATGTCATTGGTAGTTTGATAGGGATTGCATTAAATCTGTAGATCACTTTGGGTAGTATGGACATTTTAATGATATTAATTCTTCCAGTCCATGAACACATTTATTAGTATCCTCTTCAATTCATTGTAGAGATATTTCATCTCCTTGGTTAAATTTATTCCTAGGTTTTTTTGATAGCTATTGTAAATGGGATTGCTTTCTTAATTTATTTTTCAGATAGTTTGCTGTTAGAGTTTTAGAAATGCTACTGATTTTTGTATGTTGATTTTGTATCCTGCAACTTTACTGAATTTGTTTATTAGTTCTAACAGTTTCTTGGTGGAGTTTGTAGGGTTTTCTATATATAAGATCATGTCTGCAAATAGGGACAATCTGACTTCTTCCTTTCCAAGTTGGATGCCCTTTATTTCTTCCTCTTGCCTAACTGCTTTGGCTAGGATTTCCAGTACTATGTTGAATAGAAGTGATGAAACTGGGCATCCTTGTCTTGTTCTAGATTTTAGAGTAAAAGCTGTCAACTTTTCTCTGTTCAGTATGACAGTAGCTGTGGGTTTGTCAAATATGGCCTTCATGTGTTAAGGTGTGTTCCTTCTATACCTAATTTGTTTAGGGTTTTTATCAGGAAGAGATGTTAAATTTTATCAAATGCTTTTTCTGCATATAGATGCATATGCAGATGATCATATGTTTTTTGTCCTTCATTCTGTTAATGTGATATATCATGTTTATTGATTTGTGTATGTTGAAGCATCTTTGCATTCCTGGGATGAATCCCACTTGATCATGGTGAGACCTTTTTGATGTGCTGTTGGATTTGGTTTGCTAATATTTTGTTAAGGATTTTTACATCTATGTTCATCAGGGATATTTACCTGTAGCTTTGTTTTTTTGTTGTATCTTTGTCTGGTTTTGGTGTCAGTGTAATGCTGGCCTTGTAAAATGAGTTTGGAAGAATTCCCTCCACTTCAATTGATGGAATAGTTTGAGAAGAATTGGTATGAGTTCTTTAAATGTTTGGTAGAGTCTAGCAGCAAATCCATCAGGTCCTGGGCTGTTTATTACTGATTCAATCTCATTACTCATTATTGGTCTGTTCAGGTTTTCTGTTTCCTCATGATTCAATCTTGGTAGGTTGTATATGTCTCGGAATTTATCCATTTCTTTTAAGCTTTCCTATTTGTTGATGTATAGTTGTTCATAATAGTCTTTAATGTTTCTTTGTATCTCTGTGGTATTGGCTGTGATGTCTCCTTTTTCTTCTCTGATTTTATTTATTTAAGTCATCTCTCTTTTTTTCTTAGGCTAGCTACAGGTTTGTTGATTTTGTTTATCTTCTCAAAAAACCAACTCTTTGTTTTGTTAACCTTTTTTCTTGCCTCTATTTCTTTTGTTCCTGCTCTGATCTTTCTCCTTCCACTAATTTTGGGTTTAGTTTGTTCTTATTTTTCTAGTTCCTTGAGTGTGATGTTAGGATGTTTATTCAAGATCTTTCTACTTTTTTGATGTGGGCATTTATTGCTATAAAATTCTCCCTTAGAACTGCTTTTGCTGTATCCCATAGGTTTTGGCATGTTGTATTTCCATGTTGTATTTCATATGTCTCAAGAAATTTTTAAATTTCCTTTTTAATTTCTTCATTGGCCCACTGGTTGTTCACAAGCATGTTGTTTAATGGTGTTCTCTGAGCTTCCTGGATCTGTGGTTTGGTATCTGACCTTAATTTCAAACCTTAGGAAATTCTCACTTATTATTGTTTCAAGTATTTCTTCTGTTCCTTTTTTTCTTTCTTTTCCTTCTGGTATTCCCATTACTTGTAAGTCACATCTTTTGCAGTTGTCCCACAGTTCTTGGATATTATGGGATTGCATTAAATCTGTAGATCACTTTGGGTAGTATGGACATTTTAATGATATTAATTCTGGTTTTGTATTTCAGTCTTAGCTTTTCAGTTTTAGAGGTTTCTACTGATATATACTTAAGCTCAGAGATTTTTTCTTCAGCCATGATAAGTCTACTAATAAGCCTATCAAAGACATTCTCCATATCTATTACAATGTTTTTGATCTCTAGCATTTCTTTTTGGTTCTTTCTTAGCATTTTTACCAGCTTACATTGCCTATCTGTTCTTGCATGCTGTCTACTTCATCCATTAGAGCCCTCAGCATATCAACCATGGTTGTTTTAAATTCTATTGTCTGATAATTCCAACATCCTTGCCATGTCTAGTTCTGATGCTTGCTCTGTCTCTTCAAACTGTGTTTTTTTGCCTTTTAGTATGCCTTATAGTTACTTCCTGATAGTTGGACATGATGTACAGGGCTAAAGGAACTGCTGTAAGTAGGCCTTTAGTAACGTGGTGGTAAGGAATGAGGAGCGGGGAAGCATTTTATAGTTCTATGATAAGATCTTGGTTTTTTAGTTAACCTATGCCTCTGGACTGTGAACTTCACAAGTGTTTCTCAGTCCCCCCTTCACCCCCACCCCTGTCCACCCCTCCCTCCACCTTAGATGGGACAGGATAGCTAGTGTGGGCTGGAGTTGAGTATTTCTCTTCTGCTACATTGAAGGGTACAGCTGGCTGGAGTTTGTTTTTTCCCTTCCCCCAGGTCAGTTAGGCTCTGATAAAACCCCAGCAGGTTAGGCTCCATTTAACTAGTTTCTCCTGAGGGCAGAACTTGTTAAGAACAGAATACTCTGGTGCATTTCAAATGGTTTCTTTTTCCCTCCCAGTCAGGGGCATGAAGGAAGTTTTCCCTGATATTTACTGTGAGGACCTGGTTGAATTCCTGGTGGTAAAACTCACAAAAGTGGTGGGGGTCCTTCTATGACTATGTCTCCCGGGAGTTTTTAACTCAGACTTGCCTACACCTAGCCTCCAGCAATTTGTCAATTACAGTTCAGGTTTTCCTACTCCAGTATTGGTTCCTGTGGAGGTTTCTGCTCCAGTATCTCTTGTGATTCTTTGTATCTGTCTGATGCCTCTCTAATTTTGGAAGCAGCAGTTTGCCCTGTGACCTAACTTCTCTTAGGGATCTAAAGAGTTGTTCATTTTTTAGTTTGTTCAGCTTTTTGCTAGTTGTTGGACTGGAATGGCGACCTCCAAACTCATTGTATGTGGAACTAGAAACCAAAAATCCCACACAATTATTTTTTAACTCATCTGTTTGATCCCTGAGGTTATAAGAGACTGAAACTGCTGTAATTCACACTCATTTATGTACCCAATGGAGTATCCAGCCATGACTTATTTATATTTTTAAGATTGTCTCAGTCTGGCACCAGAATAGTAGCAATTTTTACATTTGTTAATCCTAAGAAGATTTACTCAATTTGGTGCCAAGATTTGAAGAACAATTACAAATTCCTAAGTATACCTAGGTAAATATAATACCAATCTAGGCAGTTCAGTATGTGCTTTACAAGTTCCAAAAATCTAGAGGCAGATGGCATATTTCAGATTTTATTTTGATTTCAGTTTTTCCTTATAATTTACTTCAGTCCATATTTTTAGACCTCCTCTTCATGCCTATGTCTATATTAAGAATTGTACAGGTTATAGGAAAAAAAGAAACATGCCCTCTGCTTGCAGGGAGCTGAAAATCTAGCCTTGAAAATTACATTCAATGTGTATGAAACAGAGAAAAATGTAAGGATGATAAATAATGAAGCACCTAGACTGTCTGAAATGAGAAGGTAGCTTGGCATCCTAAAGGCTAGCATCTCTTACCTCCAGGGAAGTGTAGGTCAGACCTGCACTTGTGGTCACATGTCTGCTGTATTGTTTGAACTGCTGGAGCCCATCCTCTACTGCCAGCCGCAGAGAAGTGCCTTGTGGTCTGAAACAACCTTCTCTCTGTAACATGCGGAGCTCTGAGATACAGGCCTGCAACCTAGCAAAGTTTCCTTTTACTTGCTGCAGAGAAAAATGAATCAAAGATACAAATTTTTAGGGACCCAGGTTTCAGATTAATTGGCAGTCTAAATTCATTATGAATAACTCCTCAAGAGTCCCTTCACTTCCTGACAATCTGTTTATTTGATCAATATCTATTGAGTGCCTATTGTGTTCTAGGCACTGTGCTAAAAATCTTCCCTACAACAGAGGAAGAAAAATTGCAGCCAAAAAGGTTTTGATTATGTGGAGTTACCAGAAACAGGAAAGGAAGTGTTTTAACTCATTCACTCACACAAAGGAAGGTTCAGTTGTGACTACTTAGTTTTACTTCGGGGTGAACTGTAAACTGGAGGCCACGTAGGGCTAACCTTAGACATCATCTTCATTTCTCAGTCAGTCTAGACTTTTCTATTTAAGAATGGTGTTTCTCAGAAATGAGAATTTTGATGTGGTTGACCATTTCAGAATGGATAAGGTCCTACCTAATCCATTCTTCAGAATAACTTCAATAAAGAAAAGCTACTTGGCTTAGTCTGCAGTCAGCTTAAGGAGCCAACATGTAAACCTCAGACAAGTGACCTCTTGGTTCTCCTCATCCTCCTTTATAAAAACTTGCTCTTAGGAAGTGATCTAGTTTAATCAGATTCCAGGTCAATGTTACTTCTCCTAAGGATATATGCATTTTGATAAATGTGGACTGAAGATTTGTGATGTTATTTGAAGGAATTCCATGCATCACTAGCAGGGAGGGAGTGGGAAGGAATTGTATTTTGGGATGGGGACACCTTCCTGACCAAAGAGCAGAACTGAGAAATATCTGCAATGCACATAAAATCTATGCACATGAGCTACAATACTGCCAGGGTATAAAGACTGCTTAAGTCAACTCCTGCCTTGCTTAGCTCCACAGCTGCTTACTTTGCTTACCTGCTCTTCTCTCTGAGTCTCTGGGGGAAAACTCAAAAAATTGGACATAATTCTTACTGAAAGAGAACTTGCAATCTAGGTAGAAAAATAAGAAAACTACTCAAGAAAGCAATGAGAACAAATCATATTATAGGTGTAGCCTAGTAGGCTTCAAGCATTTCTTCTCATGAATTCCCTAAAAGAATCCAAAAACAATGTACCCCTTTATACATTTTAAGGTCAACATCTAGATTTTAAAATTCCAAGTGTAAGTAGTTGCTAAGCATATAGCTTCTAGCATATTTTAAATATCAAGATTTTAAAATAAAACTATAACATCACTCTTCAAAACATAATCCAGCAGAATCTAAATACATGGTGATTTAATACTTACCATTATTCAATTTAAAGAGTACATGAACAAGCTTTTTTTTTTCAACAGGCGTAGATTTAGATTGTTCCTTTTTCTCCTTGAACTCATATTTCCATTTCACTTTCCCCACAGAGAGTTTTGTCATAATGTAAAATAATTTTATGCTTGGTAATCTGTTATTGATCATCCTATCATACTTCTCTGCATTAAAAAATCTATATATTGCAAGATTTCTAAATTTCTTATGACCATAGGCTCTAAGGGGTACTCTAGATTGAGTTGTTATTAGAATTATTGCTCATATACAATTGATCAAAACAATATATATATTACCAATTTTGAAAAACAAGTATTGGCATTAAGCATAAACTTTAATTGGAAATGCACCTCTTTATGTCATGGACAGGCTGGGTTATTCTTTCAATTAGCTCAGATTTATGTACATAAATTAATTAATTACTGCTCAAATGATACAACATTTAGTATCAATTCTATTCTTCTTTTCTTTTTGGTGGTCAACACATGTTGAGTTTATTGCTTCATTATGAACAGAGAAAAATCTTGTCTCTTCTTGACCAGATACCCAAAGGGTTGTAAAGAAATGTAATTTAAATAGTTTCAATTTGAGAATATGTATTAAAAAATTTTAAGGCTCACCTTGGCATTTTTAAAAGATTGAGAAGTGTGATATCCTACAAGGCATTTCCGTGTCATAAATTCATTCTACCACAGTTTATATGTAAAAATGCTGCATGATGTTCTAGTTATGTGTCTGCAGTTGTGTTGCAACTATAGGACAGAAACAGAATGATTTATACTGGCTGGACTCTCAGACTTACTTCCCAGTGATCAGGGCAGTTCAACATGGTGCTGCCACATAGGGTATCATTATCAGATGACACCCAGGACCAGCCACAACTTCAGACTGACCTTCTTGTTCAATCTACAATTGTGACCATATATTACTACACATTTAACAATAAAAATTCATACCATTTGTTTCAGGAATATTTGAGAAAGGAATAAACAATTATTCCATTTTGTGTCCTTTCCATGTTTTAAAATAAGCAATGCCCTATACTTCTACTATCTAAGATTCAGAAGTAAAAACATTATAAAATATATATATCCTTGAAAACTCTAGCATTTCTAGTGTACAAAACTCCCACTTGTTTGGCAATGCAGAATCTGCAAGATGACTGCTCAGTTTGGGCATGTGTCAACCTGGAGAATGAGCATGTTCTATGGATTTCAAATGGTTCTGTGGAGTAAAACAAGAGACTGACCCACGTGTAAAGTGTTACAAACATTTTACCATGGGAACCAAAGACTCATATTCAAAGCCAATAGTCTCATTTTGATTTGACTCTATGAGGATATGGTTGGGAGAAATCTAGTAGTGAGTGAAGTTCAGGAGAAGATGGGCTACAAGGAAGGCTGGGGCTGATACCAAGTGAGGAATGGGTGAAGGAATTCCGCAATCAGGCTGTAATCAGCAGCCGGAGCAACAGACAGACGGAAAGGATCTCTCTGTTCTGGTCTGCTGCAGAGGCCTTGGATGGAGCGAGCCCCAATCCCATATGCAGACAGCTCACCCCAGGTCAAGGGTGCTGAGTGTGCAGGGCCACGTCCTCCCATCAGACAGCACCTGTACCTGCAAGAGCCACCAATTTGAACGGAAAACACTTCAAGTCAGTGAATGCTCTCTGTGTGAAGGGAAAAAACAAACAAACAAACAAAAAAACAGAGAAGAAGAATGTTTTCAGCAGGTGAAAACCTATTGTTCTTCAGACTGCAGCAGGGCCCTTGAACCCATTTAGTTGTAACAGTAGCTTCGGAGGTGTGGGTGCTGTGGGTCAGAAATGATCCTCAGGCCACTGAGGATCCACACAACTGTTTTCAAGTGTGAGGGGGATTTTTAAAGTTCATTGAGAATGGTACTTGGGCAGAGCCTGACAATCTGGAGGCTGTTTCTGAAGGCATTGCTTCCAGGGCCGGAGTCCGGACCGAGCTCCTGCGAACGATTTCTAGGCTGCCCCATCCGTCCTGCCGCTCACCCAAATCAGGATGACTGCCGTCTGGATGCCGCGTGCCCAATCGGTGCCTGGCGCCTGACACGCCCGCGGAGCCGTCTTTCTGTGCCCGGCCTGGGGTCGCAGAATCCCTTGCGCCCCAGAGCCGGGCCTCGAACCCGCATTCCCTGTAGGGCGATCCGCAGCGCGCGCGCCTGCTGTACCCGAGGCGTTGAGCTGCTGCTCCTCCAGGCAGCGCTCAGCGAAGCGGCAGACGTCTGTGTAGGACAGGTAGCAGGTGAGAGCTGACGCGGCCCCGCTACCCAAGCTGATGGGCTCGTAAGCCGCCACCAATCGGGCCGCCAGTCCAAGCAGCAGCGGTAGCGGCAGCGCCCACGAGCCGTCCTGCCTGCGGCATCCCCCTGCCTCGCAGACCGCCACAGCACTGTGTACCTGGGCTGCCCAGCGGCAGGGCGGACTTCAGCCAACCTAAGTCTCTATTCCTATTTTCTGTTGCTATAGTACTGAGAAAACTTGTTCTCATAAATATAAGATGGGATAACAATCAGATTGTCAAATTCCTTCTGAGTTATATGTCACAAATCATACAGAGAGCTGACAATAAAAATGGTTCTTAATGATCCATCAGCCGCTACTCAATTTGGTCTTCCTTCGATTTTGTTAAAAACAAAGAACTGGAAACCATGTGGTTGCAAAAAGATTTTTTACCCAGTCATAAGTCATTTACTTTCTTACAACGATACCAATATTTTGAATTGTAGCTTTGTTTAGTGCCCCTGGAAAATTTTAAATCAGAGATAAGTACCTCTCACCTCTTCCTTCATATTTTGGGTTTTCTTTGTTAAGTGGAAGAAGGGTAACTGTGAAAGGGATGGTGGGAATGAAGAACCAGCCTGACAACCTCATCACAGGCATAATTAGAGAAGTTTTGGAAAAGAACACCCATGGAAACTGAGGATCTAGAAATCAATCCTTTAAAATTATTTATTCCTGCGTACTCTGGAAAATCTTCTTGTAGCCCTAGTGGTACGTGTACCCCAGTTTGAAGAGACTAGCATAACCTATAGATGCTTTAGCAGTTTAGAAAAATAAGATTAGCATTGTGAGCAAGGAGGTGGGATTGGGCTGAGACTTCAAAGGGTAAGATTTACAGAAAGAATATATAGTAGTTTTTGTGTCTGGAGGGGGGTTGGTAAAGGGCTGAGAATTCAAAACAAGAAGGCTGAAAATATTAATAGATATTGTGTGCTAGATTCCTCACCAGAGTGAGGAAATGTGCCTGACAAAAGTAGAGGATGCTTGTTAAGCAGTAGTGGGCATTTTCATTGAAGAAGCATTTTTTTTTTTTTTGAGACAGGGTCTTGCTCTGTTGCCCAGGCTGGAGTACAGCGGTACGATCATAGCTCACTGCAACCCCAATCTCCTGGGCTCAAGCGATCTTCCTGCCTCAGCCTCCTGAGTAGCTAGGACTACAGGCACATGCTACCATGTCTGGATCATTTAAAAATTTTTTTGAAGAGATGGGGTCTCACTATGTTGCCCAGGCTGTTCTCAAACTCCTGGCCTCAAAGGATATTCCTGCCACACCCTCCCGAAGTTCTGGGATTACAGGTGTGAGCCACTGAGGCTGGCCCGAAGGAGCATTTTAATTGAAGAAGAACTAGGTCCTAGCTCAAGGCTTTAGGTCCAGATAGACTTGAGTTCATAACCTGGCTCTTCCTCTTGTTAGCTGTGGGAACATGAGCCTAAATTTCTTCAACTAGAAATTGGAGACAGTAAAAATACTTAAGTATTAAATGAGTTAATTCATGGCACATCGTATACACTCAGTATTAGCAGTGGTTGTTATTTTTACCACCATGAAACCCTAGAAGTACTTCTGACATTGCTGATTAAGCAGACTGGTTTCTATTGACTTAATGGCCCTGTTCTACAACTGACAAAAGAAGTGAAAAAATATAGTTTCTATTAAATGACATAGATATATTTACTCATTCATTTTTAAAAAAACATTTATTATTAGGTGCTTATGATGTACTAGGTACCTAAAAAAGGACAATTCTTGTTCTCAAATAATCTTACAAACAAGTGAGATAAGTAGCCTCAGAATACAAAGGGATAAGGGCCACAATAGAATGAAATTTTTCAATGTATGTTGACCAGTTATTGTCTGTCTATCCCACTAGAATATAGGCTCTATTAAAGGAGGCACCTTATCTGTCTCTTCATTGCCAGGTCTGTAGGACCTACAACAGTACTTAGAATACAACTGGTATTAAACAAATAATTTTAAATAAATAGATGTATATATAATACATTGCAGGGGGATGAAAAATGTAAGTCAGAAATTGAAAACAGATATATAGGAATTCTCTGTAATATCTTTGTATTTTTTGTAAATTTAAAATTATTCAAAAATAAAATGTTTGTTAAAAAATAAAGCAGAAAAACAATAGGAAAAATATGGGAGATTATTTTGTGGTAGAGAAGGCCTTTGTGAATATGACAACAAAGGGAAAAATGGAGATTTGACTACACAAGGGAAAAATGGAGATTTGACTACATAAAAATTCAAATAAAGCAAAAGAGAATATGAATAAAGTCGACAACAAGAAATAAAATGAAGAAATATGTACAACGTTGAGTAGCATGACATTAATAGTCTTAATATAAAAAACTCTCAACATGTAAAAAGTACCTACAATTAAAATATATATCTGAACACACCTTCTAGCCTAACAATGTACGTGCTAGATAAAATACAAACTTTAAAAAAATGCATAGTTGAATTCACAAGAAATTAAGGGAAATGCCTGGGTACCCAAAGGGGGATGGACAGGAAACAGGCAACCACGGTGTTAAGCAGGTGTAAAAGCCTTAGCTTTACCTGCTGATCTTGGGAACCTAGGGCCTTATGTTTCAAGGGAACAGGAGATAAGGTTTTAGCCCCACATAAGGAGAAGAGTTAGAACTGCCATGCTGGCCCAAAGTTAAGACCTGTCAAAAGGCTACACACTCAGTGAAAAGGTGGCCTAGAAAGAATTTACCTACTGGTAAAAGGAGATGACAATAAAACTTGTTGACTCATGTGACCTCTGAGTAGAAATAAAGAAGAAACTGCTACTGAGAATTAGAAATCACCTGCTTCATGTGGGTTTTAGGATTTGACTTTATCTGCATGGTCTAAAATACCCAGCCTGGTCAACACAGTGAGGCCTGGTCAACACAGTGAGGCCTGGTCAACACATTAAGACCCTGTCGCAATACAAAACAAAACAAAACAAAACAAAAAAACAGATCTTTAGCTCATTTATTTGCTACTTAACTCCGTATCTATGAAATATCTATCTATTCTTGTTGTTTCAGTTTTAGGTATTACCTGATGAATTTCCATTATATGAGAATTAGTTTCTCTTTTGCCCTTCTGCCCTCACATCCCCAAACATAGTTGTCTTCCCACACATCTCCCCCATCCCTCAGTAGTTTTAATTTTGGTTAGATCAATATTAAGTTTACTTCATTATGATTGTGTAAAATCTATTGACATTTGAGTCATGCAATATACTAAATTACCTTTACTATGCAATTTTCTGTAGCACAGGTTGGAGTGCAGTGGCCTGCTCATAGCTCAAACTCCAGGGCTCAAGGGATCCTCCCACTTCAGCCTCCGGAAAACTGGAATTACAGGCCTGTGCCAGCATGCCCAACTAATTTTTTTTTTTTTTGGTAGAGACGGGGTCTCCTAAGTTGCCCAGGCTAGTCTGGGGCTCCTGGCCTCAAGCCATCCTCCTGCCTCAGCCTCCCAAAGCACTGGGATTTCAGGTGTGACCCATCGTGCCTGCCTGAGATGTCATGTGTGTATATAATCATATTTCTCTCAAAAATGTTGATGCTATGTTATTTGGTGTGTAGGTATTTAAAACTGATATATTTTCAATAGACACTCCATCCAGCAAGCCCCCTGTGCTGAATATCTTCAACATGCCTTCTTGATCACTCTCTATTCTACTCTGTTTTGTGCCCTAGCATTAAAGTGCCATTCTTAGTTTCATTTAATGCTTTCTTTTTTTGGTTTGCATTTGCCTAGTATACCTTTGCTTACCCTTTTCTTTTCTTTTTTCTTTTTTTTCGAGACAGAGTCTCCCTCTGTCACCCCAGGTAGCGTGCATGATAGCTCACTGCAACCTCAAACTCCTGGGCTCAAGCCATCCTCCTGCTTCAGCCTCTTTTGTAGCTGGGACTACAGGCACCCGCCACCATGCCCAGCTAATTTTTCTATTTTTGGTAGAGCTGGGGGTCTTGTTCTTGCTCAGGCTGGTCTCGAACTCCTGAGCTCAAGTGATCCTCCTGCCTTAGCCTCCCATAGTGCCAGGATTACTGGTGTGAGCCACTTTGCCTGGCCTATTTTCAGGCTTTCTGAATCACATTGTTGTAGCTGTGTCTCTTGAAAACAACAGAGCTTTTTGCTTTGTAATCAAATCTGTAAGTTTAAAAAACCATTTTAATAGGTGAGTTTAGCACATCTGTATTTATTGATATGACAGATACATTTATTTTTAGTTGTATTATTTTATGGTATACTCTCTGTTTTTATGGCTTTTGGAAAGTCACTATACCATATATTTTCTTTTCCTTTTTTCTGTTTTTCTTGTCATAATTAGGAAGGTTTGTATTTCTGTTTTAGTGTTTATCCTTATAACTCTACGTTTATATAATTCCCTTATTTCTTTAGCAGTATCTATTAATTCACCACTATGAAAATGACAAAATTAGTGTATTTCCTTTTCTTACTTTTACTTTCCCTCTCCTATAGCACTCAATTATAAATTATAGTTTATTATATTATCTTTCTTGGAATTTACCTTTATTCTGTTTAGTATATTATATCTCTATTATTGTTACCTTGAAATGATTCCATTTGAATGTCAGCTAGTAAGAATGAGGAAATAGGCTTTATAGCTAAATTAGAGCACTCTGAGTCCTAATATCTCATTGTAGATAATATATGATTTAAATAACTTCTTTATTATCATGACAAAGTAAAAGAATTGAGAAGATTTTCATAGTAAGGGTATTCTTCTGAAACCCTGTTTTGAGGGGAAATTAGTCATTTTGGTTGGAATTATTAAGGGCACAATGGATATAAAAGGAATTCTAATATTAATTATAAATTCTCTGTCATGATTCTTTATAAAACATTCAGAATTATTTGATTATGCTCAAAAATTAAATAGGAGAGGATATATTGAGGTGTTCATCCAGGGTAAGATTTCCCACATGCTATCTTTCTAGATCTGCAGATAAAAAATGTTAGATATTTATATAGGTCAGTGACAATGGATTTAAGGTCATGTTTTTCCTTAAGCAAAGATTGGATTGTTCTATACATAAGGTAACAGCATTGTTCCAGCAGTTTTCTTGAGCTTTTAACTAGGATTGAATTTATTGTTCTGTCGGAAGGAAATTTTGGCTTGCAGTTTTTCCTGAGTAACCAGTGAGGAGTCTGACTCCTGGTTAAAAACCTATGTGTGATTTTTCTCAGGCCTGACCATAGGCAATTGCAAAGGTTTTACCTGGCAGGGCTCATGGGGGAAAAGCTAACCTTGCCACACTGGACTTGGTACACAGCCAATGCATTGCAGTTTCTGAAGAGAGTTGCAGTCAGGATTCAGGCCCCCTGGCCAGTCACAATCTTGAAATATTTGTATTCTTAGCCCTGGCACCTTTATTCCTAGGTCTTTTTATTTGAGGCCTTGGGCTAAGTCCTCTTCAGGCTCTCTGCCAAGACCTTCTTATGGAGGGAAGGGGGAAGAAAACTTTGAAGACACTTTTCCCAACTCTGATTCAGTACTCAGTACTTTTCCAGTCCTAGACTTCCCTCCTTGCCCTCCCCACAACCCCAGGGTTCAGAAAACTGCTGGAGGCTTTTGTTCAGGGCTCCTTCAACAGTGAGAGGACCTCTACATCTGTACTGACCTATTTGACTTTCAACCAGTGCTCAGTTCCATGGGGGAAATGGAACAAGGGGAGTAGGCACTTTCCCCACTTTAGACTCTTGCTTATACTCTTACAGTAAGTGGTCAAAGGCTTAACCCTTTCATTTTTGGGTTGTTGTTTTAATCAGCTACTCTGATAGCTGGCAGCTCAGCTTTCTTTTCCAGCTTAGCTGAGCTCCTGACAGACAAGTCAGTAGTTTCCAGTGTAAAGTAATTTGCCTTTCCTAATGGAGTGATTAAGGGATCAAGGGATTCAACCAGGGTCAAATGTACCAAGGGAGGAGTGCCAGAGGGATATAATATAGCCACTTGAGGAGGAAAAAAAATCCTTTTACCCTTATTTGGGACATGGGCTCATCTCCCAAGAAAGCTCCTATGCTGGATATCTTCCATTTGCTCTTTTAGGTCACTCTTTACTTTTCTGTACCCTACTTTGTGCCCTAGGTAGCTGATCCATGGGGACTGATTCAACGAGCTCCAGTACACTCCTGCTTCCAGCTGGGTTTGGCCAATGGGAGGCACCAGCGGATCTGGATGTGGGAGGAGAGTGAGGTCAGGGTATTTATTTCCCAGGCTTCCTCCCCACCAGATTGCCATGGGATGGCTGTGTCTTTCTACTGAAGGTGACAAAGATTCTTTGCTTGACCAAACTTTAGTCAGGCTTCTGAACCTTTTCCTAGGCCCATCTGTGCACTTCCTTGTAAAATTCAGTTTTAGCAAAGAACCTTACTAAGTCAGTTTGGCAAGAACTCCCCACTCTCCATGTCTGATCACTCTTCATATGTCATTGGGTTCCTCATCCTCCACCATCCTCCAAGTGATATCTGATCACCCTGGCCTATATTCAGGAAGAATCCTGTTAGCCAGAATCCCTTTACCTTATGTTTCCTCTTTGTATAACAATTTTCTATCCACTGACCCTCACCCAGCTCCTTGGCTATAAATTCCCACTTGCCCATGCTGTATTCAGAGTTGAGCCCAATCTCTCTTTCCCAGAGCAAAATCCCATTGCATTGGCCCTCTACCTATCCATGGCTATCCAAGGGACATATGTCATGGTCCCTTATTCAGGACCATCCTAACATACCTATTCTAATGGTCCTCAATAAAGTCTTCCTTACCATACTTTAACAAGTGTCACACAATAATTTTTTCTTTAACAAAGGCCATAGATCTTGTTAGGCAGCCCTCTTCCCACAGTTCTCTCCTCTTTAGCCCTAGGGGTGATATGGCTATTGCACCATCTTTTTTTTTTCTCTCTTTCGACAGCCCAAAACCTTGGATATTGCACCATCTTTTGTTGATTTTTCCTAAACTCTGCCTATACCTATATAAATATTCCCTTTCAACATTCCTCTGAAAATTATTCAATTTGAGTATGCCATCTGTTGTTTTTTGCTGGCAAACTGACTGACTTATACAGCTCCTTACATAAGTATCCCGTTAAAAAGGAAAATGAAAGCTAAAATAATTTTTTTTTTTTTTTTTTTTTTTGCGATAGAGCCTTGCTCTTCATCCAGACTGGAGTGCACTGGCAACATCATAGCTCACTGCAACCACAAACTCCTGGGCTTAAGCGATCCTCCTGCCTCAGCCTGCCAAAGTGCTAGGATTATAGGCTTGAGCCACTGCACCCAGCCCTCAACCTACTTTTAATGTGTTGCAAGTTTTTGTAGCTTCTTGTAGACTGGATAGAGTTGGGTCATTTAAAAAATTCACTCTGCTAATGTCTTTATTTCAATTGATGTGGTTAGACCACTCACATTTAATGTAACTACTGATATGTTAGCCTGCCAATTTATTTGTTGTTTTCTGTGTGTGCCCTGTTTTTAATTTGTTTTCTTTTACATATCTTCATATGGGCTATTTGAATATTTAAAAATAATTCTATTCTGATTTATCTATAGTGTTTCTGAGTATATTTCTTTGTATAGTTTTTTAGTGATTGCTCTAAATATTACATTATACATAGAAACTTATCAGAGTCAAATGGTATCAGCATTTTACCAGTTCAAATGAAGTATAGAAACCTTAACTCGTTTTAAATTCCTTTACCGTCCCTTGTTCATGATATAATTGTCTTGGATATTTCCTTTATATACATTAAGAACCAAGACAATGTTATACTTTTTGCTTCAACTGTAAAATATGATTTAGAAAATTCAATTAGAGGAGGAAAGTTTATTGTGTTTATTCATGTTTTATTTTTTCATTGTTCTTTCTTCCTTCTGAATATTCCAAAATTCTTTCATCATTTCCTTTCTGTTTCAAGAACTTCCTTTAGCCATTCTCTTAGGGTAGGTCTGCTGATGACAAATTCTCTTAGTTTTCCTTCATCTGAGAATGTCTTGATTTCCCATTCATTTCTTAAGGATATAGAGTTCTGGGTTGACAGGTTTTTTCTTTTAGTATTTGAAAAATGTTGTGCCACTTCCTTTTAGCCTCCATGGTTTCTGATGAAAACTCTACTGCCACTTGATTATTTTTACCCTACAGGTAAGGTGTTAGTTTTCTCTCTGCTTTCAAGAGTTTTCCTTTGTTGTTAGTTTTTAGAAATTTGATTATGCTGTGTCTTAGAATGGATTTCTTTGAGTTTATCTTATTTGGGGTATGCCAGCTTCTTAAATCTTTAGGTTTATATCTTTTGCCAAACTTGTGAAATTTTCAGCAATTATTTTTTGGAATTTTTTTTCAGCCTCACATTCTTCTTTCTTTCTTGAATTTCAATGACATAAATGTTAGATCTTTTGTTATAGTCCCACAGGTCCTTAAAGCTTTGTTCATTTGTTTAAAGTCTATTTTCTATCTCTTGCTCAGATTTGATAATTTCTATTCTAACTTGAAGTTCACCGATTCTTTCTTCTATTCTCTCCATTCTGCTGCTGAGCCCATCCATTGCATTTTGTTTTGTCTTGTTTTGTTTTATATTATTGTATTTTTAAGTTCTAAAATTTCTATTTGGTTTGTATCTTCTATTTCTTTACTGAGACTTTCTATTTGTTCCAAGCATGTTCAAAACTGCTTATTGAAGCATTTTTATGATGGCTGCTTTAAAATCCTTTTCAGATAATTGCAACATCAGTGTCATCTCAGTGTTGGTGTCTGTTAATTGTCTTTTCTCATTCAAGTTCAGATTTCCCTGGTTCTAGATATGATGAGTGATTTTTAAAATTGTATTCTGAACATTTTGGGCACTACGATATAGGACTCTGGATCTTATTTAAATCTTCTGATTTAACAGGCCTCCTCTGACACTGTGCCAACGAAGGAAGGGAGATTACCACTTTATTACTGCCAGGTGGGGGTGCGAATCCAGGTTCCCTACTTGGTCTCTTATTGCACTCCAGAAAGAAAGAGTTCCTCATTACTTCTGGGTGGAGGTGGAAGTTCAGGCTTCCCACATGGATTCTATTGACATTATGAGGGAGGGAGAGGTCTCATTACCACCAGTTGGAAATGAAAGTCTTGGCTTTCCACTAGGCCTTCACTGATACCACCCTGACTTAGAAGAGAAGATCCTTTATTGTTCCTCTCCACAAAGCCTCCACTCTGCCTCCTCTGACACTACCTCACCGGGAAGGAGGAGGGATACTTTGTAAACACTGAGTGGGGATATAGGAGTCCATGCTACCCACACAGCCTCCGTGAACACTTTGGGGCACACCATATTCCTGCCAGGTGGAGATGAAAGTCTTGTCTTTCTATTCTACCTTCTCTGACTACTCTGGGTATGGAGAGGTGTGGAGGGAAAGGTACCTTATCTGCACCACAAGGGTGGAAGTTTAACTCCCTACTTTGCCTTTGTTGATGGGGGTGGAGTTGTAATTTTTTTCATGATGATTGGCTGGAGTAGGGTGGCCGCTGGCGGTGGAAGTGGGGGACGTGGTGGGGTTGTTTTGGTCTGCTTTGCTACATGAGGCAAAAGAAACCCAGGGGACTCGCTGCTATGTCATTTCTCAGGTCCTTTAGTCCCTAGTTTGTCCTTTCTTTCAAACTTTTCAGAGCCTTATGTTTAAGTTGTATACAATATCCAGGGATTTTAGGTGTACTTAGTGAGATAAATAAGGAGTGGTCTATTCAATCTTGTCTGGAACTGGAAATTCCACTTTGGATTTTGAAAGATATTTTTGTTGGGTGTAGCATTCGAGGTTAACAGTATTTTATTTCACTACTTTAAAAATGTTATCCCATTATCTTCTTGCTTGAATTGTTTCCAACAAGAAATCTTTTCTCATTCTTATCTTTGTTTTTCTGTATGTAATATGTATTTTCTCTGGTTGCTTTCAAGATTTTCTCTTTAACAATAGTTTTGAAATGATGTGCCTTGATGTAATTTTCTTCATGTTTCTTGTGCTTGGCATTCATTGAGTTTCTTGGATCTGTGGGTTTAGAGTTTTTATCAAAATGGGAAAAATTTTGGCCATTATTTCTTCAAATAGTTTTTCTGTCCCTTGCTTTTCTTCAGAGACTCCAATTATATATATTACATGGCTTGAAGTTGTCCCAGAGCTCAATGATGATCTATTTGTTTTTTATTTTTATTTATTTATTTATTTATTTTTTCATGAATGTTCATAGCAGCTTTATTCATAATAGCCCCAAACTGGTAACAACCTAGACATCCCTCAATAGGTGAGTGGATAAAAAAACTGTAGTACATTCATACCATGCAATACTAGTCAGCAATAAAAAGGAACAAACTATTTACACACTCAACAACCTGGATGAATCTCTAGGAAATTCTGCTGAGTGAAAAAAAGGCCAATCCCAAAAAGTTATATACTGTATGAGTCCATTTATATAACTTTTTTTTTAATTTCAGAATATTATGGGGGTACAACACTTTGGCTATATATATTGCCCATGCACTGCCCATGTCAGAGCTACAATCGTGGACATCCCCCAAACTGTGCTCCCCGCATCCATTCAGTGAGAGTTTTCCCATCCCCTCCACCCCCTCCCACCTGCCCGCTCCCTGATGAATATTATTGCCATGTGTGACATAAGTGTTGATCAGTTAGTAGCAATTTGATGGTGAGTACCAGTGGTGCTTGTTTTTCCATTCTTGTGACACTTTGCTTCAAAGAATGGGCTCTAGTTCCAACCAGGATAATACCAGACGTGTTAATTCACTGTTGTTTTTTATTGCTGAGTAATACTCCATGGTATACATATACCACATTTTATTAATCCACTCGTGTATTGATGGGCACCTGGGTTGTTTCCACATCTTTGCAATTGTGAATTGTGCTGTTATAAACATTTGCGTGCAAATGTCTTTATTACAGAATGTCTTTTTTTCCTTTGGGTAAATACCCAGTAGTGGGATTGCTGGATCAAATGGTAGTTCTACTTTTAATTCTTTGAGGTATCTCCATATTACTTTCCACAGAGGTTGTACTAATTTGCAGTCCCACCAGCAGTGTATGAGTGTTCCTACCTGTCCGCATCCCTGCCAACATTTGTTGTTTTGGGATGTTTTGATATGAGCCAATCTCACTGGAGTTAAGTGATATCTCATTGTGGTTTTGATTTGCATTTCCCTGATGATTAGAGGAGTTGAGCAATTTTTTATATGTTTGCTGGCCATTATTCTGTCTTCTTTTGAAAAGTTTCTGTTCATGTCCTTTGCCCATTTTTTAATGGGGTTGTTTGATTTTTTCTTGTTGATTTTCTTTTCTGTATAGATTCTGGTTATCAGCCCTTTATCAGATGTGTAGCATGCAAATATTTTCTCCCATTCTGTAGGTTGTTTGTTCACTCTAGTGATAGTTTCCTTGGCTGTGCAGAAGCTTTTTAATTTGATCAGGTCCCATTTATTTATTTTTATTGCTGCTGTGATTGCTTTGGGGGCCTTCTTCATAAATTCTTTGCCTAGGCCAATGTCTATAAGAGTTTTTCCAATGTTTTCTTCGAGAATTCTTATGGTTTCACATCTTAGGTTTAAATCTGTTATCCATTGTGAGTTGATTTTTGTGAGAGGTGAGAGGCACCTCTTTTAGGTAGCAAAGACATTTTTACAATGTTGATTCTACCTATCCAAGAGCATGGTAGGGTTTTCCATCTGTTTACATCCTCTGCAATTTCTTTTCTCAGTGTTTCATAATTCTCTCTATATAGGTCTTTCACCTCCTTAGTTAGATATGTTCCTAAACATTTAATTTTCTTTGGTGCTATTGTGAATGGTATTGTGTCTTTAATTTGTTTCTCGGCTTGATTGTTATTAGCATATATGAAGGCTATGGATTTGTGTGCATTGATTTTGTAACCTGAGACTTTGCTGAATTCATTTATCAATTCCAGTAATCTCTTGGTTGAATCTTTGGGGTTTTCTAGATATAATATCATATCGTCTGCGAACAGTGAAAGTTTGACCTCTTCTGCCCCCATTTGGACACCCCTGTTTCCTCTCTCTTGTTTGATTGCTCTGGCCAGGACTTCCAGCACTATGTTGAATAGTAGTGGAGATAGTGGGCAAGCTTGTCTGGTTCCAGTTTTAAGGGGGAAAGCTTTCAATTTTTCCCCATTCAGTATGATATTGGCTGTGGGTTTATCGTATATGGCTTTAATAGTTTTGAGGTATGAGCCATCTATGCCTATATTGTTAAGAGTTCTTAACATAAAAGGATGCTGGATTTTGTCAAATGCCTTTACTGCATCTATTGAAAGAATCATATAATCTTCATTCTTGCTTTTATTTATGTGGTGAATTACATTTATAGATTTGCGTATGTTGAACCATCCCTGCATCTCGGGGATGAAGCCTACCTGATCGTGATGAATTATTTTTTTGATGTACATTTCAGTTCAGTTTGCTAGGATTTTATTGAGAATTTTTGCATCTATATTAATGAGGGATATTGGTCTGTAGTTTTCTTTTCTTGTTGTGTCCTTTCCTGGCTTTGGTATCAAGGTGATATTGGCTTCATAGAATGAGTTTGGGAGGATTCCATCCTTCTGGATGTTTTCAAATAATTTCTGCAGTATAGGCACCAGTTCTTCCTTGTAGGCTTGGTAGAATTCAGGTGTGAACCCCTCTGGTTCAGGACTTTTTTTGTTGGAAGATTTTTTATTACTACTTCAATTTCGGTGCTTGATATTGGTCTGTTTATAAATTCTGTTTCTTCCTGGTTGAGCCTAGGTAGGATGTTTCTAAGAATTTGTCCATTTCCTCCACGTTTTCGTGTTTTTGGGCATAGAGATTTTTGTAGTATTCGAAGATGATGTTTTGTATTTCCATGATCTCAGTTGTGACCTCTCCTTTTTCATTTCTAATTGAGCTTATTAGAGTCCTTTCCTTTCTGCTTCTGGTCAACCTGGCAAGTGGCCTGTCTATTTTGTTTACCTTTTCAAAGAACCAACTTTTCGTTTTATTAATATTCTGTACTGTTCTTTTGTTCTCGATTTCATTTAATTCTGCTCTGATCTTGGTTATTTCTTTTCTTCTGCTGGCTTTAGGATTGCTTTGCTCTTCCTTTTCCATTTCCTTAAGATGATTCATTAGTTTACTGATTTGTGACCTTTCTGTCTTTTGGATGTGGGCATTTAAGGTGATAAGTTTTCCTCTCAGGACTGCTTTTGCCGTATCCCACAGATTTTGATAACTTGTGTCCCATTATCGTTTAATTAGAGGAATCTTTTGATTTCCATTTGAATCTCCTCCTTGACCCAATAGTCATTCAATAACAGATTGTTTAATTTCCATGTTTTTGGATAAAGATGTGAGTTTCTGTTGGAATTGATTTCTAATTTTATTCTGCTGTGGTCTGAAAAGATACATGGTATGATTTCTATTTTTTTGAATTTGTTTAGATCTGTCTTGTGGCCTAAGATGTGATCAATTTTAGAGAAAGTTCCATGAGCTGATGAGAAGAATGTATATTCAGTGTTATTTGGGTGGAGTGTTCTGTAGATGTCTGTTAGGCCCAAATGTTCTAGAGTCCTGTTTAGGTCCATTGTTTCTTTGCTTATTTTCTGTTTGGAGGATCTGTCCTGTTCCATCAGTGGGGTGTTGAAGTCCCCTGCTATTATGGCATTGTTGTTTATTATGTTGTCTAGATCAAGCAGTATTTGCTTTATGTATCTGGGCGCTCCTGTGTTGGATGAATAAATATTTAGGATTGTTAAATCCTCTTGTAAGATTTTTCCCTTCACCACTATATAGTGTCCATTTTTGTCCTTCTTTACTTTTGTTGCTTTAAAGTTTATATCATCTGAAATAAGGATGGCTACTCCAGATTTCTTTTGGTTTCCATTAGCCTGGAAAATTGTATTCCATCCTTTCACCTTGAGTCTGAATGTGTCCTTGTGTGTAAGGTGTGTTTCCTGGAGACAGCAGATACTTGACTTGTATTTTTTAATCCATTCAGCCAGCCTATGTCTCTTCAATGGGCAATTCAAGCCATTCACATTTATTGAGAGAATTGATATTTGGGGTAGATTTCTATTTATTCTATTGGGTAGTCTTTTCTGTTTTACCTCTTGCGTCATTGTGAAATCTGGGTTCTGGAGTTTTAGCTTTTGCATAGTTTTACATTCGTGGGTGTCTGTTGTGCTGGTTAGTGTACAATGCAGGTCTAAGTACTTCTTACAATGTAGGTCTAAGTACTTCTTGCAAGGCCGGTCTAGACTTCGCAGATTCTATCAGTGATTGCTTGTCTGCAAGTCTTTATTTCTCCCTCATATAAGAAGCTTAGTTTGGCAGGATACAGAGTTCTGGGTTGGCCTTTGTTTTGTTTTAGGAGACAGATGGTGGCTCCCCATTCCCTTCTGGCTTGTAAGGTTTCAGCCGAGAAATCTGCAGTTAATCTGATAGGTTTCCCTTTGTAGGTTACCTGCTTTTTTCACCTTACAGCTCTGAGCAGTGCCTCTTTTGTGTTTACTTTGGTCAGTCTAATAATTATGTGGCGTGGTGAATGTCTTTTCACGTGAAGTCCCCCAGGAGTCCTGTGTGCTTCTTGTACTTGGATATTGAGATTTCTGGCTAGGCCATGGAAATTTTCCTCTATTATTCCTTCAAATAGATTTTCCAGCCCATGCGAATTTTCTTCCTCTCCCTCACGGATGCCTATGATCCTTATGTTTGGCCTCTTTACATAATCCCACATCTCTTGTATGCTTTGTTCATGCCTCTTGTTTTTGTGTTCTTTCTTTTCAACTGATTTATTTAGCGCATAGGAGTTGTATTCTAGCTCTGAAATTCTTTCCTCTGCGTGGTCCAGTCTATTCTTAAGGCTTTCCACTGTGTTTTGCAGATCCTTGAATGCTTCTTTCATTTCTAGAATTTCTATTTGATTTTTCTGTAATATTTCTATTTCTTTGGAAAATTTTTCATTCATTTCTTGCATTTTTCTTGTGGTTTCTTTGTGCTGGGATTCAATTTTCTCTTGAATTTCATTGAGCTTTCTTATAATCCATAAATGAAATTCCTCTTCTGTCACTCTACCCATTTCATTTGAGTTAGTATCCATTGCTGAGGAACTGATGATTTTTTTGGGGGTGACTTTTCACTCTGATTTTTCATGTTTCCTGAGTTCTTTCGCTGTTTTTTTCTCATCTGGCCTCTTGGTCAAGAGCTGGGGGTGTTAGGGCTAGTTTATGGCCCTGTCTCCAAGCTCCTGAGGTTCGTTCCTTGGCAGAGCCAGGGAGAGAAATAGTGGCCTGTATTGCCTTAGGTATATTTTAGCAAGTTTGGTGGATCTTGGGTTACCTCTGACCTATTGTCTTCTCCTCTTCCTGGTGGAGTGTAGTGAGATTGTCCTCCCAGCTTGAGCTCCAAGCTGGTGGATTGTACTTGAGGGTATGACTCCACAGCTCCCTAATAGCTAGGTATTCTGTTATGTCTGTGGCAGACTCTGATCCCCCAGTTGGGGTATGCTATGTCCATGGCAGACTGTGATCCCCCAGTTGGGGTATGTGAAAGCCCTGAGCTTTGGGAGGAGCCTTGTAGCTCCTAGGGGTTACTTTGACCCTGCTTCTCCTGAGGTGCGGGTAGAAACACAATTTCTTTTGGCTGCAGCGTGAGAGCTGAATTGGAAAAATTCTATACAGCTCAGAGGTTGCTTATCCAGCCATGTGTGTCTGTCCCTCTGATGTGCGTCTCCGCGTGATACTGGCTGATAGGGGGATCTCCGATTGTGCACCCCTTTTCCACCACTAGACCCCAAGGCAATGCGGGTGGGCGTCTCTATCCCCAGAAGTCTCCGCCAGGGGCATGTTCCCATGGGGGGGAATAGTGGTCACTGGAGGCGCTCTTGGATGGTGAAAAATTCCCTAATGACGTGGGCAGGATTACGGGGAGCTGCTCTGGTTCAGCCTGTGACTCTTGAGGCATTCAGTTGCCATGAAAACTGGCAGTTATACAAAATGAGTCACTATAACCAGCAACCTTCAAAATGACCAATCTATGGGTTACAGGAGGGCTGCGACCTGAAGAGCGGGCACTAGGACCAGCACATAGTGGACTCGTCAGAGGCCAGAGCCGGGGTAGCAGGACCAGATGGACGGGCTGCAAACTGTTTCCAATACACAAAGGTCCTGCCACTACAGTTCCGGGATCTCGTCCCATCTGGAACCCATGAATGCAGCTGTCCCTGGCCACCAAGGGTAAAGCCTGTGGTGCCCTGGCGGGAAAGCCCCCGGGCTGGAGCGGGGTGGAGCTAGAAATCTGTCTGACAGCTGCGGGCGGGAGGCTTTAAAGATGGCTGCCACCGCCAGCCTGACGCACAGCAGGGCTCAGATCGCGCCCGGGAATGCAGCTTTTCTCAACAGGCCTGTGTCCTGCAGAGGCAATTGCCAGCAGCCCCTAAGGGCGTGTCCTGCTCTCCGTTAAACTCCTGGGCCTGGTCCCACTGACTTCCAGTGGTGTGGTGCCGGTCTGCGGATTCCCGCGTACTGTCCCGGGAAGCTGTATCTCCTCCCAGTCCCTACCTGGCTCTGAGCGGTCTCTGTATATTGCAGCTGAGAGTTCTGTTTGGCTCTTGCAATTGCTTCCTCTCCACAGAGCCTGCTGTCTCCAGCAACAGCTTTGCCCCAACTCTGGGCTTGTCCCTGACTGAGTGGATGGGAAGTCTGTGGGGAAGGTGCATAACCGCTTGGGGGTCAGGTTGCGCTGTGCTGACCTGGCGAGCATGTCCTTCCCGCACTCTGGGCTCTGTTGCACTCCCTGCACTCTTTGATCTTTGTGAATGATTTTGTCACCTGTTTTCTTGGGCTGAGCATCCCATGATATATCTCTGTAATTCACAATGCTGTTTTTGGAGTGAGCAGTCTGTGCGCGCAGGCAGCCGATGGCATTTTTCACCTTCTTCCCTGGGAGGACTCTATCAGACCGCCATTTTTTCTCCTTATATAACTTTTTGAAATAACAAAATTCTTGAAATGGAGAACAGAATAGCAGTTGCCAAGGGTTAAGGACAGGATGAGGGTAGGGATGTGGGGGAAGGGCAGGAGGAGGGGAAGTGATCTATTTATTTTTTTAAATAATTATTTTCTTTCTGTGTTTCATGTTAGATAATTTCTATTCCTGTGTCTTCAAATTCACTAATATTTTCTTCTGCAATGTCTAATCTGCCATTAATTCCACCTAGTGTATTTTCCACGCCAGAAATTATAGTTTTCATCTCTAGAAGTTTGATTTTGATCTTTTTAGCTTTTTGAACACATGGAATACAGTTATAACAATTATCTTCATGTCATTGTCTGCTAATTGTAACATTTAT
The DNA here is from genome assembly GCA_023783475.1 of Daubentonia madagascariensis. Lineage (NCBI taxonomy): Eukaryota > Metazoa > Chordata > Mammalia > Primates > Daubentoniidae > Daubentonia > Daubentonia madagascariensis. Next base: position 700,200 of record JAKFHU010000633.1, read on the forward strand.
ACCAATTGTAGGTCAGTTTTGATTAATTATTTCTTCACAATGGTTTATAATTTCCTGCTTCCTTGCATACCTGTTAAGTTTTGATTGAATGCCAGACAGTGTGAATTTTACCTAGTTGGGTGCTGGATATTTTTCTACTTCTATAAATATTCTTGAGCTCTGTTCTGGCATAGTTAAGTTGCCTGGAAAAAGTTTGATTCTTTAGATTGGTTTAAGTAGTTTGAGCGGCACTAGTCTTGGTATTAAGCCTTATAAGCAGACCTTTCGGTATCACCATATATCTGAATTACAGATTCTAGTTTGGCTGATGTGAACAGGTACTATTCCTGTTGTGAGTGCCAGGTACTTTTGCCTCTAGTCCTTCCAGGTGGTTCTTTCTTTGGCCTTGGGTAGTTTCCTTACATGCATGTAATGATCAGTACTCTGCTGAATACTCAAGGGACCTTCCTCAGGTCTTTAGAGTTCTGCATGTAGCTCTTTCCTTTGCTTTATGTAGCTCTTTATCCTCTAGCTTCCTTGGTCTCCCTGAAGTCCCACATCTATCTTCTCAACTCAGGGAGACCACTGGCACCACCCTAGGTTCCCTCTCTCTGCATTGTGGCTTGGAAACTTTCTCAAGACAGTAGGCTGGAACAGTCCTAGGTCTTACCTCATTTGCTTCCTGTCTGTCAGGGAGCTTTGTCCTTTGCTGCCTGATGTCCAGAGTCTTGAAAACTGTTTTTCATATGTTTTGTCCAGTTTTTTGGTTATTTTAGGCAAGAAGGTAAATCTGCTCCCTGTTATTCTATCTAAGGTAGAACAGTGACTTGCTTCCAATAAATAGAAGGTGGAGAAAGTGACAGTCTTACTTTTGAGACTAAGACATAAAAGGTATTTTGGCTTCCTCTTTGCTCTCCCTCTCTTTTGGATCAGTTGCTCTGGGAGAAGCCACTGCCATAGAATGAAGACATTTAAGCAGCCCTATGGAGTGATCCAAGTGGTAAGGAAATAGAACTCCTTCCAATAGCTATGCAAATATGCCATCTTGAAACTGGATCCTCCAGCATCAATCAAGCCTTCTGATGACTACAACCCTAGCTGATATTTTGACCACAATTTCACGAGGGATCCTAAGCCTGAACTACCTACCTAAGCTGCTATGAATTCCTAACTTACAGTAATTAAGAGATAATAAATGTTTACTAATTTAAGCCACTATATTTTGGGATAATTTGTTACACAGCAATAAAAAATGAATAGAGGAACCAAATTCTACTCAAGCTACAGAAAAGATCAGTTGAATTTCTCAACTAACTTTACCCATTCCCCATCCTCAACCCAGCCTAAGTAAAAATGCACAGACAAAATCACCAGAATTAGCACTTAGAGCATTTATACTCAAAACTTTCCCTATATGACTCCTTTTGAGAAATAAACCCCTAGTTTCTTTGAGTCTAAGATTCCATCAAAAAAACCAGGGTATGTTATATTTTTATAATGTTCTAGCCCAAGAAGCACAATGTGATGTGTATTATTTTCATTCTTTATAGCATCAACAGAGATGTTATCTTTCCACTTTCAATGAGGGAAACTAAGGCATTAATTAAAAAATGAGTAGATTCTAGTCAGATATTACATTAATAATTTAGTAATGGATTTATGAAATTTCCCCTTTCAGAAATCTTAAATAACAAGATTTATATCCATTTAATAAGATATATTAGCAGCAAGGCTGCCTCAATGTAGGAGATGCATAGAACCTCTGGAAGTCTTTCTCATCCCTATGATTCTGAACTTCACATAAGGGAGAAAATAAGGGGGAGCTTTGTAAAAACATTGCCCTTAGCCCAGCTATTGCCTTCTAAAAGCCTAGGGGGAGTCTCACCTGAGTCCTATGTGGGATGTTGAGAAAATATTTTCATGTCTTTGCACAGTTAGAGCTTTCTGAGCAAAGAAAACTGGTACTTGGGTTACAGAACAAGTCTTGGAAATGAAAAGATGATTGAATAGCTAGAGACCTCTGAAGAGATTTAGAGACTTATGCGTTTACATTTCAAAGGGGGTGAAAGGAGTCAGTTGTTTACATTTCAAAGAACTGTTAATGCCAAAGTTTCTCTCCCTTTCTCAGGAGTATAGGGGGGTAGTGTGTAGGTCTATTTAAACTCCCAGATTAATAATTTTGGGGTCTTTATTCTATAGTACAAACCCCCATATATGCAGGGTGACATCTGGCTCTCATGGTGTTACCTGTGGGGTACTGCCTTGTGGGAAACTAGTGCAGTTATTGCTATACTTAATAATAACTGTGATCTCTGTTTTAGAAACCTATACTGTATTTGCTTTCAGGATAAAATGAATAAATATAGATATACTCACCACAAAAGGGAGGATGCATTCGTGCTGATTTTGTACCAGGTATAAACTGAACAGGGACATACGGCTGGGGCCCATCAAGCTGCAGGCTAGAGAGAAAAAGTTCTGCAGGGCCTCGCAGAGGTTGGAGCAGATGTCAGCCCAGGACGGCAGAGCAATGTGCACAATGAGAAGCCGTGGAGGTTGCTGGTCAATCTGTGTGGGAGTGGAGGGCCTTTTACCAGTACTTCGCCCAGGATGCATGGCAGCCAAACCAGAGATGGAACTATAGCCGCTATCTGGATATCTTCTACACCTGTAGGGAAGGAAAGACAAACAGCTGGCATTCAAACTGAATTATGTGCTCTGTTGAAACAAAGAACACAGGTGTAGGGGACTCAGTCCAGAAAGGAGTCAGATTAGGTATAAATCAAGCTTGTCAAGGTGAGCCCATGTTAACAGCTCCCAAGGGATCTAGATGTTTGCCTATAATGTAAGCCTGAGAATGCTTAGAGATGCTGAGTGGAACTAATCAAAAAGTTACACAAAAGTCAAACTTCACTCTCAAAGTAAGCTATCTGCCCTCATAAACTTTGTTTCTTTATTAGCATTTATTGTACTATATTGTAATTTGTTTCTATGACTGCCTCTCCCACTTTATTGTGAGCTTCCCAAAGGTGCAAAACCAGCCTGGTTGATTTTATTCATCAGTGCCTACCACAGTGTTTGTTTGGTACATTGTAATTCTTATAAATGAAAATGTGACTACATTTCTCCCTTGCTTAAAATTCTTGGTTGTCCACATCTCCTATATAGCAAAATCTGAACTGTCTTAAAGGCCCTTCATGACTTGATTGACAGCCTCATTGGAAGCTTTTCTTCATCTCCAGGTTTTCATGGAAATAATACCAAATATACCACTCCCTTTAGTGCCCTTGCTTGTGCTGTTTTCTCTGCCTCCAACACCCTTGATTTCTTTTTTTACTGGCTGCTTGCACTTATCCCCAAGACTCAGATTAGGAAATGAGAACGAATGAGAACAAAGAACCAATATCAGGAGTGAGAAGGGGACATCATTACGAATGATGAAACATGAAAAGGGTTAAAGAGGATATAATGAATAACTTTATGCCAATAAGTCTGATAAAATGGACAAATTCCTAGAAAAATATATCTAACCAATACTAAACAAAAAAATTTTAGAAACCACGTGGGCACAGTGGCTCATGCTAGTAATTCCAGCACTTTGGGAGGCTGAGGCAGGAGGATTGCTTGAGGCTAGGAGTTTGAGATCAGCTTGGGCAACATAGAGAGACATTGTTTCTACAAAAATTTTTTTAAAAAATTAGCTAGGCATGGTGGCTCATGCCTGTAGTCCCAGCTACTCCAGAGGCTGAGGCGGGGCGATCGCTTGAGCCCAGGAGTTCAAGGTTGCAGCGAACTATGATCATGCCACTGCACTTCAGTCTGGGTGACAGAGTGAGACCCTGTCTCTAAAAAGCAATATTAGAAATTTAGTCTATAATCATTAAAGAAATTTAATTGTAATCAAATATCTTCCCACAAAGTAAAGTAGGGGGCCAGATGATTCCACTGATGAGTTCCATCAAACTAGTAAAGACCAAAATTTTAGTCTTAATTTACTTTAAACAATAGAAGAGGGAACACTCCTCAATTAATTTTATGAGTTTAACATAACCTTTGATACTGAAATCAGATAAGAGTATAATAAGAAAAAAATTATACGATAATCTCACCTATAAACTTAGATATATAAAAGTCCTAACAAAACATAAAAAATTAAAACTAGTAATATCTAAAAAGAATAACACATCGTGACCAACTTGGGTTTATCTCAAGAATATAAGGTTGATATAACATTAGAGTATTGATCACTCTAGTTCATCACATTAAAAGAGTAAATGAGAAAGACGATATGATCATCTCAATAGATGCAGAAAAGCCTTTATTAAAACCCAACATTTGTGCATAATAAAGACTCTTAGTAACTAGGAATAGATGATAGGAATGATTTGATAAAAGATGTTTACAAAAACCTAGAGCAAACATCATTCTTAATGGTGATACGTTGAAAGCTTTACATATAAGACAAGGCGTTCTGTTTAACACTGTAGTGAGGGTAGCAATAAGGCAAGACTAATAAACAAAAGGGATTGTAGTGGAAGAAAGAAAACTTACTGTTTGCAGATGATATGATTGTGTATATAGAAAATCTAAAAGAATCCACAGTTTTATAATTTTCCCCAAAAGATCTCCTCATCTTTTGTTAAATCTTAGTCTCAGGGATTTATTATTTTTAAAATATTAATTTACATGACATCTTTTTAAATCTCATTTTTAGTTTGTTGCTAATTATAGAAATATAACTAATTTTTATATATTGATTTTATATTTAACAATATTGCTGTCTCTTATTAATTATAATAATTTATCTGTAGGTCTTTTTGTTCACAATCATATAAACTTTAAATAATGATATGCACCAGGATATATGAACAAAGTTAGATCATAGCAGCAAAAAAACTATTAATAATCTTGTCCACAATTACCCCAAACTGCAAACAACACAAATATCAATCTACATTAGAATGGATAAATCATGGTATATTCACACATATGGCAATGAAAATGAACTACAGTTACATGCAACATGGATGATGCTGAGAAACATAATATAGAATAAAAGAAGCAAGACACAAAGAATATATACATGTAGCATGATTTCATCTATAGATTTTAAAAATAAGCAAAAATAACTATATTGTTTAGCTATGCATGCATAGTGGTAAAACTATAAAGAAAAGCAAGGAAATTATCATAAAAATTAGGGTAGTGATTTTCTCTAGGAAGGAAGGAGGACATTATGATTAGAAGGGACAAAAGAAAGGGGTTCTGGGGTATTGGTAATGTTCTATTTCTTGATTTTTTTTTTTTTTTGACAGAGTCTCACTCTGTCACCTGGGCTAGAGGGTAGTGGCATCATCATAGCTCACTGCAACCTCAGAACTCCTGGGCTCAAGTGATCCTCCTGCCTCAGGCTCCTGAGTGGCTGGGACTACAGGCACATGGCACCACACCCAGCTAGTTTTTCTATTTTTAGTAGAGACGGGGTCTCACTCTTGCTCAGGCTGGTCTCAAACTCCCGAGCTCAAGCAATCCTCCCACCTCAGCCTCCCAGAGTGCTAGGATTACAGGTGTGAGCCACCATGCCTGGCCTATTTCTTGATCTTTATTGTGGTTACATGGGTGTTCGCTTCAGAATTATTAAACTGTATGTTCATGTTTTATGACATTTCCTCTATATATGTTATATTTAACAATAAAAATATTTCAAAAAGAACATTAGGGCAATCATAAAAGAAAACATAAAGGAAACATGATAAAAGGATAGATAAAAGATTAAAAAAAATGTCCCTAGCTCTGGGAACTACTATGATTCTATATAACTGTTTTTTAGCTAAAGAATGCAGAGAAAAGGAAAGCTTCTTTTATTTCCCCTGTGACCAAGAGAAAGATAATTATAATTTTCAGAAACATGTTGAAATTTAGAATCTTTAAAAATGACCTAAGAATATATAAATAGATATCTTTTTCAAAATGAATCTGTGAAGTTATTTTCTTCAAACTTCCCTTTTTGAATGGTAGAAGTCAGCATTCGTTCATTCAACACTTTTTTTTTCTTTTTGAGACAGGGTATTGCTCTGTTGCCCAGGCTAGAGTGCACTGGCATGATCATAACTCACCATAACCTTGAACTCCTGGGCTCAATCTATCTATCCTCCTGCCTCAGCCTTGCGAGTAGCTAGGACTACAAGTATGGGCTACCATACCCAGCTAATTTTTTTTTTTTTTTTTTTTACTTTCCTGCTCTGTGCTGGTGTAATGCCCAGCTAATTTTTAAAAAAATTTTTTTTGTAGAGATGGGGTCTCACTATGTTGCCCAGGCTGGTCTTGAACTCCTGGCCTCAAGCAGTCCTCCCGCCTGAGCATCCCAAAGTGTTGAGATTATAGGCATGAGCCCTAGCACCTGGCCCATTCAACATTTTTTAAATTGAGTTCCAATTATGTGCTCAGTACAACTGAAAAAAATAAATGAATGAATATGGTCACCTGTTGAACCATAAATCCAAATCAATGACTACTGTATTTATCACGAAATCACATCATAAATATCTTTTAACTGCACTCTTAAATTAAGTGCACAGGACCTATTTTTTTTACATGGAACACTGAATTTGAGGCTGACACACAGAAAGATTCACACAGACAAATAGGTACCCAGAGGCCTTACTTAATGTATAATGAGCTTCTACTCCCTTGCCCATCTTCCCTCATGTCTGAAAACATTGTCATTTTACAGTATAAGCAGTCCTCACTTTGCATGGTTTCAGTATATACAGATTTCAGTTACCACAGTTTAGTTAATTAATACCAGCCCTCCAACAATACAGTTCAAATTTCAGTTACCATGGAATATTAACTATAAATAATTATCTAAAGTAGTACAAATCGTATCTAGCTCTTCAGTCCACAAATCACTATGTAAATAACAGATGCACACCATGATCAGTGATCAATTATACCACTCCTTTCAAAATCTGTCAGTGACTGGTCACCGCAGATCTGTTATTCAGTTTGAGCACAGACAGAAAAGCATAAAGTTGTGTTACTTTCTTGTTTCCTAGTGATAAGCCCCTGTGACATTTTACAAAAATGAGTAATTGAAAGAGGGAATTAGCTAACAAGAATGAAAATGCAGCAAAGAAATGAAAAGTGATAATGTTGAAAGTGAAATTTGAATCGATCATAAATGGAATTAAAGAAGAAAGAGCTGACCATGAGAATGCTGACACTGCAGCCACTTCATAGACTCTAGAGAAGCAGCCAGAGGAACTTAGTGAAGGCAAACTTATCAACATAAGGAAAGTCACTGTGATGAAAAAAGTGAAGATGCCCCAGAGAAAGTGCTGCTGGCAAAAAACTTCATTATTAAATAAACTGAATTATTATTATTTAGTTATTCATTATTAAAGAAATTGAATCACCAAAAACCAGAGATAATTTATAAAATTGAAGCTATGAAAGATAAAATGTTGGAGACTGACCCAAACTTAAAAAGGAGAATAACAATTTGCTAAGGCATACAAAAGATGTTTGCTGTATCATAAGTTTTACCATGAGAAAAAAATCAAGCACAAGCACTGTTCAAACCACTCTTGGTAAAATTTCTACAAACAAAACACTTCCGTTTTCAATGTTTCTAATGTTTTAAATTAGTGTATGAAATAGTTTTACTGTTTTATGTTTCCCTGTACACTTACAGCAGACAATAAGAGAGCTTTTACTGTTTTGACAACAATTTTCAGAAGTCACAGAACAACTGTAATTTTTCCCATTGATTATTAAAATCTCTTTGAGGGGTTTCAGCTTCCGGTCATTTTTAGATCCCACACTAATGCGCAATTAATTGGAAGACCGTACTTTAAATGAGGGAAGAGGCAGCTCTCTTCTCTATATCCTCAAGCATGATCAATTAATGCATCTGGTGTGTGTGGGTACCCTACTAAAGAGGATCTGACGTTATTTCTGATCCTGTACTCTCCACTTTTGTCAAGAAAGCTCACTTTTAATGGTTTCCCCCAGCAAACCGGTTAAACGTGGAACTGGGCCTTGAATCACCAAAAACCATCAAGTTACTCCTGTGCTAAAAACCCTCCGACTTCCAGTTACACGCGGAACGCAATCCAAACACCTCACCCTGGCCCCAGAGTGCTGCCTGTGTCTGCCGCCCACCGGCCACCTCAGGCCCCGCGCCCCGCTCGGCGTCTCTCGGAGCCACAGCGCGTCCGCCTCTGGCCGTGGCCCCCTCTGCGGCTGCTCCTTCCCCAGCGTCCCCCGCAACCCTCCTCACCCGCTAGGCCTCAGCGCAACCGCTTAGGGCCCCTCGACGCGCCCTCATTAAAGCGCCTACACCGTGCTTCTGTAGCTAGCCCTTAGGACACGCGTCGTGTGATAAAGGACTCCATGGTTCTCCCTCCGGCAGGGCCCCATTAAAAATTTCATGGGCCCTTTCCCTCATTAAAAAAAAAAATTAAAATTAATAGATTTTCGTGGGTCCTAAAAATTTCAATTTTTACCCTGATGTGAGAAAAAATTAAGACGTTTCCTTCAACCTTAAGGGTTCATTGTTTTCTTCTGACTTTAAAAGAAATTAAAACATCTCGTGTCCCTACAAAGTCTCGTGGGCCCTCGGCAGGGCGCCTACCGTGCCCCGCGGATCGGCGGCGCTCAGGCCCGGGAGTCCCCAGGGGGGCGGGGCTCGGGCCCAGGCGCGCCGCAGGCCGGGCCGCTGGGAAACGTGTGCGGAGGGTGGCGCGGGCCCCCAGCGCGCTGAGCCTCGGTCCAGCCCGTCAGTCCCGCCCCGGCACCTGCCCCGCGCGCGCGCCGCCAACACCCGCCTCAGGGGGGCCCGAGCTCCACCCAAGCGCACCCTGCGAGGCGCTGCCCGCCGCTCCTCCCGTCCTCCTTCCGCCCCGAGGCGTGGAGAAGTCCTTGCGGAAGCAGGGACGCGGTTACCTGGCCCTCCCGCTCTCGGCGTGCCCTGGAGCGGCCGAAGGCGCCCCCTCAGGCTCACTGAGGGCGCTGCGCTGCGGGGCGGGGGTGCCTCAGGGTTCGCCTCAGGTTACGCCTGGGGACGCGGTCTCCAAGTCCCCAGACGCCCTGGGGACAGCCCTTCTTTGGCCCTTAGGTAGAATTTCGGATATCTGTTGGAAATACTGTGCTAAACCTGGCATCTCCTCCTTAGCGACCCTTTGCCTCCATGAAACATTCTAGTAGCGCCCACAGTGTTGTTGGTTTTAACTCTCTTCTTCCACATCATTCGTTTACTCATTCAGCCAATCACTATTTTATTTAATAAACATTCGCGGTGGGCACACTATGTGCCACGCACCGTGCTAGCACCGGGGTACAGGGGATACACAAGCAACGGTCCCCGCCCTCATGTGAGTTAGAGTTTAGTCTACCCTCAGAAAGTTCTTTTAAGTCTTTTCAAACTTCTCCGTTCCAAGAGGGTCTGTCTTTCTCCACTCATACTCATTCTCACTTACTTGAGGTTTATTCCTATAGTCCCTTTGACAAACTCCAGATGGGGTAGGAGCGCTGGTTGTTCTGGATCTTCAACTCTGTCTGGTTGAATAGGAATTCTGTAAATTAGCTCAAAGGAGAGGAAAAGAGAACGCTAGTACCAAGCCAGAAATGGACAAGCAGTTTCTCCTTTTTCCCTCTTTATCATTCGTTTTTTCCTCTCAGTTCATTACCTGAGATGCCGGTGTGGGGCAGTGTTCCAATGAGTGGCTCAGGACCGGTTAGATGTTTCAACAGGAAGAGTCACTTGCCTGTGTTCAAGTGCTACTAAACCATTTTGCTCCTCTCAACTGCTCCTCAGAGTAAAAAACAGAAATATTTAACCCAAGTGCCCTTTTTTAAACACTATAATCTGATGTCCAATAGAGTTCCTGTATTTCAATTTAAAGGGTAGCTTTTGAACAGCTCTTCTTTCCCATAGAGTCCAAATTAGTCTTCCTGTCTCTAATCTCCAATTATCTTTTCCACTGATATTAGGATTATCCTTATAAACATATTTTGCTCATGTCCTTCTTTGGCTTAAAAACTGTTCATGTTTCCTTTTCGGTTACAAGGTCCATTATAACTGACCCCACCTACCTTACCAGACCCAACTCTAACACTAGCTGCCTTACTCCATTTTGTGTTGCTATAACAGAATACCACAGACCGAGTAATTTAAAAAGAAAGGAAATTTATTTCTTACAGTTCTAGAGGCTGGGAAGTCCAAGGTTGAGGGGTTGCACCTGATGAGGGCCTTCTTGCTTATCTAATGGCAGAAGACGGAAGGGCAAGGGAGTGCAACAGAGCAAGAAAGCAAGAGAGAGTTAAACTTGCTTTTATAATAAGCCCACTCTTTCAATAACTAACCCACTCCCACGATAACAACATAAATTCATTTATGAGGGCAGAGCCCTCATGAACTAATCACCTCTTATTAGGCCCCACCTCCCAACACTGTTGCAATGGGAATTAAGTTTCCAACATATGAACTTGGGGGGGGCAGATTCAAACCAGAGCACTAGCCTAACTCCAAACCATATCACCCACTGCTCCCAGCTACCATAAATTTCTTTCTGTACCCTCTAGAAGTTGTGCCATTCATTTGGAGTAGAACTCATTGAAAAATATGCAAAGGACTGTGCCAGACATGGGGGACTATGATATAATTCCCTGAAGAATTATTCTCTGAGGGTGACAAACTATAGTAGCCATGACAAAACACCTTGTAGACTTTCAACTACAAGGGCATCAGCTGCTGCCTTATAAATCTACTGCCACGTAGACATGGAAGCCGTCTTCCCACAGGGTGCTCCCAGCCAATGACTGAGTGTGGTGGGGATATTAAGGCAGACCTGTTCCAGGGAGATATGGGACTCCTTTAATGGGCAACTTTGGTTCGATGATTCTTCAACAGCTTTGCTGAACTTTCACTGTCTAGGATACTTACATCCCTTTCTTCTTCACTTGGGGTCAGCCTTACATCACAGTCTGACTGCTTTCTTAGCTGTTCATGGCCTCTTCCCCATTTTTTCTCGCAGGTGTTCCCTCTAATAAAATCCTTGTACATTTAATCTTGTCTTTGGTGTCTGCTTCTTAGAGGACCCATATTAACACCTGAATATTTGAACAATGTAACAGCACTAATAGAGGTATTAAACAAACACTCACCAAATATTTACTGAATTCCTAAATGCCAGGCACTGTTCTGGGCTCTGAGAATACAATCATCTTTGTCCTCCTGGGGGGTTTAATCTATGGTGGACAGACAAGTACTTAGGCAATGACAGTGTAGTATGATATAATTCTACAGCAGGGGAAACACAAGGTTAAGGAATACATAGGAAAGGCATAGACTTCAGGAATTGGAGAGCGCTTCCTGGAGAAAAGGATTTTTATTCTGAGCTGAATCGACAAAAGTAAATAGGAGTTAGCTAAGTAAGGGGCATGGAGAGCATTCCACGCAGAGGGAATTCTGAGGAAATGAAGAAAATCAGCCAGACTAGAGTGTAATGTGTGGAAAAGTAGTGGTAAAGATGAAGCAGGAGAGATAGGCAAAGGGCCAGAACATGTAAGGTCTTGTGGACTACTTAAAGGATTTTGGATTTCATCCCACAGCAAAGTTAGGGTCGTGTGGGGAAGCTGGACCGAAGGGTTTAAGCAGAGCAGTGACATGCTCTGACTTGTGTACTAGAGAGAATTTTCTACCTACTCTGAGGGGAATGGATTGGGGCTGAAGTTGGAGTGATGGTGGCTGGGCATAGGGGCAAGACTGGGGTGGAAAGCAGCCTGGGCAAGAGAAGATAGCAGCTTGAATTAGGGTGTTTTTAGGGGGGGATACAGATATGAGGGTGGAGATATCTAGCAGTTAAAATTAGCAGATCTTTGTGGTTGATTGTATTGATTAGGAGGAATCCTGAATGACAGGGCCTAGAATATAGCAGACATTCAATGAATATTTATTGAATAAATGAATGCAAAGTCTCTGGCTTGGACAGCTGGAAAGATAGTGGAGTTATATACAGAGATAAAGAACATTAGTTCTACCACCCATCCAGTTACTTAGGCTGGTGTGGGGTTGAGGATGACAATTCAGTTTTGGACAAGTTGAAATCAAGGTGCCTGTGGTCACACTGAGTGGAAATGTCCAATAGGCAGTTGGATGTATGTGTCAGAACCTGAAGAGAGAAATATGACCTGGAAATGTATATTTAGGAAATCATTATTAATTAAATTAGTATGAATGAGACTGCCTAGAACAGTGATTTTTTTCCAAAGTGGAGATCTCAACTCATTTATAGGTAGTAAAATCATTTTAGTGGGCTGAAACCAGCATTTAAAAAAATGGAATAGAATAAAATGCAACACAATAGAAAAAATATCAGGGATTATAAACAAAGGTAAAGGTAAATATGGTGTAAGTATGACTTTGTAAAAATTTATCTCACTAATATATTATGAATGCATGTACTTACATGTGAATAGCTTGTGATACACAATGAACCTCTTTTTGTATCTGCTGTCAAAAAATTTGAAAAAAGATTTTCAAAAAAATCAAAAGACAAAAAACCCCAATATCTAAACCATGTTCAGAGAAGGGACTAAAGTCTACCCCATATTGCTGAGGAGCAGCTTAGAAGAGGAAAATATCAGTGTTAGAGGAAGAAACTCTGTTGAGGTTGGTGTTAGAGAGAAGGTTTCAGAGAGAAGATTTGAAGTATTAATCTCAAATGTCTGATTTTCTCTCTAGATTAAGCAATTTGAATTCAGGGACCATCTTAATCATCTTCTTATCTTAATCATCTTCTTATCTCTAGTATTTAGCAAAATGCCTGGCACATAATAGGCCCTCAATAACTCCTGAATGAATAAATCAGTACTTGTACTTTAAAAAGATCACTCTGATGGCAGTCTGCAAGGGGAGACATTGGAGGCTGGGTTTTGTTTTTTTAATGAAACTATTGCACAGTCTGGGTGAATTATGATAAAGTCCTGAACTGTGATGATAATGGAAAGAAAAGGATGGATTTAAGTTATTTATGAGTCAGAATTATCAGGACATAGTTACTGCTTACATATGGGTGTGGGTAGCCAGCCTCCAAGATGGCCAACTGAAATCCTTGAATTCCCCCTGTGTAGTACCCCTCCACAGTGCATCAGGGCTGGCCCGTGTGACCAGCCGAATATGGCAGAGTGATTGTATGTTACTTCTGAAGTTAGGCCATAAAAGACAGCATGACTTTTGCCTTACTCTTTTGGATCACTTGCTCTGAGGAAGCCAGCTCATGTTGTGAGGACTTTCAAGCAGCCTCATGGAGAAATCCATGTGGAGAATAACTTAGATTTGCTGCCAACAGTCACTAGCAATTTGCCAGGCATGGAAGTAAGCCATCTTGGAAGTGGGCCCTTCTGCCCCAGTCAAGCCTTCAGATGACTGCTGCCCCATCCTGTGTCTGGACTGTAACCTCATGACAGACTGGGAGCCAGACCACCCAGATTAAGCTACTCCTGAATTTCTGACACAGAGAAACTTTGAGAGATAATAAATGTTTATTGTTGTTTTAAGCCACTAAATTCTGAGGTTAATTTGTGACATTTGTTATGCAGCCTAGATAACTAATACAATGGGGGATGAAAGAGGAGAAAGCAAGGAATACCTGAAAGGCTATGGGTTAGAAGACTAAGCGCCTGAAGAAGGAGCTGGGTTTGGGGTGGGGGAGATGCTGAGTTATGTTCAGAACCTGTGTTTGCCTTGTTTGTAGGATATCCAAGTAGATATATCCATAGGTAGTGTTTGTTTCTCACTCTCAAAGGCCTACTAATCCTTGAAGACTCAGTTCAAATGTCACTTCTGTGAAACCTTTCTGATTTTCTCAGGAATAACCTATCCCTTCCTCACACTTACGGTACGTTTTTCTAGCAAACATGCATCACTTTGTATTGCAATTCTCTATTTGCAGTTATTTGTTTACATTTGGGAGTCCCATTAAATTGGGAGCTCCCTGAACGCACGGACCGAGATTTTTAGTAGTTTTTTGTATTATCGTATCCTTCCGTGTGTGCGTGTGTGTGTGTGTTTGCCGGGCACATAGGGAGCCTTCATTAAATGCTTGCAAAGTAATAATTTTGAGAAACTTGGTGCGTGTACCCATTTCCCCATACATTTACGCTTTTAGTACAGATGTGGGCATTTAAGTTTTTAGAGCAGCCGGATCAAACTCGCCGCTCGAGGTCCCGGAGCGACACTTCCCACTTCTTCCGAGGTGGAACTCCCACCTACACCTGGGTCTAGCTCCGCCTCGGCCCGGGTTAGGCGTCTCCTCCCCTCAGCCCCGCCTCTACTCAATCTCGATTGGCTGTAAGAAGAAAGCGGCTCGGCCATTGGTCCCTTCTTGAGGGGGCGGAGCGATGTTGTGTTTCTTCTCTCTGTCGTAGGCCGGGCCGAGCCGGGCCGAGGGGACCCGAGTGGGGCGGAGGCCTGTGGCGCTGTGGCTCTGAGCTGAGGCTGCAGGGCGCGCCGCACCGGCGGCCAGGAGAAACTAAAGATGCTGGCCTTTGCCGCGCGGCCCCGCCCTGGTCCGGGGCCGCTTCCGGCCTCGCCCTTCCAGCTACTGCTGCTGGCGGTGCTGAACGGCCCGGTGTTCGGCCGCGTCCCCCGCTCGGTGCCCAGGACTTCGCTTCCCATCTCCGGTAAGGCGCGGGCGCTCTCGCCCTCAGCCCTCTGCACCCGCACCCATCAGCCCTCCTAGCCCAGCGACAGGACCTGGGGCCCCTCAGCGCAGCGTTTGGCGTTCCGCGCCGTTCACTTCCCGCCGGGACCCGGGCGAGACCCGCACGCTGTGCTGCTTCGCGGCATCCCCGGCGCGGGCCTCGTGCCTCGGCTCCCGCGACACGCCCAGGCAGCTCCAGCGGGCCTTATTCCCAGAACTGCAGGAGAGTTGAGTCCCTTATCGTGCAGACTCAGACACTGAGGCCCAGCGAGGGGGTGAGGGTTGCCCTAGGTCGTCCGTTTCGAAGTTCCCTCTTCCTTTATCCCTCCTATTTCCCCGAAGATACACCTGTGTCCACCATTCCAATTTGAAGCCCATTGCTCTTAAACCCATTGGTCTTACATTCTACTCCAGCCGCCCATTCTGGTCCCCAGCTCAGCATTTGTATCTTCTCAAACTAATTTCTCTATCATCTATTTCCCCGCATCCCCCAGCATCCACGCCTCTCGCCCTGCTCACGGCCCTAATTTGCCTAATCCTCTTCCCAGTCACATCTCTGACACCAGCTTCCGTCCTCCCATTATCAGATCCACCTTAAGTCTCCTAACCTCCTCAACGTTCCCTGCTTCTCTGCCCATTCCTTACATTTAGTGTTGGTAAACCATTCAATGAATTGATTTAAAGTTCTGCCTAAATAATTTTTAAAGTCTTCAGAAGGACAAAAGGAGGAGGGGGACATGATCCTTTGAAGAGATGTGGAAGAAGCTAGGGGCTGCCACAAGGTTAAAAGTGGTCATTAAAGTGATTCACATTTTAGAGACTTTCTGCTGAGGTGGGCATGAGCATGGCCATGGACTTTCTTTTCTTAGTGGGCATTGAGCATTGGCACCTTGAACCGACAGAACCAGTAAAGCCAAGAGTACAACCTGTTGGCAAAAACTCACAATTGGGTGATAGTAATTTAGAGTCTAAATTCAGACCAGTGACATATAGGGATGCCATGAATCCAGGAAGCAAACTTGTGGTCTGAGTCTGCCGTTTTGGTTTGTGCCAGAGCAATATCCACAAAGTGAGTTGGGGTTGCCAGGCTGAGTTGGGGTTGCCAGGCTGAGTTGATGTTCAGGTATCCAGAGAAGTCTAGATGGCAAACAAGGTGAAGCAGAATTGGGGATATGAAGGGAAGTCCAGGGCATATACTAAGCTTGAGAAGGTAGGCAGGATACAGCACAGAGATGAGGATGGGGTGGGTGGAGCTCACATCCCCACATCTAGGAATGAATGGGTTGGTGGCCATTCTGTCATCTTGAGCGTAACTACGCAGATGAAGCAGGTAGAGCAGAGCTGTATTGGTGCAGGGGGGTAGGGTACCCAGAGCCAGAGGTTGAGCTAAGAAGGTAAATTCATGCCAACTTATTTGTCATGATCTTTAAATAGATAAGAGTTTTGAATGCTGATATGAGTTTCAATAGATTTGGCCCAACGGAACACATGTCTAAGGAAGGAGAAAAGGAATTATTTGTGAAAAATGTGGTGTGTGCCAGGTGCTTCCACATATGTTATCTTACTTAATTCTCCAATAACCCTGGATGGTGGTGTTTACAGATGAGGAAAGTGATGCTCAAAGAGGGCAAGTAACTTACTCAAGATCATACAACTGGTAAGTGGAAGAGCCACATTTAAACTCAGGCTAGGCCATTTCCAGAACACATACCACTACACTCTCTACCTCTTTGGGTGGAATGGGGCAGGGGGAAGTCAAAGGGGGTAGGAGACAGAGGAAAAGGACTTCTTTTTTGTTAGTTTGTTTTGAGATGGGGTCTCACTATGATGCCTAGGCTGGTTTCAAACTCCTGTCCTCAAGCAATCCTCCTGCCCTGGCCTCCCAAAGTGCTAGGATTGCAGGAGTGAGCGACCATGCTTGGCCTAGGAGATAGCCTTTTAATGTGTTGGTAAAGAGAGTGAAACATTTCCCTTCTAAGTAAAAAGAAGTTGCTATTAAGTAGTGATTTTTTTTTAAAAAAAGAAATTTAGGAGAGGAAAGTACTTGTATCTTTTATCGGTATTTTCAAATTATATATCACATTGCTAGGAATAGAAATTACTGACTTAATATTTATGCTGTTGTTTTAATAAAGTGTTCTATTGTTATAGAAAAAGAATACTTGATTGTGTGCTAAGTATTCTGGTCTTATCAGTTATCTATCTCTGGGGAAGTGTAGATGGTTGACCTGACAAGAGTCTGTTTTTTCCCCGATGGCTGCTAAATAAATGGTACTTGGAAGAAAACAAAAATTGACCCCTATGGTTTTGCCTTATGGACCCAACCCTTATGATGTGATGGCTGATACCACTGTCTGCTCTACCCTTCTCTTCCTGCCAGAGGCTGACTCCTATCTCACCCGGTTTGCCGTCCCTCAGACATACAATTACTCTGTTCTCCTTGTGGATCCTGCTTACCACACACTGTATGTTGGCGCCCGGGACACCATCTTCGCTTTATCCTTGCCTTTCTCAGGGGAGAGACCCCGCAGGGTGAGAGATGAGAGTGGGAGGACCTCAGACTCCATAGCATGTGATTAGGTCTATGGTTTTATGGGTAGGGGGAGGGTTATAATAACTAAAGATGTAACCATTTGGGTGGTGGGAGGGGGTGACTTGGGGGAAGTGGACAGGGGGAGGTCTCCCATTTCATTGTCTCAGCTGAGGGTGGTTGGGGATCATGGTGATGGGGGAAGCTATGAGGGAGGTTCATGATGATAGGGAAGAGGCCACAGTGACTGGGTTTCAGATGACAGTGGGGTGGGCCGTGGGATCATTAGAATTACAATGTTCTAGGTAAATAGCTTTCAAACTTTTTTGACTACCCATTGGTAAGAACTGTACAGGTTGAGTATCCCTAATCTGAAAATCTGAAACCTGAAATGCTCCAAAATCTGCAACTTTTTGAGCATCAAAATGATGCCCAAAGAAGTGCTCATTGGAGCATTTCAGATTTTGGATTTTTGAATTAGAGATGCTCAGCTGGTATGTATTCTGCAAATATTCCAAAGTCCAAAAAATCTGAAATCTTAAACACTTCTGGTCACAGCATTTCAGATTAGGGATATTCAACCTGTACTGTGTATTGTGGCCCAGTATACAATTGTGTACTGAAAAAAACCTTTCTGGAAACAATATCGACTCTCCTATATGTGATACATTTTGATGTATTCTATTTCATTAAATATAATATTGATCTGATTTCACAATTAATCAATTGTGATTTCATTACTCATTAATGGGTGGGGACTTCCAGTTTGAAAAACAGTGCTCTAGGGGGGGCCTCTGAAGTTCCTGAATTGATGGAAGTTGTGGAACTGTCTCATCTTCCCTGACATTGGGGGAATTTGGGGGAAAATCTGGGTGAAATGGCCACTTCTCCTTTCTCAGATCAACTGGATGGTTCCTGAGGCTCACAGACAAAACTGTAGGAAAAAAGGCAAGAAAGAGGTAGGTGTCAAACTGGGCCCTGTTTTGAGTGTCAATTGGGACCTTGGCCCACCCCAGACTGTGTCAGTGCCCTGTAGTACTCCCATCTCAATGGGCCCAGGCAGGGACTCTAACACCATGCCATCACCCATCATCTCTGATGCCAGAGTTGCATCTAACTGTCCTGACACTATCTTACCCTTCCTCCTACCTACTACTTCTGATTCTCTCTAACCATCTCTGACCCCCAGGACGAATGTCACAATTTTGTCCAGATTCTCGCCATTGTCAATGCTTCTCACCTCCTCACTTGTGGCACCTTCGCTTTTGATCCGAAGTGCGGGGTTATTGTGAGTGACTGGGGTGGAAGGAACGGGAGAGGGAACCTGCACCAGGGTGAATTACTTGGGGGTGGTGGTGGGAGGATGGGTAGGATTTTCTGTGAGTGACTATGAGGATGGGGGCATTATTAAGGCAACTGGTGTGCATGATAAGTGTTGGGAGTAGAGGATGTCCTCACAGGGTGGAGCCTATGTCTGCCACTGAGGGAGGGAGAGGGAGGTTGTCTGTAGAGGGTGAGGTGTACAAAGTGTAAAGAGAGACAGTTAAGGAAGTTAGGGATGCTGATTGGATAGGGGAGAGGACAAACCCGGGAGAGACTTCAGAAACCAGTAATTCATGTTTCCCTTGCTCTGTGTATGCTTTGTTCAGGCAGCCCAGGTCCATTTTTTAAATAATGCAGCCCATGGCTGTTTTTTCCTCCAATAGCATGTGGCTGTCTCTCACCACCTTCTCCCACCTCCACTGCCAGCCTCATTCTGTGTGGGCTGTGACTCTGCTGTCATGGCTTCTTATGTCACTCCCACTAATGTAATACCTGATTTCCCCATACTCTGGATCTTGCCTTCAGGGTGGGCACTCTGTCAACCACATTTTCTTCTAGATATTGTTCATTGCTGCTGAAGGCCTGGGCATCACCGCCCTCAAACCCAGGCAGGCTTGGGACATGTGTACCCCTAATCACATCTAGGCTGGTCATGGCCACATGAGTGTCTGGGACTGTGACTTTTTTTGAACTCTTAGCTTTTCCCATTAGTTATTTAGTAGTTAGCATTGGTCCTCTAGCAGCATACATTTATGACAAAGCTCTGGGGTGTGTCAGATGTCTCACATGTCCTTTGTATCCAGTGGTTTCCCTTTCTGCTCTATGGAGAAATAGGAGGGAGTGAAATAACTCCCTTTCTTGACTCAGATCCTTAACTGTAGATCTTGACTTGACTCATAATCTTTGCCACCTGGATCTAGTCAATGTGTATCTCCAAACCCCTCTTTGTTACAGACCATCCTCATAGCTCTGGCTTAAGATGTGACAATTGTGTGCATGATTGATCCAGTCAGCCCCTCTGGGCTGCCCTTGGGGTTAGTTGGACTATTGTTGAGTCCTTTTCATAATGTGGATGAGAAGCTTCCTACCAGGCTTCTTACCAATGTCTGGATAGCTCCCTTGTCCTGGGAAAGTCTCCAAGTTCAGGGTGGTGTGGAAAATCTCTGTACCCCATCAGGTAATATTGAGAGTCTGGTTTCCCTGTAGTGCTCACAAAGCTCACAATGTACTGGTGGTATTGCTATTGTCATACTTGTCCTTTTCCAGTCTGCACAGGCTCAGGGATTCCATGGGTATGAATACCAGAGCCATGGCTTGTAGACAGTGTGATCCTTCCAAGTTAGTCTCCTAGGGCAATCCTTTCTTCCTTGTCTCTCAGAGATGGGACCCTAATTGTTAGATAAGGTAGCTAGACAGAAAGTATTCTAAACATGCCTGTCAGGACTGGTGTGACTTTGACACCTATCTATTCTTGAACATCAGCAATGAGGAGTGAGGTCATGAGTCTGTGACCTGCACTCCCATGAGTTCAGCTCTTTCTCTGAACCCTCCTGTCTGACAGACTTATGAAATAAGGGATCCTTCTTTGGTCAAGGCTTGTTTATAGGAGAAAATGGGACGTAGCTCCAAAGAGGTCAGCTCTGTTAACCCTTCAAGCCACATCCTGAGTCTGCTCTGTAGACTTTTGGATGGTTCTCTTCTGCCTTTACCTGTCTTTTCCTGCTTCCCAGCAATGCTAGTCTGCTTGATCAAGTTCTTCCTTTGTCCTTGCTGAACCTCTAATGTCCTAAACTGTTGGCTTTGAGACTGTGTATAAACTGTTAACCTGAGAGCTTTGATCCAGACACAGAAACTTACTCAGAGTTGATTGTGGAGAAAGTTCTTAGAAAAAAGGAAGTTCAAGCGCTGGATCTATGAGCTCCAACTGTGTGGAGTGCTGTCCTTCAGTGATAGCTCATTGGACACTGGAAGAAAATATTTTAATTTGTTTTGTTGAAGGAACTCCAGCAGTTAACAGATAAAAATGTTAGACTTCTAACAACAGGAATAATGACAACCATTCAATTGAGTATCTACTCTGATGCAGGCTTGGCATTAGGTACTTTACATTTATGATTAAGTTTAATTCTTATCACCATCATGATATTTAGGTATTATTTATTTCTATCTTACAAGTAAGGGAATTGGAGTTCAGAGAAATTAGGTGCCATGTTTAAGATGATATAGGTAGCAGAGGCAGAGCCAAAACTTACGCCTGGGTTTGTGTGGCTCTGCTCCACTATCCTGTCCCCCTAGTCCAGCCTGTAGCCCAGGAGACCTTATCTGGCTTCAATTTCTTGTGGCATTTGACGTGTCTCATGTAACAGATACCATCTTTCTTTTCTTTTTTTCTTAACCACCTGGGAGAGGTCCTTTATATGCCTTGTACCCTTCTTGGTCAAGGCCAAAGGACCTTTTCCAACCCCACAGCTCAGTGAAGCCTTCCTATCCAGCCCTGGCTTTCAGCATGAGGGACTTTCCTTCACCACAACTGATTTTGAGAGACTCTGCCGACTGACACAGTGGTGATACAATGAAGAATCTCAACATTCAGACAGATGTGGCAGAGTGGTCTTGCCTCTTTCAGATCCCAGTTAAATGTCATTTTGACCATATAGTAATCATAACCTATCTGGTTAATAGGAAGCTCACTTTTTCTAGGATAAGAAAGCTGGATGACGTGATGGTGTTATTGGGGGAAACTGGAAGAGGACTAGTTTTGACATGTTGAATTTTAAGGGGCAGACAGGCAATCTCTGAGGAAGTCCAGCAGTCAAATGATCAGAGTTTGGAAAAGATCAGACTCGGAGAGTTTGAGGAATGATTTGCGTAGAAGGTCTGGCTGGAGATATAAGAATGAATGAGATCTTTGAAGGATATGTGAAAAGGACCAAGGATAGATCCTTAGGATACACATGTAGGAGCTAGAAAGAAGAAGAAAATAGAGAAATAACAGGAGGAGGGACTCCAGGAGGGTAGAGTTTCAAGAGAGTCAAGGAATAGAATATTTCAAGGAAGGGAGTGAGTCAACAGTATCAAGTGGTGCATAAAGATTAGAGAGAATGAGAACTGAGAAAAAACTCATCCTTTTAGTCTTTGGTGAAATGTAAGGCAGTAGTTTTAGGCATAGAAAACATAATTTGTTTTCCAGGAATAACAGGTGATCTGTTATAGAACAAAGATCATTTTGAGAAGTAGTAGAAAATAAGGAGGTTGGGCTAAAGAGTTTGTACTCCAGGCAATGGTGGGCCATTTTATCATTCTCTTGCTCAAAAATGTATTAGTAAGTTAGTGACTGACACTTTGGAAGACTGATCTGGCGTGGATATTAGAATAACTTGGGGATGGGGCTAGATAATGTGGAGAAAAGAAAGTTACTGCCATAGTTTAGGTGTGATGGGAAGGAAGCACAGTAGGTGTTAACTGCATCTCTGGAGCACCTGAATGTCTTGGTACTCTCTCACCAAACTGCTGTCTTTCTCCTCAGGTGAGTCTGCTCCCACTGCCACAGAGGTAAAATTCTGTGCCTCTGAGGGGTCTTCCATTCTAGTAGACTCTTTTTACCCAGCATCTCCTTTTGGCAGACCTCAGATCACATCCAATTTTAATAGACCTTCTTCAAGACTGTCTCAGTAAAATAAAACTTTGTTTGCCATGTAGAGCAATCCGAATGGGCCAGTAGTATACTTATGTTCGGGGATATATCTATGTTTCTACTCCAACTACCATGAAAGTAGTTAGGCTCCAGCAACACCATATGTCCACCCCAGTTTGTGAACTAGAGATGTCATGCCTAGCATTTGCATGACATAACTTTGATTCCCAACCGACCATGGTTAACTTTCCTCTCAGTCCTAGGTTGAAATCATCGTTGATTTCCATTTTTAGATGTTATCTTGAAGCCTCTATTAGTGCTGGCTGCTAGACTAAGGTAACTTCTGGCTGGCCCTGGTGGAACTCTTACACCTTTCATTCCCCACCCAGGTCATTCCCTCTGGAGTCCCTGGATGAGGAAGGTACTTACCTATCAAATCCCCAAATTCTGACCTGAACGTCAGGTCATTCTTCATTGACTTTGCAGATTCTCTCCCTCCACTTGGCTGTATGACTCTGGCCCTGTCTTTCATCCTTGGGGTGGGAGTAGGGAGTAGTGAGAGGATGGCCCTTTGCTATCTAGGCCCCTGGGCTTCAGATGGTCCTCTATCAGCCTGCACTTTTCTTTGCCCTTTCTAAGGGCTCCAGCCCTCAGGAGGCCTGCTTTCTTCTCTGGTCCTCCTTGCCCTGTGGCACATTCTCCAGCGAGTTGCAAACCGTACCATTCAGCAGTGTTTGCAAGGAAAGACCTACCTTCAGCCTCTTAGTGTCTTCTTAGGCCATCCTGGGTGTTCCTTCATCAGGGCATGTGGGTGTTGGGTACTAGAAGAATTAAGGGAAGTGGGATAAACTGATAAAACAGGGATAGCAGAGACAGGAAATGCAGAAATGGGTGGGGGTATCAGGAATAGCTGACTGGGAAGATGGGGTTGGTAGTGGGGGGGTGGAAGATGAATGGGATTTGGCCTTTTCCTTCATCTGACCATCTCTGTATTTCTCACCATCACCCTTCCTCACGACCCCTAAACCAATTGCCCCCTTCTGGTCTGTAGGATGTGTCCAGTTTCCAGCAGGTTGAAAGACTTGAGAGTGGCCGGGGGAAATGTCCTTTTGAGCCAGCTCAGCGGTCAGCAGCTGTAATGGCTGGTGAGTGGGGAGAGACAAGAACCTGTGACTTCTTGCTCTAATTGCCTCCTTCCCCACCCCTGCTGTCAGAATTTCTGTGTCCTTTCTTTCCTTGGAATGTCTGCTATTCCCATGTCTCTTTTTAGCTTTTCCTCTTCTTCCCTGAGTGCCTGTGACCACCTGCTTTTCCCCACAGGGTATTATTTCCTCAGGGTTCTCTACAGAATGTGTCCTCTGCACCTCTAGTGTGAGTGTTTCCTTTGTTAACCTCATTCTCTTTTCTCATAATGTTTATTTTTTTCTGTTTATAAGAGGAATCTAGTACAATGCATATTGTAATAAATTTGGAAAAAGTATGAAGAACAACATAAAAAATCTTCTAGAACGGCACTGACCAAAAGAACTTTATGTGATGATGGAAAGGTTCTAGATCTGCACTGTCGAATATGGTAGCCATCAGCGATTGTGGCTATTGAGCTCTTGAAATGTGACTAGTGCAACCAAAGGAAGGAATTTTAGATTCCTTCCTTTGGTTACTTAATTTAATGTAAATAGCCCCATGTGTCTAGTGTCTACCATATTAATGCAGTTCTAGAATATCTCTACTTAGAAAAACCACTGCTAATATTTTGGGATATTTCCTTCTAGCCTTTTAAATGTGTGTGCACATCCATATACATTCATGCACATGTATTTTGCTGGCTCATCCTTTGTTGCTCAGGGGAATCAGCAATGACTATTAAATAAATTCCTGCTGTTACTTCCTTTGAACATGCTACCTACAGTTGCTCAAGTGTGGAATGGTTCTATTACAGATGATGCCTAAACCCCTTCTGGAGAATGACTGTCTAATTCTTTGACATACACATAGTGAATTGTTTTTGTGCTGCATAGCCTATATTTTAGGTCAGGCCACCCCACATACACCCTCCAAGTTCAGTGAAAAAAGCCAGCTATTTTCTCATGATAGTGTAAAACAAGCAGGTTAATAGAAATTTTATGAGTGTGTATTATAAAACTTTTAAATGTCATGCTATGTGGATACAATTTTGAATTTTGTCATGTAATTTTATATCATAGACATTTCTATATAATTTAAAAATTGTTTGTAAAGGGAGTTTTTAATGACATCATGTTACTCATTCTATGAGTATACCATAAATTAATTAAACCATTCCAAACCATTTATATAAATTTATTTAGTTTACTTCAAAGTTTTTCCTATTATCTGTGTTAGTACAAGAACATTTTTGTGTGTAAATTTTTGTCCTCATTTTGGGTTGTCCCTTTAAGATTCCTAGAAGTGGATTATTACATCAAAAAGAGTGAGCATTTAATGACTCATTGTCTGTTGCTAATTGAAGCTAATTGAGTTTTTAGAAAGGGCATACCAATTTACATCCTAAACCAGCAGTGAATGAGAGTGGATTTTTTTCTTACATAAATTTCACCAGAATGTATTGTTGTCATTTTAAAAAAATTCTTGCTATTTTGAGGTTAAAAATGGTACTTTTTAAAAATTTTTATTTCTTCGAATGTTAACGAAATTGAACATTTCTCATTTTTTTCTTACTCTGTTGCCCTGGGTAGAGTATAGTGGTGTCACCATAGTTCACTGCACCCTCAAACTCTGGGCCCAAGCAATCCTCCTGCCTCAGCCTCCTGAGTAGCTGGGACTATAGGCATGCACCACCATGCCCGGCCAATTTTTCTATTTTTTGTATAGACGGGGTCTTGCTCTTGCTCAGGCTGGTCTCGCACTCCTGCACTCAAGTGATTCTCCCGCCTTGGCCTCCCAGAGTGCTGGGATTACAGGCGTGAGCTACCATGCCTGCTTGTGCTTATGTTTTTTGAAACTCAATCCTTCTTCCTTTAGAGAGCAGATAAAAGTTTTTTCCCCAAATATGTAAATCTTTGCTCTGTTTGGACTTATTTTGATGACTAGTGTGAGTTGGGGATCTAAATTAATATTTCATAGCTAGCTAATCTGTTGACTCAGCATCATTCATCATACTGTTTTTTCTTTCTTCACTGACTTTTTTGCCAACTTTATCATAAAATTAATTTTTGCCTATACTTTTGGACAATGTTTTATGTAAAACAAAAATTGGGACACAAAGTCTAACAATAAAATTTTTTTCTTATGCATGACTTCATTTTTAGGAAAAGTCTTATAAGCTATACAGATTAAATCACTCTTTAGTCATACAATGACTTGCCTTTTCTGAAAAGTAAAAAAAAAAAAAAGTTTTTGAAAATGAGCATAAAATGTATACTGAGTAAATGCAATATTTGAGTTGCCATAATTATTATTATCCACTGTTGAAATTGATGAGACTTTGTTTATACTCATGCATGTTTGAATAAAACAGTTTAGTCAATAGTTTATTTTTTTTTGGATTTTTATCAACATCTTTGGCAAAACTCTGAGCTAGTCATTGGGATCATTAAGAAAGATTTCTGAGTTTTAGTGGTTGTAAATGTCTCTTGATTCTACACAATTGTTTATCAACAGAAATGACTTCTCAATTGCAACAATGTAAGATAATCAATTCACATACTTTCTTTGTTTCAAGCAGTCATCTTTAAGCTTGCCTGACCTTCTGTGAGTAATTTCTTTTTGTTTAGTCAGCAAGTGAAATTTTATAAATGAGATCATTGTATGACAAAGTGGAAAGAACATTTTCAAAAAGGTTTTAAGTCTTTTTTTTTCAGATAATAAAATTCAGGGTTGCCTCTCAGCGGATAATTGATGGAGGTGATCAGATCTCGTTTACTAATCGTTTAGAATGGTTACCTTCAGTTAACATAGATCCTCTATGTCTCTAGCTGTCTCACATCCAAATCACAGCTAATCTCAGTATTATACATTTTCATCTGCAGTTCTTACTTTACAGGGGTATAATTTAGAATTTTTCTTGGTCTGCTATAAGTGTCAGTATTCACATGGGGCTTTCAATATTGATCCATTATGACCTGCTGCCCTTTGTTTTGAAAATAGCAGTATAAAAAATAGTGGCAATGTTATATAAGAACTAGCACCAAAATTCCCAGTTAGGATCTATAAAAATGTCCTTAAGGATAATAGAGGTATTTTGAAATTAAAAAAAAGAGCTTTTAGTAATGAAAAACTATTAGAATATAATAGCAGGAGTATTTATTTAAAATTATAGAAATTACAATGTGCATTGTAGAAAATTGAGAAAATATAGAAATGTATAAAGAAGAAAGTGAAAATTTTAATTGTATTCTAATCACTATTATTATTTTGGAGTATTTTGAGTACTTTCTTCTACTGTGTCCGTCTACGTGTATGTGTGTATTTATGATAAAGTGAAATTATGTATATTTCATTTAATATTGTATACTGAGCATTTTCTCATAATAGAAATTGTTTAATTATTCAAAACATGATTTTTAGTAATTGCATACAGTTCCATTATATAGATGTAGCACAATTTAATTATTCCCATATAATTATACATTCAAATTTTAAAATAAATTATTGCTTTTAAAAATAATGCTACAGCAGAAACCTTTTACATAAATTTTAACATGAATCCTTTACATGAATCTAATTAATTGTACTAAATATATAAGTCAACCCAAAAAGTGGAATTGCTAGGCTGAAGGGTGTAAAGATTTAGGTGGTTCCTTGATGGATTTGGACAAATTGCTCTCCGTTTAGTCCCACCAGCATGATGAGAGGGCCTGTCTCATTGCACCCTCATCAGTCCCAAGTAATATAGTTAACAAACATACAGACAGGGACTTCTCCAAAGCCCAATTTGATGTGTATTTTGATTGGCATTTCTATTAACAAGGTTGAACAATTTTTCATGTGTTTATTGGTCATTGTATTTCTTTTGGGGAGAGCCTCAGAAATCTTGTTTTCAAATATGATGTTGGTATGTGCTGCACTTAGATAAAATTAACAAAATGATCTCAGTGTCTTTATTTGTACCATTCAAATTTGGAAAAATGTGACCATTTTGACAATCATGTTCACATTAGCCTAAGAACATCAGTGATTCCTTCTCAGTCTCCTTTTAGGCTCTTCTGCTCATTCTTTAAATGTTGGGGTTCCTTTGGCTTCCACCCAAGAGCCTCTTCTGTTCTCACTCTATGTAGTTGTGATCTCATCCAGCCCTATGGCTTCTGTTTCCTCTGCATTCTGATGCCTCCCAAATCTGTATCTGCCTTCCAGACATTATTTGGAGGTACAGAACACATCCAGCTGCCTTCCAGACACAGGAATCTCAAAATCATCATGTCCCAAACTGAGCTCATCATCTTCACTCACCTTCCCCAAGCCTGCTCCTTCATCAGTATTCCCTCTTCCGAGTGCATAGTGCTGTTACTCACCTAGGTACCCAAGATAGAGACAGCAGTCAGTTGTCTTTGTTCCTCCTTGTCATGTCCTATAATAAATAGGGCTTTTATCAAGAAGAGCGGAAGCTTTTGCTCTTTCTCTTTGGGAACACATCTTGTGTTTTTATCATCTTCTTTCGGCCTCATTGCATTTTGTGATTAATGCATCTGCCAAGGAGCACTATAAATGTTCCAGATGCACTGGGTGCTGCCAGCATTTTGGGACCAAGCCTACCTCTTAAATCCATGTGTGTCTTCTCCAAGACTAGCATTCACACATTTAAATGAGACAGTTATAGAAATTCTACATGGCCAACAGAGGGAAAAGTAGAGCAAACACTGTATCTCCAACTATCTAATTATATCCCAGTAATAGGATGTTTTAAAAAAAAAAGGTATCCAGCTGGCTCAATACTTAGAAAAAGAAATGGAGAATATTAGAGTAGGAACTATCTGTCCTGAAAAGTATTTGACCATGAGAAGAAAAGGGAGCAGAAGAGAAAAGCCAGGCCATGTTTAAAATCTTTTTGAAACTCATGACAGGTAATTCCTATTGTAAATCTCCTTTAAAAGTGAGCATTTTGACACTAGAATGGAAATTTGAAACCCCAGGGTATAGTGAAATATTCACTGCCATGACATATCCTAGCCTGTCAGTTTTGGGTTGCTAACACATTTGGGAGGCCTATGTCCACAGGATTTCCATCTAGGCAAATAGGGATGTATTTTCACACATAATTGTGATTTTTCTTTGGCTATGGTTTTTCCTCTTTTGCGGCTTTCAATCTGTGTTTTTTTTTTTTAAATTTCCAACATGAAAATATCTTAATGGGGGGGTTATAAAAGTAAAAGATGCTAACTATAAAAATATTCAGTGAATAATCTTTCCTATGCCCACAGGTAGATATACATATTTTAGAAAATAAAAATAGGGTTGAATTACCTCTGGTATTTTTTTCTAACCAGATTGTTAACTGAGCTCAACACTGTGGCCATCACTCTCTTTTGTGCATCATCCTTTTTGCCAATGGCACACATGTATGTTAATGTTTACTGACTTGATCCATTCAGCAATAATTTGCCCAACAATTGCACATTCAGGAATATTTTATTATTATGAACAGTGTAGCAGAATATTTGGAATTGAGAGTGTCCTGGAGAATCTAGCACATGTGGTGGTCCTGTGGACTCCTATCCTCATGATTGCAGTGGTTACTGTTCCTTCTCCTGTGTGTGTGTGTGTGTGTGTGTGTTTGTGTGTGTAACTGTGTTGCAAGCCCCTTGGTACTCTTGGAGCACCTGGAGCCCTGCTATTTCCTCCCAAAATGTCTGATTCCTCCTGCTGCCCCTTATTGTCAGTGACCCTCTGTTCTTCCACCCTGAGTAACTGTGCTCTCTTCAGCATTTCTGGGCTCCAGCATTGCTGGCTCTCCCATTGATCCCGTAGGAAGTTTTGAGACCCTTTACAAATTCCATCCACCTCTGGGTCTTTGCATGGTTATCTGTGGTCCTTTACTGTTTCCAGAGTGTTTATGATTATTTTCCCTCGACCCTACACACCAAGTCATGCACCTGAAATGTTCAGAACTGTCTCCTCTACCACATCTCCTCCATTCTCAGGGTATCCATGCCAGACCTTTGGTTTTAGAGTGTTCTGTGTATCACACTCTCAGAGGAAATTTTCAATCCCACTATGGCTTCTGTATCAACTTTTTCCCCTCTTGGAAGTACAGAGGGTTGGCTTATTTGCTGCTCTATTTGCTGCCAATACTTGGTTTTTCTCTCCTGAAATTCTCTGGAAGGGAATGGAATGTCATCTTATAGCCCTCCCCATTCTGGTAGTGAATCAAGCATATGGCTTTTTAAGGTTTCATAAGGAGCTGTAACTAATGTATATTGAATGCTGCCCGTGTGCCAGGGCATGGCTACGTCTCTGTGTTTATCTCATTTAACCCTCAGTACTACTCTGAGTGGAAGGTGACATTATCCCCTATTCTACATTTGAGGAACCCGAGGCTTAGAAAAGTTAATTTTCCCAAGATCGTACTACTAATAAGTAGGCTCCAAAACTCTTGGATTCTTTTCACAATCACAAATGATAGAATGGTCTCCCCTCCCCCCCCACAAGGGGGTTTCCAACCCTCCAGTGCTGCCCTCAGAGGGCTCTGGCTCTGTTTTGCTCTGCACAGGGTGTTGTTTCATTTTTTTTTTTCCTGTCCTTGTTCTCTTTCCAGAGCACCTGTGACCCCAGGATGATTGCGCCTCCCTCCAGGTAGCTGTATGTTCTACTGCCTCCTGCAGTGTGCGTGAGCCCCATGGCTCTGCCTGAGGTTTTGTGCACCAGCTTCCCACACACCAGTCTGTCTTGCTTCTCCGGCCTCTCTGACTTGATCTTCTCAGTTGCCTTGTTAGCTCTCCCCTTAAATGGTGGTGGTCCCCAACGCTCTCTCCTTGCTTTACCTTTCTCCCTGGCTCTCACGTTTGTGTGGTGACTTAAACATGAGGTGTGATGACTCCCAAGTTGCCGACTTTGGCCGTGTTTTTCCCAGGCCCTTCTCTTTCATTGCTTTCCAGTATCTCTGACCAGTGTCCTGAAGGTTGTTCAACCTTAGCATGTCCAACAACTGAACTCACTCCCTCTCCAACTGCCTCCTTTATGGGCCTCCTATCATTTCCTGGCTAGGTTAATAATATCACCATCTACTATCATCAATCTTACAAGTAGAAACCTTGAGAGACATTAGTTTACTCCATTCTCTCACATCTCATATTTAATTGATTTTCAAATCCTATTACTGGATTCTACATCAGAAATATCTCCCAAATCCAGCCCCTTTATTTCCTCTGACCTTGCCTTAGTTCAGGCCTTCCACTCTTGCCTGGACTGTGTGAATGGCCTTTTAATTAGCATTATCATCTTAAAAAACATAACTGATTATGTCACTCTCCTCCTAAAAAAAAAAAAAAAAAAAAAAAAACAACTTTGCTGTTTTACTCTTACCTGAAGGGTAAAGTCCACATCCCCTGGCATAGCAGAGCAGACTCATTACAACTGGGTGCCCATCTGCCCACCTCTGCAGCATCATCTCTGCTCGCTTGCCCTGCGCAGCAGCCCTCTCTGCCTCCACATGCCTGAGCAGGGCTACCCTCTTCAGGGCTGGCTTGTCTTCCCTGACATCCTCCTTCTACCTGGCGAATTTCTCGTTCTTCAGGCCCAGCTCAGA
Source organism: Daubentonia madagascariensis (assembly GCA_023783475.1). Taxonomy (NCBI): domain Eukaryota; kingdom Metazoa; phylum Chordata; class Mammalia; order Primates; family Daubentoniidae; genus Daubentonia; species Daubentonia madagascariensis. The sequence goes on from JAKFHU010000633.1 coordinate 731,093, forward strand.
TGTCGCCTCTGAGTTGCTGCTCCTCCAGGTAGATGTAGCTGGGTCCCCCACATCTATTAGTCCCGCCTTCTGGTATCTGATTACATACTTGTCTTCCTGACTCAAATGGGAGTTCTTGGGGCTGGTGATGTGCTTAGCATCTGGCACAGTGCCTTGTACATAGCAGGTTGGTGAAGGCATGCTGTCTTGTTCTCTCCACAGTGCCTGTGATACTCAACACTCCTCCAGGATGTTCGGGACCTTCTACCAGCCCCTGATTCACTTTCTTCCTACTGGTGTCTGAGCCCTTGGCAGTGTTACTCACAGTGGCTATAGTTCTCTCACATTCAGCCCACAGAACTGTACCTCCCTTCCTTCCCAGAGTGTCTATAATTTCTCTTCTCCAATCCCCACCATCCCTAGAGTGCCTCTGCCCTTCCATCGTACCAGGAGGGAGGGCAGGATCCTCAATCCTTGGTTCCAATTCTTGGTTGCTTCCCTGGCTGTCTGTGAAACCTCCATTCATCTCCTAGGTTGGTGTCTGTCAAAGTGAGGTCCTGAATCATCTGCATCAGAATAACTTTCATTGCTTGTTTGAAATACAGGTTCTCTACTGAGTGAGAATTGCTGGGCCCAGGGCCCAGGGCTGAGAGCCCAGGGATCTGCATTTTAATCAATTCCCCAAATGAGTCTAGTATACCTAAAAGTTGTGACTTGTTCCAGAGCAATGTGTACCCACTAATATTCAGAAAGAACACTTGTTCCCTCAGATATTTACCATAGTGGGAGAACTTAAGTAAGATTAGGACATGCTGCAAAGCAAACCCTCCTGGGGAGTCACAGTACAGTAAGCATATTACAGGGTTACTGAAACAACAGAAAACCCTAGACAAACAAACCTGATTTCCCTTCATACACATGAACATCCTTGCACAGTTTTTCCTTAACCCTGGTCTCCCTGACTGCCCTGGAGCAGTTTATTTCTATGTTTATTTACATGCTGTAATACCTGTGATGTGCTCAGCAGTGCCTGGCACGCGATGGGTGCTCAGTCCCTGAGACTCACTGCCCTGCTTTACTCCTTGCTCTGCCTGTGACCTCTGTCGCTTCTGTCAGTGGGTCCCTGACAGTCTCTCTCTTCTCTGTCGCCCTGCAGGGGGGGTCCTCTATGCTGCCACTGTGAGAAACTACCTGGGGACAGAGCCGATTATCTCCCGGGCTGTGGGTCGTGCTGAGGACTGGATTCGGACAGACACCTTGCCATCCTGGCTCAACGGTGGGGAGAGGGAGAGAGGGGTCCTCTGGGAGACAGAGGGGTGGAGGCTGGGTGGCCCCAGGCTGTGTCTGTGGGGATCTGAGGCCGCTGGTCTCCCCAGCCCCAGCCTTTGTCGCAGCCGTGGCCTTGAGCCCAGCCGAGTGGGGTGACGAAGATGGAGACGATGAAATCTACTTCTTCTTTACGGAGACTTCCCGAGCATTTGACTCATACGAGCGCATTAAGGTCCCTCGGGTGGCCCGCGTTTGTGCGGTGAGACACCCATCCTGGCTGTCTGTCTGTCGTCTCCTGTTCTGTCTGTCCTCCTGTCTTCTCTCTGGGTCTGTGTCTTTGCATCTCTCCTCTGTCTCCTTTTTTCTCTGCTCTGGCTTCTTTTCTGGGAGCTTGAGGAATGTGGGAGGGGGTCTCTGGCTTCTTTGACCCCCACAGTTACCCTTGTGACACACTGTCCACAGGAGGTGGACTAGTGACAGACGGACCAGGCCTCAGCTCCCTGCTCCACCACTTGCTGCTGCTGTGACTCTGGGCAGGTTCTTTAGCATCTTTGAAACTCATCTGTCAAATGAGGACAATAATGATCCTGTCTATTAGGGTTGTTTGAGGACTAAATGAGGTAACTTATGTAAAACACTTACTGCAGTACTTTAAAAGTGCACAGGTAACTCAGTCACTGTCATAGTTTTTGTGACTCCTCCACCCCCTGTAGCTCATTATCCCCACAGTTACTCTATCTGTATCTCTGTCCTTGCATTTCTATGCCTCTGTCTCCTTGTCTGTCCGTGTCTTCCCTGAAGTCAGGGAGGAAAACTGTATCGGTCTCCGCACTCTTTGCCCAGTGTTGGTCTTCTACAGAGAACCTCTCATGTGTTTATCTCCCCAGGGGGACCTCGGGGGCCGGAAGACCCTCCAGCAGAGGTGGACGACGTTTTTGAAGGCTGATCTGCTGTGTCCAGGGCCTGAGCATGGCCGGGCCTCCAGTGTCCTGCAGGATGTGGCTGTGCTTCGACCTGAGCCTGGGGCAGGGACCCCCATCTTTTATGGCATCTTTTCCTCCCAGTGGTGAGGGTCCTGGTGTGGAGAAGAGTTACAGGTGGGAGATACGTGGGGTTGCCGCAGTGTCAGTGCTGTCTCCTCCAGAGGGGTGCACACTCCCTTCCTTGGCTGCATGGCTCCTTGTGCATTTCTTGTGGCTCATCTCATTTGGCAAGTGATGAGTTGCTGTCCCCAGCTCCTTCCAAATATCTGGCTCCAACCTGTGACTCTTCCAGGGAGGGGGCTGCTATCTCTGCTGTCTGTGCCTTCCGACCACAAGACATTCGGACGGTCCTGAATGGTCCCTTCAGAGAGCTAAAACATGACTGCAACAGGGGACTGCCTGTCATGGACAATGATGTGCCCCAGCCCAGACCTGGAGAGGTGAGGGGGCTGGGGCAGATCTTCATCCCAGGCCTGAATTAAAGAGCTGCCATTAGGGCAAGAGCTCCACTAAGCATCACTGACATTTCCTGTTCCCTGGAAAACTCTGTCACCAGCCCTGTATTTCCTCTAGTGCATCACCAAAAACATGAAGCTCCAGCAGTTCAGCTCCTCTCTCTCCTTGCCTGACCGTGTGCTTACCTTCATCCGGGACCACCCGCTCATGGACAGGCCAGTGTTTCCAGCTGATGGCCACCCCTTGCTCGTCACTACGGATACAGCCTATCTCAGAGTTGTGTCCCACAGGGTGACGAGCCTCTCAGGGAAAGAGTATGATGTGCTCTACCTGGGGACAGGTATATTTAATAGTCAAGCAGGTTACCCACTCAGTGCACACAAACTCATCACAGAGAGGGTCCCGTAATACATATAGTATCAGAGTCCCAGCACAGGGACAGTTATACCGCTCTTCTTGCCTCTTGCCTGCCTCCCAGAGGATGGACACCTTCACCGAGCAGTGCAGATCGGAGCCCAGCTCAGCGTCCTCGAAGATCTGGCCTTATTCCCAGAGCCACAGCCAGTGGAGAACATGAAATTGTACCATGTGAGTTTTAGATTTTGGGGAGTCCAGTGGGGAGACATCTGAGTCCAAAGCCAGTTTGTGACTCTGAGGTCTGGGAGATCCAGTGTACTCTTCTTCCCCACTCCTTTTTATAGGGCTGGCTCCTGGTTGGCTCCCGTACTGAGGTGACGCAAGTGAGCACAACCAACTGTGGCCGTCTCCAGAGCTGCTCGGAGTGCATCCTGGCCCAAGACCCTGTCTGTGCCTGGAGCTTCCGGCTAGATGAGTGTGTGGCCCATGCTGGGGAGCACAGAGGGTAAGTGTAGCTGCACGGGTCTCTTGCCTGTTGTGTCAGGGCTCTGCCCTGTCCATGTGTCTGTGTCTGTTACTCATCTGTTAATGCTGCCCTATCTGTGTGTTTTCTTCTTCTGTTAGTGTCTGTATCACTTATGTGTCCTTCTGTCAGTCTGTACTAACTCATCTGACTGACCATCTGGTGCTACCTCGTTAATGTCCTTGCCTTTCTGCTGGACCTGCCTTGACCATGTGACTGACTCCATGTCACCATCTCTAGTGGACACTTCTCAGTTTTCATCTTATAAGAGCTCTCAGAAGTGTTTTCACAGCTGCCCTCTCCCTCCTTTCTTGAAATAACTCTTTCCTTCTTGCCTTCTGTGACTGCATTCTCCTGTCTCCCTTACTGACTCCTTTGCCATCCAACTATTGCATGTTGCTATTCCTCAGCTCCAGCCCTGGGCCTCTTCTCTTTACATGTCCACACACTCTCAAGGTGATTTCGTTCCCGTTACTGTCAATACCATCTGAGTGCTGATGACCACCACAGATGTGTCTCCAGCTGAGCTACAGAACTCCCTATCCAGCTGCCCACTTGATGTTCCCCTCTCATGCTTCGCAAGCAACTCAAACTTAGCAGGTCAAAGTATGTTCTGCTGTTTCCTCTTTCCCTCACATGCTCCTCCTCTGGTTTTCCTCCTCTCAATAAAGGGCCCTCTCTGCATCCATTTTCTCAAGCCAGAAATTGCCCACATTGTATTGCAATTTGTACTGATTCTAGCTCCAAAACATTGTCAGTCCACCCTTTTCTTTCCACCTCTGTTGGTACCACTGTAGTGCAAGCCATCGTCTCTTCTTAACTGGACTAATCTAATAGTAATTGGCCTTCTCTTGCTCATTTTGGGCTCCTACCATCCATTTTCTATTCAGCAGCTAGCTTAAAAGCATATGTCACACTGCAGTAAATCCCTGACATCATCTTCATCTTAAATATTTCAATATGTATCTCTACCAGATACGACTCTCTTAAACATTTTATTGTAGGAAATTTCAATAAATAAGGAATTCAAATGTGGAGAGAATAGTATAGTACATTTCCATGAATCTGTCCCTCAGCCTCAACAGCCGTCTACTCCTGGCCAGTCTTGCTTCATCAATACCTTTACTCCATCTCACTTATTTTGGAGCAAATCTTAGACATCATATTACTTCACCCATAAATCTTTCTGTGTGTATCTCTAACAGAGGGGCTTTTTAAAAAACATAACCACATTACCATTATCATACCAAAAACCTTATTTCTTAATATCAAATATCTAATGTTCTGATTTCTTCAATTGCATATATTTAAAAAAATAGTTTAAGTCAGTATCCAAATAATGTCCATCAATTGTAATATGTCTTCTTAAGTGTCTTTTAATCTTTAATTGAGACTGCCTCAATGAAGTATTTTTAATCGATTGTTTGGAAAGTATTTTTTTCAAACTGGCCTTGAGATTTCCTATTTTGCAGCCCAGTTAATTTACAATATATTTGTATACTACAGAACTCCAAGTATATACAGAACCCCAGTATATTACAGAACCCCAAGGTTACAGATCCTTTAGAAGTAAAAGTATTAATACTTGTCTTTGGGAATAAAGCAGACTAATTCACACATGTCAAAACATAGTGAAATGTTTAAAATGATAACTGACATATAATCAGAATAGTCATAAAATGTAATATTTTTTTGATGTTAATTTTGACTTATAAGTATGAAATCTTGTGCTATCTCTTGATCAGACTCTTGACTTTTTGCCAGTTGGGGATATAAACTAATTCTAGGATATCAGGTTTAGCCAGCTTTGAATTTTTGGTTGAGAGCTTTGACCTGGTCTTTTAGTTTCTTTTGGGAGAATTTTTAAACATCTAAGACAAAAGCAAGTGCTTTATTCTTTCCTTTATTGTCTTAATATCCATTAAAGTAAGAATTCCACTGGTCTTAGGTATCCTGCGTACTTGAACCTCAAGGGGTCCCTTAAGACTGTGGTCCCCAACCCCCCTGGGCCGTGGACCAGTACCACCAGTCCATGGCCTGTTAGGAACCGGGCTGTGCAGCAGGAGGTGAGCAGGAGTGAGCAGCAGGTGAGCCAGCGAAGCTTCATCTGTATTTAAGCCACTCCCCATTGCTTGTATCTCCGCCTGAGCTCCGCCTCCCCCCCACCCCTCCCACCGCCCCATCTGTGGAAAAATTGTCTTCCATGAAACCGGCCCCCGGTGCCAAAAAGGTTGGGGACTGCTGCCTTAAGATATATGTGAGTTGGGGGTGTGTGGTGGGGAGTGTGGGGTATGTGTATATGCCAGTGTCCTGGGTTGATACTTCTATACATTCTGTCCTCCATACTTCAATTCATACAAGGGAGAAAAGCGTAGACTATGAGGTTCCTGTGGCTACAGCTGTAGATGTGGTCTTCCCATGTTCTCACTCTCAGCTAGACTAATCAACCTTGGTTTTACCCAGGAAACTTCCATCTGTTCATACCAGTCTTGGAGTTCATTTTAGGGACCTTAATTCATATTGAAGGAGTTCACACTTAAATGGAGTCTGTCTTTGATTGAGGCTTTTGTGTGTTCTGTCTTGCTGTCCCTCTATCAGACATAGTCTACCCAAATCCTGGAAGTGCCAGAATTGTGTTGTTTGTTTGAAACAGAACCATTCAAAGGCATGCATAATGTCGTTGAAGAGGGAGACTTCTTTGTAGAGACAAACAGATTTTATGAAACAGAAAATCTTCTCATTGAGCTTTATGGAGTTTTGATTAGCTTTTACAGAAAAGAAGTTTGTTCTTTCTCTTAAATGACAGAAAAAAACCCCCTATTGTTTATATATTTTTTTCCCAGAGAAATCTCGTGGTTGTGGACAATCATGTACATTTCTTAGACGGTTCCCATGTTTCTTTTAAAGCACCAAACATCTTTTCAACAGACCTAGTGCTAATTTAGCCATCCATGGTCTGCTAGGAATATAGAAATGTAGAATCTGACATGGCAAATGTCATGAAGAGCATAAGAGGTATTGGGGAAAAATTTGGTGATGAGGAAAATGTTGACTGATCATTCCAGGTATGATTTTTGAGATGATGAGAGATGTAACAAGTGCATGAATGTTCGGTGGTACTGAGGAGGGTAGAAGGGAATGTTGACACTGGATTTACTAAGTATTCCCTTCTTTATAGGCTGGTCCAAGACATAGAGTCTGCGGATGTCTCTTCTTTGTGTCCCAAAGAGCCTGGAGGTCTGTATGATTTAGGGAAGTATGGGTGGAGTGGGTGGAAAGGGGCTAGAAAGTTGTCCATTTGGACCCACTTTAAAATTTGAATCCTAGAAGATAAAGCAGTGAGTGACCCAGGGCCTTTCCCCTTTTTAGCTTTGTCCCCATGGCACCTTCTCGTGTCAGCTGTCACCCCTCAATTCTCTCCATCACACCCCCAGCTTATAGCCTCACCACTGTTTGTGCCTTTGCTATCTCTCTGCAGAACACCCAGTAGTGTTTGAAGTTCCTGTGGCTACAGCTGCACATGTGGTCTTGCCATGTTTCCCAAGCTCAGCATGGGCATCCTGTGTGTGGCACCAGCCCAGTGGAGTGACTGCATTCACCCCCCGGCGGGATGGGCTAGAGGTGGTGGTGACCCCAGGGGCCATGGGAGCTTATGCTTGTGAATGTCGGGAGGGTGGGGCAGCTCGCGTGGTAGCAGCTTACAGCTTGGTATGGGGCAGCCAGCGGGGGCCCCCAAGCCGGGCCCACACAGTGGGGGCTGGACTGGCCGGCTTCGTCCTCGGGGTTCTTGCAGCATCCCTGACTCTCCTCCTAATTGGACGGCGTCAGCAGCGACGGCGACAGAGGGAACTTCTGGCTAGAGACAAAGTGGGCTTGGACCTGGGGGCCCCACCATCTGGGACCACAAGCTACAGCCAAGACCCTCCCTCCCCATCTCCTGAAGATGAGCGGCTTCCCCTGGCCCTGGCCAAGAGGAGTAGTGGCTTTGGTGGCTTCCCTCCACCCTTTCTGCTTGATCCTTGCCCGAGCCCAGCCCACATTCGGCTAACTGGGGCTCCTCTAGCTACATGTGATGAAACGTCCATCTAGATCCAGGCAAATGACCACCAATGTATGAGTGATCGCTGGAATGGAGTGACCACTGAGGTACCAGGGGTCACTGGGCCTGGAAGACCATCACAGCCTCTCAGTTCTGTTTTAGTCTGAGTGATCACCTGGACTCCAGTGTCTGTCCTGTCTGGGTGTGGGTGGGCTTGGGGCCAGGTCTTTGCCTGATTCCTGATTCCCATGAGAGATCAGAGTTTCTCTCTGCAGCAAATTGGGGCTCCCTGCCACCTCTGAACCCCTGTGACCCTTCAGCCCTGACCCCCTATCTTGGGTTCATTAGTTTAGGGGATGGGGCATAGGACACAGCCATGATTTTGCTTTTTAATTGGGCCCTGGCCAGAAGGAAGAGCCATGAAGGTGGTTGGGGGCTAATGTGCACTGAGTCTTCGGGGTGGTTTGCTGATTCTCCTAGTTTATCTGATTCTCTGTGGGGAGTGCATGATCCCCATGTTGCAACATGGTATCTCTGCTCTGAGATCTCCCCCATCCCAGTTTTCCTTCTTCTGTGAAAGAGTGTGTGTAAATACCTGGGTCTTCATAGGAGACCTGGCCACATGTGCACGATGACTGGGCCAATGCTTTGGGGTACTTACGGGGGGTGGGAAGAGGGAAGGCTGGATGGGGGCATTGCCTGCAGAACTTCAGACCTTGTAGCCAGTGAGGTATGACCTTCCTTTCTAAAAGGAAACAAAGCACTGCCCCTCCCCATTGCCACACAATCCTTCTCTAAATTTGAGCAGAGAGAAGCTCCCAAAGTGACCTTCTGCGTGGGAAGGGCAGAAGTACAGGCGACCCCATCGTTCTCTTTGTTTTTTCCCTCCGGCTGCCACCACTGCCGTGCCGCAGCTGCTTTCTCTGGCTGGAGTGTAGGCTGAACCCCCGTCCTTGGCTCCCATTAACAGTTAACTTCATGACATTCTAAATATTAGGGGATGACAAAAGGGGAACAGTCACAGGAAATACAAGCAGCACAGAGATGGATTTGCATCATGGCTTTACTCAGGGTGACACCTTTGCCCTAAAGCAGGAGTCCCCCACCTGGGTCCATGGACTCCCTGAAATTATAGGTAAAATGTCTATACATGTGTGTCTGTACTTTCCTGGGGGGAGGCTTTATGGCTTTCATCAGATTCTCAAGGCCTTAACAAAGTTAAAGAACCACTGACCTGAGGTCACCTCCCTTTGGCCAGACTGAGATGGTGTCACTCTGTGGCAGTTCTTGTTGGCCTCGCCCTGCCTGGAACAGTGTGAACTTTGGAACGGGATGACCACTGAGGTGCGAGGGGTTGCTGGGCCTGGAAGACCATCATGGCTCCTCTTTGAGTCTGACTGGCTGCAGCCAGTCCCTGAACTTGTAGCTGCTGGAGGCCTTCTTGTTTCCCCAGTCCCTGGAAGCTGGGCTCTATGCATTTTTGAATACATCGTCAACTCTCACCAAACATCAGGACCTCTTCCTGCTTGATAATTCCCACATGCTCTAGGCTTCTTCTGCTCCGTCCCGGTCTTGGCCTGTGAATGTGCCTCGTTCATCCCTGATGAGGGACCCCTTCAAGCTCCAATGAATGCTCCAGCCCTTCCCAGTTGAAGTTTTCTGCTCTACTTTCCTTGGCAGCAGCCTGTGAACTACTCAAAAGAGTCCCCTGGGGTTTGGAATTATTGGTGGCTTTGCCACTAATAAGGGTGTGATCTTTGGCAAGTAATCTAACCTAGGGACATCAGTTTACTCATCTGTAAAGTGGGGATAATAATACCTACCTCAGGGTTGCTGCAAGGATTAAATGAGAAAAAGTGTAAACAATAAAGCACTATGCATACCAATAGATGTTGTTATTGTAAAAATGGGCTTATTTTGCCATAATTGTATAACTTAGCCATATATGGTAACCATGACACATGGAATCACTTTAAGCCCCATTCAGTAAAAGAAGGATCATTGCCTCACAGACTTTCTGTCCTCAGTCATCTATGGCCAGATCTTAACTGCCTGTTTCTAGGTTTTAGGAGGCAGATCTGTGATTTTTTATAATTCTCAGATATGCCGGACCTTAGTGACCTGCTGGTCCCTATATGTGGGAATAGAGGAAGGCTCCATGTTCTTTGGTTTATCCTCACTTCAACCCTACTCATTTGAGGTTATGAGTTAGCTCCACTTTGGGGGAAGAAGAGAGGTGGAGCAGTGTCAGAGGGACTGGAGTTTCTGTGGGGAGTGGGGGAAAAGAGTTCTTCAAGGAGGGGAGGGACAAGATCACAGTGGATTTGGGGCATATGGTCCTTGGAAAGTGGCTCTGCTTGGAGGAATATGCAATGAAGAATGTAGAAAAAATGAGGAAGGGTAAAAATAGGTATGAAGGCAGCAGAGTCCCATCTTAAGTTGGTAGAAAGTTTAAGCACCAAGAGTGAGTGATAGCATGGGAATGTGAAACCAACTCCCAAAGGAATAGTATGAATAACTGATGGCATCATCCTTGGGCTGTGGGGGTGTGGGAAGGGAGAGGACCTGTGGACAAGGGTACGGAAGAAGGCTGCAGGGTTGGGGCGGAGCAAGGTCTTGCCCCTGTGTTCCTGCAGGGAGGATTGTTAGGATTCTGGTAGCCAGGGACCTGCCTGGCCTTTGCACACTACAGCAGCCATGGGGTGGGGGCTTGTGTTTGTGTGTACCTCCAAACTCTCAAGATTGTGCATTTTCTGGCCCTCACTCTCAAATTCCCCTCTGCTTTTGGCTCTGGTCTCTGGTCCATAAATTGTGATTCTCAGCTTGTCACCCCTAACCAGTGTTCTGTTGCTACCACTGTGGCCTTAGTGAACGCAGAGATAGAAATAGATGCTCATTATTGGCTCTTATAAGCCAAGATAGCTCCAGCACAGCACTGGCCCTAACCCCAACAGGAGGCAGGTCCCAGGCAGGCCTACTTCCTTTCCCAGGAGTCCCCTAGCTCCTGCCCTCTCCCCAGCAGCCCCGCAAGTTGACTGGTAGCCTAGTGACATCAGGAGAGGGTTCCTTTTGGTATCTGCTGGGCCCTGACCCTCCTGGCTGCTCTGCCTCATTGGAGGGGGCCAGTTGTGGCCACAGCTGACTACTCTTGGTCAGTTGGGCACATATCCTCTCTTAAGGATGTAGGAATAAAACTTGGTTTTTAAATTGTGGCAGAGGCAAGGTTGGAATTTTTAAAGATCTTTTTCACTAACTGGAGGGGAAACTAGAAATATAAACAACAAAGAAGAAATCTTTCTGCAGTTTCTGATTCTCCCTAGTGGGACCCAGGGATAGGTCTTTCCTGATATGGCAAGTTGTGTGGCCAGTAGCCAATCAGATGTGGTTCCAGAATGGTCCATCTGGATTGATGTAAAACACCAGGTCCTGGCTGGAGTCAGGGAGGGCAAGAAGCAGAAAGAATGATTCAGCTCCCTGGGGATGTTAGGTAGGGCAGGGGTGGTTGGAAGGGCCAAGATAAGCGGTCACATTCAAAGAGCTGCTTTAGGCCCTGTAGAGAAATAAGTACCAACCAGGAACTCTCTTTTTTTCAAGGGCTCCCAGCCCATGGGCCTGGGGTTTGGGGCTACAGATGAGTCCCAGACCTGCCCACTGGTGGGTATGGTAGCCATTTATGTAGGAGCTGGCACCCATCTCATGGCAATGCTGAACCATGAGCTAAAGGCTTTCACCACCTGCAGCTGGGGGTATGGTTTGGGAAGGAGGAGTCAGCAACTGATGCTGGATCCAAGACCAACATCTCACCCTTGCGTTCAAACAAGTCCTTTGAGTTGAGGAGATTGGGAATGGATACATCTGCTTATCCTGCCTTGCCTATTCCTTCCAGTGGAAACCACAACAAAGGCTCTTGCCCGTGTTTCCCCTGCTACTTCTACTTCCTGACCAACCCTGGGGCTTCCCTGTGGGACTCCCTGTACAGTGTGCTGTGCGTCCTATTTCTAGGGATCTGTGAATATAAACTTCCTCCTTGATGACAGTCATTTCTTACCATACCTGGTGAAAACAGATCCTGGGTACATTTTAAAAACGAGAGAGTCCTTGAAGGTTAAAGGTTGAGGGGGCTGGTTGGACCTGTCTGCTCAGGGAGGTTGAGGCAGAGAACTCATGGTGAAAGCTCAGGCCTCAGGCCTTGGTTAGGCACCTTGAACGTCTGTCAGGTAAGGGCTTCTGATCACTTCACATAGATCCATCTGAATTCCTCCCTGCAAGCCCAAGAATGCAAGGACTTCACACCCATTCTCAGCACTATAAAGACACGCTTAGGCGTGTGTGATGGGTAAGCTCCAATTCCTTCTTGCATAAGAAGTGGCCCTTCCCTGAGGTGAGGAAGGGGAAGGGTGTTTTATTCTTCGAGTGATATAGACCCGTGTCCTGCTCCCATGCACTTCTCTAGAAGTGACAGATGAAACATGGGGATGCTGGAGACAGCTGTGGCCTGGAGGATTGTGGAGAAAGGACACCATGCCTTGGTGTGGAAGGAGGGAGCTGCCCACCCTTTGTCTGTGTGGGCTTGGATGATGAGCTTCTTGGCAGCAATCATAAGAACGAGAGGATCTTCTGCCCTTTGCTGGGTGCTATGTGAGCCCCCTGAATTCATGTGCAATTCTAGGGAGAGGGAGGATTAACTTCAGGATGTCTGAGATCAAATATCTCACCCTTCAGGTGACTGGTAGCTTAGAACCAGGTTAATTTGATAGAAATAAAAGAGTTTTTTGTACCTGTGAGTTTGTGGGGAAAAATTCCTGCCCACTATACTAACACCAGCCTTTCTAAAATGAGCTGAGTCTGGAGCATATGCATTATGAACCTGTCTGTAGATTGAGAAAGCAGAATAGCTGTAGATAAGGTAGAGTAGAGTAAGCACTAGGTGCCTGAAATGAAGAAAGAGGACTTCCCTCCAACCTGTTGCAGGAGTCATTCCCCCTAATGCAACTTCTCCCCACACATATCCACCAAATTAATCTTTTACTGGACTCAAACCCTATCACCTCTCAGATTTACTGGATTTATGTAATCTGCCTGTGGTTTTATCATAATACTATAGGTCATCATAGATTGTGATCACCTTGTAATTCCTAGGTAAATGTCCTTGGAAAGAGGGGAACATGAACCTAAAGGATTCTAGCCAAGAAAACAAGGTGTCCACATGCTACTTTTGCAAAGGTTTGTGATAAAGCTGTTATTAGAAACTTTGCTAGATAAGTCTGTGTTCTTTTGGATATTTATTGCGATATTAGGACAGGCTTTGTTATGATGCAATAACAAATAATCCCGAACTCTTACTGCCTTAAAACAACGTGTTTATTTTTTACTCATACTACAGTTCTATCCTAGGTGGTAACTCAGGAACCAAGACTCATGGAGGCTCCATCTTGACACAAGCTTCTTTGATTGTAGAGACAGGGAAAAGGGAGCTGGGGTTAGCCGCATGTTGGCACCTAAAGCTCCTGTCTAGAAGTAACACACATCTTTTCTGATCACATTTTAATGACCAGAGTAGGTCATATGACTGTGCCTGGGTTCAAGCAGATGGAGAAGGGCTATCCTAGCCTTGTGCTTAGACAACAGTACTAAACATTTGTTCCTTAATAATAGCCACAGCCTCTTTTGCCAGGACCAGGAACTGCTGATGTCCTTTTTGTTTCTTTATGGAAGGGAAATATATACTAAGTCTTTGTGCTCATAAACTCACTCACCTCTCCTATCGGGTACCTGCCACTTCCTCTCCTCTCTTCCACCTCCATGGAGTAAAGGAAAGTGAATTTCCTTTTAGAGAAATGGGTACTAGAGATTAAAAAAAATTACCTGGGTAAGAAGGGTTGCTGAATTAGAGAGGATTCATTCTTACGGTGATAGGGTTAAATAAAAAGAGAAATTTGGCGGCTCACTTAGTAGAGAAAATGAGGAGTAGGCAGCCTCCAGGGTCGCAGGAAGGGCTTCAGGAACCAAGGCCTCAGCCACTGGAGTCAGGACTCAGTGCCACCAGGATTCTCTCCCTCCCATTTGTCTGTCATCTCTGCTTGTTCTGCCTGGTTTCATTCTCTCCCAGCTGTAAATGGATATATTCCTAGAGGTAGGAAAGATAGCTAGCATCTTTCCTTCACATTCTTTCAGCTGTACCCCAGAGGCAAGGCTACTTCTTTAGCTCCAAACCTGGAATCTCAGGGAAGGACTGTGATTGGCCCAGCTTAGATCACATGTCCACAGTGAACCAGTGACTGTGTCCAAGGAAGTGGGATGCTGTGATTGGCCAGGCCTGAGTCACATGCTTGCCCAGGAAGGGCAGGATTATCATGTCAGAAGGATAGACATGGTAAAGTTGGCTGGCAAATAAAAACAACAGTTTGTTATAGCTGTCTTAGATACAGACAGTGATCTTTTAAAAATATAAATAAGATCAATGTTTTTCCTTCCAAATTAAATTCCTGTGGCTTCCCATTATACTTAGAATAAAATCCAAATTCCCCCTTCTGATTTACAGAGCCTTACATGTTAGGACCCCTGTCTACCTGTCCAAACTATTTTTACTTCCCCCTCACTCAGGGCAATGGCCATACCAGCCTTTAGTTTTTTGAATACACCAAGCTTGTTCCCACATTGAGGCATTTAAACTATTAATAGTTGTTCCCCCGGATCTTTACAAGCCTGTATCCTGGTCAGGCAGGCTTTATCCTAAATGCTGCCTCCATAGAGAGGCCCACCCTGATCACTAAGTATAAAGTAGCCCCCAGTTACTCCCTATCACATCATCCTATTTTAATTCTCAGCATAGCACATCATTAATTTGTATTTTCTTGTTTGCTTGTTTATTTTATTTTAATTATTTTCCTTCTTGCTAGATTGCAAGCTCCACAAGAGCCTGGATCATGGCTTTTTGGTTCACTGCTGTATCCTCACTGCTTAGAACAGTGTCTGACACATTGTAGATGCTCAATCAACTTTTATTGAATGAACGAATATGACCATTGCTGAGCTGGCCCACTGTGCATAATGGAAAGAACTAAGGGCCTGCTGAAAGGCCAACACCATATCCTGGTCAGTAATCCTAGGGAAGCCCTCATAGCTCCCAGCCCCTGTGGTCTGCAGTACCAAGTCACAGCCTCCGGGGTCCTCTGCTCACAGGCTGATACTCTGCAGGGGCGGCTTTGGGGTGTCCCTCTCCTACAGCTCAAATGATTTCTGTCTGTCTTGTGTTCTGAACTCCATCCTGGATCCTTACTTGCTTTGGGGCCTAGTTTGTGTCTGGTGGTTTACAGGTAGATCTTCTCTGCTCTTCCTTTCTGAGTAAAGGAATTAAAACATCCCTGGAAGACATAACACCCTTTTCCAAGCATAAATGCCCTAAATAGTCATAGTTGCCCTTTATTATAAAAATAACAATAACAATGCTTAAAATACAATAATTTGTTAGATATGGAGTGGGCATCGAGCTAAACTTTTTACACACCACGCTGAACCTCAGAAAGACTGGTATTATTAGCTACATTTTCAGTCAGTGAAACTGAAGCTCAAAGGAGAAGTAACTTGCTCAAGGTCATACAATTAGTTCATAGTTGGGTTGTGACTAAAGCCCAGGACTCTCAGATTGCAAAACTGGTGCTCTGAACCACTACAGTGTACAAACCACTGAAGGGATGTCAAATTCCACATTCTGGGGCTTGCCTGCATAGAGGGGGGTGGTGTTTCCTTCTTCACTCCTTGTTCATTATATATTAATTTAGTCTCTACTAGGCCAGATTCTGGGCTAGGCTCTGGAGACACAAAAGTGAGTAAAACATAGTCCCTTCCCTCTTGAAGCTCATAATTTTTTTGGGTGGGGGAGGGCAGATGAGTAAGCAGGCAGCAACACACTTTGAAAGGCACTATAGTCAAGGTATGTCCCAAATCCTGAGAAACCCAAAGATACCTCATTCTGCTGACATCTCTTCTTAACTGGCAGCTTGAGAAAGAGATTTGGGATGCCAAAGGTTTTGTACCCTCTCACTGAACTCCACTGAAGATACTGAGACAGTCTAATGTAGGGTTGTCTAGTGAGACATATATATACCTCAGTTTGTCTTTTGTGTGTATCAAATTTTACGTAATAAAATACTTTAAAAAAATGTTTTTCTATGAAACTGGCAAAGATAAGAAAAAAAAGGTTGATGATACTTTGTGCTAACAAGGGTTTGGGGAGAATGGATATTTTCTTATATTACTGTTGGAAGTGAAATTAGTACAAGCTCCATGGAGGGCATTCTGGTAATATGTACTAAAAACTTTAAAATGTATATATCATTTGACCCAGTAATTGAACTTTTAGACATTTATTTTAAGGAAATAACAGTATAAGTATGCAAAGATATATTTCTAAAGATTTTTATTTTGGTATTAATTCTAAGCCTAAAGTTTTAGAAACATCCAATTATTCAACAAGAGAAATTTGATTAAATAAGCATCAATATTTATTTGAGAAAAATATGAAAAAATGGCCACATTGTTAAACAAACAACATAAAAAGGAGAGAGAGAGAGAGAGAGAGAGAGAAAGAATAAGAAAGAGAAAAGCAGTTCTGATGCCTGGGAGCTGGGAGCTGAGCAGGAACTCATAGCCAGGTCTTGGTGTTCTTCTGTTCAACATGAACAATTTCACAGAACACCAACGTTAGACAAGATGCTCAGTGCCCATGACAGATCAAGACAAAAATGAATCCACTTTATAATCATGCCTGAACACAGAGAAAACACCATTGTCCAAATGACAAAAATGCCCAAGTCCACCTGTCCTGGCTAATAGGAATGACTGCTTCTTCTTTACCGGTTCTTCACTGGCTTCAGCCTGGTGCCAGTCTTCCCTCCTTCCAGATGAGATTTGTTAAGATACCAATCACAGAGTTACCTGCTTCCTGAAAACAGCCAATCCAAGCAAAACCCTGCTTCCTTACACCCTTCTGCAAACAACCTAGCACAAGCCAAGTCCCATAATAAGTTCTTTCTAACACCCTCTTACTGAAACACCCTACGGTTCCCCATGCTGTGTGTTCTCCCTCACTGCAAAAACCTAATTTGCTTGACTACAGGTGTGTTCCTATGGTCTTTGGCTGGAGAGCAATGACAACCAGTATTATCCTATTATTGTAATAACTGTTAGCAAGGGTTACCCCTGATGAGGGATTTTACTTTTGATTTACTATCTTTTTATTTTATTTTTTTCAATGTCCATGAATTGCGACAGAGGGGAGGAGGAGGAGGAGGAGGGAAGGGAAGAGAAGTGGAAGAATGAAGAGAAAGATGGTGATGGTGGTGGCAGCAGCTCTAAACCAAGTGTTGGTTAAGTGCTGATAATGATGTTGTTGGAAGATCTTTATTTTCTTCTTTAAATGTCTACAATTAATATGCATTACATTTGAATATGGAAAACAATACTTATTTTTAAATGAAAGAAAATTGTGACTTTTTTCCATGGAAAATACGATATGACTGTTTTTAATTTTTATTTTTGCAATGGTAAAGTGGGAATCTTATGCCTGACTAAAATCGCACCCAAGTTCGAAGCCTTCTGGTTTTCCAGGTCAACTGCAATACAGTTAGATGCAGTAGGTGTCGCTATTTCCCCAAGAACGGCATATGGCTAATGCTGGCGGGAAGTCCTCTCCGAGCTGTGCCCAGTTCTAAACCACTTATCTGTCTTCAAGATTTGCCTAATCTCTAATCTTTGAGTAATACGAATTTGTAGTTTTCCTTCCTTCTGTAATTTTAACACATGATCCAGTCTAGATATGGGGAATTACGTTCTTTATTCCTTTCCATAGAATTTTCACATAGCTGTCCTATTAGATCTTCATGGCAATCTTTTAAAGTGCTTCAGGCAGGTATTATTAGCTCCGTTTTACAGATGAGGAAGGTGAAGTTAATCAGAAAACTTAAGTCATTAACAGTTCATTGGTCCAGCTTGCATTTTTTTCTCAGAGACAGGGTCTTGCTCTGTTATGCAGTGGCGGGATATGTTATGCAGCGGCATAACATAGCTCACTGCAGCCTTGACCTCCTGGGCTCAAGCAATTCTCCTGCCTCAGCCTCCTGAGTAGCTGGGACTACAGGTATGCGCCACCATGCCCAGCTAATTTTTCTTATTTTTTGTAGTGCTGTGTTGTCCAGGCTGGTCTCAAACTCCTGGCCTTAAGTGATCCTCCCACCTCAGCCTCCCAAAGTGTTGGGATTATAGGTATGAGCCATCACACCCGGCTTGGTCCAGCTTTTTTTCCCCTCCATTAGCTAGTTCTAGGATCAATCATATATGTAGCAAAAAACTATTTGTGCTTTAAGTATATGAATATATAAATATATCAATAGTCAAAATACATCCAATTAGTTTCTGAGACCTGCCATACAAATTATGAGAACTGACCCATGAAGCTTGTATAGCATGATTGTGCAAAAGCTTCTGGTGGATGCATTTCGAGGTGGGAAGCCTTCAGAGGTCTGGGAATTCTTTGGAAACCCTGGGCATCCTCAGGGAGCATGCAGAAGGTGACTCAAGTTTGCACATGTGTGGCTTAGAGTTGCTGTTATAAACATGAGTTACGTGCTGTGTGGTAACATCAGACGCATAGGACTGTTGGCTCCCTCTCTCTGAGGTCTCATACTTTTCAACCCCTTGCATGTTATCATTATCAGGCTATTACTTCCTGATGCCTGCCTTATAGCTACTGCTTTCTCCTTTTCTAGTTTGCTTTTGCTAAAATGTTATGGAGTTAGAAATTGGGTAACCAAGCTAGGTAGAAATGAGTATAAATTAGTTTACCAGGTTCAAAGCAACTCTATCTGAAGGCATTTGTATTTGTGTATTACTTCCTGGTTCATAACCGAATTATGGAAAGGAGACACTGATAGGAAATTCATTCTGGATAGATGAGGAATGACTATGTCAATATTTTTCAGAGTCCCAAGATGTTCAAGGCCAGCCTTGATCTCAGTCTACTGAGTCACCCTAGGACATATGTGTGGCTTGGTCACTCACTCCAATGCTGCAGCAATTTGAAGGAATGCTCCTGGCTGGGGTGAGGGTGTCCAGCCTTATGGAGCTGGCCTGACCACGCTTTGATGGTATGGTAGGTACTCAGCCAGGAGGGAAGCTGGTGGGGTGTGGTGCAAGTATGAGGCAGAAGAAGAGGATCTAGGGGGGGGCTGCTAGATAATGACTCAAGTTGACACAGGGAGATGGCAAATCCAGTCCTCTCCCTGGAGAAGTCGAGACCCAGTCAGGGCCTTCTGTCTACTTCAGGGTCAGCGTGGAGAATAAGTAAGAGCACCAGATGCACCACATATAGCGGCAACCTATGCCAGGCAATGTGTCTAAGATGAGGTGGGGAATGGCAGACATGGGGAGCGCAAAATGTGGCTGGTAGAAGTGAGGCAGCAGAATGGACCCAACCAGCTATCTGACAGCCAAGGGGCCCAAGGGAGGGAGCACAGGTGAGGGACATTTGAGGTCCCCAAGAAACCTGGGATGAGGGGGCTGGACCTGGCATGCTCTGCCCATGACCTTTAGTCCAATATGGGGCTGAGAAGCCTGGCATTTGGAGGCTTGTGGCTGCCTTTCCAAATCTACCCACTGGGGAGGCAAAAGCTTCTGGTGGATATATTGCAAGGAGGAGCCCTCTTAACTTCGGGCAAGGTGGGCAGCCTTCAGAGTGCTGGGAGTTTTTTGCAGACAGCTAGGATGGGGCTAGGGCTGAGTGTAGGTACTGATGGCCAGGGCAGTGGTTACCCAGGGAATTAAGTCCAGACTAGGCATTTTTGGAACCCACAGATCTGAGGCTTCCCTTTAGAGGGGCAGGGACCAGGCAGAGCAGAACATCTGGTTTTTCAGGGAGGTGGGGGTGAGTTGAAAAGTGGCTTTAGGTCACAAACACCAACCATGTTAGGAGAAACACAACTCATCCCAAGGACCTTGAAATGAGTTTTGCATGTGCACCCCTGTGTGTGTGTTTGTGGGTAAAATAGATTTTTAAAAAATTATGTAAATATGCTCATAATAAAGCACTCAGGAAATACTGAAAAAGATAGAAAAATAAGGATCACCTGGAGCCCCATAGGCCAGAGATATAATCTCCAAATATATTTTGGTGAATTTCCTTCCGGACTTTTCTCTGTGTATATATTCAACATAGGTATAACAGTAGATATTTTAAATGAAATCATAGCATGATACTGTTTTGTAATCTGTTTCTTCCATTTGATACTATATCTTGGATACTTTTGCACAATAATAGATGCAGTCCTACATCATCATCTTTGGTAACTGCATAGGATTCTATTGCCTGATATTTCTTATTTTAGCTAACTCTCTATTGATTAACATCACATCATTTGAAAATAATAATAAATTTGTTTCTTCCTTCTTTTTCTTATTTCAGTGTATGGGCTAGAACTTCCAGAACAAGCCCAGATAGAACTCATTTTTAACTTGAACCTGATTTTGTGGCAGTGCCTTTAGTATTTCACCATTGTTTTTCATACTTCTTGTTGGTTTCTAATAGGTTTATAGTATTTAGGGAGTCTCTCTGTATTATCTCTAACACTAACAGGGTTTTATATTTTTCCTTTAAGAGAATCATGATGGACGTTGAATTATGTCAAATATGTTCCTAGCATCTATTAAGACGACAGTTTTTCCTTTTCAGCCTGTTAATGTCCTAGTGCTGAACCTGCCTTTGTTTCCTGGGATGAATCCTGTGTTAGTGATTTTGCAGCCTGGGAAGGGGAAATTGCTGCTTTCAGAAATCTTGCAGAAAAAGGGAGCATGCTTTATAACCCGTGCAACACCTGCTCTTTTTACTTAACCTTAAATCCAGGAAATTGTCTCCTATCAGTTCATAGGGCATTTCCTTATCCTTTTTTATAGCTACAGAGTGTGCCTTTGTGTGGTTGTGTCATAGTTTATTCAACCAGTTCCCTAGTGATAGATATTTGAGGTGTTTCCAGTCTTCTGCTGCAGTAAGTAACCTCACAAATACATTATTTCATAAGAGTGTGGGTGTACTTTAAAAGAAATTCTCAGAAACGGGACCGCCACGTATGTTAGAATGAACTGGGAAGTTTTCAGCCTTTTAGAGATAGATGACTAAACAGATAAACTCTAATAGACTCAGATAAACAGAGTTTAGATAACTTGGCAATGATTTATTCCTATATTTAATAAAACATTTGTAGCAAAGACAGTTGGGCCTGGAATTATTGCGTGTGTGTGTGTGTGTGTGTGTGTGTTGTGTGTGTGTGAGTGGTTCTTTCATACCTTTTACCCTTCCTTCTTATAGCCAAGCTTTCCCATAGCCGTGCACATCCTCCAGGCTCTCAAGGGTTTTTTTATGCACTTAGATTTTCTAGGACATGACGGGAGCAAGGAGGATGATAATCGTTATCAGGCATTGAACACCTTCCTAGAGCCAGGCAACTTGCCAGATGCCCTAAGTGTGTTATTTCTAACTCTCATTTCAACCACACCAGAACTCTTTTGGGCTCTTTTTACAAAATGAGGAACCCCAGAGCTCAGTTTGCTCAAGGCCCCCAGCTAGGAGGTGGTAGATGCAGAATTTGAAGCCAACTCTGTTTGCTCCAGGGCCATGCCCTGTGTTAGCCACGCCCACCGCCAGCTTTGCCAGCGCTCCCATTCTGCAGCTAACAATGAGCTGGGAAAGACTGACCGGCGGGGACATGTCCTGATGGTTAAAAACAATGCCCTTCAGCTTCTGGATTATTCTTTTAAATAATAGCTCTGTATTGCCAGCTTCATTTTGATGTCAATCAGGTCAAATTAACAAATACATATGGAACATCTGTCACAATGAAGGCATGGGGCTAGTTGCCGTGGGGAATATAGAAGTGTAAGTCAAGGCTCTTGGCCGGACAAATTGAAGCCTAGTCTTGCAAAGCAATGTGTAAGTCTGCCGTTAATCTATAAATAACTACTCCCCCTGGAAAATGTTGCCAAAATGACTTGCCAGGGGAGGGACTGTATATGTTGTGAAATAAACACAATCAATCAAGACTGGTTTCTTCTCCTTTCTGGGAGCCACACACCACACACCAAAGTAAACTTCAGGTCTATAAGCTTATTAAACATATAAATCAAGTCGTGGACAAACTAGCAAAGATTAGAGTATTCATTTCTACTGTGGAGGAATAACTTTATAAGAACTGAGGCTATAGAAAAGAATGCTAAAGGAAAATATTGATGGATAACAATGGAAAATTTCAAAAAGGAACTTAAGAATACAATAGATTATATGAATCAATGTGATAGCATTACTTTTAAAATAAAAATAATGGTTACAGTAACTTAAGCCCAAGGTTAAAAAAGCTTATTCAAATATATAAGAAAGCAAAATCTTGATCCCAAATAATGGCCAAGAAACATAAACAGATAATCTGCCTAAATGTATTAATAAACTCCATGGCTGGAGATAGAATAAAGTTGAAAAAGGAAAAAAGTAAGAAAGAAACGAAAACACCCAACATGTTCATATCCTTTAACCTAGATATACCCCTCCTGAGAATTTATTTTAAAGAATATTTTCTAAGGATAAGAAACCTAAATGTATAAGAAACGTCAACATAATAGGGAAGTGGTTAACTAAATTATGCAATGGCATATTATTTAGTCATTAACATTATGAAAACTTTGAGGCCACAGGCTTATAAAATAATGTTAAATGAAAACAGCAGAAATTTACCTACACAATTATTCCATTTTTGGAAAAGTGAGTTCTTATGATCAGGGCCTGGAAATAAACATGGAAAAAAGAAGAGAGCTGTGTTTGGCTGAGGGTAATTAGGATTTTAAAAAAATAGACCTTTATTTTCAGAGCAGTTTCAGGTTCACAGCAAAATTGAAAGGAAAGTACAGAGATTGTCCATCTACCCTCTGCCCTCCTACATGCACAGCCTCCCCCATTATCAGCATCCTCCACCAAAGTTGTATATTTGTTAAAATTGATGAACCTACATTGATATATCATTATCACCCAAAGTCCATAAATTACATTAGGGTTCATTCTTGGTGTTGTACATTCTTTGGGTTTGGAAAAATGTATAATGACATGTGTCCACCGTTATAGTATCATACTGAGCAGTTTCACTGACTTAAAAATCCTTTGTCCTACACCTATTCTTCCCTCCCTCCCCCATATCCCCAGACAGCCACTGATCTTTTCACTGTCCCCATAGTTTTGACTTTTCCAGAATGTCATATAGTTGGAGTCATACAGGATATAGCCTTTTCACATTGGCTTCTTTCACTTAGTAATATGCATTTAAGTTTCCTTCATGTCTCTTCATGGCTTGATAGCTCATTTCTTTTTAGTGCTAAGTAATATTCCATTGTTTGGAGGTACCACAGTTTATCCACTCACCTCCTGAAGGATATCTCGATTGCTTCCAAGTTTTGGCAATTATGAATGAAGCTGATATAAACATATGCATGCAGGTTTTTGTGTGGACACAAGTTTTCAACTCCTTTGGGTAAATACCAAGGAGCATGGTTGCTGGATTGAGGATTTTTTTTTAATTTTGAAATTTTAAGTTTTGGGACAAAAATTGTTTTTAAAGAGAAAAAAGAAGAAGAAAATTGTTGTGCTTGGATGTCTGGGTGTCTCAGTGGGTTATATCAACATTGTCCATGCCTGCATCAGGTGCTTGGCCAGATGTGACAATTGAGCTGCTTCCGTAGCTAGGACCGGACCCAACCATGGAGCTGGTGCCTTAAAGTTCACAGAGCTCCTCCATTCCTTCTTTAGCCTTTAGTCCCTCTTTCCATGCCTCTCACACAATGTATCTCCTTCGCACAACCTCAGAGCAAAACAGTGCTTCTGTCCTACACAGAGCACTCCCCTATCTGGCTTGTTCTCAGTCCTCAGCCTTGCCCTTCTCTCCCCAAGACACAGCAGAGCAATTGGCTCACCTCATCTTCCATATCCTGTACCCATGGATTCCTATTACCTCTACTTCTGCATCCCCATAACCCTCAACAGCACTAATTCCAAATGAATGAACAAAACAGAACTGGACTTTGTTGTATAGAGAGAGGGGAATTACCCAAGAAACATGATGCTGCATTAAAATCTCTTATGAGTTACCTTTTACACAACCAAATTGCTTTTTAAAAGGATTAATCCAAGTTAAAGTGCAAATTTAAAAGCCTCTGAATAAAGCCTAAGAGAGAAGTATACAGCATGGACAATTGACAAATGTAATCAAAGAGTGGGAAGTAATCAAATATGGATTGTGAGACGCTGGTAATTCTCCTAAGTTGGTGCCAAACATTCTCAGTAAACTTGTAATTGTCTGTACAAACGAAAGGGCACAGAAGGTAGCAATAATATAAAACTAGGCGCGATCCAGGAAAACATCTTATTTATAGAAGAGTAGGGCTGGAAGGAACTGAGAGCAGACAGGGCCACCCCCACTTGTCTTACAGCTGGGGCAGCTGGGGCCTAGCCAAGATCAAATCCGATCCTCTGACACCCAGTCTAGCACTCTTTGCCCTTCTAGAATGCTTTCTAGAGTGATTTTTTTTTCTTTATTAATTTCTTTTTTGCAAAGTTAAATTATTCACATGATTTAAAAATAGAAACAATATAAAAAGGTATACGTTGAACAGCCTCTCTTCCACCTCTCTTGGTTATTTCTTATGTACCCTTCTAGTATTTCTTTGTTAAAATATAAGCAAGTATAAAAATATTAAAATGCATTCTTATTTCACACTATTTCTTACAGAAATCATAAATCAAGGAGATCTTTCCACATCAACACATAGAAAGCTTCCTTGTTCCCTTTTAAGGTATTGTGTTATAAGGTGTATCATAGTATATTTAACTAGTGCCTCTTTATGGACCCTTGGGTTATTTCTAATCTTGTGCTGTTACAACCTGTGCTGACATAACTAATCTTGTACATATGTCATTTTGTAGGAATGCAGGTGGGGTAAATTCCCAGAAGAGGATTTGCAAAGACAAAGGATAACTGCATGTGTAGTTTTGATAGATATTGCCAAAATGCCTTCTGAAGGGCCTGTACCATTTTGCATTCCCATTACTAGAGTAGAAATGTGCCTGTTTCCCCATAGCTAGAGTTAGTCCTTGCTGGAGATCCGTCTTCCCAGGTTATAGTCTGCCTGGACTAAGATTAAATTTTGTTTCATCTCTTGAGTACATACCAATTGGCATCAGTTGAGAGGTATTAGTCCTGAGGCATGCTGGGTAACACAGGGAACCAGCTTAGACTTAAAAACTTGGCACAGCTAGTACACAATATGTAGTCCAGAGTATCCGTGTCTCTCACTCCCAATTAGCTCTTCCTTGCATTTCTCTTTGAGAGGCTGTGGCTTAGAATAGCCTTGGACGTTGGGCAATCAGGTGGTCAATTCTAATTTTATCCTTAAAGTGATCCTGTGGGACATGAGGGGTAGTTGTTATGATTTCCACTTGACAGATGAAGAAATTGAGGCACAGAGGGCTGATACAGCACTCTCCTACTGCTTCCTTCCTCTCCTGGGTGGGCCCCAGATGAGAGATTGAGGTCTTGATGTGCCGGAGAGCATTTTGAGAGGGGAACATTTTGAGCTGGGGTTTCTTCCTCCTAGGGAGGTGCAGGTCAGAAGGAGAGGAGAGCAGCACATTGAAGGCTGGCTCCAGGCTCCAGGCTTAAGACAGAAAAAAGAAACAATCTGTAGTTCAAGTATTACCTTGATCCCTGGTTTGCTGGTGTTCTTGGTGTTCCTTGGGACCCCGGACTGGACCTCATTCACCTTCATACCTGGAACCTCTAGGATTTGCAGGACCAGGGCAAGAGTACAAATGGAAGAATGCAGCCTCGAGCCTGCCCCCTTCTTTTCCTAGTTCTGGCTCCATCCTGAATCTCAAGGAGCCCTGCACACTGGCCTCAGCCACCCCTCAGGCCTAGGAGTTCACTTATAGGCAGCAAGAGCCACCCTCTAGACTCAGGGAAGAGACCTGTCCAGGTCCGGGAAGTAGGCTCAGGGCTGTTTGGACAGGGAATTCTAGGGTCCCAGGTACTTAGAGGATGGCCCAGAGAGAGGTTTGGACTCCAAGTGGGCACCTCCCTTTAGACCCATAGATTTCTCTAGGGGCAGAACACTCTAAAATGCAGGGCCCATGTCTAAGGGTGATACTATGGGAAAAAAATCCAGTCAAATCATCAATGTGAAGGCATTAGGTAAAGCTGAAAAGTCCAGGTATGAAAAAACCAGATGGAAGTCAGAGAAATCTATTCATAGCAAGAAGGATTAAACAAGGGAGTAAGGAGGCAGAGGTTGTAGGAGCTACATAAGCAAGAAAATATAACACATATTATGGAATGGGATGGCCCAGGGATCGTCAGGGATGGAGCTATCATAGTGTTGGGGTACAATGTCACATAGACATGCATGGAGGTGGCTGTAAGTGGGAACTATCCTTTTTCAGACAGCAGTTCTAGTCTCCTGTCCTCTACCCAGAAGGCAGAGATATCTGTAGTCTCAGTCACAAAAGTCCTTCTCAGCCTGATTGTCAGGCCATTATGTTCCACCTAGATTCAGAGGTCCCTGCCTTAAAGGATAGCTAGTTAGGTTTGTTGAAACAGAACTTTAACACAAAGGTCCTACTGCAATATGGGTAATGCAGAAAGCATATCTGCTGAGTGGTTCCACACAAATATAACCAAGTACAAATACCTCCGAGAAAGTCACGGCATGGTGAGTTTTTTTTTGACTATCAGTCCTTTCCCACTGGAGAGCTTATTCAATTTCTTTTGTTCCTCAGGTATCCTAGAATGTCCTTGTTGTTATGTCTATTTCAGGGCATTAGAGCCTCCATCCAGCAAACCAATGCCCAACTGGCAGCAGTATCACCAGGTTTAACTGCATTTGATCAAATCTACATAAGCTTTCTCACAGAATCACAACTCTGACGACTCTGACTTTTGAAGGAATTTAAAGGCTGGCACTTGGATGCTCTCAGTAGCCTAGATCCCACAACCTTATAAGGTAGCCAAGTTCACCATTGAACCACTCTGACTTCCAAAGTGTCTTCTTTCAGTTCAGTTGAAATCTGTCTTTTCCAATTTTCCACTCATTGGTCTTCATTTGACTCCTGGGAGTACATATAGTGTATCTCTGGTGCCTTTCCCAGTTGACCACTATGGCCCAGTTTTCCACCATAACCCATCTGAGTCACCTCCGTGGATCAGACACTTCTTATGTCTTTAATTATTCTCCCTGTGATATGGCTTTAGGAACTCTCCCTTAAACCCACAGGCTGAATTTGCAATGCCTCAAGGAGAGCTCCAAGTGAAGATGCCACATGGGCCGTTGGATAGATAATGTGACATTCAGAGGGAGGACCAAGATAATGGGTATAGATTTGAGAATCATTAGCTTGTGGAGGGGGTGGTTGAAACCTTGAATATAATGAGGTCACTGAGGGAAACTGTAAGATGAAGACAGGATGGAACCTGGGGGGAGATGGATTGTTCAAGGGTGGGTGGAGGAAGAGGGAGGAGCACATGAAAGATGTGGACAAGGAGTGGTGGTGGTGGTGGGGATGACCAAGGACAGTGTTACCATGGAAACCTAGGGAGAAGAGAGTTCAAAACAGGGACAGCAGTGGCGTCTAACACAGCAGAGGCCCAGGCATTTGGCAGTTGGGGGGAGTGTCAGTTTCTCAGGAGAAGGGAGAGTGGGAACTAGAGAATGGAGGGTTGAGGGGAGAAGGGGAGTCAGAAGGTGGAGACAACTTTTTGCGATGCTGGCTGGGAAGGGAAGTGGAGCCTAAGGAAGGCGGAGCCAAGCAAGAGCTCTCTGTCATTAGGGTGGGAGAGATCAGGGCTGGTTTCAGTGCTAGTGGGAGGGGGCCAGGAGGGAGGAAGAGGTGGGAGAGATGCAGGGAGTGGGCAGAAAAGGGATGGCTGATGGAAGGACAGTCTTGAGGAAGAGTGTGGGGGCGCTAAAGGACAGTGGCAGGGATTATTCTTAAACAGGAGAGGACGGCAGATTCACAGAGTCAGAGGAAGGCCACGTGGATGGGTTTCAAAGCAGACAGATCTGAATGTAGGGGTAGGGTGGAGGGCAAGATGCCCAGTTCCCCCTTGATATAGTAGAGTAAGGAGAGCAACAGTAAAGAGTAGGGGTCTGAGGGTAAACCAAATTGTGAACTAGATTCCCCTGCTCCTCACACAATGATATGTCTCCTGCCTGACTCTGGGTAGCACCACAGTTCCTGCCCACCACCCCACCTTCCACCCCGTCCATGACACTGGATCCCTGTGGATCCCACCATTGGCCTGAATGGGACCCCACTTTATTACCTGAATGGGTCTAGATTGCTGGTTAACATTGTTGGTGTCCAAAGTCTTCTCTTAGATAAGGTAGAGCCTGAGGGCAAGGGACTCTTCCAAGTGCTTTAGAAGTATTAAATCATTTATTACCCAGGCAACCCTATGAGGTAGGCACTATTATTATCTCCACAAGGAAACTGAGGCACAGAGAGGGTAAGTAACTTGCTCAAGGTCATTCAGCTGGCAAGTTGGTAAATGGTAGAACAGAGCTAGGATTAGAATCTCAGGCACTGGCTTCAGAGTCCATGCTCTTAAGTTTCTTCAGCAAGAGAGAGTGAAGGCAACCTGCAGAACAAAGGAGAGAAGGAAGGTGAAGAAGGAGTGATGGTTCTAATGGTGTTTGAGCCCCTGGTTCTATTCCCTGAAGTCCCTGGAGCTCTCCTGGTTCCTGCTTTCTTGAGGCTTAACCCTTCAGCTATTCCTCTGATGCTGTGAGACACCCCAGTGTCATTCTAATAAAATGTGAAACTGGAGAGATGTGGCTGGAGAGACTGAATTGTCCCTGGGAAACTAGGCTTCATTAGGCCCTGATATCTGGGATCTCTGATGTGTGGGGTATGGCATGGCCAGAGGGATTGTGTAGGACTCCTGTGGCCTTGCCTGTGGGAGAGGATGGGGCTGTTGAGGTTACTGAGCCAGATGGGTTTGAGGGTGTCAGCTGCACGGTCTCCTTCATCCTGGACTTGCCTTTCCTGGATTCCCCCCATGCTCCCCCCTCTTGAGGTCCTCCTTGGTTCACCTGCAGCCTGTCTGCGATGGGTCACTCTGTGAATCAGTTCCTCCTGGTTTTCCCTCCCTTCCTCCCCCAGCCTGGGACCCTCCGGCAATTCTTTCAGCTACATTCTCATCAATAACTCACAACTTGCTCTCCCTATGCATCCGTCAGGACACTTGCCAACCCTAAATCAGCCCTATCATTCGTTTTCTCTGCTTGAATTCAGCTAGAGAAAATTCCACAGCCAGGCTGACTGGTTCCAGAACAAATTTATGATTTCCAACCTCAGCTGGTTCTCAATGCCTATAAAAAAACCTTCTTATTTCTCCTTTAGTACTTTTCAGCTGCCCTGTGTCACCTGCTCTGAGCCCTGCGTGCCCAGGCCCTCTTTCTCCCTAATCTCCATCTTCACAGCGGGGGCGGGGATGGGGTGCGTACTGACTCAGCAGCTGGTGAAGTGGTACATGCTGTGCCAGAATATGAAAAGAAAGGAAATTGGAGAGTTCTCAAATCACACTATGATTGGTGTTGCCTGTCTTTTTTTTTTCTAATTTTTTTAAAAGCCTACAGCACCCAGTATTCCCAGGTGGTCTCCCACCCAAGTACTAACCAGAGGGGATTGGGCGTGTTCAGGGTGGTATGGGTGTAGACATGTTACCTGTTTTAGATCAGGGATGTGCAAAGTCACTGAAAAGAAGCCAATTGCATCCCCGGCCCGGGGTTATGGTTTTAACATATCTAAAAAGAATGCATCGTCCATTTACGAGTGCCCTGGGCAGCCATGGAAGCCCAGGCAAAAGGGAATCCCAGAGGGAATTTCTGGAGTTAATCATTCCAACCTTTGAACAATTGCAATTGATCACACATGCACTCATGGAACTCCAGTGGGATCCCAATGAGAAGGGAAATATGGCAAACTTGAGCTTCCCAATGCAGCAGCTGCAGCAATTCAGAGAACACTGAAACCTCTCAATGACACTTACAAACCTCTCAAAAACATATGACATAATCTTCACGATGAGGGGTCTGACGGCTAAGAAGCAGTCTGGCAGCCCTGAGGTATTTGCTTTAGACAAGCTTCTATGATGATACCGACTCCCAAATTTGTATCTCTAGCCCTCTTGCTTGAACTTCAGACTTGCAAGTCCAACTGTTTATTTACATAACATCTGCTCTTGAGTGTTGAACTGATATCTCAAATTCAAGATGACCAAAATTAATTCCTCCCTCTACCCTGAAACCTACTCTATCTGCAGTCATCCCCATGCATTTCAAGTTTATGGTGCAGCTAAAATTGCTCACCAGCATTTAATGAAGAAATTTTGTTGATCAGGAACTGTTGTTTTAGTTTCTTCTTCTGTCATAAACTTACTCTGTGTTAGTTCTTTAGTTAGTAGCTGACTTTCAAACCTTCCTGGGCATCTCCACACCTAGTCGCTCATCCCAGTGAAGGCTGATCTGGTCTGGCTAGGGCCTGAGGGCCTCAGAGGAAGGAAGCTCACGGGGAATCCTGGAAACTTGGGTTTTGTTTAGGCAGGAAAGCAGATTGTTGATCAACCACAGTGGCCTGGGTTCAAGTTCTGGCTCCACGACTTACTAGCTGTGAGATTAGGAAAGTTATTTACCTTCTAGTAGATTCATATCCTCATCAGTAAAATGGTAGTTTTAATAATATCAACCTAGAGGAGGTGAGTATTGATTAAATGAAAATATGTATAGTCACTGGTGCATAGTAAAATTCAATTAACTACTGTTAGTTACTCTTTATTTATTTTTTTTCCAACACAGACCCATCTGTGCATGTTGGTTACTCTTTATTTTAAGATTTCCTGAGCTAGAAATAAAGTAGCAAATGAAATTCATTTGGGAGCCTAAGGAGATTCTCCTGAAATTTGTAAAGAGAAATACATAAAATACTCATTGAAAAGTTGAAATGGAAAAGGGTCATCTTCCCATAAATATTGGTGCTTCACTTCATAAATCTTCCTTAAGTCATCCATTGATTCAACTGGCATTTTTTGAGCGTTTACTCTATGTCAGGCACTGTTCTAAATACTGGAGAAAAATCAGTGAGCAAAACAAACAAAAATCCCTGTCTTTCTGGAGCTAACCTTCTAATGGGGGTCACATATTGCACAAAATAAATAAGTTATATTCCAGGTTGGAGGGGAGATGATTTATTTGGAGTTTTAAATAGGGTGATCAGGGAATATAACACCATCTTCTGAGCTTGGGGATGATATAAAAATATCTTAAAATATAGTCCCAGTCTTCCAGAAATGCACAATCTGGTTAAGGAAACAAGGCAGCATTCACATGTCAATTGGTGATGGAACAAACAAGGCATTATGTACAAGGCTGATAGAGACAAGCAAAGTTCTAGAAGGTCAGAGAAGCTTCTCTGGAAGCAGAAGGGGGATGTGGCCCAGGGACTTGGTAAGAGTGGTCTGGAAAAATCTCATGGAAGGAGTGGAACTTAGCTGGAAAATAGTGAAGTAAGTTTTCTCCCACCCTCCTTCCCCTCCCACTAGCTGCTGGGAAGCAGCTTGTGTCGCAATGGGCCAAAATGAAACACTAATCTTGGCCTTTTCCAGGAAGATGCTGTCATGAGGGGATACTGTAACAGGAACAGAAAACCATCACAGTGGCTTCAGTGGACCCCCACACGGCCTGGTCAGTACTGGCTGGAGAGGGAACAAGTCTTTCAGGCCAAGCTCAGGCTTTGAACCTAGTAGGAAGCAAATCCCTGGAGACTCAGTAACACCCTCCACCTCCAAATCTTTGTAACACGAAAATCCAAGAAGGCCCCGGCTTGCCCTGGGTTAACGAACAGGAGCTGCCAAAGTCCTTCTGCATCTCTTGCTTAAGGTTTTGAGTTTGCACCTGTTCTCAGGAGATGTGGCCAAGTTCCACTTGTGGTCTGTGTTAGAGGAGCCCCAACAAGCACAGACACAAACCTGGGGGTGGTAGCCAGGTGCAAAATAGGGCTTGAGAAGTGTGAGTTCTTAGAATCCATTTTAGATTGGATTGTACAGGGCAGAAAGCAGTCAGGGTGTGTGAATTAGGAAACAGAAAATTAAATTCAAGAACATTAAATTCGTTCCTGCTTGGTGAGGCCAGTGCTGAGTTGTTCTAACAAAGTAGATGTTTGAATAATTGGGGCCTTAGATAAGCCACCAGGGTGGACTGGGGATGAAGAGAGGCAGAATTATTGATCCCCTTTCTCCCATTCTCCATGTGGAATTTACTACTGGAGTCTTACTTTTATTTTCTCATTTTCTCATGGCTGTTTGGCCTTCAACTTGAAAGAGTATCTAGTACGACTCAAGTGCTAGGTAAAGACATCAGCCCTTATAAAATATTGTGGTTACTTTGAAGAAAGACAGGCCTGAGTTCTCATCCAGGCTTCCTCCTTACTAGCTGTGTGGCCTTGAGCAAGCTGCTGCATATCTCTGAGCCTCAGTTTCCTTATCTGTAAAATGGGGGTAATGATAGTGCAAACTTCATGGGGTCATTGTAAGGGTCATATTAGATAACACATGCAGAGTATAGTGCCTAGCATGTAGAAAGTGCTCAACAAATGTTCATTGTTATTAGAATGATTATCTAGCCAATTGGGAAGGAGGAAAAGTGATTATTAGGAGACAAATACCGTATAATGCGCTAACGTAAGAGCGAGTAGAAACAGTAACTTGTCTGCCAATGTGGGCTGGATTCACACTTAGCCAGACATCTCCAATAGTACTCCCAACTAGCAGAGCCCCGATTGCCTTCAGAGTGGTCACTGCATTTGTCCCTTCCCATCTTGTCTCCTTCTCCACACTTGGCCCCATAATCCTGGCCTTCATTCCTATGACCCGCCCTACTCCTCTTCAGTTCCTCCCAGCATTGCAGATGCCTCTGTTCCCCTCTCCTTCTGGTCCTTTCCCCCTTCCTATCCAGGGGTCAGTCAGCTTCATGCAAATTATGATCATTTTCCCCGACCACTCATCCTAGAAAGGCGAAGCTTGCAAATGGGTAGGTGGATTTGGTGTGAGGGTCAGGATGGACAGAAAAGTACATTCACTCAGTTCAACATTTACTAAACAAGAGTGACATTTTATTTTTAATGTTTTTTTTTTCTTTTTTGAGACAGGGTCTTGCTCTGTTGCCCAGGCTGGAGTGCAGTAGCACAAACATAGCTCACTGCAGCCTCAGACTCCTGGGCTCAAGTGATCCTCCCGCCTCAGCCTCCCAAGTAGCTGGGACTACAGGTGTGTGCCACCACACCTGGCTACAAGTGACATTTTTTAAAAAGGAAATTAAAATAGCAATTAAATACCATTTCCCCTGTGGCAAAGACAAGAAAAGAATGACTATATACGCTGAATAAGTGAGGAATGTATATTGATATCATCTTTCTGGAAAGCAGTTAGGTAACGTGTACCAAAAGTGTTAACATTTATTTTCACATTCCCTTTATCCTAGCAATTCCACTCCTGGGAATTTAATTGAGAATGAGAACAAAGATTTACAAGCTTATTCATCACAGTCATTGCTTAGAAATAGTAAAAAAATTGCAGATGATCTAAGTGTTCAAGAGTAGGGGATTGGTTGAGTAAATTGAGACACATCTTTGTATGGGATTACTCTGTAGCCATAATGGATGATATTGATAAATCTATTTATGGGCAATGAAAGATGTTTTTCATATACTGTCATATAAAAAGCATATTATAAAGCACTGTGTACAGTGTGTGATAATGAATATTTATGTTTTTTAAAATTTTGAAAGGTATATACCAATTTATACACTAGTATCCTCGGGTTTGGGGCTTACAAATGATTTTCTATCTTCTTTTTCTTCTCTATATTTTCTGGTTGTTCTGTGATGAATGTGAATTAGTCATGTCATTACAAGCCATTATAGTTTGCATAAAAACTACTGGCAACATATTTTAGGCTTTGAAGATTGAAAAATGAGTGAGGAGGAGAACTAATATTTATTGACAGTTTTTAATGTGCTAGGAAATGGGCTGAGTGCCTCAAATAATTTATTTCATTTAATTTTTATCATAATTGCCTGGGATATTATGTTCCCAGTTTACAGATAAGGAAGCTGAGGTTCACAGGAGATTAGGAACTAGCCCAGGGTCGTATGTATATTCATTGAGATTGGAAACCAGGTCTGACTCCAAAGCACTTATAGTTTTTCACACAGGTTTAAAATTTTTCCATGACATCATTGGAGCTTAGAGTATCAGAGGGGCTCAGAACTCACAGACCCAAAGACTTCAGGCCCAGGCAGACCCAGATCAGTGGCATACGAGTGACACAAACAGAGGGCTGTGGAGAGGGGGAGCCCTTCTGGCTGCAATCGGGAAGGAAGATCTGACGTGGACTTGATGTCAGATTCCAGGAATCAGCAATCAAGGTGAGAGCTTTTCCAGAAGGTCAAAGCATGTGGGTACAGTGGCAAGGAGGAAGGGTGGGAACAGATGGGACATCTGGAGTAGATGCAGGGAGACTTCTGGCACAAGAAGTACTGGACTAGGGTTGCTTCGGTGAGGTTTGTTGACTCCTATTTCATGGCTGATCCCTTTGCAACTCATTTATTTTATAGCAGGACAGGTTTTGTGTCATTAATTTTCACTTCTGAGTTTGCCTATTTATTTGTAATATCTTCATTTCCTTTCTGTTAGCCTTTGTGCCCCATTGAGCATTTCTGAGCCTTTCCACTGCACACTCATCAGAGAGCCCAGTGAGGAGGAGAGACATCCTGACTGCTGGGACCAGGTAGAGGATCCCAAAGGCAGTGAACAAGCAGGATCTTTGGTGTTCCACTCCCTCTTCCCTACCACCTGGAAGCCTCCAGAACACCAGAAGCATTGAAGAGGAAGAGGAGGAGAGGAGCAGAGGGCAGAGGTAGAGACTGGGAAGAAACTGGGGCAAACTAGGGATGGGGCTGAACTCTGGGGGCAGGATCCTGGGCCAGGCCTAGCAGGGCATGGCTGGCATCTCGCCCCTTCTATTACTTGCATTTGACCAACTAGGGATTTGTTTGGGTTATACATTAAAATATGTATTTGGCAAATAAATGCATTTCATGATCCTAGATTGGATTCTAGATTGGAAAAAAATTACTATAAAGTATATTGGCAAAATTTGAATGTAAACTGTATTATATAATAGTTTGTTATCAATGCTAAATTTTCTGAATTTGTTAATTGTACTGTAGTTATATTTTAAAAAATCCTTGTTCTTAGGAGATAGATGCTGAAGTATTTGAGGTTAAGGAGCATCATGTTGGCAACCTACTCTTAAGTGGTTTAGCAAAAACAATAATGATGTGTGCATGTATGTAGATTATCTATCTATCTAGAAATAAAAGAAATGAGGCAAAACATTAACAATTGGTAAATCTAGGTAACAGGTATGTAAGCATTTACTGTACTATTCTTGCAACTTTTTATAGTTTCATCTTTTTTTATCTGTATAAATTTAAGGGGTACAAGTGCAGTTTTGTTACATGGATACATTGTGTAGTGGTGAAATCTGGGCTTTTAGTATAACTGTCACCTAAATGATGTACATCATACCCATTAAATAATTTCTCATCCCTCCCACCTTTCTGAGTCTCCAGTGGCTATTATTCCATGTGTACACATTATTTAGCTCCCACTTATAAGTGAGAACATGTGGTATTTGACTTTCTGTTTCTGAGTTGTTTCACTTAAGATAATGTCTCCATTTCCATTCATTTTTGCTGCAGAAGACATGATTTCATTCTTTTTTATGGCTGAATAGTATTCCTCTGTGTGTGTGTGTGTGTGTGTGTGTGTGTGTGTATAACACATTTTCTTTATCCAGTCATCCATTGATGGACACCTAGATTGATTCCGTGTCTTTGCTACTGTGAATAGCGCTGTGATAATCATATGAGTACAGGCATCTTTTTGTTATAATGATTTCTTTTCTCTCGGGCGTATATGTAGTAGTGGGATTTCTGGATCAAATTGGTAGTCCTATTTTTAATTCTTTGAGAAATTTCATACTGTTTTCCATAGAGATTTTACTAATTTACATTCCCACTAACAGTGTATAAGCATTCCCTTTTCTCTGCATCCTTGACAACATCTGTTAATTTTTGACTTTTTTATAATAGCCATTCATACCCTGAATTGATTTTATGATGTCTTTGTGTTGGTTTTCAGATTTCTCTTGGGTTTCATTGAGCTTCTTTGATATCAATAGTTTGAATTCTTTATTCTTTATTTGGCATTCAAAACTTTCCTTTTGGTTAGGATCCATTGATAGAGAGTTAGTGTGATTCTTTGAAGGTATCATAACACCTTGCTTTTTCATATTTCCAGTATTGTTACTCTGATTTCTTTGCATCTGGAGAAATAGTCACTTCTTATTTTTGAATTTACTTTCATTTGGAAGGGACTTTTTTTTGCCTTGAGGATGTGACTATGATGTATGTTGAGTAAGGCCATTTGGCTTTGCTTTTGGGTGCATTTGGTGGTGAAGATTTTGTATGATTTCCTTGGTTATAAGTAGCGTTAGTGTGGTGGCTTTCTCAATGCCAG
Organism: Daubentonia madagascariensis; assembly: GCA_023783475.1. NCBI lineage: Eukaryota > Metazoa > Chordata > Mammalia > Primates > Daubentoniidae > Daubentonia > Daubentonia madagascariensis. The sequence continues at coordinate 767,414 of JAKFHU010000633.1, forward strand.
TTTTAGTAGCAGTATAGTAGGTAGATGAGTGGGCTCATGGCCTCTTGGGTAGCCAGGGTGGTGTGGACAATGGTAGTAGCAGAGGTCACAAGAAACTTATGTCCTTCCCAAGCACTGTGTACTTGTGTCAGCAGATGTCATAACTGGCTGTGCAGATTGGGCCAGTAGTGGCGCCTGTAGGTGAGAGCCAGCTATGGTGGTGCAGTAGGGTTTATGCTTGCCCTTTGTTACCAGAAATATTTGGGTGTCCCAGGCTATGGGTTGGGCTGTGGAACACTCAGTGTTCCAGGTCCCATGCTCCACCTCTGAGGCAGGGGGACAAAGCCAGGTAAGGCCAGCCTCCTATTGGTGCCCAGGTCTGGGAGCACATGTGGGATATTTCCCAGTGCAGTTCCTCCTCACAGTCTCCTGTGAGGATCTCCTGGTGGCCTGGATTGTCTGGCCCCAGTGGGTATGTGTATCACAGAGACACTCACTCCCCCCTCACATACTGCAGATTCACTCACAGTTTTCTGCCAGACCCTGCTGCATGGGCTGCTGCCCGCTTTCTTTTTCTCAGTATCTGAAGTTTTCTTTGCTTTTATGTTGAACTCCCGGGTTCCTCCTTGGATAAAAGTTCATAGTGTGAATCTCTACACACTATTTTGCTATTTCCAAGTGGGTGAGGCATGCTGGCAAAGCCCCTATTATGCCATCTTGAAAAAAAAAACTATTCTTGCAACTTTTATAAAAGTTTGATTTTTTTTTTAAATAAAAAGTTAAAAACTTCTCTAGGAGACTTCTGCTTTTGGCCAAGATAGAGTAACAGGTTCAGATTTACCCTCTTGCCTGAAACAACAACAATGACAATAAACACATAAAGATATATGAAGGAATGCTTTTCAAGATGTGGACATCAGGCAATGAAGGACAATGTTTCCTGAGAGGTGAGAAACAAATGAGGAGAATCCTACAATTGCTCCAGCTTACTGCCTTGAAGGAGTTCCCAGGCCACAGTTCAGGAAGGAGGAACCCAGGTAGAACCTGGAAAACTCTCAGAGTTGAGGAAACAGAGATAAGAGTCTGGGGAAACCAAAGCAACTACAGTTTGCAGAACAGATTACTGGAGGGGAGATTGCCGCACAGAGAGAGAACCCAGGAGATCTCCAGAGGGTCTCCTCGAGATCAGTTCAGCATGTATGTGAGGAAAGCACCTGACAGATTGAACAGACGTGCCCCCATGCAGGCTGGGCACAGTGCCAGTTCCCCCCAGCCTGACTGGAAAGCCTCATGGGGTGTTGAGTAGTGTATACAGAAGGGTCTTGCCTTGGAACTGGAATAAATGGAATAAACAGCCCTAGACTGAGCACTTCTCAGGACCCTCCCAAAAAAACTGTGGCCCCATCCTTGCCATCAAAGGCCAAGTAGGGAGCCTAGACTTCCGCCCTCACCCAGCTGTAATGAGGCATCCTGACTCTTCCCGGCTGGGGTGGTGTGTCCTGTAGTGATGCTCCCCCTTCATGATTATGTCAGTGAGGGACATGTGGGGAGCTGGAACTCTCATCCCTGTCCAGCAGTAATGAGACGCCCCTCCCCTACTAGAGTGTCAATGGAGGCCAAGTGAGGAATGTAGACTTACACCCCCACCTGGCAATAATGAGGCAGCAACACCCTTTCCCTTCCGGCACAGTGTCAGAAGTGGCCTGCTAAAACAGAAAACCTAATTAATATCTATAGTCTTGTAACATAATTCTCCAAATTCTCCAAATATCTCCCAGGAAATAATAGAAAATCACTTGTCACGTCAAGAACCAGGAAAATCTCTACTGGAATGAGAAAAGACATCAACAGATACCAATGTTGAGATGATATAGGTGCTGACAAAAATTTTAAAGAAACTATTATCAAAATGCTTCAATGAGCAGTTCTAAACATGATTAAAACAAATAAAAAAATGGAATGTCTCAGCAAAGAAACAGAAGATAGAAAGAGGAACCAAATGGAAAATTTAGAACTGAAAAAATAGTATAACCAAAATTTGAGGAAATAATGGCTGAAAATTTCCCAAATTTGACAAGAGACATAAACCTAAAGATTTAAGAAGCTAGTGACCCCCAAACCATAAACCCAAAGAAATCCACACCAAGGTACACCGTAGTCAAATTTATGAAAACTAAAACAAAGCAGAATGAGGGAAATGATCCTTGCCCATGGGGGAAAATGATTTGAATGACAGAAATTTCTCATCAAAAACCATGGAGGCCATGAGCAAGCATCACAGCATTTTTCAAGTGATGAAAGAAAAGAACTGTCAGCCCTGAATCCTCTATTCAGTGAAAACATCACTCAAAATAAAGGGAAAATTGTCTAGCTGTTCTAAAGCATCACACTTTAGCCTAATCTAATTTTCTAGGCATTTTAAAGCCACGTTTTAGCTGCTTTCTGATGGTCAAGACAGACAAAGTTATTTTATAAGCAAGCTGAATACAAAATAATGGAGATAATTTGTAAAACCAGTATGTTTTAACACGTATGCCTTGCACACTTTAAAGCATTCCTTTGTAATATTCAATCGCACTGCGTAATCCATAGTTTTGGAATTGTTTTGTTTCGTATTTGGCTCATAAGCAAATCTTTTTTTTAATTTGTTTGTTTCCATTTAGAACTTTTTTTCCTAGGGATTGCTTTAATTTCATTCATTTGAAGCTTTGCACTTGCTCTTTCTTTTCCTATATTTATTTCCTTTGTAGGTCACACAGTTTTCTGAGGCAGAACCAAGCGCAATTCTTGTATCTAGATAAGCATTTGATTTAAGTTATCTTTGAGCTGTTTAATAACTTTATGAACATTCTGTGCTATTCTATGGGAAACTCTTCTGAGTTTTTCATTTGCTTGTATTTTCTTTACCGATTTTGTGTCTTTTGGGTAAATACAGGACATTAAACATGGGATATTTTTATAAGACAATAAATTAAATACATTCCTCTTGATTTAACCATAAAAAAGTCAATAATACGAAAACGTCCTCCCCTTCTTCAAATACAACGTCTATTTGAAACAGCCACTTAATCAAAGATGATATATGGATGGGAAATAAGTACACAAGAAGATGCTCAACGTCATTCTTCATTAGGGAAATACAAATTAAAATCACAATGAGATATGACTGGTTACCTATCAGAATGATTAAAATTAAAAATACTGGCCATACCAAGTGTTGGCAAGAATTTGGAGCTATAGGAACTCTCACACAGTGCTAGTATAAAGAGGTATAGCCACTTTGGAAAAGAGTTTGGCAGTTTCTTAAAAACTTAGACATATACCTACTATGTAGTCTAATCATTCCACTCCTAGACACTTACCCAAGAGGAATGAAAACATATGTTCCTACAAAGAGTTTAGATGAATGTTCATAGACACTTTATTTGTAATAGTAAAAATCTGGAAACAACCCAAATGTACATCAACAGGTGAATGGATAAACAAATTGTGGGGTATCTATGCAATGGAATACTACTCAGCAATGAAGTATTAATACATGCAGCAACATGGACGAATCTCAAAATGATTTTGGTGAATAAAGAAGCCAGACAAAAAAGAGTACATATTATAAGATTCCATTTATATAAAATTCTGTGTAATCCAGAGTAATCTACAGTAACAGAAATCGGATCAGTGGTTGGCTAGGCGTGGTGAGGGGTGGGGAACAGTGCAGAGGGAGGGATTACAAAAGGGCATGAGAAAACTTTTGGGGTGATGGATATGTTTATTATCTCGATTGTGGGGATGGTTTCTCGGGCGTAGCCATATGTCAAAACTTATCAAATTGTACAGTTTAAATGTGTGCAGTTTATTATATCAATTATACCTCAATAAAGTCATTTAAAAAAACTTTCTCTCTAGGAAGATTGTGGTCTATAAGTCAGTCACACATTAATTAGCATTAATTAGTTATCTAAACTTTCTTATTCTGTGGGGATAAGATAACAAATAAAGGAAGATATATTTTGGTTCAGTAAAATAAAGATAATTCCAATAGGGAGAATTAAAAGTGAGATGAACTGCTGTTGTGTTGCCCATACTGCAAACATTTAAGAGAGGCTGCCAACTATTCCCTGGAAATGTGGGATTTATAAGTTGTAGAAAGAGTTTAACACTCTGCAGATCCCTTCAGAAGGTGGGATTCTGGGGGTCTCCAAATCTCTTTCTCATTTACAGCATGTTCCCTCTCTCTCCTCCTTTCTGCCTTTCTTCCTTTCTGAATTTTTCCTTTTCTTTCTCACTGGTGGCCTTTCTGTCCGGTGGGCTCAGGCTCCCCCTCCCAGGTGTTCTTGGTCCCTTGAGCAGGCTTTCTCTGAGTGTCATCTGTGTACTCCTTGCATTGGGAGGGATCCTGTTGACCCTGAAGATTCTGGGCCCCACTTCAGATCTGAGGAATCAGAATTTCTGGGGGAGTGGCCTTGGAACCTGTATTTAACAAGCTCACCTGATGGTTCCTGTGCATCTGGGGGTTGAGAAGCTCTTGCTCTATGGCCTTTGAAGTTGCTTTGATGCCCTCTTCAGAATCCCAACCTACTCCTCTGCCTTCTCTAGTTGCAGTTGCTTTTCCTCAAGTGCCACACTGGCATAAAGGTGTTCCGTGTTCCACTATCTTTCCTGCAGGTGTTCAGCATGTGACTGGTGGTTTCTAGGGTCTGCCACAGGGCCTAATAATTATTGGGAACCAAATATAACAGAAAAATGAGTTTGGAACTCTAAACAACCCTTAAAAAGCTTTTAAAAAAATCTTGGGCAGAGAAGCCATGAATGGTCTGGACCTGCCCATATAGTTATTGCTGAAATTACTGGAGCTGTTGAGTGTTTGGAAATCAAATCCCAGAAGCAAATTGGCTGTGCCAGTCAGCAGTAAAAGGATCTGGCCATGGGAGGTTTGATGGTAGGGACAAATGAGGACATGGGAAGAGGACCAGAGGCTTCAGGACTATATGAACTGAGTGGAAACATTTGGCCTTTGGGGCCAGAAGCACGCAAGGAGCAGCTGCTCCCTGTGATCTGGGCATTTGTGACTTGCTGGGCATTGGTGACTGGGGCTTGGCTTGGCTGACTGCCATCAAAACCACTCGTCGGAAGCGTGGATGCAGTTTGCTGGGAAGACGAGAGCGCCGGTCTGTCCGGCAGTCACACGGAGGGCTTTGCTGATCTCTGACACTGGATATTCCCCCTTGCCATGGTGCCAGGGACTAGGCCAGAGAGCACTCTGAGCCTGAGTCAGGGCCAGGAATGCCAGGCACAGCCAAGGAGGATGACTCTGTTACAAACTCCAGCCAATGAAGTGGAAAATAAATCAAAGCAAAGGAATCAAGCCAGTTCATGTAGGAAGTGTGCACTCACTCACCCCATGCATTGCTCTACCTCGGGCACCTCCCCAGAGCTAGCTGCCACTCCTGCAGCCACTCTGCCACTCCTGGGAGGCAGGATAGGGCAGAGGTTAAAGCCTCTCTCAGCGTTAGACAGGCCTGGGTTCAAGTCCTGGTTCTGCTATTTTACTTCCCAGCTGTGTGATGCTGGCAAACCCGATCTCTCTCTCAGTCTGCTTCTTGATCAGTAGATGACTAGAGTACCTAGTGTATGGAATTTGTGAAGGACTTTGAAAGCAGTAGTACTCCAACATGCTCAGCATAGTGCCTGCTTATGGTTGGCGTTTGATAAATGTTAGCTGTTATCATCATTATTATCACTAATCAGGAAGGGAAGATCTTCAATGGGATATTTGGCCAAAATTATAAAATCTATCTCTAATCTCTTCCTCTACAGATGGGCATGGATCTCTTATTAAGTATCTAAAATATCATCTTGTCTCCTAACTCCTCTCGGTGAGAAGTGTTTCTTCTCTGCATATCTTTTTTACAGAGAGAAAATTGGGAGAACTTTTAGAGAACTGACACGTTAGACACAGTCTTGAGCTCCATAGTGCTGACAGTCTGTCAGGGAAGAAAGAGGAAGAAAATAAGTAAATGTCACAACAGTGGAGGAGCATTTCAAAAGGGGAGTGTGGGGTGTAGTGATGGGGGAGGTGCAGGAGCTTAACACGCCTGTCCTTCCTGAGATGATGGCACCTCCAGTGCCCCCGGTGCCCCTCCATCTTCCCCTTTAAAAGCAACACCTAATAAGCCATTAATAAGTTGCAAAGAAAAGGTCTGTTATGAAGAAAAGGCTCTAAGTATATTTCTTTTAGTTTCTTGAAGTTTTGAGGTCTTGTTTTAGGAATTTTCCATAACTTGACAAATTTCAAACACTGCATAGAAGTCTGGCAAAGGACTGTAAAATGAAATGTGTGCTCACCACATTTAGAGGAATTATAAAGGCAGTTGTAATACAGTAAAAAGAGCCCTGGTCTTGGAGAGAGGAGCTGTGTGTTCCCTGGTTCCACTTACTGCATGACATCAGGCAAGTTACTAAAGCACTCTGAGCCTTAGTCCTCATCTGTAAAGTGGGGATGAGGACACCCCCCCCCCCCAGGTAGGGGAAGGACTACATGTGGTGGTACTGGAGACAGAAGTAAAATGATTAGCAAACAGATGAACATTGTTTATCTGGGAATCTAAAGCACAGAATCTTCTAAACAATAGAATGCTGAAAATAGCAAAGACTAGTTAAGGTTTAAAGGACTGACATTTAGAGTCCTTACTCTGTCTAAGTATGGTAGATAATTTATCTCATTTAATTCTCATAAATAACCTGTGAGATAAATACTCTTATTGTTCCATATTATAGGTAAGAAACCCGAGGCACAGAGAAGTGAAGTGACTTGTCCCATATCCCCAAACTAGCAAGTGTCAAAGCTTAGAGCACATCCTCTTTCTCAGTGTGCTATACTGCAGGTGCTCATATGTCTGATCTCATTTAAAGTGCACAACAGTCCTATGAAGACTGTATTATCATTTCCGTTCAGTATGTGAGGAAACTAAGGCACAGAGAGAATAAATAACTTTCTCAAGGTCACAAAGTTAATAAATTGGGGTTGGAATTCAAACCCAGGCAGCCTGACCCCTGGGCCATGCTGTCAACCATAATATTGATGGAATTGTTCTAAAATTATGTAAGAAATAATCACTCTTTTTCAAAATCATGGTATTGGAATGCCTGAAAAAGAGCTGGTATGGCACAGAGCACAGGGTAGTGGGGTGACCCGCTGGACTGTGATTGACCCAGGTGACGAGCCCTGGTGAGCAATGATGACCACATGGGCCCCTCTGAGCAAGGGTGGGGCCGACAGCGATGGAGATGACAGTGACATCATGGAAGCGGCACTGTAAAAACCAGCTGTGGCTGATGTGCAGCGACTACAAGCCTTGGTGGTGACCATCTGTTTTACAGCACTGAATTACATTTGTGCAAATATTTATCATCAATCCCCTGCCAAGTCCACATAATGGAAAAACAAACCAAAGGGAACCCTCCAGAGGATGTGCAGGCTAGATCAAGTGTCTTGCCAATTGTTGTGCTCTTTGGAATTAATGTATCTAAACGTCAGTAATTCCAGTAGGTCCAGGAAGCTGCAGTATCCGCTCCCCTGTCCTGAAATCCTTCCAGCTTGGGCCACCCGCTCTGTCCGTTTCCCCTTTCACCTGCAGGTGGCAGCACGAGTGCCGGTCGCTGTCGGGTGAGCGCGCTGGGGCTGGGAGCCGTGGAGGGAGTAGTTTGGAGAGACAGGACGAGAACCGGGTTAGGCACAGAAATAAGATCACATGAACTCCGACTTCGGATAGAACACGTCATCCGTTTAAATCCCTCCAGCCGAGCTCAACTTGAAACTCTGCCTGAGCGGGCCTCGTGGGCCCTGGGGACCCGCAGCACAGGGCGGGCCCCGGGCCGGGGCAGTGCGGGCGCAGCATCCTCCGCTGGGCTGCTGTGAGCAGGCGCCTGAGCAATCCTCTGCGTGGATATCGATCCCTTTGAGGCCGCACTGCCGCCGCCAGGGCCGGCCCTGCACGTTTCGTAAGCCCTTGCATAACCGCATCCCCGGCCGCCGAGGATCCGAGCCCGCCAACTGCCCTCCCACGTGCTCTCCCTCTCGGGACGGCGAGGCTGCCGCGCTGCAAGGCCGTGAGGGGCCTGCCGGTTCCGCCACGCTGGCTTCCCACTTACTGCAGCCTCCTGAAGGAACAGAGGACTCGGGCCTGGGTCTGCAGGCTTGGGACAGGAGGCTTTTTCCTTTAGACCAGTGTGTGTGTGTTATTTTGTCCCCCACCTTTTCTGTGCGGGGACCTGTCCTCAGTCTCGTTCTATGCCTTCTCTTCTCCCCTTAAAGGGATGCTAATCACATTCAAACCAAAAGACTAGAGACTTTACTGTGCCCTTCCTCAGGAATGCTTGCATTTGTAAGATGGGAAATGGATACAACTGCATGATATATAATGGCGTAATTTCAGACATGTGGATAGGCTCTTGGGGGAGATTGTTTTGGGCAGTGCATTTCTTTCTAGGATTCCTTAAATTACATGTCATAACTCACAGTCGGCTCATGCCTTACTTAAGACCCTTTGTGGCTGAGAGGCAAGTCGGACTTCCTGGCAAACCCTCTTCTCTTAGGTGAAGCACGGAGACGTGGCCTTACTAATCAGAGTAGCAACTTGGAGCCTCAAAACAGAAGAAGAATAAAACTCAGAAACTTCTTTAATCAACACCTATTCTCCAGGAATTGCGGTTACTTTTATTCAGCTACAGGTTTTGGAGACACTCATTACTCACATGGTCTCTCACAGGTAAATATTAATCCCTTGTGTTTATAATTATGAAAACTACCGCTGTGCACAATGTAGCTGGCGTCCATTGTCATCTACTGGTACTCCAAGACAAAGAATCATTAACTAAGTAGGTGGCACACTCCTCCTAGTTTATCTTTCTTCCCCTTCTCTCTGGCACCCCCACAAAAGCAGGTGTAATTATTCTCTAAAATTATTCTTTCCATTTTCCTTACCTGAATTCGACTGCCTTTCATCCAGCTCAGCCTTCTAGTGAAGATTTCTGCTTCTGCTCCTCCCCACCTCACCTTCTAAATCCTACCAACTCCTCCCTAGCTTGACCACCCAGGAAACTGTCTGTCTAGATTATACATTATGAAATTTGATTATAGTTGATTAAACACATTGTTAAATATTGCCCTGACTTGTTCTCAGTTTTCATTCTGAAAGTATAATCTTCTGAATTAGCCTGTGAACTTTGAGAGGGCAAGCACCATATTCATTAATCCTGGACTTAATAAGATATTTTAATAAGATGCTTAATACATATTTGTATAATAGACGAGTAGCAAGATGAAACTTTATTGATGAGGAACAGGAAGTGTCATTCACTCAATCTTTCCATTAAAGTTTCCTGAGTTTCAGCTTTGTGCCAGATCCTGTGCTGGATAATGTAGAGGATATTAAATATGAGGAAGACATTGTCCTGCTCTGATTTGTAGTAGATAAAGCATTCACACAGCTCACCAGAAGGCAGTGTAAATGCCTCCGAAGTGTTGGAAGCAAAGAGCCCTAAAGTTCAGAGGAGCAAGAAGAGAGCTCTTGTGGCTGGAGGTCAAAGAAAAGTTCACAGCGAAAGCAGAACCTGTGCAGTATCTTAGAGTCTAGGAGGGATTTCAGAAGGTGAAGATGATGTGTGAAAGTTATAGGTGGAGGGAACAGTAGTAATGAAAGTGGGGGGAGGGAAATAAGCCCTAAAACTTGTCTGGGGAAGCCAAGCAACTCAGTGTGAGCACAGTGATGTAATAAAAGTAACAATATCTGACGTGTAAGAACCTATTGCGTGCCTGATATGTTTACGTACTTGATCTCATTTTTCTTCACAATAACACATGAAGTAGGTGCTGCTAATACTCCCATTTTATGGATGGGGAAGCAGAGGCTCAGGGAACTTAGATCGTTTACCCAAAGCTATAGAAGTACTAGGTTGTGATCTCATTCTGGAGCCATGCCATTCCCCCGGCAAGATATGTGTTTGGGAAGAAGTGAGAACTAAGATTAGAGAGATTGTTTGGCAGGTCATATCAAATTGGGCCTTAAATGTTAAAACTCACTTTGGTAAGTAATGGGGAGCCAGTGAAGATATTTGAACAGGTAAGTCACACAGTTAAAGTCAAACTTTAGGAAGATCAATATGGTGGCAGAAAGTAAGATGACAATTGGAGAGAACAGAGACAGAAGAGGAGGAGGAAAGACCACGTAGGAGGTGAATGCAAGTGGGAGATAAAAATTCAAAGTCTGAATGGAACAGTGAGAATGCAAAGGAAGAAATTGTTGTGGGAGACATTTCAGGAGTAGATTCTTTAGGGCTTGTTGACTCGGTGAAGTGGAGGGTGAAGGAGAGTTGACAGAGACTCCAAGGCATCAGGCTGAATCCTGAGGAGATGGCAGCACCGTGGCCAGGCGTAGGGAGGCAGGCAGAGCTGGTTAAAGATGGCTCCCTTTGGTCGGTTAGTAGTGTTAGTGGGACTACACTGGACTGTATTTTGGTGGGCATGTACAGTAGACAGAGGAGATGCCAGGCTGGAACATTGGAAAGGGGTTAGACATGAAAGTATAAGATTTGGGAATCTTTCACAGTGAAGCCAAGGGAGAAAGCGGCTACCTAGGGAGAGAGAGTACAGAGATGGAAAGAAGGAACCTAGGTGGTACTTAGGGAGGAATGCTATTCAGGGAGCAGGAGGAAGATAGGTCACAAAAGGCGAAAGAACAACTAGTCAGAGAGGATGGAGCTTGAGAGGATATCACAGGAGCCAATGGAGGAACTTTCAGGGCAGAAGGGTGGCCAGCAGCATCAAGTGCTGCAGAAAGTCAAGGAGGAAGAGGACTGAACTGCTTTGGCAACTAAGGGGTCACTGGATCCAACACTAGGGGATGAGATAAACACATTATAGCACATGTATATGATGGAATATTCCACAGACATTAAAGCCAGGTTTTCAAAGAATGTGTAAGGATTTGGCAAAGTACTTGTCATATGTTAAGGAAAAAAAGAGAGAAAATGAGTGTGAGAGAGAATACAACTATATAGAGCATCATCCCAAGTTTATTTCTTCTGCATGCCTTTTAAAAATGAACAGAATATTGACATATACTGGAGTTTTTTCCTATGTTCTCTGCCAGGCTCTTGTGCTATTATTGAGTGAAGCAGGGTTATGGACGGAGCTGTAGAATTGGAAGGAGATTTGAAAGGCTGGCTTGTTTGGTATTAGAAAGGGCTTGGAACTACTGGAATGAAGGATCAGGGAAAATCAGGAAGAGGCAGGAAGGGGCAAGAGTGAAAGGATGCTGAGGAAGGCAGAACAGCCTGGGTAGGGCAGAGAGCTTGGGAGTGAGTCAGAGAAGGGAGACATCGCCTGGGTTAGCGAGCTCTGGAGGACACCGGTGGACGTAGAGGTCTTTTGCACTGGTGTTTGCCAGTCTCCAACAATGTGATTCTTTGTGCTGTTTATTTGAAAAACTAAGACAAAAAAATCTAAATTCATTTTAATGACTTTTGAATGTTGGATAGACGATTCCTTTTTAAGAAAAAAAAAAAGCAGATAAAATAGTTTAATGAACCTGATTCATCCATCACTCAATTATAGCGATTATTAGTGCATGGCCAATCTGTTTCACCAATACGCCTACCTACTTCCCATTACTTTGAAGCAGTCATTTTGTCTGTACATATTTCAGTCGGCATCTCTAAAATAAATTTTCTTTATGTAAATGTATACTTAAAAATATTGATTTCTTAGTGTTACCAAATAAATATTTAGGGTTTACAGATTCTTGATTGTCTTATACTTTTTTTTTTTACAGTTTATTTAAATTGGAATCCACACAAAGTTGACACATTGCAACTCATTACTCTAGCTCATGAATCTCTTTTAAATTACAGGTTCCCCTTTCATCTCTTTAGTCCCTTGATTTTTTTTTTTTCTTTTGAGACAGAGTCTCACTCTGTTGCCAAGGCTGGAGTGCAGTGGCACAATCATAGCTCACTGCAGCCTCCATCTCCTGGGCTCAAGTGATCCTCCTGCCTCAGCTTCCTGAGTAGCTGGTTCTACAGGCATACGCCACCACATCTGACTAATTTTTAAATTTTATTCTTGTGGAGGCGGGATCTTGCTATGTTGCCCAGGCTCGTCTTGAACTCCTGGCCTCAAGTAATCCTCCCACCTCAGCCTCCCAAAGCACTGGGATTACAGGCATGAGCCACCACACCCGACCCAATTTTTTTTTTTTTTTTTTTTTGCTGAAGAAATCCAGTGTCTGAATTTTGCTGATGATATTCCCATAATGGTACTATTTAACATGTTCTTCTGTCCCTGGTAGGTCCTATAAATTAGTAGTTTTTTCTCTGGTCAGATTGTGGGTAATTTTTATTTTCTTATTTATATCTTTTCATATTTTCTAAATTTTCCACTGCTCAGTCCTTACTTTTATATTCAGAACTTACAAAGTAAAAAGAAGTTTAAGATGACTTTAATAAAAGGATTTGTATAAAGGATGTCTTTAGAAATTAATCAATGATGGGACAACTGGTGAAATCCTAATAAAGTCTGTAGTTTAATAGTATTGTATCGATGTTAATTTTCTGGTTTTGATAAATGTACTATGATTATATAACATGTTAACAGTTGGGGAATCTGGGTAAAAGATGTATGGGAACTCTTTTCACAATTTTTTGCAACTTTTAAAAAAAGTCTGAATTTATTTCAAAATCACAAAGTTAGAAAAAAGAAAAAGGAATTTTAGTGGAGTGATAGAGATTGAAGCTAGACTATAAGGAGTTAAGAAACAAAGAGGAGAAAAAAAAGATAACTTGTTAGAAACATTTTGCCATTAAAAAAATGGAAAGAAATTTGGAAGTAGCTCAAAGGAGTAGTAAGATGAAGATTATTTTTAAATTTTTTTTTTTGAGGCTGGAGGACACCTGAGCTTGCAGGCAAAAAAGCCAGAGAAGTTTGAAGATATAGAAAGTAAATGAAATCATTTGTATAATTTAAAATGTTCTGTAATAAAAGTTTTTTCCTAAATAAATGAGATTATTAATGTTGTAATGGGGAATGGATCCAGAGCAGAGAGGGGTTTGCTGGACAAGGAAATAAAAACATCACCTCTTCCCTTGAAATAAGAGGAACCCAGGAAAGGACTGCTGTGGACAGAGAGAAGTTCTAAAGTGGAGAGAAACAGAGGTGAGGTTGTACTTTTTATTTCCCAGGAAAATTAAAGTGACATCCTCAGCAGATGGTGAGAGGCATGGGGATGGACCTGGAGACTCGTGAAGCCTAGAAAATTCTTTGCAAGGGCTGAGTGGGAAGCAACAGGAAGCCAACTCCAGATGGATTATCATGGAAGCTGGAAGGGCCCAGATGTGTTTGGGGAGTGGGAATACTTAGCAGGCCCCATGGCACAGTTGTGATACTTTTTCTAGCGAAACTTGGCAGCCCTACAGTGAACAGGTGGTGGGTGATCTACAGAGAGGGTTGGTGTTGGGAGAACTGGCAGGTAAAAGGGCCAAGGGGCCTAAGGATGTTAACAAGGGCAGCACTGAGTAGCTGGCCATGGGTCCAGGCTGAGCAGGAAAGTGAAGGAGGCCAAGAAAGTCCCTGTCCTTGGTCCCATGAGGTTATATCAGCCATCATGCCATTGACCTTGATATATTGGGTTCTTGAAAATTCTTTGTTTAGCAAAGGAGGATAGTTATTTCAGTACAGGCCAAGCCACAAAATGACAGAGTGTGAGTTTACTGTTTTTGTAGCTTGTTCCACCTCTTGCAGCTCCACCCTGTCTGGATGAGCCACCAGTGGGATGTTAATGGCTCCAAAGAAATAAGTCTCTCTTCTCTTCTGGGGCTGTACCCACTGTCTGAGATTCTTGGCTCCATTGCCTTCCTCAGGTTGGGAGAACGGGAATTGCTTCTCATAGAGATGATATCTTTTCTGTCCAGCATTTGGTTCTTTGATTTCTCAGATGGGTTCTGGGAACAAACTGGCCAATGCCTCAGAAAAGCTACCCCACACTCACTCTTCAGGAAGGTAAGCATCCTATAATGTTTAAACACATTTTTCACTCTGTGCCCACTGCTTCCAGCCCTCTCAGGAGAGTGGCTTTGAGGAATCGTTCCTTATGAGAAAGTGAAGAAGAGGTAACTTGAATCCAGGAATGTGTTTCCAAAAAAACTATGTTTTAGTTTCCTTTGACTGCCATAATAAAGTACCACAACCTGAGTGACTTAACAGAAGTTTATTGCCTCATAGTTCTGGAGGCTAGAAGTCTGAGGTCAAGGTGTTGACAGGGCCGGTTCCTTCTTTTGGCTGTGAGAGAAGGATCTGTTCTAGTCCTCTCTCCTTGGCTTTTAGACAGCTGTCTTCTCTACTTTTCTTGACATCATCTTCTCTCTTTGCGTGTCCATGCTTGTGTGTCCAAATTTCCCATTTTTATAAGGACACTAGTGGTATTAGATTAGGGCCCACCCTAGTGACCTCATTCTAACTTGACTAATTACATCTGCAATGACCTTATTTCCAAATAAGGTCACATTCTGAGGTACTGGGTGTTAGGACTTCAATGTATGAAATTTTGGGGACACACAATATAAGCTATAACAGATTGGCATAGTCTCTCCTATAAGCCTGCATAGCCATCTGTCTGGGGCATTGACATTGCTCCCTTGAATTCCTATCTCCCTTCCTTTAACCTCCAGCCCACCTTGCATATGCCTGTTAAATTCATCTTTCTAGAAGTTCCACTTTTATCATGATTCCTGATTACAAACTATCCATGGTTCTCCGTTGCCTAAGGAAGTGGTTCTAAAACTTACCAGTTCATTGGAATCATGTGGGAAGTTTAAAGAAACGTATGTTCCTGGGTTCTACTCTGATGTTCTGATTTATAAAATCTTGGCTGAGGTCTCTGACATTTTTAAAAACTCTCTAGATGATTTTAATTATCAGATCCACTGATTTAGAGAAGAGACTCAAGCTCTCCACAATCTGGTTGAAATTTACTCTGCAACTTCATTTTCTCTAGAATCCTCTGTGTACAAACATGCTGTGATGATCCTGCCCCAGTGTAATCTTCTTGTTGGACCACCTGAGTCACTCCTGTCCCCTCCCTCCAGCCTGCTGTGGCCCTTCTCTAGCCCACCTTTTCTTTGAAGTCTCCTTACATCCCAGTGTCACCTGCCACTTCTTCACCTCCTGTATCTTCCTGTCTATGTTACTCACAAGGTAGAGAACTCCACCTTCTGAAGTTTAATAGGTCACAGGAGGCCAGGGCTGGGAAGAACCTGGAGACCTTATGTGTCTCAAAGGCCCTCAGAGTTCAGAGGAGGAAACTGAGGCCCCTACATGATATGCTCAGGGTCACACAGTGGTACAGCCAGGAAACAGTTCAAGGTGTGACTCCAAACAATAGGATTGAATAACACCCTTGGACTTCTGTATCTCATCTTCCACTCCACACAGGCAGGCAATTGTCCACTCTGTCAGGGGACTGGGGCAAATGTCTTCTCCGCAGAGGCTGAACTGAAGAGGCTTGGGGGTTGAGGATGCAGAGTACACCAGAGGGCAGAGCAGAAGTGCCATATTGAAAAGAGTGGCATTAAGTAAAAGTCCACGTGGCAAGCAGGCTCCCCTCCCCCAGTACACTATTATCAGAAATACCTAAAACAAGAAACGGAATCAATTCTACCTGGAGAAACTGACCAGGCTAAGAGAAAATACTGACAGGATTAATCAACAAAATGGGTCCCCATCTAATCATCCTACAGCGAGGCAAGGCCCACTGATCAACAAGCCCCACTCAGGCACACTGAACTCTCAATCAGCCTTTTGGTTTCTCACTTTCACATGTGAGTCAATAGTCTTGGATCTCCAGAGACCAAAAGAAAGAAAGAAACAATAACAACAACAACAAAACCACAGGAAGCAAGGAAAGTCCTACAGTCCAGAGAGAAGCACAAAAAAGAAAAATAGGTTACATATACAGGATTTTTCAATAGCAACTTGGGAAATTAGAAGACCATAGAATAATACTTCCAATATACTGAGGAGAATATTTGCAACTATTTCGACTAGTTTTCAACTGGATTTTCTCACCAAGACAGTCTATCCATCAAGTGTGAGAATAGACCAATTTAGACATGCAAAATTCTTATCTCCCATGCTTTCTTAGGAAGATGCTAGAGGATGTGAGCCTCAAAACTGATTAAACCAAGAAAGAGGAAGATTGAGATCTAGGAAATACGGGATTAAACACAGGAGAGAAGGAGATTTGAGTCCATTTACATTCAGTGTTATTGATAAATAGGGACGTACTACTGTCATTTTGTTGCTTGTTTTCTGATTGTTTAGTAACTCCTGTCTTTCTTCCTTTCTTACTGTATACCAGTGATTTTCTCTGGTAGTATGTTTTAATTTATCGTTTTTTATTTTTAGTGAATCCTATTACAGGTTTTTGCATTGTGGTTATCATGAGGCTTACAAAAAACATCTTAGATATATAACACATTATTTTAAAGAGATGACAACTTAGATCACAAAGAAAAGAATGGAAAGAAATCAAGAAAAAAATGAAAGGAAATCACTGTACACTTTAACTCCTTCCCCCCCATGTTTTGATTTTGTTGTCTCAATTTACATATTTTCATATTGTCTATCTCTTAACAAGTTGCTGTAGCTATTATTATTTTTTGATAGATATGTCTTTTGGGCTTCACACTAGGATTATGAATAGATCGCATACCACAATTACAGTATTAGAGTATTCTGGGTTTGTCCATATACTTAATTTCGCCAGTGGGTTTTATACCTTCAAATATTTTCTTATTGCATGTTAGTGTTTATTTTTCAGATTGACGAACTCCCTTTAATGTTTCTTTTGAGACAGGTCTGGTGGTGGTGAATCCTCTCAGCTTTTACTTGTCTGGGAAAGACTTTATCTCTCCTTCATATTTGAAGTATAGCTTGGCTGGATGCAGTATTCTTGGATGGCAGATTTTTTTCTTTTAGCACTTTGAAAATGTCCTCCCACTCCCTCTTGGGCTATATGGTTTCTGTAGAGAAGTCTGTTGCCAGACACATTGGAGCTCCTGTATATATTATTTGCTTCTTTTCTCTTGCTGCTTTTAGGATCCTCTCTTTGGCCTTGACCTTTGAGAGTTTGATTATTTATGCCTTGGGGTATTCTTATTTGGGTCCAAACTGGTGTTCTCTGACCTTCCTGTACCTGGATATTTATCTCTTTCTTAAGTTTTGGAAAGTTTTATGTTTTTATTTCTTTGAACAAGCTTTCTACCTCTTGCTCTTTATCAACTCCCTCTTTGAACACCAGTAATTCCTGGATTTGGTCTTTTGAGGTAATTTTCTATGTCTTTAGGTGATCTTTGTTCCTTTTCATTCTTTTTTCCTCCTCTCCTCAAATGCTTGTCTTTTTGGCCACTGATTCTTTGCTCTGCTTGATCCATTCTACTATTGGGAGCCTCTAATGAATTCTTCAGTTTAGCAAATGTATTTCTCAGTTCCAAGATTTCAGTTTTTTTTAAATTATTTCAATCTCTTTGTTAAATTTCTCTGATTAATTTCTGAATTGCTTTTCTGTGTTATCTTGGAGATCACTGAGTTTCCTTAAAACTGCTATTTTTGAATTGTTTGTCAGAGAGTTCACATATAACCATCTTATTAGGGTCAGTTACTGGTTCCATGCTTTGTCCATTTGGGGAAGTAATAGCACTCTGTTGGCTGTTGTTTCTTATAGATGTATGTCTATTTCTTTGAGTTAAAGGAATAGTTACTTATTCAAGTGTTCTCTGACTGGATTGTATTTTTGTTGTTGTTGTTATTTTGAGACAAGGTCTTGCTCTGATGCCCAGGCTAGAGTGTAGTGGCATCATCATAACCCACTGCAACCTCAAACTCCTGGGCTCAAGTGATCCTCCTGCCTCAGCCTCCTGAGTAGCTGGAACTACAGGTGTGCATCATCACGCCTCACTAAATTTGTTTTTTTTTAAAGTTTTTGTAGAGATGGGGTCTTGCTATGTTGTTCAGGCTGGTCTTAAACTCCTGGCCTCAAGCAATCCTGCCTCAGCCTCCTAAAGTGCTAGGATTGCAGGCATGAGCCGCTGTGCCTGGCTTTGTTTTGGTTTTTATCAGATATGTTTTGCTTAGAGATTTGTTTAACTTACCTGTTCTTTTTTTTTCTTTTTTATTCTGCTGTGTTGCTGCCTCTTTTTGGCTGGATGGCATCATAAACCCAGGTTTGCCTCAGTTCTAGTAAACAATTGGAGGGCTGCCAGTCCCAAATGGGGGAGGTCTCAAAGGGGATATGCTGGTAGTATGGAAACGCTGGCTAGGGTTTTATGCCCAGGGGACCTAAGGATCAAACCTCCTACAGTGTTTTGTGCTCAACGGAGACTCTAATTTGATGTCTCCATCAGCCAGGAGCAGAGTTTCCAGGGCTGGAGATGGTAGTTCCACTTCCCCTCTTTGTCTCTCTCTATCTTCAGGGATATTTCTCCCTTCAGCCACTTCTGATTCTTCCTGTGGGTTGAGGCAGGGACAAGTCTCCTGCCAGGGAACCAAGAGGGTGGGGAAGCTGGTTGTCCACCTCAATCTCACTTTTTCCAGTGTAGAAACCATGAGTCGGGGGGAAATTTTCTGTGTATTTGGTGCCAGGAAGATAGACTGGGGGGGGGCGGTCACAGAAATGGAAGTCTGAGTCTCTTACCATCTGCTCAGAGTTTTTTCACTTCTCTGTGGCCCTGAGAACTGTCTCATCCTCATATTTGAATTTTGGGATATTGCTGATGATAATCTCAGCACTATATATTTGGTTTTGGTTTTCCCTGGGGGCAAGTGAAGCCAACTTGTTTCTACACCACCACTTTGGAACTGGAAGTCTCTACAATTTAAAATAGGGTGGTCTGCGTGTGGACTTTATTGGGAAGAAGACATGACAAAGACTAAATCTGAGCAAAGACTTGGCCCTAAAGTGTAAGCAGGCGTGGCATGTCTGTGGAACAGTTCAGGCCAGGGTGGTGAGAGGTATATGATAATTCTCTGTTTCATCTTTGCAACTTTTCCGTAAGTCTAAAATTATTCCAAAATAAAAATTTTATTTAAAAAACCCCTTTAAATCAAAAAAACAAAAATTGAATTAGCTTGTAAGATGCCGCCCTTTTCCTTCCCCCAACTCCCAGCCTTGTACTGTTCCTTGGGTTCTAGTAGTCGGTCATTACTTGCTAGGAGGATGTGGTTTACCTGTGGACCCAGGTGATCCTCAGATGGAAGGGAACAGGCCAGTGGGGAAGTTCCATAGATCACATCTGAGGAGTCTCCAGCTCGTGGATCCTTGGTGGGTGACACTCAGAAGCTGAAAAGCAGAAACCAGGACAGAGGCATTTATGCATAAAAATCATGAATGCATAATTCCCTTAAGTTTTTAAGAAAGCAGAGTACCAAAAACATCTTTGCAGGACTTCATGTCTTGCTTAATCTCTGTCTGTAGTGATCTGTAAAGTTAAAGAAATAGCTTCAAAGTGGAAATAACTCCAGATCCTTGATTCAATGGCTTTTTCCTCTTTTCAGAGCTTCCTAAAACTTTTTGGTGGGGGTGCCTGTTTAGGTGCTTCTGTTTTTGATGCTAAAATATTTCCTTATGTCAATGCTTTCATGTATACTTTTACATTCTTCAATGTATGAATTACTAAAAAGGTGTGTTAAAATGTTTTACACAATTACTTGTGTAGAGCTGTCAGGGTGGCAGTCTGCCCTCGGTTCTTTGTGTGCTCTCGGCTGAAGAATGACCAGACACACCAAAGCGTCAAGTCCAGACTATTATCTTGGAAAAATCACCAGTAGGGCCAATACAATGGAGTAACCCCAGGCAGGAAGCAATTTCACATTAGCAGCTTTTTACTGTAGAACAAAATGGGACTGTCTCTGAGAGTGGAGAGAGACAGACTGACTCACTCACTCGCTCTGAATTCTTGGATTGTTTCCTTTTATTAGCCCAGTCCAGGGGATGGCTCTTGGGAGGTGTGGGATGTTATCAAATGATCAACAGGTGTCCTCAAAATTCCATCTGTGTGTATATATATACAAGCTCCCTCTCTGAACGCCCACCTGGGGGGGGAGCGGTGGTGAACCACAATGCAGATTCGAGCTAATGGCGTAATAATTACCCTTAGGTCACTCTAGGTCACATTCTAAATCCTACCATGCCTGGGCTGGGGAATTCCCAGATCGATAAAGCATCCCCTCCTTCCCCATGTGTAGCAGTTGCTTGGGATAGGATTAAGGGTGGGGCAACACCAAAACGGAGTGCCCGCCCTTATCCTTCCTCCCAGGTGGGCAATTGCTCAAGACAGCACCAAAGCAGGGCCCTCTTGTCCCTAGAAGAGCCAGGGATCCTAACTGTCTACCTAACAGGGCTAGTAAACAAACAAACAAACAAATAAAAAACAAAAAAGAGAGAAAAGAATACGGTTAATTTCTGGTGCCGATGCTTGGAGACTGTCACCTCCTACTCCCTGGAGAGTCTTTTACGAGACTTGAGGAAATCCTTTTCTGTTCGTGCTTCTTCCACATATTCTACCTTGCTCCACAATTTCTCTTCCCCTCTGGTGCTTAAGGTTTTGGGAATAAAAGCTAGGAAGGAAAGTATTTTGCGTGCTATTTTTATTTTTTATCCCACAACACACCTCCTCTGAGGTAGAGCAGTCTCTCTTAAATTGCGGAGAAAGGAAAACAGAAAGAGAAAATGAGAAAGAAAAAAATGGACATCTTAGTATATTATTCAGCCACATTCACTTGACTCTTCTTGCATCCAGGTGTCTGTCTGGTGTATTTTCTGGGATGTTAGCAGTTAAGTGGTGATGAACATCTAGCACTCTGGAGTTTTTTGTTTTTTTTGTTTTTTTTTGTTTTTTTAAATATTTTTTGGGTTTTTTCCTTTTTTTTTTCTCTTTGTTTTTTTCTATTTTTTTGTTTTTTGTTTTTTCTGGAGTTTGTTTTGATTTTGTTTTCTTCATACATTTTTAAACGTTACATGAGAAATATGTATTTATTGCAGAAAAACTGAAAAAATACTGATAGACAAAATATTAAAATAAATTAAAAGTCACTTGTAATCTCAGAAATACTCACCCTAGTTCAACAGACCACCAACTACTCAATGCAAGAAGCCAACACATGGTCTCAGTGCAGTGGCTCATGCCTGTAATCCCAGCACTTTGGGAGGCCAAGGTGGGATGATCACTTGAGCTCAGGAGTTTAAGACCAGCCTGGGCAACATAGCAAGGCCCTGTTTCTAAAAAAAAAAAATAAAATTTAGCAGGGTGTGGTGGCACACACCTGTGGTCCCAGCACTTTAGGAGGTTGAGGCAGGAGGATTGCTTGAGCCCAGGAGTTTGAGGCTGCAGTGAGTATGATGATGCCACGGCACTCTAGCTCGGGTAATAGAGAGAGACCTTGTCTTAATTAAAAAAAAAAAAAAAGAAGAAAGAAAAAGAAACAACACAGGAAGAGAAACAGAAACAAGGGATGAAGCCCTGTAGTACGTGAACCTCTGGCTCTGGAAGCTTCTGAGACTCAGCTGCTTGCCCTTCTTGTGGCTTGGTGGTTTCGTGTTTTGCCCAACACATTAATTTTCTGTATTGGATAGCATCCTTTTGGTTGTAACATTTTGGTTGACAGAAACCCAACTCGAATTTATTTATACAAAAATAAATAGAAACAGGATGCTTGCTCAGATCACGTGAGATCATCTCAGCTCCAAGTGCTCTTGGGCATGTTACTTAACCTCACAGCCCCTGTTCCCTCATCGGGAAAACAGTACCCATGTTCTCCTGAGGTTTCTATGGGGATTAAATAAAATAAGGCATGAGCCTGGTATGTGGTGGTAATCACTTAATAAACTGTGCTAGGATCAGCAGTAACTGGGCTGCACCCGAGGAGTGGGGGAAGTTGTGTTGTTAGTGTTATTATTAGAGGAAGTTGGAAGGCAGGGAACAAGGGAGTGAGGCAGGACCTTTCTTTCTCACATGTGCACACCCCTGTGAAGTCCACCATGACCACTGCAAGAACTGCTGGTGTGGATAGTCGTACTGTTAATACCCTCTCCCACTATGGGCTTCCCAGGGAGCATGCATAGAAGGCCCTATTTCTTGACTAATGGGCAGAATCCAAGAGAACCTTGAACTTCATCAGTAATGAAGGGAGATTTTGCCACAGATCATCTGAGAGAGCCGAGAGCTCTGTAGTTTGAGACGGTGGTTTGAGGCTTGCTAGGACACAGAAATTCATCTAAAACACCTCTGAGATTTGAGGGCTGTTCGTTTTACAACGAGGGTATAATTGCACATTGTATTTATGTCCAACGTCTATCTTTTCGTCTTTTTTTTTCCAAATCAAATCTATTTTGAGGGGGGTATTTAGGGTCTAGTTAAAATAGGTAATGAAAAACCAATCAAAGTCCCGTAAAAAATCTCTTTGGAAATGAATACCTTCATCTCTAGTTTGTAGATCTTCAGCCACTCTTACTAAATGTTCAAAGGTTCTTTTTTTTTGAGATTAGTGTGCAGACATTTATTAGGGGGCATTCTTGAGAGCAATACCTGGTTGGGGGAGGAAAAGAAGAAAGGAGGATTGGACAGAGGGAGAACTTGGCTGTGATTTTGTCACAATGCCCTCAACTGACCCCATAGAGAGTGAGGAAGCTGGATTTGACTTTCAGAGTTGTCCAGAGTTGGGGTAAGAGGGCCAGGCCTTTAAACACCCCTAACCCCAAAGGATGGATGTTAGATGTGGTGTTTAAATGATCTTGATGGAATGGTTATAGAAACACATCTGAGATGTAGTATATTTTGTTCTGCAGAATCAAGTCTGTGTTGCTTCACCCAGAACTTGTGATGAACTAACATGTACGAATAATCAGATCTGGCTTGAGATGGCCTAGTTTGAAAATATGCACAGGCTCAAAAGGGACATGCTGTTTCTTATCAAGTCGTAGGTTAGGTGAGGCCAGTTTAAGGCTATTGCTCTTCCTGAGCACCAGGTCTGTAGCCCAGGTAAAGCTGTCACCCTGTGATTGGTGGAGGCTGGGTTTTGGACTTGGGATCCAAGCAAACAGGTTTTTCCTAAGTATGATTAACTGAGTCACAAACTATCGCACCCCACACAACCCGTTTGTGTTTTTTCCTACCAAAATAAAACTCCATTAAAACTGAACAGCAATTAAATGATTTCTAATCTCCACCATACATGCAATGGAGAGCAAGATTTAAAGAGATAGACACATGTCTTAGTTTTTTTCGCATTGATCTGCTTCAGTAGCTGGGAATCTTTTTAAAATCTGACTCCAGGTCTTTCTTTGTGTTTGAGAAAAACACTCAGCCTGCATCTTCTGTCGCTTCTCTCCGTCCCAGTTGCAGCTTCAGAAACCCTGATCAGTGCCATCAAAGTTGTAATTTAAAGCTTTTGGGAGGCCCAGGGTTGCTCTGTGCTAGACAGTTATCAGTCCTCATTATCAAACCAGTCATCCACTTTGTTGCTCTATATAATAGAGAAAGCAGTTTCCTGCTCCTGGTGACTTGGCAAAACACTGAACAAGAGGGAGAGATTATGGCCATGGCAGGTGTGCACAGCAGGGTCCTTCCCAAACCCCCTCTGCTCTGGGCCTTTTCTAATAAGAAAGAGTCACTGGTTTCTCTTTTCAAAGGAGCTGGTCTGCTTTGCCTCATCACGGGGTAGACAGCAGCTCAATGAATGATTTGACTCCATCAGAATGCAGCTCTTCCTGCTCTGGAACATTTCCAGACCACTTCTACCCCAGCCATTAATTTCTTGAAATTAATTTTCACTTTTATCTAAGAAGCACATGCATAGCTGTAAAAGTCAAACAATGCCAAAAGGCTTCGAAGGAAAAACAGCTGTCTCCTGTCTAATCTACTCTTTTTAGTTTTTTTTTTCCTTTACTATTTATCTCTATTTTTTCTATGTGACATGTGTATATCGTTGGTTTGAGTCATCAATTTTAGACTTTATCTTTTGGTTTTCTTATGGATTAAAGGAGATATAACTTTCTGTACCTCACCTCTACTTCCTGCCCCTCTTTCTGCCTATATAGCTATACTGTGTCATTGTTTTGGTTAAATCCGATCTCAGTATTTATATTATTATGACTGTGTAAATATTGTTCATTGCAGAGCCAAAGAGTGTATTATAATTATGCTTTATTTTTATAAACTTTTGGATAGCCCTAGTGTTAATAATTGCCTTTCCCCCTGATTTGTTTAAATTACTTGGTTCCCTTGGGTAGCCTCTTAACATGATTATTCACATAATTAAGTGTATCAGATCACTTACCAGATAACTTTCCTGCCTCCATCCACTTGCTCCAAGCCAGCTTGCTGCTCTCGGACTAGCTGCGCAGCGTGGCTCTGGGACTTCCCTTCATCCTCCTGGATATCCTCTTTGACTCTTGCCTGTCTGATCCTGTTTCCTGGACCCCAAGTCTTTCTCTTCTTTGACTTATTGACTCTCTCATTTTCTTGGATCACATTCTCAAATAGCTTCCTGAGAAAGAGTGCATGGGAGAAAAGTTTTTTGAGAACTTTCAAGCCTATATTTGCTTTATCCTCACACTAGATTGATAATTTGGCTGGGTATAGAATTTTAGGTTGAAAACAATTTTTCCCTCTTGGAATTTGGAAAGCAGTCTTCCATATTTTCCAGCTCTCTATATCAGAGCTATGAAGTGGCCATACATATCATTATTTTGATTTAATCTTCTTTTTTCCTCTTTAGAAATTCATCCCTGGTGTTCTGAAGTGTCATCATGATTTACGTTGTATTCTCTGTCTGGCACTTGATGGGCCCTTTAATCTAGAGACTCATATCTTTTTGTTTGAAGAATTTTTCTTGAATTATTTGCTTAATAAGTTTCTTCCCTCTCAATATTTTTTTTCTCTTTCTAGAATTCTTATTAATTGGACATTGGACTCCCTGAATTGATCCTTAAATTTTCCAGTTCATTCTTTCCTATTGTTTACCTCTTTCTTATTTTGTTCTGCTTCCTGGAATACTTCCTTGAATTTATCTTCCACCCTTCCTATTGATTTTTTTTCAGCTGTGGCCATCATATATTTAATTTCCAAGTGCTCTTCAAGGTGTCCTGCTTCTCTTCCTCCTTCTCCTTCTTCTATAGCATGCTCTTCTAGCTATTATCTTTCCCAATATTACATACAGTTTTCCCCTAAAGTTGTTTTTCTTCTTGTTCTTTTATCTCCAAGTCCTCTTTTCCTGTCTGTTTGTTCTGGCCTTTGTCTTTCATTGGGGGGGGGCTTTTTCAAATGTCTATAGGTCTTTAGCTATTTATTAATATTGGAGTCAGTCACTAAGAAGCTGATGGGGGCTCTGAGTGCAGGTGCAGGGCTTGCTTCTGGGGATCTTCACTATGGTACAGTAGTTCTGATAGGGGCAGTTCCTGGGCATTTGGGAAAGTTGTGAGGATCTTTAGTTGTCACAGTTATCTGGGGACCTACTAGAATATAGTATTTGGGGGCCAGGAATGCTTGCTGACTTGCAGACCTGTCCCATACAACAAAGATTGTCCTGTGTCTAGGGTTCCCACATAAAATACAGAACACTCAGTTAAAATCGAATTTCAGATAAACAAATGTATTTTTTGTATTAATATGTCTCCAATATTGTATGTTTATTGGTTAAATCTGGTGACCCTATCTGTATCCTACTGTACTTTCAATGTCCTACTGGATAGTTATGTAGGTGAAAAGCTGTGTTTATAATTATTTGATCCATGATATCAGCTCTGCTTTATATACAAATACAAATAACTTTTTCACACGGGTTTAACATACCCTGTGATTTTAAAAAATGCAACTATCATGTAAATTGCAAGGAGACTGGACTTTGTTGTGTTTAGAACTTAAACAAGGGTTATCATCATTTAGAAAAACACATCACTGGCAACTGCACTGCTTGTGATCAAATACACTGATATCTGTCTACAATTGTCCCTGTTACTCAGGGGGCTTCAAATACACCAATTTAGACCTTATTTCAAGATGGCAAATATAAGAAACATGACAAAATAAAATGAAAAAAGGAATCAACAATATTCAGTTGAATATGATATAAGTTCTCTTAAATTTGAACTTATTCATTGTAAAAAGATGTAGGCGTCTAACTATTTCATTCTGTCTTCCAGGGTATGCAACCCATGTGCCCACATGGTGAAACCATATTGTATCATAAATTACTTTCCTTTTTTTCTCCTTTGTAAGGACATTATAATTTCTTAAAATTATGTGTTGGTTGATTATTTTAACTATGAATTTTATTTCAGATAGTAAAGGAGACATTTCAAAATATTTACTTTTTAAAAAAAGGTTGAAGGTACCTATAACATGGTCAAATCTCAAAATAATTATGCTGAGTGAAGGAAGCCAGATAAAGAGAGTAAATACTATATGATTCCATTTCTATAAAATTCTTGAAAATGCAAACTAATCTATAGTGACAGAAAAGATCAGTGATTGCCTGGGAATGGGGGCTAGGACAGGGAATGGCAAGGAGCACAAGGAAACTTTTGGGGGATGGACTTGTTTTTCAATCTTGATTGTGGTGATGGTTTCATAAGTGCATGCATATGTCACTTGTACAATTGTTTCCAAATTGTACACTTTAAATATGCATATTCCAGTGTATGTCAATTATACCTCAATAAAGCTGTTAAAAAGCAAAAAAAGGTGTTGAGTCTAATACAGTTGAGGCCAACTGCTATAGGGCAATTGTGCAATGATGGGATATTTGCACTGAGGCACGTCCAAATGTCAGTATCTGTAGGATCTGTGACTATTTCTCCTAGTGTGATTCAGTTCTCCAGATTAAGATCCTCTAACCCCCTTCCTGGGGGATGTGAACCTGATCGCCAGCATTCTTGGAACTAAGCAGGGGAAGGGGAGGGGGTCTCACCATTCAGTGTGCAGACTTTTACTTACTCCTCTATTTTCAAGCCATGTCCTCACTCATTGTCCCCTCTGCCTGCTATCCCCAGGCCAGTGCCTCTCTCACTGCTGTTAATATTTACAGGTACCCCTCCCCCTGGAATATAGGCTTTACACATGTTTGAATAGGGCAATCATAAGAATAGAAGAATTCTTTGCAATCATTTATTTAGATGAAGTTTTGGGTGATAGAATCTGTTGGTTATTAAGTGAAAGCAGGACAGACATTTGGGGTAGGAGATGGCATTTTAACTTTTTGTGGAAGTTGCTAATAAGATAACCCATTCCTCCTCTGACAATCCCTTGCTGCCACTGCCAGAGACAACACCAGGTAGGTGGTGGCAATTCAGATATTCTCCCACCAGGATGTCAGCAACCACAGGGCAGGGGCCCAGGATGGAGTCAGGTCACCCAGAGCCTAGCTTGCTGGTGAGGCTTTGAGGTCTTTATAGAAAGCCTCAGGACCGAGATTATGACGAGGACTGCGGGTGTCCCGGGGTCAGCCTGAAGGCAGCATTTTCTGGGTGCTTCCGGCAGGAACTCCCCATCTTTGGGAAGGCAGCGGTGCTCCTGCCACTGGCATAGCAGCTGGCACTTGTTGCACATGTACTCTGTACCAGGCACTGTGCTAAGCCCTTCTCATAAATTATATCAATGATTTCACAACTACCCCATTGTTTTTATCTCCATTTCACCGATGAGGCGACTGAGACTCAAATGACAGCTAAGCTAACATGCCCCAAAGCCACTGGGCTAAGAAGCGTGTGAGACAGAACCACATCCATGCAGACAGACTCCAGAACGGGGGATTCGACCTGAATGCAAATACTATTCCCTCAAGAACTCCAGCTATCAGAATTTTAAGTAGAACTTGGAGATTATGGGAAAACTCCTTTGGGGCCATTCTTGCTGGGTTGTGTGAGGACTGCAGGTGCACACAGGCCACAGTGAAGTGGGGCGCCACGTAGCTTCCTGCCTGAAATCCAGAGGGCACTCTTCTCAATAGATCATCATGTCTACCACTTCATGGACTTGCTGTCAGGAGCCACAGGTTCAAGTCCCCCACTCTGCTACTATCTCACTGCATGACCTTGAGTGGTTGCTAACCCCTCACTAGACATTGGGCCTCAGTGTTCTCAGCTGAAAGAATCAACTGCTTAAAGTTCTCTCAGCTCTAAAATATTAGGATTCCATGTGTAACCTCTCCCAGGAGTATTTGCATCCATGGGATGAAAAATCTTTTGCTGCTGTCTGAGAGAAGTATTTTTGCAGGTCAGAGGTCTTCTCCCAATACCCTGAACTTGTCCATCCTGAGAAGCTGTCTACCTAAGGGTAGCCCCTCCTGTGCCAGGTTGTGGCAGCAGAGGGGTTAAAGAGCATGCCTTGCCCTGCTCCCGGCAGAGGGGTTGGAGGACTTAATCACGTTTCAGCTCTGCTAGCTGCTGTGACTCACTGTTGCACTGCAATTATGTAAGCACGCAGGGACAGGTGGCATGACCTATACGCTGGCAGCTGCAGGCCTTTCCCGCCCAAGTCACTACTATTTTTTTTATCCTTCTTTTGTATACAAGCTTCTCTGAGTTCATCTTTGGAATGGAAATGGAAGCATTATTGGAGAATAGGCAGAGCAGAAATTATCCTTCAGTTGGGGACAACTCAGTCCTTTAAGAGAAGCTGAAATTAGACTGTGGAATCCGTAAGCCTTGAGCCTGTGTCCTGGCCAAGCCCTGGTTTGGGCCCTCCCCCTTCCCTCCCACCTGTGCGCTCCACCTCCCCCCACCTCCAGCAGGAATCTCAGGCAGGAAAAGTGAGGCTCAGAGGAGGCACTGTCCCTGTGGACATGCGATAAGCGTGTGGTGGGTAGGGGCAGGAAGAGGAGTGCCAGGATCCTGCAGCTAGAGCAATGTCTTCCACTATGCTTCTGTGGGGGAAAGGATAGTAAGCTATTTCTCAGATTCCTCCAATCAGTCATTCCAAGGGAAAGCCAGAGCTTAGAGTTTAGCTTTCTCCCCATCTCCATGGCCAACGGGTCTGTTCTTCCTCCTCTGGGTTTATCAGTCCTTTCCTGCTTCCTCCCGGCGTCCCTCCCTTCACCTGTCTGAAGCTCACCTTCCCACTTGTGTTCACATTCACTCCCTAAAAATTACAAAACAAAACAAGCAAATAAAAGCTTCCTCCCCTCACTTAACCCACCATTCTTTCTTTCTCCCCTCTTGCAAATTTCCTGAATGTGTCTGTCCGTCCTTGCTGCCTCCACTTCCTCACCTCCCACTTGTGTTTGATTCAACAGGGCAATGAGCCGTCCTTGTGATCCCCGTGACCTTCTCATCACTCAGTCCCAAGGCCTGTTTTTAGTCCTCATCCAATTTAACCTCTTGGCAACATGTGACATGCTGCCAGCTGCTCCCTCTTCTAACACTCTCTCCTCTTGGCTTCTGTGACTCTCTCTTTACTATTCTGTCTACTTCTTTCATTCCCCGCTGCTCAATCTGTCTTGCCTGACCTGCGTGCCACCCGTGTGGGTGCGGACCCATGTGTTAATATCTGTAGGTAGGCAGGTATTTATTCCCTCTCTCCTTCCCAAGAGGATTTAAATAGGCGGCAGAAACATACGCTACACTAGGGTAATAAAACAGGGGATGAGATGAAAATGGTGGGATATTGGAGAAAATTGTAGCCATAATGAATGAAGAATGCAAAACATTATTCCAGAGCACACTAAAAATCATTAGTCCACCCCACAAACCTGGTCCTATGACTCTCCCACCAAAAAGCCCTCACTGAGGATGCATCTTTGCCCACCCCTTTATTTAGCCCTTCCCAGTCTAATCCCGATCGGCTTTTCCAGCTCACTTCCTATTTCTGGCCCTTGGTACAACCTGATCTTTCTTCTTAGAATATTCTCCTGTCCTCTTTCCTCTTCCTGGTATTGCCCACTTGATGAATAACTACTCAGTTTTTAAGACAGCTTCTACATCATCTCTTCTGTGAGGACTTCCCAGCTCCCCTGTGATCGATCATTACCCCTTTATGGCAGCAAATAACTAAATGTCTATAAACCTCAGTTTCTGCATCAGGACAATGGGAATGATAATACAACCCTACTTGGTCGTGAGGATCAAATGAGACACATATGCAAAGTGCTTAATACAGCTTCTGGCTTATTGCAAGTATTTACTGGACGTTGACAACGAACTGTTTTACTTCCTTATAAATGGACAGAATGATGGCCAAGAAGACTAAGATATTTTCCCAAGTTAATTAAGATCCAATGATAATGCTTAGACTAAGCCCCTGCTTCCTCTAGCCTAGGCTGTTCTCTCCCTGCCCAAACAGTCTCTCAAATGTTGCTCTTCCTCAATCCCTGGCTGTTTCCCTCTGGAAAATCCTTCCTACCCTGAAGGTTGATCCCCTCAAGTTTAGATACTACTAGCTTATGTAACTTTATTGGCACACTTGTGAGTACAGGTGCTGTTCTTCACTGCCTTCAGCTCTAATCCTGTTGCCTCAATCTTACTGAGGTCATTGTCTGTGTAATTCACTGCTAAAACAGTCTGGTCTCAGCCTGCACCAGGATTGTCAAATGGATTCAGAGGTCAGGGAGAAGGTGTCCCAGGGCCAGTAGCCAGAGCGTATAGGGGCCACCACACTCAGCCAAGGCGTTTGCTGGCCCTTGATGCCAGGAGAGCCTGGGTGACCTGAAGTCTGGTTCTCAGGGGCAACAAACTGTCATAGCAGCCATTGGTGGGTTCCTGAGGGCCACCTTTTCATCAGCCTTCTGCCCACTGGAGCTCGGCAGTGCATGCATGTGGGTGTGGGCCTGTGTGTGTCTGTGTGTGTGCAAATCTCCTCTTTGATGGATTCAGGGCCTTTGTGCCATTTTTCAAGATGTCACTTGTCAGCCAAGAACCATCCTTGAACTGGAGTCAGAGGCCCAGTGTCATAGTCACTCAGCAACATGTCTTTAACCAGGGGCTGGGGGAATCTCATAATATACCAAGACTAAGACAGAGCTGGTATTACCCAAAGTGAGAAAAGAAGAGGTTGAAGAAGGCCAAATAGCTTGCACAAAGTCGCACAGCTTGTCAGTGGTGTTTGTACGACAGCCCAGGCCTGTCTGACCCGGAGCATAGGTTTTTTCGTCTATGCCAGAGAGGGCAGCCTGGAGAGGCGGCACAAGCTGGCTGCTTGCAGCTGGGTCTCGTCTGGTTCACATGATGTTTTAAAAAAATTCAAGAATTGCTAAAATTGAAAATCAGGATACCATATATTAAAGGTCAGTATTTTGGGCTTCTGTTGAAAAACGGGAAGATTCTGTTGAGAAATGGGAAGACAGGGCTGCATCTCCTTGGCCACCTTTGGCCAGTTGCCCCTCCCTTGGGGGCACATACTGCCCATTCTACCTGCTCCCCTCATCCTGGTCACCTGCATTTGTGGGCACCTTCCCTGAGTACCCGATCTACTGTGTCCAGCCACATGGGAGCTAAGTCATGCTCAACAAACTTACCAGCAATTAAATTTCTGAAGTGTGACACTGCAAACTGATCCAATTTTGTGTCACAAATGGACTGCCAAAAGATGTGAGGTTTTTGTACACATTGGGTGTACATATTGGTGGTATTTCAGATGAGGCTATGAGAGCATACCCTCTAAATGGGATCAATTGTTCCATGCTAGGCATTGTTCTAAGTGTTTTAACTGCCACAAATATCTCACACATGAGGTAGCTACTAATACCCCCATTTCATGCAGGCATAACAGGCACAGAAAGGTGCAATAACTTGCTCTGTGTCACACAGCCAGGAGATGGTAGGACTGGGATGGGAACCCAGGCAGTCAGGCTCCAGAGAACATACTTCTATACACCCTGCTATACCACCTGACTGCATAAGACTTCTCTGAGTCTGTCCTCTCATTTGTGAAGGGCCTGCCAGTAATCCCTGCCTCCTAGGGAGCAAGTGAGAGAATG
Organism: Daubentonia madagascariensis; assembly: GCA_023783475.1. Classification (NCBI taxonomy): domain Eukaryota; kingdom Metazoa; phylum Chordata; class Mammalia; order Primates; family Daubentoniidae; genus Daubentonia; species Daubentonia madagascariensis. Next base: position 799,404 of record JAKFHU010000633.1, read on the forward strand.
CACGTGAAAGCACTTGGCGAATTGCAATATGCTCCATAAATGTTAGTTGTTACTGGTAATTGTTATAACCTGCAGGTCAGGATTCTAGCTGCAGGCCTGTGGCTGAGGCTATCCAGCTTGTCAGCCTCTTTCTAGCTATGCTCTGGGGCTGCAAGACAGGGAGGGGGGTGTTATTAGCACTGATTCTTGAAATTCCAACATGGTGTGAACAAGGAATCAATTATAGGCTACACTGCAGGTGGCAGCTGAGGTGTGGGGGCTGGTTTTCAACAGCACAAAGACGAGTTTATTCTAGTACTACTTCCTCCACCATTAAGTCAAGCCCACCCAGAGTCCCTGCTCCTCGATGGGAGGTCTAGGCTTGCCCATTGCTGGGGAGAACAGGTGGGTTCACACATCCTCTCCTTGAGCACTTCCCAGGGCATCCATGGGCAGGCGTGCAGTTTGTGGACTGCACACAGATGCCAACCAAGTGAGCATGGAAATCCAGCTCAGGCTCTGTTCACAAATTGTGTGCCCAGGTGCGGGCTGCAGGAGGAAGAAGAGACCTTCTCTTCCTACAAAGGTGCTGTGTGTGCCTCTGGTGTGTCTGCTCACTTGGTCTGCCCAAAGGGGGCTCCATTTTCAGTTCATACAAAGGCTCCACATGGGCTAGCAGAGGCCCTGGTCATGCACCCTAAAGAGGCAGATGGCAGATTCCTTGCTGCCCAGGAACACCACCCCAACCCCTAGCTTCCCATTCTCCCCAGCTGGGCCTAGGATCTCCTCCCTGCAGGCTCACAGGCCTCTGTCCAGTCCATGTTCTCCATGACTTTGTGCCATTTGTTCCCTTATCCCTCACCTGATCCAAGACAAGGTGGCCCAAGGCCAGCTCCTAAGGTCCAAGGCGTGAGCCCCATTTGCTTCCCCTTTGGCTTCTGTCCTGGGTTCCTCTTCTGGTAACCTCCTAGGACCCCCGCCTCACTGCCTATACCTACCACTTCCCCAGCTGCAGACTGGAGAATTCTCCTATATCCTGGAGTAAAGCTGCAGCTTCCTGGATGTGGATAACCTGCCTGACCAGACTTCCAAAGTGACACTCTGGTGCTACTGCTTGCCACCACTCCTCCACCCACATGTACGCCTAACCAGCTTTGCCCCAACTGTTCACTGTTTGTTTCCACCAGGGTTGGAGATTGTTCATGACTGTGACACCCAGACTCACCTGCTGGGCTGAGCATGTGGGATCAGGTTGGGTCAGCAGGTCACTGTCCTTAGTACCCCTCCCACCCCAGGGGTGAAATTGGGCTGCTTCAGACCCTCCTGTCTTGTGACTGGACTGTCTTGTGATTAAATAAACCATTGTGCTCAGAAAAGTCCGGAGTGATGACACAATGAACGTGGTTCTTTACCTGTGTCTGCCCCAGTACCCCAAGGAATATATACACATGGTGCAGAACACAGAAGGTGCTCCATACATAGTTACTGAACCTTTTTGGCTGTCACTACCAGAGCCATTTTTATCCGGAAGTTGATTCAGATTTTCTGCAGGTCAGGTGGTGGTAGTTGGAGGGATTTTAAAAATCCCCCTCTCCCTACCGAGATGCACATATGTCCTCTTAGAGGCGTCACCTCTTGGAGTCACTGAAGAGTTTCTTTGTTGGCATTAGCTCAGACGTGACAAGCTCTAGATATGAGGGAAGGGTAGGCTCCTCTATTTCTGACTTGCTTTCTGTACTATCTCTAGTGACTGCTTTTATTCCTATCAGCTTGACTACCTGCCTTTCCTCAGCAGATGGTTTTGAGGGATGGAGGGGGGTGTACCCCAAGCCTGGCCTGGCTCTGAAGCCTCTAAGATTGAGCTGACCTGGGTTGGACACTGAGCATCACTTTCCCTGCCCGTCGGACAGGCTGGCTGGTGGTCCCCAGGCCTATGCTCCTCTGGAAGGTGCCCCATTCCTCCCTAACAGAGGTTCAGGGAGGCCACCTGAGAGGCGCTGACACCCCTCTGCAGCCCAGGAGTGCCAGGTGCCAGTCCTGGAACACAAAGTCAAGCTTGGGGTTGTTGGGGTATCAGCTCTAACACTCCTAGGTCCTCCCCTTACCCAGAGGGCAGACAGGAACAGGACTCCTTATCCCTGTTAATACACTGGTCTGGAAGTGACAGGGCACTTCAGAGTGTCAAGCCAGAAATCCTACTCCCCGGCGCCCCTCCTCTCCAAGTCTTTGGAGGAGCGACTGGACTCGTGGGAGGGGCTTCCCGGGCTGTCGGGCTCCCTAGGGTGACCTCAGCGGTCAGGGCCTGTGCAAGTCTCCCCAGCTCCCGCCCACATCCGCGCCTCACCAGCCTGGCGGGGCCCTGACTCATCCCCATGCCATTGGGCAACCGGCTTTTGGAGACCGACCTTGGGAAGAGCAGCGTGAGGCCAGCGCGAGCTCGCTGGGAACAGCATCCGCAGCGGTCACGCTGGGCCTCAGCGACGGCGTTTGCCCACAGCCGGAGACATCGGACTGTGCTGTCTTTGTCCCTTACCCCGTTCCCCCTCCCACTCTCTGGAGCCCACAGCCGGCCGGTATGCCGCTGCCTCTCACTCCCCAGCGGTCACATCTTCTACCCAGGTGTCCCCACGTAGGCCAGGGCTCGGTGCTGAACGCCATCCGTTCACTTCTCTCCTCGGCTCCCCCACTAGACCGCCTCCTCCGTGCGTCCCGACATGTCCTAGTGCCTCCCTCCGCGTCCCCGCACTTCACTCTCGGGTTGTTTCTTCCGGCCCCACCTCGCGCGAACAACCGTTTTGGCATACTGATTTATTTCCTCTCAGGTAGCTGTTAGGTTGGAGAGGCACTGATAAAAGTAGGTCACCCTACTTGGAGAAGAAAATCATTGTGGTATATTATCTTTCCCAGTAGCATCTGCATCCCCTAACGGCAAGAAGAACTGAAAAAGTCTGCAGTGGGAGGATTCCAGACGTCAGCCATAGGCCAATGGGAGAAATTTTGCACTTAGAGGAGTCTTGCTGTTCACTACCAAATGATGCTGTGTAGCAAGGGACCCGGATTGCCTATGAGTGACTCTTCCTTCCCTCCCCTTGGTCCCCATCTCTCCCGGCTTCTAAAACCCCGAGTAGTGGCAATGCATGTTTTAAAACGGGGTCCTATTGAAATACTGGCCCATGTGTTTGAGGTCTGGTAAAATTTTCAGTGTGTGTCTCCATTTATTGAAATTGGTGTATCTTGGACTCTGCCTTTTCAGTTCGGGGTCCTTAGTCTGATTTTTTTTTTTTCTTTTTTTGGCAGATTGTGGTTGAGAAAGAGAAAAGACAGGGAAAGGCAACAACTTTCAGTAGCCATAATAATAACATTTTAACTTGAAACTGACCAAGAAAGAGCTAGAAAACACCTTATATGAATGCTTATACCACGTCTCAGAGAATCTGGATAAATTCTTATAAATGAATTTCATTATTACTTTGTGGTGAGCTGTGAATACAACATAGCTGCAGACAGAAAAACTCACAATGTTGCTCTGGACTTGTCCATACATGCTAATGATCTGAACACACACATGTAACCACGTTGCCACAGAAAAGCTAAAGGATTACTAGTATGTAATTTTTACAACTGTCCTGCTTGTGCTGCTTCTATTTTATTTGGGGGAAAAATGGGACTTTGCCAAAGGATGACTTATACTGTGAGATTCCTGAATGTGATGTGATTGTGCTACTACAGCTGGGATGCCCGAAGGCAGTAGGAGGCCCAGCACCTGCATGCGACAGCGCCTTTGAATCCCTGCCCAGGATTTCAGCTCAGCCTGTGCAGCAGCAGGCTGTCAGTGTAGGTTTTTGTCAACATTTGTGATTCAATGCTCAGAAAGTCAGGGAATACCATGAAAGACACACAGGAGCCCGGAAATTGCCCAGCTTAAACTGTTGGGACTGGAGTTGTCTAATTGCTATGCTTGGTATGTTCTCTGGGCCATTTTTGATGTTTGGTTTGAAATGTTAGAGGTAGTTGGTGGCTGTATAGAAAAAAAATGCTCTTTTTTTAAATATATATTCTCAGGATGTCATTTATGTCACCAGATGTGTGGGTTTGTCCCACACCAACCAATTCTCCAACTCTCCATGATACCAACTGGGTGTCCTATAATTTAACTCAATTCTGACACTATCCATCTAGAGTTAGTACAGATCCCACAGGTTAGCGACTCAGTCCTACAAGACTGCCTCCCACTTCAGATGCCAATCAAAAGTAGTATGTCCCCAGGTTACCCACACTTCTGTTTGACTTGGCTACAAATCAGGAGTTGCCATACTCTACTCCCCAAGTTTTATAATTTACTATGATGGCTCACAGAACTCTGGGACAGACTTACGTTTACTGGTTTATTATAAAGGATATTGTAAAGGATATAGCTGAACAGCCAGATGAAGAGGTCTGGAAAGGTCCTGAGCTAGGAGCTTCTTCTGTCCCTGATGAGTTGGGGCATACCACCCTCCTGGCATGTGGATATGTTCATTCTCCCAGAAGCTCTCTGAACCCAGGGATTTTTATGGAGGCTTCATCATGTAGGCATGATCTATTATTAATCTCCAGCTCTTCTCCTCTTCCTGGAGGATGAGGCCAGGGGTGGGGGTGAAAGTTCCAAGCTTCTAATCATGGCTTGGTCTTTCTGGTGACCAGCCATCATCCTGAAGCTATCTAGGAGCCCATCAAGTGTGGCTTTGTTAGAACAAAAGATGCTCCTGTCACCCATGAAATTCCAAGAGATTTAGCCCATGGCTTCCATCTCTAGGTTGCTCATGGTATAAGCAGCTGCTGAAAATCCAGCTATCACAAGTGTGTTGCAGGCAGGAAGCAGGAGGAAGTGAGGAAGAACAAAAAAAGACATACAAGCCCTAGGTGCCTGTGCCCCTTTAGGGAATTTTTTTTCTGTGCACTGTGCTCCCCCCCCCCCCAACAGCTTCTACTCACATTTCCTTGGCTAAAATAATGCCACATGGCCACACAGTTTTAAAGGAGGCCAAAAAACATAGTTACTCCTAACAAAATCGAAGTTGTGTTACTCAGGAAAAGGAGGAGAGTAGTACTGGTTGCATAGGCAACCAGTGAGTAGTTGTTGCCTAGTTATATCTTACACAAGAAGTTTGTGCTTTTGGGTAGTCTTGATTGGTTATTTTTATATGCCGAGGATTTGGGAGGTGCTAAGTAAGGTGAAAAGTATCTGTATATACACAAAGGCCACTGAGGAAACTTTAATCAGGTTTAGAAATTAATATGGCTTTTAAATACCTTTGAGAATTCCTTTGATCACTGATCTAATCTGTTTGGTTAGCTTTACAAACAATGGCTGAGGGGACTTCTGGTTTTAAAATGGCACCTGATTCATAGCCTTTATTTAATATAGTATCTCTCAACTTTTCAATAAAGTATTTAGGAAGCCATGGCAAGGAGTGATGAGAGGAAAAATTATAACCTAAAAACTAAGTCTAATGGACAGCATAAACCCAGAATTTCAGAGGAATCTTTAACATAGAAGAATAAAGGTTAAGACAAAGCTTCAGCTCATTTGGCTTATGAAACAACATACCTGAAAAACATAAGGCCCTTCAGACCTCCCCGCTATATACCTCTTCACTCAAAGACTGTCCCTCTACTATGGGGTACTGTGAGGTAATTGATATTGAATCTCCTCCTCCTTCTTTGTTATCTTTCTGCATCTATTTAAAGACAGCAGCAATTCTCCAGGAGTGAACTATGCAGTAAGCAGTGGGGTGGGGGGTGTGTGTGAGTGTTTGTGCCTGTGTAGACAGCAGGGTGAGGGACTGTAGTATTACCTACATCCTGGGTCATATAATCCCTGCAAGTAAAGAGCTTCTAGAGTAGGCATTGAGAGAAAGGGCTCTGTTGGAACTAGTTGGAACTGTAGCTTTTTAAGAATCACATTGGTTCAAAGTATCAGATGCAGAGTTGAAATGGATGAATACTCACCAGAAGGCAGAACTGGGCTGGATGTTATATACTCCGACCTGCCCTTCAGCTGTGGAGTGGGGAATAGAGCTTGACCTTCACTCGAATAGAAACGGAGCTGGGGAAAATCCACACCCATTATTGGTTGTCAGATACTGAGCTAGGCATTTACTTCCTAAAAATGACTTAAATATGACTGAGAGGCAGTGTAGCATTGATACTCTGGAGCCAGACTGTCTGGGTTCAAATCCTGGCTCCACCATTTACAGCTCTGTGACCTTGGGCAAGTTACCTAACCTCAATAGCTCAGCAGTCACATCTGTAAAACAAGGTTAATAATGCTTCTTGCTTCATAGAGTTGTTATGGGGATTACATGAGTCAGTATATGAGAAATGCTTGGAACAGTACATAGTGAGCACTCAATAAATGCAAACTATACTACGCTGATGAAGATTATGATTAAAGAAATCATAAGATCATAAGAGAAAAAAAGCAATTTAATGTGGAACTTCTAAATAAATTACAGAAACAAGGGAAAGGAAACAGCAGACTGAAGATTCAGAGGCCAGATATATCTTCAAAAATAATGTAATGCCATCTCCAAAAGAAAATTTCAGGAGGCTGGTATCCTCAGTAGAGTAAAAAAAGACGTGGTCTTTATGAAACAGGACAGAAACCCACAAAGAGGTAAAAGAATGAGATGGCAAAATTTAAAAATGCACATTGAACCAATAAAGAACAGAACTGATAACATAGAAGATGAAAGAAGTAATATGTAAAGAATGGGCATGAAAAATTCTCCCAGAACACAGAAGAAAAGGAAGGAAAATCCTGTTAGAGAATGAAATAGACATGGGGAATAGAGAATTGGGACATGACTTGTAAATATTTATAAGTAAATAATTGAAAAAAAGAACAGAACAAATGGGGAAGAAGTAATACTTAACTAAGGAAGAAAAGGATATTTTCAGACTGCCAGAAAGAGCTTTATATGTTGATTAAAAATGATTTGCTCCTTTTATATCAAATCAGTGAAAAGAGACTCACATTTAGGCACACACAGGCAAAATGTGTAAAGCATCCAGGCTGAGGAGGCAAGCTTAAAAATTAGACTGGCTGTATAAATCTCTTCTGTAATACTAAATGCTAGGAAGAGACAAAAGCACAATTATTTGCCAATGATATTATTATCTACCTGGAAAATGTTAACAGAATCAGTAGAAAACAATTTCCAGAATTAATAAGCAAGTTCAATATCATGACCGGTTTAAAACTATTAAGTAAAAGCAATGCTTTTCTTATTTTCCAGCAGTAAAAGTTTACTGGGGTGCTTGTCAATCCTGGAAAGGGTGGCTAGGTGACTAAGTGACACCTTTGATAGGCCCGTAGAGCTAAGGCACAGGGCCTGGAGTCCAGGGTCCACCAAGAGGGAAGCCTGATGAGCCCTCCTCCCTTTAGATTGAGACCCCAAAGGGATGCCTGCACCCTGGGAGCAAGGTTGAACCAGAAGTAAATAGGCCTTCAGAGTGATTGCAACTCAGCACTAATTATTCAGTCTCTGAAATTGGATTAAAGGGATCCCAGGTTACTAGTACTCCTAGGAACATGGCAGAAGTAATATAAATTTACTCTGGAAAAAATATAATTAAAGGTTGAATTCACCAGGAAGATATAGCAATACTAAATATGTATGTACCTAATAATATAAACTATTTTGAGCTGAATAATACTGTACATCCAAACTTGTGGGATGCAGATAAAACTGGGCCTAGACAGAAATATGTATATATAAGATATATAAAAATATATAACATTTATATGTTATATACTGAATAATATATGATAAATATATAATATATGAATTAATTAATTTAATATATAAAATAGTATACAAATATATAAAATATATATAAATAAACAAGATTAATATGGAAGAAATTAATATATAAAAAATATATAAATAAACGAGATTAATATGGAAGAAATTACTCTAGCTATTGGTATCAAGATTTATTATTAATACAAAACTATAGCAATTAAGACTTTGTGGTATTGGCTCAGGGATGGACAAATTTATCAATGGATTAAAATAGAAAATCAGATATATGGACCCTTGATTATGTCAAAGGTGGCACTATAGAGCAGAGGAGAAAAGAATGTCTTGTCAATAAATGTGCAGGAATATTTAAATACTCATTTGGAAAAAAATGAAACTTGGTTTTTGCTTTATACATACAGAAAAATAAAATCCAAATAAGCTATTATTTTAAAGAAAAGACAAAACAATAAAGGTCCTAGAAGATGATACAAAAGAAGGAAAGATTTCTTAAACAAAACATAAAAAGCACTAACCATAAAGGGAAAGATTGATATATGTGAGTGCCTTAGTCCATTTTGTGCTGCTATAACAGAATACCACAGACTGGGTAAGTTATAAAGAACAGAAATTTCTTGTCTCACAGTTCTGAAGGCTGGGAAGCCCAAGATCAAGGCACCAGCATCTGGTGTAGGCCTTCTAACTGTATCCTTATATGTCAGAAAGCAGAAGGGCTACATTAAAATACAAACTTCTGTTCATCAAAAATAACATTAATAAAGTAAAAAAGAAAGCCATAGAGGAAGAAGATATGCAACACATGTGGCTAACAAAGGGCTTATGTCTAGAATATATAAAGATCCAGGGCTCATAGTATCTTAGGGTGTGTGTATCTTCAACTTTGGTAGAGAATGACAGTTTTCCAAAATGGTTGTGCCAAGTTGTACCTTAAAGTGCAGTAGCTGGAGCTGAAGGTACAATGAACAGGGATACATCACAAAGGCTGGGCCAAGTAAAAAACCCTGAGATCAGGGAAGAGCAGCTAGAGAAGACCGGGAAAACATTGAGAAGGAGATGATAGCGGAAGAGCACAAGATAGAAACGAGGAAACTTAATACAATGAAATGGAAATAAAGGTTAAAAAGGATTAAAGAGAAAATAAGAGCTGTAGAAAACAAAGGATCAAAGGAGATCCAACATAGTCATAATTGGTTTCTCTGAAAAAGAAATAAAATCAATGTAAAATAAAATATGTTTAAAATATACTAAAATTAAAACAGGTGATTTATTATAAGGTTAAATGCACACTTATCATATGACCCAGCAATTTCATCCATTCCTAGTTATTTACCAAGATAAGTGAAAACATATGTCCACACAAAGACTTACATATCAATACTCATAACAGTTTTAGAAATTTGACAAAATTCTTCTGTATTTCATTCAAAGAATAGATTTTAAAATAATCAATAAGATTTTAAAAGGGATAATGGAAGAACTTTCACTAACAACATTTTAAAATATTTTAAAATTAAAGTTTTTTTAAAAATTATGATACTGTTGTAAAAATAGGTAAGCCAATCAGTAGAATAAAATAGAAAGCCTGTATGTGTGTGTTTATATCTAATAAGTATGATGCTTAAGTCAGTGGGAAAAAGTATTGACTACTTAATATAGAGAGCTAAGATAATTATTAATGCCATATCAGGAGCCAACAAAACTTTTTCTGTAAAGGGTTAAATAGTAAATATTTTGGGCTTTGTGGGCCATACCGTCTCTGTTTCAACTGCTTAACTCTGTCACTGCAGCATGAAAGCAAGCATAGATAATACATAAACAATTGTGTGTGACTGTGTCCCAATAAAACTTTACAGTCATGCATCACTTATTGATGGGAAATGTGTCATTAGACAATTTTGTCATTGTGTAAACATTATAGGGTATACTTACACAAACCTGGATGGTATAGCCTGCTACACACCTAGGCTATGTCGTATGGCTTATGGCTGAAGTCCCCAACCCCTGGGGGAACACCCCTGCCCCCCGTCCATGGAAAAATTGTCTTCTAGGAAACTCAGGAACTGGGCCTCATGGCAGGAGGTGAGCGGCAGGTGAGCGAGCGAAACTTCATCTGTAGTTACAGCCACTCCCCATCACTCTTATTGCCTGAGCTCCACCTCCCCACCCCACCCCTGCCCCCCATCCATGGAAATATTGTCTTCCATGAAACCAGTCCCTGGTGCCAAAAAGATTGGGGACTGCTGACCTATGGTTCCTAGGCTACAAACCTGCACAGCATGTTACTATACTGAATACTGTAGGCAGTTGTAACACAACGCTTGTAATTATTTGTGTATCTAAACATAGAAAAAATAATGTGTTGTGCTACAATGTTATGACAGCTGGGATGTCACTAGGTGATAGGAATTTTTCAGCTCCATTATAATCTTATGGGATCACTGTCGTATATGCAGTCTGTCAACCAATACATCGTTGTGTGGTGCATGACTGCATTTACAAAAACAAGCAGCAGCCTAGATTTGGCTTGAGGGCTGCAATTTTTTGACCTGTGCCAAATACTAACATAAATAAAACCATAAACACGATAGAAGAAAACTTAGTTGGATAATTTCATTACCTTGGGATGAAGGAGACTATCATAATGCAAAGGTAAAAACAAAAAACCAAAAACAAAGGAAAAGATGGATAATCTAATCATTTAAGAACTAAAAACTTTTTTTTATGTAAATACATTAACAAACATAAACAGCAAATGAAAAACTGAAAAAAACATTTGCACATATAAAGAACTTTTAAAATCAATAAGAAAAAGTACCACTGAGTAGAAAAATTAACATAAAAATTTTACCAAAAAATGTAATTAACTTCAAATTCATTCTAATCCTTTGGAAACATCGAAATACAGAGAAGTGCATGAAACATTTAAAATTAATGCCACTGATGAATATGGTGACTTGCTTTTATTCAACCGGAACCTGATAGCAGAATTACATTGACCAAAAGAAGTCTCCCAAAATACATTTTACCTGAAAAAATTAATTAACATGTGAATTCAGCTCCTGAAAAACCTTTTAAAATATCCTGCTGGGAATAAGCCAGAAATCCAGGACAATATTTAAAATTTTGTTTTAGTTTTTAAATAATGGTATCCTGTCCAAGAAAAAAGGTTGCATTCTTTGCTTATAACTCAGGCTGGAATATTTTTTTCTTTGTGTAACATTTGATACATATAAAAGAATGTGTGTAACATGTTGGTACATTATAAAGGGTGGTCATGACATGTCTGTGAGGCTAATACCCAGTTTAAGACATTATGCATTCTGTGGAAGACATATGCATGCCCCTCTCGCCTTCCTGACCTCCTAACACCAAAAGGAAATCTCTCTCTTTTGTGTTTATTCTTTTGCTTTTTCTCCCACTGCAAGTCAGAGTGATATTTATTTAGCTGAAGATTAAATCTGATAATGAACAGTTTTGTCTCATGATTAGTATAGTGAAAGAAAAAACATGATTGAAAAATAACTATATTACATTTTAAGTAGCTTTTGATTTTTTAAACTTTAAAACTCTGTTTCTAAACATTTGAAATTAATACACTGACAAATCTGGTGGTTTGTTTTTATCTAATTGGTACCTGATAGTAGAATTGAAATTGACCCAAAGAGGTCACCAAAAATATATTTTACCTGACAAATTAATTAACATGGGTTAGGGTTAGGGAGTGAGGCAAAGACAGAGAAGGGTGCTTTGGGTTATGAGAGTTAAAACACTCAATAAGGAGACATTTTCAATTAAGATTTTGACCCATAGAAGATAGAAGGTTTCTGAATGAGCTCATTTTTGTACGTGGCTGCCTGAAGAACTCTTCCTAACTCTTTCTCCGTTAAATGCCTTGTGGCGAGGCACAGGGCTTAGAGATCCGGATCACAATCTCAGATTTAGACTGGAAGAGTAAGGAAACATGAAGACCCCTCTGGGGAGGAGATGCTAAAGAAGTAACACCCAGCAGTTGGCCATTTGTTCACTCTGTCAGCTTTATGTTGATGGCTCACATCTCTGGGAAGAGCCAATGAAACCTGCTGCCAGACCTTGCCACACACACAGTGGAAGAAGAGAAGGCAGAGCAGGAGGAAGGGAAGACAAGGAGGAAAAGAGCAGCTCTGATAGGGGTCACAGCCATGGAGACAATGGGGCCACAGTGGTAGAATCAGTAAAGGATTAAAAGCTTTCCTGCATTAGTTCCTTTTCCCTGTTGATATTTAGACTCTTTCTTTTGAGACTTCCTGGCACTTGGCCTTCTTCCTCTAGGGCAGTTGGCTTAACGAAAGGCTCTCAGGTCTGGGGTGGGCCCCAGATGGCTGTCTTCTAGAACATCAAGAAAAACACTATTACTTGAGCCAAGATTAAGTTTGGCCCAGGATTAAGTGTGGGCCTGGATTTAGTACACCTATTGGGCTAGGGGGTCCAAATGCTTCATTATGGTTGATGCACAGCCTGGCATGTTTAGGAAATCCATGTGAAAATTTGGGCCCAGAGCCTTACGGTGATAAACATTATATGTTTGCTTATTATTTTTTTTTCAGGAGCTTGTGGAAGGGAGGAGCGGTTGACCATAAATTTGGGTTTTTTGTTATAGGAATTGCTTTCTCACTTTCTACTGTGAAAAATGAACACTATGTGACCATAATAGTTTGCTGAAAATTGTCTTTGCTGTTGCTGCCAAAAACAGACAAAGAGGATTATTTGAGGGAAAAGAGTAAGAAAATGGATCCTCTTGAAGAAACATGAGAGAGGGAAGCCAATCCTTTGTGACAGCATAGAGACAGTCAAACTGACTTCAAGAACATACAAGTGAGTCCAGATAGTAGAAAAATACCTAAGCCTGTATGAAGGTATTTGATGCAAGGGTATCTCATGCTTTCATGCCTGACTTTCCTTGTGAAGCTGATGGGCATGACATATATGATGGAAAACAGCCCTGGAGACACAGAGAAGCTGATGGCCACAGACAAAGGGATCAATTAGAGAGAGAAAAACTGATGTGCTGTGGTAAAGAAAGGGTATGCAGAAGAGAAAGGGGCAACCTGGTGTTCCTGTAATTATCCCCTCTCTCTCCCTAATCACTGAGTTCTCTTTCTATACAGCAGTTCTCCTATTGTCTTATGAACATGTCATAGTGTACCTCTCATCCTATAAACAAACAACAAAATCCTCCTTAGTCACCCTTTATCTCATTGGTATGCTCCATTTCTTCAAAGCACTCATCACCTGAAATGTTCTTATGCATGTATTTGTTTATTTATTATTTACCTCCCTACTCCAGGAAATATACTCCCTGAGGGCAAGATCTTGTCTTTCGTCTTCACTGCTATTTTGTCCTAGAATAGTATTTGGCACATAGCTGGGGCTTAATAAATATTTCTTGATTGAATGCAAGAAGTTGAGTGGCATAAAGATACAGGGTAATTACCCAGGTAGAAATAGATTTCTTTCTAAGGTAATTATAGGTTTCAAGGACAGATAAAAAGGGCTGACCTTTGGCCCTAGGAATAATAGGAAAAACAATCCCATAATCCAGTTGGTTATAGACTAGGGATAGCAAACATATGCATGCATGTGGCCACTTCTCCATTCTGATTTCAAGACAGGCATCACTAATCTATCACAGCACTTTTTCCTACAGAGAGTGGTTACTGCCTCCCTGATTACTGAATCTATAGCGCAAATGGAAGGATGAGATTTTACATGAAAAGATGGGTTTTGGAGACCTTATCAATATGGCAGGCCAAGGTTCTTCTATAAATAATGTTGCCTGACCACCAACTCTAGAGTGTGAATATGGAAAAGAAGGAATAGTTGCATGGCTTTGGCTTTTTCTTTTCTAAACAAACCAAATGACACCACAGTTCAATCACCACACAATCAATCACATTTGATTAAAGGGACCAATTGGAGAGCTCAGCATTTAGCCAAGGACAGATGCCAAAGCCCAGCCAAGAAAATCTGCTTCGTGACATCCAAAAGCACAGAACAGAGATGTGCCCTGCTGGCCGTGGTTGGGAGCTGTAACTCGCCTTCTTAGAGAGCTGCTGGCTCCAAGGAAGTGACTGGATAGGACACTAAGAATGAAAGAAAAGCATAGGTGAGGCTAAGAAAGGGACAACTTGTGCCCAGTTTCTGAGTATTTTTATATGGGGAAGGAGGCAAAGAGGGTGGGGGCAGCAGCTGGGATATTGCATTTCTTTAAAGTGTGGGTGGAACTAATACTTGACTTGTAAAGCTTGGACTTCCTACAACTAGCGCGACATCAACAAGCGAGGAGAGTCAACAAGTATTTATAAAGCCTACAATGACTTGCATGGGGATAAATGCCAAGAAACAGAGTCTTTCCCATGGTTCTGCCTCCTCCCTGACCACACACTCAGAGCACTGCTCTTTATTTTGTAACTGGCACACAAATTGCTTCCAGAATATGAGAACACTGCTCATGGTCACTGGGGGGAATTCTGACCAAGACACAGACTTCTGCCCAAGGTAAGTGATCTGAAGTAACTGTGCAGAATTCTTGTCAAGAGAGTGTCAGGTGTGGGGAACCAGGTCTGTGTTCCCTGGTTCATTGTTGCCAATACTGAAGAATGTTTACTGGTACCAAGTCAGTGGAGCAAATGAGCAGACCAAGCAGATGCAAGCAGGCAAAATGCCAAAGTTTATTAAGCGAGCATAGTACGTTCCAGAGAAGGAATGGGTCTATCTCTGAGAGTGGAGAAGACCCTAGGTTAACAAGATTTTTCCTTTTATGCTGATTCCCTAATTTTATGTTAGGTGGGGAGGGAATATTCATGGTTTTTCTTGGAAAGGGGTAGAGAATTTCCAGAATGGTGAATCTTCCCCTTTTCTATCCTTGTAAGGCAATTTCCAGGGGTTGCCGTGGCATTTGTAAACTGTCATGGCATGGGTGGGTGTGATTTTTACTATGTTAATGAGGATAGTTCATTTAAGGACACTGCTACCTCAACTGTGTGCATACTCCAAAGACCCCCTTTTGTGGCCTTGATCATATCTCTACTTCGTGGCCTCTCTACCTTTTTCTGGTTGGTCAGTCCTTGGAGACCCCCTGTCCTGGACCAAACATCTGTTCAGTCCTTGGAAGCCCCCTTGACATGTCATCAGTTCCTTCTTGTAAGCCCCCTCTGGTCAGTTTGTTCCTCCTGTTATAGACTAAGAATCTTCTAGTGCCATCTGCTCTTCTTCCCGCTCCTTATCCCTACCTAACAATAGTTAACATTGCCAAACACACAAACAAAACCATGGAATAGAAGCAAACTCTCCACGTGCTTAGACTCCCTGTTCTTGTCCCTGCTCCTGACCTTGAAACACAGTGTTAGGGCCCCGAGATGACCTTCCCAGAGAGGCTAAGCAAAGGGCTTGGTTAGGCCTTGGTTAGATACTGTCCTCTCCCTCCAGGATAGGGAGAACCACCTGAGGCAGGACCTTGTGACACCAAGAGAATGGGTTTTTATGCCTCCTCTGGGAGCGGCCCTGGATTCACAAAGGAGGCATTGGGTAGAGGTAGGGTGACGTAGCAAGAGGAGCTGTTCGCTCAGGACAATCTCTGTGGGAAATGAATGATCCTCAGTGTGCAATGGAGTAGGAATAACACCTTCCAGGTGTGGGTCATCTGGCCTGGGTCACTTCCCCATTGTCCTCTCCCTCACTTGTTTTCCTCTCTCCTGCTTATTCTTCTTGGCCTTTCAGTACCTCTCTTGTCCTTATTCTTCAAGAAGCCATGCTGTGCCCCAAATTCCCTCTCCACCCATCACATCATCTTTTTCCACACCCAAACTCTGCTATGGTCACCTCTTCTTAACATCCAGGTTTCCAGACACTCTGCAAGGCTACTAACAGACATTGCTGCCTTTAGTCCTCTCAACAATACAAACAGTACCTCAGAGAGCCAGCTACTGTCTACCTCATGTTAGGAAGCACAGAGATTTTAGGCAACTTTCTCAAGGTCAAAAATTTCAAGTGCTAGAGCTGAGATTCAAACCTAGTAGTGTTCGCTCTCAATGTCTATTCTACAGGTTTTCCAAAATGTGTCATTTAGAGGACAAGAATTCCATGAGATTTAAATACGAATGCCATTAAAAATTTGAAAAATTTATACTTTGAAAATAAACATGCATTTGGTCTTGTTATTATGAAAAACTCTGCCACCAAAAATGGCGGATTATACCTTGCACTGCCAGTATTTCCCGATGGGGATGCCGTTGGCCTTTTAGTCCGAGTCTGTACACTGTAGAAGGTTAAGTATCCATGGTCCTTGCCAGCTAAATGCCAGTGGGGTCCTCAGTCAATGTGCAATTAAAAGTGCCCCTGCTGTGTCTAAATGTTCCCTGAGATATGGATTTTACTACCTCCAGTTGAAGATAACTAATCCTAGACTGTTATTATCGTGAATTCAGGGACTGTGTGTTTCTTACTTATTATCACAGCCCCAGCGTATGGTTCATAGTAGGCCTTTGGTAGATACCAGGAAGTCACCTAATGCACGAGTGTGTGATGATTAATAGATGTGCAGGATGTTACCTAATCTGATCTCATTGGGCATCTTGTCTCTATCATCTCAACATGCCTGCGATATTATTCAATATTCATTATATTTTAGATACATATATTTTAGAGTCAAATTTTGACCATTTCTTGCAGCCATTAAATCATCAGGCTACTTTGTCCAATCACAAAATTTCCTATCGCCTGAGCTCCTGTTGCTGCCCCATCTGTATACTCTAAATTATAATAGTTTTTCATTTTTAAAGTGTTTGGGTTAGGACACATTATGCAATACCGTTTATTGATGGTTAGCAATCAACAAAAAGCATCTGGGCTTTCTCACCCTTTATTGTTTTTGATTCTCTCCCGTGAACAGTTGTGAGACCTCTGATGTCCTCTTGCTCTTTTTGTTCCTAATCGTGATGCTTCTTCCCCTTGGTTCCTCAGACTGTTCCCCTTGTCATCATTTCCCTTCAGGAAATCTCTACTCAAATCTAAAGATACCATATGAACAGAAAAATAGATGTGGGCCACTGGTAGCCACTCATGTGCTCCTGTGTCTCCAGTGGGTTCATTTTTCAATCCTGAGTGAAGACACCAGGCTCTATATCAGCCAGCCCCTTGCTGGAGTTTCCTCTGGCCTTTTCTGTGCCTGCCTCCCAGGAATCTGTTCTTTTTGTTCCTTGCATGTTCTCACCTTCTCACTGGTTTCAGTGTCTCTGATAGACATGGGACTAGGCATTTATGGAAAGACAGGTGAGAAGGGGGTGCAGTTCTGGCCCCAGAGTACCCAGCAGGGAGGAATAGCCCATGGGGGAGCTGATCTGACTCAGCCTGAGAGGCTATAGCAGGACTTGGGCTGCCAGGAAAACTAGGGTTGCAGCCATATGGGGGCAAGGTCCAGGCAAGCTGTGGGCCAAAATGGAGTCCAGTGGCGATGAGGCATGGGGAGAAGGAGCTGGGAGGAAGGGACTTGGGAACACAGACACAAAGCCAGTCATAGAGGCTGTCTCAAGAGCAAGCCCTGTCTACGCAACCAGAGCAGCTGGAGAAGGCTTTCAGAAGAAGGTGGGACTGGATTTGGGGCTTGAAGAAAGGGAGGATTTGTAACATTAAAGAGGAGTACGACAAGCCACTTCTTGTGAGGTGAGACTATGTATCACTCAGTGATTTACACCAGTTTAGGTGTTTCTGTGTTCTGATTGGCTGAAATCACCTGTGGCAACTGGCCCAGCCATCAGGCT
Source organism: Daubentonia madagascariensis (assembly GCA_023783475.1). NCBI lineage: Eukaryota > Metazoa > Chordata > Mammalia > Primates > Daubentoniidae > Daubentonia > Daubentonia madagascariensis. Next base: position 816,985 of record JAKFHU010000633.1, read on the forward strand.
GAGATGCTGGCTCACAAGGGCAGCCAAGGGAGCTTCTCCTGCAGGGAAGTCACCTGGTGCCTGATTTTATTTCACAGGGTACACAGTTTTTTCTACTTGTTCTAAACAAATTGACCAAATCCAGTTCAGCAAGTGAGATGACCCCAAGCACAAGGTTTCTCTTTAAAAACAGTCAAAAACACACGTGTGCATATAGTGTTGACAAAGTTGAAGCAAAATATGTTTTGAACAAATGGAGTACATCTCCATTCCATAGCCAGGTGTGAAGTGAGAGGGAGGTTTATCAGCCTGGATGCAACAAACCTCTTTCCCATGGAGGCCTGAGATCAGGGGTCACAAACTCAAGTGCTTCCTGGGAAAATAAGATAAATAATGCAACAAGAAAATTCTGACACAACAGGAAATTGTGGAGACTCTGGCTAAGTTGAGAGTACACATCCTATTTGAAAAGGACAGCTGCTATTCTCTCCACTTCTCTGTGTCCATGCAAGAATGAGAGTCCTCTGGGACCACACTGTTTAACTTTGTAAGAGAAGCCAAAAGTGCTGATTTTTTTGTTAAGGACTTTCCTAATCTAAGGAATGTTGTATGGGGTGCCTCCTGCTCTGGACCACCAGTTTCCAGTCTCTGTCCTAGAGGCCACCTAGTTATGGAAGTCACCTGTACCTGTCCTCATTTGTCCTGGAAGGACAAGTAGACACCTGTAGGAAAAAGTCCAGAATCCCTAGTCTGACATAAAAGACCCTCATCTACTTCTCTAGACTTATTTTTGCCTGTGCTCCACTCATACTTTTTGCTCCAGCCCTGCTGAGCTAACTGTAGCTTGTCTAAAGTGTATGGAACAGAGGTTCAACCCCAACCTTAATCTAAATCCTTAGGAAAATGGAATTTCATTGTAAGGTTTAGCTGAGACTGTGTGGAAATTTAAAAATATGTCTTTTTTTTTTCTTTTTTTTACATTCTTTCCATTAGGAGGTAGGCTTTTAAACTAATTGGGTTTTTGTGACTGGGCCAACCAAAATAGTACATGAAAGTGATGCTATATGACTTTTGAGGCTAGGTCATAAAAGGCAATGCAGCTTCCACTTTGTTTGCTGGAACTCTCCCTCGAAGCCCTTGGCTGCCCAGTAAGCAGTCTGACTGCCCTGAGGCTACCGTGCTGTGCGGAGATTCAAACTCACCCATGGGGAGAGACACCATGGAGAATTTCTGAGGGGACATAACAGAGAGAAAGAGATGCCCTTCCAGTCCTCAGGTGCCCCAGTTCCCTGCTGTTCTAGCTCCAGCCAGCACCTGACTACAACTGCCTGAGAGACCCTGAGCCAGACCTCCTGGCTGAGCCCTTCCCAAATTCCTGACTCATGAAAATTGTGAGTGATAAAATGATTATTATTGTAATAAGCCACTACTAGGTCTTGGGGTGATTCGTTATGCAAAACAGATTCCAAGTAGAACTCAAAGTTTGGGCAGGGGCAGAGGCAGCTTTAGTCTAGTGCTAGTCTAGTCTGGTGTCTTTAATTCTCTGCACTTGACTCTTCACTTACTGGCCAAATTCCTGGTATTTTTCCTGTGTAAATTCCAGAGGAAGCCAGGGTGATTGGCTGACTTAGTTACTGTCACCTGTATCAAACACCTCATAAGGTCCCCCAGCCAGCCTGAGCTTTTGGGTTAGGTGTCCACCCATCCAATCAGTTAGCCACTCTTGTTGAGGACCAATCCATCACAGTTCACCTGTTTAGGGGCCTGTGGGCGTGGTCTTTTCAGTGTGAAGGGGAAGTTGGGGTGGCAGGTGGACCTGTCTAGTACCTGTGTCTTGTTATCTTGCCTGTCCAGGCTGGTGCGCTATGCTTTAGAATCATCCCCGCTCCCAACAGCTACTCATCTTTTGAATGGCAATTCTGCATTACCTTCCTCATGAAGCCTGGCCATTCCCCTTGGAGCCCCCTTCAGACTTTTTCACACCTGCCCCACTAGAGCGCTCGCTGGCTTCCCCACCCGTCTCTCCCACAAGGCTGACGGCTCCTAGAAGGCTTATTCATTTCAGTATCCCCAGTGCCGGACTCTGCTGCAGGCTCATGGCAGGGGCTGGATAAATCATTGATAAAACATGAATAGAAGTGTTTAGTTCATATGTTTAGACATAACATCAGCTACACTTGAGCTTGGAATGCCTTTGATGTCTGAGTTGAGAGGCTAGGTTCTGTTTCACTGCCTCTTGTAGCAGTTGATACTGGCTCATTGATTATGTCATTCTGTTACCTGCAGTAGGAACAGGTTGTCCTAAAAGTGTGTGGTCTGGAACTTGAAGCACATTTTCCCTCATAGAAACAATGCCGCAAGTCAATGGTTTTCACATTAAAAATAAAACAACCCCCCAAAAAATCACAAAAAAATTTCTATAAGAAACCAAACTTGGAAAGTCAAATCCGAAGTTAACATTGGACTGGTCTCTAAGCTTTGGAGAGACAGGGGAAGAGAGATGCGTTGGGGACCACAGAGTTGCCACCCAGATAAAGGGCACCCAAAGATACCAGCTGCAGGGTGGGGAATGCGGATCCAGAAATACACTTAATTTTAAAACCCCCTCTATTTTATGTTTGAACGGGTAATGTACAACAATGATAGTGCAGCTTTCATAACACTTTTATACTTTAGTAACAGTGCTTTTACTTCAAAATTACTGTCTATGGGAAATGTTGGAAAAAACCCACATAGTTTTCTTTACCCAGATTTCATGCACAGTAAGCTTTGCTTATCCTTCCACACATTATTTTGAGTCTAGCTATTTTCTCCCCTCTCTAACTTCTTGACCTATTTTTAGGTTAAGGAGCTTAAAAAAAAAAAAAAAAAGACTGCGCAGTAAGGACCTAGTCCCTGATAGCCCCGAGGTGAGGTTCACTGGGGCCTCAGCCCAGGCTTAACACACCTTCGGGCAGGGTGGGGGGTGGGATTCCAATCTGCATGCTGTGAAAGGGACCCTCCTTCCCTCCCTGTGAGGCCAAAGCCTGCGCAGTCAGCTGGCCCGGCCTGCGAAGGCCGAGACAGTGAAGGAACTGTGGCTGTCAGTCTCTCCTGCCTCCCTTTCCCACGTGCCTACAGTTTGGTCCTATTCCTCCCACCCCAGGCGGCCCTAGGACTGCCACCCCCGTGTCCCCAACCCAGCCCCCAGCCCCCAGCCCCAGGCAGGTCCTTGGGGTGCAGCCAGCCCTGACCCTTTGTCTTCCTCCCACCGTGGTGCAGAAAGCAGATGGTAACTGACAGCAACTCAACCTCCCAGGCAGGCAGGGGTGGAATGAACTTGGTCTTTGTAATAAGAGACTGCGGTTCAGATCCTGGTTCTGGGACCTGTTTGCTGTCTGATGGGGGCAAGTCACTTACCCTTTCTGAGCTGCCCTTTCTCCTCTATGAAATGGGGAGAAGGATAACAACCTACCTTGGAGGCGTTGGGAATAAGAGATAATGTATGTAAGATGTCTGGTACAACGTGGCCTCCAAGCACCCTCCATAAATGTGTGTTGTGGCCTTGTCCTCAGCCTGTCAGGAAGTCCCACCCAGCTGGGGAGGGTTTCCCTCTGATCCCCTTGTGCTCATGGGGTCAGGGCCTCTAGCCTCATGGCAGATGGTAAGTGCCTGGAGGGGTCCCATTTACTAGTGGCCTTGCGTGAATGACTTCCCATAAGGTGCTTATATGCAAGACTGCAGGAGAACGACACTGTCCATGATCTGCTCTGGTGGAGGATGGCCCAATGGTCAGACATTCCTCAGGAAGGTCCACAATGTGGGGTTAAGCATGCTAACACGGAAGTCAAAACTCTTGTGTCCAAATCCTGGCTTTTACAATTGCCAGCTGTGTACATCAGTTTACTCATCTGTTAAAGGCAGAAGACGAAGACAATGATGATGATGATGGCCATGATGACACCCGTCTCCTCAGGTGGATGGGAGATGAAAAGAACCGATGCATGTGAGAACGGAGCACCCTGGAACTGCTCACTGCAAATGCTGGCTGTTGTCACACTTTTCCCCTCAGCTCTCTCTGTAGCTAGTGGTAGAAGAATCAAGCCCTCTAACAAGAGTGTCCCTTACCCATTTCTTGATTTGTTTTCTTAGCCTTTAGATTTTTTGCTACTTATAAAGGTTATAGAGGTTATATATGCTCAATGTAAACAATTTATAAAATGCAGAAAGACAAAAAGAAGAAAGTGAAAACACATGTAATCCTACCACCCAGAGATACTGTGAACACTTTGATGTATTTCCTTCCAGAATATAGACATTTATAGTCATTAGTATAGTATGTAAAAGTGAGAGCCTATTAAAACGTGCAGCAGTCAACTATAGAAACCAAAGAAAGAAACTGTGTTTGGAATTTGCTTGCTGCCCGTCAGAGTGATCACTGTGGCCCACTAATGTGTTATGGAGCACTGTTTCTCAAAAGGTGGCCTCTGGACCAGAGACATCACTTGAACACTTGATAGAAGTTCAAACTCCCTGGCTGCATCCCAGACCTGCTGAATCAGAAAGTCTAGGGTGGGGGCCAGCAGTCTGTATTTTAACAAGCCCTCTGGGGGCTCTTGAAGCTCACTCAAATTGGAAAACCATTCTTAGAAATCAAGGTTCTAGAATCACTTTCACAAGTTAAACAAGAGTTTAAGAAACTCTTGCTCTCTAAGCTCTCTCAAGTCCTGAGCCATGTATCTAAAAATAAATGCTTCCAAGAAAGAATGAACCCTGGAAAAACTTTCTACTTGCTACACTGAGACACCGTATTAAAGATGGCATTATTTTAAACTTCTCTGGACCACTTTTAAAAGAACTTTGGGCCATGCATCTAATTCCCTTCTAAATCTCCCACTAGTGCCAAGATAGTTAGCCAGGATTTTGCTGCTCTTGTTGAGTTCTAGTCTCCAGGAGCCAAAGAATTATATTCCAGTTATTGGAAGGTTTGCAGAAGAGAGGAATGGCCCAGTGGTGCTCCCTGAGACATTTTAGGGCAATGACATAAGTCCTGGAAAAAGAGAGCTAAATAAAAGTCATTTGGATGCCCAAAGAGAGAAGAACACGGCTTGCTCAAAATACCACTGACTGAGTTTGGCTTCAGTCCCAGACAAGATTCTAGACTAGATTATTTAAAACAATAATAATAACAAAGTTTGGGAGACTTTTGGAAGAGCAGCAACCACTGGCGTGAGATTTTAAAAATAAACTATGTCAGCCTGACCTTTTCCTTTTCTTGATATTGTTTTTAGACTCATTTATTAAGGAAATATGATAGGCACAAGGCCTGGGGCATAATAGAGACTCAATCAATATTTGTTGACCGAATGAATGGGGGTCTTTTGCAAGGCTTTTGATAAGATCTTTTATAACCTGGTTGATAAAGCCATAGCATAATGCAGGTGAATGCAAGGGCAATAAGCTGGGTTGGAATTGCTCAGAAAATGTCATTCATAGCAGCCAGGAGGTAGAGTCCTTCTGGACCATCACTCACCCCCCTGCCCCAGAAAGCTCTCCATGACATGGATGTGATACAGAGAACAGGCTCTTTAAACTGAACATAAAATCATGCTGGGCAGGGCAGTGTTCATGCTGAGGGATGAAATTCAGATCGACAGACCTTACTTCGCAATTTTTTAGCACCCCCTTATTCCCCCTGAATATAAGCTATACATATTCATTGTATGCAATTTGAGAAATATGGGAAAGACTAAAGAAGAAAAATAAAAAGAATTCATGATCTCCCATCACCTGAATGTAACCACTACTAACATTTTAGTGCATTTCTTTACAGTTTTTGTTTAATGTGTACATATTTTTATCTAGATGTGTTAATTTCATATTTTTTCACTTAAACTAAACTCTTTTAAAGTATAATTTGTAATGATTATGTAATAGTCCGTCATCTCTGAGTGTTGGCTTGCACATGTTCATTTGTAGTGACCAAAACAAATAATTGTAGCCAGGATTAATATGGCATTTTACTAAGACACAGATACTATTCTAAGTGTTTTAAATGTATAGCTTTTTAATCCTCAAAACAACCCTGTAAGGTATTATTAGTATCCCTGTTTTACAGATGAAGAAACTGAGGCATGGAGAGTTTAAGCAACTTGCCCCAAATCACCCAGATACTAAGTGGTGGGAACAGAGATTTCCTTCTCTTCTGCAGGCAATTTGGACAGTTTACATTTCTTAAATGGTATTGGAATAACTGAAAAGCCATCTGGAAAAAAATTGGGTTGACTTCCACATCACATTTTACCTTAGTATAAATTCCAGATGAATCAAAGACTTAAATATAAAAGATGAAATCTTAAATATGCATAAATAGTAGTTTTCAATGCTGGCTGAGTTTTAGAATCACCTGGGAAGTTTATTTAAGAATTACCAGTGTTTGTCACTCTCCCACCACCCCAGCTATTTAAATCAGAATCTCTGGGGGTAAGTGTAGGCACCGGCATTTTTTTATTGGAATGTAGTCAGGGCTGAGAGGCAGTGACCAAAAAAAAAAAAAAAAAAAGATAGATTAAAAAAAAAATCTGAGACAGAAGAAGAAAGCTTTATGTATTAATATACTATTAATATGTATGATGAGAAACTTGAAATTCTAAAGAAAAAACTGATAAATTCAGTAGTGGGGAATTACTGTTTTATGGGTACAAAGTTTCAGTATGGGAAGATGAAAAATTCTGGAGATGCATGGTGGTGATGGTTGCACAACAATGTGAATGCACTTAATGCCGTTGAACTGTACACTAAGAAATTGTTAAAATGGTAAATTTCATGCTGTGAATAAATTACTGCAATAAAAAATTGCGTCACAAAGAACATAGGCACAATCCAAATACAAACAACAGATTGGAAAAAACAAGGTAACTCATCATAAAATGAGGCTTGTATACAAAGAGCTTGTACAAATCAGTAAGAAAAAGAACAACCCAATGTGTAGATCGGTGAAGGATATGAACAGTTCATAGAAAAGAAAATATAAATGTTTCTTAAACATAAAAAAGCCCATTCTCATTAATTGTAAGTGAAAATGAAACTACACTAAAATGTAATTTTCACTTAGGGTGAGAAGGATATAAAAGAGTTGGGTAACTCAATTGTTCGTAAGGACCTGAGGGAAGAGCCATTCTTATTCTTTGCTGATGGGAGTATAAGTTGGTGCCTTTTCTATGGTGGGCCTATCTGGGGATATTAATAGAAATTTCAAATGCATACACAATTTGATCCCATAATTCCACATCTAGGAATTTATCCTATAGAAATATTCATATACAAAATGATTCATGCACAAGGTTATTAATTGCAATTATTTGAACTAGCAAAAGGGAGATCCAAACATCTACTAATAGAAGAGTTGTCAAATAAATTTTGAAACATCCATTGTGTGTACTTTGGGGTACTCTGTGGATTTTAAAAAAAATAACACAGATCTATATATGCTAATATGGAATGATTGCCCCTATGTGAAAACAGCAAGTGTAAATAAGAGAAGAGAAGGGATATGTAATGGACATAATTCTATGCCATGTAAGAAACTGGTAAGAAAAGTTGCCTCTAGGAAGAGGGCTGGGATAGGAAGAAGACATTTTGCATTGTGTGCTTTTTTTTTTTTGAGACAGAGTCTTGCTCTGTCTCCCCAGCTAGAGTGCGGTGGCGTCATTAGAGCTCACTGCAACCTCAAACTCCTGGGCTCAAGCGATCCTCCTGCCTCAGCCTCCTGAGTAGCTGGGATTTCAGGCATGCACCACCACACCTGGCTAATTTTTCTATTTTTTGTAGAGACCAGGTCTCACTCTTGCTCAGGCTGGTCTTGAACTCCTGAGCTCAAGCTATCCCTGCCTCGGCCTCCCAGAGTGCTAGGATTAGAGGCATGAGCCACCACACCTAGCTTTTTTCATATTGATTTTTTTTTAACAAAAGAAGCCTGTGAATGTTTCTTTCCAAGATAATTCTTTTTTCTTTAAATAGAGCTTCACTGGGGAGGGAAAGAGCCATATAAAATGGTACCTAGAAAGGTCAAGGGTTTGCCGTTGCTACTATCTGTTTGCTAGTTTTTGAACAGCTGGGGGAATACTTGAGTATGTTCATGTGACGGAGGGATAAAATCAGTAGAAAGGAAAAAGCTGATGGAGCCAGTGGTGGGGGAGCAGGGCGGGTGTGAAGTCAGGACCAAGAGGGAAGCATTAGCTGTGGGCAGGAGAAGACACGCCTCCTTCCTGAGATGGATGGGATAAGGGGAGGAGGGGTGCCTAAAGAGATAAAACTAGCAGCCTGGGTGGGGTTGATGGAACTCCTGCCTCAAGGCCTCTATTCTCTCTGGAAAAGATTAGATGGCTTATCTACTGCTGGTGAGGGGGCACCAAGGCCTGTGAGGACGGGGTTAATATTTACAGCAGCTGTTGTTGAGGGCCTGAGAAGCTTCCTCCAGCAGTTTTCAGCAACTGAGACCCTGAGCAGAGGGCCAGGAGAGAGGGAAAGTAGGGAAGGGGCAGGTGGGTTGTGGTGTCAGACAGCGGACAAGGTCTGAAGCTACGTGGGGAGGGGGTGAGCTGTGTTGTCCCGGGGCTGCCTGTCTGTCTCTGCGGTGGACTGAGCCCCCCTCCCCCTCCCAGGCCCACTTCTCATGGTCCCCAGGGCTTGCGTGGGTGCCTGGTCATGGGACACACTTGAGGAAAATTTCTCAAATTACTCAATTGACCCTGCAAATACACAAACAAACAAAACCAAACCAACCAACCAACCCTGAGTCTTACCACTTTATCTGTGCTGTGAGGAGGCTTTTACCCCAAATGGCATTATCCAGCTTACTTGCCTACCTTGTTCACAAGGCTGGTTTGCTCTTTCCGAATATGACCGCTGCCCTCAAAGGAAGAAGATATTGAGGATAGGTTCTTAAATGTGCTCTGGGCTATGATGGCAAATATTAATACTTTGCAGACTCCACTGAAGCTTCTCTCCTTCCCTACTAACATTTTCATCACTGGTGCTTGAAATTCCACTCTTAGGGCTCCACTGCTGCACACCTCTCTCCCCAGTGCGTGTGCTGGGTGGGGCGGGGGTGTGGAAGAGGGTTCTGCAGAGGGAGGGAAGCACAGGACCCTGACAGGGGTAGCCCTTTGTTGCTGACTCCTTAGTACTGGTCGCTTGCAGCTCAGAGGGACCAGAGGACACTCAGTGTGGGAGGAGTGTAGGGGGGACGATCTTGGAAGCAATATGAAGGTCCGCCACAGTTTGGGGAGGGGCTACCCTTCCTCCCTTCCAGGCTCTGCTTTTCTCTCACATCCGTGGGCAGAGTAGTTTACTACGTGTAGCCTGGGAGAGCCTCTCTTCCCTTCAGCCGTTCCTCCAACAGTATTTGAGCCCCTGCTGCCTGCCAGGCCTATGGCAGGAGGAGGAATGCGGAGGCCCCTCCCTCGGGGGCCCACAGACGTGAGCCTTCAGCTCCAGCTGGTTCAAGGTCCCATGATTGTCTTTGGATGTTATTAATATTATCTGAATCCCGGATTAGAGACTCACTCCTGCACCCTGAGCAAGTAAGAGACAGCAGTGCCCTCCAGGGACCTGGCAGAGTGCACATGCCAGGCAGCACGTAGCTGCTAGGGCAGGGATGGAGGCGTTGCCATGGAAACTGCCCAGGCAGCCTTTCCAGTCACAACCTCTAGGTTCCTTTGTTTGTACCATCCGTTTCGAGGAGACGCATGCACAGCTCTCTCTCCTCCTTTTTCTCATCCCTGGGAAGAGTTGAGAATGGGGTGGGCGAAGACGAGTGGAGTCCGGGTAGGAAAGCAGCTGGCGGGTGCCAGGGCTTCCAGCGACCCGTGGGGCAGTGGCTCATGCCCCAGCTCACAGCTCTGCCCCTCTGGTGGGAGAAGCCCCTCGCAGCTGATTACATTACACCATACCTGCTGCCCTCTCCTCTCCTTGCACCCACAGGCTGCAAGGTCAGACGGAGCAGGATCTGCCGTGATTAAGCCTCGCTCAGTTTCCCAGAGCCAGGTGTGAGGGTCTGGGGCTCCTGAAGCAGTGCGGCACAGTGGGAGAGCACTGGAATTGGAGTCAGGGGGCCTGGGTTTGGGCTCTGATCCTGGCACAGCGTAACTGTAGGCAAGTCATTTCTACTCTTCTGGCTCAGTTTGCTCATTTGGAAAGTGAGAGAGGTGGAATAGAACAATAATTTCAAAGTGCTGCGTCAGAATCATCTGAGAATCTTTATTACACAGTGCAGCTTTCCAGGCTCAACTCCAGGGATCCCTAGGAATTATGTCTGGTGGGGCCTGGCAATCTGCATTAAGGTGAATGTAAATTCATTTCATTTTGGGAATCTGTTGACATACTTGAGATAATTAGAGACACCTTGACAGCAGTCACACCAGGACTGTGAATCACTGAAGTCAAGGTAAATGTCAAGTGTACTCAAGTAATTGAACAGAATATACTAAGATTATGTTCCCTGATTAGTCCCAGGCCTTTACGGCAGCAAGCCACTTATCTCATTATGTAGTATCTCTTAGTACAAAAAAATGACCATCACTGTAAACTTCTTAGGCAGGCATGACCTCACGGTGTCCTTTAGCATGAAGAATAAACGATCACACCTCGTTTCTATGAAGGTTTCATTTAGGCTCTGTATGGCCAGGCTATTTCTCTCCTAATCTTAGGGTTTAGTCTTTAGTCTTGGGATATGGCTTTTACTCCTAAATTATGGCCCTTCTGGGGTTTCACTGGAAAACTAAGGCCCTCCAAATTGGTGGGACTTGAACTTCAAACTCAGGCTCCCCAGTACTGGATGGCTATTGAAATCTCTGTACAGCTTTCCAGCCTCCCAATTTTTGCTTTTTGCTGGCTTTCTTGGATCTTTCCCTGAACATGTACAGTTCAGAGTTATCCAAGGACTTGAGGGGAATTTGTACATAGATTTTGGTGTCCCTCCTCTGTGACTCCTTCCTTTCCAGGATTTCTCTTGCAATGTCCAGCCCCAAACTCTCTGGGGCTCTGACTCCTCTGACTCCTTAGCCCAATGGACTTATGCTTTCTACTTGAGCTCTATTCCCATGCATCATGCCACACAATCACTAAGGGAAAGATGGGATAAATATAAATCTCATCCACTGTGTTTTCCTTCTTTTAAAGGTCAAATCCTCTTAAGTTTCTGCATGTCCTTCACTGCTCTCCAGTGCTTTCAAACAACTGTGTTTTTTTAAAAAAAATTTTGTCTAGAGTTTTTAATTATCAACAGGAGAATTAATTCAGTATAGGATTCCTGGGATAGGGATAGGGTGGAAGTTGATTTTATTCTCTGCATCTGACTTGGCAGGCTGTGAATTCAAAGCAGAAGTGGTAAGAATGCTCAAATGACTTATTTGGATCTTAGGGGAGTTTAGAAGCCAAATCTGGCCTTTTCATAGAGCCTAGAATTAGCACTCAGAACTGTGGTGATGAAGACCAGTTTAGGAGGCTGAGGTCTTTGTGTAGGCACATGTTGAAGGCTCATTTTAGAGGGGTGGCAATGGAAACAGGGATGGTGTGGGGAGGCTTAGCTAGGCAAGAAAGACTTGGGTCTGACTGAATAAGGAGGACAAAGGAGAGGGAAGGGACAGAGATGACCCCTCAATTTTAATCTTGGGAGATAGAAGAATGTGATAACTCCCGAGAAAGGCAAGGAAATTGGGAAGGGTTTTTTATAGGTGGAGGTGATGATAGTACCTATAAATAGTTCACCTGGACGAGGCCGTGCTGGGGGTCAGTTAGGGTAGAGGTGGTGGTCTCTTTGGGAGAGAGAGTGTGAAGAGAGCCAAGTGGAGACCTGGGGACTGATGCTGGGAAATACTGGCATTTATAGGATGGGAGAAGAAAGTAGAACCATTGCGAGAACCTCCTCTGGAACAGATCCAGAGGGGGGATCAGAGAGGTGGGAGGGGATCTACAGGAGAATCTGTTAAGAAGGAAAGTTTAAGAGTCAGGGGACCTGGATAGTGGTGAAAGCTCAGGAGCCCAAAGTGGGGGGTGGACAAGGAAAGACCACCAGAGGCAAGCAGGTGGTCAGCAGTGACTTGTGAGGGTGGTTTCTGGACGGTGGTGAGAACAGAAGTCATCCCAGGAGATTGAATAGGAAGTGAATTTACTTACTTAAAAAGTTCACTGCCTTTAATGCAATCCTATTCCTCATCCTCCAACTCCGCCAATCTCAAATCAGGCTCTTTGTTGCCTCTGGTCTTCCCAGAGACTGGCAGTTGCTGCTGTTGCCAAGTGGCTTTTACAGGTCGGTTTCAGACCTCTGGGGAGTAACCACCCAGAAGAGGACTGGGCTCTGGGGAGAGAGAGATGAGCACACCGGGTGAGCAGCCTAGCCTCCCTCTGTTTGGAAGATAAATGCTTCCCACCCTAGAATTTTAATTTGGGCTTCCCAACCTTTCCTGCTTTCCAAACATTTGGCCAAGATGATGGATAACACCTAATTGTACACCTGTCTTCCTCAAAGCATTTTGAACAAGCTTCTCCCAGGATCCAGATTGGCTGGAGATAAGGCAGAGGAAGACTTTGTTCCTTAAGCACCATTTTCCCTCTTACAATCTCAGCATCAGCTTTTTGGAGCTGGTCTCGGGTGGGGTTAATGTGGAGCTGGATGTGGACACAGCAGGCTCTGGGCACTGATTAGGGTGCCCCTCCCAAGCTGACAGGCTAAGATGTGGATTTACTGAGCATGGGGAGGAGAAGGGAGGAGGTGAGGATGTTCCCTGGGGTCCAGGTTGATGGATGGAGAGGTCATTAAGCAGGATGGAGAATATAGAAGGAATGACGTGTTTGGGGATGATCATGACCTCAGTTCTGCACTGTTTGCTTTGGGAGCCTGTGAGCCATCCAGGTGCTACGCAGTAGTCAGTGAGCTCTACGGGTTGGGGTTCAGAAGAGAGCTCAAGGGTGGGGATGAAGAGTGAGGAGGAAGCCGGGCCTGGGCCACTGGGCACAGTGCTTGGCCAAGTTGCTTGGTCCTTCCAGAGTCCTCCCCATGGAGGAAAGAATGCTGCCCTAAGCAGCGTGGGTGGAGAACCACTTCAAGCAGAATTTTCAGAGTCGAAAAAGCCCCCAGCAGAGAGTCAGGACACCTGGGTTCTAATTCCAGCTCCATATTAACCCACACTGTGACCTGAGGCAAGTAGCTTCTTGTCTCTGGGACTTGATTTTCTCATTTGTAAAACGAGGGGACTGGCTTTCATCATCTTCCTCCCTTAGCACCTACGCTTCTACAGCCGTGTCTTAAAATGGTCCTCAAAATGAGGTAGGTTAGAAGGAATGGGACACCTTGACAGAATCCAGGCAGGCCTTAGCGCCCTAGAGAGAAACCTGGAGTGGCATCCTTGAGGGCCATGGGAGGGAAGGACACTTTTGACCAGTTTGCTGAGTACTTGCAATGTACCAGGCACCGAGGAAAACCCTCTGCTTCCATTGTGTCGTTTGGTCCTCACGGTGCTCTCATTCCGATTTCCAGGTGAGAAGCCGAAGTCCTCGGAGGTGAGATGCCTTCCTGAGCTGCTATGGCTTACAGAGTAAAGGAGTCAGGGTCCAATCCAGGGCTCCCTAATCCCGCAGCCATGCTGCTCAACGCCAGATGCAAATGAACGGAGAAGCTGAGAGGACTGTGGGTGACAGGGTGGTTTGCATAAAAGCTCTTTTCCTTTGATTCTGGAAACATTTTTTGATGTTACGTAGGCAATCGGTAATAACAGTAATAAGAGTTTCAAAAAGTCTCTTTGTAACGGTGCTCGGTAAATACTTGTAAAAAGTCCTTCTTAAAAAATATTCTAATCCTTTTTCAGATAAAGGAAAGGATGACCTCATCCAATACTAGCGTAATAACAGCTTCCAACCTCTGGGACCAGTAGGGGTCCTACCCCAACTGCTTTCCTCCCTCCAAGCCAAGCAACACTGAGCACAGCAATGAGGGTGGATCTGAACTGGTCCTGGGTAGGAAGACGGTTAAAGGGCCCCCTTGGTGGGCTGTGGAGGGCTGGATGGGGCATGGTGGGGTGGGGCAGTGTTGGTGTTACTGTGTGGGAACCAGGCAGTCATTACAGAAAAAAGCACAATGTATGGCACATAGTATGCACTTAGTAAGTGGTATTTATTATTACTATGTGCACACTATTATTTTTTAAAGCACTCTCTATATTGGATATCCCAGGCCAACACAAATGCTAGTTGATGTGAGAACGCAAATGAGCTCTAGGACAGCAGGGACCATATCCATGATGGTAGGGCCAGTGGGCATATATACATTCACCACCATATCCCTGGGGCCTGGGAAAAATACCCAGCACACAGTAGGTGCTCAACAAATATTCATTGACTAAATAAATGAATAAATAAAATAAGGCCAAAGCTGTTGATCTCTTCAGAGATATAGTACAATGTGCTGGTTAAAATCACAGGCTCTGGGCTGAGCATGGTGGCTCACGCTTCTAATCCTAGCACTCTGGGAGGCCATGGTGGGAGGATCGCTTGAGCTCAGGAGCTCAGAAGTTCGAGACCAGCCTGAGCAAGGGTGAGACCCCCATCTCTACTAAAAATAGAAAAATTAGCCGGGCGTGGTGACGCACGCCTGTAGTCCCAGCTACTTGGGAGGCTGAGGCTGGAAGATCACTTGGCCCAGGAGTTTGAGATTGCTGTGAGCCATGATGATGCCACTGCACTCTAGTCAGGGTGACAGAGCGAGACTCTGTCTCAAAAAAAAAAAAAATCACAGACTCTGAAGCCAGACTGCTTAGGTTCCTAGCCTGGTACTGACTAGCTGGGAAACCTTGGGTAAGCTACTTAATCACTCTGGGCCTCAGTTTCTTCATCTGAAAAAAGGGGTGATAATAATAAAAGTAACCCCCTGAAAGGGTTGTGGTGAGGCTTAGATGAGTTAATATCCGTGGTATGCCTAGAGCAGTCCCTGGCACATAGAGCTGTATAGTGGTTTGCTATTATTATTATCTCTTTGAGGAGCATTTGCATTTTAAAGGAGACTCTAAATGAGATGACTGGGTTTAGCCCAAAGTGAATCCTTAATGACTGAATTCCAATGTCTTTCAAAATATACTAAAAAGGTAATGTCAACCCAAATCCCAGTTCAGGTTCTGTGTTGCTGGGACTGAGAGAAAATTTAGGAAAATAGGAAGATCAGGGTAGTTCTTGGTCCCAAGCATCTGTCAAAATTACTAACTTTTATTTTCTAGAGCTTGGGGGATGGCCACACCAAGTCTCTTGTGGAGAGTGGGGAGGAGGAAGTAGCTCAGAATGATGACAACTCTACCCACCTCTAACACAGCCTGTACCTTCCTGTTGGCCCAAGACTTGAGAAATTTTCACAGCACTGGAACTTTGCATAATCAGAAATGCTTCCTCTGCAGACTGGGATCTAGAAATGAGGACATTTTCATTTAACGAGAGGATCATACATGGCCAATAATGGAAGTTAGGAGTTAGATAGAGAGGTATTCTTTACCATTAATCCTGTATATGATGAACTATATTACATTACTTGTATCAATCTGGGTTCAGTCAGGGAAGTTGAATCACTATGAGTATTGTGGAATAAGGAGTTTATTAGAGGAATTAGACCTTACACAATTGTGGGAAAATCTGGGAACGCACAGGTCTGAAAAGCGTTGAAGGATCAGAGAAAAGTCATGAACTGATTCTGGTGCTGGCTAATGAGCTGAAACTTGCAGGGAAATCTGGAAGCCAGGCACATCCTGCACCTGGGGAAGAAGTCTGTGGAGGGTGGTGGACTCAGAGAGGCCTCTGTGGATTTGAAGTGAAGTGTCTGGTGGTGGGTCCTGGGTTCACTGCTGGTCAGCAGGCCTGGCAGTCGGGAAAGAGAGCTAGAAGGAGAGCTAGTCATGGAGTGGGGCACCTGCCTGCGCCTGCACAGTGTCTCTCACCTCCTCTGACACTTGATGACCTTCAGAGCTTGATGGCTGCTGCTTCTGCACCCACTTCTCACTCAGCTTAACTTCTGAAACCCAGGGCCATGTGGCAAGAGGGTTTTGTGAGACAGAGTTCCTAGCATAGCCAAGGTGATGATAGAACAATCAAGCACATTGTCATAATGATGTAATATAATTGATGGTTGCTTTGGTTTGTTTATACACTTATTAATTCATATTTTGCCTCATTTCAAGATAGGATTTTGAGGCAGCTTGGAGAAACATTTACAAATGAATGGAATTTTAAAAGGATGTGATGGAGGCAAAGAAAAATGTGTAGGCAATAAAATAATTGCGATGTAGCGTTAGTGTTCAAGAAATTCATCTAAGAGCCTGTTCCTTTGCAGATGGGGTTGTGGAATTGACTCATAGCATCCTCAGAACCTAAGCAGATATTTTGTGACAAGGATTGTCACAAAGGGAGTGGCACAAATTTTTCTGGCCCTGAGAACTAAGAGAAATATCACCTAGGGGTCCTTAAAAAAAGCCCTTTGATAATAAAGTGCCTTGGAATCATTCAATGAAAACCGCACTCCGAGGGGTTAAAATAAAGTGGACCTGGTATATGCTCCAGGATTTCTTGGCCTCATCTGGACCCTCTCCTACCAGAAAGGGGGAAGGGGACAGTTTCTAAATGTCATATCTATATGAATGGATGGTCTGCATATCCTTCAAGCTAGGGGTTGACAAACTTTTTCTGTAAGGGGACAGATGGTAAATATTTCAGGTTTTGCAAGCTATTGCGT
The DNA here is from genome assembly GCA_023783475.1 of Daubentonia madagascariensis. Lineage (NCBI taxonomy): Eukaryota > Metazoa > Chordata > Mammalia > Primates > Daubentoniidae > Daubentonia > Daubentonia madagascariensis. The sequence goes on from JAKFHU010000633.1 coordinate 833,708, forward strand.
CTTTGTTACAATTGCTCAACATTGTCATTGTAGCATAAAAGCAGCCATAGAGAACCTATAAACAGATGAATTTGGCTGGGTTCCAATAAAACTTTATTAAGAGACTCTAAAATTTGAATTTCTTATATTAATTTCCATGTGTCACAAAAATATTAATTTTTCTTTGGAGTTTTTTTTTAACCACTTAGATGTGTAAAAACCACTCTTAGCTATACTAAGCCATACAAAAAAGAGGCAGCAGGCTGCATTTAGCTTCTATGCCATGGTTTGCTGACCCCTGCTTCAGGCGATCCTCCATGAAGAGTAATTTTTATAACTGATTAAGAAAGTGGGAGGCAAGAGTGTCCTAGTCTGTTTGGGCTGCTATAGCAAAATACTATAAACTGGGTACCTTACCAACAAAAACTTACAGCTCACAGTTCTGCAGCTTGGAAGTCCAAGATCAAGGTGCATTCAGGGTCTGGGGAGGGCCTGCTCTCTGGTTCACAAATGCTGCCTTCTTGCTGCCTCCTCATGTAGTGGAGGGGGGCAAATAAGCTCTCTCGGGCCTCTTTTATAAGGGCACTAATCCCACTCATGAGGCCTCCGCCTTCATAACCTAATCATCTCCCAAAGTCCCCACCTCCTAATACCATCACATTGGGGGGTTAGAATTTCAACATATGAATTTGGGGAGGGACCTAAATGTTCAGACTATAGCAGAGGGGTTTGAGGTTAGTTTGAATAACATTATAACAGACAAAACTCAAAATTTCAGTGACTTACCATGAGTGTATTTCTGCTCATGTAACATCCAAACAGCCGTTACTGATGAGTGGCTGGCTCTCCTCTGAAGGGCAACTCAGGGACCTGGGGTCTGTACACCATGTGGCTCTATGCCCAGTCAGCAAAAGGGGGAAGGAAGGGTGATGGTAGACCTCCTCTTCTACCGTATTATCCCAGAAGTGACACATACACAACTGGGCCATGTTTAGATGCAAGAGGGTGGGTGAGGGGCTTGCTGAGAAAGGTATTACCTGGCCAATCAGCCACTTTCTGGCACTGATGTTCCCCTATAGAAGGGAGCTCAGGTCTGTGTTGAGTTGCTAGCTGTCCCTGCCATGGTGATGTTCTTTAGAAATAACTTGAGTGTAGATAATGATGCTGATTAAGGGTGGTTCTGTGAACTAAGCCGAGTGGGGAGAGGACATTCTTTTATGAAAATGAAAGTTACTAACTGGGCCACATACCTGGGATACATAAAGGGCCAAGATTTCCCTCTGAAAACCACTCTTGTATTGGGTATGCCCCAATACAAGCTCCAACATGTAGGTGGTGGAAGCTTCGACATTCTCCACTCAAAAGCATGACTATAACATATTTTTGTTTGGAAAAGCTTCAAAGAGTTGTGACCAATTGCCCAATATGGCTATAAAAAATCATCAACAAAGAATCCAGGGAACTTATTAAGCAATGTGACCTCCTGTTGAACCTTCCAAAATACAGTCATCTTGACATGTATTTCCAGGTAACTCAGGAATTCTTGGCCTTGGTGCTATTCACATTTTAGGCTGGATAATTAATTCTATGTTGTGGGGGACTGTCCCGTGCATTATAGAATGTTGTCGGTAGCTTCCCTAGCCTCTACACACAGATGCCATTAGCATCCTCTGCCCCCGGAGTTGTGTGAACCCAAAATGTCTCCAGATGCTGCCAATGTCTCCTGGGGGACAAAATTGCCCTGGATTGAGAACTACTGAGTAATTGAATGATAGAAGGTACTGGATAAAATTGTTGAATATGAGCCTACTAAATGTCACAGGACCAAAGGCATAAATGACAATGTTGATTCTAGAGTGGTTGGTCTTGGCCCATCCTTTCTGACAACTAGAGGTTGGCCTGGTCTGCTAATAACTTCTCTTGGTAAAAGATGATAACACCTATTCAGCAGCATAGACAAGCGAGCTGCCTTTGATATGTTCCTTTCATTCTCAATAGCAGGAGGGCATTCAGCTACCCATTGCAAAGTGGTTTCATGTCAATAAACTTAAAGAGAATAAAATAAAGGGTATGAGATTAGGGCTAAAATATGCTAGAATTATCTTCTCGAAACTGTTCTCTGATCTGTCAGGTTGTTCCTACCAACTCTGACCCTGGAGGGGGCCCTGAGTTGTGGGTTCTGGATAGGTGAATACTGCTCCAAAGCCCTTGACCATTACTGTCATGCTGCCTGATTTCATACTCAAAGGCCAAGACATGAATAATAAAAGCTGACAACCGTATCCATTCCTGAGCACTTGTTCTACATGGGATGGAGTACACACTTGGCCTCACGGCTGAAGCAAAATAAACAATAAATGGCAATTATTGTATTAGCCAGGGTCCTCCAGAGAGATACAACAAATAGGAGATATATATACATGTGTGTGTATGTGTGTATACACACATGTGTACATGTATGCATATATATAAAAACATACGAGAGGGGATTTATTAGGGGAATTGGCTCATGTGATTATGGAGGCTGAGAAGTCCCGTGATAGGCCATCTGCAAGCTGTAGAACCAGGGAAGCTGGCAGCGTGACTCAGTCCAAGCCCAAAGGCCTTGGAACCAGGGAAGCTGATGGTGTTAACTCTGGGATGGTCCAGGGCCTGAAAACCCAGGGGACTGCTGGTGCAAGTCCTGGAGTCTGAAGGCCAGAGAACCTGGAGTTTTGATGTTCAAGGGCAGGAGAAGAATAGTGTCCTAGCTCCAGAAGAGAAGGTGAAGGCGAATTCAATTTTCTTCTGCCTTTTTGTTCTATTTGAGCCCTCAGCCAATTGGATGGTGCCTGTGCACATTGGGCAAGGGTATATCTTCTTTACTCAGTCACTGATTCAAATGCCAATCTCTCCAGGAAACACCCTCACAGACATACCCAGAAATAATGGTTTTCCTGGGTATCCCTTAATCCAGTCAAGTTGACACCTAAAATTAACGGTCACAGTTCTTTGTCATTATAATTGCCATTATTATTATTAAAACGATGGGTTATAGGAGAGTGACTTTGCCTAAAGCTGTGCAAGCTGGTGGTGTAGAATATCTCACTGCCTCATACTGCGTTAAAGAAGAAATTAGGGCCAGGCGTGGTGGCTCATGCCTGTAATCCTAGCACTCTGGGAGGCTGAGGCAGGAGGATCGCTTGAGCTCAGGAGTTTGAGACCTCCCTGAGCAAGAGCGAGACCCCATCTCTACTAAAAATAGAAAAATTAGCCAGGTGTCCTGGTGCTCCTCTGTAGTCCCAGCTACTCAGGAGGCTGAGGCAGGAGGATCTCTTGAGCCCAGGAGTTTGAGGTTGCAGTGAGCTATGATGACGTACTGCACTCTACCCAGGGCGACAGAGCAAGGCAATGCCTCAAAAAAAAAAAAAAAAAAAGAAGAAGAAATTAGAACAAAACACAGCCCCGACTCTTTAATATGGCCTTCAAGACCCTGCATGGTCCAGCCGCTGCTTAAATCCAACCTCATCTTGCCCTGCTCTTCCCCTGGGCCACCAAACTCCATCCCTTGGCTTTTTGAAGCTCCCTCACCTCTGGAGATTTGGCTTCAGTAGGTCTGAGGTGGGCCCAAGAGCTGGTACTATTTTAGAGCTCTACCACTGGTTTTGGTGGGTCAGCAGGTTTGTAAGTTGTGACCATGACCTGTGCTTTGCTCAAACCTCACCTGGCTCCAAAGCCAGACAGATGCCAAGTGAGGTCAAAAGCAGATACTCTCTAAAGCCGGGACTTCCTCTCCATGGATGGATAGGCTGGCACTGGTAGCAATGTAGGAGGAGGCCTGGGCTTGCTGAGAGTGAGGGGGCAGAGGTACAAGCCCCCAGAAGGCAGGGCCTAGTAGGCAAACCAAATAATGAGTTTTCCACTTCAGGAGCTCTCTTTCCAGAGGGAGCGGGAGGGAGGGAGGGAGGGAGAGCTCAGGGCCTGGCTCAGAGCTACAAGCTTGGGGGCAGGGGCTGGTGATGGTGGTGTCTGCACTTAAAGTACAACTTTCCTATTGTCAAAATTCCCTTCATAGGCCCTGAATTTGCCCATGAAGTCCAATGTTTAGGATAAGCATATCCCACCCTGTTGAGGAATTCTTTTGCACATTAAGAGCCCCTAAGGATGGTGGCATAACACTGCAATTGTAATGTATGCCACTGAGTTGTGTACCTAAAAATGGTTAAAAAGGAAAATTTTATGTTATGTATATTTTACCACAAGAAAAAGGATAAATTAAGAAAAAATGGTTAACAGGGCATAGCTTATGTTATATTTATTTTACCACCAAAAAAAAGGAATCACCGAGCTGGACTAGAGGACGTGATAAAAGGCAACTCTGTGTGTGGACGTGGGCCTTTAAAGAATTCCCCTGTCTAGAATGAGGATGGGTGGACAATTCCAAAGAGTTCTTGCTTGTCTGCAGGATTTATTCCATTCTGGCTTCTTTATTTTTTTAACTTTTTATTATGGAAATTTTAAAACACACTTAAATGGTGAAGAGAATCCAACAGTGAACCACCTTTGAATCCAGGACCCAGCTTCAACAACCACCAGCGTTTGCTGTTCTTGTTTACATATCCCTCCAATTTTTTTTTTTTATCCTCTTAGTCTGTTCAGGACATGTCAGGAAAAGCTCAAGCGGAGGTCTAAGACAGCGGCAGGTGAAACCGATTCTGCAGGCAGACAGATGGATAAATGGTGTGAGCTTGGGATAGACTGAACATAGGCAGTCACTGGGCCCTGGGACTTAAAGTCCCAGCTCTTTATGTCACCCAGCTCCTGAATATGGACACTTTCAACTTAAAGTGTGGTCTTGGGATTGGCAGCATCCACATCAGCTGGGAGGTTGTTAGACCCTCAGGCCCTCAGACCTGCTGAATCAGAGACTCTGGGGTTGGGGCTCAGGGATCTGTTTTAACACTCCCTCCAGTAGTTCTGATGCTTGTTCAAATTTGAGTGTTTCTTAAACAGAGAGTGAGGTATACAGAAATGCAGGGCGATATCTCCAACTATGTGATTTGTAACCAGTTGCTGATAGATGAATAAAGGAAAAAGCAGTTGGGGAAATCAAAGAGCTGTCAAGTTAAACTTACTGTATTATTTATTTACTGTTTACTATCTAGTTTACTATTTACTGCTTAATATTTGGTTATATTTTTACTGTGTTGATTTATTTACCAAGTGTTCATTGGGCCAGGCACTATTCTAGCACCACGGATATAACTGTGAACAAAATAGGCAAAACCTCTTATGTTTTTGTGGAGGAACTTAGTAATTGAGACAAAAAATAAAATGTATGTGGTATTTAAAAGGTGAAAAGTGCTAGAGAGAAAAACAAAGCAGGGAAGGGAAAAGGGCAGTGTGTGGGTAGGGGCAGAGAAAGGGTTTGCTAGACAAAGTGGCCCAGGAAGGCCTGAGTGAGAAGGTGGAAATTGAATAAAATTCTGAAGGAAGCAAGGGAAGGAGCCATATGTATACCTGGGGAAGATCATTTCAGGCAGGAGGGGAATAGCATGTGCAAAGGTCCTGAGGCAGAGCACTAAGGATGCAAGTGTGGCTCGTGCAGAGTGAGCAGGGCAGGAGAGCTGCAGGCAGTGTGAGTAATAGAGGTGACAGGGGACACATAGAGGGTCTCACAGACATTTTGAAGACTTTGGGTTTTATACTGTGTGAGATGGGAAGTATATTAACTTTCTTGTTGTTGCTATAACAAGTTACCACAAACCTAATGGCTTAAAACAACACAGATTTATTCTCTTCCAGTTCTAGAGGTCAGAAGTCCAAAATGAGTCACAGAGAGCTAAAACAAAGGTATCTGCAGGGCTGGTTCTTTCTGGAGAGTCCAGAGGACAATCCATTCCTGGTGTCCTCTAGCTCTGAGAGGCTGCTGGCATTCCTTGGCTTGTAGCCACATCACTCCAAGCTCAGCTTGTCTTGCATCTCCTTCTCTGACTCAGACCCTCCTGCTTCCCTTTTATAAGGACACTTGTGATTACATTGGATCCACCTGAATAATCCAAAATAATCTCCCCATCTCAAGATCCTTAATCACATCTGCAACATCTCTTTTACTGTGTAAAGTAACATATTTTCAGGTTCTTGGGGGACCACTATTCAACCCACTGCAAGAAACCATTAGAACAGTGACACAATCTGATGTACATTTTAAGAGTCATTATCATGCTGTGTTGAAAATAGCTTTGTGGGGGCAAGAATGGAAATAGGGAAGTTAGTTATTATATCAAAGCCAATCTACTCCTTAACTCCTAAGGACCTTGTAGACTACTCCCATACAAATGAGCATGTAATTCTATTATGGGCTGAATTATGTGCCCCCCTCCCTCCATATGTTGGAGCCTTTACCTCAGAATGTACCTGTATTTGGAGATTGGGTCTTTAAAGAGGTGATTGATTTAAAATGAGGCTGTTAGCTAGGTGGCTCTAATCCAAGCTGACTGATGTCCCTGTAAGAAGAGGAAATTTGGACACAACAACAGACACCAGGGATGTGAGTACACAGAGAGAAGACCACGTGAGGACACGGCAAGAAGGCGGCTGTCTGCAAGCCAAGGAGAAAGGCCTCAGAAGAGAATGACCCTGCTAACCCGCACCTTGATCTTCACCTCAAGCCTCCAGAACTCTGAGAAATAACTTTCTGTTGCTTAAGCCACCAGTCTGGGTATTCGGTTATGGCAGTCACAGCACACTAATACAAATTCTGAACGCCTTCCTGAGCCCAGATGCAGACTCTCCCCTTGATCCCTAAGTCCTTTTACTGGCTGCATCTTTCTGAAGCAGCCCTACCTGTATCCCAGAAACGACCACTTGAAAAAAAACATCTCTAGCTCTTCAGAAGAAACTATTCAGAAAATGAAAAGACAGGACACAGACTGGGAGAAAATATTTGCAAAACACATATCTGATAAAGGGTTTGCATCCAGAATACATAAACCACCTAAATAAAACGTGGGCAAGAGATTTGAACAGATAGTTTGCATTTGAAGAGATATAGATGGCAAATAAGCACAGAAAAGGTGCTCAACTTGTTAGCAATTAAGACCATGCAAATTAAAGTCATAATGAGCTATCACTACATACCTACTAGAGTGGCTTAAAAGAAACCTGATGATACCAAGTGCTGACAGAATGCAGAGCCATTGGAACTCTCATATATTGCTGGTGGGAGCACAAAATAAAACAGTTTAGCAATTTCTTATAAAGTTAAACATACTCTTACTGCATAATGCAGCGATTCAACTCTTAGGTATTAAACCAAGAGAAATAAAAATATATTTTACTGAAAGACCTATATGGGAATGGGAAAGTTTATAGCAGCTTTATTCATAATATCTTAAAACTGGAAACAATCCAATGTCCCTCAACTGGTGAATCAACAAACTGTGGTACATCCACACAGTAGAATACTTCTCAGCAATAAGAAGGATTAAACTATCGCTATGTGCAACAACATGGGTGGATCTCAAAAGCATTATGCTAAATGAAAGAAACCAGACACAAAAGGCTGCATATTGCATGTTCCATTTATATGATGGCTTTTTGGAAAGGCAAAACTATAGGGACATAAATCAGGTCAGTAGTTGCCAGAGGGCTGGGGGTGAGTGAGGGGATTGACTATAAAGGAGCCTTGGCCAATTTTGGGGGGGTGATAGAACTGTTCTATAAATCATGATAGTCCTTACATGACTGTACACATTTGTCAAAATTTATATATTAAATTGTAAAGTTTGTAAATTTTACTGCACGTGAATCAGACCTCCATAAAGCTGATTTAAAAAAATAAGAAGATCCTCCTTCTACCTGTACATGGGAAGATGATAACTAAGCTATGACCTGGGACAGATATAATCCCTGTGTCCTGAGTCCTGCTGAGCTACTTCCATAAATCCAATCTTTAGTTACAGGTCACTCTTCCAAAATGGTGAAGCCATGGACCCTTAGCTGTCCTTGAAAATGGAGGGAGACACTGGGGCCCATCATGGACAGCCATGCCAATATCTTCTCCCACAAAGTAGCTGAAAAGCAGGGAGGTGATTTTGATGCAATTAAAGTCTGCAAACCACTGGTTTAGGGGAGTAGCCTTTAAGAAGCAATGTATATGTGCACAGAGGAGGTGCTATTTTATTATTATTTTTTTATAGATGAGATCTCACTATGTTGCCCAGGCTAGCCTCAAACTGGCCTCGAGTGATCCTCCTGCCTCAGCCTCCCAAGTAGCTGAGACTACAGGTGTGCACCATCATATCCAGTGAGCCAGAACATTTTATAAGTGTGAGTAAAACAAGGAGATTTTAATGCCCTTAGATACATCTGGGCCCAAATAACTTTGGAAGAGCTAAGAGCTGGTTGGCAATCAGTTATCTTTGGCTCCAGCTACCTTCTCTTCAATTTTTCCCCCTGACTCCAAAGCCTCTTTCCCCATGCCACACTCCCCCCTCTCTCTCCTTGGGCTTTAGGGACCTTGCCATTGCTTTCATTGACTGTTATAATATTACTGAGAGTTGCTTAAATCCAGAGATGCATATCAATGTTATGCCCTTATTGTCATTCAAATTTTATGGATAAAGATACAGGTTTCTCGTTCCAGATCACCCTTTAAGTAGACAGCTTCCAGGCCTCTAGCACCAGTGTTCCCTGGGCCAGACAGTCTGCATAATTTTCCACTACCTTTCACCATCCAATAATCAAATTCTGAATATTTCCTTTGTGGCCATCTCTTAGAGTGAGGAGGAAATTTGGGGTTTGGAGCAGAGAATAGTAGCTGGTGGCTGGGCACATAAGTGACCAGGAGACAATAGCTTGGAGGTGAGGATGTTGAGCTTCCTGGTGTCTGCCCCAGTGTATTTGGCAGGGGACAGTAAAGACAGAGTGGGGAAGGGCATACCTCTGCAGGAGAAGAAGCTGCTAGAAGTGGTAGACAGTGTGATTACTATTGTCAACAGACCACCTCAGGAAGCCTCAACCACACTGTGCTCACAAGCTTTGAGACCTTGGTAGCAAACCTCACGGCATGGGAAAGGTTTTGCCTGGAGCTGGAAGACCTGATTTCAGTCCTGACTTCTAGTTATTAGGCCTTGAGCAAATCAGAACCCTCTCTCAGCAAGCACTTACCCCAAATAAGACAACATCTGCAAAAGTGCTTTGGAAAGTGCTACATAAGAACAAGATACTATATTATTGCAAAAAATTGGCACACCATCATTGGGAGGGCTGGGAGAGAATGTCTTGTGCCACCTTTCCTGAGGCAGTGGTGCCTGCTGCCTTACACTTAAGCATTTAAAAGGAGGCATTTGAGAGATTTATTCGTAAGCTTTTCTCCAAAGTGACTTGCTGGCAATTTACAAGGTAGCATAGCTTCCTTCACTCTGTTCTTTCTTTACAGGCACACTTAAATGTCAGTGGCAGTTATCTCTGGGTCGCAGAATTAGAGTTGATTGTTATTTTATTTTTTATATGGTTCTACATTTTAGAAAACAAAGGCATGGAAACACAATATACTGGGAAGAGTTTGGGGAACCCCAAGAGGTCAGGTGTGGCTGGAAAGTGGGTGTGTGGGGAAGTGGCAGGGCATGGGGCAGGAGCAACATGAGAGCCGTGAAGGAGATTGTGTCTGTGGAGTCCTTTTTCCAAAGGCCCTTAAAGCCACTCTGCTGGTTTAAAGTGGTGGATCTCAAAGTGTGATACCCAGATCAGCAGCCTTGACCTTGCATGGCAGTTTGTTAGAAATGCAAATTCTCAGGCTCCACCCTAGACATTTGGCATCAAAACTCTTGATAGGGCCCAGCTCTGTGTTTTACCAAGCCTGCCAGGTGATTTTGGTCCATAGTGAAGCCTGAAAATCACTGGTTTAAAGTATTCTCAAGATGGGACAATGCTCCCTGCCCCCACTGAGCTAGCAGAAAGGCCAGCTGCCTGATGATCTGTCAGCTCATCCTCTTGAGGATGGGGTCCCCAGGTTGGTTCTCCCAGCACTAGAGAAGCACCCTTCTCTGACATAATGGCAATGAGGTGGCAGACTTGCCTCTGGGCGAGTAGTTGGGATTTCATTTACAGGCAAAGAAGTGCCTGGGAGGGACAGACTTCACAGGGCTTACCCGAATCCAGCTGCTTCTCTCTTTGGGTTACTTCTCTTTGGGAAGTAACTCAAAAGAGGTGCTCAAAACGTACTGGGTCATCTAGTGCTAGGGTGTTACAATGTGTTCTCTGCTGTTTCTCCAGACTCTGCGGCTCTTCCCTGCTTGTTCCCATTATCCAAGGACAGAGCCTCCCACCCTGCCCTCCCTGAGGAACAAGGAAGCCATGGGTGCTTTGAATTGCGGTGAATCCCTTAGGGCCAGCTCCAACGCCTGTGACTTTCAGACTCCTCTGACTTTCAGACCCCTCACCTGGAGGCCGTCTCCATTTCATCTCAGCTTACTCTACTTCCAGACGTTACCTGGCATTTCAACCAGTCCTGTATGTCTTGTCTTCCCTACAGTCCAAAGTGCTTAGCACACAGTAAGGAGCCCAGTGATACTTACTGCTACCATTGTTATTATTTCGTATTAACCAGGGGTGAAGAGAGGGAGTTCGCCCTAGAGAGGGGCAACATCAGGGCTGGCTACACAGTTTGTGGGGCTGAGCGCAAAGTGAAAATGAGAGGCTTCGGTGCTGGAAAATCAACCTCCCCTTCCCACGGGCCCACTCTTCTAGGCCACTTGTGGTGGGTGACCCCCAAGAGATTGCAACCTCTGTGCAGGGACATGCTCAGCACCTGGGGTTGGTGAGAGGGCCCAGTAAGTCACTTGCCAAGCACATCACCACCAGGGCACTTGCAGCCCAGGGCAGGGATGGCTGCCACCTGGTCCTTCAGGGAGCATGCCCAACCCAACCCTCCCTGCTCATGCACCCAGGCCTTGGCTGAGGCTGGAGGACAATGGAGGAATGACTCAGCTGTCACCCAGGCGTAGGGTGGGAAGGGGGATATTTGGCTCCAGGTTTAAGGATCAGGTTGTCAAGAACTCACCCCACCGAGGTGTTGGAAGGTGAGGCTACATGTAACCCATCTGACCACATCACCTTGTCTCATCAGTGACATCCATGGCTTTCCAGACAGGGCCAGCTTTATAGGCGTGTGACCTGGGTAGTCACACGGGGCCATGCTCAGAAGTGCCCTGTGCTTGATTTAATGCTCTGTTATTGACATCTTGAAATTTGTACTAATTTTATCTTTGACCTTGTGTTTAATTAGTGAAGTCCAATGGGAAGATGGCATGTGAACAGAGGAGGAATGAGCAATGTGTGTGTCTGCCATTCCTTGCTGCTCTCTTTGCCTATAGCATTTATGATGCTCCATGAGCATAGAATTTGGTAGACTCAGGATGTGTGGGAGTTCAATGAGTACAAGTAAGTGCACTTTATGTCTACAATTGAGTAAGTGGGGATTTTTACAGCCCCAGAGGCCACACTTTCTGTTCCAACTAGAACTTGCTTCGGATGCAGAAAGAAGGCATTTTAAGTAACGAAAACAATCAAGGAAACCTATCATATCCTTTCTTTATCAGCCAACCACTTATGCTGAAGAAGATGACACAGAAGGAAAGGGAAGATCGCATAGCCCATAGATCCTTTTCCTTTTCGTCCTTTCTTACTCATCAGGAAGCCTAAGGCAGAGAGTGTTGGTGGAATGTGCATGTATTGAGAAGTGGCATAAAAACAGTGGAGTTCATTTTGTGCAGTATTTCCACTGTTCTGGTGAAAAATGAAATATACATGCTTGTATGAGCTATGAAACACAAATTGTATAATTCTGATGATTCTGAATATAAGTTAAATGAGCTTATGTTTGCATTTAAAACTGGCATTGCACAATATAAAGATGAACAGTAAAATCCATGCTAATAATTTAAAATTTTAACATTTGACACAAGTGGCAAATGGAAAACAAGAGAAAGTGGAAGAAAGAAAAAAGCCTTATTTTAGATCTTTAATGGGCCTTACTCTTTGAACAAGGGGTCCTACACTTTCATTTTGCACAGAGACCCACAAATTATGTAGCTGGCCTTGCCCCAGTCATCCAGGACTTGCCCTCATGGGCCACAGGCTTCCTCTCTACCCCAAGCCCCAGCATCATGCTCTGCAATTTCAGTGTTCATTTGGTTGATCCACACTCCAGACACATATGCTTTGGAAAAGACAGTGTATTGTATTAAAATGCAGAGTTGTATATACATGAAATGCTTATAAAAATTGGTCCTATTTTAGACAAGGATGTTTATCCCAACACTTTTTATAATAGCAAAAATTGGAACAATATGTTGTTGAAATATGGGAGATTAATTTATTAAGTGATGTTATATGTCCATGCAATGGAATACTTTGAAGCCTTTAAACTGATGTCAAAGCTATATATTTATTGATATGGAAAAACATTCTGGCTGTATTAATAAATTTTAAAATTAGATTACAAACCAGTAAGGATAGTGTGCTTCCAGTTTTGCTATAAAAGTACAACTGTAACCATATGCTACATATGCATTTAAAGTATCTGAAAGGACAAATATGAAAATATTTATTTTAATATAAAAGTACAACTGTAACTGTATGCTGCACATACATTTAAAGTGTTTGAAAGGACAAATATAAAAATATTTATAGTAATTATATCTAGATTGTAATGATACAGATTTTTTTTTAAATCCATGTTTTCTAGCTTTTTCTCAATGAACATTACTTGCATAAAAAGAAAAGTTTTTTTTGTTTTTTAAGTTGAGGGCAGTGATGGTTAGACTAAGGTGACAAGATATTTGGTCAAACTATTTTCAGATGTGATTGAGATTTAAATCAATAGACTTTGAGTAAGGCAGATTATGTTCCATCATGCAGGTGGGCCTCATCTAGTTAGCAGAAGTCCTTAAAATTAAATATCATAAAATTAACTATCATAGATGAGTAGCTGGAAAAATTCACATTTTCATTTAGCAAATATCTACTGAGCACATAGACTTTGCTATGTGATGAGAGCACAAAGATGGATAAAACCTAATTCTTTTTCTCCAAGAATCTCCTTATCTTTTAGAGGACGGTGGTCACACGTGCAGACAATGATGGTACAAGGTGATGAGTGCAGTGACGGGAAGGCTCCTAGGAGTGAATGGTGCATTCCCTCTCTGTAGGATACAAAATTTGATACGGAGCTGTGAAATGAACCCTAAGATCAAGGTGCGTACGTCTCAGTGCAGACATAGAATGGATCAACTTCATGGCTGAAGTTGTCTAGGATAATACAGAACTTGAGTTGGACAAAAAGGTGACAACTGAACTGAATCTTAAAGACTAAGTAGGAATTGGGTGGGTAATGCAGGGGGAGAGGACAGGGCAATCCAGCTCTGGTGCCTTTGAACATGCTGTTCCCTCTCCTGGAAGACTGTCGGCCCCCACTCTGCCTGGCTGGCATCTGGGGATGCCATGCACATTGCATTTTCCATGAGCAACATCTGCTGAGCTGTGCATCAGGGCAGCCTTCTTTGCTAAACATGTAATCTAAAATTGCCTGCTGGCTTCTCACTCTCAGAGCACCACATTTTTTCCCTCATAGCATATATCACAATTTGTAGTACATTTTTATTTGGGTTTTTTTTTTTTTTTTTAATGTCTGTTCCCTCGATAGACTATACACTCCCTGCAGGTAAGGATCATACTTTTCATGTTAATTACTGTATCTCTGGGCCTGGTACAGTGTTTGGCATTATAGGTACTCCATAAATTCTTACTTAATAAATGAATGAATTAAAGAAAACCTACGGGGCAGGGGACAGGGTCTCACAGAACTAGGTAGGAATGAATTAACAGCTCTAGGATGCTAATTCTGAGACAACTCCAGGCTTGAGGGCATGGCATGCAGGTGCTTCTCAGGGAGGCCCATCTGTTAAAGCTCTTAGAACTGTGTGCTGATAGTTCTTTAAATGGGGATAAATATTAACACACTATAATTACCCTGACTGTGAACTCAACCTGTGTGGTCCTAGTTGAAGGTCTTATCTCTGGATATAATCGCCAGACACACAAAATGAAGAGAGATCAGAATTCTCTGCCTTTCTCCTTCCTCCTATACTCCCACTCTGTACCCTGATATTCTTTGCCCTTTCAAGCTTCTGTGCTCTGCCTTCACTATTTATTTTTTTGTTTCTCCCTTCTGTATGCCCAGAAGGCTGCCCTTTCTTTTTGACCCCAGTGTTCCAGAGGGGTCTCAGGCATTCCGGCTCTTGACTTGGGGTGTGATTGCTGAATCAACCACCCCTGTGTTCTTGTCTTTCTTCCTGGTCTTCAGACATCTCGCCTAGAGAGCCCTACTGCCTGCCTGTCCCTGCGGACTGGCACAGGCGTCTACCCATCAGCATGTCACCAACACCTACTCTCTGAGGCTGCATGTAGCTCTCTCTCAAGAGGGAGGGAGAGTCACTTCTCATGCTCCTGTGGATAAAAACAGACCCCTTTCTCTGTCATTTCTTTCTACTTCTGTTTTAAACTTTTGTGTATACAGTCAACAGAAATTAAAGCCACAATTCAGTGGACACCAAAGTTACTGCTGGAAAAACTACTGGTAGCATTATATATATATATTATAATTATTCAAAATTTCATTACATTTTATCATGATGCACATAGTATAAAATTCAATGAGTGTGAAAGGTAAACATGAAATCTTGTTTCCCATGCCCACACTGCCCCACTTCCTCTCTGAATTTCTCGAATAACTTTCTGTAGATCTTCTGCCCATTTAAAAACATGCAGATAGCTGCACTTTCCCCTCCCCCCACTCTTCCACTGCTCTGCACGTTGCTCTGTTCTCTGAACAATATGTTCTGCATCAATAATCCAAAAGTGTTCTAACTTTTTATAGCTATATAGTATTTCATTATTAGGAAAAATCATAATTTACATTAGGAAAATGGCCTATGTAATTTTACACAAAGTATATTTGTGAATAAATTCCTAGGAACCAAAGGATATGTTCATTTTTAATTTGATAGAGATTGTCAAATTGTCCTCTGAAGTAATTTATGAGAATGCCTGTTTCCATACATCTTTATCAACACAGTTTACAAATTTTTAAAATTTTGCCAATCTGTGAACTGAAAAATGAATTTTCATTGTAATTTTAATTTGTGTTTTCTGATTTGATCTCAAGTACATATTTGTATGCTTAGAGCATTTATATTTCCTTTTCTATGAACTCTTCATATTCTTGCCCATTTTTTCAAATGGGACAATGGTCATTTTCTTACTGATTTGTAAAAGTTATTTATATTTTAAAGAAGTTTGTTTATGGTGGGTTTATCTTGAGGAATTAAGAAATTTTTTAATGTAGCTCAATTCAGTTTTCTTTGAAGACATCTGGGTTTTTGTGTGAAGCTTATGAAAGCTTTAATCAGAGGTTATTACAAAAATTCTGCTATGATTTTTTTCTGATAATTTATTTTTTTACATATAAATCTTTGCTCCATCTGGAATTTATTTTGTTATAAGCAGTAAGATAAGAATCCAAATTAATTATTATTTCCAGATGGTCACCTTGATGTTCCAACACCATTTATTGGTTAATCCATCTTTCCCCTGCTGATTTGAAAAACCAGAACTTTATCATATACTGAGCCCCTACATGTCTCTGGGTCTGTTTCTGGGCTTTTTACTCTGTCCACTGGTCTGTCTTGGCATATCCGGCATCATGCTTTAAACTCTTTCACTTCTGTTATTACATCAAAGGGGTTACAACAGTTTTTTAGGCTAATGTTAGGCCTGGTGTGGGTAGCTGGCAAACCTAACTGGGCCATATGGAAATTGAATCCTTAACTCTGGCCTAAATAACTCTTCTTTCAGTCCAGTGCCAACTACTCCAAAACAGGTTCTGATACTTTTAAGGAGCACTAGGTTGGGGATGTCTAGACACCACATCCTGCTCCCAGTTAGGCCCCACAACCACTCTATGAGATAGTGTGTTATTTGGATTATTTTGGGTTCAAGAAAAACAGACTCACTGACGCTCAGATAGTAACAGGTATTGTACTGACATGTATATGGGTACATACACATATGGGAGACATGAATCTTAGCCATTTCATCAGAAGAAGCCACGCCACAAGACTTCATAGAAAGGTCTCTAATTTTTTTTAAAATTGCACATCATTTGTTTAATTTAAAAACATAAGCATACAAAACTCATTTTACGAGCTTGAAGACGTGTATTTAAAGACTTATATCAAACATATTAGAATGCTGGTCTAGGACAACGGCTGGGAAGAAGAAAGGGTACAGGTATCAGGGTTGAAGGGTAAAAAGAAAAAAGTGAAAGCGAGAAGAAATATACCACAAATAAAGGGGCCTTGCCTGGGCCAATGAGAGTGTGCTATGCATGGGAGAAGAGTGAACCACTTACCTCTGAGGTTCTTTAAAAAAATTAAATGTCCAAATGTAAGACTCCAGATATTGGGATGTGAAAAGAGAAGCAGGAAGTTAGATGGAAGAGAGCAAAGCCGGGGCAACACAGGGAGGAGGTGGAGGAGGAGGCAGACGGCTGGAGGAGCGCCAGCATTTCAGTATTGTATCAGTCAGGATGAGACAGCTCATACTGAAGTAACAGCGGCTTAAAACTAAAAGGATTTCTTGTGTACACTACTTAATGGAGACTCTGCTCCATGTTGTCCTTCCTTAGGATCCAGGCTGACAGGCTCTATCTCAGTGCTCTGTGATAGCCAGAGCTCAATTTTTTGGCGTGCACTTGCTGAATTTTTCACTGGCCAAAGCAAGTCACATGACCACATCTGACTTGAAAGGTAGGATTGTGCCATCGTAACCATGAACTTAGAGGGAGGACTGGAAATATTTGGTGAATAGAACTAATGATCACCACAAGTAGTGACTACAGCTTATAGGGATATGAGCCATAGGATTAATTAACCTGATTTTCAATGTTAGAACAGAACTCTAGGACAGAGTCATGTTGGCTCAGAAATCAGCTGATGTCCGCAGGGGTGGGGCAGGGCAGCAGGGTGGCTGAGTCCTGATGACACCAGCTGTCTGCACCTGTTCTGTAGGCATGAGTTAG
This sequence comes from Daubentonia madagascariensis, assembly GCA_023783475.1. Taxonomy (NCBI): domain Eukaryota; kingdom Metazoa; phylum Chordata; class Mammalia; order Primates; family Daubentoniidae; genus Daubentonia; species Daubentonia madagascariensis. The sequence goes on from JAKFHU010000633.1 coordinate 850,809, forward strand.
TTCTCAAGATCTTTCCAAAGGCGTAGCAATCAGAAATATATACATATACACAATTCCTAGGAGGGCACGTCAACCCTGATCTTTGCCCTAGAAAACTGGCCTTTGTAACTAATGATTTTGTTTCAGTCCAAAGAGATATTGGATAAATAACTGTCTCAGCAAAAAACAAAGAACAGGGATATACTGTTCCCTTGGATGTTTTAGCTGATACTTTAATCTCAACTCCCTGAACTCCCATGTCTCCTTGAGATATCAACCCATGTTGTACATGGGAGCAGCTGACCCCACATTTTCCCTGATGGCTAAAATTCTACCAATAGTGATGTCATATTTTCCTATCTGACAAGATTTAGAGAAGCAATTTTATAATGTTCTTGGATTGACCAATAAGTAAGTGTCCTGTGGCCATTTTGAGTGCCAGCCAACTAGTTCTGCAGAGATACAAATATTAAACAAAGAATCTGAGCCTCACTGGGTTCTGAAACTGTAGATCCATATATTGCACTGTGATTAGACCACCAATTTCTAAACTGTCCATCTGGGTTACCCTGTAGGAGGCAAATGCTGGACCCCAGCACCTGTGAAGCAGTGATGTAGGGGACATGATTGGCTGCCTACCACATCCCTTCTTCTCCCTAAAATCCTGCTATTGTTTGGGATCCATCAGATGACTAGTGGGGAGGGGACCCCATCCTCAGTGCTAGGGATGGGCCTGACTAGGCTAAGCCAGGTGTCTCAACCTCAGCACTACTGACATTTTGGGCTGGATAATTCTTTGTTGTGGGGGCTATAGTATATATTACTGGGTGTTTAGCAGCATTCCTGCCAGTGGCACCCCCACTCCAGTTGTAACAACTGAAAGTGTCTCCAGATATTGCCAAATGTCTCCCAGGAGGGAGGGAACCCCTTGCCCAGTTAATAGCTGCTGGTGTAAGCCAACCATTGTAATCCTATTCCTCCTTCTAGGTAACTGGCTTAAGAATGAATATGTTACACCTGAAGGATGACTTCTAAAAGAAAAAAAATGAAAAGAAAAATAAGAATGCGTGTGTGACAATTTGGCTAACGAGATTATGGGGAAAGGACGCTGCTGAGGGGTTTCAGGAAAAGTATTTCCTTATAAAAAAGAGATTCAGGAGGAGACAGTTCCTTTCTCTTTCTTTGGATCTTGTTAGTGGTGGAAGCCTGGGACCTTTTAAAAATATTGTTGCCTAGGTCCCACCCCTAGATATTCTGATGCAGTTGGACTGAGATGTGGCCTGGGCAAATTTTTTTTTTAATTTTTAAATTTTTGGTGTATTCAGGTGTCTTTACTCCCAACCCCTTGTCCTTTCCACTCTATTGTGGTGCCTTCACGCCAATAGATTCTTTTCTTAATTTAATTCCTTTTTTTTGAGAATAGATAATGCTTGTACCCGGTGCAAGACTACACATTAAAGTCTCTCTCTCATGCCTGTCTCCCAGTTCCCCAGTTCCTCTACCTAGAGGATAGTTTGACTAAACACATACTTATAAACATAAGTATATGTTTATTTTATTTTCAGTTACTTTGTATACACCAGTGGTGACTTTCTATGCACATTATCCTACAACCTGCTTTTTTGACTTAACTGTATCTTGCAGGTCATTCTATATTAATATGTAGAGAGCTTCTTTTTTTTTTAATATGGTGGGCAAGTAATTGTCTGGATGTGCTCTACTCTACCTAACCAGTCCCCAGAGGATAGAATTTAGGTTGGTCCCAGTCTTTCTATGGCAAAGGATGTTGCAGTGGGTATACCCAGCAGGTGTGTGTGTACCTGTAAGAAAAATGGGATTGCCGGGTCAAGGGGCAGATGTACTTGTAACCGAGAGAAAGTGTCAAATTGACCTCACGGAGGCTGTATTCTCCCACCTGCAATTTACTCTTCCATTATCATAGTGAACAAAAGACAAAATGCTTAGGAACTTAAACTGTACAAGGAACTCAGAAGAATACTGGAATAAGTAAAGAGGCTTAGCAGTGCTTCATGAATTTCATTTCCTCTTAGGGAAATCTGTTCACCTCAAAGAGTGCCTGTCTTCCTGTGGTAAGGTGTATCATTATTTGATTTTTGTCCAGCTAATGGTCAAAAAGTGGTACGTTGGTATATTTTAAATTTCCATTTTCATTATTTTGGGTGATGTTAATCATCTTTTCATATATCAAATAGCCATTTGTTCTTTTCCTGTTAACTCTCTATCGCGCCGATGGAATCCTATTACCTCCCTTCCTTTCAGCTGAGCCCTGTCTACATGCCCAGCCTCCTCTTGGCTGAAATCATCTCTCTAAACCAGAGCACTGCGTTTCCATTTGGAAGAGACTAGTCTCTCCCATGTCCTTGAGACTCCACATTTGCTGTTCCTACCACTTGGACTTTTTTAAATCACTGAGTTCTTATTGCACAGAGGACTTGATATTATGGGCAAAGTATTTAGAAAACTGGTATTCAGGATCTCCTAGGTACAGGTTCTGAACCAAAGGCTTTGCACATTCCGTCTCATGATCTCCACTTTGCTGAAGAGGAAACCGGGCTCAGAAAGGCCCAGGACCACACAGTATTCCCATGCCAGCCTCAGCATGCCACCATGCCCTTCTCAGACAAACTGTACAAGGGAAATACCTATGGCCCCATGCCCATCAGGATGAGAGGATCAGACACAACAGCTCTCACATTTGGGATGGCCTTGGAGGGGGCCCCATGGCAATATTCCATACTGGTCTTTTCCTTATCTACTGTGAAACAGAATGCATCTGTGGACAGGTGCTAGGTTACAGCTTGTGTGTGGAGAGGATGAATCATCCAGCTCCATGTCAACTCATTTATAGTCAGTTTTCCTGCTGTCAATTTGCTTACTGACTATTTCCCCCTAATTTAATTCCCATCGAGTACAGATGTCCTATTTTTTAATCTTTTTTGATATATTTTGGATTTGAGAAAGTCAGTTTGTCTAAGGGCATTTTCTGCTTTGCAGTGTAGCACATTCAGTGACTGTTGAATGTGGTGGATATTTGTCAAGCTTTGGGACTTCCCAGCCCCTTTGTACGTCTTTCTTACGTTTTGGGACTTTTCCGTCTTATGACTCCTCACTCTCTGGGCCCAATCTCCGAGCTACCCTTGCAGTGAGGTCATGGGTATGTGATCTAAGCTCTGACAACCAGCTACAAAATGTCAATTTGGAAGCAGATACGGTAAAGAAGAAGGTACTATGCAGAATTTCTTCTATCAAGAGTGCTGAGAGACATTCAGCTGTCAAAGGTGGCTGTGGCATGCCCTGGCTGTAGCATCCCACATCCAGCTTCAGAAGTATGAGCAGATATGCCAGTACAGTGGCCATAGCAATAGCATATCCACTGGCAGAGTTTGATGGGATAACCTGGGCATGATTTTTGGCTGGCTAGCCTCTGAGCCTGATCTCTGGCCCTCCTGAAGATCCTGCAAGGGGCTTAATATTCTTCAGTGAACTTTTTTATTCTGTGTAAACTATCTTGAATGGATTCTGTTTGCAACTTTGACAGATAAAATGGGGTTGTTGTGTAGCCTCTTGGCTTCCATATTTCTATTTTAGCTGCTTTTCAAATGCCTTTTTTCCCAATCCTTCGAATTCATACATTATAATTGAACTATGAAACAAAAGGGGTTATCCAGACGATTATGACCTGATATTAAAGATAAGAGGATGCAAGGATTCTTAAGTATTTACATTCAGGGCAGACTCACCCTCAGTCCTAAATTTTTCTACATAATCCCATCACTTACGATAATGCTGCAAACTTGGTAAATCCTATTAGAAAAAGGAATATTTGGTAGTTGAGGTCATTTGGCAAAGTGGTCTCTTCCCAGGACAGCTTCCTAAAGCCCAATGGCCAGGCTTAGATCAGTCTATGTGAGACCAGTGCTGGCACTACCCTGGTGTGAAATCAGAAAGCTGCATTTGCATCCATCAGACCACCGTTGGATGACTCTGGCCTGTGGCTCTGTCTCTTCCTCCTCCAAAACTCCATCATGTGTTAAGATGCAGACACATTTGGCTCTTAATGATACACTTTTCTATTTTGTAATATTTGTTTTATGTGTTAGCTTGAATCTCTGACTAAACAGTTAATCCCTGAGGGGCAAGAAACACATCTTACATTTCTTTTTGTATTTCATTCCGAGCAGAATGTCCTGAACACTGTAAGGGTTTAATAAATATTTGCTAATTGATTTCCTTCCTGAAGTGGTGGAGTGTAAATTACATGGCCATCTCTTCACTTTTTAACATGTGTGTGTGAGAGAGAGGGAGACAGAGATATCTGAGAATCAATAAATAATAAACTCCAGGCATGGAGTTTGGAGCCAGAAAAATCAAAGAAAAAAGCCACAGCCTGTGTGTAACTTCCCCTTGGTTTGTCGTGTATAAATTGGGGTTTATAATAATACCTACTCTAGCCACCTCCCTGGCTTATTGGGAACTTCCTGAGAGATAATATGTACTTAAAGCACCTTGTGATTATTCTCTGGTCTGCATGAAATAGGACCAGAGAGGGGAGTGAAGAGGTACTAAAAGTATTGTGTTGAGAAGCAATCATAGCTGACCTGACCCTACCAGCTTTGGTCCCATCTGCCTAGGGATGATGGGTTTTGTAGTACTGGGCTATTGAATTTCCAAGTGTTTCTAGGCAGCAGGCATCCCCCACTCCTAGCCAAAGTCATCAATTCTATCTCAGACTTCACAATGTTTAGATCCATATAACCCTGCCCCACCCTCATCTTGGCTTGGGTTCTAGTCCCAGCTCACAGCTTCCACCTCTTCCTGCCTCTGATCTCTGACCTCCTGCCCCCCATCCTCACGGAGGGCAGTTCTTGCCCTAAATAAGCAAATCTGATTACAACGCTTCCCACTTTAAGAATCTCTGTTGGATATCTAAGTCTATATACTGATGGTGTCTCTATATCCAAAGTGGGAAGTGCAGTTATGAGGCTGTGGCAACCAGGTGAGAGATATTGAGTTTGTGAACTAGGGTAGACAGAGAGGTGGGAAAAGATTTGGGAAATAATATATAAACCCTCTCTATATGCACATGTATTGCTATACAAAATGTGAACAATAGTTATCTCTAAGATTTCTTCTATTAATTCATGTAATAAATATTTATTGCATGCCTGCCGTGTGACAAGCACCATTTTAGACACTGAAAATATGAGGGAACAACATAGACGCAGACCCCGCCCTCATGTAGCTCACATTCTACTGAAGAGAGAAAGAACATATAGAGAATAAATAGGAATTCTATCAGTGCCAAGTGATAGTGACTTGGGGAACTACTTAAGATAAACTGGTGAGGGGAAAGCCCTCTGTGGAGGTGACATCTGAGCTGAACCTCACTGAGAAAAAGTTGGCTGGATCCAGGTCTGGGGGAGAATATTCCAGATAGAAGAAAAAGGAAGAGAAAAGGCCCTTGGTTGGCAAAGAGTCTGGTGTTTTTGAGGAAAGCATGCCAGTGGGAGTGCCAAGCAGTGTACTGGGGAAAGTCTTATTGGATGGGATGGAGAGGGAGGCAGGGGCCATATCATAAAGACTTAGTGGTCACCGCCAGGAGTTTGAATTTTCTTCTAAGATTGGAGGCCATCAAATGGCTTTGAGCCAGGGAAAGACATAGTCTGGTTTATATTTTAAACAAGTCAGTTGGCTCCTGAGTGAAGAGATTATAGGGGTCCAAGTGAAGGTAGGCAAGCATGGAAGCAGAGACCCAAGGTAGGACACTGTGGCATGGGCTCTGGCTGAGTGGCTTGGATAGGAGGTGTCCAAGGACAGGAGAGAAGTGGTCAGGTACAGGGTCTATTTTGTAGGCAGAGTTGACTGCTTGCTGATAGAATGACTGGGTGTGATGGGGACGGGCAGGAAGGAATCGAGGATGACTTAGGGTGGATGGTGGATGGTGATGCCATTTGCTGAGACAACTAGGAAAGGAAAATATTTTAGAAAAAAAGTTGAGTTTAGCTTTGGACATGTTAAGTGTGAGGTGCTAATCACTTCAGTGGAGGTGACAAGTGGCAGTTGGAGAAATAGGTCTGCAGCTCTGGGAGAGGTCCTCGCTGTACATTTACTTTTGTGAGTCATCATTGTGTAGGTGATAACAGTCACAGGGCTGGGAGGGATCATCCAGGGAGAGAATGTAACTAGTTCAGCCCCGGAATACCCCAGCACCTACCAATAGAGAAAACAGGGTCTGAGGAGGCTGGGGAGTGAGCTTAGCCAGAAACCAGCAGAGCTGAGCATCCCTGCTCTGACTGAGCGAGGAAGGTATGTCCAGGTGCAGGATGTGATTAACTGCCCCCAACATCCCTCAGAGGTGGAGTAAGACAAGGGCAGGGAAGAGAAGAGAACATAAGACTTGGCAGCATGTAGGTCATTGTGGTGACTACGGCAAAAGCATTTTGGGCCCAGTCCTGACTGGAGTACAGGGAAGGAGGGGTAAAGATGTGTATTTGGCAAGGGTACACAGCTTTTAAGAAGTTTTGCTGAGAGGCTGCTTTTGTTTGTTTTTTCCTGTTTATCCATACATTATTATTTTTCAACAATGAGCATTTGTTACTTGTATGATAAGTCTATACACATTGTAGATAGTACGCTGCTGTTTGAGAAAGAGAAACACCTCAGTGGAACGAGGCAGGGCTTCACCTTACCTCCACTGCGACTTGTCCAGCCCCAGGCTTGCCATTCTCCACGGGCACCAATCTTGCGTCTGCTGAAGTCAGTATTTCTTTCTATCTATCTATATATCTAATCGAGTCTGGTGCCAGGCATTAGCTGTGGCTGGGGCGCCCACTCCTCTCAGCATCTGTAAGCCTCACCCCACCCCATCCCACACAAGTCCAGGATCATCCAGTTACACACATCCACCCAGTTTCACCCAGGCATCAGTCCCAGAGCTGCAGACAACACTCCTTTCCTGCCTTCTACTTCCCCGGCTCTTAGAGAGGCAGGACAGAAAAATGGGGAAGAGACCCACGTCTGCCACTTACTAGCTGTGTGACCTTGGCCACGTCTCTTAACGGCCCTGTGTCTCAGTTTCTTCACTGTAAAAACGGAGTTAGTAAAACGCACATCCTATCAGTGGTGTGAAGGTTAGATGGGCCAACTTTTGTATTGCCCGGTACAGAGTAAGCAGCAGCTAAGGCGGCTCACTTTGCATCAGCGTTGCGCGGACCGGTTGTGCCACAATAGGTTAAGAACTAGGATGCTTCAGACGTGTGACCCGGCAATGAGAGCCCCCCACATGATCCCAAGGTACCAGATGGTGTCTCTCCTCACAGGGCGTGTGCCGGTCCAGTGACCCGTTTTTCCAGTCGCCTCACACCCCGGGTCCGCGATCACGCACCCCCCCACCCATGGCAGAACCTGACGCGGCGGTGGCTCATGCGCCTTTCCGTCCCAGCCTCTTGCCACGGACCACACGTCCCATCCCTGGCGCCCGGCCCCGCCCCCCGCCCAGGCGCGCCTCTCCACCCGGCGGCTCGGGTGTCTGAGCGGCCGCGCCTGCGGGCAGTGCGCGCTGATTGGCGGCCCGGCGGCGACGGGCGGCCCGCGGGTGCACACACCCTCCCCGCGTAGCCAATGGGCGTGCGCACGTCACTAACCCGGCGGCCCGCGAGCCGGCAGCCCCTCAATAAGCCACATTGTTGCACCAAACTCCAGCGCAGGAGTCCCGGGCCGCCGCTAGCAACGCTGTGTCACCCAGCTAAGATCTGCCCGCGGGAGCATCGCGCGTGGGAGCTCGAGAGGTCCGATCGCCCTAGTGGAGCCAGGCTGCGATTCTGCTCAAGTTGAGCCTCAGTGATCCTGTGGCTGAAGTTAGCGTCTTGACGTGGGACAACCGGACACGTCGCCAGGAGTGATACTTAGGCGCCTTTTAGCAGTTCTGATTCCAAAAACCTGTCTCTAGAGACCCGAGACCCTCCCTTCTTTGTGTGCTGCCCCGACTCTCGGCTCCCGGCCGGGTCGCCAAGCGCGGATACAGAGCGGTCGGACCGTGCCGCCCGCCTCCCCCGCACGCACTCCCGCCTCGGTTTCCCAACTCGGCGCCGTCGGGCCGCGGCAAGATGATTGCCTCGCATCTGCTCGCCTACTTCTTCACGGAGCTCAACCATGACCAAGTGCAGAAGGTAAGTCAGGGCGGGCGGAGGTAGTTGGCTTGCTTCCGAGAAAAGGTGCGTGGTCTCCGGGACTCTCCTCCTCTACTCTCCGGGTACCCGCTTTCCCCCCATTCTGGGCCGAGGACGCGGAAAAAGTCTGGGCAGCCGGGAAACTCGTGGGCGCGAAGAGCCACGTCTGCTAGGCACCGGCAGGCGTGTGCGCGCGTGCGAGGCGCCGGGGCTCGCGCATCGCCAGCTCTCTCCCTGCCTGCTGTCCGGAGCGCGCTCACGCTGTCTCCCCCACCCCATTTTTCTCTGGTTTCTAGAGGGGCGGGTCACCCCGCACGTAGTCCGGGATTGCTCGGCCCACGTGGGAGCAGCCCCCCTTCTGCAGCCCGAGTTCCGGCGAGAGCACGTGGGGAGAATCGTGGCCGGGGGAGGAGGCTCCGCTGCCGCGTGGGGCTGCCGGGCACCTCCCGCGCGCTTAAGGACCGCGTTTAGGGGACCAGCGGTTCCCCTTCTGGTCCCTCGCGGCCCTGCGGAGGTGGGCTTGGGGAGAGGCCGACACGGGAAGGAGCAGGAACGGGGGCAGAGGAGCTCCGCCCGCCGCGCCCCCTTCCCGGAACTGCGGCGCCCGGAACTGAGGGGCGTATATCCATCCCCCCACCCCCAGATCTGCCTCGGGACCGCCCCGCCTCGCGTCCCCGGGGCCAGCCTCCGAGTGGGGGGGTACTTTGTTACTTTCTAGTTCGCTCCTAAGAGTTATTCGGAGTGGGTCAGCCCTTCATTCCCAGATTCCTTGAGATTTTTGTCGTTCGAAAGCGAGCTTGTTCCCTGCCCTAGGCCCCGACCTGTCTGTGCCCACCTCGCTAGCTGCAGCAGCGAGCACCGGAGCTCGCTTGCAGGCCGGGTCATTTACATAAGAAAGCGCCTTGGGCCCTACAGGGAACCTCACTCTCCTTGCCTCCGGGAATGGGGGTAGGGATGGGGCCGGGCCAGGGGCGGGCCAGGGGCGCTCTCAGAATTCAGTTTCTGAAATGCCCAGGATTAAGGGATTGGCTCCCGTGCGGAGCCTTGGCTAGGATTTGCGGGAGAGGGATGAGCTGGGGAGGGGTGGTGGGGCTGTTTTAGAGCTGTGAGGCAATGACTGAGAGTTGCTCAATTACATGCTTGAAATTTCAGTGTCTGGTGGGAACACATTTTTGGGAAAATGTCTTGACATTATCGTTCTGTGGGGCAACCTGCCCGTATTCCCATTCTGGCGTTCCTGAGGGCAAAGGAGAGGATGACGAGTTACCATCTTGATGTAATGATGGCAGGTGAACCTCCAAATAAAACTTGACGTTACGCAGCCTCAGAGTGGAGGAGGGAACAGAGGGCGACTGGTGGACTCGAGTTTTGCTATGTTTGTAAACGGCTGTTACTCTCTAACTCATTCTTGGAACGTGGCTGTACACTTTAATTCAGTTTATTTAAAAACGTGTCTTTGAGCAGGCAGGGTCTCGGCAACTTCTCAGCTTCCAAGATAAGAGCGAACTCTTGGGGAAGGCTATCATATCTTGGCAAGTCCCCAAATACAAAGTGGAGGATCCATGCGATAATCTCAGGAAGGTCTTCTCAGTTGGATGTTACCCCCAGGACATTTGAATTCTTGTGTAAATGTACTGTTCCCAATCCAGAGGAAGACACTAGGACTGGAAACTCAATGGAGTTTTATCACTCTCAGTTTTGGAATGGGAGTCATCTCTCTGGTCCCGGAGTGGAAAGAGCATTAGCCAAGCTATCTGGACATGAGTTCTAATCCTGTCTTGTGGTTTATTAACCACAGGCCCCTGAGTCTCTTTGGATAACCCATTTCTTTTTGTAAAATGCAGATGATAACAGCAGTCCTATCCACTTACGGGGTTATGATGATTAAGCACAACGATGTGAAATCGTCACTGCTATTGGCTTCTTTTCTCTACCCTTGCAGCCACCTTTCAGCCTGTGAAATGTCCGAGACAGGTGGATGTATTTCCTCTAAGTTACCAATGGGGGCAAAATTAAATCAGGCCTTTAACTCAGTAGGTCTAGGTGTCAGAACCTGTAATTTAGACTCTCCGCTTAGGTGAGCAAAGCTGCTTGATTGCAGCTGCAATTAGGCAGGAAATAGGAAGAGAATCAGAGAATATCTTGGAACTATCTTTCTGAGTTGCTGCTGGAGGGAAGATTTAGGAGACAATGATGAAGACTGAGTTTAATTTTACAGTCTCTTGTAAAAGCCTTTTGACTTGGACTCCTCTGAAATCCATTTGTGGAAACATCATCTTATATATTCTGGGTTATAGTCTGAGGACATGGAAGGCTTAGGTTTACCTGCCCATCGGGACAGCTTGTCTCCTGATGGACAAGCCCAGTGTTTTGTGGCATGAGAGACGAGAATAGGGGTTATTTGCTCACTTTTGCCAATTGACACTTTGGAATTCAAGAGCAAACACAGAGCACTGACTGTGTACCTGTCACTGTCCTTAGCTCTTTACATGTATTAGCTTATTTACATTCGTAACAACCCTATGAGGTAAGTACAATTGTTATCAGCATCTGTGTTTTACTGGTGAAGAACTGAGGCCTGGAGTAACTTGCCCAAGGTCACTAGCTTTTTTGTGAGAGCTGGGGATTGAAGCTATGCAGTTGGCTTCAGAGAGCACACTATGCTCTTGACCACATACTTGTCTGCCTCTGGGGAACATTAGTGGGCTCATGGGCCCTGCCTGTGTCCAGTCATGGATGCTGGCAGCACCCCCACCCATTATGTCCACACACGGAACTAGCTGTCCTGTTGGTTTGATCAGTGGCACTAGTTAGTACCCTCTGGCTATTCCGGCTGAGAGCCCTGGATTCATTTCCACCAACTTTCCCTTCTGACTTTGTCAACTGGTCTCTGGGCTACTTCCGAGGCCTCCTAAAGATTTCCCTGTTTCTAGTCTCTTTCTCGAGCCAGACTGGATCATTTCAGAAGGCTTCTACAACTCTGCCTTGGCTCCTGAATGCCCCCGACACTACCTCACCTTCCTCTCCACCTTTTCATTCCTTGGAGACTTAAATTGCCCTTCCTCTGTCATTCCCGCTCCCACTGGGTCCTTTATCCCTTGCCCTTTCTGTGGACTTGAGCACTCTGCCTGGCTTTTTTCCACTTAACCCTTTCCAGCTCAAATGCTATCTCCTATCTCGACCTTCTTTCTGCCTCCTTCTCCCCTTCCTGTGTGCCCACAGTAGTGTGCCTGAACCTTGCGTGACGTTTGTTTCATCCCATCATGCATTAGAGTTGGTGGTTTTCGGTTTGAGTTCCTTCCTCAGGACAAGGAGGATCCTGGCTTTTTGCTTTTGTCACCACAGTTCCTGGCCACTGGTGAGGTGCTCAGTGACTGCCAGAATGAAGGAGGGCTCTTCCCTGAGAAAGAAGCTGAGTGAGGGCTGTAGGAAGTGGAGGAGGGTGGGAGGCAACTGGGGGGAGGCTAGTCCTGGGCTAGAGGGATGGGTGGGTGGGTGGACACTCAGAGGGAAAGGCACTTCTCAGGGCTCTTCCTTCATCCCATGCGTGGTCTGAGGCTGATCCTGAGGGCAAGAAGGAGGGGTGAGAGTTTCCTGTCCTCCAGCAATCAAGGCTCAAGTCCTGTCTGAAGAAATAGAAGATTTTTTTTATTAATTGAGGTATATTAACATACAAGGTACAGGATTTTGTCTCTTAAGAATGTGGATCAGGGTTAACCACAGAAGTGAAATGAAGTGTATACCCCTTCCTTTAGCCATTGACCAAATTGTTGTAACACAAGTAGGCTGGTGACATTTTTATTGGCATCCCGTAATATAGATAGCTTATTTAAGCCTTCAACTCTGGACTTGAGGGGAATATCTTGGAAGCCAATATTCAACAGAGCCCCCAAGAGTCAAGGTAGCCAAAAATTTTCATGTTTTTTGAAAACCTACTATGGGGGCAGGGCCCTCTGGGTGCTATGCAGGAAACAGAAACTAATAAACTTTTTGTTGTCTAGAGAGATTAGACTCCAGGAAAAGATAATTTATGGCCACTAAGTCAAAAAAGGATGTATTACCATGGGTGGGTGGAGAGTTAATAGGCCTCAAAGGAACATTTTGGACACCTATTGTGTGCCATTAATCTCTAGGTATGAGATTACAGTGTCAAGAGTAAACTACAGATTAAACCTTAATAAGATTATTTTTATCTAGGTTAATTTTCACAGGAGAAACTGACATTGACAGGTACAATTTGTCTCATTTGTTCACCTTGCAACGTCTTAGTACCCTTATCCTAATACTGTTCCTTCCCCTGCTCAGAACACAACTGATAGTAGTAGGAATGCTTTGTAGCTTTTGCTAACCGTCCACTTGTTTTATATTGCTAAACTTCTATTTCAGAGAGTGCTAAGAAGAACTTTTTTCTTTACCCTTGAATGAATTAAAATTCCCTCTGAAGCTTCTCAGCCAAAGCCAACATTTTTTTTTTTTATAAACATTACTTTTCAAAGTTGAACTTTTCCAGCACCCTGAAGAGTCTGGGGGCAGTTGGAGGTCCTTTTCCAGGGGGCAACAGAGCAACACAGACCACAAAGTCAAAATGTGGCAACTGAAGTAAGCAGATCTGATGTACCGAAGGAACTTGGGAGGCCCAGAAAACTGGCTTCCTTTGTTCAGATACTTCCGGTTTCAAAGACCAGCTATTGATAAGAGGTTCCTCATTATCATCCTTGAGTTTGGAAGTCAGCAAGTTTGGTTTGTTTCCTGACACTGTATGTTGTCTGCCTTTGCCTTTTCAAAGCAGTGGGGGTGAGGGGCAAATCAAATCCCAGAGTTCACTGGGCGCGTCTTAAAAGCATGCTCCATGGATCACGTGCCACACTTCCTTGCACTGGAGTGGCTATTTCTGCTTATTTCTAAAGCAGTTTTCTCCAGCCTTGGTGCCAGATAAATTTTTTTCGAGGGGCTGTCCCAGCCTTTCAGAAAGAGCAAGAATTTCCATCCTATCCAAATTTACAGGGGCAAAGCCTGTGTTTTTAAACTATTCCTTTACGGCAGTAGTTTTCAACTAGGAGTGATTTTTGTCCCCCAGTGGAATCTGGCAATGTCTGGAGACATTTTTGGTTGTCACAGGCAGGTGGGGTGCTAGTAAGTAGAGGCTAGGGATGATGCTGAATATCCCACAATGCGCAGGATAGCCCCCCACCACCCCAAACAAAGAGTTATCTGGCCCAAAATGTCTGTAGTGTCAAGGTTGAGAAACTGTTTTAGAAGAACATGGTCCGTCCACCCTCTACCCCTGTCAGTTTTCAAGTGTATTCCTCATGGTCATAGTTAGGCCTGGGTGGGACCAGAGCCCTCAGTCTCAACAGTGTGCATAGCATGGGACAGTCATGACAGGCAATGGGCTTTTACAAAAGATGAATTTAAGGTGAGGTCTCCAGTTCACTGCAGTTAGCAGATGCCCATGTTCCCTCACTGGCAGAAGGGTGGGTTTCCAGGGGGCAGGAGCCAGTTGCTGTTTCTCTGTTGTCAGCCAGAAAAATGGGCAGGGTAAGTGCTCTAGGAAGCCAGCGGGAAAGAAGTCTACTCAGTTGTCCTTGGGACACTCGGGACAGGTTGCACCCTGGCTGCGCTGGAGTTTCCATGGAGGCTGCGCATCCACCAGGCTTCCAAACTAGGCAGGCATGTGAACTGGCAGAACGTGAGCTCAGAAGCTGCCCTGGCTGGGGAGCAGAGGAGAGGGGTGGCTGACACCCACTGAGGGACAGTCCAGCAGTTATTGAGAGAGGCTTCTTGTGAGATGGGGTCAGGCTCCCTGGGGTTGAATCCTGGCTCACTGCGTAACAAGCAGTGTGAACTTGGGCCAGTTGTTAAACCTCTCTAGGTCTCAGTTTCTTCCTCTTGTAAAATGGAGAGATTGTTTGGATAATACCTTAATAGGGTAGTTGTAGGGATTAACGAGAAAGAGAGTTAATATATGGGAAGCCCTTAGAACTGTGCCTGACATGTAATCAACACTTTATGTATTAAATATTGGTACAGACGGTCCCCAACTTATGATGGTTCAACTTAGTGATTTTTCGACTTTATGATGGTGTAGAAGCAATACACATTCAGTAGAAACCATACTTTGGGTGTGGACACAACCATTCTGTTTTTCACTTTCAGTACAGTATTCAATAAATTACATGAGATATCCAACACTTTATTATAACATAGGTTTTGTGTTAAATGATTTTGCCCAACTGTAGACTAATGTAAGTGTTCTGGACACGTTTAAGTTAGGCCAGGCGAAGCTACGATGTTTGGTAGATTAGGTATATTAAATGCATTTTCGACTTATTCTTTGGGATGTAACCCTGTTGAGGAGCATCTGTCCCTAAAGAAAGACACACTCTTAGATACCCTCCTTCCCTGTCCATCTGGACAGGAGCAAAAAGAGACCCTGCTTTGACTTGGATAATTCCCAAGGGCTCCTTTTAGGGTGTGTGGGCTCAGGTTCATTTGTGCTGTCTGTCTGATGTTGGATTGGATCAGAGGACAGAGAGGGCAGAAGGCTGGGAAGTTCCTGAAGCCAGGGAAGAAGGAAGTGTCCTCACTGCCCCTTTCAACTTGTAAAACCTCTTTCCTGGGCATAGGAGCCTCATCCTTGAGCTCTTCCTCTAACTTGCTTTCCTTCTGGTCCTCTGGGAAGTGGCACCCCCATTCAAGGGTCTCTGGGATACCTGGCACATGGGTGCACCTCGGGATGAAGCATCCTCTTTGAGATGCCATGAGAGACACAGCAGTGCTGAATGATCACAGCATTGAAACTCCTTTTCACGGGAGAAACCTAACCCACCCTCCCCTCAGTAACTTCCCAGAGGAGGGCAGAGGCTTCAGAGGGCAGTTGCTGAGGCTGCATACTTGGGAATTTGTTTCTTCTGCTGTGGAGTTTGCCAGTTAGATACTTGCTCCCCCATCCTCACCTCTGCCCCAGACTCTGGCTTCCCACTGGGGAAACTGTTCACACTGCCCTGTGCTGCAGTCACAGGACGAAGCCATGGTGAGTTTGGCTCCACTGATCCCTGGAGTGTCACTGAAAGGAACAGCCACTCCCACCTTTTTTTGGCACATGGGTGAGGTTCCCCAGCCATCTTGGGCCTTAGCAGAGAGCTCTTTGCCCTTTATATACAGACTCTGGGCTGTTGAGTGTGTCCCCTCCTGCTGACACTGAGGTACTCTGGGTTCTGGACTTATTCTTGACTTATTCTTTGGGATGTAACCCCATCGAGGAGCATCTGTCCCTAAAGAAAGATGCACTCTTAGATACCCTCCTTCCCTGGGGCCTTGCGGGTAAGGCTGCGTGGACCAGCTGCCATCTGCTGGAGGAAGGCCCAAGGGACTATCTGTGTGGAACCCACACCCTCCACGCCACCCCTTGAACAGCCTTTGTCTTGTCCAAATCAGGAGACAGGAGTCTTGGCTCTTTTCCTATGAACAGAGAATCTCATTTTCCCAGAAGTGTCACCTTCATTTATGGGTGCTCATGCATTTTGTACTTTTGTGGATCTGTAAGCATTTCCTAGACATTCCTTCCCTGGACAGACCTTGGTCAAACCTCCTTTCAGAGTTAACCAGGAGAGTGAGTCAGGGCTCTAAGAACCTGGCCCTGGGAGCCCTGGGGCCCACCCAGCCTTCCTGCCCCTCCGCAGCCATCCCTGCCCTGGAAGCCTGGAGTGGTCCGTATTCTTAAAAGGCCTTATTCCCAGCCTCTTCCTTCTGGCATCCTCATAGTGTCTGATAAAGGAATGAAGCCAGATAAATCATCTGACAGCTTTAATTAGGGTTAAATGAGGGCATTTGAAGCTGCCACTTTTCCTTCTTTCCCATTTGAAGGACTTCCTCTTCCTGCTTCCTCCCAAATTTTCCCGTCTCAGGCCGGTGGGCGGATGCACGGAAAGAGTCGCTCTGGCGCTGCTGGTCGCCAGCGCCTTGCAGGTGAGACTCACGGGCTGGCTGCTGTCCTCTGGAGCTCCAGGCTGATTTGGTCGCTGTGAAGCTGCTGCCCCCAGCCTTCCATAGCGGCCTCCTCCTGGCCCTGCTCAGCTTATGCAGAGCTGCTCCCGAGGCTCGAGCTGCCAGCTGCCAGCTGCCAGGGCCTCTGCGTTCCTGCAGGATCTCATGCAGTGCTATGGTGAGGGTGACAGCCTCACTCTGCAGCTGCTGAAGGCCCTGCTCAGCCACCTGCATGTAGGAGTGGGCCAGAAGAATGTCATCCAGCCCGTGCATGGCCAGAGGAACCTCTCGACATGCTGTGGTTCCAGAGACCTGTTTGCTGCCCACAATTTCAGCGACTGGTCGCGTCGGGAGGAGTGAGTTCCAGGAGTTCTGCCCCATCATCCTCTGGCAACCGGACTCCCGGGCCTGCACCTCCGAGAACCAGGAAAATGAGGAGACTGAGCAGAAAGAAGAGGGGAGGCCGAGCGTGGAAGAGTGGAAGTGTGGGGATACGGTCTCCTCTGTGTGACCATCATCTCCCTCTGCTCTCTCATGCGGGCCAGCGTGGTGCCCTTCATGAAGAAGACCTTTTACAAGAGGCTGCTGCTCTACTTCACAACTCTGGCGATTGGAACCCTCTCCTCCAACGCCCTCTTCCAGCTCATCCCTGAGGCTTTTGGCTTCAACCCTCTGGAAGATTATTATGTCTCTAAGTCTGCAGTGGTGTTTGGGGGCTTTTATCTTTTCTTTTGCACAGAGAAGATCTTGAAGATGCTTCTTAAGCAGGAAAATGAGCATCACCATGGACATAGCTATTATGCCTCTGAGACACTGCCTTCCAAGGACCAGGAGGAGGGCGTGATGGAGAAGCTGCGGAATGGGGGTCTGGACCACATGATTCCTCAACTCTGCAACAGTGAGCTGGATAGCAAGGCCCCCATGATGAATGAGAAGGTCATCGTAGGTTCTCTCTGTGTGCAGGACCTGCAGGCTTCCCAGAGCACCTGTTACTGGCTAAAAAGTGTCTGTTACTCTCACATTGGCACTCTGGACTGGATGATCACCCTGAGTTATGGCCTCCACAATTTCACTGGTGGCCTGGCCATTGGTGTCTCCTTCACCGTGTCCATTTTCCAAGGCATCAGCACCTTGGTGGCCACCCTCTGTGAGGAGTTCCTGCATGAGCTGGGAGACTGCCATCCTGCTCAATGCTGGGATGAGCATGCAGTAAGCTCTCTTCTTCACCTTCCTTTCTGCCTGCTGCTGCTATGTGGGTTTGGCCTTTGGCGTCCTGGCCGGTAACCACTTCTCTGCCAACTGGATTTTTTTGCTGGCTGGAGGAATGTTTTTGTATGTTTCTCTGGCTGATATGCTCCCTGAGATGGACGAGGTCTGCCCAGAGGATGAAAGGAAGGGCAGCGTCTTGATCCCTTTTGTCATCCAGAACCTGGGCCTCTTGACTGGATTCATCATCATGCTAGTCCTCACTGTATTTTAGACAGATCCAGCTTGGGTAGGGCCCTGGGCTGCCCGATCCCTTGCCCAAGGACTCAGCATCCACGAAGCACCATGGAAGAGGCAATTCTATTAAAAACCGACACAGACTGTATTCCTGCATTCAAATATCAGCAGTTTTTAAAATGCTCTATCCTAGGAATAAGCTGCCCTGGTAACCAGTCTCTAGGTAGTGCCTCTCACCCTCTGCTCTCCTTTTCTCACAGTGACTCTGGAACCTGAATGCAGCTTCCAAGATAAGCCTAACTTTTTTCTCTGATCACCCTGGCCTCTTTCTCTTGGAACCAATGCTGAAAGATTTTGAATCCTTTACCCAACAGTGCAAAAATACAGCCAGTGATTAAGCTTAGTGAGAAATATCAAGAGGTGAATCCGTAGTTTGGAGCCCATGAATCTAAGTGTGCATTCTGGACCTCAAGCTGGCCAATTTTGCACTGGGTTTACCTAGTCTTTCAGAGAAGAGACAGGAGACAGGAATCCTTCCCATTTTTTCAATGTCTGTTCAGTTGCCTATTGATTTTCAAAGAGAATTGAAAATCTGAACAGAGGAGTAGGGTGGGAGAAGGGGCAGGGACCTTCCAGAGTGAGATGGGAGGGAGAACCTACGGTGCATGTCTTATCAGCAGGCTTATTTGTTCCTCCTGAGGTGCTGAATATTGGTTCTGTGGCAGCACCTGGTGTTTCGTGGCTGTCCAGGTTGGAGGTGTAGTTGCCTGGACCTCCTCTTTCAGGTCAACACTGACAGAGTGGAGGGTCAGGAGCTCTGCAAGAAAACAATTGGTTTTGCTGTGATTTCCATCTCCCCTTCACCTCTCCCATCTTCTAGAGAGACTTTTAGCTGCCTCCCCAGAAGCACATTCTGAGCACATTTAAGGTGTTGGTATTAGAGGGGAGACTGCACAAACTGTACTCCCCTGACTTGTAGAATTGGAGTTCAGTTTATGCTCTACTTAGACAAGGATTGGTAATCAGGAATGGAATCAGTGCAGGCAAAATTTAGGATTTGCTAATTACATAAATAAAAGTACGAATAATAGGGGACTCTGAAACATAAGGTCAGAAACTTGGGTTGGGGCGCTGGGGATGTTTGCAGAATGGTGGCCCTGATGATTGTGCTGCAAATGAGTTTTGAACCTCTTTTCTAGGTTACCACTTCCCCCTCCCCAAACAAAAAAGGTTGAATCCTGCATTGAATTGAATATGAATTGCTCTAATTCTCTCCAGAAAATGGATGGATATACTTGTCTGTGAAATTGAAGGCCAGCCTCAGGTGCCATGGGGACCTCACCTCACAACTCTGGCTTCGAGGGGAGCTAATCTCCTGGTTCACTAGTGAATTGATTTATTTTTATCATATTGATAATGTGAGATTCTTTAGCCACTTTGGGGAGCCAGTCTCTCCAGAAGCCTTTCTTAGTGGTGCCCACAGCTGCAGCCTAGGGGCCATGTTCACAAACTGATTTGTGTGCGTGACTGACAGGAGCACAGGTTCATTGGCAACACCTGCGTTTTTCTGTTCTCGTACAGAAAAACTGTCCACTCTCAGTAATTAAAAGCAGCATCTATTTTGTTTTTTCTTCTTGGGAAACATCCCTCAAACCAGGAATATTCTTGAAAAGAACATGAGCAGGAAAACTGCTGGTAACACTTTATAAGTTTTTCTCCTTATCTTGCCTGTTGACTTTGGTAGATTTGAGAACAGGCTAAAGAAGGAGGGAAACCTCAATGATCAAGACTCTAGATTAAATGTCAGGGCTGACTCCTGATAGGATTCTGACCCAGTTTTACCAAAGGACCAATTCCTTGAATGTTGGAATCTAACTTTTTATATTACTATTGTTGTTGTTATTGTTTTAGAATGCTGCTTCATCTTTTCTGTTTTATTTTTCTCAAACTGCTTTCAGGAGCTAGCAGAAAATAGCACTCAAAGTTTAAGGCTCTGGAAGATTTTGCTTGACTTAACTCACATTGATGTATTAAATTGATAATTTTAGCATTCCCTATAGATCCTGTCATTCCTTAAAAATATCCTTTGGGAGTAGAATACTAAGTTAGAGTCAGTGGGTTTCTAGTTTAGGAGATGAGCTCAAAAATATAATCTGTCATAAATTGAAAAATAAAATATGAAATAGTAGGGTACTTAAGACAGCTGCTTCAAAGAGAAATCCTCTTTAAACTGTAATTGGAGCAGAGGTCAGTCCTAGACGGAGCTTAGGAGGGGTGGAGGCACTCAGATCGTCCGACTGATTGTAAATTGCCATTGGCAACAGATTTGCCTCATGAGTTGAAAATGTGGCAATTTCTTTTTGACTTTTAAATGTTGAATTTGCTGTTTTAAGCATTTGTACATATTAGAAGTCTAAGAAGTCAGGAGTCGTTTTAAGGACTTTTTTCGCCCCTGGCCTTTTCTGGATGGACCAGCTCCTACTAATGTTAGCAAGGAAAGTATGTCACATGCAGGGACGCTAAGCCAGGGACCGGGGCTCTGCTACTTCTCACCCAGCCACTGGCGGGCAGGTTGCCACTGTCCTTGCCCCTAAAGGTGTTTTGTGTGTAGTGTCAACTTGGAGCTATTCCCCATTGGTCCTTCACCTTGGGTTTAAAAAAGGCTTCTCTGGGAATCTAAGATCTGTTTTTAGTAAGTCCTCTTCCAAAGAGATGGTAATATGCTGGAAGTCTGCTTTTAAAAAAAAGTCTGATTTTTGCAAGAGAGGTTAGGGTTTTATTATTCGTATTTCCCTTTAAAGTTCTGCAATTCCATCACACTATTTTTTTTTAAATAACTCAGGTGTTATGAGAAGAAATTAGAAAAGAAAATTAGCTTACATGCACTGTAAATGTTTTATTTGTAAGATTCTATAAATAAAGGTATATTCTGTACAAAAAAAAAATTTCCTGTCTCAGCCCCCCCCTTAAAGCCCTCTGTGTCCCATCAGCTCTATTTGTAGTAACTCGGGCCACTCTCAGGCTGCCCTCCAGTGTAGGCACTATTATTACCTATTATTCAGATGCAGAGGCCAGGCACAAAATAGGACAGTGCCTTGCCCAGGGGAAAGCCAGAATTCAGTCCCAGGCAATCTGACTCTGGCTGCCCTTAACTCCCAGCATAAAGCTGCTTAGGACAACTGGAGACGGTCAGTTGTGTTTCAGTTTCATGGGGTTATGAGTCAGGTGTCAGCTGGGAATGGACCTTTGGGATCATGTAGTCTAAACCCTGCATTTTACAGTTAAGGAAATCAGGTGCTGTGTACTAAGGGACCAGCCCACGCTCACATAGGGTAAGCCCCAGATCTGGAACCCAGTTTACCGATCCCCATCGCGTTTCGTGAAAATGCCATTTGTGAACTTTCATCATTTAGGTGTGAGTTTCCCAGGAACAAAGGCAGGATTTGCCTTGTGGGCTAGGAGGACCCTGTAATTTCTTGTTCAAACTGGGCCACTTTTGAAAGTGAAAGAAAGCACTGTTAACAGTTATGCCACTACCACTGGTGTAAACTGAGGTTGTATTGGGCAAGCAAAGGCGGATGGGTGCCTTGCCTATGGTGGGTGTGATCTTGGGGTGGGTGGGGCAGACTGGGAGGGTTTGGGGCTGGGACACGGAACAGAGAGACAGACCCAGAGGGATTTGGTCCAGCAGGTGGACAGTTGGCAGCAGATAGGAGTGAGGGGTTCAGATGCCACTGTGGGGTAAGAGGCTGAAGGACAGATTCTGGTCCCTGGCAGGGGCTGTCCAGGGGAAGGCAGAGTCTGACCTCTAGGGAACCTAGTGTACTAGGCAGGGCAGCCAGGTAGACGGGAAGGAAATGGTGCTACTGCCAGGATCCTGTGCAGTGAGAGCACAGGCCTAAAGAACAAGGTCAGACACAGAGCACCTGGTCAGTCTGGAGTAGCCAGTTCTTCCCCCTTCATTAGACTACTCTTGGTGTTCCCATAGCCACTGTATGTAGTCATGCAAAGGTTTCTTGAGCACCTACTATATCTCAAGTATTGAGATAGCTGTTGGCATCACAAATATGAAGTTGGGTACATGTAGTCAGTGCCTTTAGTCCTCTGGGACCAGTGAGGGTGAAAGACACAGGTGTCAAAAGTGCATTGGTAGCATTAGCTTGGCCCTGGAGGGCGACTGGGAGTTTGTTAGGCCAGAGGAGAAGAATGTTCTAGGCAGTGGGACCAACACATACACATTTCTAACCTTTTGAGGACAAATGCTCCTCAGATTTGTATTGATGTGTGTGATTTAAGTAATTGTAAATGCTTATTTTATGACAGTTAAAAAACTGCCTGCTGTCTGCCCTTATTTTCTGTTTGTAATTACTCACCAACATTTACCTCCCTCCAATAGACTGAGCTCCTTGCTGGCAGAGGCTGGTGTCTCCTTTCTCCTGGTCTCCTCAGCACCCAGCCCTGGCACACTCAGTGCTCAGACAGTATCTGCTGGTGAGTGAACTGTGCCAGGGGCCCGTGCATCTGGGATGCATCACTCCTTTGCACTGCTGCCCCGCAGTCAGAACAGAATGTCTGAGGACAGAGGACCCAGGGCCAGGTACCCCAAATGCCCATCTCCTGGACCCCTGACAGGTGCTGCCGCCTGAGGTCTGCCTGGCTGTAACCTGATGCAGCTGAAAGCGAGAACTGGCAGAACAGGAAACCCTGTGACTCACGACGACGGTGCAACAGGATCCCGGAGGAGTGGCCCCTATGTATGTCTCCTCGGTCGGCTCCACGCTCCCCCGCTGCCTCAGGCGTGTGAGTCCAGGGTGCGTCAGAGTCGGCATCTCCCTGGGGTGGCATGGCAGCCCCCAGGAGGGTCCTGCTTGCCCCATTTGAAGCAAGTGTTGTAGCATACATGTTACCTTTGGTCAGTGGGCTTTCAGAGGACAGGAGACTTCATAAACTCATGTTCTGCTGTGTGTCTTCCTCCCCAGCTCATCTTTTTTCTCTTTATCAGAAACATCTGGCCATGCCTTGGCAACTCTACAGGATAAACTTGCTGCTCTTTGTACAGCCTCAGCCCTCCTAAGAGGAGTCTGTGAGGGCATTATTATTAATGAGGTCACTGACAGCAGTTGCCTGGCCTTCCCGGGATGGGCACACTTGTGCCCCAGGTTAGGGCGTTCTCTGGTCACCGGATGTTGTGGGTCCTGCCAGGGACTAGGCCTGTGGTTGGGGAAGCTTCTCTAAGCCTCAGTTTCCTTGTCAAAGACTTGTGGTAAAACACTGGCAAAGGAATAACGCAAAAATATGAAATTCTTTTGAAACTAAGTTGCAAACATGTGCCAGCCTATAGAGTCACTGGAAGGCCGTGTGTGGCCAGATTTAAATTATGGATCTCCCCTCTGGTTCGTCCTCTCTTGACTGCTTTGATCTCCCTTGGCTCCTTGGCCACGTGTGGTAGGTGGACTAGAGCCAAGTCTGACCCACCTGCCTTTTTTTCTTCCTAATTGTTATTTTTTTTGAGACAGGGTCTTACTCTGTTGCCCAGGCTAGAGTGCAGTGGCATCGTCATAGCTCACTGCAGCTTCAAACTCCTCGGCTGAGCTCAAGTGATCCTCCTGCCTCAGCCTCCCAAGTAGCTGGGACTACAGGCATGCACCATCTTGTCCAGCTGATTTTTCTATTTTTTTATAGAAAAACATATGTTTTCTATGTTTCTATGTTGCTCAGGCTGGTCTTGAACTCCTGGCCTCAAGTGATCCTCCCACCTCAGCCTCCCAAAGTGCTGGGATTACAGGTGTGAGCCACCACACTCGGCCTTCCTACATCTTTTTAATTGAAGTATAATACACATAGGAAATTGAACACACCAAGAAACACCACCAGATCCAGTAGCAGGTTATTACCAGTACCAGCCCCACTTTCTGGCTCTAACACCCCCTTCCCCTACACACCACCACCAAGTATAATCACTATCCTGACTTCTAACAGTATAGATCTGTTTTTGTACTTAATATTAGTGGGCTCGTACAGCATGTCCCTTTTGTGTCTGGCCTTTTTCACCCAACATTGTGGGTGAGATTCACCTGTGCTGTTGCATGTGGTATTAGATGGTGCACTCTTATTGCTGTGTAGTATCTCCTAAACCACTCTGTTTTGACTGTGGTTGATTTAAAGCAGATGAAACTAGTCATAAGGCCCTTGACACCTAGAAGGCATAGTCCTTCCTAAATTTCATTCAAGGAGGCCAGGTTGGAGCATTGGCCTACTATTTAGATAACCTGGTTCTACCTTCAGGACGAGAACATGAGTGTTAAGAAAGCTAAAATTCAATCAATTGGTCTGCTTGGGGTCTAGAAGCTAAAAGGTAGGAATTAGCTAGTGTTCATCTGGTACTGCCTAGAAAGAGGTTCTGGATATTAAACCAGAAATATCCCAAGACTAGAGAAAGGAAGTTCCGCTGTGCCTCAGGTGTCTCTGCACTCTTCACTCTGATGCTTCTAAGCTTGTGGAGTCACTTTCTTATCCTATTTGATCACTGGAATTCACCCTTCTACCAGGAGGGTGTGTCCTGTAGAAATGACTGATGAGCATTTGCTCATTCATGTATTATTTATTTTCTGCCTGCTTACTAAAAGGATTTGGTGATTTGGTTCAGCTTTCAGTAAAATGATTTCTAGGACAAGAGTCATCAAATGGGCGGGGATGATTACCCAAAAAAAGCTTGACAGAGCTTTGAGCTCTCTGACAGTCAAGGCCAAAAGGACAGTTCTCCTTGAGTCAGCCATTTTCATCTCACTGGTCTGTAGCAGGAAGCACAGTGTGTCTAGGCAGCCAAATTCTCTCCTGGCTGGGTAGGGAAGCGTTAGTGAACAACACAGCAGCTTTACACAGTGGGGTGGTCTTTATAGTCCTTCCTTCCTGGGATCCTTCGATTAAAGCTTATAGAATTAAACCATACTAATAAGAAGCATTTTGTAATGAGGTGAGTAGCTTTCTGCCACCTGGAATTCATAGTCTTCCAGGATCTTGGGCTTGCCCACACCTCCTGAGCCTTGTCACATTGCTGTCTCCAGGTCCACATTTATCCACTGCGATGGCTTAGCCCAGAAGCCATCTCCCATGAATGCCAGTCCCACAGGCCACTTAAACCTGTGACACTGCCATGTGCTGCCTTCCACTGTGCTTGCTGTACTTTCCTGACAAGATTCATCCCTCCATGCATTCCAGAGGCACTTGTTGGTCTGTAATATGAACCAGGTTCTTTGCTGTCTTATGAAGTCCTAAAGAGCAGGGATCTTGATTTCTTTAAAAATTTTTTTTATTGTGATAAAATATACATTACAAAGTCTACTGTGTTAACCATTTTTAAGTGTATAATCCAGTGGCATTAAGTATATTCACACTGTTGTGCAACCAACACCACTATTCATCTCCAAGATTTCTTTTAAAATTATGTTTCTGTACACTGTAGTGTTTTGTATATAATTGGTGTTCAATAAATGCTATAAAATGGGAGATGCTGGGGCCACAGCAGTAGTCAGGGATTCAGGGGTTGAATGATATGAATCTTACAGATTTAGACTTTCCTTCTACACTTCCTGTTTAAACCTCTTCAGGTGCTCAAGGTAGGACTTGTATTTCTTATAAAAACTGTCAAAGCTGGAATATTGCTCTCAATTTGATCAGGGCCAGTTTCCCACTGGGACCAGATAGGCCTCGGGATCCAGGCATTGGCCACCAGCCATTTGGTTGGAATCGGCCTGCAGAATGAGATGGGCCTTTCTGGGCCAGCAAGGTTCTTGTTCACATGGGTGATCCGGATTCTAGCCTGTACTGTGTGACCTTGGCCAAGGCTGCTCCTTCAGGGGCCTCAGCTTCCCTGAGATCCCTTTCTGGCTCTCCTCTCTATAACTTTCCTTCCCGGCTTCCCCATACCTGGCCTGGGCTGGGTCTGACCCACCCTGCCCACTGCCTACTTTGAAGTGGAGCGTCTACGAGGTTGACCTTTTGCTCTCTCCATTCCTTGCATTGTTCCTATGACACAATTTCCCCTCCTTTTTGTGCTGGTCTGGAGGAAAATGTGGGCACTTAAGGGGATGGGTGTTAATGGCTTCCTGTTTTGGGCATTAACTTATTTTATAAAGAGGATGGGGTGAATTTCTCTTTAGGGCTTCCCTTGCCACCACCCCCAATTCTGTAGAGGAAACAGGCGTATCAGACTGCTGTGTTACGGGAAAAATGAAACTGACCAAAATTGCCCCATGAGGAAGTTTTAATCTCACCATTGTTAAATAGATATCAACTAAAACTGCTATCGCTTTCTGCCTAACACGTGCCCTCGCCTCCTGGGCAGGCGGGCAGCAGACCTGAGTCTGAGCCAGGCTTTACCCTGGCCTGCCTCTGACGCCCCAGCCT
Organism: Daubentonia madagascariensis; assembly: GCA_023783475.1. Lineage (NCBI taxonomy): Eukaryota > Metazoa > Chordata > Mammalia > Primates > Daubentoniidae > Daubentonia > Daubentonia madagascariensis. The sequence continues at coordinate 876,812 of JAKFHU010000633.1, forward strand.
GGAATGCCCCTGCCTTTCCTCCTGGAGACTTAAAGAGAAGCAGCCTACACGCACACCACAGAGAGAGGAGGAACAGTTTGGGGAAACGGGCTCTGCTCTGTTAACCCAAGCATGACTAAGTAGGGTTGAGAAATGTGCTTGATCCTCTGAAGGTGCCACTGGGCAGAGAGAAGTCTAGAAGAAAGAGGTGGGGGCAGGGAGGGAAGGGGGTGATGTAGAGCGCTGCCCTTGTCACCTCACTTATGCCGATGACTGCTGTGTTCATCCCAAGTTACAGCGAGGAAGCCGGGGCTCAACTGGAGAGTGAATCCTCCAGCGTCACACACCTGCACAGATGCTACAGCTGATGTTTCTGATGCCAAAGCTCTCACTTTGCCACCACCAGCTGCAAAGTGAGGGTTGGCCTGAATGATTCTGCTCTGATGGTTTCCAGCAACTTAAATCTCTGACCAAGAAATACAGGGTTTGTCTTTCTGACTCGCGGCACCCTGGGTCAACATGGGATTATTTCCCAGAGACACACTTGGCCTCATTCTTAACTACTGACCTTCAAAGACCCCAGGCAGAAAAGTGGTAAAAATGACCTTAAGCGGTGCTGACCAGAACAGGGCCCACCATTACCACATTGCTGTCACAGTGGAAACCTGTCTGAGGAGAGGGGAAGATGTTGGCGCTCCCAGGCCTAGAGGTGTCGATTTGGTTAGTCTGGAAAGGATCTTTGGAATTCTTACTGTTTTTTAAAAGCTCCTCATGTGATTCTGATGTGCAGCCAAGTTTGGAAACTCTTATCACAAGTGGCAGAATGGAGATTAGGCAGAAGTTATCACAAAGCAGATTTATCTCTGATTGAGGAAAATCTTTCAAACAACTAGAGCTGATCAGCAATGGAATTTAGAGAAATAGTGAGCCTCTCAGCCTTGGAAGCATTCAAACCCAGGCCAGATGACTATTGGGTGGAGAGAGACAAACTGGACAAACTCGAGTGCTATGTTCAGTGGGATTTTACCCCAAGGGCCTTTCCTTTCTAAGAGTGAATACTTTTCAGCTGTAGTCTCACTGCTGTGTGTACACGTGGTATCCCAAATGGCTTTCTTCCATGACTTTGGGCCGGCTAGTCCCTCCTTCCGCCTGCACTGTGGCTGAAAGTTGGCAGGATTCTGAAAACTGCATTCACTTCCTTCCCATACCAGGAAAACTGTCTTTATGTGGCAGCTACTTCTTGTTTCTGACTTCTGCTTCCCTTGTCTACCATTTACTCCACACAGCAGTGCCCGCCAAGCCTAGGGGGGCACCGCTGGTGTGTTTAGGAAGCTGTGCCATTAGATGATTAGTTATCCCTACTTGAGTGGCCCTAATAGGCTGGGTGGATATATCATCATGCCCAGGTGCCATCCACTCCCACGTTTTGACCAAGGTGAAAGAGGAGAAGTTTGGGCCAAGGTACCGGACTTGGCATTTTTCACAGCTGTTTCATATCCTTTCTCTTAGTCTCCTCCTGTGATGGAAAGGAAACTAAGGTCCTGGGGTCATTCAAGAAATCACAGGGCGGGCAGGGGTGCTGCCCACACTCGGAGGGGCCCACAGGACAGGCAAGGGCGGTGGTCCTGAGGGCCTGGCGTTGGAGCCAGCAGACCTCTGCTGAATCCCAGCTCTGCCCCTCAGCACCCAAGTGACCTGTAAAATGGGGGTACAGAAGTTTTACAAGAAGATGATGGAGATCAAATCAAAAGCTGTAGGATGGCGCCTGACAGGTGGGAAATGCTTGATAAATGTTTAGTGGCTGCAGCTGTCCTCGTCATCGTCGTTTTCATTTGTCATTGAACACGGGAGAGATACTTATAAGCCACTGGGCAAAGGGCAGCATGACTTGAGTAAAGGGTGACCGTTTAACTTGATTCTTCTAGAGTTAAGGATGAGAAGTATCTGACTGGATTTCCAACAACTTGTAGCAGTTCAAACATCAAAGATAAACTAAGACTGGCTGCTGTAGAAATTGCTCTTTTGTGTACATGACCTCTTGCTTCAGGACAAGATTGTGGAAACTCTTAACGGGGCAGGACAGGCTCTGCTCTTCCAGGCAGGAGCCTTTACAAATGCCCAGAGTCGCCTACGGAAGGAGGGGGTGGGAGGGCGTCAGTGAGGCTTCTGGGACTCCCCTCTCTTTGGGAAAGTAGCAAGGTGGAAGGACAATGTCCAGAAACATGTCTGCTGCCCCCTGACCTGTCGGCCAGCCCTGTGGGCCGTGCTGTCTGCTGTCTGCCCTTCATGTCTACGTTGGGGGATGACTGGAATTGAAGATGACCTGTTAATGGGCGTGGCCAACTTGCATTTGCTACAGTGCCATTTGGCCTATATAGACCCTGCCATATTCCAGCAGGAAAGGGGCAGTCATTTAGCAGAGTGGACAAGAGTACAGGCAAGGCCCACTGCTCCATCAGTCCCAGCTCATCTCCTATGTCTGTGGGACTCCCCTCTATAGAATGGTGGGACTGGCTGACACTACCTACCTTAGAGGGCTTTCTGAAGATGAAATGAGTTAATGGGAGCAAAACCTTGGGAACAGGGTCTGGCACAAAGCAGGTGCCTCGTAAGGGCTTGCTGTTATTACTGTTGCTCACAAGGGCATCTCAGGCTGGATGTGGCCTGACATTGGCCTCTGGTTTGGGTGGACTTTGTATATTAGCACCAAGATGTGTAAGTCGTGACCATAGCATTCCTGGGCCAGTCAAGGTGTCGTTGGGTCTGGAGTGAGGGTCTCTGGGGTTGTCAAAGTTGCCCTGGGCTGGACATTGACATTTCACCAATAGGGAGGGGGCTTTTCTGGTGTCAGGCTGAGGCTGCACCTTTTACCTCCTGGACAGCCTCAAACATCATGGGGGAGGCACCCTGGTTTCCCGGTATTGTAGGAAGCAGAGGTCAGTGACCCAGCTTGGGGGATGGAGCCCTGGGAGACTGAGGCAGATTCAGAAGGACAGTGGGCTCAAGGCAAGTGAGGCACCAGGAGTCAGAAATCAAACAGAAGATACAGTTGGATTCTTCCTGATATAGACCTACGGACTTAGTCAGAGGTGGTTTTTCAATAAACGCTGGCAACAGGGGAATTCAGGGAAATCCTCATTTCTGCAATTCCAAACCCAACATGACAAGCTTGGTCTCTCTCCAGGCTGGAGGAGGGAGTGGAGAAGTGGCTAGGGGCCTGCTTAATAGGAGGAAGTTGCCCCTCCACCATTCCTTGCTCCCACTCTCTCCCCTCCACCCCCCACCCCAGGTAAGAATTGCATCTCTCTATCTCCTTGTGTTTAAACCCTTGGCGGTTGTGGAAGGGCCTGGGCTGATGCACATAGACTCTCCTTCGAGGGCTTACAGCTGCTTACAGCACTTCCCCCAGACTCTGGTCTTCCAACTTTTGGGACCTTAGAAGAGTGATACAAGATTAGTACTGGTCGGGATCCTTGCAATGGTCTGAGGAGGGCCAATGTCGTTATTCTACAGGGACTGAAATAGGCCAAAGAGAAGAGTTTGCCCCAAACTCCATAAGGAGTTAGAATACAGCCTGGAAAGGAGAAGACGTGAGTTAGGAAACTTCTCTCTTTTACTTTGTCACAAAGGAGGACACTGGGTTTGTTCTTTGTTCTTAAAGGATTAAACACCTTTTGCTGTTCCTCTGGAAATCTTAGGCTGCAAGTTTGGTTTAAAAAACAAAAATTCAAAAGGCCTTGACAAAAATGCTGGAAAACATGGAAGGCTCTACTATGAATGAGCGCATTTGTTGAGAAAGCTTATTATAAAAGTCCATGCTCCTTTGTCAGGTTGGGCAAAGGCAAAGGACAGACAGGCATCTACTTGTGTTTCTCACAGAAATGACAGGGTAGTGGTCATCTGCTAAGCTGTGTCCTTTGGAGTCCTGGAATTTCAGAGCTGGAAAGAGCAGCATCCCTTCCTCAGTTTGGTGACACGGCTGGGAGGACCATGACACTTACACCTGGGGGCACACCTGGGACCTGGCCCAGGACTCCTGATTCTCTCTACTTTTGCCCTCCTGCTGGCCAGTAGCCTCATCTGTCATGGACACTGCTGCTGGGAACAATGACCGTGTGGGAACTGGTGTGCCTCCTTGGATAAGTTTCTATCAGACCTTTTCCTGATTGGGGAAAACTGGGAATATCCACAGCCAAGGCAGATGAGAGCTTTCAAGAAGGAAACCATCTGAGAGGGGCTCCTAATGCTCCTCCTTCTCTCATTGTTAAATCTGGCAGGCGTTCATGTAAATTTATGTTGGAAACAAGATCAATGAAATGGCTAAGGAGTGTTTCTGCCACTGCTGAGCACAAGAGAGGTTGCATCATCATTTATATAGAGCCTCTCCTGTGTGTCAGGTGCTGCGCTGGGCTCTGGGGATGCAAAGGTGAACACATACACATCATTCTTCCAGTCCTTGGTGCTTATGGTTTGGACACTTCTAAATACATATTTCCAAATCGTGGATGGTGTGAAGGAAAAAGCTCAAGTGCTTGGAACAGCAGGGAGGCCTGACCGTTGTGTTCAGGAGGGTCAGGGGAGGCCTGTACAGAGAGGCCTGAAAGATTGGCAAGAGACTGGCAGGGTGCCGCTGCAGGACCTGTGTGTATGAGCTCCGAGGTGGGGAAGTTGGGGAACTGAGCCAGGGAGGGTAGTCTGCACAAAGAGTGCAGATACATGGCTATAAGATTGGGACATGGGTGGAGGCCAGATCGTGTAGAACCTTGGAAGGATTTCAGGTTTTGTTTCGATGGGAAGCTGCTGAAAGGTTTTAAGCAGTGGATCAGCAGAGTCTGGCTGGGGGTGGAAGATGGATGAAGAGGTAAAAGTCGAACCAGGGGTTGTAGAAGTCCAGGTAAGAGGTGGTGGCTGCCTGGCCTAGGGCGAGAGGCAGTGGGATGGACATGACTGGCCATGTGAGGGGTGTGGGGGACAAGAAATGAGGGTAATGAACCCTGGTTCCAGGGATGTTGTCACAGGCATTCCAACTCAACCATTCTGGAAAGAACTTTCCTCTTCCCTAATAGTCCTTTCCCCTGATCTGTACCATTCTCTAGAAATAAATTAAACCTATTTTTATAATTTTAATTTTTACATTTTTTTTAAAGACAAAGTCCTGTCAAGTCTATTCCTGTTAATGATCTTTAATAATAAACTTCTATACATAACAGATTTTATTCTTTTGAAGGGCCAAGTGATGTTCTGTGACATGGACCTATAATGTAATTTATTTAACCCCTAGGTCTTTACTCTTGCTTTCCTCCTCTTTCAGGTTGACCAGTATCTCTACCACATGCGTCTCTCTGATGAGACCCTTTTGGAGGTCTCCAAGCGGTTCCGCAGGGAGATGGAGAAAGGGCTTGGAGCCACCACCCACCCCACTGCATCAGTGAAAATGCTGCCCACCTTTGTGAGGTCCACTCCAGATGGGACAGGTACTGCATGTGGGGGATGGCTCTGGGTGCTCCATTACTGGGGGACAATTTAGTTGGTTTTGCTCAGGGACCCGAGAAACTATGCATCAGTGAAGGTTTCTTGGTGTTAAGCCTCAGAAACCAGCCAGGGAATTGAACGGAAGCCTATGGGATGGTGTAGACAGCAGCCTTGGCAGTCAAGGGAGAAGCGCTTCTTAGCAGCCCTACTAGGGCATTGTGCCAGCCATTTGTTTTCCACCTACGTGCTGAGAAAGGCTGCTTGGCTCCGTTTGGGATTTTACAGGCCCACTGAGATTGCACACAGTGATGGTGATGCACTACCACAAACATGCTTCACATGGTCACAACTGTGGGTCATGGCGGGTGCTCTCTGGCCCACCTACACATGCCCCAACTGGCACATTCTATAGGCAGGCTGGCGAAACAGTGCCATACAGATTGTCCTAGGTTGTTTCTTGAACCCCATGAAAAAAGTACTAGACACCCGAATAAACTTGGGGAAAGTGTGAAAAGCCACAGTGCGTATTAAGGAATTAAAGGCTCTGAAGTCCTGCAATGTGAACCTATTAAGCTTGGTTTAATCCCCTTATTTGGATACAGAATCCTAATTTCATGGCGCACCACCCAGAAAGTGATTTAATTATAGGGGAGAAAAGGGTTATGGCGGAGATTCAAGTCGGGAAAGCGTGGGTTAGGGCCAGATCACAGAAGGCTTGAGTGCAAGCCTGAAACATTGAGCCCTTCTTCAGTAGGCACTGGGGAGTACATGCAGTTGTGAGGGGTGTGAGCAGAACTGTCTGGTGGCGTGGCATCATCAGCAGTATCTGCGGAGTGAGGGGGGTGATGTGAGGCTGGCAGAGCACAACATGTGGCCCTGGTGGGCGCTGGTGAGCGGGGAAGAGAAGATTCGAGGGTGAGCCCAGTTGCCCGGGGATGCACGCAGTTGTGTCAGAGTCTTACCCAGGTTGTTTCATTTAATCCTCACGGTAGGAGCCTCTGTTTTTGAGATGAGGCAGCTGTGAGGCTCATGAGGGCTGGGGCTGGGAGAGGCTAGTCACATCTGCAGGGCAGATGAGAGAGCCCAAGTGGGGGGGCCCGGGCAGTGGAAGAACCAGGGTGCACAGAGTCCGGGTACCTGAGGGAGGCGAGATCTCCAAGAACCTGGCTGGTGGCTGGTGAGGCATGTGCAGAGGAGTCATGGGGATGGGGTCGGGGGGTTGTGGCTCAGGTGCATGTTTATGCACCTCATGCCTGTGCTATTTCCACCACATTTGTGTCCTTGAAGCTCACCTCCCTGTGCATTTCTAGGGACCCAGTTTGCCTAACAAGACTTTGCACAGTTCCTAAAATAAGTGTATGTTTGCAGAAGCCTTGGGACCCATCCTGGACCCAGCACTGAGGGTGTGACCTTGTTAGGATTATTCTGAGTGTGTGTGTCACAGCCCTTCAAAGAACCCCTTGAGGTGAGGGGCATCTGAGTTATTCCTTCTGTGCCCTCTGGATTGGTGTGTTTGCTGTACCCACCATTCCCTCTGACTGCAAACCACACCTATTTCCAATGTTTCGGTTTGACATTCTGATAAATTAACTAGTCTTGAAGGCCAGAGCCTTGTCTTTATTTCACCCAGCACTGGCACTAAGTAAGTACCCTAAATATTTTCCAAGTACATGTTAAGAGCTAAGGGCTTTTCTGAGCACCTGCACGTATTAACTCATTTGCTTTTCACAAAACCCTATAAGGTAGGTACAAATTTTATCCACATTTTTCAAGATGAGGAATTTGAGGCTTGAATGGTCAAATATCTTGCCCAGGATCACACAGCTAATGAGAGGCTGAGTCAGAAATCAAACTTGTATATGCCAAAGTTCAGGCCTCAAGACTACGCCTGATGCATTATGTGTGTTTGTGCACGCATCAGCCTGTGCGCTTAGCACTGGAGCACAAAGCAAATGCTCAACTACAATTTTTTGAAATGGGTTTTGGGATGTTTGTTTAGCCTGCATTATAGGCAGATGTAAGTTTGTTGGGGAGAACTAATTGTGGGACAAGCTTTTTAAATTCTTGCTTTCCTGAGATTGGAGGCACAGAGACTCCTCTCCCCCATGAACTGTTTGCTATACATATTGGGATATTTTATTCAAGTAAGCAAAGGAAGTGGACCCTGGAGTAGTGGAGACCAGACTGCAGGAAACCCGCACCCAGCCCCCTTTTCTTCACTTGCTTGGGATCCGTAGGCGAGCACCTCTCCTCTGCTCTCTGGGACCCTGTCTTCTCCTTTGTAAAGTAAGAGGTTGGACCCAGCAGTCCCAGTCTATTCTGCACATGTATTAGAACTACTGTTTTAGTATAGTTACACAAAAACTTTTGAGATACTGTAATGGAAGAAAAAGCCTTAATATCTATCGATGGTGTCTTTGTCAGTTTTATGTTGACATAATGGAATACCTGGGTATTTTATAAAGAAAAGAGGTTAGGGCTGGGTGTGGTGGCTCATTCCAGTAATCCCAGCACTTTGAGAGGCTGAGGTGAGAGGATCACTTGAGGCCAGGAGTTCAAGACCAGCCTGGGCAACATAGCAAGACCCCATCTCTACAAAAAAATTTTAAAAATTTGCCAGGCTTGGTGGCACACCTGTAGTCCCAGCTACTCAGGAGGCTGAGGTGGGAGGATCTCTTGAGACCAGGAGTTTGAAGCTGCAGTGAGCTATGATCATGCCGCTGCACTCTAGTCCTGGTGACAGAGCATGAGCATGTCTCTTAACAAAAAAGAAAGAAAGAAAGAAAGAAAAGAGGTTTGTTTGGCTCAAGGTTCTGCAGACTGTTCAAGAAGCATGACACCAACATCTGCTTCTGATGAGGACCCCAGGCTGCTTCCACTCATGGTGGAAGGGGAAGGGGAAGGGGAAGGGTAGTCATTGTATGCAGAGATCACATGGTGAGAGAGGAAGCTGCAGGGAGGGGAGTGTCTTTTTAACAACAACTCTTGCAGGACTCATAGAGTGTGAACTCACTCACCACCTCACCCCACTCCTGCCCCAGCGAGGGCATTAATTTATTCGTGAGGGATCTGCCCCTGTGACCCAAACATCTCCCATTGGACTGCACCTCCAACATTGGGATCAAATTTCAACATGAAATTTGGGGGGACAAACATCCAAACTACAGCAGATGGGCTCTGGTCAATTAATGCAGAAGAGAAGAGTCCTCTGCAACCCATTATAAAACATGAGCTATAATATTATGTGAAGGATGATCTCATTTTGTAAAACAATTATGTGTATTTGCCTATGCTCATATTTGCACATTGTATATACATATGTGTGTGTACAGGTGCATAAAGTCTCAAGGATATGCATCAAACTGCTAATAGTGATTATCCTGACACTCGAGGCTGGCAATCTCTAGTAAAGTGGAAAATATGTATATATGACAACTCAGCAATTCCACTTCCAATTATATACCCTGAACAAACTCCCATATGAATCCAACGAGACATGGTCCAATAATGTTAATAGCAGTGTTGCTTATAATGACAGCATATTGGAAATAGTTAATGGCATATTCATGTGATGGAATGTTTTACAGCACACATTATATAAATGAGCATATATATATGGATACGTCTCAAATAGTGAATGGAAAATGTTGTGGGAGGACATGTATCTCATAGTAATTGAATGTAGATTTTTAACAGTCCCTGGAAGCATTTATCTACATTGCTTATGGACACATACACACACACCATAAGGTTATTAGGATATAAACTGGAATGTGTACACCAGATAACTGATAGGGGTTATTTTCAAGTTTGTTTTGTCAGTTGGGGGTGTGAGTTTTGGAATGTGGCAAGGAGGGCCCAAGTCAATACAGACTATCAAAAACAAGACTCCCCCTTTGTCCCAGTGGAGTGCCTGGGGCCATAGCCTGGGCTGCTGCTGCTGCCGCCTCTGCTGGTGAAGATGAGTCTTTGCCCCGTGGCACCTGCTCAAAGCCGCCTTTCCCAGAACCTTCCTTTCTCAGCCCATTCATTTCCAGCTTTTCTTTTCAAATCTGAGAAATTAAACCTCAGAACTAAACTCTGACCTAGTGGGACCTAATACTTAAATCAATAGCTTTCTAACTCTTCTGGGCTTTATCTTCACGGCAAGAAACACCCACATATAAATATTTATATAAAATGAAACAGAAAGTTTGGGGACCCATGTTTATTCTTAAATGTGATGCAGTCGGATCTGTTGTCTTTTGTTCTTTAAGAAAGTAGCCAGTCAGAACCTACTAAATGTTTTCAACTTGCAGTTCGAAAGTCGCTGCCTTAAATGATCCTCAGCCCAGTCTTGTTCTAGACTGGCATTTATGAAATTGGCTACTTCTTGCCAGGCATGAAATGTATAGTTTTAGGGTGGTGTGGGGTGAGGGGCGAAAATCAGAATTCTAGGTTTAAATGGGTTTGAATTAAAAAAAAAAAATAATAAATAAATAAATAAATGGGTTTGAATTCAAGCTGTGTGCTTCAGAATAATCATTGATGCTGTGATTGATCCTCTGTTTCCTCATTTGTGAAAAGAGGAATCATCGGGGTTGGTTCTCTGAGAATTAAGGGAGAATCAGATACGTGACTTTCCCTTGTATGCAGCCGCAACCCACCGCTGCAAAAGACACACTCAGTGCCAAGTTTACTGAAAAAGGTGAGTGAGCCTCCCAGGTCCTTAATTTTGGAGTTGATTGGTGTGGAGGGAGCAGGTGTGAGGGTTCAGCCCCTCACCAGAGGCCCTGCATTTTGGTGTGAAGACCAGGCCCTGACTCTGTCATACAGGCACCAGCTATCTAATGGATCTAATGGTAATAAAAGTCCTGGTCAAAAATGTAGGAAAGACGTCAGGAAGTTTCAGGCATTCATTATGATGTAGGCCTTCATTACACTGATGAAAAAGGAACTTCTATGTCGTGGTTTATGGGTTCTCTATAAAAAGGCAGGGAAGTTAGCAGCCACTGAGCCGTGTGGGGGTGAAATATGCAAGGCCAATTCTGAAGTTCCCATGCTTCAAGATTGTGTGGACCACACAGTGTGAAGAAACGTAGTTTGCATAGTTAAAAGTGCAGTAGGTGTAAACAGTCCAAGAATGGCTTACTCAGATGCCTGGATTTGGTGTTAGCCAAAGTGTGTAAAAAATGGTCTTTATTTCCTTTGTTTTTTTTTTTTTTAAAATTGAGAATATTACGGGGGTACAAATGCTTTGGTTCTATAAATTGCCTTTGTACCGCCAGAGTCAGAGCTATAAGTGTGCCCATCCCCCAGACAGCATGCACCGCACGCATTAGGTGTGAATATACCCATCCCTTCCTCCCCCCCCCACCTGCCTGACACCTGATGAATGTTACTTACATATGTGCATGTAAGTGTTGATCTACCAATTTAATGGTGAGTACATGTGGTGTTTGTTTTTCCATTCTTGTGATACTTCACTTTAGAAGAATGGGCTCCAGCTCCATCCAGGATAATACAAGAGGTACTAATTCACCATTTTTTTTGTGTGGCTGAGTAGGTACTCCATGGTATACTTATACCACATTTTATTAATCCACTCGTGTATCGATGGGCACTTGGATTGTTTCCACATCTTTGCAATTGTGAATTGTCTTTATTTGTTCTTTTGCATTTTTCCCAGTTTTAAAAATGTTGACAGAATTCTGTAGTGAACATCCACATTTTATTAGATTTGCTTTGTTGCACTCCTCCATCCATCCATCCATCCATCAGTCCATTTTGTTTTATTTGATGCATTGCAAAATAAATTGCAGAAATCAGTTCATTTCAACCCTAAAACTTCAGCATACATATTAACTAGACTTCAATATTTGCTGTTTTTTCTTTTGATGTAAGATCTACAGGCAATGAGATGACAAATCGTAAGTGTATCATTTGATGAGTTGACAAATACATACACTTGCTTAATGCAATCTCCATCAAGATAGAGGACATTGCTGTCACCCCAGAAAGTTCCTTTGGGCCTCTTTCCAGTCAATCCCTGTCCTTGACTCCCTGGAGGCAATCACGTTCTAATATTCTCCACAAATATTAGTTTTGCCTGTTCCAGGACTTCACATGAATAGACTTACATAAAAAACAATAAAATACTGTTTTTTTATGTAAGTCTTCTTTTACTCCTCATAATGTGGGATTTATCCATGTTGTGCCTATCAGTAGTTCATTCCTTTTGGTTGCTGATTCCATGGTATGATTAGAATCATATATGACATGAATATTGATGGACAACTGGACAATTTCCAGTTTTTGGCTATTATGAGTAAAGCTGCTATGAACATTGTTGCACAAGCCCTTTTGTAGACACATGTTTTCATTTTCTTAGGTAAACAACTAGGAGTGGAATTACTGGGTCATAGAGTTTGGTATATGTTTAATTTTTAGGAAAGTGCCGGATTTTTCCCCCAAGTCGCTAAACCATTTACACTCCCACCAACAATATATGAAAGTTCTGCATGCCCCATATCCTCACCAATATTTGTTTTGTGTGCCCCCTTGGGTTTTTTTTTTTTTCCCCAGTGGAGCATTGCATAAAGAAAGCATTCATTTGTATCTGCCAGGAATCACACCATCCTGACCTCTCTGTAGGAAGCCCTAATCTGTGCTACAGCTGTGCATGTGACTGTGGTACCAGCCCTACCCACAGTTCTGTCAGGCCCACCACACACGTCACAGGGACTGGCTTTCAGAGGACAGTTCCATCTTAAGAGAAAGGCAGGAATAATTGACCTCATTTAATGAGCACCCACCACGTCTGTACTGGGCTGTTTATATAAATCTATTTTACTCTCCATAAACCCTTACAAGAGAGACATTCTCATTTTAAAAATAAGGCAACTGAAGCTAAAAGAGGGTTGATGGTTGCCAAGGTCACCTGTGGTCGGATGGTGACAGTGTTGGAATTTAAGTGTAGGTAGACCTGACGCAATGGCCATAAGATTCACAGTTTACATTGACTCATGTTGAACAAACGTTTCTAGAGCAAATCAGATTATTATCTTTTAAAATGGATCATAAATTTGAGTTAGCTTTGTACCAGTAAAATGAGCTCAAGTACAACCCAACTGAAAATCTACGAGTGTTCCAGCCTTATGTTCTAATTTGGCCATGAAGTATCTTTGTGGTGTCTTTATCATCCTCGTCGTCTTGGCAAGATTATTGGATACAGCTATGCCTTATAAGGCAGAGAGAGGGTGAGGCCTTGTCAAATAGATCATTTGATCCTTCTCCACTTCCCTGAATTGTGAATTATTTTCACGGGTGAGTATATTGCCATCCTCCAGCCAGACTTACCTCGCTACAGAGCAGGGAATGATGATGGTGATGCTGACGGTGATGACGATAAACATTGTACACTTATTAAGTGCCAGGTACCGAGCTAAGTGCGGTTTTTGAGCTAGTTCTCACAGTGATCTAATGGTAGGTACTCTGAACCTCATTTTATAAAAAAAGAAAATAGATTTAGCAAAATTAGGCAAGTTGCTCAAAGTCACATAGTGAGCAAGTGGCAGCACTGGGATTTGAACTCTGCTAGAAGCATTGCCAATGCCTGGGCCCAAAGCACACCACTGGTGGCGCATTTTATGTTTATGTGTCCCTCACACTGCTAGCACAAATATGAATTAATTCTTCTTTTAGTAACTCAGGCCTAGCTGTTCATTCAGCAGTCCTCTCTGAGGCTTGGTTGGTGGGGCAGCAGTGTGCTAAGCTGCCTTGTGCCCTGCCTTTGAAGGGTGCAAATTGTGCTGGAGAGATAAGGCCTATGCAGACAAAACAATTAGAGAGAGATACCAGGCCATATAATGCAAGCACATGCTGTGATAAAGGGAGACGGGGCTGGTGATAGGCTGCATGGAAGCTGGTTAAACCTGAAAGAAGCCCTTATCTTAGTTGCTCTGTGTTATATCAACAGCCATACAGGGGAGCCATATATCAACAGCTAGCACACAAGCAGGTTAAGTGGATTTATGTTATGTGGACAACATAAGTGGAAGATTGTATGAATAGATAGCCTCCGTAGAGTAGATGGCATTTACGTTGCACTTGATTGCACTGAATCTTGACAAACTGTATGTACGTGCATGTGTGCATGTGTGTGTGTTTCCCTGTGTTCTGGGGTGTGGCAGGGAGGTGCTGGCTATAAGAAGGTTGTTATTATCCCCACCCCCTTTTTGTTTTACAGATGAGGAAGTCTGAGTGTCAGATTTCTAATAAATTACCAGAAGTCACATAGCTAATACATGTTAAAGTGGGATTTGAACCCAGGTCTACCTGTCTAAAAAGGTTAACATGCTCAAAACCTACACAATACTGAAACAATCATGTTTTAATCCTTTGAGGAGTGGTTTTGCATCTGTGGGGCTAATGTCACACCTCTCTGTGACTGGCACATGTTTTGAGCTTAACAAACATCTCCTGAGTTAAAAAAGCACCAGGATAGCGCTTTCCAAAGCTGTTCTAGGAGCTCTGTGGCACTAACCATGTGTTTTGTGTGCTCCAGTCCTCTCCCTTCAACTGGAGCAGCTCCATTTTTCTCTATTTCTCCATTTTGGCATTTGACATACCAATTTTATTTGGAAAAAAGCATCCTGTTGCTTAAAATGGTTTGAAAACTATTGATGTACAAAATCAGATTACCCCATTCCTTGACTGTACCAGACACCACCATTAACTGTGATTCGATACCTTAAATAATGTGGAGTTACTTCTTTATTGTCGCGCTGTTGAGTGGAGGCCGACGTTGCATTGTAACGAAGTAACTGGGATCCTAGAGCTTAAAAAGAAGTTGCCAGATGTAGTAATGACTGTGGTGGTACCAGGTACATGGGAAATACCTGCCTTGAGACTGTGTCTTGCTGGATTGCCTAACCAGGACCTAGAGATTTATCTTTTCAGTCCTCCTGTCATTTGGAGTATATGCCATACATTCTCAGAGCAGTCCATTGCTACGTGCTAACCGGCACTTGAAATCTAAAGGAAGAAACAAGACCCCCTCAACCCAGAGCCACTCCATAGAGGAAGATGGGAATGTTTAGTGCAGTCACCTGGGGCCACTGGAAATGCTGTTGTAGGGCAGGAAGGGCCAGGTCCCTTTGGGGGCATTGCAACTGGGTGTGAAAGTATGGATGTTTGTCTTTGACCACCTCCAAGTTCAAGGCTGCATGTGTTAGGCGTTGGGTGACAAGGAAGGGCTGGAGGCTCTATGGTCAGATCTAATACAGTCCAGCCATCCTGATTTGCCTGGGCCTCTCCCAGTTTTAGCATTGAAAGTCTCATGTCATAGGAAACCCTTCTGTCCTGGGCAAACCGGGATGGCTGACCACTCTATGTGGCCCTGAAAGCCAGGCCTTCCTTGCTGCTCAGCTGGGCTATCACAGCCGCCTTCTAGCTGGCTCCCTGGCACTAGACCCCTCCTCCACGGTGCCAGTAGAGCCCTTTGAAAACACAGATCTGACCTTAAGAACCAAAGAAGAAAGTCCTCAGCGATGGCATTTACTGTGTGCTTGTAGCCATGTCATGTGAGCACTATGTTTTAGCCACTCTGGACATGCCATTTTTGGCAGCAACAAATCAGTGCCATCTCATAGTTATACCAAACCTCTGTCCTGCTTTACTGGACAACCAAGCATCCATGAACCTCCGCACCTATATATATCTGCTTCTCTTTGTACTCACTAAGTCCTTACTGTCTCATATTGCCTCCTGAGAAGCCTTCCTTGTCCGAGCAGAACTAATCATTCCTATTATAACAGCTATAATAGCTCTTATCACGGTACTTGCTCTCTTTCTTTCCCTGGCAAGTCAGGGACTGGCTTGCATATGTCACCAGGCAGCTGAGAAGCTTTTAGTAACTATCTTCAATGCTCATTGTTGAAACACCAAATTGCGGAATGGGAAGTATTTTGTTGGAAGGTCCTAGAATGAATTCAGTTTTTGACTCTCAAACTAGTGATTTGCAAACATTTTTTGAAATGGATTTTTTTCAATTTTGGGGGCGTGAACCACATTCCCAAATTTAAACCAAATGAAATCTTATATAGAATCTCACGTAAAAGACCGTTAGAAGCAGAGAGAAGAAATAAAATTGGAAGTGAGGGTGCAGGGGGTGAGCTGTACCTTAATTAGCCACCCTTAACCCTCACTAAGGACAGACCTTGCCACCACCAAGGATCTCCAGGATGCTGGGAACAAGTGTAAAACCCTCTTGTTTGAAAAGGGGGTTATGGAGCCTATAGTTCTGAGGAAGTCCATCTGCCCCCTGCAGCCCTAGGGTGAGGGGCTGGGTGGGGCTCCACCTTTCACCCTGACATTGCCACTTCTCAGTACGGTGCCTTAGATGGAGGGTACTGCTGCTTAAAAGTACAAAACCAAACCCAAACTGTCTGTAAGTCACTCTTGGTCACCCTGGTTGGCTCACTGCTCTGAGCTCCTGATGAGAGGAACAGGTGGTGATCTATTTTAATTAGTGACAAGTACCTAATGATTGAAAATAGACCCCGTTGGAAAATTTGACTGGCCCTTGCCCCTCACCCTTCAGAAAATACACAGACATTGTTGGGTACCAGTCCACCTGTTAATACGTGCTTTTAACAAGTGCTGGAGTAATGACTGTTCAAATAAATTACTGATGTCACTTCAACTAAGATGATATTGCCTATCACATCCAGGTGGTTAGTCAAGGGACGTTTTCGTCCTCAGCCTTTCCCTGTGACAGGTGAGTTCCCAGGAGAAATTGAAACCATTTTATCTTGCTGACCTTATGTGCCTGATAAGAGTCGAGCTGAAGGTGGGCAGAATGGTAGTCCAGGATGGGAAATGAGTCAGCAAGCAAGCTATGCCAGAGGGAACCACTTGAATCTTAACTGTTGGGCAATTCAATGGGAGGTGGCACAATCTAATACTTCTATTGCCAGTTCCGCTTAGCTGTGGACCAGCACCATTTCCTTGAGTGCCTTTTTTTCTTTTAGTAGAGAGTTAGTGCCCCTTCTCTTGTCTTGTCTTTTATTTTATTTTCTGGGTAGGAGAGGGCACACTTTTAGTGAAGAGGACCTTCAGCATAGAGGACTTGGAACTCTGCAGTGAGATGGGAACAGAGGTTTGTTATAATGATGAGACAGCACCGATATGTGGCTACCAAAAAAAGCCTGCATCAATAAGCTTTAGCAGGTCCTGGGTCCCTCTGGGGAGAAAGAGGTACCTCCCTCTGCCAGTGGGTGTGTGCCTGCCACCTTGCTCACCCATCCCTCCACTCAATATGGAAAGTGGAGTCTGAGAGGACGTGGCCATCCAGGAAGCCCAGGGGTGGGCTGTGGTCACCGATAAAGATTAGGGCACTTTTGCTTTCTTTCTCACCACTTTATGGCTTCCAGGAACCAGAGACATGAAAGATGTGGGTGTGGTACAGAGGGATAGCCACGGGTTTTGGAGTCAGATGGACCCCTGTATGACCTTAACCAAGTGACTCAACTTCTGAGTCATAGTGTTACTTCCTCTGTCACCCAAGCTAACTTGGGGGCTGCTGCCACCTCTGGGTTTTACGCTCTTGACATTGTTAGGTAAGAATTCCCTATTTGAGGATTTACAGCTTTCCTGTGAGCAGCCTCATGGCTTATTGCAGTAGAAAATTTGGCTAGAGCGCCAGACCTGGATTTAAACCTTGATTTGAATTACTTGACCCGAGCGTTGGTTTTCTCATTTGTAAAACTGGGAGTATAATGCCTAACTGGGTCATTGAAGATTAATGAGATAATGTTTGTAAACAAAGTGCCCATTGCTTAACACACCTTAGTTTCTCTTCTGCTAAAGACATCTACATATTGGGCCTTCAGTCTACTAAATCTCTCTCGAACCTACCTTTGTCTTTTCATTATTTTATTACTATGATAATCCAGATGCAAGTAAGAAAGTCTGCACTCTGCAAGTATACAAAAATCAATAGTTATTTTCTTTAGTATACAAAGAACTCTTTTAGATTGTTATAGAAATACGAATATTTTTTAAAAAACAGACAAAAGACACAAATAGGTGATTCACAGAAAAAGGAAATCAAAAGGCCAGTCGACATTTCAAAATGCTAACTTTACTCAATGAAATAAACCAAGTTTAAAAAGTGAGATATCGCTTTGACCTAGCAGGTTGGCAAAGATTAATCACTATATAACATAGGACACCAGTAAGTGAAGCGCACCTGCTTGTTTGAGTGGAAACTGATGCAAACCTTTAGGAAGATAATTTGGCAATATCTTCTAGCTTGAAAACACACATCCTTGGAAACAGCAATTCAAACCCTTTTTTTGGAAGATGTCTGTTACAGCCTCCCCTGTATTTATAAAATAAATGTGTCTAAGGACACCCAAGAAAGTTTAATAGTGATTATTTTGGGGATGTGGCAAATAAAGGAGATGTTTGCTTTTCATTTTGTCTACTTTTGTACTGTCTGAACTTTTCTTAACCAGGTGGCTATGTTTTCTTATTTTTAAAAAGTTAAAATTGTTATCCAGAGATAAAAAGCATGCTTAACAATAAAAGAAACCTTACCTCTCACCTGTTGGTCTCATATAAATCCTACAATTGGCACACAAACATTAAACTTAACAAATCAACCATAAACAAACAAATGCAATATGAGACAGTTTCTTAATAACTTGCCTCAAATACTAACTATAATTACTCAACAGAATGTTCTTTCTGGACCTTATTGGGTCTTCTGCCATGTGGCTTTGTACTTTCCCAAGAAACCTGCCATAGGCATGTTGTTTGCCCACCTCAGAGCCTTTTCCTGGCCCCGTTTGGTCTGACTGTCCCATTCCCATAGATGCATGCATCCTTCACGCCCCGTTGCTTACTCACAAGCACTCTGCTCTGGGCTTCTGGAGTGTCCTGAAGGTTCACGGTGAGGGGAGGCAGATCTTGAGCCACAGGTAGCAGCAGGGAGAGTTTGGAGCGGCTGAGGAGAGGAGCTACACAATCAAACAAAGGAATAATAACAATAGTAACAATGACAGCAGCTGTTTATTGATGGCTTCCTGTGTGTCCACGCATTCACATGTAAGGTAGTCCATATTTCACGTGCACCTCACAACCGCTGGGAGAAACGTTGTGTTCTACGGGTGAGTGGGCATGCTTAGAGAGCCCTATGATGTGCCCATACCCCACAGGTAGCGCAGCAGCTGAGCTGGGATTCAAAATGAGGCCTGCCCACCTGTCTCTGAGGTCCAGAGTTCCCTGGGGGCCTGTCAGGCATGGCACGGAGGTGGGCATTAGGAGAGGGGGTTCATCCACTGCCCTGAGGGGTCACCTCAGGATTTCTGGAGTCACATGCTGGGCCTGCCCCAGGCCCTAGACTCAGGAATATGGCCCTTGGTTATAGTACTTGTCATGGGTGCTTGTAGAGGAGGGTTTCAGAGGAATGTCTGTTCCAGAGGAGTCCCGTGAGCAAAGCAAGGGGTGACATTCCTTCCTGGGAACAGAACTACCAGCAGTACTTTGTTATTAGTGGTTGCCCTTCAGTCCATCAGAAAACACTACAGAGCCACCATTCTTGATGGAGCTGTGCCCGTCCACTGCATCCAGCTGGGCTGGCCTCAGGTGATGACCAACCAGGGGCAGCCTCACCGCCGCAATCCCCCGTGGCCACTGATTCAGCGGATCGCGTGTGTCCTGGACTTCAGAGCGCTGATGAGGCAGTTCATCTTTGATTTCCTTTTCATCCCTCATGACAACCACCACGTAGTGTTTCCTAGAATCTGGCTGAGGTCCCACTACCAGGGAAGGCTCAGAACGGGAGTGTCTGGAAAAGTCGCCTACGGCCACGATGGGGGCAGAATCACCCCAGATGGGGGTGATGATGCTCTTGCCAGCCGGCAGCTATAGCTAGTGGTGGGACCACCTCCAATAGCCAGGTAGGGGATGGAAAATCAGTACCCCCTGAGGAGGAAAGCTGACGTCACTGGAGCTGACTGCAGTGGCTTTTCTTGGCCAGGTTTCCTGCCATCATGGGCCAGGAAGACTCAAGTGTTAGTGCAGGCAGTATTTGCTGAGAGCCCGGAGAGAAAATATCTAGTACTTAGTGAGTGTGTCCTGAGTTCTCGGTACAGTGCTGGGTGTTGGGGCACATTGTCTAATTTTTCCCCTCATGGCAACCCAATGAGATACGATATTCCCATTTTAGCGATGAGGCAGCTGAGGCTCCGAGGCTCAGGAACTTGCCTCAGCTACAAAGTGGCCGGGCTTCTGACGCAGGCCCAGAGCTGGTCTCCGTCCGCCACACCCCCTGACGGCTGGTCGTGTGGGAGTCTCTGCTGGATGATGTCTGCCCCAAGTTTCTCCTGTGGACCCTAGGGACTGTGGGTGGTGGTCTCAGGGAGCTGGGAAGATGTGGCTTTTTTCAGGGCCAAAGAACCAGAGGTGCTAGGGGGGACCTGGGTACAGAATAAACCTTGTTGGGTCATTTAGTCAGAGCATTTCCCTGACCCTCCAGCCCATCCTGCCTTTCTTCAGCGGCAGTCTCCCATCGGGAAAGTGCCAAGAAGTGAACCCTCCGGGAAGTCGCCTTCTATCCTTAGAGAAGGTGTGTGGCGGTGCGGTGGGAGCCCAGTGGGGAGGCTGCTGTCAGGTGCACCTTGCCTGCCCCGCCGGCCCCTGCCCTGGCTGTGGGCTCTGCGCCTCTTCAGTGCTTTCATTGTGTGCCACACAGTGGGGTACTTCCCTGTAGCCAGCTGCATTATTGTCCAGCATCTGGATGTTTCCTGTCCACACTGCTGTTTCCTGGAGGGAAGGAACCGTGCCTTCCTGGTGACACATGCAGATCATGGCCCATCCGTGTCCGTGGCTCCTTTCTGGAGTTTCACTCCTCCCCTCCCGGGCTCCTTCGTAGCTCTGTGGCTTGTCCGAGTGGCCCGACTCTTGCCTTACACACTCTGGGGTCAGCATTGTCTCACATCCTAATAAGCCTGAGATCCTTCTGGAGAGCACTTAGCTTGTCTTAATTGCTAGGCCTCTTAATTTATAGCCAGTTGGACCCCGTTCCATTCATCACAGGACCCTCTAATCTTGCTGTAGGACATTGCCATCATAGTATGCAAACATTAAAAAGTAAATTTTGTACTGCAATCGTAATTTGGCAGAAGGCCCAGGGCCCTCAGGCTTGTAGCAGCTCGGTGTTCGGGGGGCATGAAGAACAAAACTGAGGCACGGACCCCTGGTGCAGGGCTTGCTGGGCCCCAGGAGCTCAGTGCGGGGTGGGGGTGGGGGATGGTAAAAACACTTAGGAGATAACTGGCTCTTGTGGGGGAGTGAGTGCCCCAAAGTTGGAAGTGAAACTGTCTCATTGTTGATGTGAATTAGAAAAGTAATGTAAAAGTGCTTAGCATTAAGAAAATCAGACAGTATATAAATGTGTGTAGAGACAAGTAAGTCCCATGGGTCACAGATGGCCAGCGTTCATGGAGGGACCAGGGTTTTAAGTCTTGGTTGGTCTCTGAAGCAGTTTGACCTTCTTGTCTTTCCCGAAACTAATAGTGGCCCTTCCTTTCTTTGCAGAACATGGGGAGTTTCTGGCTCTGGACCTTGGAGGGACCAACTTCCGTGTGCTTTGGGTGAAAGTAACCGACAATGGGCTCCAGAAGGTTGAGATGGAGAACCAGATCTACGCCATCCCTGAGGACATCATGCGAGGCAGTGGCACGCAGGTATGGCCCTTTTCTGAGGGCAGCTGCTGCATAGACAACCCTTCCTTGGGATGTTTTCTCTGTGCCTTCTCCAGCTGCTCCCAGTCTGTAGGTCAGTAGTCATCCAAGACACCTTGGACACTAGCACAGCTGTAGGGATCTCTCTCAGCTGGAGCTTGGGCTATTCCTGTCATATTTTATACCCAGTGTGTGCTCAGGAATAAAAGGAGTGAATGGAGGGAAACAGTAAGATGCTAGAATAGAATCCAGTCAGATGCTGTTCCAGTGTTGTCACATCTTGGGCCTCAGCGCTTGGAAGAGGTGGCGTCCTGTGACTCCTTGTCTGCTGTTCTTTCCACGAAGCCAGGCCACCTCTGGGGAAAGGAATTTCTGATCATGAGTAGAACACATGAGGGAGATATTTTTAGACCCTTTATTTGTCTTTGGGGGGTGGCCCTGAGGTAAACCTGCTTTCCTTGTTTTAATGCTGGGGTTGGCAAAGAGAGGCTGGGTCGCTGGGATGGTGGGCATTTTAGCTCTCCTGAGGCTGTGACTTGGCTCCAGTGTAGCGTCAGAGAGGACACAGAGGTTCTTCCACTGCCTCCCCCGTGGCTGTACCATGCTACACTATTGAAGAGGTTGGGCCTTCTGTTTGGGCAGTCTGGCTTTGTGATTCTGGGCAAGTGATAGCACCGGACAGAGTCTCAGTTAATCTGTAAAGAGGGATGATAGTACCTAGATTGTGGTGTGGATTAGAGGAGATGATGCCTGTTGCATATTCAGCACAATGCCTGGCGCATAAACTAGCACTCTTCCCATTTTCCCCAGGGATATCTGTCTGTTTATCTAATTGCACCATTGCCCATCATGGGGGGTGTGGTCACCTTTTCTTCTATCTCCTGCCACTCGCCCCACCCCTCAGATTACAAATATTTGAGAACCGAGTAAACAAGACAAAACCAAAAAAAGCACCTAAAATTTGGTGATGTTTGCGAAAAAGACTTGCAACATGATGATGATGTGTTAGGTGGATTTTTAAGTTTCTCATGAGAACAACACCCTGTATGCATTTTTATCCCATCTGCATAGCTCGTTGCTTGTTCCTCAACACCATGAAGGGCCCAGGGACCTCACAGTCCTTGCAGTGTCTTCCCCAGAGCCTGGCAAGGGCTCGGGGCTCCTGCAGACAATCAAGTGTGTCTCTGCCAATCGAGAAAGATATCCATTTCAAACATTCAAGATGTGAGTAAAGTTTTACTTAAAAAACTTACCTTAAAATCTCTCAAACCACCTAGTTATAGGGTATAAAGAAAATTACTTCTATTCTCCATACAATATATAAACAAAATGTTTTAGTCCAGATTAAAAAAAACAACTATGAGACCCACGTCGAAGAAATAATAAAACTATTGGGATATTAGAAAAATGTTGAATAAATCGAAAAAATGCTATATAAAAATGAAACAGAAAGAAAATTAGAAGAAAATATAGGTGTCTGTTTCACTCTAAGAAATAGAAAGAATACAATATGCCTAAAAAACATCAGAAAACACGTGGAAGAAAGGCTTGAAGGAAGTTTATAGTGGCTATTTTCATGATGGAATAATGATGCCATTTTTCCTATATTTTCCATTTTTTTTGTATTAAGTATCAATATTTTAATCAAAGAAAAACAAATGGGTTTTAAAAATACAATTTGGTTAAAGTTGTATTTTTACAGAGCCAGGCATGGTGGCGCGTGCCTGTAGTCCCAGCTACTCAGGAGGCTGAGGAGGGAGGATCGTTGCTGCCAGGAGTTCTAGGCTGTGGTGTGCTATATTTGTGCGCCTGTGAATAGCCACTGCACTCCAGCAGTGCAGTGAGACAACATAGTGAGACTTTGTCTCTAAAAAACAAAACAAAACAAAATGCAGCAAAACACCAAGCAAGACCAAATCACCAAACCCCAAACTGCAAAGGTCTTTGAAGAACTGTGAACCTGAGCAGTGGGTCCCTGGGTAAAATCTGTCTTCTGGCACATTAACTTCCACTGAAGAGAAGTGTATTGCAAACCTGAATAATAGCCACTTAAGATTTTAAAAATGTATTTTGTGGGAGGGGAAGTCTCTCAGAGCAGATTCTTAGAACAATAAGGAAAAGGCACTGTTCTAATTTTATAAAATGATGCCCTTTGAGCCTTTTTATGACAGGAAGGTGTTAGCTGTGTCTCTCAACATCTTATCCTTGGGTCCTCAGCAAACAGAAAAGGAGATAGTCTTCTAATCCAAGGAAGCAGATGGTCTCCTCTTCTCACTTTCAAAAAGTTGTAGGTTCTTTGAACCCAGCACTGGCCAGTGGAACTTTTTGTAGTGATGGAATATTCTATATCTGCCCTGTGCAATACGGTGGCCACCAGCCACCTGTGGTCTTGAGCACTTGAAATGTGGCTGGTGTGACTGAGAAACTGAATTTTTAATTTTTAAAAACTGTAATTAATTGAAATAGCTACAGGTGGACAGTGGCTACTGAATTGGGCAGGGCAATATTTCATGCCTCTTCTCTGCCTCCCCTATTGGGAGTGTAATTGGGAAGGCAGCAGTGGGAAGAGAGCTGAGTGGGGGAAACCATTTTGCTTTGTCCCCTTCTGAAGGCCCCCCCATCTTTGATGATTGACTTTATCTCTCTGACAGCTTCTGCAGCTTCTTTTTTTTTGATAAAAACTATTTGTACTAAAGATCATTTTGACTAGAGTACCAGGAAGAAGGTACTGGGAATTTGTTTAATATACATATTGTATAATTTGTCTCCAGTCAATTTCCTGACAGAACAGAACTTGCTTAATATCTCCCTATTTACATATTAAAATACTTGACCTCTTCTCAAGGGAGTTGGCTCATGTGCTTTAGTGATCCCCAAGGTGAAAGAGCCTTGTCCTTCCCAGTCTTTGCTCTTGAATGTTTTGGTTTAGATGTCAAAGAAGTTGCAGCATCAGCTGTAGTCAACTTTGCATGGGATCAGACAGGGGACAGAATCGATGCAGAAAGTCCAGTGAGAGCCAGCCACCTTCCAGATTGGGGTGGCCTGTCTTCCTGGGTCCCTCCTGCTGATCATACACCAGGCATCAGGGGAGCCAATAAGCCTGTCAACCTCCCTCCCCCGACCTCTCAGTTCCTTTGTAAATGCAAATACTTTCTGTGGTTTAGTGCAATGGTTTCCAAACCACTGTGTCAGGATCACCTGGAGGGCTTGCTAAGGGATTGCTTCCACCTTCCCCCCCACCCCCAGAGTTTTTGCTGCAGTAGGTCTAGGGTGGGGCCCTGGGATGTGCACTTCTAACATGTTCCTGGTGATGGTGGTGATGCTTATGCTCCAGGACCACACTGTGGGAATCTATGGTTTAGTGGAATCTTGCTCCTTCCTGGAGAGGAAAAGGATAATTGTTCTCTCACACCCAACTTGGCTTTTAGATTTTGCCACCTGGTGAACCTGGCCCTTGGAATCTGTCCAGCCTCTTTGGCCTGTGCTTACTTTTTGTACGAGAATGCCCATGGCCTCAGCTCCTAAGCATCTAGAGGGCCACCACCTTCTCTTTGAGGGTACTGAGTGGGCAAGAAGGAAGCCAGGAGGTTGTGGGTGTTGGGGCTGGTTGAAAGCCTGGCTTGCTGTGAATACAGTCTTTCTAAGGCTCAGGAGCTACTTGTGACCTGCTCAGCATGGTCACGGCTGGGAGGCTGCCCACCCACAAAACCCTATTTATTCTTTAGCGCACTTCATGAACTCACTGGGTATTTTGTTGTGAAGTCAGAAAACAAAGATAACTTATTTGAATTGCCCCTAGGAGATTAGCTTTCTAGAAGGGAGAAAAAATATAAAAGTTACTTATTTTTGTTAAGTTGGTTCATAGAATGCCAACAGAAAATGTTCTACCCCCTCCCCCAAACACAAGAGACAGGGATGCTAAAATACTTCTTGGCAGTGAAATGGGCTGTCCTTTCTGGTAAGATAATCAGCTGGGCATCCTTGTCAGCAGGGTTCTGACAGGGCCACCAAAGGATGTTCTGTTCCCGGGGCATGCGATGACTTTCTGATTAACGTTGGCCGTGATTTCCCCTTCCTTGCAGGGTTATTTTGACAGCAGTTTGGGTAAATGGTTTAAGTGGAAGGCAACATTTAATGAATACTAATTACTATTAAGCCCTTATATGTATTGACTCATTTACTCCTTTTGGTAACTCCATGAGGGCAGCAAGTCCAGTTACCATTCCCATTTTGTAGATGAGCAAATGAAGATTTTCCCGAGGAAATGTGGATTTTGCATACATTGAACTGGTGACTTTCTGAGCCAGAAGTCCATGCTCTAATCTCTGTGCTGTTCTGCCTCTCTGCTCCTCTTCCTGGGTTGTGTGCCCTTAGCTGTTTGACCACATTGCGGAATGCCTGGCTAACTTCATGGAGAAG
The DNA here is from genome assembly GCA_023783475.1 of Daubentonia madagascariensis. Classification (NCBI taxonomy): domain Eukaryota; kingdom Metazoa; phylum Chordata; class Mammalia; order Primates; family Daubentoniidae; genus Daubentonia; species Daubentonia madagascariensis. The sequence goes on from JAKFHU010000633.1 coordinate 902,413, forward strand.
CTGCAGATCAAAGAGAAGAAGCTCCCATTGGGTTTCACCTTCTCCTTTCCCTGCCACCAGACTAAACTAGATGAGGTGAGATGGGTTCTTCAGGCTCTTTGCTTGCTTCATTCTTGGGGCCGGGAACACTGGGGTGGACTCCCGAGCCACCTGCTGTGGGGTTGGCGGCTCTGAAGGTTGTGCAGATGAGGTTCTGTTCTTTTGTATGCCTGTGTGTGTGGGAGGGGGGTGTGGGTGTGGGGGATAGTGAAGAAGTGTCAGAGAAGGGTGGGGTGGTCTTTCTTACCTTCCCTTCTGCACATATTGCACAGTATCCTTATCCCATCCAGTGAAACAGGAATGAAAAATCAGGAATTCTCCTGATCTAAGGTGTTATGATAAAGACCCTTGAAAGAAATATGCTTGGGGAATTAATGATGTGAGGATGTAAGTATAGTCAGGTGTCGCTTAACAATGGGGATATGTTTTGAGAAATGTGTCATTGGGCTATTTTGTCATCGTGTGAACATCAGCGTGTACTTACACAAACCTAGATGGTATAGCCCACTACATATCTAGGTGATGTGGTATAGCCTGTGGCTTCTAGGCTACAAACCTGAACTGAGTACTGCAAGTAATTATAACACAACAGTAAATAATTTGCGTATCTAAACATATCTAAATGTAGAAAAGGTAATGCACTGGGCTACAGTGTTACAATGGCTATGACATCACAGGGCAATAGGAATTTTTCAGCTCCATTGTATTCTTCTGGGACCACTGTCATATATGTAGTCTGCTGTTGACCAAACATCGTTATGCTGTGCATGACCGAGTCTTATTTTGGCTGTTTTATAGCCTCCTCATTCCACTTCTTGGCGGCAGTACATCATGAAAGAATCATTCATTTAATCTCCTTTCCTGGTCTTTGATGGGCCTGCGTTTCTCCTTTCTAGGCTGGTCAGGACGCAATACCCAAATTCAGTCATGACGTCAGGTTAGCCCAGCGGCAGAGATCTTTGCTAATGATGGCTATTTGAGGAGTGTGGTCTGAGTTTTAGTTGTGGGAAATCAATGTACATTCCTTGGTCCTTTTCCAGAGTTTCCTGGTCTCGTGGACGAAGGGGTTCAAGTCCAGTGGAGTGGAAGGCAGAGATGTCGTGGCGCTGATCCGCAAGGCCATCCAGCGGAGAGGGGTAAGTGGGGTGGCAGGAGCTTGGAGTCTTCAGGCTCTTTCCCTGTCTGTCCTTGACTCAGCAGGAGAAGCTTTTGTGGAACTTAAGGAGAGGCTTTCTTTTCTTTTACTTGCCATGCTTACGTGAATAGATGCCTTTGGGGTTTTTAGATTATCAGGATGGATAAATAATCTTAGCCCTGGCGCAAGAAAAACTCTTTAGTCCTTAACCTGAAGAAGACTTCAATATCATGTTCAAGTAAGAAAGTTGGAATGATGTTGACATGAGGCTGGAGTGGGGCAGAGGGAGGACAAGATAAAGACGTCATCACAGGAGGAGTTATGAGGAGTGAGGGGCGGGGGGTGGGGAGGAGATGAAGGACGTGAGTAGCGGCGCACAGCCGGTATTAGGAAGGTTGCCGCTGTTTGACTAGTTCTAGACCCACATTTCTAGTTCTAGCCTTCTCTCCGAGTCGAGTCGGGTTAGTAAGGGGGCAGCCCTGTTGTACTCCAGCTGTGTGTCTTGCTGCCCTTCCTCCATCTTCACATCTGTCATCCTTCTGTGGTGATGAAGGTCAGAGCCCTCCCTGTCATCCCCACAGGACTTTGATATAGACATTGTGGCCGTCGTGAACGACACTGTTGGGACCATGATGACCTGTGGTTATGATGACCAAAACTGTGAGATTGGTCTCATTGTGGGTGAGTGAACGCCAGGCACCAGGGCTGGTACTGGCCAGTGCGTGGGCGTGTGGGCTGGAAAGGAAGAAGGGGACTGTGGCTGGGTGTTCCTTGGTTGTTCATATTCGAGGATAATATGGTCACTTTGGAGGGCTGAGCCAGGCCTCATGGAGCTGGGGGTGGTAGAGGATTGGCCCATGTATCCGGATGCACCAGGACTCTGCAGTGAGGAATCCCAGCCACCCTGGGCAGTCTCAGGACAGTGGTGTCAGGGGAGACAGGGGTGCTGAACAGTCCCTTGCCTTGGTCAGGCACAGGCAGCAACGCCTGCTACATGGAGGAGATGCGCCACATCGACATGGTAGAGGGTGACGAGGGGCGCATGTGCATCAACATGGAGTGGGGGGCCTTTGGGGACGACGGCGCACTCAACGACATCCGCACCGAGTTTGACCGGGAGATCGACATGGGCTCCCTGAACCCCGGGAAGCAGCTGTGAGTGGCCCCTTGTTGTGCGGATGGGCTTGGGGGTGGGCTCGGTAGCTGAGGTGGGGGTTGGCCAGGGCCAGGGGTGGTTTCTTTACAGTCTTACATCCCCAAAGGGTTGCCAAGGTGCCCACTGGTTGGTTATGGGAATATTTGTGACTGTGAATTGCTGAGAGGGCTCTGAAACAGAGTTGGTGGATGCACCAGATGATAGCCAATAATTTGGCTACGTCCTTCAAAGCAGTCATTTTGGAAGGTCCTATTCTGAGTCTAAGTTCCTGCTCTTTCTTTCCACCTTCTATTTGTAAATTGCCCATAGAAACTGTGAGCCACATAAGAAAAGTTGTGTTGAGATGGCCAAGATTAGGGTCTCTGAAAGCTCCTTTTGTAGTTCCCACTCCATCGCTGCCGAGAGGACAGGCTATGACAGTCAGCTGCTCATTATTGGTCCACAGGGTCCCAGGGCCTTCTGCCTCAGCTGCAGACAGACCTACGGCCCATGGAAAAGCTGGCTAAGGAACTTCCTTGGCCTCCTTCCTGGACCTGTGGCCCAGCATGTCCTTGGGTGGATTAGAGGAGGGGCCTCAGCGTTTTGGACCCTGAAAGCTATATTCTCCAGCCTGGTTAGACTTAGTTTTTGGTTACTTTTTGCCTCTTACAAAACATTATTTCACCCTTACAAACTTCTCTCAAATGTCCCTGTTAAAGATCTTGAAACAGGGATTGCTGCAAGCTCTGAAGGCAGTTGCAAAATATTTTGAGCAATGCTTGTTGCTATGATTGTTTTAGGAAAGACTTTAGCGTAGACCTCGACTTGGAGCGGAAACCCTAACCCTATAAACCAGGTCAGTGGTGGGTAGCCTTTTTCTTTACAGGCGAGTCCTTGCTTTCTCAAAGCATGGTTTGTTTATTTAAGTCACAAGCTTCTCTCACATGCTGAGATGTGTGTCCTTTACTTGAACTTTCTTAGGAACATACTGGTTGTGTCTGCCATGGGTGCTGAGAGGTTTATGAACTGAAAAATCATTCACTCAATGTCTGCTTCCATTAACGAGGCACGCCCAAGTCATTCCAAGGAGCCATATGTCCTTTGAAGTGTCAAAAGACAAATGTGCCAGCCAGGCCATGACAACACACCCCTGGCTTAGCCTTAGACAAGACAAAGGCTGGGAGGGCATACACCGAATTGTTGGCCGGGGTAGCCCTGAAGTCATTATAGACAACTTTTTCCCTCTCTAATGTTTCTAAGTAAATATCTTCTAAATGTTGACTGGAACAAAGTATTTTTAAAACTGGAATAAAAACTTATTAAAAAACCACCCATACTGCGAAGCCCCATGGCCCCAGGGCACTCCCCGCACCTGCCATAGAACCAGCTGTGTGGGAGAAGATGTCCCCAGACAGTGGGAGCTCCTCACTGTTGAAGCCAGGCTGCTACCTGGGCCGTGTGCCTGTGTCGGTGCGTTAACATTTTAAATACACCTTGTGCTCTTAGTAGTTTTGCCAGTTCTCACTTAGCTCTGATTCCGCCATACCTGGCCTTGGGGCTTGAGCAAGTCACTTCCTGAGGGCTTGGGTTTCCTGTCTGGTAGGTGACATGGGAATCCCTTGCACACCTCTGTTCTGGGCCTCCTCCTGGCTGTATGTCGCCCATCCTGCTTAGTACTGGCACGCTCCAGGTGCCTCCTCTTTTTAAGACCCGGATCCTTTCTGAGATACCCAGAAATGGGCCTTCTTTGCCAAAAAGAATTGCCAGGGCTTGGTTTCCTGTCTCATAGTTCTAGCCTGAAAGACCAATTTCTAAAGAAAACAGTACCACCTAGTGTTAAAAAGTTAAATTACCTGACTGTCCTCTCCGTTTGGGGGCCGGCCTCTGCCTTTCTAAGACATGCCTTTATCTTGTCACCTGCCTGCTCAGAAGTGTGTTTCACTCCCAGATTCCCGATACCTGACATTTAGAGTTCAGAGCTGAGCTCCGACTCATCTGTCCCAGCCTGCCCCTGTCATCTTGCCCCAGCATCCTCCTGCCCCAGGTTGTCTTCACACCGTTTTCTCTGGAATCCACACACGGCCTGCAGGGGCCAGCAGTGTGAGTTGATCAATTGCTAGGCCTGTGCCCCACGTTTAATGAGACTGACTTTTTCTCAGTATTTATTTCAGTATTTATTTCTCAGTAAATAAATATTGGTGCTGTACATAAGATTTTAGTCTTAAGAAGCATTTCCTTGCTAGAAAAGAATTTTAAAAATCACCACCCTATGCGTAACTTACTTTGCCTAAAACTCAGGCTGTTCCAGAATGTTCCATACTCCCTAGATGTTTCGTCTGGCTGCTTAGGACCCATTCTTCTCCATGGTTCAGGGCCCACCAGCCTGCGGGGACAACCCCAGCCCCCAGCTTCTCTCCACACTTCTCATTCCTGGTGGTGCCGCAAAAGTTAACCCTTAGTTACACATCAACCACTAAAGTATGTTGAAATTTCACATGTGTGTATCTTTCTTCCGCAGGACAGCTGTGAGTGCAGGGACAGTGGAGGCTTTATATCCTTGGTCTGTGTCTCCCTGCAGGTTTGAGAAGATGATCAGTGGGATGTACATGGGGGAGCTGGTGAGGCTCATCCTGGTGAAGATGGCTAGGGAGGAGCTGCTCTTTGGTGGGAAGCTCAGCCCAGAACTCCTCAACACGGGCCGCTTTGAGACCAAGGACATTTCAGATATTGAAGGGTGAGTTTCTAGCCCTGCCATCCCTCTAGTCACTGGGTCTCCACAGGGTAGACAGGTAGTTGGGAAATGAGGAAGCGGCACTGGCGTTCGACCCTTCAAGCATAGACTGCAAGAGGGTCTCACACAACGTGGACCATTGTGGCCTTGTGGCTTTACTTCACTTAACAGTCTCCACTCTTATGGACTTTGAGTGTGATTACTACCACTGTGTCCCACGGTGCTGGGAACAGTTGGCCTCCACAGGCGGGGACTTGGGCCATGACACTGGGTTTAGTGCTGAAGGCTCTCAGAGGGCCCTGGAAATGACTCATTTACGTCTGCCTCCTTTCCCTTCTCCTGAAGCTCTGACATCTCATCCCCTATTGCTGATTCTCAAAAAGAACTCTATCCTGGCCCCCGCTTTATAGCAGAAACAGATCCTTAGATTATCCAGAGATATACCTACCCACTTAGTTCTAGTAGGTAAAGCCAAGACCTGCATTTTCCCAGCCTGGCAGGGGTAGGAGTGAGGAGGGTTTGACTTTGTTTTTCAATTAACAGTATCCCAAGAATCAGGCCTCATTTGCAGTTCTTTAGATGTCTACTTGTAGATCAAGGAGTTCCTGTTGTTTCGGGGACCAGATGGTGGAGAGGAGGTGATTTTGGTGCCAAAAGGAACAGTGAAACAGTTTATATGACTTTGTTTTAAGTGGAAACTCTTGAAGGAACTGTGCCTGCTTGTTGCTAAACCCTGAGGTGGTGCCAGTGCTCGTATTTGTGAGGCATTTAGTTCCCCTGAGAAGGCTGCTAATGCCGTAGCACCAGTACTTTGCTGCCTCCTTTAGACACAAGCTAAAGCAGCGCCAACTCCATGGTGAAATACAATAGACTGTGCTTTAGAGAGAGGAAATGGGTGGGTGCCACAGCTGGATGCACGTGTTGAGAGGTCTCTGACGGCAGAGACACTGTCTGTCTACCCTAAGACAAGCAAATGTAGCGTGTGCACATGCACACACAAAACTTGGTGTGTAAAGCACCAAGAACAGGGCCTTGTCCTTACATAGCACATGCACAAGAAATACTAGTTTTTCTTATCAGGAAAAAGGGGCACCCAGAGGGGTGAGGCAGGGCAGCACTGCTTGTGTGTGTGTGTGTGTGTGTGTGTGGTGTGTCTGGGGACGGAGCCTCAGGGTGGCTGTGTTATGTTTTGCCCCCTCCTCCTCCTTGTTCCGCCCCCCGCCAGTGGGCTGAGCAGTGAAGAGCGATTCTGCCCTCGCTGGGTGATGGAGTTGACTGGAGCTGAGGGGTTTCCTCGCTGCCCCCGCGCCCAGCCGCAGCGTGGTAGACACATGCCCACATGCTGTCTTTCTGTTTCCCAGGGAGAAGGACGGCATCCGGAAGGCTCGTGAGGTCCTGGTGCGGCTGGGCCTGGACCCGACGCAGGAAGACTGCGTGGCCACTCACCGCATCTGCCAGATTGTGTCCACACGCTCAGCCAGCCTGTGCGCGGCCACCCTGGCGGCCGTGCTGCGGCGCATCAAGGAGAATAAGGGCGAGGAGCGGCTGCGCTCCACCGTCGGGGTCGACGGCTCCGTCTACAAGAAACACCCTCAGTGAGTTGGCATTCAGGCCCGGGGGTGACGGGGCTCCCAGAGCACCTGGGGACCTGGCTCCATAGGCCAGCTCCGTTTTGCATTTCAGGGGTGATGTGGATGGCCCATGGAGTTGAGGATCCTGGTAGAATAAAAGCTCCTCCCTGGGCAAAGTGGGAAATGGGAGGGTGTCACTCCCACTGGCACCAGTGGTGACTTCTGAAGGCTACCGATGACTCAGGCTCTCCACGGAGCTCCCCTGGCTGCTGGGCGCTCTATTTGCCACCCACTTTCATATGAGTCAGGGTTTCTCTCTTCATTCTCGTGATTCTTGGTGGTTCCTGCAGGTGCTGTGTCCTCTGCCAGGGGCCATCCCAGCCCAGTGGGTGACCAGCCTCTCTGGCTGACCTTGGTACTAAATTGATTCTGCCCTGTCCATGTTTTGATCCCTTGGGTCATATGTACCAAAATGTTCAAATTTCAGTTGGGACCTGGAAGACAGCTCTCTAGTGTGCCCATGTATTTCCCCATATGAATGCCAGGCCCCTGTGCCTTCATTAACTTAATTGGTTGGTACAGAAGAGAAGGCCTCAGCCCTGAGATTTCCTAATCCTAGCCTAGTGCCTCAAAAACTTTAATGTGCACATGAGTCACCTGGGGATCTTGCTGAGAGGGAGATTCTGATTCAGAAGGCCTGGGGTGAGCCTGAGATCTTGCATCTCTAACAGCACCCAGGGAGGCTGCCGGCCCACAGACTGCACATGGAGTAGTGAGGCCCTGGAGACCATGGCTAAAGTGGCCACCATGTGGAGAATTTCTTGCTGAACATAACCATTGTCTTTAGCTGTTCAGACACCTTTGGGATCATTGGCAGAAACTGGTGAAAGAGAGGCCAAAGTCCAGGAGAAGAGCGTTTCTAGTTTTTCTATTTTGGGTCTTTCCCAGGACATTATCTAGTGAAATGAGTGATGGAATAAGAAAAGTAGGTGGTATTGGAATCACCTGATTCCACTGGGCTGCGCCAGCCAAGAGGCTGATGGTACCACATTGAGCAGAGCAGCTGGGGCCTATGGGCCAGCTCGGTGAGGAAGGAGGGCTGTGTGAGTGCATGCAGGGGACAGTGGCTTGTTAGAAGGGTCCTTTCCTTTCAGTGGGGGTGGCCCCAGCCAGGGGGTGGCATCCCTAGCGGGGGGGGGGGGGCGTCACAGTTGAATATCTGAGTTTTTACAGTGAGTCCTAACTTGGGAAAGAGAGAGGAGAGGATGTTCAGGGCAGCATCTGCTCCTGCAGGCGCCTCCTGGCATTTGGGCTGAGGTGGTGAGCTGCTGTCCAACCACTTGCACCACTGACCCTAACCGTGGACACCTGTCTCTTACCCCATCTGGGCAACTGCAGTTTTGCCAAGCGTCTTCACAAGGCTGTGCGGCGGCTGGTGCCTGACTGCGATGTCCGCTTCCTCCGCTCCGAGGACGGCAGTGGCAAGGGCGCAGCCATGGTGACGGCAGTGGCTTACCGGTTAGCCGACCAGCACCGAGCCCGCCAAAAGACCCTAGAGCCTCTGAAGCTGAGCCATGAGCAGCTCCTGGAGGTCAAGAAGAGGATGAAGGTAGAAATGGAGCGAGGTCTGAGCAAGGAGACGCATGCCATTGCCCCTGTCAAGATGCTGCCCACCTATGTGTGTGCCACCCCTGATGGCACAGGTACGTGCAGGGTTGCCCCCTGGCTCACATGGTGGCCTCTGTCCTGGTGGTGATGCCCTGGGGAGGGTCCCTTAGCGTTAGCATTGGACATCTGAATCAGGACGTGTTTCTTCAGCTGTATTGCTAGGGAATTCTAGTGCTCGATAAGCTCGACCAAGGCATTCCTCTGCTAAAATTGAACACTAATAATAGTCCATACTTATTGATGGCTTACTATGTGTCAAAGCACTTTATGTGTATTAATTCATTTAATCTTTATTAACTGTTAAAAAAGATTAGTAGTTAATTTTGTTTGTTAACAAACTGCTATGTTTGGCAGAAAACTGAGGCACAAGGATGTTAAGAAACCTGCCCAAGTTCACACAAATAGAAAATGTCAGAGCTGGAATTCAAACCCAGAAATTCAGGTTCTAGAACCTTTTCTCACAACCACCACATTGGTCTGGGTCAGGGGTTGGCAAACTAGCCCATGGGCCAGATCTGGCGCACCACCTTATTTTATAAATAAAAGTTTATTGGTACACAGCCATGCCCATTTGTCTGTACATTGTTTATGGCTGCTTTGTACTACCGTGGCAAGGTTGAGTGGGTGTAGCAGAGACTGTATGTTTACTGTGTGAGCCTTACAGAAAGGTTTCTGACCCCTGGTATAAGTCTTGCAACCTAAGAAATGGTGGCCTTTTCCCAGTCAGAGAGGACAATTGATGAGCAGGCCAGTGCAGCACAGGTGGTACAGGTTCCAGAGATAGAGACTGGGATTTGGCACCTGCTGTGCCCTGTTCTGGTTGTATGGCCCTGGGCAAGTGACTTAACCTCGATCAACCAGGCCTCAGTCATCCATAAGAGAGCAGTGAAATGCCTCCCTCACAGGGCAGCCTAAGGATTGGATAAGGAGTTCTCATTTTAAAAGATTCCCCTTCAATTTCCTTCAGAGAGCTGGACTCTGCCATTCCTTCTCTATTCTAGAATCTAATATAAGGTGGCTTTGGATTTTGGATGAATGGTGTGTTTGGATAGTTTTTTAAGTGTACGATATCAGCATTCCCTATGTCCTGCCCACCTATGTGTGTGCCACCCCTGATGGCACAGGTATGTGCAGGGTTGCCCACTGGCTCACATGGTGGCCTCTGTCCTGGTGTTGATGCCCTGGGGAGGGTCCCTTAGCGTGCTTAGACTCTGTCCCTCTTTGCTGTGGTGAGGTGGTGGTGCCCCAGCTTATCACCTTCCTGGGTTTATTTTCCAGAGAAAGGGGACTTCCTGGCCTTGGACCTTGGAGGAACAAATTTTCGGGTCCTGTTGGTGCGTGTGCGGAACGGGAAGTGGGGCGGAGTGGAGATGCACAACAAGATCTACTCCATCCCACAGGAGGTCATGCATGGCACTGGGGATGAGGTGAGGCAGGTGGCGCCTTGGGGAGGGCCCCCAGTCCCTTCTTGCCTTCAGGGACAGTGCTTTCTCTGCTCGCCCGAGACTGGGGCGGGCTAGGTGGGCCCAAGGCCCCAGCCTGGTCTTTATGCAGGCTCATGCCTGCGTTTGCATTTCTTCTGGGTGGAGGCTTGAGCTCATTCAGCCCCTGTGGGGGGTATCCTGCCCTGGCCAGGCCCCTCCTTCAGTGCCTGACTTCTCCCTGCAGCTCTTTGACCACATCGTCCAGTGCATCGCTGACTTCCTTGAGTACATGGGCATGAAGGGCGTGTCCCTGCCGCTGGGTTTCACCTTCTCCTTCCCCTGCCAGCAGAACAGCCTGGATGAGGTACTGGTGCTTTCCTGGAGGGCTCTCCTGTGGCTTAATGACTCTAAACCAGCCAAGTGTGGAGGAGGGAAGAAAGCTGAACTGAGGCTGGGGAAAGGGCATGCGTGACCAGTGGTGGGAGAGGGGACCCTTTATAGGAGTGAAAGCGGTTAAAGAGGTCACCTCGGCTGTAACAGTCTTTGGGATAGTGATCATGATGCTACTCAGAATATTAACAACTAACATTTTCTAAGCACTTTATGCCAGGTACCACATTAGGCTTCCTGTGTGCAGTATCTTATTTAACCCTCACAGCAACCATATGAGACAGGTGTTTGTATACCCATTTTGCATAAAGGAAAGTAAGGTCTAAAGAGGTGCCAGGTATCTTGCTCCAGGTCATACAGCTTGAAAGTGGCCAAGCCATGATTTGAATTTTGATGCTTGAGCCTATGCTCTCACTTGTGCTGTGCTGCTCCAGGGGCCCTTGTTATGGGCTCAGGGCATTTTCCCTTCATCTCCTGTCGTCTGGATGCCCTGGCTCTTCTCTGGTCTCACCCCCTTCAACTTGCCTCGGATGAATGAAGCAGGCAGGTGAAGACCTGGCACTCCCGGGTGTTCTGGACACGAGTGCCCTGAGAAGTGGTGAGCACTGAGCAGGCAGTGCTTGCATCTGGGGTGGTGATGGGTGTGCCCTCTGTGTTAGATATCAGGAGACTGTTATTTAAGCTGTTGTGTCTCTATGTCTCAGTCATGTAGAAGCACACATACAGGCTGTGGTGTATAGTGTGCTGTGGATGCAGTTGCCAGGTACAAAAGGCATGGCTCCTGCCTTAGATGCTTACAAACAAGCTGGGCTAATGAAGCAAGCTCAGAAAAATAAGAGCTGCTGTTTGGAATGTGGCACCAGTGGGGTACTGAAGCCCCCAGGACACGCAGTCCTGAGATGTTAGTCTGAGCACATACCTGGAGGACATGAGGAGTACTGGGAACAAGGCAGAAGAAGGAGTTGATGGGGAAGAAAGGCAGGCAGGCCTGGCCAGTGTGGTGAAGGGCGTGTAGGTGGGAACAAGCCACAGGAAGGGCCAGGACAGAACAGAGGAGCCCACCCCAGTGATGGGGAAAAGCCAGCATTTCTCCCGGGGTCCCTGGAATACCAACCCTTGAGTTGTTCCCCTGAGCTGTGTAAATGCCTCCTACTCCTCCCCGTCTGAGAGTTCAGTTCCCCACTAATATAATCAAGGTTTTAGGAAGTCCTTCGGTAAAAACCCTGCTCAGTCTGGTATTTCCCAACACCTGCTGACATTTGTCCAGTGTTCACTGGTTCAGCATTGCTCTAAGCTTTTCCAATTCCTTTCTCCAGCACCATTGTTTTTTTGTGGTGTTAACACATTATATTTTCAAAGGCTTCACATATACGTCAATTTGGCAAAGGGAATTATCAAAATGTGGATAAATACTTATGTAACATTTAATAGAACATTACTTATTATAGCAAAGATGTTAGAAACAAACTTGTTCAATAGTCAGGTAATAGTTAAATAAATTATGAGCCATTTATTGCCTACTATCAGCTACTAGTTATTTGGAAGAAATTTCAATGACATGGGAAAATATTGGTGGTATGACTAAAAAATTAATCTCTCTGCAATATAGAAAAATATAATAATATGATTAATAGGAAGATAAAAACATAACACTACAGTCTGTATCCTTCCAGACATCCTACTGAAATATTTTTAAACAAACACCATCTTATTTTTCATGTCAACACGTATGTATCTTTATTTATATATTTACCAGGTAAACTAGGAGGCATGTTAACTCTTTCTGTCTGAATTGTAGGATTCCAGGTTTTAGATTTTATTCTGTATGTTCCAAGTTTTTGTAAGGAACATGTGTTAAGTCTAGAATCATAAAAATTAAGAGGAAATGAAGCAGACGACAGTTCTATCTGTTGGCTCTGGTGAGCTCATCCTGTTGGTTGGGAAATCTGCAGGCGCAAAGGAGGGCCCAGAGGCCTCCAGCTGTGCTGAGTAGCCGCTGGTCTTGGGCACATCTCCACAGCTGTTGGTGCCTCTGCCTGTCTTATCCTTAAGGATCACCTGAAATAATGTTCTGTAAACTTTAAATTGCCAAATACAAAATTTTGTCAGAGATGTGCAACTGACGTGTAGACAAGAGAGATGGGTGGAGACGAGCACACACTTGTCTGGCTGTGGGTGTGTAAACCAGTGCTCCAGGGGGTGTACTTTGTTCTTCTGACTCTCCTGGGATCTGAACGTGGCATGAACGTGGTTGATGTGAATGATGTGCCAGGCTGATGGGCATGAGCCACCACGCGAGGCCTGGAGAAGCCATGGCAGTGGGTGGGTAGTGAGTACACAGCCCATTGATGGAGGCTGACCTCTTGGGTGAGGGACCTGGGAGCCCCGAGACTCGTTTCCTGATGGGCTGTGGCAGCAGGGAGGGCACCAGGGAACAACCCAAAACATCTCTCCCACGTTCAAAGCCATTGTGTGCCTGCTCCCAGAGGGCCCCGGGACATGGTAAAGGGCCACATTAAAGACGGGGGCCCACAGAGGACTCCAAGGAGGAGCCTGGGGTGCTTTCCTCACTGAGAAACACGGGACGGGGTGAAGCCTAGCTGTCACCCCAGCTATGGACAGGGCACTTGTTCACCAGATACTGGAGTTTGAGAATTAAGAGACACACACTGACCCTTCTGTTGCAAGTGAAGGACAGGGACAAGGCAAACTGCTTGCCCAGTGGGGAAGCTCAGTGTGTAGAAATAAGTGCCACAGCAGGATGACTTCATGGTGTCGATGAGCCCATTTATCAGGTCAGGGGGTCTGAGGGTGAGTCTTGCTTCTCTCTTCCCAGCTGTAGGCCTTGGGCAAGTTACTCCAGAGCCTCAGTTTCCTATAAAGTGAGCGTGATGATGATAAATATTCCACAAGGTGCTGTGAGGATTAAATGCTGTAACATGTGGGATGTACTTAGCCTAGTACTCAGTGCATGGTGGGTGCTCAATAAATCCAAGCAAGGACCTTAGAAACACTTTAAACTCATTTGTGGGTGAGATTTTTGGTGACTCCAGGGAACGTGTCTGAGCTGTAAGGTTGAGAACTAGAAGCACAGCCGGACCCCCAGGAATGACCTGGGCACCCTTCTCTGATGTCCTGTCCGTGCTCACGTGTGATTTTTAGAGCATCCTCCTCAAGTGGACAAAAGGCTTCAAGGCGTCTGGCTGCGAGGGCGAGGACGTGGTCACCCTGCTGAAGGAAGCCATCCACCGGCGAGAGGTGGGACAGCCATGGCACAAGGCCCGACGTGTCAACTCCCTGGTGCCTGATGGGGTCTGGGTGTTCAGAAAGTGGCGTCAACATTAAGTGCAGTTGCTTTATTTGGGGGGACTTGGGGGGAAGATTAGTCATTTAGCAATTCTTGAGTCTCCACTCTGTGTCAAGCCTGCTTTCAGCACCGGGGGTTCAGGAGTGACCACAACAAAGTCTTGTTCTGTAAACAAGTTAGCCTACGACCTAAAAGCAATGAAGAGAAATGGAGTCGGGCGAGGAGAGCAGATGCAGTGTGCGGAAAGGGGCCCTCTTACATAGCTGGGGAAGGGCTCTCCGAGGAGGTGGCATTTGAGTGAAGACCTGAATGAAATGAGAGAATGAACCATGGCATGTGACATGTAGTTTACTTACATGTAAATCTCCCTTGCAAATGTCTGCAAGGAGGATACTGGGGCTCACTTGTGGACTGGGCATCTGCTTCTGCCCCTCTCAGGAGTTTGATCTGGATGTGGTTGCTGTGGTGAATGACACGGTCGGGACTATGATGACCTGTGGCTACGAAGACCCTCACTGTGAAATCGGCCTCATCGTTGGTAAGGACCCAGACTGGCCTTCCTGCGTGGGGAGGCACGGCCCTGCTCGGTGCGGGGCGCATGGTGCTGAGCGAGGCCCTGGCGTCCTGTGATTGGCAGGCACGGGCAGCAACGCCTGCTACATGGAGGAGATGTGCAACGTGGAGCTGGTGGAAGGAGAGGAGGGGCGGATGTGTGTCAACATGGAGTGGGGGGCCTTTGGGGACAATGGGTGCCTCGACGACTTCCGCACGGAATTTGATGTGGCTGTGGATGAACTTTCCCTCAACCCTGGCAAGCAGAGGTAGGCACCCAACCGCGTGTGGGCCCCGCTACGTGCACTCCAGAACTGGACCGTGACGAGTGAGCGGAGCCCATACCACAGCGTCTCCTAGGACGCTCATTCTTGTGAGGTGTTAATGGAAGAGGTTTCCTTGGAAAGTGTTTCTTGTCAAATACACTGGAAAGTTCTGAGTTAGTAACGTAAGAAGCAGGTCCCATGCCAAGGACTGGGAGAATAGGCAGGACAGTACTAGAACGTAGGTCTGGGATTGGGAGGAGAAACAAATAGAAAGTTGAACCACCTGCTGCTACCAGGCTAAGCAGCAGTGTTCAGACAGGAGCAAATCCTCTCTTCCTCCTTTGTCCACCTGGCCTCTAGTGCCCTGTATTGTCGGACCTGAGCAAGGGGCCAGCCCCAGCTTCACAGAGCCCTGTGGGTGGTGGGGGTTGGGGTCTGAGCTGAGAGACAGTAGCTTAAGATCTAACACATTTCCCATTAGATGTGGCCTGTAGTGTTTCCTAACCGAATTAATCAAGGACCTTAGTTCTGCAGAAAATACTTTGCAAAACACTTGTCTAGAATAGAGGTCACAGACAAATGCCTCTGGGGGTCAAGCAGGCAACATTAATAAAGGAATCAGGCTGGGGAAGACAAGTTGGGGTGGCCATGGGGCCTGAATGAAACTAGGGACGTTGGCTCTTTTTTTCAAGATACCATACAGGGCCTAAATACCCTTAAGCCACTGCACAGTCATGTTTAGTTCCAGTGGCCAGGACAGGGGCTCTATGGTTGGCACTGGTTACTTGAGTAATAATGATTGGGTCCAAGAGAACACGTGCTAAATGCCTAGTGACCCTAAGGATTAAGACTAAGCGTCCTCCCCTGCTCCTAGGAGTGTGGTTGGGTTTGGGTGTGTGCTCCCTCCTGAGGAGTTGGAAAGCCTTGGAAAGGCCAACCCCAGGGAGCCCTGTGAGCCTGAGGCAGTGTGGTCAAGTTTGCAGAAGGTGGTGGGTCAGCATGCAAGGACACCAGGAATCCTGCCCAAGTGAATCAAGCAGCATTTCCTTTCCCACCAGGGGTAGTCTTTATGCCTCCACTTTCTAATGCATTAGGGGTGACCAAGCTGGCCTGGCCCGCCTCAGCATATCCCACCCTCTCCCTGCTTAACCTCCACGAACGTTACCCACATTTCAGGTTCGAGAAGATGATCAGTGGAATGTATCTGGGCGAGATTGTCCGGAACATCCTCATTGATTTCACCAAACGTGGGCTGCTCTTCCGAGGCCGCATCTCAGAGCGGCTCAAGACAAGGGGAATCTTTGAAACCAAGTTCCTGTCTCAGATTGAGAGGTGAGAGTTTAGGGCTTGGGGTAGGGTGGGGCTACGTCCTCCTTTTTTCTCATGGACAAACTGAAGGATTTCCATAGCGCAAGTAAGATCAGGGAGTGGCTCATACAAAGATCAGTTTCGTGGCTAACACACTTATGTCTATAGTGTTTATTTAAAGCACCTTATGGACAGTTGTCATTTTAAGGGAAAATATATAACATTCTCATGAAAGGTCATGCTAAGCATGGCATGAGGCCATGCAAAGTGATATTGTTGGGTTTTAGACCAAATATCAAAGGTAGAAAGATACCTGCTTGTAGGATGTAAATTATGCACAGAATAATTAAACCATCCACACTCGGCTTCAGGGTCCTTCCTAACTGCTGGCTGCAATAATCAGGCAACCAAGGTTGAGTCAAGGTTGGAACATCAGGCAGTGCAGAAACATGCCATGGAGCGATCCATTAGAGCAAAGCCTGCCTCCTCCAGTCTCGTGGCAGAAAAGTCTGCTCCAAACTAGAATGGTGAATTTCAAAGCCCTTTAAAAATTAATGCTGTGTCATTACTCTCAAAGAATAGTAGAACAGGAAGCAGACAACTGGCATGAGTGGGCCCCTCGGGCATCTGCACCAGTGTATAGGAAGAGTATGTTCTAGTTTGCATGTCTGTTTGTGTGCAAGAAGATGATTCCAGACTTCTAAAATAGTTCCCTTTATATAATAGGGTTTATTTTCTTCCTACAATTTTATTTACATTTGTTTCATGAATAGCACACAAGTAGAGTTCAGAACACCCAGGGTGGCATAGTAGAAATAGAGCAGGAGTTGAAAGCTGCTTGCTTAGTGCTTGTCCTGTGGACCCATGAACAGCAGTGAGAGAATGGACACGAAAAGCTTTGTAACTGGAAACTGACACTGTCACTGTCATTATTATTGCCACATGAGTGGAATACACAGTGGATTTCCTTCTGAGTATCCATATTGCAGTAGCAATGCCCAATCTCGTGTGGGGAGATGTTTCTTTGCATTCCTTTCACCCTTGGGAAGAGTCAGTATCGTCCAGTGGGTTGAGTGCTGGTCTGAGTCTAGGAATGGGAGCCACCCCGCAGGGTCAGCTCCTGGAGGGCCAGACCCCACAGAGCCTCTCCTGATGAAGGAGCCAGGCCCTAGAGCGGTGGACCGCCAGCCCTCTTGCTGCCCGACTGACCGCTCACTGTCTCCCTCTCGCCCCAGTGACTGCCTGGCCCTGCTGCAGGTCCGAGCCATCCTGCAGCACCTGGGGCTTGAGAGCACCTGTGACGACAGCATCATCGTCAAGGAGGTGTGCACCGTGGTGGCGCGGCGGGCAGCCCAGCTCTGTGGAGCAGGCATGGCCGCTGTGGTGGACAAGATACGAGAAAACCGTGGGCTGGACACTCTCAAAGTGACAGTGGGTGTGGATGGGACCCTCTACAAGCTCCATCCTCAGTAAGTGCCTGACCCCAGCCTTCCCTGCCTGCCTTCCTTCTCTCCTGTCTCTCTGATCTTTCCCTTTGCTTTCTTTCTCTCTTTTCTTACTTTATAGCCAATTATCAGTCCTTCCAAAGAGTGTATGTAATGTATGCATGATAGTTTCAAGGTGAATAGGCCTGAGTTTTACCCTCATTGTTGGAAACTCCCATGAGCCCCTCCCCAGTTGTACGTCAGTCTCCCCTGCCAGGGGTAAGTGCTGTGTTGAATCAGTCACTTGCTTTTCTTTCCCCCCCGTATATTGTGTATGTATCCATATTGTTTAGTCTTATTTGTTAACTTGCCATACATAGAATCATGTGGTGTCTCTTCTGTGACTGGCTTTTCTCGCACAGTGTGTATGTTTTGAGATGCAGCCACATTGAAGTCTGCACTTGTAGTTCATTAATTTTCAGGGGCGTATAGTGTACCTTTGAGTATATTATAGTTTATTCCACCACTGATGTGATATTTGGGTTATTTCTAGATTTTGACTCTTACAAACAGTGCTGCTGTGAACATTCCATCAGATGTACGCTAGAACTCTGGAGCAAGATATTTTTCTGCAGAGCAGGAGCTGGCAAACAGCAGCCACAGACTGTTTTTGTAAATAAGGTTCTATTGGAACGCAGCCATGCCCATTAGTTCATGTATTGTCTACGGCGGCTGCACTGCGACGGCAGAGTTGTCTCATGAGACCACAAAGCTGAAAGCATTTACTGCCTGGCCTTTTATAGAAAAAGTTTCCTTCACACCCTGTCCCCCAGCCATGGTGTGGGAGAACTACGCTTTCTTCTCTTCTTCCTCTTTTCCCTCTCTTCTTCATATCTCTCCTTTTCCCTCCCCCATCACCATTTCTCTGCTCTCTTCTTCCTTCATTTGCATATGTTTTGAATAATTCATTTTGAAGTCAGGAAGTGCCCCAGATTCTCTCCCCTGGAAGCCTTTCAGCTAAAGGTTGAAAGAGTAGATCCGTGCTGGCCTGGGCAGCAGGCACAGGATGGAATGGAGGATGCAGAGTTCCCGATTGAACTTTACCCGCTCTCGCTGGACTTATTTCAAGGAGCTTATAGGCTCTCCCAGAGTGTACAGTTAGTGAAAAGGGAATTCCAGAAGTCCTGAGTCCCTTTTCTGCATGGTCAGTGTCATTGTGCAAACAGGAGCCTCCTTCCCAGATGAGGATTAGGATGGGGCCCTGGGACTTGGCATCCTCAGCTTTGCAGGTGGGGAGGGTGTCCCACCCTGCTGTGTTGGGTGGATGGTGACTGTTCCTTTCTCTAGTCCTGGATGGAAAGGATCTGTGATCACCATAAGGTCCTGACAGTAACTCTGTTAAGTCTGCTCCTTTTGCCTTCAATGACTCTTCGGAGTGGATGTGGGTCTGATATAAGGCAATATGGCCCTGGAAAATATAAAATCACATTCATGGGTCTTGGTCCTCCCCTACGGAGTTTGTGAACAGATTGTGTACCTCTGCAAGGCACACTTGTGGCTCCCATGACTGTTGAACTTCTCTTTTACTGATTAGTTTTAAGAGCACAATTTGTAAGAATTGCGGGCATGCCGAAGTTGAATCCTAGCTCCCCCAATTGCCTGATGTGATGTATTGGGCAATATTACTAGCATCTCCAAGCCTCAGTTTTCTGGTACATAATACATAGCAAATGTTTAATACATTGTGACTGTCATCCTTCTCCTCATCTTAATTATTCCTGGGTTTCCAGCATCACTTCTTAGGGTCTTATTTCTGAGTGCACAAAGTAATCATGACTAAGATGGTTTTTCCTGTGTCTTCCTCCTACCTTTTCCAGCTTTGCCAAAGTCATGCATGAGACAGTGAAGGACCTGGCTCCGAAATGTGATGTGTCCTTCCTGGAGTCAGAGGACGGCAGTGGGAAGGGGGCAGCTCTCATCACTGCCGTGGCCTGCCGCATCCGTGAGGCTGGACAACGATAGAACCTCTGAAATCGGAAGGGACTTCCTCTGGCTGCCCCTCCTCCCTGTTTTAAATTACAAGGTGTCATCCCCTTGTGTCAGAGACAGACCCCTTGGCTTTTCCTTGGCAGAGAGGACCCTGTCAGACTGGGTTTTTTCTCTACCTATATTGACTGTAGAATTTGGTGCCCGAACCTTGGCTTTCCAAGATAAATACAGTTTGAAATAAGGATTTGTTCACAGTGGTCACAACTATTCCCATTGGTTCTCTTAAAACTTAAGAATGTTAACCATTAATAATTAATTCCCCTGGCCAAATTCCATGTCCCTATGTAATTCTACAGGATGGGGACATTAATGAAGATACGGTTGCTTCACCTTGGAGCCTGAACATGACATTTCTAGGTGGCGAGCATCCCCCAGCATGGATGTTGATACTGATTCTCCCGTGAGAGATCTGGGAGGTCTCTACTACAACATGAGCCTGATTCTCCTACAGGCAGACTGGGGGCGTGGGTACATGGAGGGGAATCCATGGATATCCATGTGGCAGCCCCTCTTCAACCTCATCTACAAGCATTTGCCCTGTGGATTCCAGCATCACTGTTCCTGGAATCAAGGAATCCTGAATCTGAGCAATGAAACCAAAGCCAAGAGTCGACACATCCTGTGAGTGGGCTTGTGGCCGCATCTCACTGTGGATGCACAAATCATCCATGAGCAATGGACCTTTGGGACAGGGGGAGCTTTTTGGTTTGTTTTTAAAATTTTCCCTGCAAAAGCAGAAACACTGTATTTTCATTTTAATTTATATTTGAAATTTATTTAGTTTATGAAGTAGGTCTGCTCCTTCATCTTGACATGTAATGGTCAGTTGTACGTAATGTATTTATGTGTTAATTTGTTATGTATATAGATACACAGGTCTTGCCTGAATTGGCCTCATTGGTACATCAGTGTAGTTAAAGGGTGGGACGTGAAGATACTGACTAGTTACTAGAAATACCTCATTCGCCTGTGGGAAGAGAAGAGAAGCCTCTTCAGGGTGAGTGAATGGCAAAGTGGTTGCTTTCTGGCTCCTTCCCTGCAGTCTTGGAAATGTGAGGAAGGCAGGGACAGAGACAGAGGCTGGGCCTATGGGCTGAAGAAACCACAGTGACTGGCTGCTCTGTCTAGAGACTTTCCTGGGGCAATATGACATGGGATGTTAACCAAAGGAAACCAAAAGAATCGTTTCAAATAGACTCACTGCTTAGAAATCTTTATTCTTAGGGCAGTCAGTAGTATTTTAAAGCTTTCTTATAAGATAAAGGAAGCCACCAAAATTTTTTAAAAAATTTATATCTAATCATTGACAACAAACCAAAACAGAATAAGTAAACAACCAAACAAACAAAACCTCAGGGACAACATTTTTGGTGTATTTGTGCCCTCCTAGCAAGTTTCACCTTGGGTTTGTTTTGTAAATGTTTTATAAGAATTGTCCATGTGCTTCCCTAGGCTGAGCTGGCATTGGTCTGCTGACCTGTTTTTGCAGTTTTTATACACAGTATTTATTTTAAACTATTGGAAGGGATGGGAGTGGTGTAAAAACTTTCATACCCTACTTTTCAAGAGTGTAGTTAATTCCGAATCTGGAAGCCCAGTTCTGCCCTAAAATATGCACAACCACAGACATTAAACCTGGAAACTACATGATAAAGAGGGAATGGCCTTGTAACACTATTAAATTGGATACAAGGATCAAAACAGAAAGATGGAAAGAAACTCATGACTGAATCACACCCAATTTTGCACATTTATCAAACTTGTGCTGAGAACAATGTCTGATTACATGATTTTTGAACCAGGTTGGGTATAAATAGGTAAAAACAGCCCAGATCTTCCTGACAAGCACAGAGGGCAGAGGGGCTGGTCCTTCTTGTTTGTTCTGGTCTCACTTTGCAGTCTGGTGTAGTTCCTCTGCCTCTCCCGTGCACACAAATTTATCCAAAATGTGGGTGCCTCCTACTACATGAAAGTCAAAAGCTTTCATGTAGATTTGTGGATCACTAAAGGACACTCACAAAATAGAGATGGATTTTAACTTAAATTTTAAACTTGAAGATTAGGTGTTTTCTATGAAATTACACATTTTGTTTTTAAAGGTAGAGATGTATGTGTAGCTACTAAAGATGTGTTGTTGGTTTCCAAAAAGGAGCACTGGAAAATGCATTTTGAATGTTTGCGTTCCTGGAATTAGGTTGGCAGTCCCTTGATGATGCTGCTTTGCTTGGTGTAAATACAGTGGATCTCAATCTTTGGGGTGTGCTGAATGGCAGATCATCTCAAATCCTTGAGCACTCAGTCTAGTGAAAATGTTATCATTATGTACAATAAATAACTAGTTTAATTAACTATGTGATGTTAACTATTATTAATAAATTTTAACATTTTCCAAAATACTCAGTGTGTGATTCATGAGAATTTTCAAGAGTGCAGTCATCATTTGGTCACATCAGTACTTCCTGGCCAGTCTGATGAATAACTTCTGAGTGTCTTGATTTTTGAGTGTACGTGTTTGACAGGCACGTGGCCAAGTCTTGGCCTGATCCCAGATATTTCTCTTCTCAGAAACTCAATCCCAATAGAACGACAAGGCAGCTTTTCCTGGGCTGCCTTTGAGCCCCTAGATTTCAAGCACCATGGCTAGTCCTGCAGTCCACTGTTTAAATAGCTTGGCTGAGATGTAGCATAACCCTTGGGGGCTCTGGCTGGTCTTGGTAGGCAGATGTGATTCACGTTCAAAATGTGAACATCCAAAAAGCACTTGCCTCTGTTCTCTCCCTACCAAACTCTCCCCTCTCCTTAATAAGCAAAACACAAATCTGAGGAACAAATTCCTCAAAATTCCCTAGCGATATCCATTAGCGTTGCCGCGGCCCTGCTTGACGATAACCAAGAGGAAAATGACCAACGCTAAAAGGATAATAGAGATAGCCAGCAGGTGAAGGGAAAATTAAAATTGGACCCTATTTTTTCTGATATCAAATTAGTGAGATTATGGGAGTATTTTCATATGTTATTAGTGGAAGTATAATTGGTCCAAGCTGTTTAGAAGGAGAAATAGGCAATATGCCACAAAAGCAGATTTTGTATAATTTTCCAGAAATTGTGTTAAGGAAATATACATGTTAGGGACTAAGATTTGGCTTTAAGGGTCTTGACTATTGTATGGCTTGTAAGAGCTAAAAAGAGAAATTGTATCTATGTAACAGGTCTGCTTATGCTGTATGAGGGTCCATTCAGTTATTGCAAACATTTTAATACCATGGTTTGACTATACAGGTGGTGGAAATGCTTAGAAGGCAAACAGTACAGAAGCAACCCAGAGATTAGAAACATCAAGAAAAACAGCTTCAATCCCACAGGCTGGATCAGAGTTCCAAAACTGGGGCAAGAGGGGGCGGGCAGCAACCAGAAGCACAGAGCAGGGTGGGTGATAAAGAAATATTCTGCCTTTGCTCCCTCCCACCCACTAGTTTTCTGCAGGGTTTCCCATTGGCCAAACCTAGCAGGAAGCGAGTTGGCACAGGGGGCCTGGGGATGGGGTACCCTGTGATACAGGGCAGGGCAGCAGGCATCTGAGAAATTAGGAAAGTAACTGGCGTGCACCCTATAAAACCATCGTGGTGGTATAGAAAAATATTTAATAATATAGAAAATGTTGGTGGCTTGCTGCTTCATGCCAAAAGCATGTTATAGAACAGTATATTATGATCCCATTTTTGTTAAAAAAATCATGTGTGACACAGGAGTTGTTGTGGGTTTCTCTGCTTCCTCTGCTTCACCCAACTGTGCGAGGCCTCAGTCCCCTTCTCAGCAGCTCGCCTCGGGTGCCCCACCTCTCTGGGGGTCTGGGTCCCCCAGCCCCGCTCAGCTATGTCTGCCAGATTTGGCCAGGCTGCTGCTCGGCACGGTTTTGGTACTCCCCACCTCACAACCTCAGGGAAGAGCTGATCTCCCACTTCCCACTGGGGGCTCCCGAGAGGACATAGACCCTTAATTCTCCACAGACCATAACACTGGACAAGATGTTCAGAAGAGAACTTTCTGTGTATAATTTAAAATAGGTTCCTGCACTGCGAGGCCCTCAAAGCCCTGGACTGCCCGTGCTCGTGGGCTTCCCTTGGGCTACCCCTTGCCCAACTCCCACCTCCTCTTTGGGGTTCCTCACCATGGGGGAAAACCGTTCCCTTTTTGGGGGATCAGAAAATGATGCCCTAAAATATGGTGCTTTGACATGCTGAACTACAGCAGCAGCCTCAAGGTCTCTCTGACCTTACCCCCCACCCCTCAACCCTCTGTCTCTCCCAAAGTACAGGATGAGGCTTTTCTCTGACATTCCTTTATCTGCATGAGGACTGTACCCACCAAGGAGAACACAATTGCCTTCCATCCTCTCTCTGAAATCTCATTATTGCAGAAGAGTAGACTGAGGAAAGTGACCACACGTGGAGAGACTTTACTGTCTGCCTCTCAGGCTTATTCAAATCCCAAAGAGAATCATTTACAAGTTAATGTCTGTCTCCCAGGTACATTCATTCTTCCTAATAATCATTTACTACTCCTCAAAAACATCATCACATTTCCCCCATGCCTCCTTCCCCTGTGAAGAAGGGTATATAAGCAGCTGGACCTCATTGGGTTATTGGGTCATCATACTGCCACTCCCTGCCCCATGCTATGCACATTGAAATAAAGTTGTATGCCTTTTTCTCCTATTAATCAGCCTTTTGTCAGTTCATTTTCAGCAAACCTTCAGAGAGTGAAGGGGGAAGCTTTCCCTCTTTGCCCCTACATACTTGACGTTGTGAGCAGGATAAGCCAAATCTGCTCTGATCTTCTGGAAGCCACAGTCAAGAAAACCCAGGACCTGACAAACTGGCACAAAGGGCAAAAATGTCTCACTAGTCAGATTCCCAGGTCTCTGTGGAATCCAGTTGAGTAGACAGTAAAAATCACTGTTTGTCTCTTTTTCCTATCCAGTTTCAGATTAATGGGAGAAAAGCATTTGTATGGACTAGCCCCAGGTTTGGTGACTCGGGTATATTTTTATCATGGGGACTGCATCTTCTGCACCCATTTTAAAAACACCACATATGTCTATAGTCTGCTAAACCTGGAAAGTTACCTCTGGGACTTTTTGTAAAAAAGGATTATTGGCTTGAGTCCCTTGTGGGGTAAATATATTGGCTATATTTAAAAAGAAAACTTTTTAGAGAGCTCTCAAAATAGCTGTTGTCTTGGTACCTATGAAAAGATATAAAAGAGATATAGCCTTAGAGACTTCTTTGACAAGATTAAAAGAAAAACAGATATCAGATTTAAAACAAAGTTAAAATCCTCTGTATGCTCAAACTGCCTGTTTTGGATTACCTTTGGGATTTGTGAAAAAGGCACTCCATCCTGTGGTCTAGTGGTTATGATTCAGTGTTTTTACTACTACAAACAAGGTTCATTTCCCAGTCAGGGGACCAGTGCCTTGGAAATGTTAAGTCCTTTGACTCAAGAGGAAAAAATGAGAAACATTTATGAGAGTTAGATTAAATTATTTGTTTTGAATTTATATTTGTATGACTTGACTTTTGGAGGTATCCATTTGCTTGTAATCCTTTCTTCCCCCATGGACAGCTTTTGATTTCCTGTTGGTATTTTCCATCTATGAGGTCACATGGGTTCTTGGGTCTTTGGTAGAGATGGCCAGCTGAGAAGTTGGGACTGTAGAGATTATGGCCAGACAGAGATGTGGGTTGCACCCCACCTCTTTTTCCTATTCAATTTCATATTAATGGGAGAAAAGCATTTGTATGGACTAGCTCTAGGTTTGGTGACTCTGGTATTTTTACCATGGGAGCTGCATCTTCTGCACCCATTTTAAAAACACCACATATGTCTATAGTCTGCTAAACCTGGAAAGTTACCTCTGGGACTTTTCTTTAAAAAGGATTATTGTACCCCATTTGCAGCTAGCGAAACTTTCCTTTCTTTAAACTGTTGTTGGGAGTGGACTAGATCTCGAAAGCAGCTTTTTGCTCCCTCTTTGGAGACTTGGCTAAAGCCATAAATGGTTTTAGTCTCATATGTGCTTATTTTTGAGTTACTTGAAGGTACGCCTCTGGTTTAAAACTTTGGTTTATATTTAGAGCATGATGGTAACTACTCCACTCCCCCTCCCGCATTTATCTTTCTTTCTCTACTGGCTGGGGGAGCTAAAGCCATGAGCAAGTGTGGCACCCCTCCAAGGCACAGGGGGAAGTGCTGCTCTTGCAACCACAAGCACCAATTCCCTCAACAAAAGTCTGGCTGCTCACAGGGCAGAAAGTTTGTTGCTTGTATATTTAAAATAATTTTTTAAAAAGACCTATATGGTCAGAAGGCAGCTTAATTAAAACTGATATTCAGATTTTTTTTTTTTCCCCAAAGCTTCTCTGTTCTGTTTTGGATCCTATTTCTCCCAGGGGAACTTCTTGGTTGACCAGACCCTTGTTTTTCAAACCCCTACTAAATAGAACGTTATTGGCCTTCTGGGAAACTTAAAAACTCCCTAAATTGGCTCCTCCAAGACATGTTCTTCCACTTACTAGATAGAGTCCAAATGCTTTTCAAGCTCATTTGACTTTAATAAATCTTTGATAAATAAAGCTAATTTAAAAATTTTTGGTAAAATAAAATACAAATGTTCTTCAAAACTGTCAACATTAATTCAGACATTTTTGCCTGGGTCTACTGGTTAGACAGATTTATGCTGTCTCTACTGGATGTTTTAAGATCATAAAACTTGCTTCTGTGATAGTTTTGATACTTGCTTGATTTATCTGTAAGGTAAAGCTGTGAGGGCCGGCTGCTGGACTCCCCTGAAACCTTACACACATCTTGCTGCGAGCTTATGTCTTTGGTTTTGAGTGTATGAATTCTGGGGTCTGGATAGGTGGCCATGGTAAGGACTGGGGACATCTGTGTCTGCAGCACAAGGCAGAGCTAAGCCCAACGTGGTTCCATCCTCCCTGTCCCAACTCTGCCTCCTGGCCATGCTGGAAGAAGTTGGATCCTCCAGGCATGGTCTTCACAGCTGTACTCTGTCCTGAGCTCTGCGCTCACTGTGTAAATCTGGAACCTGGGCAGGCTGTGCCTCTCAGAGCCATCCTGGGTGCCACATGTGTACTTGGAACCCAGATGACTGTGGAGGAGCACACTGGGAAGGATACTTGTGTCCAGTATCTCAAAGGCCTTGGTTAAAACAAGACTGGCTGATGCAGAGTTAGCCTAGTTTTGCTTTTGCAAAAGAAAAAATAACTTAAATGGTTAGCTTTATTTTCCATGAGTAATTCAAATATAATTG
Organism: Daubentonia madagascariensis; assembly: GCA_023783475.1. NCBI lineage: Eukaryota > Metazoa > Chordata > Mammalia > Primates > Daubentoniidae > Daubentonia > Daubentonia madagascariensis. The sequence continues at coordinate 928,745 of JAKFHU010000633.1, forward strand.
TTAAGAATGAGTAAATTAGACAAATGTAAATGAGTTAAATGTTTATAAATAAACTCATCATAGTTTCAAAAATCTTTTCAGTAATTTAAAACTTAAAGTCATGTTATATTAAATTAAGTAATAGATAATCATAAAATGTTGGAGTTAATTCTAAGTAAGTTAAAATACTGAAACATCGATTATTAAGCAGAACTTTAAGTTTATATACTTTGACATATTGTTTTCTATGGTATAGAAAAGCAAAATATATATGGATCTGTTAATAAACATAAAAAATTGAGGAAATATCTTTATAAAAATTATGAAATGGTTTTCAGCCACAAATACTGATATACAACAGTTCAAAATTACTTACTTCATAGGTTTTCACTAGAAATTAAGGCTACTAAGAGTTAAAATTATAATTAATATGTGCAATTAAAAGTAATATATATAAGAAACAATTCTGTGTACAGAGTGTATGAGGAAAGTAAGATGTTATAAGGTATGAAGATGTGTTTTTGTTGAGGAAAGGAATGATTTTGTCTAGGTGGAAGTTATTTAAATGTTATTTCAGAATAAATGAATAAAGGAAGAAATAATATAGATAAAACAAGTTGGGAAGAGAAAAAGCATAGAAAAAAATTGTAAGAGGTTATAAAAGATTTATGAAAATCTTATCTTGTGTGGTCAAAACAGATTGAGATTGGATGGATTTTTTAATAAGATTTTATTAAAATTAGCTTTGGTATTAATAGTACACTGATACAAAAAGAAAATTTGTTTTTCTCTTTTGAACAAGTTTTTTTATAGTATTGATAAGAAATCATAAAAGATTTTGTTCACTTTTTTAGTAAACTACAAAAAAAATTAAAACAGGGAAGAGAGAAAGACACAGAATCTGTGTGCCTCATGCTGTCTTTCTTAGGTCTTTTGATTATATGCAAAATCAAATCTCCTGTCTATATTAAAGAGTAAAGATTTTTGCTTTTTGAAATATTTTTATTATTACTTTGGCTAAATGAATGATAATTATTTTATAATGACCTATTTTGATCAAGTGTTTTAAACCTTTGACATATTTGACAGGCCTCTCAAAATCAAATTCCAAATTCTAAATGAAATCTTTTTGACATTGAACTAAACTTTGGACATTCCAAAAGTGTCCCTGGATGTCCAAGAGAGACATATTTGGCTGATTTGGCATGTTAAATCATACAGGAAGCATTGCTAAATAAAAAATGGTATTTAACTTTCTTTGAGTTATATTTGTATGAACATATTATTGTGTTCAAAAATTATATGAGATTCCAAAAATTCTGCAATGTCTCAATATACGTTATCAGTCATAATTATGCTTATTATGTTAAATTTTGTAAGCCACAAAAAATAACCAAATTTTCTTGTCAATTGCATCTTTAACCATGATGATTTTAAGGCTTGTCCACAGTTAATTGCTTTATTCTGATGCATTGTTTTTTTCCTGAAAGCTCTATGTAAATCCTAAAGTGTTGTATCTTTAAGGAGGTTCATGAAAAAGACTGCTGCAAGTACTCAAATACAGGTTTCTGAGAACTTTGAGGTAATAAAATTGGACTGGGTAAAAATTCCAGAACTCTAACCAAAAAAAATGAACTTACAAAATTGCTAATCTAACAGCAAACAAAACAAGAATTGATTACATGGGACTGACATTACATGAAGGACTAAAATAATTTTTATGAATTTTTTTGTTTGAAACATTGGTGATTCTTTTTATGTTTTGTTTTCTGGAGTTAAGAAAACCTTTTTTTCTCTTAAGTTATCTATAGCTTTATAACAATTTGGTAAAGTATACTTTTGTGAACAAAATTGAAACTTTTACCTTTCTCTCTATCTGGTTCCTCCAGAATTTTGAAACTATTCATGAAGCCTATTCATAAAATAAGAATTTTATGGCAATATATTTATTTGCATAAGTTCAATAAGAATCTGTTCTCTTTTCTAACAAGACACAACTGGAAACACTTGTTGTTTTACTAAGACTTTGATTGGAATGTCGCATTTCTGGATATGACCAGATAGCTTTAAGGAACTGAGGTAGACTTTACAAAGCCAACAGACTTGGAAAAAGATTGGCTTGGTAACTTGGCTACACAGTTCCTTTATAGGGTTCCTAGCCTTGCAGTAAGTAAAGAATGTCACTTTCTGATAGGCCCAGGAATTTGGAGATATTTTGGGGACCTTGAGAGGAAAGAAATTCATCTCAATACTACAGGTATTACAGACACAGTCTGATGTTTGAATCCTTGGCTTCACTCCTTAGCCTCAAAAGGTTTTTTAAAAGTCTAATCTGAGATTCTTTATGAAAAGTTCTAGCAAAGCCAACTTTAAAAAAGCCCATATGGTCAATGACCATTCTTGTAACAGAGGGAACAGCCTGAAAAAGGGTAAAAATGTTTTACAAGTTGTCTCTTTAAAACCTCCCCCACTCTTTTTGAGAATTAAAACCTGCATCCCTGCTTTAGGCCAGTGTCCTTTGTTCTTGGTGCCAGAGGAGATGGCTTAATGGAACTGTCTGGGGTAGAGATGTGGAGATGACAAGACTTTGTTGGCTGGAGATGGATGGATCAGAACAATCAACTATCATTAAACAGCCATAGCCTGAACCTGAAAACCCTCCCTTTAAAAGCTTTGGATTTCTGCTTATAGTTAGGAAAATGGTACCTTAAGACAGGAATCTGCCTTTTCCTCATTTGCCGCCAAATTAATAAACGTGCCTTTCTTTCTCCCCAAACCACTTGTCCTTGTTCTTTTGATGCAGCCTGGGGACAAGTGCCAAACTTTCAGTAACATTCTTGCTAAACTTATGTAAATAATCAGGCCAAATACTAAACATATTTTGAAAACAAATTAGTCTTACCATGATTATCTTTAGTAGAAATGGGGTGACTAGAGAGAGAAAAATTACATTTTAGGGGAAAACCTATAGTACACCCATTATTAGATTTTAGCTCATTGTTTTTGAGCTTTTATTATTTACCTGCAGTTTGAAATGGATCTGAATTTCTTATGGTTTCCTCTAATACCTGGCTATAAGTCTCCAAACTAATGTTTCCAATTTTTTTTTCCCATTTTTCTCCCTTGAAATCACTAAAAATTAAAACTGCCTTTTTCTTAAGGCTGCAGCTAGTCAACTTAGCTTTCAAAAAAAAAATTACCTCAATAGCTTATACTTTGTACACACAAACTGCAAACCAGAAAAATCTATCAGATTGCTACTAATCTTCTCAATTGACTAACTTCCAGACTCTAAAGAAACTAGTTTATAGACTACTCCAGATATTAACCTTTGTTAATATCTTCTGTTTCCATAGAAATGCCTCTTATTAAAGATCTGTTTGCATACATCATATGTAGAGGACTAGCTTTGAGATTCCATCTGCAATACCATCTTCTGGAATAAAACACAACTATTTAATTCCCAGGAATGGGAAACTGGTTGAATGGGATCCTTTGCCTCTCAGCACTAACTCAATTTTTTCCTCCACAGCTACCACCTCAACTATTAATATATTAATATAAAACTTTATACTAAACTACAGACATTTAAGACAGGGGAATGTCAGAGCTCAGAAAATAATGCCCCAAAATATGGCACTTTGACATGCTGACCTAAAGAAGCAGCCTCAAGGTCTCTCTGACCTTCCCTTCTATCCCCCAATTTCCCAAACTTCTGTCTCTCCCAAAGCACAGGTTGAGGCTTTTCTCTGATATTCCTTTATCTTTATAAGGACTGGACTCAACAAAAACACAATTGTTCTCCATCCCCTCCCTGAAATCTCATTATCTACTGTAGAAAAGAAGACTGAAGAATGCAACCACACCTGGATAGACTTTTTCACAAGATAATGTCTGTCTCTCAGGCTTATTCAAATTCCAAAAAGAATCACTTACAAGTTAATTTTTGTCTCCAGTGTCCATTCATTCTCCCTAATAATCACTTACTACAACCTCAAAAAATCACAGGTAGTCATTCTCCTGTGATTCCCCACGTTATAAATATTAAAATAAATTTGTATGCCTTTTTTCTCCTGTTAATCTGCCTTTTATCAGTTCATTTTCAGCAAACCTTCAGAGGGTGAAGGAGGAAACTTTCCCTCTTCACCTCTACACCTTCAAACAAATGGATGGTCTGCACCCAAGTTGTTTGCACCTTGGAAATTGCTTTTCCAGCTTCTGCGAAGCCCACTGAGCCTTTTTTCTTTCTTTGTTGTTTTGTTTCCTTTAGTTTGGGCCCCAGGTGCAGAAGGCTAATTTACTCATATTCCTGTTTCGTTCAGGGCATTTTCTAGTCTTTGCACAAACCCCTCTTTCTTTTTAATTCCCTTATTCCCTTTTATCCTCATTTCCATGCTCCACTTACAAGCGACGACTATGTTATTGTGTTTGATGTGCAACTTATTTTTGTATGTGTCTTTATGGAGCGTGTATTGTTTTGTGTGCAAGATTTTTTAAATTTGCAAAATGCTATTGGTTAAAAGTCTCTTTCCCCTCCACTAAGCGCCATGCTTTTAAAGACCCACAGATGCTGCTATGTGTACATCTAATTCATTACTTCCAGTTGCTGCACAATAGCCCATTGTGTGGATGTACTATATGTCCCCATCCATTCTTTCAGTGGCAGACATGTGCATTGACTCAACTCCAGCTACACAAACATTGCAATGAGCATCTTTGCACATGTTCCCTTAATCATCTTTGTCATAATCTCTCTGGGCATCTACCCAGGAGGAGGATAAGCTGGTGTGCATTTGCTTCATTTGACCCCCAAACTCCTAGATTACTCTCCTGAAAGGCTGCCCCAGACCGTGATCCCACCAGCAGCAAATCTCTTCTAACACTGGCGTTATCCAGCTTTCTAATTGTTGTTAATCTACGGAGTGTAAAGTGAGATCTTTTCGTTGTTTTAATTTACATTTCTCTAATTACTATGGGTTTGCGCATCTCTTCATGTTTCTTAGCCTTTTGTATTTTCCTTAATTGCCTTTTCATATTCATTGCTAACTTTTTAACCAGGGCTTTTTTTTTTTCTTTTTTCTTCCTGATTTGCTGGAGTTCCTTGTTTAATCTAGATATCAGCCTCTTCTTGGCTTTAGATATTGCATGTGTTTTCTCCTTACCTGTTGATTTTGTCCATGGTGTTCTTTGTTGACTAGGAATCCTTTCTTTTGGTGTAATTAAAATCCACCAATCTTTCTTTCTTTATGGTTTGTAGTTTTGACCTTTCTCACCCTTAGACCACTAACATGGTCTTCTATTAATTTTATTTACAGGCTTACTTTTTACCTTAAAGGATTCGTAAAACCCTTAGGGAGTCCATCTTTCTATATAATATTAGGTAAGGTCCAGTTTTACTTTATTTTTTTCATGTTGTTAGTGACTTATTATGTCTTTTCTTACTGATCTGTGACACTTTTTCTGAAATATTCTAAGTTTGCCAGGGTCTGTTTCTGAGCATTCCTTTCTGTCTCATTGATCTGTTTTGTTTGTTCTTGGGCCAATAACATGCTGTTTCTATTACTAGGGCTTGGCAGTGTGCCTTACTATCTAGTGGGGCAAGTCTTAATTCTTTCTCAAAGCTGACTGTACTATTCATGGCCCTTTATTCCTCCATGTAAATTTTAGAATAAGTTTATCATCTAATCTCTGAAAAAATTCAGCTTAAATTTTGATTAAAGTTGCAATGAATTTACTGATTTGGAGGATAGAATTAACTTTTAGCCTATTTGCAAGAGCATAGAATATCTCTCTGTGAATATTCATAAAATCTTTTCTGCCTTTTATCAGAGCTTCAAAGTTTTCTCTACAGAGGTTTTATGAATTAAGTTAATGCCTGGACAGTTCATAGTTGCTGTGCATGGTCCTTGATTTTATAATATTTTCTGGTTGTAGCATATAGCATGATTTTTCAACCACAGCATCACTGACATTTTGGGCTAGATAATTCTTTATTTTGGCAGGGGGAGATGCTGTCCTGTGCATTGCAAGGTGTTTAGCAGCATCCTTGGCTTATATCCATCAGATGCCAATAGCACCCTAACCCCAGCTGTGACAAAACGTCTTCAGATGCTAAATGTCCCCATGGGTTGAAAGACAAACTACAGCACACCCAGTATTTTATCCTAAATATTGCATGGGACAAAATTATACTAAACAATTTTTCCTTGTTTATCTGATACTTAAATTTTATCAGGAATCCTGTATTTTTATTTACTAAATTTGTCAACTTTACCTGAAGGGCAAAATCACTCCTGATTGAAAATCACTGGTGTAGAGAAATGTTAGAAATTTTTGTAAGTTGATCTTATTTCTGATAACCTTGTCAAATTTTACTATTAGTTGCAATAGGTTCTTTGCTCTGTTGGTTTTTCTATGTAGAAGAGCCTATTGTCTACAAATAATGTCAGTTTTATCTCTTCTTTTCCCTTCAAATTGCTAAACCTGTTTTTTTTATCTTTTCTTACAACATTGGTTAAGATTTCCAATATTAAGTTATACATTAGCAGTAATAGTGCATTTTTGTCTTCTTTCTGATCTTAAAGGGAATGTGTCTAAATTTTGTTGATAGAAAACCCAAATTCTGCCAAAATATTTGAAGAGGTTTATTCTGAGTTGAATATGTGTGACCATGGCCTGGGGAGCGTAGAGAAAATGCACCTGAGACATTTGGGTTATAGTTTTGTTTTATACATTCATGGAGACAGGAATTACAGACAAAACTATAAATCAATACATGGAAGGTATACATTGGTTCGGCCTGAAAAAGTGGGATATTTGAAGTGGGAGCTTACAGTCATCGATGGGTTTTAGGGATTCTTTGGTTGGCAATTGGTTAAAAGACTTAGGCTCTGTCTAAAGACCTGGAGTCAGTAGAAAGGAATGCTTGAGTTAAGATAAGGGGGTCTGCTGTGTCATGCGATGCTATTCTAGAGTCAGATTGGAAAGTAAGATACATTATACTGAGTTCATAAAAGGCTCATTGTAATGAGACTTTATGGCTTGTAAGGCATGACTCACCAGGCCTCTTAGAAAGGAATTTGCGCAAGAGAAAAAAATGGTCAGAGTTCAGTCCTGAATTTTCTCCATAAGAAAAATGTTTGCTGTAGATTTTTGGTTCCAATTTAAGGAATTTCTTTTCCATTCTTAGTGTCTTAGCCATACAGGTTGCTCTAACAAAATATCTTAAACTGGTGACCTATAAACAGCAGAAATTTCTTATAGCTCTGGAGTCTGGAAAGTCTAAGAGCAAGGTGCTAGCAGATTGGTGTCTGGTGAGGGCCAACTTCCTGGTTCATAGAAGGCCTATTCTCTCTCTATCTTCACGTGGTGGAAGAAGAAACTATAGTGTTTTCAACCCCTTATATGGGGCACTAATCCTACTCATAAGGGCTTTACCTCATGACCCAATCACCTTCCAAAGATTCTTCCTCCTAAAACCATCACATTGGGAATTAGGTTTCAATATATGAATTTTGGTGGGACACAAACATTCAGTTCATAGCACTTAGTTTGCTAAGATTTTTAATTATAAAATCTTGAATAGCTGTTGAACTTTATTAATGGTATTTTTGCATCTATTGAATTACATGCACATTTTTCCTTGTTTACTCTTTACCACGATGAATGACATTGATACATTCTCCTATAAATCCTCCTTGTATTGCTGGTATAAACCATATCTGGTTTTTAGTACATTGTTAGGTTAGTTCAGCTGACATTTTATTTAGTATTTTTGCAATCCCTTTCATAAGTGAAATGGATCTGTCATTTTTTTCTTTGTATTGGCTCAATCCCATTTTGAATCAAGATTACACTGGCTTCATAAGAAAATCCTGGCAGTTTTCTCTCCTTACTGGAATAATTTGTGATGAGATAAAAGATTATCTGTCTGCTGAAAGTTGGGTAGAACACATGTGTAAAACTCTCTGGGCCTGGTGATTTTGGGAGAGGAGGCTTTTGGGAGAGGAGCTATGATTACCATTTCAATTTCTTTGATGCTTGTTGGTCTATTCAAGTATTCTATATCTTGGCATTTCATATTTCCCCAGAAATTTATCAATAATGTCTAGACTTTCACATTGTTTAGCATACAGTTGTCCATAATACTCTAAAAACTTTTCTTTTAGAAAACTTCAAACACATACATAAGTAGATTAATGAGCCCCCCACTGCTTCAACCATGGTCAATTCATGGCCAATCTTGTTCCATCTATAGCCCCACCCACATTGCTTCCTAATACCTTGAAGCAAATTTCAGATATCACATCATGACACCTGCAGGTGCTCCAGTAGAAATCTTCCAAAGACAAGGACTCTCTTTTTCAACCTATCCACAACGCCATTAACCCCTCCCCAGACAATGTCTTCAACATCAAGAAACTCCCAATCGGTGTTTAAGTTTCCAATCTCCTCACAATGTCTTTTTTTTTTTTTTTTGGTAAAGTTTGTCATTTGAATCAGAATCCAAACAAAGTCTACACATTGCACTTGGCTGACCTATCTTTTAATCTCTCATAACCTCTGTTCCCCTCTAGCTCTGTTTTTCTCCCTTTTGAAGAAATTGGGTCATTTGCCTAGAGAGTCCCATGATTGCTTCTCTAGCAGGGACACACTCCCCTGTCCTCTGTGTTCCTGTAAATTGGTAGTTAAATCTCGACTCTTGATCAGATTTAGGTTTGATATTTTGACCAGACTACTTCAAAGAGGTTGTTGTTATTACCGTATTCTTTCATCTTTGTTGTATCTGTAATTGTTTTTCCCATTTGTCATTGTAGATTTTATCTATTTGCAATTTCACTTTCTCACTCCTTTTCTTGATCAGTGTTGCCTTTCAGTGTTGCCAGAATTTTCTGTGATTAATCTTTTCAAAGAATTAGCTTTTGATTTTGTCTTTTTTTCTGTTTTTTTTTCCCTTCTCACTTCATTGATTTTTGCCCTTATTTATTTAATTTTCCTTCTTGTTTCTTGGATTTGCTCTGTTGCTCTTGTCCGACTTCTTGAATTAACAGTTTAACTTGTGTTTGAAGTTATAAAGGTCCTTATGTCTACTGCTTTAAGTCCCATACATTTTGTTACATTGCCATTTTATTGGCATTCTATGTACTTAATAATTTGCTATATGTTTTCTTTTTTTTACCTTTAAAAATTTAATATTCTCTTATTTAGTTTTCAGTAATGTGTTTTATAAACTGTCTCTTTGTTATTTATTTCTGATTTTTTTGGCATTGTGGTCTGAGAACAGGATCTGTTTTATATTGATTCTTTGGAATCTATCAAATAGTCCTTTGTGGCCCAGTGTACGGGCAATGTTGTAACCCTTTTATATGTGCTTAGAAACTGTGTTTTCTCTGGTGTTGGGCATAGAATTAGGGAAAGAGAGAGGGACAGGGACAAGCATAGAGGCAGAGTGACTGTGGATATATTCCAGAGCATTAACAGAAGTTATTTCCAGGTTTCTTGATGAGGGAATTACAGGTGACCTTTATTTTCTTCTTGGACAGCAGTAGTTTTTACTTATCTATGTTCCCAAACATTTTTGAAAACAACGTCAGAGATTTCACATGCCACCCACTGCCCTGGGTGGGTAAGAGCAATGGCGGACAAACGGTAACATTTGCCATTGCCCATCATCTGCAGGACTCACCTGCCCTTCTGGGCCCCCGGTCCTGCTCTATAAAATGAGGAGATTTAAGCTCCCACTCAAGTTGAACACTTATATTCTCTTATTTATAAGCTCCATCTGCTACTGGCATGGTTACCTAAAAATCCTGGAACCATGGGATGTGGTGCAGGCCCTCAGGTGCCAGCATAGCAGGAAGTCTCACAACCCTGGCCCTGGAGGAAGTGCATAAACCTACCCGTGGGGTGGGGGAAAGGTGAGGCCTTTGTCACTGCATTATTGGGAGATGATGTGGCCTTTTTCCTTCTTTCATTTAGCAATAAACACATTTCTTTCTCCCATCATGCTCTGTTTTCCAGGCTGTAAGCCCATTTCCAGGGAAAGTAGAAAAGAAACATGCCAGTTGGAGCATTGAAATAAACAGAAATCAGTATCCTTGACAGTGCCTGGGCTTCAGGCTCATTGAGGGACAAATGTGTGCTCTGTTTTATTAAATGTTTTCCTTCTTCATAAGCAGTGGGAAGTGCCAGAACCATCTGCAGCCACCAGATGACCCTGGGACTGGGGAGGGTGTAGTACTCGGCTAGCCTTGGGCCTTGGAGCAGAGCAGTGTTTCTCTTTTCTGATTGCTCAGTCCTGGTAGGAATGTTCTCACCTTGGGGCTCCAGAATTGCCCCAGGAGAACAGTTCCACCTTTTATACAGGCAGAATTCTACTTCTGACAAGACCAAGTGACCCCTTGCTTGGCAACTTTCTACACATTTCTAAGCCCCAGATGTTGCCCTATGGCCATTTTCCTGTGCTCCAAAGAATGAAAATATCAGGAAAACGGTTTGTGCATGTGTATTATTCAGTTTATATACATTATGCATGAAGCGAGTATGAAGTTGCACAAACTCTTGGATGCAAGAAATGTCACAGTACTGAAATCAAATTAAATCTAGTTCTGCACCCTCCCTCACCAGGGGGATGAGATGGGCGATATCAGGCATTTCCCAGGATAGAGCGGGAGTCCCTGGGGGATGACAGAGGCCAGAGTCCCCTGAGAAAGGGTCTCCAGTTTTCAACCCATTGTGACTCCTTGATTTCCGGGCCCAGGTGGCCTCTTGGAAAGCTCGGGGTGCTTGCCAGCCTGCTGTGGCCCCTGCGCCCGGGTACCGACCCCGCCTAGCACCTGACGCTGGCCCAGACCCTGCTGAGAGATGGCACCTCTGGAGGCGGCCCTGGGCACTGCATCCGGCAATGCCCATCCCCGTGATCATCACCCGCTCCGTCTCAGGCGCGCCCTCGTGTGGCCACATGTGGGAACTGCCTCCTCTGTAGGAAGCATCCTAGCGTTTACGTTCCGATTATCCGCGGTCCTAAAATGCCAGTCTTGGCTTCTGATTCACCTGGAAGATAGGGGGCTGCTCCCGCCTTAGACACCGGCTGGATCTTTTCCATTTAGATTCCCCTGAACAAGCAGATTAAAAGCATGTGTGTTTTCTCTGTTTCCTAAGGTATAGACAATATTTCAAGGGAGAAGTGGAGAGGAGGAGGAGGAGGAGAAAGAGGAGGAGGGAGAGGGGACGTTGCTAAGAAGTCTTGTCCACTCCAGAGGATGGCCGTGGGGGAAGCAGGGGCGAGGTTGGTGAGCTGCAGGGAGAACAGGCAGAGGGTTTTATCTGGAGAGTATGTTCAGGGCACTGCCACACCCATCTGACTCCTCCATCACCCTCAGGGCCATTGGGTCTCCATCCTGCATAGATTTCCCTCAAAAGTTCCAGTCTAGTGCTAGGGAGAGCTGTCTTAAAGAGATGGCCAGACTTCCCAAGGCAAGTGGTCCCCACTGGGCAGTCTAGAAGAAAAAACACAATTGTTTAGGTTTATTGTAAACCAATAACTGAAATTCTCTACCTGAATGTTGTGGTGAAGGCAGAGATCAGGCTGGCTGTGAAGAAGATGTAGGCTCTGAAATATACACCTGGACACCCCCGGGGCTCTTGCTGGGATGCTTCCAAGGGCCTCGCTAAGCTTTATTTGGCATCTAGCCGAACACAGAGACTTCTGGGTTCCCTTGTATTTATGGAAGCCCATGACTGGAATAAATATTCTTGCTTATGGTATAATGCTGAATTGTGACTTGTCTGTAAATTGGAGGAGGCATACCTTGCAGAAGACTAGGAAGGGTCATTGTAATGAAAGAGCCTGGGACAGGGCAGAGCTCTGTAATATTTCCCATTGGCAACACCTCCCCAGGTGTAGTGGGGGAAGGAGTCAACACCACCTTTCCCCAAAGGCTAAATGAGAAAGTCCACCATTGCTGGACAGAGGTGGCCCCAAACAGGTAGTGTCCAGTCCTCTGTTCAGTATCTGCCCTGCTTAGGGTCAATGGGAGGTTCACTTCACACGACACCTGATTTCATCAGTGTTGCAAACATCTCCTTCCTGGAGGCCTTCCATTTTGCACAGCCCCAACATCCTCAGATCACTCTGTACTTTCTTTCCTTGATCTAATCCTTCACTCCTCTCTTCCTCTCAACCCTTCCCCTGTGCTCCCTGGAACTCCACTATCAACAAATTACCCCAGATGTGCAACTTTCTCTCCAGATGTTCCCTCCTCTTCCTTGCCTTAATTCATTTAGTCATTCAACAAACATTAGTTGAACAGTTACTAGGACCACTATTTTATATGTGTCATAGTGAACAAAATAGATAAACCCCTGTCTTGTATACTAGTAGTAAGAGAATGAATACCTAGTGTTCATTATGTCACATGTGGTTAGTATTATAAAGAACAACAGAGAAGGGTAAGAGCAGAGAATGATGGTGTAGGGCCATGTGGCTATTCTATACAGAGAAGAAAGGCTTTTCTGATAAAGTGAAAATGGAGCAGAAACCTTAGGAGATGAGGGGAGCCATGTGGGGGAGAGCTTTCCAGGTGCAGGGAAGAGCAAAAGCTCTGTTCCTTTGTTGAGGAACAGAAAGGACCAGTGCAGCTGGGCACAGTGAGCGCCTGGAGCATGGAGGAGGTAGGGCAGGAAAGCAGCTGGAAGCTGGATGGTGTGGGGCCTTGCAAACAGTGGGCAGACTTTTGGATTTTGTTCCAAGTGAAAAGAGAAGCCACTAGAAATGGTTTTGACCAAAAGAGTGCCAAGCTCTGAGTTATGTTTTTAAAAAGAAGTTATTAGCTGCCATGTAGACAACAAGCAGACACAGAAAAACCCACTATGAGGCTATTGGGATAAACCCGGTGAGAAAGGATGGACCAGGGAGGTGGCTGTAAGCGGCCAGCGTCTGCATGTGTTTTGAGGATGATGTCAACAGACTTGCTGGTGGAATGGAGATGGCGTGTGAAGGAGAGAGAGACTGGAGACTGACTCCAAGGCTTTTGGCCTGAGTAATTGGAAGAATGGAGTTGCCATCCATGGACATGGGGAAAATGGGGGGGGGGAGCAGGTTCTGAGGAGAAAACCAGATTTATTTTGAGCTAATTCAGGAGTGCTCAGTCACCCTAGCACCCCAATTGTGGTCTTGAAGTGCCATTTCCTGGGTTGGCTGATCCAAGGTCTGAGATAGGAAATGGACTAGATGATGCTGGAGCACCTTGAAATACCAGATTTCAGGGAAGTTATCAAAGATGCTTAGGTTCCTGTCAGAAGGACAAAAGAGCCAACTGGAAAGGGCTCCCACTTGCTATACATGGGATAATGTGAGCGTCAATAAGGGTAAGACTGCTTTGGATTGAAACATCATCAAATGTATTTAAGTCCATGAATTTATGATGATACTAAAATTGGTCTCTTAATTGGTCTGTTTTGGAGACTGATAGGGAACCAACTCATTATTTTGAAAACTGAGTAATAAGAGAGGGAAAGAACAAGCATTTATTCTCTCTTTCCTACACAACCCATACCTCGGGGTAACCAAATAGTGGATGAGGGAACATCTCACTTTATAGAAGTATTGTAGCTAATGAATGGAGAAGGATGATCGATTTCAAACATCACCATTTGGCCCCTGTTGTTGCTTGATCAACCCACCTTCTTCCCCATAAACATTTCCCGATGTTGTTTCATTTTACTTCCATGTTAGTAATAATAACAAGCCTGGTAGACCCTTGGGTACCAATCACAAAGATCACTGCTGGTCATGTCAGCCTTCGTGGTGTCAGCATGTGGCTCCTCTAAACACGTGTGGCTCCTTCAGCACACAGAATGCAGCTCTGGGTGGCTTTCCCCAGCCATGTCCCATGCCCACATCCCACAGGGAGGGGCCCTCCATGCAAAGTGTGGAGCAGTCACTCCAATCTCCCATACCCTGGTGTTAGCTCTGGTTTAGGTAACCACGCAGCTCTTCATTTCCCCAGGTGATCTGCACCCTAGTACAGCCTTTCCAGATGCCTCATGGTACATCAGGAAGTGCCCTGGATGAAGGGTCCAGAGAGCTACAGTTTATCTCAAGCTCTGCACTGACCAGATTTGGGGCTCCCTTCCTCAGGTTCAATATATTTTATGTTCCAGGCACTGGAGATGCAGTGGTGACAAAAGAAAATTCCTGCTCACATAAAACATACATTCTAATGGGAGACAGACATTAAGCAAATTAAACCGAATATATAATATGGCAAGCAGTGACAAGGTCTATGAACAGAAACAAAGCAGGGTGGGGAGAGGAGGAGGTGGGCAGAGTGCGTGTGTGTGTGATTTTACATTAGGGGCTCAGGGAAGGCCTCCATGGCAAGGAGGTATTTCAGCAGAGACCTGAGGAGAAGGACCTGTGGTTACCTGTGGGCAGCATGCCAGGCAGAAGGAACGGCAGGTGCAAAGGCCCTGAGGCTAAACACACTTAGTGTCCCACGGACAACTGGGGCCGGTCTGGCTGCAAGGGAGTGACCCAAGGAGAAGTGGGCAGGAGATTAGGTTCCAGGGTGGGCAGGCTGTGCAGCCTCACAGTTGTTGTCAGGACTCTGGCTTGCACACTCAGGCACATGGGAAACATCACTGGAGGGATTTGAGGAGCGGCGCAATGTGTTAAAAAGAATCTCTTGGGTGCTGTGTGCTGCGTGAACAATAGGCTTGGGGTGGGGTGTGGCGGCAAGGGGAGAGGCTGGAAGTCCAGTTAAGAAGCTATTGCAATTATCCAGGCGAAAGACACTGGTGCTTTGGAGGAGTTGTTAGGAGGGGTCAGATCCTGGATAATTTTTGAAGGTCAGGCAAGTTTTGGGGTGGATCGCATGTGCAGAAGAAAGAAAGAAAGGAGTCGAGCACAATGTCATTGTCATTAGAACAGTTCATAGATATTTTGGTTGTTTTCTTTTTGGGGCACATTATAGGTTTGCATTTCTCACCCTCTTTTAAGTTAGTTGTGGCCATATGACTTGCTTTGGACAACAAAACATGAGCAGAAGAGGTGCGTGCGGCTTTTGGGCAGAAGCATTTAACTGCAAGTGCAAGACCACACAATGTGCCCCTTCCCCTGTCTCAAAAGACGTGAAAAGATTTTGTCAAGATGGAGCCTCTGTCAGCTTGAGTGCGTAAGTGAACCTGGTGGGAAGGGCCTCCTACCAACTCAGCTTGCACACGAACAAAAACAGAAACATCTGTTGTGTTAAGACCCTGAGATTTGGGGGTTCTTTGTTACTCTAGGATCACCTAATTTATATTGACAAATACAGGTAGCAGTATGAAAGGATTTGTTCTGAGCAACTGGAGGATTAGGGTTTTCATTTCTTCAGATGGGAAAGGGCGTGCAAACAACAGGTTTGGGGGGAAGGATGGAATTTGATTTTGGACATGCTGAGTTTGGAGATATTAGGCATCCAAATGCACATGTTGAGTCAGCAGTTGGATGTATGGGTCTGAAGTTCAGAGGCGAGGTCAGGCTGCAAATGTGCATTTGGGAGTTGTCAGCATGAGGCCAGGCAGGATCACGCTGAGGAAGCGAGTGCAGGGAGAGAGCGTGCAGGTAGCCTTGGCCTCTCGAGTGAAGAGACTCGGCTGTGTGGAAGGCTGCTGATGGGTCACCTAAGATGAGGACTCTCAATGAACCCTCGGACTTGCAATGTGGTGTGATTAGTGACCTCAAAAGTAATCATCGTGGACTTGTAAGAATGAAACTGATTGAAGTGGGTTCAAGAAAGAACAGGAGGACAGAAAGTGGAGTCTGAGTATAAATAACTCTTTTGAAGAGGAATGATGTAATAGAATGGTGGTGGTGGGAGATTTAGGGTCAAGGAGGTTTTTTTAAATGTAGGACACACATAGGTTTATGAGATTGATTCAGTAGAAAGACAAAAAATCGTTCACAAATGTGAGAGAGGGACCAGTCCATGAAGTGATGTCCCTGGGTAGGCCGGAGGATGGGGTGCAGTGCACAAGCTGAGGGGCTGCACTGAGAGGCCCGCAGCACCCATCCTTCCCAGCAGGAGGCGAGGCGGAGTCCTGAGCACAGACTTGCCTGCCTCGAAGTGGCGCTGGGAGCCTGGGGGTTGTTCTAGATGATGGATAAGGCTTTTCTCGGGTCTAAAAATGTATTATCTGAGAAACAAACTTTTCATTATCATCTTGTCTTCAGCAGATCCAGACAGTCATTACGTACTGTTGACTTCACCTACTGAGTGGGTCTTGTCTCTAGAGCCCACCCTAGACCGTGGGCGGCTCCCTCAGCCCAGTCCTGCGGGAGAGCTGCGCTGGGCAGCTGGCCAACTGCAGTCTGGATCCAGCTTGAATCCGTCCGACACTTGGTAGCTACCTGTTTGGGGGCCAAGTGGAGAAGTGACTTAAGCCGTCTCTTCCACTGGCAAAATTGGGATAATATTAGTACTACCCCCTAGGCCCATTTAGGGGATTAAAATAAATAACGGGTGTAAGCGTTCGGCACTTCCCCGGCACATACGAGTTGAGCCGTCGTTATTTTCACCTAGTCACACTTCTGCGTTGCAGGGTGAGCTTTCCACAACGCAGGTCTGTTTTAGAACCTCTGAAGCTCCTCGCTGCCCTCCGGATCAGGTTGGAACTACTTCACCTGTAAAAAGGCCTCGGCGATCTGGCCCCAAACTCCTTTTCCTGCGCGTGTCCCAGCACTGCTCTTCCAGGTTCCTGGCACTGCAGAACCTGGAGAATGGAGAACTCCATTCTCCAACCCATGTCCTTTCTTGTCACTTCTACGATTTTACAGACGATATACCGCTCCCCCCACCCCCCACCCCGCGACCAGCGAAATCCTGCCCATTCTTTCAGATTTAATGTAAGTAGTGTTTTCCTGCTGTACTTCCCTGACCTCCCTTGGGCACCTCTGGTCCCCGGGCTGGTCCCTCCTTGGCCCTTCTAAGTTTGCCTGTCTGTACCCCTGCCATGCGCTCTTTGGGATAAGGGGCTTGGTTTACTTCCTTTCTTCATTTTTGGTGCCTTGAACAGCACCTGGCACCGATAAACGCCATAAGGAATGACTGCGTTAGTTACTCCTTCCTTTGTACCCATCTCGCTCCCAGCCCTTAGCGTTGCACATGGCATTATTTGTGGATGGTCTGTCTTCTCCATCACGCCATGAGTGCCGTGGGAGACAAGACGTTATCTGCATTTCTCCTTGCGTCACCAGAGCCTAATACGCAGCACTGGCTCGGTAAGTTTTTAATGTTTAAAACAGAATGAGCGGACCCCGCCACCTCCCCAAAGCCACGTGGCATCCGGCAGGTCTAGATGGGGCCTCCAGGTGGCGCCCGCCGCTCGGAGGTGCGGGATGCGGGGCGTGGGGCGCGCAGCAGCTCGGCGCGGCGCCTCGGGACAGGTACCGCCGCAGCCGCCCCGCGCGCCGCCCCGCCAGGCGCCGTCCCCGGGGAGAAGGCGGAGGGGACCGCAGGAGCAGGATTGACGCCGTCTCCTCCAGGAGGGCGCGCAGCCTGCGTCAGGCGTGCTGTCTCCTCCCGGCGCTCTTCGGCCTCCCCGCAGATATTTTAGGAATGTTAGTTGGGGAGGCGGAGGGAACTGCCGGCTTCCGGTGCCCCTTGGGCGACGTCTAAGCCGCAGGCGCTTGCTGGTGAAGGACTCTGCTGGAGGCTATGACAGGTGCAACATGCGCACACGCAAAATGTTATCTGTCGCAGTAATAGTAACAGCAAGTGTGTGGCATGTCTAGCACTATCCTAAGTGCTTTGTATACATTAACTCAAAAGTACATAATAAGATAATAAAAATCAAAAGATTTCCATTTTATAGTGAGGAAATAGGTGCAGAGATTGGGTAACTTGGCCAAGATGGCCCATTAGCAGTGGCCAGGCAGGGTGAGAATCCAGGCAGTCTCTACAGAGTGTGCAGACTCCTCTTTATGCAGCCCTGCCACCCTCTCACTGTCCAGCCAGCCAGCACTCAGCCTGCCAGACACCATTTATTAAGCACCTACTATGTACCAAGCACCTTGCTTCATTCTGGGAATGAGCAGGTGAGGGAGCGTTAGTGTTTCCTTTCCAGGAGCCTCCAGGCTGTCAAGGAAGACCAAAGTGTTGGGAGAGGGATGTGCCACGTGCAATGATGGACAGAGTCATGGGTGCCCAGGGGAGGCACTTGCCTGATCCTCCATTAAGCTCTGGTTTCCCAGGCCCCAGCCCAGCCTTTCCACCTGTCCCACCTCCGCGATGCTCAGCTCCAGCTCCAGCAAGGCTCCAGGTCCTTGTCCTGGCTCAGTCTCACTTCTACCTCCACTCCAACTCATGGTGTCTGTAAGACCTGCAGATGCTAGACTCTTTCCTTTTCTTCTGATACATCAATCCTCTGCCAGCTTTGCCTCCTTCTCTACCCATCCTAGACGCCATCTAGGTTGATACTTGAACCACTTTCTTGCTGGCCCCTCAACTTTTCTCTCTCCTTGTAAACACCTGCTGTGGAATCCCCCAGGCTGGATCTGCTCTCTCTACTCCTGCACCTGGGATGCTTGGGGATGCTGCAGGAATCCACACAGTTGGCAGGTGGGTGCCAGGCAGGACCAGCTACATGATGTGCAGGGCCCAGTGTAAAATGAACATGCAGGGCTCTTGTTCAAAAAATTTAAGCATTTCAAGATGGTGACAGCAGACAGCACTTAAAGCAAGTTCAGGGCCCTTCTAAGCATGGGACTTGCATGACTGCACAAGTCACACCCCCCCTGAAGCCCAGCACCAAGCCATAAACATGGCCCTCACCTTCCCAGAGCTTCCAGGGCTCTGATCACTCTGGTTCCTCAGACCTGTGTCTCCCTGCTAGTGTTGTCCTCAGCTACCCCATAGCATCCCTGTCCTGGATAACATTCCCTCCAGCTTCACTTGCATTGTGATAGGCTTTCTTGAGTGGAGGAGAAAGACCGGAGTTCCCACCAGTGTGCAAGCCACGTGGACATGTGGTGTGGTAGACAAAGATCGAGAATCTCTGTCTTCAGCAATCCCCTCGGAGGCTGGTGTCCCTGGCTGCACGTGGGACTGGATCTAGATGTCAAGGGAAAAGACAGAGTGGGGAAGCAACCAGCAAGCAGGCGCCTTCTGCTTCTGACTGATGAGGCACTTCACAGGTGTCCCTGGATCTAATCCTCTAGGGGCCTTTTATCTTCCTTGTTTCATAATTTTAGAGATGAGGAAACAGGCTCAAAAAGGTTAAGCATGTTGCTCAAGGCCACATGGCTAGTAACCAGTGGCAGCAGGCTTTAAGGCTAGGCTGGTATGAGGGCCAAGTCCACCTGCTTTTCCCCTTAAATCTCACTTTCCTAAGGAGCAGAGTGAGGTCTTCATAGTTATTCCCTAACCAAAGCCAACCCTCCCTGCCCTCCTCTGTCCTCCACCACCGTCACACGGATTATCTTCTGGGGAAATTTAATCTCATCCTTAAAACCTGCCAAGTGGACACTTCTATTCACTGATAAGAAAAAAAATACCCAGCTTTTCTGGTAGAAAAAGTCCCTTGGCTGTTCTCTGACGGTCCCTTCTCAGCCGAAGCTCATCTTTCCATCCCGCTGGGAGGGAGTGGGAGAGGATTCCGCCCCTCTCTGCTCAGCGCTTGCCCCTGGCTCCCTGGCTCCCTGGGCATCTCCCGTCATTTCTTCCCCTGTTTGAAACTTTACCACCTGCCTGGGCCTGGCCTCAGCAGTGCCACCTGTTGTTCCGTCTCACTCCTTGCCCCTTGCTTCTTGATCGTGCTTCAGCCAGTTTCCCCTCCTAAGGCAGGTGAGAGTGGTATTTAGGAGACACTTGGCAATGAGATCACTGACCGGATACTTGATGATATTAAGGATTTTTTGTTATCTAGGTGTGGTAAAGGTCACAGGTCAGGGTCCATCAGACTGTTTCAGACCCTGGGAGCATGAGCTCAGGGACAAAGCAAAAGCAAAGGACATCATGCTGGACGCTTGGGACAGTCTCCTGTTCTCCTTATGTGGCAATGCCAGCACATTACAGGCAGCTACCCCATGTTACTATTATCTGCCTTTAAATAAGATAACGTAGGAGCTGTTTGTAAAGTGTAAAGAACTGAGTAAACATGCAATGATTTCTACCAGTGAAAGGCGTGGGTGTTTTGGGCCTGGCTGTTCTATCTCAGGGATTATCATTATCATCTTGCTCAGACTCCCCATGCTGGTTAAGCAGCTGATGTCTCTCAGCTCAGACACACTCGTCTATACTCTCCTCTGTGATTCTGGAGCTGGGACTCTGCAAACCACAATCCTCTGTGGCCAGCTGGCACCATGCTGGGCTCTGTCACTAAGGGGGGATTGCATATTCACAGGAGGGAGCAGGGACTTGCTGCCTCTTGTCCCTGTGAGGACCACCCCAGCAGTGACTCTTCACCTTGCCGTGACAGTTCATCCTAATAGCAATGGGTTCCAGTTTCCAACTTTTTTCTATACTCTAAGCTCTAGCCTCAGAGATACTAGGCACTCACCCCTCCTTGGAGGTCTGGGTCCCAGCTGTGCAGGGCCCATCTTCTAAGCTTCTAAGTTATTAAAACCCCAGTATCTTCCCTTTGTTCTACAGCCCCAGAGGTGGAGCTGCTTCCTGCAGTTACTGTCCCTGTGTTTATCTTGATATTTCCTTCTTGCCTTTTTAGCCTCCAAGACCTGTGTACCCAATTGCCTAGATTAAATTCTCTCTGTTAATATTCAGGCATGGTTCCTGTTTTCCTAACTAGACCTGACTGATACATGCCCCTCAGAGGCATTGCCTGAGAAGCACATCAGGGCGTAGCTTTAACTTGCTGGGCTGCTCCAAGGAGCCCAGTCTCGGAAATCCTGCCAGCAGCCCCAACAAGTCAGCCTCTATAGTAAAAGAACTCTATCTTCACAGGGAAGTCCTCTAATCTAAAGCAACATTTATAAACAAACTAACTCCAGGAGGGAGGGTTTAATTTGAGAAAGCCAGTAGGGATGCTAAATCTTTTCATTCCAATCAAAGCTGTCAGAGCCAGTTATTGTCAGAGCCATTCAGGTGGCCCCAAAGCCACTGTCTACCCAGCAGCTGTCCTGTCACCAAGGAAACCACAAGTCGGTGAACAGGGCCCCCAGGAACTATCCTGAAACTCAGTTGCCTGGTGTGTTTGTCATTATCGACTCTGCCGAAGTGCAGCATCTCTTGCAAAAATGATTCTCTGAAACTTCTCCTGCCTCAACCACTCCCCCCATCTTTTGTTTCCCAAATAGAGAATATGCCCACCACTGAGAAAGACATGTGCTGGCAGGCATGACAGGTAATAAGAAGAGTCACTTGTTTACTCAACAACAGATAAGGCGGCCTGTCTGCTGCGTTGGCACCAGAACTTGCATTCTTGGGGCACCTCCACCCACTTTTCCAGGTCCCAGTGTCTTCTGGTTCTGTAGGTCTTTGGTGGTCATTGTGTGCCCACCCTCCCTGTGCAGCAGTACCAGGACAGCATGCTCCATAACTGCCCTTCCCTTTGTCTAAATTAAAGTTTGATGTCATCACCCTGCAAATGATTAAACAAGTCATCATTTTATTGATGACTGATAACTTCAAATGTGACAAGAGGATTCATTCACTTATTCAATCATTCTACAAATATCCATTGAGCACTTCCTGTGTGTCAGGCACTACTAGGCAGGGCATTGAGGTTAATAATAATAATAATTTATGGGTGGTGGATGGAGCCAATGGGCACTTAGATAAGATGATCGGGGGAGAAGTTCTGAGAAAGGGATGTATCAGCTTTGTTCCTGTTATCTATTGCTATGTAACAAACTACCCCAAAACTTAATGGTTTTAAACAATGACAGCAGTTATTTTGCTTATGAATCTGCAAGTTAGGCAGGGCTGGGTGTGGACAGCATGTCTCTGCTCCACCTAGCATCAGCTGAAGGTGGGAACTGGAATCATCTGAAGGCTTCCTCATGTACATGTCTAGTGGGTGATGCTGGCTGATGCTTGTTGTAGGTAGGGACCTCAGCAGGGTCTGTCAACTGAAACACTGCATGTGGCTGCTTGGCTTTGTCACAGCATGGTGACATGGTGACATGGAGACATGGAGGAGGCTCCAAGGGTGAGCTTCCCAAGGGAGGACCAGGGGGAAGCTGTATCACCTTTTCTGGCCTAGTCTTAAAAGCTACACAGAGTCACTTCTGCACCATTTAATTTACCCAAAGCAAGTCACTGAGACCAGTCCATGTTCAAGGGGAGGGGAATTAGACTCCATCTTTTTGTAGGATAAAATCAGAGAATTTGTGGACATGATTTAAAATCACCACAAACTGTGACCTAAAGGAATTAGTGGAAGAGCATTCCAGGAAGAGGGATGAGTATATAAAGTCTCTGAGGGTGGACAAAGCTTGGTATATCCAAGGACATGAGAGGCCAGTAAGACTTGAGCACAGCAAGCAAGGGGGAAATTATGAGGTGAGGTTAGAGGTGGACGGAGCCTTATTAAGTAGTTAGGGGAGTTTGGATTTTATTCTGGGTGCAGTGGGGGGCCATTGAAAGATTTAAGATTTGTATTCACATCACTCCAGCTGCTACACAGACAATGGATTGAGGTGAGATAGGAATAGAGAAAAACAGTTAGGACGCTATTGCAGTGGTCCAGGAGAGAGACAGTGATGGCTTGGAGAAGAATTGTTGGCATTGGAGATGAAGAGAAGTAGGACTTGAGAAATGGTGGGAATAAATGAGCAAATCTACCAGCAGATTGAATGTGAGAGTGAAGGAAAGGAAGGAAGGTAACAAGAAGCACTGCCAGGGTTTAGGCTCAGGTGCCCATGTTCAGAGTGGAGCCATTTCCTTTGATTGGAAGACTAAGGGAGAAACTGGTTAATGTGGGTAAAAGATAAAATCCGTTAGAGATAAGATAGAGTCCGTTTTTAGGCTCACCAAATTTGAGATGTTTGTGAGATGTACAGATGGCAAAGGATAGACGGCTGAATATAAGAGCTTGAAACTCAGTGGAGAATTTGGGACTTGGAATATAAATTTGGGAATGCCCAGCATATGGATGATATTTAAAGCCATGAATCTGGGTGAGATCATCTGGGGAGAATCTAGGGTGAGCAAAAGACCATGAAGATTGAGCTCCATAAAGGGTAACCTCAAAGGAGACTGAGAAGGGGTGGCCAAAAAGATAGGAGGGAAACTAGGGCATTGGATGTTACAGAAACCAGAAAGGAGGCTTATGGAGTTGGAGTTGAGAAAGAAATAATTGGTCTGAATGACCCTTAAGGCTCCTTTAGATCTGAATTTCTATGATTTTATGAATATTTTGAATCCCTTCAAACTGGGAAGTTCTGTGACTCTATTGTGTCTTTGGGATAACAAACTCCTAGATCTGACTCTTCAAGACTATAAAAATGGATTCTTTCTTTCCAAATTTCCACAATGTGGAATTTCGTGTCTGGGCCTTACAGTGATCATAGGTAAGGTTAAGCCCAGGACAAGAATGAGGACCCCTGGAGGGAAGCTAGGGCAACACTGTAAGTGGCAAAATGTAAGTGGGGTTGTCTGATCTCCTCTTCCAATAGGACCACAAAGGGACCGGGACAAATGCAGCCGTGCCCATGACAGGGACCTATGGACCAATCCTTGTTTCTCTTCATGGGGGACCTCTGAACCTCCCATGGTGGAGGTCAGCCCCATTGCCTCAAAGAAACCTCAGTTTGCACCCAATGGAGTTTGTCTGGGGCTCTTGACTAGGCCTTGGTCATGGGGGTCAGCGCAGCAATTTAGATCGTCCTGCTGGCTGGTGTTATTATGTGAGATTGGGTCACCAGAATGGTGCCAACACACTGATTTGGGATGACTCTCACATCAGACTCAGGACGAGTTCATGGCACGGGGCTACTTGCTGATGGTCCACTGTCAATACCTGGGCTTGAGCTGTGTGTGTGGGTCCATGCCTCTGCTCTCCCCTGCCCATGTTCTACCATGGTACCATCTCTGATTTTCAGCACTCAAAGGCATGGGATGGTGGCATGCCTCCTTTACCCTGTATACCCACCCCCTTGCTGCTGGCACCCAGCGTTGTTGCCGCACGCCCTCCTCAGTCTCTGCACCACATGTCAGGAAGTCCTCCAAGGGTGGCCATGCCTATCTCCTCTGAGGGCTTTGAAGTTCCTTGCTTTGCAATGCTAACAGGCTCTTCCAACCCACGTCTTGCCTCCATGTCTTGCCTCCAAATGATGTGGCAATGCCGTGCTTTCCCAGGTTGGTCTTAAGCCATGCTCAACAAAGAATGGACATTCCTTGTGTAATCTGTTTTTCTTGCTCCACCCATGTCTCCTTGCCTTCCCTCCCTGTTTGTTGTGGTGTGCAGAAGCAAGTGTGCAGGCAACATTAAAAGAGATCACATTCTAGGAATGTAGTGATTATGGCCTAATGAACTCAAGAGAATCCATAGTTGGAAGATGTGTTGCTTTGTGTTAACACTATAAAATTCCAAGTGAAAAGTGAATTATCATTCATACTTTCTTGCACATTCTGGATAAGGCTTGCATTTTTGGTAATCATTAGCAAAGTACAGAAACAACCTTTGAGAGAGTGATTGGACACCAGTATTTGCAGGTACCATGAGGGATAATGCAGTGTCATCAGCAATGATGCAACCAGCATTACACAAATGGTATTAGAGAGCCACAGAGGCAAAAAACCAAAACCAAAACTCCAAACCATATTGTTTCAATACAAACAGATTCCAAAGAACCATTACATTGTGAGTGATAACAATGTTGCTGCCCTTTTCTCACAATAAGAGATAAAACATTAGCCAAAAAAGTGTGGACAGATGTTTCCTGGATCTGCACAGGAATAGTTGGTGTCTGGAACCTCTGAAGTTTCTTCATGTGCAGTGATAGAACAATAAACAATATGTAAGTACCTCTTCTCTAATGATTATTCTAAATATTTATTGACAAATGTCAATATCTCACATAGGTCCATACATTTTGAAATATATTTTTAAATGAAATTGTTTAGATTGACAAGGGCCCTACAAAAATATTTTTCTAGGGCTTTATATACTAGGTGTGATCCTGGTCATTAGCGATGTTGAAAATACTGTCTTAGCATCCTGGTGGTGATAAATACCTTATTGGAGTAAGGGCAAGAGGAATGAGAAGAGAAAAATTGGAGACAATGAATGTAGACAAGTTTTTAAAAAAGAATTTTGCTATAAATAAGAGCAAAGAGATGAGGCAGAAGTTGGAGGGGTCTGCAGGGTCAAGAGTGTGCAAGGGGGGTGTTTTAGATGTATTCATGTATTCTGATAGGAATGGTTCAGCAGAGGGGGGAGAAGTGATGCTCTGAGAGAGAGAGAGAGAGAGAGAAATACCAGAGTGATTTTTTGAGCAGGCAAGCTGGCAAGAGGGGATGGGAATCTGATGGAGAGAGAGAGAGGAACCCTGACATCTCGGTCACCCAGCAGGTGGGAAGGCAGAGTATGTGGGTGCAGACACCGCTGAGTGTGTAGGTGTGGTGATGAGAGCTTGCAGAAGTTCTCTCCTCAATGCTTCTATTAATATTTTCTCCATGAAATAGGAATGAAGGTCACCAGCAGAGAGAGTGAGTGGACTGGAGAGAAGGTGCTATATGGTCGAGGAGTGAGGAGGTGTCAAATAATCATCTGGGCGAGCAGGTGAGTGAGCAGACCAGGGAAATGTGATAGGATTGCTGGCCACCCTCATGACCACTTGAGACTAACAAGACCAACCAGTTAGGTGATTGTTGTTGATTTGTTGTTTTCTCTGTCCACGTATAGCTGCACAGGTACCAGTGTGGAATAGGCATAGAATTTGATTTAACCAGGGTTAGTGTGTTGGTTATCAACCTATTGCCTCAGTTCCAAATCTGCCTTCATTGCTTGCTTGTAATGTTGGAACGTTTCTCCTTGGTCACCTGGCATGATGTTAATGTGCTTCATAAGTAGAGGACCCTGGAGGAAGAAGGGTATCTCCCGGTTTAGTGTGCTTTTTCTAGGCAGGCTGTTGCAGTGCACAATGGCCAGCACCATGCCTCCCCACAGACCCGCCCCCCCAACTCTTGGGGCCCCAGAATGTGAATTGCCAGCGATTCCCACCAGCAGGCCCCTTAGGGACTTCACTGCTCAGTGAGTCATGGCTGTGTCCTCCCATCAAGGTCTGGATCTCAGCTCCAGTGGTGCGGGGTGCACTTCCATATTCATTCCATCCTTGGGCGCTGTGCCTCAGCCCTGGAGATAGTGGCTGCTCTCTCTACGTGCTAGTCCTTTATTATTTAGATTGCTCTTTACCCCTTAGTAGCTGATTCTCCATTATAGTTAATAGTTTTCATAATAAATGTTCTCCATTCAAATTATAGTGTGGTTTCTGTCTCTTAATTGGACCCTGACTGATACAGCAGGGGGGGTTGTTTTAAGAGAGGGGGAAGAATTGTTGAAGTGATGTTCATCGCTGATTTCTTTTCACTTCTGCATTTTTTTTGCTCCTACTCCAGTAGCATATAAACTTGTTCAGATGTCTCCTATCTGAAAACTAAAACAAAATAAAAACCATACTTGGCTCCTTATCTGCCTTTAGTTACTGCTCTGTTTACTTTTATAATCAAGTTCCTCAAAAGAATATACTCTAAACTTGTTGTGCTAGAATGGACTATTGTCCCCAACTCTGCACAGCCCTGCCCGTCATGTGACTTACCCATCCTTCCTGAAGGGATGTGTATATCTCTGCTCTACTGACTTGGGGCTTGGCCGTAATTCATTGCTTTGATCCATCAAACATGGTTGGAAGTGACAGAGCGCCAGTTCTATGCACAAGATTTATGAGACAAGGCGTATTTCGGTTCATCCTTCTTGAGCTTCTGCTCTTCACCATGAGAAAAGCATGCCCCAGCGTGTGGCTGCTCCTTAAGCCTGGGACCCGGAATGAAGAGACAGGTGGAGGCCAGCGGAGGGCCTGCTCTGTGGGTATGGCTGTGATAACCATCCCAGTCTTTTCCCTGGGACCATCTTGGTTTCAGGAATAAAGCAAAGCAAAAAAAAAAAAAATTTCCAAGAGTTCATTAGAATTTCAAACTTTCTTACTCGTATTAATCCTTCATTCCTAAGGAAATGATTTTCATATACAGTAGACACAAAGGTGGCATATTCTCAATGAAGCAACAGCCATGGAGGAGGGAAAGGTTGATCCATATGAGGACTTCAAGAGTCCTGGCACATCAGGCAGGTCTTCAGGAGTCCTGTTTACATGAATGCAATTGGTAGAGAGGTTATTGATACTGAGGTCAGGCCCTGGAGCACTAGTGTATTAGTTTTCCAGAGCTGCCAAAACAAAGTACCATAACTGGGTGGCTTAAACAGCAAAATATGTTGTCTCATTGTCCTGGAAGCGAGACTTCTGAAATCAATATGTTGGCAAGGTTGGCTCCTTCTGAGGGCTGTGAGGGAAGGATCTCTCCCAGGCCTCTCTCCCTGGCTTGCAGATGGCTGTCTCCTTGTCCACATGGTGTTCTTCCTGTCTGCGTGTCTGTCTCCACATTTCTTTTTTTTATAAGGACACCAGTCATATCGGATTAAGGCTCACCCTAGTTACTTCACTTTAACTTAATTACCTCTCTGAAGACTCTGTGTCCAAATAAGCTCACATTATGAGGTACTGGGAGTTAGGACTTCAACATGAATTTTTTTGAGGAAAAATTCAACCCATAACACTAGGATTAATACTCCTGAGCAACAAGAGGAAAGCAAAACCTCTCCAACATCTGGGGTGGGAAGAGTCTTCTGAATAGACAAGGAACTCTCTTTAAGGAAGAAAAGAGCTGAAGTATTTCTAGTGCAGGTCCTGTGTAGATTTATTCTAAGGTCCTGAGACAAGAAGGAAGATAAAGCAAAAACAAAAAAGATTTATCACTGAAGGAGATATGTTCTGCCAGCTTCCAGCAGCAGCAAGAGCAGCAGGTACACAAGCTCCAGGGGCCAAGTTTGGCCTGGTACCCTTTTTGGGGCAGCAGCAGAGGCATAGTCCGTTCTGGAATCGGAGAGACACAAACATCTTCTACTGATGCTCATGCTGCATGGCTTCTCAATCCTGGCATTTTCTTTTATCTCACTGGGGGGCTCTGTTTATAGGTTCAGCTGAGGATTAGGTTCTAAAGGAAATAAAGAAAATTAGGAGGGACACATTAGATAAATTTGTGGGAGACTGTGCCATTCACCCTCTGGTCTTTGACAGTGGACCACCCAAAGAAATGGAGTGGGCAAAGAACCAGGTAGGTGATTTCATTTAACCCTCCCTAAAGGGTTTTTCTTAGCTTCTTCTTTGTAACCCTGACCACATTGTAATTAATTAATTAATCTCTTGTCATTATTGATGTTTGTTTACCACCCCCACCCCCAATTTATATGTTGAAGCCCTAACCCCCAATGTGACTGTATTTGGAGATAGGGTCTTTATGGAAGTAACTGAGGTTAAATGAAGTTATAAGGGTACATCCATAATCCCATAGTATTAATGTTCTTATAAAAAGAGACAACAGAGTGCATGCTCTCTCTCTCTCCCCCTCTCTCTCTCTGTGTGCACACAAAGTGAGAAGGCAGCCACCTACAAGCCAGGAAGACAGCACTCACCAGGAAGCAAATTGGCTGACACCTTGATCTTGGACTTCCCAGCCTCCAGAACTATGAGAAATAAATATCTGTTGTTTAAGCCACCCGGTCTGTGGTATTTTGATACAGCAGCCCAAGTGAACTAACGCAATTGATTTAAATTATGTCTTCCCCATTAGAAGGCAGAAACCAAGCATCTCTATTTCCCAAATATCACCAGTTTCTGGCATGATGGCTCTTACATGGCAGGCATTCAATAAATATTTGTTGAATGAATGAATCATTAGCAAATCAACAGCAGGGTAGGTATAATTATCCTCATTTAAAGTGGAGAAAACTGATAGCTATGAAAAGATAATTAACACTTACAATCTAGGGACACAAATAGCATTTCCGTAACCAAAGTTATCTAAAAGTAGACCAAGATCAAATAACATCTTCAGGCATAAACCACATTAAAAGTTGCTTTTCAGCTGGTCCATAGGGAGGGTCATATTTGCTTTGATTTCACTCTAGTGTCCTCTCTCTAATCAGGATTAGAAATTTGCCAATCCACACCCGGTTCTTTCCCTGTAAATCAATGCTCTTAGAGTCAGCAGACAGATAAATGCTTTGAGGAATTTCATTGCCAATGGCAATGTGGGGATATCAGAGGATGAGCGTTTGTCTGTCTCCTGAGAGACCTCACAGGGCAGCACTATCTCAGTACAGGGTCTGGTCTCTGCCCTGCAAGTTTAGAAACTGGATCTGTCAGCATACTGAGTGTGGATCCATCTCTCGGCTTCAACTCTAATTACTTAAGATCCAAGAGCTGATGCATGAGACCAGAATGTCAATTTGTTGATTCACGAGAGGACTGGAATCGCCTCTGTGTCTGGAATACTTGTCTCCACATGGCTTGCACATTCTTTCACTGAAGACAGACCTCCAAGGAAGGCAAATTATCAGAAGGCATTGGGATCATTCAAAGCTACTGTTTGAGGTGCCATCTCCAGTGAGCATTTCTTACATGGGCATGGCTGATGTTCACTATTATCATGTTCCTGTTTCTATGCTTGCATGATTGACCAATCCTGCTTTAACTGGCTCTTTTAATCTTTATACTTGCTAAGCTTTCAGACCTATTCTGTCTCTTTCAGATGACTTTAATCTATCTCTTCTCTGATTTGTTTTATGTAGTTGTAGAACTTAATTCTCAGAGGATAATCTTATTTCTTTAATTCACACATACTTGTGAGAGGTTTCACAAAATTCTTCAATAGCCAAATAGGTAGATGACTTCTTGTAGTTCTACCACTTTATTCAAAAGAGATATTTGAGAATACTTATCAGAGACCCTATGTCCCATCTTTGTACTATGCCCAAATTACTCACTTTCTCTATTTGTAGATAATCCTCAACTTAATTAGCACTTATTGATTTTTAAAATTGGCTCATTGAGTACAGTTGACCCTTGAACAGTGCAGGGGTTAGATGTACCAACCCTCCCCCGACCCTGCACAGTAAAAACTCTGCATATAACTTTTGACTCCCCCAAAACTTGACTACTAATGGCCTACTGTTGACCAGAAGCCTCAGTGATAATGTAAATAATTGATTAATACATATTTTGTATGTTATATGTATTATATACTATATTCTTATGACAAAGTAAGCTAGAAAAAGGAAAATGTTATTAAGAAAATTGTAAGGAAGAGAAAATATGTTTACTATTCATTAAGTGGAAGTGGATCATCATAAAGGTCTTCATCCTCACCATCTTCGCATTGAGTAGGCCGAGGAGAAGGAGGAAGAGGAGGCGTTAGTCTTGCTGTCTCTAGGGTGGCAGAGGCAGAAGAAAATCTGCATGTATGTGGACTTGCACAGTTAAAAATCTGTGTTGTTCAAGGGTCAACTGTAATGTGATCCATAATGTGGGACATTCTACAAGGTAGCTCAGCTGGATATTTCAAAATGTTAATATCAAGAAAAAAAATGGGTGGACCATTTTATTAAAAGAGTCATCATGATGAAATACAATGCATGAAACTTGATTGGGTCTAGGTTAAAAATAAAAATTCAGGTATAAGAGATATTGTTGGGAAAAAGGTAGAAATTTGAATATGGACTTGTTATTAAGTGACACTTACTAACTTCATTTGGTGTAATAATGGTATTGTGGTTATATAGGGGACTGTCTATGCTCCAGAGATGTAGGCAGGGTATTTAGGGCTGAAGTTACAATGTCTGAAACTCACTGTAATATGATTCATCCAAAATGAAAATTATGTCTACTATCTATGGAGAGAGAAACAAATATAGTAAAATGTTAGCAATGCTGAATCCAGGTGGAGAGTATATGAGTATTTATTTTACTATTCTTTCAACTTTTCTATATGTTTGAACTTTTTCATAGTAAAAAGTTAGAAGAAAGAATGTAATGTAGTAAGGGGCTTGTACATACAAATTGTAAGAATAATAATTGAGTAATAATGTACTAAAAAGTAAAAATTTCAAACCTAGGAGATAATCCTCTCTTGGAAAGTTGGGTAATTCCTTAGCCTCCCTAGGCTTCTACTTTCTCACTTTAAATGAGGGAGGAGGAGTTAGATTAGGAAAATCTTTAATGTCTATTGAGCTCCAACATCCTAGGGTTTGATGTAAAGCATAAATGTGCTTAATTTTGTGTTTGCTCTGCCCTGTTAGGTAAAAAGACACATCCCTCAGCTATGGCCAAAAAAGGCATCAATTTGATAAATAGCTCATTGATATCACTGTTTTTACTGGACATCTTCTCACTGATATTTAAATGCTGAGCTTAAGTTTTCTATGGGCATGCTTGATGACTAAAGGATAACTAAATTTTAAATTAATCAAAATGGCCAACCAGCAAGCATTTATTAAGAAACGCCTTTGAAACTATCTATCTGTTAAGTGCTGTAGGAGCATAAAAGAAATAGGACATCATCTCTGCCTCAAGGAACGTTGTGTTTTGGGGAAGACCCAAGTGATACATACAAAGCAATCAAGGAACAACCTTGGACCTTGTGGTCCACCAGGATTTCCAAAAATAGAAAGAGAATTGAAAGAATTGGCTAGGACAAGCCTGTGGAGGAGCTGGCATGAAGAAAAAAGAGCAATTCATTCCCTTCCTGTCCACCAGTATTTGATTTATGTGTTTGTCCTTAATTATATTTTTTTGTTTGATATCCCTCATAAAATCTGAATATCTTAAAAAGCAGACGGGGGGCAGGTTGGCTGGGGATATAAGCTGGGAGGGAAGTCAGGGAGGGCCAGGGTTTAGGCAGGAGCCACAGGTGAAGTGGTTGGGCAGGGGAAGGTCAGGTGCAGTGGAGTGACCAGCAGTGGATGACCCAGGTAGGAGCCATGGCCAAAATGTTAGAAATAGCTGTTAAGAAGTTGTTCCAGGATACAGGACAGGGTCAGAACAAGAGGTGAGTTTAGTTATTGAGGCTCTGAGTCAAACACGAAGGTTAATTCCGGGGGAAGCCAAATGTTCCTAATAGGAAGTCTTTCTAAATCTTAAATATCAGGGCCTGCTAGGTATAGTTCCTCTGTGCCAGGGTCTGTGTCCCTGCTCTTTAGCTCGGCTCACTGACCAGGTCTGTGCGCAGTGCTTCCAGCACTCAGAGCTTCATCATCTCCATTTGCCCTCTTCTCCCACAAGATACCAGGACCCTCCGTATCTTCCCTCTCATCAGAAATTTGGGTTTTGGGCTGGTTCTCTGGGCTGGACTTTGACACTCTAAGTGTTTGAAGACTATTTTGATAGAGGTGCTGATTATGATGCTAGAAAAGTGGGGCCCATTTTTGTTAGAACATTGATCATCTTGAATAATCCATTCTTCCAATTCTATGGGGATATCTTTAAAGGGATTTTTTAAAAAGGCAAATATGATCTCTACCAATAAGATATCTTAAGAAGGTAGAATTAGAGCAAAACTAATGCTCACAAAATTCCAATTTCAATACATTTATTAATCACAAAGTTGCTCCTATACACATACACACAAACACCTGCATGAAGGATTCATAGTGACTAATTCAGTCAGTACTGTGTACTCGTGTCTTAGAAAAGTATGAGGTGGTGTCTTCAAGGGTAGTGGAGATAATTTGTCTCAAAGTTACTCTATTCTCAGGATCCCAAAGTCAAAGGAGTTTGCACAGACCCCTCCCTGCTGAGGAAATTATCTTCTCATTCATGGCTGGCAAGATCAGGCCATGTTTGCTCTCACAGTGATGATTTGAAATATCAACATCCTGCAGGACCTGGTCTAGTCTGGAAGAAGAGGAGATGTGTCTTATCTCTGTGGTCTTTTATTTGGATTGGCATATTTACTCACCAGCTATGTCTTCTGGCACACAAAGGCAGATTTATACCCTCAGTCATGCTTTGTAAACCATTTCGTCCTTCTTTGCAGTCTTATTATGATGGAAAAACTTTCCTTTCTTTTTAAGATTAATTGTATTATTATTTTTTAAATTACAAGAGTAACATACATTCATTGTAACCAGAGAGATAATGCTAAGATCTGTAGAGAAAAATTTAATAATCCCTGTCTCCCCCTGACCCTCTCTCTTTCCACCCCCTCCCCCGAGGCAATAACAAATGTTAATAGCCTGGTGTGTACCTTTGCACATATCCCTTCCTCCATGATCTCCCTACAAACACACATACACACCCACACTCACACACACAGTGCAGGAACGGTGTCTTCATTATTAGGGTGAGAAAATAATACTACAAAATAAGTCACCCTTTAATTTCTGCTTCCATGGAATTCAAAGTCTTCCATTTACATTTTTATAGCCTTTTTAGCATTGTCTTAACAGTCCTGAGAACATGTTACCTTGGGAAGGTAAAAGTAGAGCTGAAGAGGTAAAAGCTCCTCTCCCTGCACCAGAACAGAGAAGGCTGCTGTACCTTGCCACTTCTCACGAGACTGGGGCAGCTGAGCAGTGACTCCCTAGGATTTCAGCATTTATTAAGTGTCAAATAGAAACAAATATTTGTTTATATTACTAGAGCAACAGAAAAATAGTAGAAGCCTGTATTTTGAGCAGAGTCCTGGAATCTACCACTTTGTGAATTAGCTGAGCAGCCCCAGTCAAACCTGAGCCAGCCCAGAGCAGTGTGGGGAGTAGAGGCAGTAAACAAGGATACTATGCAGATTGTGTAAACATGGCCTCCCAGGCTAACATACAGTTAACAGGCACTGGCAGGCATGCTCCTCTCTGATTATGGGGAAACCATCCAATTTGGCTATGGTTTTGAATAGGGGCTAGGTTGGAAAGTCAACGGAGCTAATGGCAAAGCTGCTTCTTTTTTTTTTTCTTTTGAGACAGCAGGGTCTCACTCTGTCGCCCACCCTGGCGTGCAGTAGCACGACCATAGCTCACTGCAGCCTCAAACTTCAAACTCCGGGGCTCAAAGGATCCTCCTGCCTCAGCCTCCCACGTAGCTGGGACTACAGGTGCGCACCACCACACTGGCTAATTTTTTAGAAACGGCGATCTCACCATCTTGCCCAGGCTGGTCTTGAACTCCTGGCCTCCCAAAATGCTAGCATTATAGGTGTGAGCCACTGCACGCGGCCAAAGCTTCTTAGTTATGGAATAAAAGTTAGCTCAAAAGCACCTGGAGGCTTGAGCCGAATGGTGAGACCCTCCTTGCTCTCGCCTTCTCTGTGCTGGAGCTTGCTGACTTGAGGAGACCTCCCCAGAGAACAGACCCTCGGGGACTGCCTTTGGTGGCCCCCAGCCCTGGGAAATCACTCAAGTAGGCAACCTTCGGGGTACACAGCTCCAAGGACACCCCCCCCCGTTTGCCCTATTGCAGGATGTTAGCCTTTGCACTGTATACTTTTGATGTTTAATTTCCCCTTCCTTTTAGTGTGTGATTCTTTTTTGCCTTTCTAGTAAATTTATTTAGCTAATATTATTCTTTGCCTATTTTGTCCTTTAAACTTCTGGTTTTTAATCTTCCATACTTTCTATTATTTACTCTTACTGTTTATTCCGCTTCTTAATCTTTCTGCTATTTTATCTTATGGTCATGATAAGGGTATAATTTTATTTTCAGTAAGCTCCCTTTACTAACTTTATTTATTTCCACACAATGTTTTATCTAGCTATAACCATAACTATAAGGGGACAGAGAAGTGGGGCCAAAAATGGGAGGATTGTGAAAAGGGCACTTGTCAGAAAAAAGAGGAACCCCCCTCCGCCTCCCCCCCCCCACCGAGAGGCCTTTCATCCATCCAAACTAATTCATCTACTTTCTTCAAAGTTGGATTCCTTTCGCCAAGACCCTTTGTTATTCGGTACATCCTCAGGCCTAGGAAAACAGTATCTACCTCTGCCAATGAGGGATGTGAAATACTGGAACTCGCTGCAGCATCTTGCGTCCCGGCGGGAGGGAAGGGGAGGAGCCTGAGGAACGTCCCCAGGGCTTTGCAAGGGGGTCTGGCGGGACTGCGACGGTCACAGCCGGCAATTAGTGGAGGTAATCGTGTTTGTAATACTTGAGCTAATGTTACAGGAAGACCGTGAATTTGTTCATAATTAAAGCTGGCAAGAGAGTTTTTAACAGAGGCAATGAGACAGAGTGAAAACCACAGGAGGGAGCCCGCACAGGGACCGCGCGTGATGAGTCCCGTGCGGCCGCGCGTCCAACGTGGAGTGATGAGATGACCCTGCCGCGGACTCTTGGGTGACCTCGCTTGCCCCACCCTAAGTAAGGGTTGCCTTTGAAGGACGGGATCAAGCCTCACGTCAACTTTTGGGGAAGTCGGGTCCTCTCATGGAAGAGGGGATGGGAATGGTCCCCAGGCCGGCAGCAGCGGGAGCCCCCAGCGCTTGCTGGGTCTCGACAGGCCCGTGAGGTCTGACTTGAGGTGGGGCTGGCAGGCAGCCCGAGGTGGGCTCCAAGGTGGCGATGGAGGAACGGGATTCTGTAAACCAGATCACCCCGCTATGACATTCCCTGTCGTTGTTTCCCCTCAGGTATCTCCCAAGACCTTAGTAAAGTGCCGTTTAAATGTTTCCTCTGGCCAGGCGCGGTGTCCCACGCCTGTTGTCGCAGCTACTCCGGGGGCTGAGGCAGGAAGATCCCTTGAGCCCAGGAGTTGGAGCAAAACCAAATAGAGTAAAAGTGGATGTTGAGGTAGGCATAGAAAACTAGAGATTTAGGCTATTCTAGCCCTTACTCCCAATTTCTCTGAGTTCCATCTTAGTCCTTGTCCTCTACTCTGTGTTCCATCTTAGTCCTTGTCCTCTACTCCAGAGGGTAGGGGCTGGAGATGGAGTGAAGCTCAAAGTCCTGTTGTAAAAAAACCCACTGCATTCTTACATTAATGCAAGAAAGACGGAATGGCTTTTTGCTACTAGTTGGAATCAGGAAAGACTGATTTGAATCAGGTTTGCCCCTATGGAAATTTACTGAATTGCATCAAAAAGACTAACAATACAAAACAAAACAAAACCAACCTCTAGAAGTAGTGCTAGTGGGAAGCCAAGCCTTGTTCATAGTAAGCATGGACTTTCTATTTATTTATAGATTTCTTTCCTCTCTCCCTCCTCTTCTCTCTTCTCCTTCCTCTTCCCCCCTTCTTTTCTCTTTCTTTTGTTTAATGTTTGGCCACCAGGATACAGGCTGTCCCTATATCCTTAAACTGCTCCTTGGCTCTTCTGCTGAAGAATTGGCCTTCATGATGGCTGGCTGCATCAGGACCTTTACTCTCCCCAGAACTTTGAAGTCGCCTGACTGTATCCAATTAAAGACAGGGCTGGTATTGTTTCAGCAGCATTTACCCTTGTCTGATTCACCAAACAAAGATCTACATTATATTGACAGTCAGGCAGTTCTGGTTCTTCAGGTGGTAAAACTTCATACTCTTCTTCCCAAAGTGAAAGGGATGACATTTGTGAAAACTGATTTTGTGCTGATGCATGTCACCAGCACTATCTCAGCCTCTTGGGGCTTTCGGTTCTGGTCAAGGTGGCTGTGGCTGTGGCTGTGGCTCATGTGGTCCTGAAGTTTCTTAGCCTATCTTAGCCTAGATGGCATGCCCATCATCGGGTGAAAAAGCTTGTCCATGAACAATTTCAAAATTAAACTTGATGAAAAATATCATAACCTATTCTTTTGGAATTAGGTTTAATATAAAAAGTGCTTCTGATTGCAAGCAATGAAGGGCTAATAAATGATATTTAACTATGCTTGTTGGCTAAATAATTCCACACATAAGTTTAATCCATAACTGAAATGCTATGGCAACTTATATATTAAAAGCCCTTAATTCTTAGGCTCTCCCTTTTTCAAGCACTTCTTAAAGACTACATATAACTCATAATCATTCTGTTACTTCCTGAGAATAAGAAAATTCAATCCTTTGGACCACTGAACTAAAAAGGAATCTTGGAGATTTATGGCAGCATTTGGCCTTTCCTGATTGCTACTCCTGGTGGCTCATGAACTGTTCCAAGGACAATCAGGTTTCACAAAGTGTAAACAAGTTAAATGCTGAATTCCCGACAAGTGCAACTCTATCTGTTATCCATGCAGAGAAGGAGGCTAAACAAATGAGAGAAAATGATCCAAAGATGTCATTACTAATATCTATGTTATTTAGAGGGTTTTTAAAGTTATAAAAGATAATTACCTTTCTTTCATGCTTTTAACTTTCCTCTTTGTCAAATAAAACAAAATAAGTATGCAAACATTAAATTACTTGCTCAAGGCAGTGATTCTAAAGATTAATCCTTTATTAAAAGGATTTGTTCTGTAAAATTTGGATTCAATCAAAAGGCCGCACTCATAGATCCAGAAGGCCACATGTGGCCCCAAGGCTGCAGGTTCCCCACCTGACCTAGCCTTTTAAGTATGTTTTTAACTTTCATTGGACTGGAGTGCAAACTTGTTTGTATGTGGACTTTTTGGCCTTTGTCTTCATATTTTCTCTGTATTTTTGTCACTGAAATTTGAAGACAGTAAAACATGGTTCCCTTTCTAACACCTCTTAGTGCCTTTCAACTGAAGCTTATAGTCAGAAAGTCCTGTCTGGTCTAAATAAACTCTTTTGGTGAGTCATGGCAAAACCAGGAGAGGAGGATGGGGCTGGGCCAAGTGGTGAAACAGTCAAGTGATAAGGAGAAAAAGAGGCTCTGGGGGAAGAAAAGGGAGGGGAAAAGGAGGAAAGGCAGGGAAAATATGAATAACTGAGAGAAAATTGGGAAGAAAAGGGGATTGAAGAGAGAATTCTCCAAAAGCCAACTTGACTTAGTCCTCCTGCTCCCACTGTGGTCAACTCTTACTGTGTTAACTCAAAATTTAGGCCAATTTTGGACTTAACTACTTCGAGATTGCCGGAATGTTGCTCCTGTGAAGTGTTCTAGTGCAATGTGACACAAGAATCTGGCCATGTTTTTATGAGTTTTATGTGGAGCTTTCCCTGTGCAAGTGTCCACAAATGTAATCTGAAGAGGACTCAGGACTGAGAGCCTAATGGAGGCTCTGGTTAAATTTCCAGTGACTTGTGCCCGCTTCTGAAGACTTTAATTCCAGGCCAAGAGTCTTATTCTGCTATAGTGGAGTGTCTTTCTGCAAATTCAGTGTTGGGGCTCAGAATGTGATACCCCAAAGTATGGCATCTTGGCATGCTGAGTGTTACAGGAGTCTTTTGCTATAGGAGCGTTGGCTGTGACTCTT
This sequence comes from Daubentonia madagascariensis, assembly GCA_023783475.1. Classification (NCBI taxonomy): domain Eukaryota; kingdom Metazoa; phylum Chordata; class Mammalia; order Primates; family Daubentoniidae; genus Daubentonia; species Daubentonia madagascariensis. The sequence goes on from JAKFHU010000633.1 coordinate 967,101, forward strand.
ACAGTGGGTTAGAAAAGGTATCACACCTCTCTGTCCCTACACCAGTCAGAGTTTACCACATAATTCTGGAACTGAGAGTGATTTCAGATGTCATCTAATTCAGTGTCATCCTGGCTTTGACCACAATAAATCTGTGCCTCAATTTTCTGAATTGTAAAACAAGGTTAAAATATTACTTACCTCAATAAGGTACTATGAAAATTTCATAAATTAATGTGGCTTACATAAATGTAAAGCACTTTGAACCATGCACATAGTAAATGCTCAAAAAATGTGAAACATTATTATAACAATTGACTTACATTAAACCTGTTATTGCAAATATTAACTGTTCCTCTCTGTCAGCAGATCTCAAAGTGTGGTGTGGGGCCCCATGGGAGGGGGGATGGAGATTTCCTGGAGACCCTTTTCAAGGGCCTGTGAGGTCAAAACTATTTTCTTCCCAATACTAACAGGTTATTTGCCTTTTTCATTCTCATTCTGTCAAGGAGATGCAGTGGAGTTTTTCAGAGCTGTGTGAAAAGTGATAACGTGAACACGCAGAAGCAGCTAGAGAATTCAGTTCTCATCTATCAAGCCAGACATTAGAGACTTTTCTCACTAAATTTTTAAATCTTAAAAGTGGTTATAAAAATGTTATTTATGTTAATGCGTAACGTATTAGTTATTTTAAATCAACATTTTCAAACTCTGTTTTAATTCTAATACAATAAATATTGATATACCCTACAGAAAGAAATGCTTTTTGGGGTCATCGTCCTCAATAATTTTTAAGAGTGTAAAGGGATCCTGAGGTCAAAGTTTGAGAACCAATACTCTGACGCTTCCCGTGTCTGAACAAACGTGGATGCCTTGTGATTGCCACAGCGTCAACTTTCAGGCTCCACGCCTTTTTCTTGTGGTTTCCTCTGCCTGGACTGAACTTCTTCCATCTCTGCCTACCACAAATCCTACCCCTCCTTCAAGAGCACCTAGAACTGGTTCTCCTTTAAGTTGGTCCAGATTTCGCGCCCTCCTGGGCACCCCTCGTCCCGGGTGCTGGGCCCTCTGAGGAACGTCCAGGCCTCCCTCGCACACGCACACGTGCCCTTCTCCGCCCTAGATTAACACTCGGCATCGACTGCGACTCTCTTGCGGGCCGGGTCTAAGTTTTTCCAGACCAGGGCGCTCCTCCCGTCACCAGCCCGGCACAGCCACCACAATCGCTGACTAAGAGGTGGTACCTGGGCTCAACTAGGCCGGAGGGGCCCCAGGAACGACAACGAGTCAACCGGAGCCCACCGGTGGCGAAGCGCGGCGGAACAGGCAGCGCCAGGTCCCCGCCCGCAGGGCCGCCCGAGAGCGCCCCGCCACGTAGGGGCGGAGCCACGCGCCCACAAAGGGCGTGGCCTCCAGCTCGCGCGGGAAAAGGCCCTGCGCCGCCTGCGCGCGCACAGTCGGCGGCCGCGCGCAGCACGCTGAGGGCCGGGATGGCGGCGGCGGCAGCTGGGAGTGGGACTCCCCGGGAGGAGGAAGGACCTGGTGCGGAGACAGCGGCTCCGCAGCCCCAAGCCCCTACGAGTGCGCCCGGGGCTCGTCTCTCGAGGCTGCCACTGGCGCGAGTGAAGGCTTTGGTGAAGGCGGACCCCGACGTGACGCTAGCGGGACAGGAAGCCATCTTCATTCTGGCACGAGCCGCGGTGCGACGGGAGCGCCAGGGCACGAGGGCGGGCGGGGGAGCGTGGCGGGGGGCGGGGCCTTGGGGCCTCCCGGGGGGCGGGGCTTGGTGGCGGCCTGGGCCGGATCCTGGGACTTGAGTGTGGACCCGGGGGGCTGCGGGAGGGAGGGGGTCTGGTACCTGCGGGAGTTGTATTGGTTTGTTAACACACCTGCCTCTTGTTGAGGGCCCGGACAACGACTTTAATTTTCATTTGCAGTGTCTAACACAGAACTTGTAGGAGTCTCTAGTGAGTGAGTGGGGTTGATTTAAAAGTGAGGGAAGGGGACGTGTCATTGTGGTCTACTGGGGGAGGAAGGACCTGTGGGGAGTGCGCCCGGGGCTCGTCTCTCCAGGCTGCCTCTGGCGCGAGTGGAGGCCTTGGTGAAGGCGGGCCCCGGGGAGAGGGTAGCAGAATCGACCTTCTTGAAGTCCAGGACCACATTAGCTTCCAGAACATCCCCATGCGCCTGAGGCTCCCTTCTCCCTCCCTCCGCCGACTCACAAACCGGAGTGCTCACGTCCTCAGTGTGCTTTAACACGTTATTAGAACTCTGCTTGTTTGCTTCACAGGAACTGTTTGTGGAGACCATTGCAAAAGATGCCTACTGCTGTGCTCAACAAGGAAAGAGGAAAACCCTCCAGAGGAGAGATTTGGGTAGAGTGGCACTGTGGTGTCTGGGGGCAGCCAAGGGACGGCTGGGTTAGGCTTCCCCTTTCCCTCTGGTCTGAGAGGTGTCACATCCCTACGATGTTTTCTGTTGGCCTGCCACAATGACAGAAAGCCCTACCTTTAGAGTCTGTATGCTTTGGGTGGCTGGAGGGGTAGTGGGGCAGACACTGAAAGGTGTCTGGGGGTTGCCAAAAGTGACTAGACCCCTTCATACCTTCTGCCATATTGTACCAGAAAAAGACATTTCTTTTTTACCTGGCAAATAGGGGTTTGATTTCTGACTATTACCTGGCTGGTAACCCTCACAAGCTTTCATATACTGTATTCTCACACTCCCTGCTATATTGCCATACTTTCTCTGATGACTTTTAGAGCAAAGAGAATAGATAAATTTAGGTGTAAGCCAGGGTTGTCAGAGGGTTCCATCCCCCTTGCCCCCCATTGAATAGTATTTGCCTAGGCCTTTCTTGCTCTTGTAGAGAGACCAGTGAGAGTTGGTGGTGGAGTAGAAATTGATCTCTAGACAGCAAGGGTCACATTTTATAAATCCCCTCATTTGTGTAAAGCCTCATGCCCTTCACTGTGTGGATTGTGCTGTTTGTGTACTGATGTCCATATGACTGGAGTTAGTCAGGTATCCCTTTACTTTGTGTTTCAGATAATGCAATAGAAGCTGTGGATGAATTTGCTTTTCTGGAAGGTGAGTTCTCTATCAGTGGGCAATCATTTCCACCTGTGTTTTTCATGCTAATGATGTGAGTTCAAAACCGTATAAAACGGATGCCTGGTTCTTTCTTGTGTAGGGATAATTCTTTCTCCCTACTTGTTATTAGGATAGGAAAAACTAACTTGCTAAGCTTAGTGAGGTTCAGTTTCCTCCCTTGGGGAATTAGAATTTCTACCCGAAAATTGCTAACCATAAAGAAATGGGAGGGAAGGTAAAGGCCCTAGTGGAATTAGATAGATTCAAAAGTTTGATTCCTACTTTGGTTTCCATCCCTAAATAAAAATCTTGCCTCATTATCATAATGTTAAAGGTCAGAAACAATTGTCAGCATTTAAAGGGTCACCTCTTGTTCCTTTTTCTTCAATAGTCTGTGTAAAGTGATTATTTTGTTGCAGTGAGATTCTGTACTTGCCAGTATTTATTTGTTCTTAGGAGTCATGGATTAACTTATGTACTAAATTTTGTCATTGAAATAGCAAATATTTGAAATACGTTTCTCAGAGGTATTAGCTACCTTCTCTCAGAGCTACTTCTGCTACTTAATTCCTAAATTTGATCAGCTTACTCTTCACTACACATACAGCCATGTGCTGCATAATGACTTTTTGGTCACCTACTGACTGAATAGATGATGGTGGTCCCATAAGATTATAATGGAGCTGAAAAATTCCTATTGCCTGGTGATGAAGCCGTCTTAACATCGTAGTGAAATGCATTACTTTTTCTGTATTTAGATACACAAATACCATTGTGTTCCAGGTGCCTACAATATTCAGTGCAGTAACGTGCTGTGTATCTTTGTAGCCTAGGATCAATAGGCTATACCATATAGCCTAGGTGTGAAGTAGGCTATACCATCTGGGTATATTGTAATGTTCATACAATGGCAAAATCGCCTAAAGATGTGACACATTTCTTGGAATGTATCCTTGTTGCTAAGTGACACATGACTATATTTTGATTGAATAGCTTTTCAAAAGCCATGTGCCCCCAGTTCATTCTCACCTTTACCCTACCAGGATGTTCTCATTACCCTCTTCAAGCCTCATTACCTTCAGAAATCTTTTTTTGATTTATTCCACTCTTTTTCACTCCTTTGTTCTGTATCTCCTTGTCAACCTAGGCCCCTGGTCCTTTTGATAGATATTTTTTAAATGTCTTATTAGATACATTCCCATGGCCAGCTTCATACCTAGATTATTGAGTATTCTCTTAATTTGTAGATCTTTCTTCAGCCTCTGTTTCTGCCTGCTCATTTTTCTTAAAGATAACTTTTGTGAGTTGCCTACCTAAGGCATGCAGCTTCTTGTGACAAACTCCCTGTAAAGTTCTCTAGTCAAATATTTTTGGAGGCTACTTTACCTGTTCATTTTTAATTATCAGCTTTTCAAAGAGGTGAGTGATGTGCTCAAATTTGTGTTTTAGATACATAACATTACTGCTCTGTGGAGAGTTCTTATGTAGTTTTCCACTCTAGCCTCTACCATGGCATGGTGCTTGGCTTGGATTTTTAATAAATGGCCATTTATTGAATGGTTGATGTGTTCCTTTTCCTCCTCTGCTCCAATTATCTCTGTAATTGAATCCCTGTGCTCTGTCCTGCATTGGTAGATCCGAATTTTAGCCATCGTAGTCCCTGTGGATTTAGTCTGTTTTATATTACTTTGTACCTGGTAAAATAAGTGTTCTTATGTCCTTAGATGTGTGTGGCCTAAGTAGATACACTTTTTTTTTCCCCCTTTTTTAAGCAAGGCAGCATGTATCCATGCTTAAAAATCAAATAGTTACCTAGTGGCTTATAATGAAGTGAAGCTGCTGTCTGTCTACCATTTTATTGCTTCTTCTTTTTTTTTAGCTTTTCTGGTGGTTACTTATATTTCTAACTAATGTACTCATCCCTTGATTTATCAACTGTAGGCATTATGTATTGACTTCCTGCTTTGATAAATGAAGATTTGGCTAACCTATAGTACCCCATAAATTCACTCCCTCCTTTCTGATTTTTGGTAGTTGTATCACTAGTTTTAGTTTCCTTTTTACCTTTATAGTTTATATAACATCCTAAAATACCTTGTATTGTTGTTGTATCCAACTTTCAATGTATTTCTTGACTTCCCACTTTGTAAGGATGACTATTAGTGTGCCTATCCCCTCCTTTCCCCCTTTTAGTTCACTTGTAGCTCTCAGTTTGTGTCTATGCTAGTACTTTGACATTGTCAAAGCTGGTAACATTTATATCTTAGCATAATGAAATCTTCCATACTTTATCCATAGTTGATTGTAGAAGTTAAAACCAGTACTATGAACAGTGTTCCTCTACCCTCTGTCTCTTAATCCCTCATTTAGGCCCCCTCCCTGCAGACAACTGTTACTAGTTTCTTGTTCACTCTTCTGGGTGTTTTGTACAAATATGTTTGTGTGTATGTGTATTCTTTTCTAAGTCTTACGAGATACAGCACATATGTAAAGTGTGTGTTATAAATGTATAGTCAATAAATAAATAAATACTCTTGTAATCACCTTGGCCAAGCGACAGAATATTGTCAACCCCCAGAAGTCCCACATATATTCCTTCTTCATCATCTGTTCTCATCCTCTCTTCTGACATAACTGTCCCCTGATGTTTTTGGTGATTGATTACTTGATTTTTTTTATAGTTTACTTACATGAGTATGCATCCCTAAACACTAGGGTTTAGTATTTTTTTTTTTTTTAACTTTCTACAAAAGGAACCAAGCTGTATTTATTCATTGGTCACCATCTGTCTCACAGCTGTTTTAATTTAACACATTTATGAGATTCATCTCTGTGGTTGTGCATAGCTCTAGTTTGTTCATTTTGTTTGCTGTATGATAGTACCACAACTGAACAATTTTCATGTTGATATTTGAGTAACCTTTTTTTTGGCTGTTATAAACAATTTGCTATGAACAATCTTGCACATGTTTCTCTAGGGTAGGTGTGTATGTGTGTATCAAATACATAAAATTGCTGGATCATAGGATATATGGGGTACTGCTGAACTTCCTGTATACCATTTCACATTCCTACCAGCAGTGTATGATAATTCCCATTGCTCCTGATTGTCACCCACACTTGGTATTATCAGAATTTTTGATTTTTAACAAGTTGGTATAAATGTAAGTGATAATTGTATTGTGGTTTTAATCCGCATTGCCCTGATAACTAGTGACATTGAACATCTTTTCATATGCATGTCCATTTTTTTGGGTGGGGTGTCCTATTTTTCTATTGGGTATTTTGTCCTTTTTCTTGTTGATTTTTAACAATGCTTTGTATGTTTTGGTTATGAATCTTTTTCAGTATATGGAAAACGTATCTTTTCCTGGTTTATGGTTTGCCTTTTTACTGTGTAGAAGGTTATGTTTTGATAAATATCAGTTCTTAATTAAAGGTAATTAAATGTATCAATTCTTTCCTTTGTAGCTAGTGCTATTTGTGTCCTATTCAAGAAAATTTTCCCTGCTCCAAGATCTTGAAGACATTCTCCTATATGCTAAAATCTATAGTTTTGTCCTTTATAACATTGGAGCTGACTTTTTGTACATCGGGTTGAGTTTCATTTATTTCTTCATATTTAGGTATCCACTTGTCCATATCATTATCTCATTGCTTTGCAGTGTAACCTTTGTTATAAATTAAGACAGTTTCTGACCTTTCTGTTCTCTTCCATTGATCTATTTGTGTATTTCTACATCAATACCACACTCTCAATTATAGTAGTTTTATCTGAGGGAGCAAATCTTCCTATCATGTTCTTTAAGTATCTTGGCTATTTTTAATTCTTTGTATTTTCACGTACATTTTAGAATCTGCTCGTCAAATTCCACAAAAAGGGATATTAATTAGGATTGCATTGAATCTGTAGATTAGGGGAGTAATCTTCACAATAGTGAATCTTCTAGTTCATAAACATGGTCTATTTTTCCATTTAATTGGGTTTTTAATGTTTTTTAATAAAATATTTTACCTGAAGAAATCTTGACATATTTTCTTAGATGTTATTCTCTAAGTACTTAATATTTTTGATGCTATGGTTAATGGTATCTTTCTAAAGAAAATTTTATTTTCTAAATGTTGCTGTATGTAGGATATAACTGATTTTATAAGTTATTAATTTTAATGATCTGTTGATTCTTTTGGATTTCTTTAATTACACAGTAGTATCATCTGCCAATAATGATAATTTTGTGAAGTTCTTTCCAATCCTTTATATTTGTTTTTTCTTGCCATACTGTACTGGCTAGAATCTCCATTATAGTGTTGCATAGAAGTGGTGATAGGCATTTTGATTTCAAAGAGAAAGCTTTCAGTATTTCCCTAGTAGTTGTGGTTATTGTAGATTTTTTATAGATTAATTTTTAACAAATTATGAATGTTCATCTTTGTTTATAAGAGATTGGCATGTTTTTATCATACTGTATGTGAGCTTCATACAATTAGTTGGCAAGTGTACCCTTTTTGTCTTATCTATTCTCTGGAAAACTTTTTGTAAGATTGGAATTATTTCATCTTTGAATGTTTGGTGGAATTTAGTGAAGCCATTGGTGTGATGCAGTGGCACATTTGGTTATTGCACAGTTCAGATTTTCTCTGTTCTTACTGAATTTCTTCTATCTTCTTATTTCATCAATTACTAAGAGTTGTGTGTTAAAGGCTCCTGCTATGATTGTGGATTATTTCTACTTTTGTTTCTGGTTCTAATTTTTTGTTATATATTATGAGACCAGGTGATATATACAAATTTAATATTGTTATATATTGTTGGTGATTGAGCCTTTTATATTTATAAATTGACCATTGTTATTTCTAATAGTGGTTTTTGCCATAAAGTCTATTTTGTCTAATATTATTAAAGCTTACCAGCTTTCTTTAGTTAGTATTTGCATGGTATATGTTTTTTGATCTTTTTATTTTTACCTTTCCATATCTTTGTAAACAGGATATAATTGGATTATTTTTTAAAATTTGGACTGACAGTCTCTGTCTTTAATTGGAGCATATAGTTCATTTATGCTTAATGCAATTAGTGATATCTGTGGGTTGAATATTGTCTTATTTTGTCCTGCTTTCTATTTGTCCTGCCTGTTTTTTTATTGTTGTTTTTTCTGTCTTCTTTTGGATTATTATTTATTATTCCATTTTTTTTATTTTATCAGTTTGGAAGTTGTATACTCTGTTTCTATTCTTTCAGTGGGTACTATCAGTTACTACATGCATCCTTAATTTATCAAAGCCTAATTAGTACCTTTCTCAACAAAATGGGACCTTAGAATTCATTAACTTCATTTTCAAGTTCCTCATTTCCCAACATATGCTGTTATTGTTGTGTATTATTTTTTGTCTTTGTCAATCTACATAAGGTATGATTACTGCTGTATTATACAATGATATGTAGATTTATGCACATACTATCTTTGCTCTTCTTTCCTGTATTTCTGATCCTCCATTTGTGATCATTTTCTTTCTTGCTGAAGTAAATCCTTTAGAACTTCCTTTAGTATGCTCTGCTGGTAGCTGACTCTCTGACTTTTTTTTCCCTATGAAAAGGCCTTTATTTTACTTTCATTGTTGAGGTATAGTTTGCTGAACATAGAATTCTAGGTGGAAAGTTATTTTAGCACATTAAAGCTATCATTCTAACTTTTTTTTTTTTTTGGCTTTATTGTTTCTGTAGCAAAATCACCTGTTAGTGTGTCATTCTTTTGAAGCTAATTATCCTTTTTTTCTGTCTGCTTTTAATATTTCCTCTTTGCCTTTGATTTTTTTGTGGTTTCACTCTGATATATAGAGGTGTGGATTTCTTTTTATGTAGTCTGCTTGAGCTTCTTGAATCTGTGGATTAATGTCTTTCATCTGTCTTGGAAAATTCTTGACCATTATCTCTTCACATATTGGCTCTGCTTTGTTCTTTCTCCTCTCTCTCTGGGATTCCCAGTAACCATACATAAAAACTCAGTCATAATTTTGCCTCCCCATGATGCATTCTGTGTAACTTTTTCTGATCATTCAATTTATTCTTTCTTCAGTTGTCTCATTTCCTTTAAACCGTTTTGTTGATTTCTTAGTTTCAGGTTTTGCATTTTTCAGTACTATGAATTCATTTGGTGATTTTTCAAATCTATTTTGTCACTTTTTATTGTTTGTATTTTCTGCAGGTATTTTGAAATGTGTCTTTTATTTGTTTAGACATAGTAAACACAATTGTTTGATAATCAGTTTTCAATCTAATATCTGACCTAATATTCAAAGCCTTTTGAGGCTTTTTTTTTTTTGAGATAGGGTCTCACTCTGTCTCCCAGGCTATAGTTAGTGCGTGGACCATAGCTCACTGTAACCTCAAGCAGTCTTGGGCTCAAACAGTCTTCCTGGCTCAACCACCTGAGTAGCTGGGACTACAGGTGCATGCCACCCTTTTGAGGCTTTTTGATAGTCTGTGTCCAGTCTAATATCTAAAGTCTTTTGAGGCTGTCTTTTTTTCTGTTGTTTCTGTTGGTACTGTCACGTGTATTTTTCCCCTTATATACCTGGCTATCTTTATGTACTGGTCATTGTATTTGAAAAAATTATCTTTTGATTAATTTGAGGTCTGTATGGTGATACCTTTCTCCAAAGAAGATTTTCATTTGCTCCTGCAAGGCACCTATAGGCATTATCAGTGCAGGACCTCCTTAATCTGTAACTTGAAGGTTCCTGAACCATAATGGTGATATGAACTCAGGCTGCAGGTCTGTGAGGGTGCTAATTAAATTCCATTTCAGCCTTACTTTGAGGGTGCAGCCTTTTGGAACTCTAGCTTTAAAAAGGAGAGTTATCAGACTTCCCTAGTTGGGCAGACTCTGGGATTTGACTCTTGGTTCCCTCAGCCTGCCAAAATTACAGCCCAGTTTCTCAGCTTTGTCTTTCAGATTGGCAGATGCCCTCAGGGCAAAAGTGGCTTTGGATGCTGGGTTTACTTTATGTTCTTGTCTTCTGTAGATTTTATTTATTTTTATTTTATTTTTATTTTATTTTGAGACAGGGTCTCACTCTGTCACATAGGCTAGAGTGCAGTGGCATGATCATAGCTCACTGTAACCCTGAATTCCTGAGCTCAAGCAATCCTCCCACCTCAGCCTCCTGAGTAGCTAGGACTATAGGCGTGCACCACTATGCCTGGCTATTTTTTTTTTTTTTAATTTTAAAAATTTTTTGTAGAGGCAGGGTCTTGCTATGTTGCCCAGACTGGTCTCAAACTCCTGGCCTCAAGCTATCCTCCTGCTTCAATGCCTGAAGATTTTCCTTTTTGTATATGTATTCTATTTGGCTTTATGAGTTGATTTCAGCAGGAACTTGCCATTATCAAGAAGAGAGATTAATTTTTTTTTTCAATTAGAGGTATTTTTGCTTTGTTTTTCTTTTTCCTGAATTATCTAGGTCTTTTTTTTTCCCCCCAATAAATTTTGGTTTCTCCTCTCACTGGGTAGACTTTCTTCAAGTACCTGGTGATTTTCATTCTTTTAAGAATAAAGAAATAAGAAGGCTGTGTGTGTGTGTGTGTGTGTATATGTGTATATGTATGTGTGGGTATGTATGTGTGTGTGTGTGTGTGTGTGTGTGTATGTATATGTGTATGTGAATGGGGTGGAGGGTGGTTGTTGACTGGAAGCTTTACTTTAGGGTGAACGGAGGTGGGATCAGATGTTATGCTGGGGGCCCCCAGGGCCAGAATGCAGAAGTCTTTACTGTGAGGAGCTGGCATTTTCAGAAGCTGCTTTAGTTCTCTCCAGATAGTCCATTTGGTTCCTTAGAAGAGAGCCCTGGGATCTTTTTTTTTCCAAGTTAGGTTTAAATGCCTGTCTTTTGGTAGTGTTGCATGTAGGAAGGGTTGTGGGGAGATGAGAGCAACTGTTTCTCGTACAGACCCATGGTTCATTAACCCATTTTTTGTCTTGAGTCTCTTTCTGTCATTCCTGGTGACTGAGTCTGGAGACTCCCTATGGTTCTCCTAGACATATAGACCCCCCTCCTTGGCTGCAGCCTACTCTGTGTTCATTCTAAGCTCATTTTTTCTCTGCTCTATTTATAAACATACTTCAGTCAGATTCCTGTTATTCAGTTAACTGCTAGTGAGCAGCTGTCCTTTGTTGTAGATTTATACCTTTTTAAACCTTTTTTCCTTTTGAATGGAATCTTGGGTCAGTGGGGGTGGGGGAGGGCATAGAGACTTGTGGGCTCAGTCCCCCATCTGGAACTGGAACTTTCTAAAAAGAATGTGTGCTCTTTGCTTAGAGAACTTATTTTATATCACTCACCTTTTATATGGTCTTTACAAATGCTTATTAACAACAACTTCTTAGCCCTTTTTCCACCTCTAATTCTAACTCTCCAAACCAGCATGCTTAATTCCTAACTGCTCACCCTCTGTAATGACGTGTGTTTTCCCAGGGATCTATTGGAAAGATATTCCTCGAAATTAGTATTTTGGTCTTAGAGAACTGCTGCCAATATCAAAGCCCCTTCTGGTTTCACTTTGCCCAGTTTGTTACACTAATCTAGAGGCACCTTGTTTCACTCACTGCTCTTTGTATGTTTAGGTACTTTGGATTGATTGCTGAGCTGGGCAGTTTTGTGAGCCTTCATCTGCATCCTTCAGCTCGTCCCTCTCCATAGGCCTCAGCTTTGAAGAACAAAGTCTTTGCACTTACATACCCTCCTCCTGTTCTACCTTCACCTACGCCGGGATAAGCAGAGATCTCGTCTGTTAGCTTTTCTCTACAAGGTCTTCCACTACTTGTGTCTGTCTTCCATGTCAGGCCTGGATGCAGCTGCTGCTGCTTGGAGCAGAGATGAAGAAAGTGTTCTGCATAAATGGCTTACTGAATAACGAGGACCAGAATAAAGGTCTTTGGTCAACTTCAGTCTAGTGTGTTTTATAATCTTGCCTTTGCTATTGCCTCCATGACTGGAGAGCCACCAAGCCCAGTCACAGGCGTTCCTGATCTTCTCTGCCAGCCATTCTAAACTGCTGTCCTTTCATTAATTTTGTTCTTCATTTTTCCACCACATCACCAGAATGTGGTTCCAGAATTCAGAGAATGCCACTTGTGCTCAGGAGTTCAAATAAATATGGTCCTATATTGAAAACCAGTTAAAATTTTTTTAACAGTTTTATTTATTGAGATAATTCACATACCATACAGTAGACCAATTTAAAGTGTGCAATTCAGTGGTATTTCCTATGTTCACAGATATGTGCAACAATCACTACAGTCAATTTTAGAACATTTTCATATGAATGGAATCATGTGTTTTTTTTCACTTAATGTTTGGCTTTCTTCATTTAATGTTTTTAAGGTTTATCCATGCTATGGCATGTGTCAGTACCTCATTGTTAAAAAATTGTGGCAAATTATATGTAATACAAAATTTACTCTTTTAACTGTTTTTATTAATAAGTGTATAATTCAGTGGCATTAAGTACATTCACGTTGTTGTGCAACCATCATCATCATCATCTATCTCGAGAACTTTTTTAGTCTTCCCAAACTGAAATTTTGTACCCACTAAACACTACCTTCCCATTCCCCTACCCTGCAGACCCTGGCTAAATTTTGGTTTTGAGGAAAGATGTGGGTGACATATCAGAAAGGAGGCAGATTACTTAGAAAGTAGCCACTAAGGAAAGCAGCGGGAAGCCTCAGATAGTGGTTTTTAAATATTTTGGGGTCATGGATCACTTTGAAGATACAAAGTCCATGTGGTTTGCTCCCTAGAATGATGCACAGATGCTCAGTCCTGTAACATTTTAAAAATACACTTTATTTTAGAATAATACTAGACTTACAGAAAAGTTGCAAAGGTAGTATAGAGTTCTCATCTATCCCTTACCTAGTTCTCCCATTATTAACAACTTTACCAGCTACATGTGTCAAGACCAAGAAACTTATATTTGTATTGACATATGTACTATGACCTAAACTCTAGTCTTTATTTGGATTTCACCAATTTTCCCATTAATATCCCTTTTTTGTTCCAGGATCCAATCCAGGTTACTACGTTATATTTGTCTCCACAGCCTCCTCTGGTCTGTTACAGTTTCTCAGACTTTCCTCGTTTTTCATAACCATGACAGCCTTGAGTAGTACTGGCCAAGTGTTCTGTAGAGTGTTTCTATCCTGGGTTTGTCTGTTTTTCTTGTGATTAGTTAGTCCCATGACTTTGCACATAATTGCAGGTGTTACACAGCCCCCAGAGGCCCTTCCATAGGCCTCCTGTTGCACATGGGAATTTAAAACGGTATGCTGGCTTTTTTTCAAGATAAACTCAAATTTTAGGTTGCAGCTCCTTAGTGGGACATGAAATCAATGTGGTGTGTTGCCACCAGCATTTAAAAATAATATAACACCAGAGTGTTGAATTTAGTAAGGGTATTTTAATTTTTGTTTGATTTTTATGTGTGTGTGTGTATGTGTAAGGTCATTGTGTAAAATGTATGTGGTAGGTAGATGTTTGGCCCCCCATGACCTTCTTCCCCCTGGTGTTATGCCCTTGAATATGTTACATTATGTAGCAAAAGAGATGTTGCAGGTAAAAAGTTACTAATCAGTTGACCCTAAAGTAGATTATGCTGGATTGTCTCATGAGCCCTTTAAAACAGCTTTCTCCCAGCTGAAGGTAGAAGAGGCTCTCAGAAAGGCCAAGACCTATTGTTGCTGGCTTTGAAGATGGAGGGGGCCGTAAGCCAAGAAATGTGGGCAGCCTTCAGAAGCTGAGAGTGATGATGGCTAGCAAGGAAATAGCCTCAGTCCTACACATGCATGGAATAGAATTCTGCTAGTAACTTGTCCTTGGAATTGGATTTGCAAGCCTCCACATAAGAGCTCAGGCTGGCTGACACCTTCACTTTGGTCTTGTGAGACCCTGAGCAAAGACTCTAGCCACACATGCCAGACTTCTGACTTACAGAACTGTAAGATAAAAAAGTGATATTTAAGCTGGTAAATTTGTGGTAATTTATTGTGGTAGCAATAGAAAATAATATGATGTATTTCTTACTGAGGATCAAGGTGAAAACAAAAAAAAATACTGGAAAATACAGCTGTGGTAGAAATGGTCCTGCACAGTTCTCATCCTGCTGCTCTCTTACCTCACATCACACCCTTCCTGAGCTTTCTTTTATCAGTTGAGTGGGTTATTCTAAAGTTTCTTCCACATGACAGATTTTTCTTTTATGAACTGCTTTAGTTTTTTACAGCAAAATTCACCTTAGTGTTCAACTCTATGAGTTTTGATAGATAAATAAAATCATCACCACAATCAAGGTGTAGAACAGTTATATCACCACAGAAATCCCCTCCTACCAACCCTATTTCTGGCAACCACTAACCTATTTATTGTCCCTGTAGTTCTGCCGTCTCCAGAATGTCATTTAAGTTGAATCATACAGTATGTGGCCTTTTGAGTCTGGCTTCTTTAGCAGATTCATCCATTTTGCGTGTATCAGTGGTTCCTTTTGATTGCTGAATAGTGTTTCATTGTGCGGGATGTATGTACCACAGTCTATCAGTTCCCCAATTGAAGGACATTTGAGTTGTTTCCAGGTTTTGGTGATTATGAATAAAGCCACTGTAACATTTGCGTACAGGTTTTTGTGTGAACACAAGTTTTTGTTACTCTTGGGTAAATGTATAGGATGAGATCGCTGGATCTTATCGTAAATGTATGTTTGATTTTTTTTTAATGCCAACTGTTTCCAAAGCACTTATACCAGCAATGTTTGAGAATTTCAGTTGTTTTGCATCCCTGTCAGGACTTGGTAATAACTTAGAAAATTAAAAATTTTAGCCATTCTAATAGGTGTGTAGTGGTGTCTCATTATGGTTTTAATTTGCATTTATGAGATATGTGTTATGAAAATATTTTCTCCCAGTCCCACAAGACATTAAGTTTGTTTTTCATCCTGTAATTCTTAGCTGCTCTCTGCACAGTTGGCGAGACTGTTACAGGCCTCCGAGCGGAGGTTTTTCCAAGTTCTTGGTGTTCGTCAGGAAAAGAATTTCAGGATGCACCGTGTAAGTCAAGCAAGCGACAGCTTTTTGTTGAAAGTGAAAGTATACTGTCAGGGAGGAGAGCAGGCAGGCTCGAAAAAGAGCAGCTACCCAGAGAGGAAGTGGTTTTAGAGCTCTTGTAGTCTTACTGATTGAGGGGAGGAATATTCAAAGCAAAGGGTTGGCTTTTGCTAAAAATTTGGGTAGTAATTCCTAGAATTAGGTTCCCTCCCAATTTCATACTTTGTATAGTTGTTTCAGAACTGTCATGGCAATTTCAAGGGTGGAGAAATTTTAAAACTGCAATGTAAATGATATTGTAATTAGCCAAAGTTCATGTAAGGTGACAGAGATAGCTGACAAGCCAGTTGAAGCTGGTTCTTGCCTGCAGTTATCAGCCCCTTTTGTTTAAGGTTCTTTACTTTAACACCTGCACCCAATCTTCCAGCCCCTGAATCGGTCTCAGCCCTGTCTCCTAATCTAACAAGATGACTTAAATAAGGCACCTGTGCCTTCCAGGGGACTCCTTGTTTTTTCACGTTTTGGTAAAGGCCTGTAGAGGAGTATAGGGCATCCTTGTGGTCAGCATCTCTTGTGCCCCTTCTCCTGTCTCAGTGTCAATCAGTCATGGGCTGATGGTCGGAAAGGGACCCTGCATTCCCAGCATGTCTGGCTGGGAGCACTAGAGTGGAATTTCCTGGTAGTGTAGATCATGTGTAGGGAGAAAAGCAAGCTACCGAGACCTGATGTTAGCAGTATGAAGGCCTAATACCTAAAAAGACTCAGAGCAAATTATTCCAAAAATTAGAAAAATTTAAAATTTGGCCCTGTTTCTTTATATCTGAACCAGGGGTCTGACATTCAAGGTGAAATATCTCTGAACATCTTGGCATTTAAAGCATTTTTCTTTATTTTTCCTAATTGTTTCAGAATCTTCTCTACATCATCTTGGATTTTTTTATACTCTTTATGTTTCTTCCTCCATCCTTTTCCATAGGAACCTAGTTTCCCCAATCAGATGTATACAATTTAGGTAACTTGGGATCTTCAAGAAATAACATATGGTACACTGTGGGTGTGCATATTTGGATCAGGATGTTGGAGTGAATGTGTCTCACAGAGTCACCCTAGTGACCCTAATGCCTAGTGTTTTTTTTGTTTTGTTTTTTGTTTGTTTTTTAGAGATAGGGTATTAGTCTGTCACCCAGGCTACAGTACAGTGGTGTGATCATAGCTCACTGTAGCCTCAAACTCCTGGGCTCAATCGATCCTCCTGCCTCAGCCTCTGGAGTAGCTGGGACTACAGGCGTGAGCTACTGAACCTGGCTCTAATGCCTAGTTTAATAAATGAACAATTCCTCCCCCCCCATCAAGTTCATACAAATTAGCAAATTATTCTACCTCAGCAATCAAAGAGTAGGGCACATTGCAGTGCCACAAACTTCAAAAGTGGTGAATAAAGAATGACATAGAAGTTTATGGAATTGAGAGTAAGTGCATCATATAGAAAGGTTCCCAACCCTATCTTCCAGAATTCATAACTGTTAGTCACCAAAATCTTCCTAGAATTGGATTCCGTCCCATTTTCATACTTTACATGGTTAAGTATTATATGATATTATTATTATATTACAGCAAATAAAAGATGTGGAAAGACTGCCCAAACATGAGTAGAGAGAAAAGAAATAGCATAACTATATAACAAACAACAGCAAAACAAAAAACAGAAACAGTGTCCAAAAGATGAGGAGCCTGGTCTAGAAGAAAACATAGCCCATGGAACAGAAGAAAATTCCTCATGAGTGTTTAGGATTACAGAATAATAATAGCATGAATTCAAAGACACAAGAGTTGAAAAGCTAAGTAATACATTAAAGAAATGAAGGGGAGGTTGTAGACCTCACTTTTCATGGCCAGAAATCAATTTATAGTATCTAAAATGGAAACATGAAATTTTAACAAATTACTCATTTCTTAAATTTTTTATAGTCTCTTAACCTCCCAGGAATGTGTTCAGAAGCCATTTTTCTTATGCTGAATAAACATTTGAAGTTCAGCATAAGTTCATTTTCACTTGAGTTTTTTCCTTCTGTTAAATTTTAGTAAAAGCAACTTTAGTATTTTGTAATTAAAATAGCAGGTGTAGTATTTCTATTTCTCTATCTACTCATTCTATCCATCTTTCTCTCATGAAAGTATGCATAGGGTGATTTTTACTTAATAGTTGTTATTTCTAGGTGGTAGAAAAAAATTTTTTAAGCTTTCGTCTGTGTTCTTTTCTGCATCGCTTATTGTACAATGTATTGTATTGTACATTGTTGTGATATGTGAAGGGACCAGAACTAGGAGGAGACTGGGAAAGTTTTGTGATACTGGGTTGGGACTAACCAGTATATCTCTGAGCTGGCCTTGAGATTGCTTGTCCCAATATTGCATGTTGGTTTCCCGAGAGTGATAAAATCTCCCAATTTTATGGAAGCCATATTACATTTTATCTTCTCTGGGACCTGATAGGTGGCGGCTACTCTGTGAACAAGGATCCCTGTACCAGTACAGGAGCTAGAGCCCCAGAGGCAGCAAAGATCTCATGTGTAGTGTGCTACAATGTTCTAGGGAGTCTCATTATGCATTATTATTCCCGATTCACGGAAGAGAAAGTAGGCTGAAAGATATAAAAATAGTGAACTTGACTTCTTACAGGTACTAAGTGGTCAAGCCTAGTTAGAACTGTGATGTCACGATTCCACCAGCCTCACTCTCCAGGAATGACCTGCATTCAGCCACAGGATCTTCTCTTCTAGGTTGTCTACACAGATGCATTGTGCCCATATAGGTTGGGGAAAGTTGACTTTTTGTCTTTGAGCCCCTTGTCTCATATCTGGTATATTGAAGAAGGCAGCATGCGGGGGCAGAAAGGGCATAGAATTGGAGTCAATAGACCTGAGTTAACTCTCTCACTCTGTTCTTTCCTAGCTGCTTAGCACTGGGCAGGACATTCAGTCTTCCTAGGCCACACTTTGTCTAATGAGAAGACATATAATGTAGGGAATTACTTGGAACACCATTGTGTTTAGCCTGCAGCACTTGTGTGCAAATTCATTTAATTTATATGGTGCAAGTGTATTACAACTTATTAAATGAAAATGAGCTTAACCAAGGACAGCAGAGGTAAGGGTTGAATCAACAATGTTCGGCTTATATCTTGCTACACTCAATCCTAATCCCGGCCTGGTTTAGACAGGGCGCACGCTGTGGCCACCAGCCCTCACCTTCACTGGTGGGTCTGCAGCCACTGCCATCTACTTCTATATTCTCCATCTGAGCCTCATCATCCCTCAGAAGGCAGGTTTCCTAAAAGCGAAATCTAGCTGTGCCCCCAGATCTCCATTTCTCTAGGGAGAGTTACAAGCCTACAGAATGAGTTAGTGGCCAATAATTAATCATGCTGATGAGCTATTCTCTTAGGAGAGTATATGTGTGTGTGTAAATACCTTTGTGTGTCTTGTCCAAGGATGTGAAGTGCATGTTTTTATGTATTAAAGGCAATATATAAAATATTACTACAGAAAATAATCCATATTCAATAAATGGTGCTGGGAAAATTGGATAGCCACATGTAGAAGGCTGAAACAGGATCCACACCTCTCTCCACCCACAAAAATTAACTCACGATGGATAACACACTTAAACCTAAGGCATGAAACTATAAGAATTCTAGAAGGAAATGTTGGAAAAACTCTTGTAGACATCAGCCTAGGCAAAGAATTTATGAAGAAGACCCCCAAAGCAATCACAGCAACAACAAAAGTAAATAAATGGGACCTGATCAAATTAAAAAGGTTTTGCACAATCACGAGAGCAAACAGACAACCTACAGAATGGGAGAAAATATTTGCATGCTATACATCCAATAAAGGACTGATAACTAGTATCTATAAATAACTCAAGCAAATCAGCAAGAAAAAATCAAACAACTCCATTAGAAAGTGGGCAAAAGACATGAACAGAAACTTTTCAAAAGAAGATAGACTAATGGCCAAAAAACATGAAAAAATGCTCAACATCTTTAATCATCAGGGAAATGCAAATCAAAACCACAATGAGATATCACTTAACTCCAGTGAGAAGGGCTTTTATCAAAAGGTCCCAAAACAACAAATGTTGGTGTGGATGCGGAGAGATAGGAACACTCACACACTGTTGGTGGGACTGCAAACTAGTACAATCTCTATGGAAAGAGTAATATGGAGATACTTCAAAGAACTAAAAGTAGACCTACCATTTGATCCAGAAATCCCACTACTGGGTATTTACCCAAAGGAAAAAAAGACATTCTATAAAAAAGATATTTATACTCGAATGTTTATAGCAGCACAATTCACAATTGCAAAGATGTGGAAACAACACAAATACCCATGAATACATGAGTGGATTAATAAAATGTAGTATATGTATACCATGGAGTACTACTCAGCCATAAAAAAAATGGTGAACTAATACCTCTTGTACTAACCTGGATGGAACTGGAGACCATTCTTCTAAGTGAAGTATCACAAGAATGGAAAAACAAACACCACATGTACTCACCATTAAATTGGAATTAATTGATCAACACTTATGTGCACATATGGAAATAACATTCATTGGAAATGAAGCAGGCGGGAGAGGGGAGGAAGGGATGGGGAAATTCACACCTAACGTGTATAATGCACACTGTCTGGGTGATGGGCACACTTATAACTTTGACTCAAATGGTACAAAAGCAATTTATGTAACCAAAACATTTGTACCCCCATACTATTCTGAAATTTAAAAAAAATGTTACTACAATAAAACTAAAAAGTCACCTGTCCTTTGACCCAGAGGTTCTCCTGGGCATCTACTCAAGGATCATGAAAACGTATGTCCACTAAAAGAATTATACATGGATATTTATAGCAGCTTTATTTATAATAGCTTCAAACTGGAAATAGCCTCGGTGTCCATAAAAGTGAATGGATAAACATACTAGTATATTCACATGATAGAATGCTATTCAGCAATAAGAAGGAATGAGCTACTTATATATTCAACAACATGGATGAACTTAAACATATTTATTATGCTGAGTGAAAGAGGCCTCACACAAAAGAATCACATGGTATAATTCCATTTATATGAAGTTCTAGAAAAGGCGATGAGAACAATGGTTGTCTCTGGGGATGGACGTGAGGCATGACAGGGAAGGGGCCTGAGGGAATTTTCTCTGTTCTATACCTTGACGGGGTATCGGTTGGGTCACATGGATACTTGTGCTTGTCAAAACTCAGCAAATGACATACTTTAGATTATTGCCGTTCACTGTCTAAATTTTACCTTTAAAAAAAGCCCATAAGCAAATTTTGTATTCTAATTAATGATTTGCATGTTGAAGTGCTAAGGGACAAAGTGTACTGATATTTATTATAACTTACTTTGAAATGCATCAAAAATAAGATGGATTGGTGGATGGAGAGATATGTGATAAAACAAATAGAGCAAAATGTTAACAATTATAGAATGTAGGTGGTGAGTTGACTTTTCTTTTTCAAAGGTCTATGGTGGTGGGTCCAGAAATTGACAGTTTTAAGAAATGCCACAAATGAATCTGATACATGGCCAAGTTTTGGAACTAGTGTTTAAATCAGTAATTTCCAAACTGAATTTCCATCAAGAGATATATACTCAGGGCTATTCACTCGTGTGACACTCCAAAGGATGTACCCTCGGTTATGTGCAATTCTCCCTGAGCCAGCTCCAACTGTACCATAAGCTCCCATTTGAGAGAGTACATTAGGGTAGACACAGGTTTTATTCTAGGAGATCTTTAAAGCCATCCTAATAAGTTTATTTTAAAGTCAATTATAACTATTATTAGTAACAAATCATTTGTAATCCATCTATCAACTCATCTGCGTTGTAACTGAGAGCAGCTGGTCCATTCCAGGGGTCGAGGGCACCAGCCTCAGCCACCTCTTTTGGAGGCAGCAAGAGCCTTTAGGGTGGGGATTCTGCAGGTCTGGGAGATGGCTGCCCTTGTTTTGGGGTTGGGGAGGGTAGTTGACCTTAATTCCCTCTGGTTGGGATATAACTTTTCTTTCCCATACTCGCTGCTTTGAGGGCCTTTTCATTACTGCCTTCTATCCTGCCTTCCATTAACCCAGTCATTAAAATACTCATTAGAGTACACTCTATTATAGAAATTTATGCCTGAGTGACTCTCTTGTCTGATTCTCAATTTTTGCAGGACCAGGATGGATTTTATTCATCTCAGTGTCTGGGCTGCATATGAAAGGTGCACAATAAGTTTGATGGACTGGACCTTTGGTTCCCCTCTATTTCTTCCCACTCTGCCATTTTCGCTCAACCTTTCATGGGATTGTATCAGTCTTTGTTTTTCCAGCATTTTATAATAAAAATTTTCAAAAAGAAAACCTGACTCACCATCTAGATCCTATGATTTAGATTTAGATTTACATTTTCCTATAGACCAGAAGTCTGCACAGACTAGTGCTGGGGTAAAAATTACCTGGGGAATTTGTAAAAAAAAAAAAAAAAAATTTGAGCTCCACAATTTCCCTCAGGGTAGGGATGGTAGAGCTCAAATTTTTTTTTTTTTTTTTTTTTTTTTACAAATTCCCCCCCTCCCATGTAAACTATGGGTGTAGAATGTCTGGAATAGAGAAGTGGTAAAGGGGGAACAAAAACCCTACCCTTTTTAAGGCGTAAGGGGAGAAAACCAGATTTCTTGGATCACCTGGTGAGGGTCCTGGATCAAGGAAGGGACTGGACATAGAAAGATGCAAAGAAAGATTCAAACCAAGGGAGGGTCCTTGTTAGACGGTCTGCAAAGCTGTTTTTCCCCCCATATATTCAATGCACTTGTGTTTCCCAGCTTATAAACACTCCTTGTCTGTATAGTCCTCACGATACATAGTGCCTGGCTCATGAGTCCTTAATACATGTTTGTTGAACTGACTCATCATGAATAAAGTAGCCATTGTCATGATAAGAAGTGGTCCTAGAATGCTGGCATGCAGCCTAAGATTTAGAGGCTCCTACCTTTCTGGGGCCATAACCAGAAGGGGGAGGCTGGCTCCCCAAAGCCCTTGGTGAAGGCTGCCACACTTAGACCACCACTTGGTAGAGGTGCTCTCTTCTGCCAAATCAAGGTCAGGCTGTGGCAATTCTAGGAATTTCCTCTGAGTCTTCTGAGAAATGGCAATTACACTTTTCTATGAATTCTGGCCTGGAAGCCTCCTAGACTCTCTCTTCAAGCAGTGTATGGAGTATAATACACAGAGTTCTCAAGTATCTTTCACTGCAGGCTATCTGAACCTTAGAAATGTGTTGTCCCAAACTTCTTGCAGTGCAAAGGCAACATGTGTGATATTTGTCAAGAATGCCATGATCAAGAGCCTTCTGCTCCTAATAATGTGCTCTAGTATATAAGCTATGATGGGCTCTTCCCCAGACTTTGGAACAAGAAGTAGGAAGATTGCCCCTTGAGAGTGGAACCTTAAAGTCAAGGACTTCAGAGGCTGCATTGCTCTCAGACTCAACTTGACCTGATCAAGGACTTCAGAGGCTGCATTGCTCTCAGACTCAACTTGACCTGATCAAATATATCTAAAAGAAGGTGTCAGTCAGTAGGGGACACTGGCTAGTGGTGAAAGTGAGGAAGGAGTCCCAGAGGCAAATGTTAGTAGGGGCCATCCCTGTACTAGGTGAGGTGGTTAGAGCCTTAGCTAGTACCCTCTGAGTACAGTACTACAGTCCCTTGTCAGACTGCCCCATTCAGGTACTGTTCAATGTTGTAATCATATATCCAACTTCCTTTGTTCTGTGCCCACCTTCCCCAAGCAATGGTTTGATGCTGACCTGGCTTCCCATGTAGCTCTGCCTACAGGGAGCGAAGGTGCTTATCATGGGGAGTTGGATCACTTCCATTCACTGTGACAGTGATTTCTCTTTGTGAATGAATAGGGCCATTTCTGGGTGTGATTTGTCTATCTATGTTGCTTCACTATGGGGAGATGAGAGGCTGTGGTGGCCATATGGCCTTGGTGTATTTCAGTCCTTGTGAGAGTTGTTCCACTTGTAGATTTCCAACTTGTTAAGCCAGGGACAAGCAAAGGACGCAGGCAAGGAATATGTTCTTGGAAAATTGTGTACTGCCAGAAAACACCTACCTACCTTCCTTCCTTCCTTCCTTCCTTCCTTCCTATTTATTTATTTATATCTTTGGATAGTGAGTTTTTTTGTTTTGTTTTTTATTTCAAAGTATTAAGGGGTACAAAAGTTTTTGTTACATGGATACACTCTATAATGCTGAAGTCAGGGCCTTCAGCGTGCCCATCACACTGGATAGTGTTCATTATACCCAACGGGTAAGTTTTTATCTCTCACTCCCTCCCACTCTCCCTTCTTCTTAGTTTCCAATGTCCTTTATGTCTTTTTGTGCCCATGTGCACTCATTGTTTAGCTTCCACGTGTTAGTGAGAGTGTGGTGTTTGATACATATACTACATTTTCTTTATCCACTCATGTACTGATGGGCACTTAGGTTGATTCCATATCTTTGCAATTGTGAATTGTGCTGTGATAAATGTTTGACTGTAAGTGTCTTTTTGATAAAATGATTTCTTCTCCTTTGGGTAAATACCCAGTCGTGGGATTGCTGGATTGAATGGTAGGTCTACTTTTAGCTCTCTGAGGAATCTCCATTTTATTTTTAATAGAGTTTGTACTAATTTCCAGTCCCACCAGCAGTGTATAAGTGTTCCTTCCTCTCTTCATCCACACTAGCCACGTTGTTTTTTGACTTTTTAATAATGGCCATTCTGATAGGGGTAAAGCGATAGCTCATTGTGGTTTTAATTTGCATTTCCCTGATGATTAGTGACATTGAACATTTATTCATATGTCTGTTGGCTATTTGTCTATCTTCTTTTGGAAAAATTCTGTTCATGTCTTTTGCCTGCTTTTTGATGGGGTCATTTGTTTTTTTTCCTTGCTGTTTTGTTTGAGTTCTTTGTAGATTCTGGAAATTAGTCCTTTGTCAGATATATAGTTTGTGAATATTTTCTCCCATTCTGCAGGTTGCCTGTTTAATCTGTTAATTATTTCCTTTGCTGTGTAGGAGCTTTTTAATTTAATTAAGTCCCACTTATTTATTTTTATTGGTGCTGCATTTGCCTTTGGGATCTTAGTCATAAATTCTTTGCCTAGGCCTATGTCTGAAGAGTTTTTCCTACATTTTCTTCTATAATTTTTATGTTTTCATGCCTTAAGTCTTTAATCCATCCTGAATTAATTTTTGTATATGGGGAGAGATATGGGTCCCGTTTCATTCCTCTGCATGTTGATATCCAATTTTCCCAGCACCATTTATTGAATAGGGCATCCTTTCCCCAGTGTATGTTTTTGTCAAAGATCAGTTGGTTGTAGGTAGATGGTTTTATTTCTGGGTGCTCTATTCCATTCCATTGGTCTATATCTCTACTTTTATACCAGTACCATGATGTTTTGGTTACTATAGCCTTGTATAATTTGCAGTGTGATGTCGCCAGATTTATTCTTTTTGGTTAAGATTGCTTTGGCTATTCAGGCTCTTTTTTGATTCCAAATGAAGCTTAGGATTATTTTTTCTAGATGTTGGTATTTTGATGGGAATTCCATTGAATCTGTAAATCACTTTGGGCAGAATGGACATTTTAACAATGTTGGTTTTACCAATCCATGAGCATGGGATGTTTTTCCATTTGTTTGTGTCATCTACAGTTTCTTTCATCAGCATTTTTTGGTTCTCCTTGTAGAGCTATTTCATCTCCCTGGTTAAATATATTCCTAAGTATTTTATTTTCTTAATAGCTATTGTAAATAGTATTGAGTCCTTGATTTCACTCTCAGCTTGACTATTATTAGTATATAGAAATTCTACTGATTTATGTACATTGATTTTATAGCCTGAGACTTTGCTGAATTTATTTCTCATTTCCAGGAGTCTTTTGGTGGAGTCTTTAGGGTTTTCTAGATACAGGATCATATCATTGGCAAACAGGGATAGTTTGACCACCTCTTTGCTGATTTGGATGCCATTTATTTCTTTCTCTTGCCTGATTGCTCTGGCTACGACTTCTGGTACTACATGGAATAGAACTGGTGACAGTGGGAACACTTGTCTTGTTCCAGTTCATAGGGGGAATGCTTTCAACTTTTCCCCATTCAGTATGGTGTTGGCTATGGGTATGTTGTATATGGCTTCTATAATTTTGAGGTATGTTCCTTCTATGTATAGTTTGTTGACAGTTTTCATCATGAAAGGGTGCTGGATTTTATCAAATGCTTTTTCTGCATCTATTGAGATGCTCATATGGTCTTTGTTTTTGCTTCTGTTTACGTGGTGAATCACATTTATTGCTTTGCGTATGTCAAACCATCCTTGCATGCCTGGGATGAAACCCACTTGATTGTGGTGAATTATCTTTTTCATGTGCTGCTGAATTCAGTTTGTTAGTATCTTGTTGAGGATTTTTGCATCAATGTTCATAAAGGATATTGGTCTGTAGTTTTGTTGTTGTTGTTGTTGTATTCTTTCTTGGCTTTGGTATCAAGATAATACTGTCTTTGTAGAATGAGTTGGGGAGGATTCCCTCCTTCTCAATGTTATGGAATAATTTCTGTAGAATAGGTGCCAGTTCTTCTTTGTAGGTCTGGTGGAATTCGGCTGTGAATCTTTCTGGTCCAGGGCTTTTTGTTTGTTGGGAGATTTTTTTTTTTACTGCCTCAATCTCACTGATAGTTATTGGTCTGTTCAGGATATTTCTATTTCTTCCTGATTCAGGCTTGGGAGGTTGTGTGTTTCCAGGAATTTATCCATTTCCTGTAGGAGAAAACACACACTTAAAAAAAATTCTCATAGGAAATGATACAGGAGAGAATTGAGCCATTTTGGTCACTCACATTTGGGACACTCTGCAGACTGTATTATGCCCATATTTATAAAATTCTATAAATATTTCAATGTGTCAGAAGAGTTGGTAAAAGAAGAGGGAGGAAGGAGGAGCTGTAGAATCAGGAGACGTTGACCTGCCCATGTTGAGGGTTTGGGGCATTGTGGATCAGGTCTAAAATAATCAAAACACAGATGTCCAGTCTCAACACAGTGGAAACCATAGGGCAAGACAAACAGCACTGCCACTAACTCGCTATTGTGCTGAGTTACCTGGCAATGGCACTCCTAGTTTTCTGTGTTGGAATAAAGGTTAATTTGTTATAACAAATATGCTCCAGGATACCCTTGCTTAAATAAAGTAGAAGTTTATTTCTCCTTCATGTAACAATTCAGCTAGTTTAGAATAGCAGGGCAGCTCTGTTGCATGGGGTCATTCTGGGATCCAGGTTCCTTCCATCTTACTGCTTTGTCATTCCCTGCCATACATCATCCAATGGAACTTTCTGTGATGATGGAAATGTTCTAGATCTGTGGTGTACAATTTGGAGGCACCAGCTGCATGTGGCTATTGAGCAGTTGAAATGTGGTTAGTGTGATTGAAAAACTAAATTTTTCTTGATTTTAATTAATTTAAATTTAAATAGCCACAGGTAGCTCATTGTTGCTGTATTTGACAGAACAACTCTAGATCAAAGTTGGGTGGTCTCCAAGTCCAGTTCTAGTTCACAGGAAGGGGAAAGAGACTGTTAGTATGACAAGGGGCTTGTTCTTAAGTTGAAGATGATCCGGAAGTTGTACACATTGTTTTGATTCAAACTCCTTTGATCCATACTTAGTCAACTGGCTGTACCTACTTTAAGGACAGCCAGGAAATACAGTCTCTGGCTAGGAGGCTGTGTGCCCAGGCACAACTCTATTATTATGGTCAAGCAATAGAGAGATTTTAGTGCGTGGTCCCTAACCATTTTGGCACCAGGGACCGGTTTCATGGAAAACAATTTTTCCAACGATCAAGGTGGGGGATGGTTTCAGGATGATTCAAGCACATTACATTTATTGTGCAGTCAAACCTCTCTGCTAATGATAATCTGTATTTGCAGCTGCTCTCCAGCACTAGCATCACTGCCTCAGCTTCACCTCAGATCATCAGGCATTAGAGTCTCATAAGGAAGGTGCAACCTAGATCCCTTACATGCATAGTTTACAGCAGGGTTCTTGCTCCTATGAGAATCTAATGTCACAGCTCATCTGACAGGAGGCGGAGCTTATGCAGTGATGCGAGCTATGGGGAGTGGCTGTAAATACAGATGAAGCTTCACTCCCTCCCCCGCTGCTCACCTCCTGCTGTGTGGCCTGGTTCCTAATAGGCCACGGACTGGTACTGGTCTGCAGCCTGGGGGTTGGGGACCGCAGTTTTAGCGGATACCTAAAAGTCTCAGTCACAGTGTCTCATCTTTGTAACTCTTCACTGTGTGTCTGTGGACACACAAATATTTCTAATCCTCTGTTATAATAAGAGTCACAACTTCATAAGGTTATTGTGAGGGTCATAATGAGATAATACTAGTAAAGCCCTCAGCACGGTGCTTGGCACATAGTGTTCAGTCAGTGTTAGACATTACTGTAGCTCTTGTTACCTATAATCTTGGCCTTCAGTATTGCTTACTGAGCATTCCTGACTTTCCTATTCTGAATGTGGGTCACCTATGGTAACAAAAACTCTGAATAAGAAATGAGGGCTATTTCAAACACACATAAGGGAAACGCCAGACGTGAACATCAGACACTGAGCTTGGCTAATGACAGTTCATTTCTGAGAAAAAGGTTCATTTTGATGTGCTGAAAATCCCAGGTTTCTTCACCTGAGACATATTCTCTGAGATTATTAATGTTACCATGAAGGGCCTCTTGGGAGACAGCTGGAGAGCTTTAACCAAAGATAGACAACATGTCTCTTGCACTCCCTGCTCCCTAATAGAGTCCAGTATAGTAAATGGAGAAAGACATGCTTTTAAAAAGATGTCTATGCTGGTCAGCTCATGGTGTTTCTTGATGAGCTGATAATGAGCACATCTGTACCTTATTAGGGAAGATAAATAGAGACTGACTGTGGCCCTGCAGGGCAGCGACAGTTGTAGAAATCATCTGTTCTCAGCTCAGGGATGTGACATGAAGCAGAGATCAACATTTCACTTTTAAAATTACATGAGTAAAGATAATGAATTCACTAAAGACTCTCAATGCATTTTAAAGAAAGGCATCATTTCAGAATAAACAACTGTGAAACTGTATTTCAAAACAATGGGTCACAGTATTTCTTATTTGCCTTACCTGCTAAAAGAAACATTGTGCCTTCCCTGCTTTGAAATAGGTGAATGCTGGATGAAAATTTTAGGCATAAATTTCTTGATTCCCCCCTCTCTCCACTGTTACTACATGGTACATACTAAAATCAAGAGGCTAAATTAGTTTTTCTCCTAACGCCACTCCTGATTGTGAGTGACATGAATCACAGTGATTTCATAAAGCAGTTTGTACAAGGTCTGTAAATCATAAGGTGTGTCCTAGTAGAGAAAAATGTCAGACATAACAGAATTGGGGAGAGAAAATTCCCAAGACAGCTTGCGATTGTGGGAAAACCTCAAGCTAAGAGCTTGAGAGGGGGAAAGAGAGAGAGACACACACACACTGGCCTAAAAGCAGACACTTGGGTACAAGACAAGAGGAATCCGTCAGCTGAGCTAGCACTGGGAGATAGGAAGAGGAGGACAAACAAGCTGGCAGGTGCCAGCAAATCTGTAGTTGTGCTGGTTCTGAGGGTGGTATGCAGTAATGAATACTAATATAGCCTGTGGCCCAGTAGGATTTAGAATGGCTGAATAGACTGCAGAGGATTTGACAAGGGGATTTCACTGCACTAAACTTCTGGAAAGTGCTGGATTTCTCTCCGAGTTTGCTTCTCATAGTTGTATATAGCTAGTGATTTGGGAATGACAGTATAGTCTGCTCTGAGGGAAAGTATCTATTCAAGCTGGCTCTGAGAGCCAGGAGTCAAAAGCTGGGAACAGACGGATGAGGGGTCCTCCTTCAGTTGGGAATTTTGCAGTTGTGAGATGGAGAATAAGAATGCCTTGCTTTATAGCTGATAGAATCTGGAGGAGAAAATGCTGATAACTGATCATTCTAAAGGACAAGTCGGATCAGTCCTTTCTGATTGAAGTCCTTCTGTGACGACCTGTTGGCCTTCATGATAAAGTCCAAACTGCTTAATAAGACTTTACAAAGTATTTGTGATGAGACCTTGCCCACCTTTCTATGCTGATTTCTTCCCTCCCTCCCTGGGCTCCAGCCACTCTTTGGATGTCCCGAGGGAGCCATGGTCTCTGAGCCTGGCAGAGGCTGTTCCCTCTGCCTGGTATACTTTTCTGGCCCCCTGTACTCTCCCATGTGCCTGCCTAACTTCTACTCAGTTTTTAAGTCTGAGGCCAGGAAACTATCCCTGTCCACCCCGTAGAGGCAGGTATATGCCCTTGCTTTGGGCTCCCATATCCCTGTCTCTCCCCGTCACAGGGCTCACCACGCTGTTGAACCACTCACTGCTTGTTTCCAATCTGAGTCTCCCGTTAGACCACCAGCTCCTTCCGGGCAGTGACGGGCTGGTGCCCCGACTCAGGATCTGAGTGAGGTAAGATAAGTAGTAGAAGACTGGTTTTTAAAAAATTGCAGTAAGGTATTTTTTTAGTTTAAAAAAGTAGTATGTGAGTCTAGGATTACTTTAGAAAATTTAAATACCACAGAAGATAGATTAAAAAGTGAAAGTTCTTCTTAGTACACCTCCACAATTAATCTCACCATCACCATAGGTAACTGTTACCAGTTTTCTGTGTTAGCCTTCCAACCTTTTTTTATGCATTTTCATATTCGTATATATAATTTTAAGGCAAAAAAGGAAAAAAAGCAAGCCATATAATGGTATATACGTGACACATACAATTTAGGTTACAAATGTGTCTGTGTGTAGTTAACATTCTAAGTTGCAAGCAACAGAAATGAACAAGGCTGATTTCAAACAGAAAAGGAATTTAATGTAAAGTAGCTCTTTGAACCAGCAGTAAGGCTAAAGAAGCAGATTTGGAAAAAGGGCAAGAAGAACTGGAAGCTGGACAGCCAGCAGCACCGCCAGACTTCCCTACGGAGCAGGTCCCACCAGGACACTGTGGCTGTCCTGCAAGTCCTGAACTCCAGGGGGCACCCTACCACCTCCATCAGCACAGCTTACTGCTGACCTGCAAATGCTGATGCTGCCACTAGTGTCATGATGTAGTCCGTCCTGTCCCCTGCTTGTTTTTGCATCATTAATTCTTGATTCAAAGTACCAGGTGGAGGACTGGCCAGGGCTGGGCAGGAGACTACAGCCAGCTACAAAGGGACTGATAGACGCGTGGAGGGGGGGTGCGTGGAAACAGGTAGCCTCTCCCTCCTGTTGTCTCCTTCCTCCCTCGGTTTTCTTTTTCTGGTATTATTTTGTTTTCTTTTAATGTTTAAATTTTGGATCCATCTGGGATTTATTTTGGCTTGTAGAGTGACATAGGGATCCAACTTTATTTCTTTTCTGGACACTCAGTTTTCTATATATCATTTTAAAAGTAATCCATCTCCACTGCTACCCTCAGTATACAATATTTTGAAATGCCACCCTTTTAATGTATTAAATCCCAAATGTGCTTAGATATATGTATTTATGGATTCTCTATTCTGTTCCATTGATCTGTCTACTCATGTACTAGTACCAAATTGTTTATTTTTTTGGTCAAAATAACCTATATATGTTTTTTGAAGCTTTACATTTTGAAATAATTTCAAATTTGAGTTGCAAGACTAGTACAAAGAATTCTCATCACCTAGATTCACATTTGCTTATTGTATCACTCTCTTTATTACATATACTGTATGAAAAATATAATTTTTATTCATAACCATTTCAGAGTAAGTTGCAGACATGATGCCCCTTTGCTCCTACTTCAGTAACTATTTCCTAAGATCAAGGATATTCACTCACATAACCACAGTACAATGATAAAAATCAGGAAATTTATTGTTCTAACAATGTTATTATCTAATCCAGGGGTCCCCAACCTATGGTGAGTTGTATAATTATTTCATTATATATTACAATGTAATAATAGAAATAAAGTGCACAATAAATGTAATGCACTTGAACCATCCAAAAACCATCCCTGCCCCTCCCCCCCCATAGATAATTTTCTTCCATGAAAATGGTCCCTGGTGTCGAAAAGGTTGGGGACTGATGATCTAACCTATGGAATTTATTCAAATTCTGTCAATTGTCTCAATAATGTCCTTTACAGCAATTTTCATAATAATTCTTTTCTGATCCAGTTGCAATCCAGGATCACTCCTTTTATTTAGTTTTTATGTCTTTTTTGTCTTCTTTAATCTAGATCAGATCTTCAGACTTTTGTTATCCATGATTTTGACATTTTTAAAGAAAACAGACCATTAATTTTTTTTAGACTATAACTTGGGTTTGTACAAAGTTTTTTTTTTTTAAACAGTAAACTACTTATTTACTTCTGTACTGAAAAAGGGTGAGATTTTTATTTTGTTTGTGATTTCCTCTAAGTAAATAATGGTAAAATTTAACAAACTATTAATAGCTATTTCAATTGATTAAACTACAAAATATTCTAATGTACTTCAATTTATGGTAGACACTGTGTATAAGAGAGCTGGAGTCTTCTGCACCCCCACGATGCCATACTTTTTGATACAGAAAGAATGGTTAGAAGCTAGAATCCAACTTTTTTGTTATTTATAGCTGCTGCAAAAGGAGAAATATTTATCCAATTTCAAATGATACAGTTGTAAATTAGCAGTTGGCAGCTTTCCATGTAAAACTTCATCTCAGCACGAGAAACTCGACTATAGTTAAAAGTAGCCAAGGAAAATTCAGGTGTATGATGCCTAAAAGTCTATCATGTGGCTGTCTGAAACCTTGTATTATACCATGATGGTATCTACCCATCCAGTCTTTTGAAGAACTGCCTGTAACAGCCACGGTTGTAGGGGAAGTAACTCCATGATTTTTTAAAAAATGTGATATTAAATATATGTCTTAGCACCTCTGGCATTTTTGTCCAAATCAATTTTGACAAATAAAGTAGGGACTTAACCGTTTTCATCTTCATTTATCCAAATGCAGATTCACCCATCACCTTCGTTTTCCTCTGTAACACACAATGTCTCTGCCTCAACTACAGAAATGTTTCCTTCATTCTGACCTTCACACATGTAGAGGGCTTTCCAAGTCCCCACGGTGAGAAGGGGTTCCTCGTCATCAAACTCATTACCAAAATTCATGGCAGGAACTCCTAACCTCACCCTTCCAACTGGCTCCTCTGTGTACCTGCCACCTGAGCCCTCCCGGTCTTGTGCAAAGTTCTTTGGGGGCTTTGGGTTTTTGTATGTTTCACTCCATGGTTAGGCCTGTTCACTTGGGGGTGGGAGCTGCCTTCAACCTCAGCCAACCAGACTTCAAATTTCTGGACCTCTAGTCATGGTTTTTCTACATTTTTGTCCAAGTTTTGTTAATTTGTGACCCAAACTGCCTGGGTCTGCCATTTGAGGATTCTTTAGGTAGATGTTCTTCATTTTTGTTATGCTATCAATTTGATCCATCTCCATGTGGATTTATTTAACTCACTGACTGTCTTCTGTAGCTTTTTCCTTCTCTGTTGAGGTGCAAGATTGCCGAAATCCTCTGGTGTCGCACCCCACGCTTCAGACTTTTAAAGCAGCTGACATGGGGTTTGGGAATCATGAGCTCATTGAAGCAATCAGTTTCTTTGCTGCTTTGGAGACTTATTCATTTTTATGAACAGCCACAACTTTCCTTTGGATTTGTCACCACAACTGACCCCTGGTTTGCCTTCTCCTTAGACATTTGAAAGACTATTTGCATGCTCTGCATTAGCGAGTGCAATCCTCAGATGCGTCCAGGAGGCTCAAACCCTGACTTGAAAGTTGGTACTTTCACGATGTGCAGGACCGAGAGACCTGATGGGAGCCATCGGAATCCAGTAAA
Source organism: Daubentonia madagascariensis (assembly GCA_023783475.1). NCBI lineage: Eukaryota > Metazoa > Chordata > Mammalia > Primates > Daubentoniidae > Daubentonia > Daubentonia madagascariensis. The sequence goes on from JAKFHU010000633.1 coordinate 1,000,327, forward strand.
AGGCATCTGACTGAGAGAGCAGAAAGGCAGACAGAGCCCAGCAGTTCTGAGAAAATGATGCTGACGTACATGTTTTTAAAGGAGATGTTGAAAAAGGCACACCAGCAAGCTCAAACAATGTCGCCAGCGCAGAGGACAGGACAGAGTACTCATTAATTCTTCAACAAATGTGACCACGAGCTGCACGAATATTACCATCCCATATTCCCAACATCTTTCAGAAAATACAAGAGCTGGAGGAAAGGAGGACGGTGAGAACTGGAGAGTCAGTGAAGACCTCGTAGAGGTTGGTCAACAGGCGATAGCGACCGATGGGGGATGCTGGCCCAGAACAAGGAAGGCAGCAGAATCAGTGATCGGAAAAATGAAAATTGAAATGCAAGTGCGATTTCCTCTCCTGCTTCAGGTCTTGAACGTGGCCTGTCACTCCACAGCGATCCAGAAGTTCAAGTTCTCCAAGAAGGTAACTTCGTGCCGCCCAGCGTGACGGCGCGTTCCGTCCACAGGGAGGGAAGCACAGCTTCACACCATGTGCACCTGCGCGCCGCCTCCGAGGAGCTTTCTGGGCTGGTGCTTCTCCTAGGATTCCCGCGCTGCTTTGCACAGCTGAGTTCGATCTCGGTGCTTTTCTGGACAAATGTGACGAGTGCGTCCAGAATACCGATTCCCCGCTGTGCGTTTTTCTGCGTTGTTGAGCTGGTCCCAGAGCTCAGTGCCCAGCCCCGGGTGCAGGGCAGGGCGGCAGGGGACGCGGGTCCCCACCGGGCCGTGCCCTGGCCTCCCCGGCTCGCCGCTCCGCCCCTTGGTCTCCTCTGCGGCTCCTCCTCCCCACAGTGGCCCGAGGAACACGCGCCACCGCCCGGACGCCCGCGAGCCCCGCCGCGCACACGCGCGTCCCTCCAGGGCGGGGTGCACAGCGTGGGGTGCTGGTGGGACTGGACGAGGAGGACGCAGTGTTCTGAAGCCTTGTACAAGGTTTTAAAAAGTCACACAATGTTGTATTTGGACCAGTCAGGGTCCTGGCAGAAAACAAAGGCACCCAGGCCATTCAAGAGACTTTTTTTTAGTAAAGGGACAATTTTTAGAGGTATGGGCAGGATTAGAGGACACAACAGGGACGGTGAGGTTCCCAGGGGAGAACAGCAGAAGCCCATTCCATTCCTAGGCCTGAAGGGGCAAGGGGAGGGGGCGTTGCCCAAGAACCTGGAGAGAGCTGGAGCCAGGGAATAAGCAGATGCCCCCTCCGTCCTCCACCCTTAGCTCTACAGTGCCTTTCACTCACTGGCTGAATTCAACCAGGGCCCATGGGTAGGGGAGCAGAGAGGTCAGCTTCCGGGGGCTCAGGGCAGACCAGAGAAGGGCCAAGAGTGGATGGGGAAGGGGATAGTGGGAGTGCAGGGCACAATGCTCATAGGTGTCGGAGCAGGGACACACCGCCCACGCGCTTCCCAGCCCTGCTGCTCGGAGACAAGCACCTGCAGCTCTTCTGGTTCTTCTCCATAGTATTCTACGGGGCCCTTCCATATTTCTGAACAGTATACTTACTGTTAAAAGCAGAAGAGGAAGGCAGAAAAGTCAGAGAGATGTGACAGGAAACGTGCGGGAGAGGAGGAGGTGAGAGAGTTGAAGCGTGGGGAAGCCTGGCCTGCTGTTGCTGGCTTTGATGATGGAGGAAGGGAGCCCAAACCAAGGATTGGGGTGGTCTCTAGAAGGGGAGACCAACTCCAAGGAAACAGGACCTCTGTCCTACCACCGTATGGAACTGAATTCCACCAACAACCTGAGTGAGCTTGGAAGCGGATTCATCCCCAGCAGTAACACAGTTAAAGTTAATAGCACTCCCTGAAAGCCAGTCGGCAAGTCAGAGGCAAGGTGTCCAGGCAAGGAAAGCGACTTTTGTTCGGAGAGCCAGCAAACCAAGAAGATGGTGGACTAATGTACCAAAGAACCATCTTAAGTTAGTATGAACTTCAGGCTCCTTTTTATCTTAAGGGAAGGGGAAGTGGGGGTGGGGGTTGCAAGAGGCAACTAAGGAATGCAGGCACCTGGGTGTCAGTGAGGGTCTGAGGAGGTTGTAAAACTTCTTTGTTCTTGGTCAGTTAACTTTGGAAGATGAAGGTCAGGATGTTCCTAAAAATCTTTAACACAGCATTATTACTTGTGTGTACACTTTTCTTATCTCCCTTGGATTTAGTTTTGGAAAAGGCATGGTTGTCACCTTTCTTCTGGCCTACGTGCAGAGCTCAGTAGAAGCTTTTAACCTAAAGGATATTACAGCAGAGAGTCAGAAGCAAAATGGAGCTAGTTATGCTAAGCCTCTCTTCCACTGTTACACCAGTGCCTCCAGAAAGGAATGTATCCTGCTGACATCTTGATTTTGGCCCTGTGACACTGCAAGCAGGGAATCAGCTAAGCCGTGTGCTGCCTGGACTTCTGACCTGCAGAAACTGTGAGGGAATAAACTTGAGTTGTTTTAAGCCACTATGTTTGTGGTACTTTGATGCATCGGCAAGAGAAAGTGAGCACAGCTGTTGTCACAGGCTTCGCTCTCCCCTTTCCAGTGTTGGAGTTCCTATTTTCTAGATCCTTCATCTTCCTCCTGTAGCATATTCACTAGTACAGCTGTTCTCAAACATTTTGATCTCAGGATCCTCCTACACTCTTAAAAATTATTGAGGTTCCAAAGAACTTTTGTTGAGGTGGATATCTCTGTTGATATTTACCATCATAGAGATTAAAGCCGGGAGATCTTTAAAATATTTATTAATTTTAAATTATTTATTATTTAAATTTAATATTATTTATTATTAATTATTATAATTGATTAATTTTTAATCAATTATTATTAAAAATAACAATAATAAACACATTACACATTAACATGAGTAACTTTTTAATGAAAAACAAAGATATTTTTTAAAACAAAAAATTACTGAGAAGAGAGGCATTGTTTTACATGTTTGCAAACCTCCTTAATGTCTGGCTTATTAGAAGACAGCTGGATGCTCAGATCTTTTGCGAAGTACTGTTTTAGTTGAGGTATATGAAGAAAATCTGGTCTCACACAGATAAGTAGTTGAAAAAGTGAAGACTTCATTGCTAAGAGGATCTTGGGGTCCCCAGAGGTCCCCAGACCGCACTTTGAAAACTGCTTCTGTAGTATCTTGCTGCTCAAAGTATGGCCCAGGAACCAGCAGCATCAATGTCATCCGACATCTTTAGAAAGGCAGAATCTCAGACCTTCTGAATCAGAATGTCCAGTTTCATACTGGACATTCTCAGGTGATTCCTGTGCTCATGAAAGTTTGAGAGGCAATTCTTCGGTAGCTTCTAGGAAACATTGTACATTCTGGGAAAATGTGTTCTGGGAGTCCTCACATGTCTGAAAATTTCTTTAGCCTCATGTTGCTTGGTTGTTTGGCTGGGTAGAGGCTAGATGCTAGGTTGAAAATCAGTTTAGTTTTCAAATTTTGTTTCTCTAGAGAATAAATTAACGGTATCCAGTGGGGCAGTAGGGTATGTTATTTACCTTGGAAGGGTTGGGCAAGGGACCAGGGATTGCTAACTGCTCTGTAAATAGACTTCCAACCAGCCTCCCTGTTTTCAGCCCCTTGCCTCTTTCCTGCCTCCCTCAGAACATGGCCTCTCTGCGTCCTGAGGCTTTCCGGGGGTCTGCAGGGGCAAACCCTCCTCATAGCTGTCTTCCTCTACTTCATAAAGTGCCCAGTTTATAGCTTCCTCTGCCTCTCCCATTCTCTTTGGAGTTTTTTTTTTCACTTTTGTTTATTATTTCACTGTCCTTTTAGTGGTGTTTCAATGGTTGTGTCTGCCCAGAAGTCTCCCAAATGGTTTTAATTACCAGAACACTACAAAGTGTTCTCCTCTCTGGTGGGATTAAGAGAGTTTTCCTGGCTCATCTTTCACTTTTATTTTTTCATATGAACTGTATAATCAGCTTGCCTCGTCCTCCCTCCCCCAATCCTTTGGCATTTTTATTGGGATCCTATTAAATTTATAGTTTAATTTAGGGAGAATTGACATCTTTAAATTATTGAGTCTTTCAAGAACAGGGCATGCTTTTTCCATTTATTCAATTATCTTTTTATGTCCCTCAGTAGAATTTAAAACTTTACTTCTTATAGATTTTGCCCATGTCTTAAATTTTATCTCTTTGGTTGTTATTATAAATGAGATCATTTCTTCCAATACACTTTGTAACTGTTTGGTGTTTCACTTACCATTCTATCAATGAGGTCTTTTGATCTTGATGTACATAAATCTCCCTCATATCTTAAAATGTGTTAACTAGATTTTGGTTTAGTTTTAAAAGTAATACGTGATGTTTTAAAAATGATTAAAAAAATAAAAGGGTACACAATGAAAAGTAAATTTTCCTCTCATCTGGGATCCTCCGTTCCCCCCTAGATTTTATCCCTAATCCTTCCAGAACATTTTTTGGCTTGTACATGGTTATATATGTATGCAACAAGATATTGAAATGGTATTCTTTCTCCCTTTTGGGTGAGGCCCAACGGCCTGGAACAACACAGTAGATACCTTGTTCTTCCAGGGGCTCAACTGCCTTTGTAGGCTATGCTGAGAGATTGCAAGTAAGGCTTGGCCATGTTAGCAGCGTTAGCAGCACCCCCACTGGCCAGTAATAGTAGAGGGTGTAGAGGCCAGGAGATTTCTTTGGAGTTTCCTTCTCTCTTCTGTATAAGAGTTCTTCAGATGCAAAGTCAGGGCCTCTACCTCCTGGTATTGAGAGAGGGAAATAGTTTTTTCTCCTTCCTTTAAGGTTACCATAAAAAAAACCCAAAACTAAAACAGAAAAAGAGATATAGCTTAGCATATAAACGAGTATCTTTGAATTACCTTGTATTACAAATCTGTGATGTAAGTAGAGAAAACTGAACATGGTTTAATCATTTTGTACCTTAATTACCAGAAGCTACTGTTACTAAGTGGAGCAGTCTAACACCATACCAAATGGCCTCAAATTGTGCTTTGCAAGTTGATCTACGTCTACTTTTCATAATTTTTGGTCTCCTCTTCTACTATTTTGCTTCTCATTTGCTTTGGATGGGTAAACTGGATTGTTAAGCTTGTTACTATGGGTATAAAATAGGATCAATAAATTATGAATGAGGGATTGAAGACTAGTTCCGTAAGTAGAGTGCATTAATTTTAACACCATTATTTTGGTTGTTTGGAGGCCTCTGTACTTGTATTTTCTGACTTGGTTTTCAGCTATATTCCAGAAAGGTGAGGCTTCCACATCATGTTGTTCTAGGCTGGGGATTTGTGCTATGCGCTCTTGAGGGGAATCGACAAAGATGGGTCATGAGGAAGGGAACAGACTGTGGTAGAATTGGGGGAGCAAAAAAAGCTCAAATGCAGCTTCTGGCTTCATCGATTGTATATATTGTGTCCGGGATGTGATCAGTTGTTATGGCTGAAGGACAGTGTAGCCATCAGATTCAGCAGAGGCACTATGAGCAGATGACCACCCAGACAGATTGGACCCCAGGCACAGTGCTGTGGCTGTCCTGTGCTTCTCGTTTTGGTGCCCTTCTTAGTACCCAGATGACCTATCTCTGTTTCTGGGTTTTTTTTTTTTTTTCCCATGTTCCATCTTTTGTCCTGACCTTGGTTTCTTGCCTGAATCTTCTATTTCTGAATCATATATTTGGTTCCTGGTTCATACCGACACCAGCTTTCATAGTAATGTTGCAAACCAATCACTACTTTTGGCTCTGATGTCTTGGCATTTGCTTGAACCTGGTGGGCTCAAGAGTTTCCTGACCTGGGATAAAATCACATGGGACAGCCAGGGGCACAGAGGTATATATTCCCCAGGATGGTTGAATTGTGAAGATCTAGCCAGAAGAGTCTAACAAATGTGGGGTTTAATGAAAACGTGGGTGATGCTACACTAGCAAACATCCATTTGTGGTCTCAAACCCAGGTTCCCAGTAAGTGGGCAATGGAGCTTTGGTACCATCCTTTCTTATTCTGAGAGAAGCAAACACAAATCTCTGGGAGGAAAGAATCATGTCCTGAGGCAGGTACAGCCATAACCCAGGAGAATTCCGCCCATAAGCTCAAGTTTCAGGGACAGGTCCAGAGGCTGCTAGGGCAGGATCTTCCTTGGGGAGCCTTCTTGTTGAGCCTCTATCCCTATCAGTATTGCAAGTTGGCTTTCTAAGACCTTTAAGGAATGAGTAGGGTTGGGGTGGTAGGGAGCAGGATTGCAGGGATTCTAAAAAAGACTTTTGAATTCAAATTGTATCGTCTACAAAAGGTGAGGATGTCCCTCCGGTGCTTACTAGGTAGGTTTTACCCATTTACCCTCCTCTGAGCAAGTGCTGTCCTATGGGCCTATTGTTGGAAGACCAACAATAAATGTCACTTATTTTTATCCATCCTTTCTTGCTTTTTAGATTCTCTCATTCTTTCTTCTGGGCCAAGTAAAGCGTAGTGGGTCAAAACATGCCCTGGATTGAATGAGCTTCCTTCTTATGGCTTCCCTGTTGTCATGGTTTTTGTCTGCGTCACCTAAAGGAATAGACGGCTTTCCAGCTGGTTTGAGGAAACCATTTCAAAATTACTTGATAGAATAAAAAAATAAATCCAGGCCCTGAAAACCACAAATCTTTGTGCATCCTGTTGGCCATTTCCTTAAATAATGTATAAAGAAGAGTTATGAATCTGATGACAAGAATGTCTATTACAGTGAACACATCCACCAAAGTCAGACAAGTGTTAAGGACCCAGGGACTGAGGGTGATTTTAAATGTCACTCAGGGCTTTAGTCAAGAAATTTGGGAGGGGAGAGTCTTATAGGGATTTTTATACTGAATATCACCAGAAATGCCCTTAAAAGATAACCAGAAAATTTTCTTTCTTCATATTTTACAAGCACAGAGCAAGAATTATTTTAGGTGAGCAGATGCTGAGGGTGCAGAACATAAACAAAGAAAATTCCCCATAACCCATTTATCTTGCTGGACCTAGAAGGGTTGAGTGACAGTTACAAATGAAAGCCCTCATGGTTTTCTATTTCCTGTGGTATTTTAAATGAGGAAATGTGTTTCTGGGAATATTTACACAACAATAATAAAGCAGTCTTGAATGTCAGATGACAAAAACCTGGGTTGATTAAAATATTTAAAAAATGTAAATTGGATTTGAAAGTTCTGTTTAAATATTTTCTGCTCTGTATTGACATTCAAGAGGACAGAAATTGGGGTGTGAGGGAAGAAGGACTCTCAGTGCTCAGGTTAAAGCCCCAAAGGTCCTTCAAGTCCATGGCTGGGTTTTTGCTTTGTGTGCCAGAAATTCATAGAAAGTCTCATAAAAACCACATTCACAGGAGATTTATGCATACGGATACTCCATACCCCACAGGAGGGGGCACCTCGGAGATCACCCCTGCACAGGGTTGTGGGCAAGAAGGATGAGAAGCAGGTGTAGTCTGTTTCCCACTGCTGTGGCCCTTGGTCCACCCCTCCTTGGTCCATCCATGGCTGGAGGTCTGTGGCTGGGCCATCTGAAGAACCTGCCTCTTCTAGTTCATCTCAAATTTTAGTAGCCAGCATTGCCAAAGTTTCCCATCAGAATCTACCCTCTGTACCTCATGCCAAGGATTGCAGATAAAAAATCTGCCTAGGGGAAGATGTTTCTAGATATATATATAGAGAGGAGTAACCCCCATTATGTTTAGGACTGTACAGTTGATCTGATGCTACGCTTGAGGTCCAGCTGAGTGGATGCTTCCTTCTGAGCCTGAGGCCAAGACCCATGGTAGGTCATCTACACTCGCTCATGGCAGGGGCCACCAGGCTTTCCCTCTCTGCCAGCCAAGATGCTGACAAAATGTGGGAGCTTCCTGGTTAGTCAGAGACGTCCAGCAATTCCCAGATGGGTTTCATGAAAATTACTGGTGTCTGCTTCTCACTTTCTACGCTCTCTTCTCTAACCAGCATCCTCAAGAAAGAAAGGGGAGGGATGGGTTCTGCAGTTGCAGAATTCTAGCAGCCAAGGTGGCTGAAAACATTACATAGATCCTCACTAATCCTGGTGTCCCCGACTCCAGTGAGGCTTACAAGGCCAATGCCCACAGCACAGCTTTGGGTGCCATATTATCAAGAGGACCTCAGTTCTGCAATCTCTGTGCTGTCTTGGGAGTTGCTTCTAGTAGAGGTCAATCATCTAGTTTGGGAATGGGAGTTGCTTGTGTCCATCTTTCAGAGTCTACTGTGAAGGTGCCTGAACCATGGCAACTGAGAGAGCCATGCTGGGTCTAGAAGCCCAGCTCAGGCTAGCATGTGGGCCATCATTTTTAGTTTCTTGAGTTCACGCTTTATTATGTGTGTGTCTGTATCTCTGTGTATGTGTATGTGTGTGTGTATATATATATACGTGTGTGTATAAATATATGTGTATGTATACACACAAATATATGATATACTAAATTTAATATATAGCATGTATTACATATATATGTTTTTTTGGATGGTGAGGTCATTTAGGAGAATTTAGACACTTGTGTATGTGTTATCATTTTACCTGGAAGTCAAGGGTATATAATCTTAATTTTTAATTCATTTATTCATTAATTCAAACAATTATTTATTAAATGCCTAAAGGTACATAACACTGTGCTAAGAATGAAGATGGGGTATGGGACACAGAAAGGTAAAAAAAGACGTGTTCCCTGTTTTCAAGAAGCTCAGACTCTTTGGGGGAGATAGGCATGTAATTTATCATATTTTACATCTGACAAAAATTAAGTGTCAGAAGAGAGGTATAAATCAAGTAATGTGGAAGCTCTGATGAGAAAAGGACCAATTCTGTTTGTGAGGATTAGGGCCCACACCCCTGAAGAAGTAATCTTTGAGGTGCCCTTGAGGGATGAGTAGGGTTTCACTTCAGCAGTAATAAACATAATTAGTCTTGGCTGCAATACTCTAACTTATATTTGCATGGCAGTTCCCACTGACTAAGTAGCCTCACACACTTTGTCTTATTATATCTAATTGGAACAATAACTTTGTAAGGCTAAGTAAGGGGATATTATTTTTTTTCCAGATAAAATTGAGACTTAGAGAACTTTAATGACTCACCTAAGGTGACCCAGTTATTTGGTTGATGGGGAGAGGGGGAAGGGGGCAGGGACGGAGATGTGGAGCCAGTATCTTCTATCTCGAGGTACCGTGAGAGCCCTTTATGGGCTCTGGTTTTTAACAGGCTAACCAGAGATGCATTTCAGGAGTTTGCAAATTGTTGATCATTCATAGCTTACTAACTAGCCTCAGTGACCATCGATGGGGTATCCAGACCAGCAGCATCAACATCATCTGGGAACTTGTTAGAAATATAAATACTCAGACCCCATTGCAGACCTGCTGAATCAGAAATGCTGGGAGAGGGGGCCAGCAGTCTGTGTATGAACAAGCCTTCCAGGAGATTCTGATGCAGGCTCAAGTGTGAGAACCACTGGCATAGATGATCTAAATGACACAACTTTGAGGATTCTCTTAAATTAAAATAGATGATATAAAAACATAAGAACTGACTCTAAAAATAAATAAAACACACCTAAGTGATCCTTCCAGTACCAGCATGTAGGGTAAATGGTGTTATTGAAACAACAAGGGGGTTTTGGCCTAGGTCCAGCTGCTAGTTGCACAAAGATCCAATTATTGAGACAATGAGGACTGTCAAGGAAGAAAGGAATTTTTTAATATGAAAGATGTTTTGTCAGGAGAATGGGAGAAGCTGCCACAAATCTATCTCCCCAACTAACAGAGATCATGGGCTTTTTAAGGAGGGGCCACATGTCTTGAGGCAGGTCATGGTGTAACTAACGAGGGGCTACATGCATTGGCAGCAGGTTGTGGGGGATGGTCTGTCTGGGTGTCTGGAAGTCTGGCGAGGATCTTCAGAATCTCGACTCCGTCTTGCAGAAAATCCACCATTTCTGGGAAATAATTCAAAAGGTCAAGTAGTTACTAATAGTTAAGGGAGAGAGTTATAAAAAAATAGAGGGGCCATTGAAATTTGTTCATTGTTACAATTGTGCTTTCCTCTTCCTTGTCGGAGGACTTTTGTCAAGCAGGGCTATGTGGCATAGGGCTGGCATAAACTCGGTGTTAAAACTGCATATACTTCCTTCTCATTGAGAAAACACAGACATATTCAAAGTCACAGAGAACAGGGGACCCAGTGTGCAAAAGTCAAATTCTCCCAGCGCTGAAATACAAGGTTATATGTTGCTTCAGAACACAAAGAGCTGGATTTCTGACAAGGGTTTCCACGAAAGAGGGCTCAACCCTGACAATATACAGTTTCCAGAGAAATTCAGCTGAAAAATGGGAGAGATCCTAGTGTCATTCTTTTGAATAGTTTGTGAGGAAAAACAAGAGGGATGAAGGTATTCTGTTACCATGACAACTTGGAGAGGCCCAGTCTGCTTAGGACATTGTGGAGCTGACAAAGCTTGGCATCCTGGTTCTAGATGAGAAAAATGGGGCTGTTGAGGCCTGGTGATTGGGTAGAAATGAATATTCTTCTATTCCTTTGCAGTTCTGCCACACTGCCTGATTTAAAAAAAAATAGTCTATTAAATTAAACAGCTTGCAGGGTGCCTGTGACTGATGAACATCAATTCATGTGTTTCCTCTACTTGAAAGGCACTCCCCTTTCCTTGTCTAGTTCCTATTCATCCTTTGCTGCATAGCTCCAAACCCACTTCCTCAGGGATGTTGACTGGCCCTCAGTAAACCACAGCATTTAAAGGCTCTACCACTTAATCAGTCCTGCTTTGCAACATTTTTTTATAAACATAAACTATCTCCTTCAGGGGGAAAAAGACTAAAAATTTTCTCTCTTTGTGCCTTCAGGACCTAAATAGAAAAGCTGTCCATAATATTCTCCCCCCCTTCTTTTAAAATAAAAATAGCTAACGATTATTGTTACACCAGTGCTATTTGAAGTGTGGTGGAAGACCAGCAGTATCAGCATCACCTAGGGGCTCATTAAAAATGCAAAATTTCTGGCTCTACCCCAGACCTGCTCAATTAGAAACTCTAGGGAGTGGGGCCCAGGAATCTCTTTATTTTAATTTTTTTTATTTCAAAATATTATGGGGGTACAAACGTTGAGGTTACATATATTGCCTGTGCATGTACTGCACCCATTAGGTGTGAATTTACCATTCCCTCCTCCCCCCTCCCTCCTGCCTGACACCCAATAAATTCTACTTGCATATGTGCACTTAAGTGTTGATCAATTTGTACCAATTTAATAGTGAGTACACGTGGTGCTTGTTTTTCCATTCTTGTGATTCTTCACTTAGAAGAATGGGCTCCAGGATAATACAAGAGGTGTTAGTTCACCATTGTTTTTGTGGCTGAATAGTACTCCATAGTACACATGTACCACATTTTATTAATCCACTCATGTATTGATGGGCACTTGGGTTGTTTCCACATCTTTGCAATTGTGAATTGTGCTGCTATAAACATTAGAGAGCAGATGTCTTTATTATAGGATGACTTTTTTTCTTTTGGGTAGATACCCAGTAGTGGGATTGCTAGATCAAAACATAGTTCTACTTTTAGTTCTTTGAGGTATTGTCATACTACTTTCCATAGAGGTTGCACTAGTTTGCAGTCCCACCAGCAGTGTATGGGTGTTCCTATCTCTCCACATCCACACCAACATTTGTTGTTTTGGGACTTTTTGATAAAAGCCATTCTTGCTGGAGTTAAATGATATCTCATTGTGGTTTTGATTTGCATTTCCCTGATGATTAGAGATGTTGAGCATTTTTTCATGTGTTTCTTGGCCATTATTCTATCTTCTTTTGAAAAGTTTCTGTTCATGTCCTTTGCCCATTTTTTAATGGGGTTGTTTGATTTTTTTTTACTGATTTTCCCGAATTCTATATAGATTCTAGTTATCAGCCCTTTATCAGATGTATGGCTTGCAAATATTTTCTCCCATTCTGTAGGTTGTCTGTTTGATCTAGTGATAGTTTCCTTGGCTGTGGAGAAGCTTTTTAATTTGATCAGGTCCCATGTATTTATTTTGGTTGCCGCTGTGATTGCTTTGGGGGTCTTCTTCATAAATTCTTTGCCTAGGCTGATGTCTGTAAGAGTTTTTCCAACATTTTCTTCTAGAATTCTTATGGTTTCATGCCTTAGGTTTAAATCTGTTATCCATTGTGAGTTGATTTTTGTGAGAGGTGAGAGGTGTGGATCCTGTTTCAGTCTTCTACATGTGGCTATCCAATTTTTCCCAGCACCATTTATTGAATAGGGATTCTTTTCCCCCGTGTATGTTCTTGCCTGCTTAGTCAAAAATCAGATGGCTGTATGAGGATGGTTTTATGTCTGGGTTCTCAGTTCTGTTCCATTGGTCTATGTCTCTGTTCTTGTGCCAGTACCATGCTGTTTTGGTTACTATAGCCTTGTAGTATAGTTTGAAGTCTGGTAAATTGATGCCTCCCAATTTGTTCTTTTTGCTTAAGGTTACTTTGGTTAGACGGGGTCTTCTCTGGTTCCATATGAAAAGTAGAATTATTTTTTCTAGATCTGTGAAGAATGAGGTTGGTATTTTAATAGGGATTGCATTGAATCTCTTTTTAGCAAGTCCTTCAGGGGATTCTGATATACATCAAGTTTGAGAATCACTGCCCTAGACTCATCTAAGTGCTTAACATTTTTTTCTCATTTAATTTTCACAACCACTCTTAACCTCGGAACTATCATTTTCCCTCATACAGATGGTGGAACTGTTAGGGTGTGAGTTTGTACTTGGGCTGAAAAGATTTCTCACACAAAGATTAGGATATAAAGATGTAAAAAGTTTATTTTGCTTTCTTAGAAAGGAAGAGAGTGGGGAGAGAAAGAGAGAGAGAGAGAGTGAGAAAAGGAGGGAGTGGCCATGGCTCATGAAAGAAGAAATGGAAGTGCCGGGTGGGCAGCTGAGGAAAATCGGCTCAGTGTTTTTAAAGAGTAAAAATGTTTTTTTTTTCTCCCCTGGCTGCAGACTGATAACAGAAGCAGCTGTGGAGCAGCTATGTTTGTTTTCCATTTTTTTTTTCTTTTCTCTGTGAGGCTGGCTTTATCACAGTCCTTGGAATCTGGTTCCGGTGCGAGCTGGAGTGGGGAGCTTGCACCCATGCTGTCCGCTTAGGGCTTTTCAAGGCTGTGAAAATGAAACTCTCAAATAAAACAATTTTAATCTTAAAGACAATGAGTTGAGTCCCAGGTGGTTGATCAAACCAAAGGGCAGTTGTGTTATGAGTTTTTTCTTCAAAGGGGCAATTATGTGTTGTGAGTTTATTCCTCTTACTTTCTGTTAGATAGTTTGTTTTTCTCTGTTAGCTGCTTCATTAACAAGGCTGTCCTTTCAGGAACTGAGGCCCAGAGAGTCTGAGTAAATTGCTCCAGGTCCTTGTGGTGTATTATTTCCAAAGATGTTGGCAACAATCCCTCCTACTTTTTCAATGTGACTTTGTTACTTCTCCTAGCAAAAGGTGGAGTCTATTTCCCTCCTGCTTGAACTAGACTGGTCTGTGATTTGCTTTGACCCATAGAATTCAAGGAAAGTGAGATGGTGCAACTTCCGAGGTTAGGCCTTAAGAGACCTTGTAGATTCTGTTTTTACTCTCTTAGTACCCTCTCTTTCCGTGTAAAGTCTAAGCTATCCTGTTAGAGACAAGCCATATGGTAATAGGGACCCTGGAGAAGGAGCAACTGGAGCAAGTGGAGAAGAACCAATGTGTGCCAGCTGACAGCCTGCACCAAGGCCTACTTGTGTAATGAGGCCATCTTGAACTTCCAGCCTTGTCAACAGCTGACTGCAGCCACCTGAGCCTTGCTAACACCACGTGGAGCATAGACTTGCTGAACCCTGCCCAAATTCCCAACCCACAAAATTCTGTGCAATAAAATGGTGTTGTTTTAAGCAACCTAGTGTTGGGATAGTTTGTTATACAGCAATAGAGAACTGAAACAGTCATATATTTGTTAATGATAGATCCTGGAGTCCAACCTAGGCAGCTTAGCTTTAGAGCTGTCCACCTTAACCATTGCTGTTTGCTTCATTTTATACCATAAATAAATAAATAAGAATTGCTATTTTATTAGTGTATGGAAATTAACTCCAAATTCTAATTCAGGGAATCTGGTAAGTTGTGGTACCATGTACCCATTTTTTCCTCCCTAAACTAGGCAATAATAATAGCTAACACTTACATGGTACTTGGTATGTACTAGGCAGTAAGTGCTTTGAATATATTTTAATTTGCTGATTTTTTTTCTAATTTTTGAAATATATACTTAGATAATTGATTTTCAGCCTTTTTTTCCTAATGCAAGTTCTTAAAGCTCTACATTTTCCTCTAAGTACTACTTTAGCTGTATCCTAAAAATTTTGATATGTCATATTACAATTATCATTAAGTTCAGAATAATTTCTAATTTCCCTTGTGATTTCTTCTTTGACCCAGGCATTTTTTTTTCTTTTCAGAAATATATTGCTTAACTTGGGATTTTTCTAATTCTCTTTTTATTAATTATTTTTTTCCTAAAATAATTCCACTGTGGTTAGAAAATATATTCTGTATAATTTTAAACATTTGAAATTGATTGGGATTTATTTTATGGCCCAGTATATTTTTAATTCTGGCAAACAGTATACTTGAAAAAAAATTTATATACTATAGTTGATGGCTGACCTCCATAAACTTTTGATGTTGTTGTTATGGATAGTCATTCTGTTAAGGTAAAGGACCTCACAAAACAGAGAAAGGTTGTGTACCGCCAGGGGGCCTGGAGGCCCAAGACTGGGACTGAGGGAGCATAACCATTTTTGAAGGCTTTTTGTTTTACCTGAATAGTTTACATCAGTTGTGCTATTGACTTGGTAATATATATCTGTGTTTACCTTGAGATAAAATGATTTTCCCAACAATGTGCACAAGGAAAACAACAGCTCCTAGAATGGTATCTGGCATGTATTTGTCAGACCATTGAATGAATGAATTGGTTGACTCTGGTGTCTTAGCCACAGGATCCTCTTCAAGGTCACCATAGGCTTCACTAATCAGTTGAGGCCAGCTCATCCCCCTTGAGAACTTCCCTGATATCTGATGGAAATGTGTTGTAACAAATACACAAACTGTGATAGCTCTATTGTGAACAGGGTCGCCTAGAGTCATACAATATCCATGTGTTCAATCGCACTTGTGGTTTCTGTTGGGGCCCAAGTGGACCTAATTTTAGCCTCCTGGCTCTTCTTTCCCCAACATGAAGCAAGCTGATAGGAAAGCTGCATTTGGGCCCACACCTGACAGTGGTCTTGCTTCAGCTCAGCTGGAATCTAAGCTGAGGTCCTGGGTCCTAGCTAGTGGTATTGCAGCCTGCATTGTTCTTCCATAGGGCAAACCTTGACCAGAGGGCTCTGCTTAACTGTGAGTTTTTCCTACAAGGAATAGTAAAGGAGAGACTGTGGTTTATCTTCACATATGCTGAGATTTTTGTTTCCAATGGAATAAAATCACTAGTCCTGCATTTATCAATAAATTAAATGTATAGTTACAAACATTCCCACAAAGAAAACTCCATGCCCACATGGTTTCACTGGTGATTTCTAGCAAACATTTAAGGAAGAAAGAATACCAGTTGTATATGTACAAACTCTCTCAGAAATTAGAGGAGGAGGGGATATTTTCCAACTTATTTTATGAGGCTAGCATTACTCTGATATAAAAATTAGATGGATGTTACAAGAAAAGAAAGCTACAGATCAATATCCTTCTAAACATAGCCACAAAAGTTTTTGACAATTAGCAGATCAGATGCAACAACATTAAAAAATGTATAAAATAACATGACCAAGTGGGGTTTAATTCCAGGAATGCAAATTTTGTTTAACATTAAAAAAATTAATATAACAGTCACATTAAAGAATAAGAGAAAAATCAAATGATCATCTCAGTGGATGCAGAAAAAGCATTTGACAAAATTCAACACCCATTTGTGATAAATATTCTCAGTGAACCAGAAATAGAAGGAAACTTCTTCAACCTGATAAAAGGCATCTTCAACAAACCAATTGAAAAAAATCTCTTCACTCTTTGCTCAGGGATCTAGGGTACCAGATCTGTATCTGTTAGGTACACATACCAGTACCAAGCCTCTATTGAATTCTTACTATGTGCCAGACCATAATCCAAATTCTATACTATATAAGTATCATCTCACTTGAAGCTTTTAATAACCCTATATCTTATCTCATATTGAGGATGAGACAATGATACACAGAGATGTCAACTAAGTTATTTAAGATTACACTGCTGGTTAGGGAAGGTGCCCAAATAGTCTAACTCTAGGGCCCACTCACTTAACCACTGCACTATATGCCCATCTTCTCAGCTGAGGTTTGACTTTATGGCTTAAATCAAAGGCAAAAAGTCTAAGGCAGAAGTTGAACCGTGGCTCTGAAGTAGAAAAGCTCATAGAGTGTTCAAAAGCCTCACATGTCTGCAGGGCCATGCCATATAGTTGTATCAGTTGTATACAGCTACATTTGGTGGACCTACATTTTAGATTCCCAACCTTTAAGAGTTTGATTCTGTGGTACAAGGGTTGGGCCTGGGCATCTGCAATTTTAAAAGCTCCACAATTAGGAGGAGAACCACTACAGTAAATGTTCTCTGTATTTGATCACGGACTGGGCACTTGCACCTTTGGAAGCTTTATCTCTGAGTGCCTTTTACAAAGGTATTTCTGTCTTAAGTGCCTTGTTAGGCCTCAATTTCTCATGCATGCTCCCATGCACACATTCTGTGCTCATTGCGTACCCGGTATTCATTTTCTATGTCTGTCTAAGAAAATGCTCATTTTGTTCAGAATGGCAACGTGCCCAGTAAACAAACTATTTTTCCCAGGTGTTCTTGCTGCTAAGGGTGGCCACATGACGCAGTTCTGGCCAATGAGATATACTTAGAAGTTGCTAAGGATATTTTAGAAAGTTTTGCTTTCATGATGTAAGCAGAGCATCCTTCTTTTCCCTGCTTTCTGGAATGGAGAGCAGACAGGGTGGCTTGAGATGCCCAAGCTCAGGGAAGAGAAGCAGAAAGATAGACAGTATCTGGGGCATTGATGCCATCATGGTGTGAATGCAGCAGCCTTGGACTTCCAACCTCCAGACTTAGTATGTGAGGAAAAATAATTCCCACAAATTTATGTTTGTGTCATTGTTACAAGTAGCTAAGCACAACCTCTAATTGATATACTTTCAATAAACATTTATTGAGTACCTGACTGTGTGAGTTGCCAGGGAAATAATGGTGAATAAGCCAGAGTCTTTTCTTCAGGAAGCTCACAGTCTGGTTGAGAAGGCAGCTATATGGAAAACAGTAGTAATACAGAATGGTGGCAGCTACTGTAGAGGTGGGCACTGACAGCCAGGGAAGACCCATTCTGAATGGGCTGAGAAGACCACTGGGAAAGAGATGCTTCTATTTGGTCTTAAAAAGTGAGTTGGAGTTTGCTAGGTGGACTTAGGGTGGGGTGGATGAAAGGGCATTCCTGACAGATGGAAGGGCATGTATGGAGTCCTAAAACAGCATGGTGTGCTCAGTTGGCTCAATATTGTGGACCTGTAGGCTGAAGGTAAGGGGCAGTGTGCAGTGACAGATGGACCAGCTCATACTGGGATATCTGTGCCATATATAAAAAATACATTTCCTTCAGGTGCCTAATGTTGGAAGTCAGCAAATTATTTTTAGCAGGGAAGTGATTTGATACGATTCATGTTTTTAAAATCCACTCTGGCAGCAGTGTGGACAATGGACTGGAAAGTGATGCAGGAGAAAGACAGGTGATAAAGCTATTTCAGTATCCAGCTAGAGATATTGGGAGCCCATGCGCAGGCAGTGTCTGCAGGGCTGGGCAGGAAGGGATGGAGAAGCGATAAAAGGCTTTGCTGGCATTTAAATTCCATAAAGTGACCTTTTTGGCTCTTTATGGGAGTGTTTGCTCATTGGGATTTTTGTACTTCTTCATATTAGGAGATTTTTTATTTTTATTTAAATGTTCCTTTTTAGCTTATTTTACCTTCTTTCGGGCGTGTGTTATAATAATAGCTTCTCTCCCCAAATGATGGTGGTTGGATGCCTTTTTCTCACTGAGTTTTCTTCCTGAGTCCTACAAAGACCTCCTCAGCCTCTCTTGATCTTCACATCTGCTCGCCAGGGCAGGCTCAAGATGGACTTGCATTAGTGAGTCATAGGTGAGCCGCACATCAGAATCCTCCTCCAGAGACGGATTATGTCCAGCATTGCAGCAGCTCTTGAGAATTGCTGGAAAATATTGTTAGCTGTTTCTGTTTCTCTAAGAGGAAACACATGATCTTAAGTCATGCTCTCTATTATGTATAGCTGATGATGAGCACATAGCGAGAACCCCAATATAACTGACTCCTCAGATCATATTTTACAGAGTACTAGGAAAGCACTAAGCCTCCCTTTATGTCTCCTTAGAGGGAGGAAGAGCAAGGATTCATAAAAATATTGCAGCAATTTCTTTTATGTCACCTACCTTTGAAGTTGTTCAAGATGGTTGACATCCCTCCCTCCTCCAAGTTCCCAGGTAATATGCTCCCTCTGGCCTTTATCTGCAGATATGTATAGGTGCACACAGATGTAAAGAGTTTGAACTGGAATTTACTGGGTGCAACCCCACTTCCAACTGCTGCTGTAACAAATTACCACAAACTTAACTAGCTTAAAACAATACCAATCTATTATCTTACAGTTCTGGAAATCAGAAGTCTGAAATGTGTCTTTCAGGGCTAAAATCAAAGTTCCAAAGGAACTGCATTCCTTCTGGAAACCCTGGGGGAGAATCTGTTCCTGGCCTTTTCCAGCTTCTAGACACTGCCTGCATTTCTTGGCTTGGAGCTGCATCACTCTGACCTCTACTTCTGTCATATAATAACATCTCCTTTCCCTTTGACCCTCCTGCTTTCCTCTGATAAGGACCCTCGTGATTACATTGTGCCCACCTGGACAATGCAGGATAATCTCCCCATCTCCAAATCCTTAACTTCACCACATCTGCAAAGTCCCTTTTGCAATGTAAGGTAACATTTCACAGATTTTAGGCACTAGCGCATGGACATCTTGTGGGGAGGGGCGTTATTCTGCCTACCATACCAGATTCAAACCAGAGGACTTGGTGGGAAGCAGGTAGCTGCTGCCACACAATGAAAGATGGAGGTAATGGGTGATGGAGGTTATTTTACCTTCTAATCTCAATGAAGTTTTGTCTCATAAAACCCAGCTTTTCATTCATAGTGATCAGTGCAGTTTGAGATCATATATCTGGTTGTTTTTTGCCTGTCTCCTTCACTGAACTGCAAGCTCCGTGAGGGCAGAGAGAGTCTATCTTGTTCATCATTATGTCTCTAGTGCCTGGCTGTGGCAAATGGTGTGCATAGCTTCCCACCAGCTATGTCTACCTCTTCCTTAATGATTGAACCTTAGTTCTGTTCCCAGGTTACTGTGCTCCTCTCCAAGGGATCACCCACACTGTCTAATCCAACGAGGCAATCCTGTTCTCCTGTGCCAGTGATTGATGTACAGATGGTGATGTGATCTAGTCCTGGTCTTCTGGAAAGATCTGCCCCCTTAGTGAAAAGAGAAATCCATGCAAGTGAAAATTTCCTTTGCCTGATTCTTTCCTCCCTCCTTTGGAGGTTGTCACATATAAGGTGTGATGCTTGGGGCTGTGGAAGCCACCCAGAATCCATGAGTGGAGGCATGGCTGACTCACCAAGGATAGCAGAGGGGAGAGATGGGAAGATCCTGTGTTCCTGCTGCTGTGATTGAGCTGCTGCAGCAATCTTGGCACTGCCTATGTCCAGACTCTGGTTCTGTGAAATAATTAAATGTCTTCATCATTTAAGCCACCATTAGCCAGGGATTTTGTTATAATACTTGTAGCCAAATGCACTTGAACTGATATACTATCACAGCATCTGGGATATGGTGGAGATGTCTAAGGAATAAATCCTTCAATGGACAGATATGCCCTCACCACAACCCAGAATTTCCTAAAATAAAGAAGATTCACCTTACAAACAGCCATGCTAAGCCCCTCCATTTCAGAAGGAAGCTCCTGAGGACTGCGAATAGCTGAGAAAATCTCTGTTGTTTTGACTTTCACCATGAGGAGGGGGTGATTGCATTATGGGTGACTTGGGTGCTTCAAAGCAAATTATCCTACTTAAACACCAACCACTTCTTTGCAGTTGATTAGCTTTCTCTGCCCAATTCCCACTGGAGTGCTCACCAGCTGGGGACCGTGAGCCATCTGCTGAATTTCAGGCAGGCTGAATCAACAGGCAGATGCTCTATCCTAGAAAGAGACAGAGAAGCAACTTCTTTCTGGGAAATTCCTCACAAACCTTCTGCTTATAACTATAGAATTGAGGACCCTGGTGGACATGTAAGGACCACAGAACCAACCAAGGAGGTTCTGGGCCTCCCAGGGGGCTTTAGGAGGTGCCTGTCTAAGGCTGGAGTGGGTGGTTCCATGTGATGGTCAGTGAGGTCACAGCTATATGCTCAACCTGGGTCCCAATGAGAGTGCGGCCCCTCCGGCCACTGAGTGTGATGCTTCTCTTCTGTCACTCTCGGGACACTGCCTGCTTGGACCTCTGCCTCCAAGTTCAGGCCAGGCCCAGGCAACAAAGGGGTTGCTGTATTTATGTATATTCCAGAACTCCCCTGGAACAACAGTTTATTGAAACACCATGGTCACACTCCCCTTGTTTTCACACACGCACACAGGCTTGGGGCCACCACCCTGTGTTGGGGGTGTGATGGCTCTGGAAGGGGTCACACTTCCCCAGTTTCACATCCTGCCCCTGTACCACCCCCTTCATACTAGCTGCAGCTGGAGCTCTTTGGCCTCCATGTTTCCCTAAGGATCCTGGTTTCAGACTGGACCCACTGGTTTGAATCCCAGTGGGACCCCAGTCCAAACCCTGCACATCTGCATCCACCTCTGACAACCTGCCAGAGGGTATACACCACCTGGGCCCTGGAGGGCGGCTGCTGCTGCTACAAATTCCCTCTACGTCTTCAGCCTGAACATCCTTCTCCCTGACATTCCAGTCCAACCGCATCCTTGTACCCTCAGCACCAGTGTCCACACTACCGCAGCATCTACCCCCATCAAGCACACTCTTCACCTTACCCTCCTTTCCCCATGTTTCTACTCAGGTTTCTACTCCCCATTCTTTTTTTTTTTTTTTTTTAATTTATTTTTTTAATTTCAGAATATCATGGGGGTACAACACTTTGGCCATACACATTGCCCCTGTTCTGCCCGTGTCAGAGCCACAATCGTGGTCGTCTCCCAAACTGTGCTCCCCACATCCATTCAGTGAGAGTTTTTCCCATCCCTTCCACCCCCGTCCCGCCCGCCCGCCCTCAGATGAATGTTATTGCCCTGTGTGATGTAAGTGTTCATCAGTTAGTACCAGTTTGATGGTGAGTACCAGTGGTGCTTGTTTTTCCAATCCTGTGACACTTCGCTTTGAAGAATGGGTTCTGGCTCCCACCAGGATAATACCAGATGTGTTAATTCACTGTTGTTCCTTATTGCTGAGTAATACTCCATGGTATACATATACCACATTTTATTGATCCACTCGTGTATTGATGGGCACCTGGGTTGTTTCCACAACTTTGCAATTGTGAATTGTGCTGCTATGAACATTCGAGAGCAGATGTCTTTATTATAAAATGTCTTTTTTTCTTTTGGATAAATACCCAGTAGTGGGATTGCTGGGTCAAATGGTAATTCTACTTTTAATTCTTTGAGGTATCTCCATATTCTTTTCCATAGAGGTTGTACTAATTTGCAGTCCCACCAGCAGTGTATGAGTGTTCCTATCTGTCCACATCCCCGCCAACATTTGTTGTTTGGGGATTTTTTGATATGAGCCAATCTCACTGGAGTTAAGTGATATCTCATTGTGGTTTTGATTTGCATTTCCCTGATGATTAGAGAAGTTGAGCACTTTTTTATATGTTTGCTGGCCATCATTCTGTCTTCTTTGGAAAAGTTTTTGTTCATGTCCTTTGCCCATTTTTTAATAGGGTTGTTTGATTTTTTCTTGTTGATTTTCCTAAGTTCTGTATAGATTCTGGTTATCAGCCCTTTATCAGAGGTGTAGCATGCAAATATTTTCTCCCATTCTGTAGGTTGTCTATTTACTCTAGTGATAGTTTCGTTGGCTGTGCAGAAGCTTTTCAATTTGATCAGGTCCCATGTATTTATTTTTGTTGCTGCTGTGATTGCTTTGGGGGTCTTCTTCATAAATTCTTTGCCTAGGCCAATGTCCATAAGAGTTTTTCCAATGTTTTCTTCGAGAATTCTTATAGTTTCATGTCTTAGGTTTAGATCTGTTATCCATTGTGAATTGATTTTTGTGAGAGGTGAGAGGTGTGGGTCCAGTTTCAGTCTTCTACATATGGCCATCCAATTTTCCCAGCACCATTTGTTGAATAGGGAATCTTTTCCCCAGTGTACGTTTTTCTGGAATTTGTCAAAGATCAGGTGACTGTATGAGGTTGGTTTTATATTTGGGTTCTCAGTCCTGTTCCATTGGTCTACGTGTCTGTTCTTGTGCCAATACCATGCAGTTTTGGTTACTATAGCCTTGTAGTATAGTTTGAAGTCTGGTAGACAGATGCCTCCCAATTTGTTCTTTTTGCTTAAGATTGCTTTGGCTAGACGGGGTCTTCTCTGGTTCCACACGAAGCGTAGAATTATTTTTTCTAGATTGGCAAAAAATGACGTTGGTATTTTGATAGGGATTGCATTGATTCTGTAAATTAATTTAGGTAGCAAAGCCATTTTTACTATGTTGACTCTGCCTATCCAAGAGCATGGTAGGGCTTTCCATCTACTTACATCCTCTGCAATTTCCTCTCTCAGTGTTTCATAATTCTCTCTATATAGGTCTTTGACCTCCTTAGTTAGATATATTCCTAAATATTTAATTTTCTTTGTTGCTATTGCGAAAGGTATAGCATCTTTAATTTGTTTCTCGGCTTGATTGTTATTAGCATATATGAAGGCTATGGATTTGTGTGTATTAATTTTGTATCCTGAGACTTTGCTGAATTCATTTATCAATTCCAATAATCTCTTGGTTGAATCTTTGGGGTTTTCTATGTATAATATCATATCGTCTGCGAATAGTGAAAGTTTGACCTCTTCTGCCCCTATCTGGACGCCCCTGATTCCTCTGTCTTGTCTAATTGCTGTGGCCAGGACTTCCAGCACTATGTTGAAAAGAAGTGGAGATAGTGGACACCCTTGTCTGGTGCCAGTTTTAAGGGGGAATGCCTTCAATTTTTCCCCATTCAGTATGATATTGGCTGTGGGTTTATCATATATGGCTTTAATTCTACTCCCCATTCTTTAGCTCCCTTGTTTCTCCATCTTACCGAGTTACCAGACAGAGAACTATTTCTCTCCCTTTCTTCATACTGACTGACCCAGCTATGAGATGCTTCCTCCTCCTCAGATTCTTTTTGGAACACAATTGCTCAAATTGGTACATTATCTCCATGCTCTAGTCATTAACAAAAAGTCACCACTTTGCCTGGATTTGGTTTGAGTAAATCCACCTTTGTTGTGGCCTTCCCCTAGGGCTGGAGATCAGGTGAAATTGACTTTTGCGACCTAGAGAGTTAAGGATCTATTCCTGGATTCTGGGGATGCCCCAGAAGTGTCATCAAATGAGGAGGCCTTGTCTACCTGCTCCCTCCGATGTCTCTCTTCCACTGGACTTTAGCCCAGCAAAAGTGGGCTTGTATTATGAGTAACCAGAGCATCAGTACAACTGATTTATGTCCAACATAACGCCTGTCATGTTTACATGTTTAATGAGAAAGACTGTGCCTGGCTATGATAAGAATTTAGGGTTGGCATGGAAAAGGGGGCTTTAGCAATAAAGAGAAGCAAGAGGATAGTATCTCTGGAGAGTAATTATTTTAGAGAAAATACTACATGAAAATAAAGCTGTATGTTCACTGCCTTCCCTTCAGGGTAAGCAGCCTGAGGAAGTTGGCCACTCCTGGTTTTAAATTCTTTAGATAACCAAGCATGGTGAACTGGAGAATAACAAATGTCCTTTTAAAAATGCCACTGTTCCCACTCAGTCACTACTGGTGGCAGTGGACACTGCTGGAAATGCTCTGGGAGGCAACTTGGCGGAATGCACCAGGAGCTGTAAAAATATCTACAGTTTTTGGCACAGAGATTCCACTTCTGGGAATAAGTCAGAAGTAAATAACCCCAAATAAGGGAAAAAAGTAATAAACACAAAATGTTTATTACAACCCCATTCTATAATAGGAAAACATTTGAACCAACTTAACTACTCAATGATAGAAGGATGATTAATTAAACCATACTACATTCCCTTGATGAAATATTATGAAGTTGGGAAAATTTTAATTATAGAGATGATAGCAACATAGGAACATAATGATGTAAAATTATATGCACCCTCTTGACTACAGTGCCCTAAAAATATATACCGTTGTAATCAAGGAACATATCTGGGAAATAGCTGTGTTAAGGTGGTGGAATTACTGGTGATTTTTTCTTTTTATATCCATCCAGTGTAATGTTACTATACATTCCTTATAATATATAAAATAAATACATAAGATGTAAATGGTTAAGAAGTGGGGCAAGAACTAGTATTCATTAAGGGGCTATTATGTTTCAGCTACTGGGCTAGATATTATTTTACATATATTGTCTAATACAATTTTTATTTGACTCCTAAGTGGTGTCTCTTTTTGAATTTTTACATATGAGGAAACTGAGGCTAAGAGAAGCTGATTGAGGATGAATAGGAGGGGGGAGGAGGGCAGATAAACATTTAGTGTGATTCAGAGTTTGCCCAGCAACAGGACAATTAAGAAGTGTAGGGAACTAGAGAGCCTGTTCTGTTCACTGGCTACATGAGATGGTGAGGGCAAGTTCTCTCCTCTGCTTATTTTCTTGTGCTACTATCCTGGCAGAGAATTGAGGGATGGACTATAGGTGGTGCCCAATGGACTCCTGGATTGCAGCACATCTCTGGGTGTCCTAGATGGCCTCCTTCCAAAATAGGTGGCATCTTGTTGGGCATCACTTCAACACTTGGGGAGACAGGATGTGGCCATGCAGTTGGGCTGAGGATTCTCAAACACACGTTTCTTGGGGATGCCCAGAAGTGGTGATGCAATAGGTGTCCTGAAATGCCTGCACCAGGGGTTCATGGAGCATTGGTTACAGGGTCCAAGATAAGTGGGGGAAAGAGCGAGAAGAGTAGGGAGCCAAGGAGGTGATGATAGAGAAATGGAAGGATCCAGGGAAGTCAGAGAGCAGACGCAGTGAGGGTGAGGGTGCTGGAGAGCTTGAAGGACAGGAAATCACGGCTGGTGTTCAAGTTTCCAGTAAACGACATGTTCCAGGTTTCGACCTTGGAAGTGTGTGCCTGTCATGGATTGAAGTCATGGACCCAAGTTCATATGTTGAAGCCCTAACACCCAATGTGACTGTATTTGGACATTGGGCCTGCAAGGAGGTAGTTAAGGTTAAATGAGGACATAAGAGTAGGGCCCTAATTCAATAGGGCTCTTATAAGAAGAGAAGGAGACACCAGAGGAAAGGCCATGTGAAGACACAGCAAGAAAGTGGCTAACTACAAGCCGGGAAGAGAGCCTGCACCAGAAACCGAATTTGCTGGTGCCTTGATTGTGGACTTCCAGCCTCCAGATCTGTGAAAAAATAAATATCTGTTGTTTAAGCCACCCAGTCTGTGGTATTTTGTATTTTGCTATGGCAGCCTGGTCAGAGTGGGGTGGGGGCATCTATGTAGCTAAGATGGTCAAACCTAAGGTTAAATGTGTGAAATGGTTCATCTATATGAATGGTAAAAACTCTCATGAAGATGATTATAAAATGAATCATAATGTTAGCTAAACTTACAGGGCACTTATGGGCCAGAAAATCAAAGCATTAATGCATTTAATCCTCTACCAGTCCCACAATATAGGTACTGCTACTTCATACCCACTATATGTGCGAAGGCTTTGAGGCACAGAGGGGTGAGGTAGCATATCTAAAGTCACAGAGCTAGTCACAGAGGGGGGGCTTAAACCACACACTTGGGCTTGGAGCCCACACCCTTAACCACTGTTCTGTATTGGGGTGTGGGGAATGTTAAGAGCCAGGGGTCAAAGAAGAGATGTATGCAGAGAGGTGATGGAAGAAGGGTCACCAAACTAATCAGCAAGATCAGCTGAGCAAGTCTGGGTGATCAGTGGGTGACAGATGTGAGAAGGTGGTCTCATTGCCTCTCACCCAGAGGGAGATGAATACTTACGGTGTGAGCTTCAAGGGATGTAAGATTTTTGTATAAGGATGGAAGAGAATGGTGTGGAGTCAAGAATGGGGCACTGGGCTAATGTTCATACCACCTTGCAAGCTGCACCCACCTGACAGAGTTGTGATGTGGTGGAAGCCTCAAGTAGAAAGTAGGTGCTGGCTGGGAAGGGTACCTTCAGGATTCACTGCTGCAGGCAGGACTGGAATTCCCTCCTGATCCACCTCTCAGGGATGGCCTGAGTCTCCAGCCCTCCCTAGTTCTTAGGAAAAGATGTTAGTGAAGTTCTTCTTAGTTGCAGCAGTCTGGGTTAAATCAAATGATACAAACCACACACTAGGTTAAACAGGAGACGCTTTAGTGTGAGAATTATTAACTATGATAAAATAGTCACTATAAGATACAAGGAAAACATATGGTACCCTAGTACTAAGATAGAGTACCCAAGAAAAAATAAAATTGGAAAGGGTTCAGATATCATTGAAGAAGGTATGATTTAGTCTACCAGGTAGCAGAATTTTTTGCTAGTTTGCCCAGTCCAAAGCTGGTCTGGAGTTGCTGATTGAGCAATAGGCCATCCTCTGGAGTGCAGGAAGAGGAGCAGGCGATTAGCAACTGGTGGCAAGGGTATGCGATAGGAGTCTGGGCACTGACAGGGGCAGGAGGCTTCAGAGAATGTGGCGTGCATGGGGTTCTGCAGAAGGAGTGATGGTTCTATGTGGCCACAGATACAGAAGTCCTAATGATAGTATCAACACATTTAACACAGTCAGAAATAT
This sequence comes from Daubentonia madagascariensis, assembly GCA_023783475.1. NCBI lineage: Eukaryota > Metazoa > Chordata > Mammalia > Primates > Daubentoniidae > Daubentonia > Daubentonia madagascariensis. Next base: position 1,027,593 of record JAKFHU010000633.1, read on the forward strand.
AGGAGCAGTGTGGCCAGATGGTTTTGGCTTGGGATCTCTCATGTTGTTACAGACAGGATGTTGGGAGGGCCTGCAGTCATCAGAAGGCTTGATTAGGACTGGAGGATCCACTCACATGGCTGTTGGCAAGAGGCCTCAGTTCCTCACCAGCTGTTGGTAGGACTCAGTTCCTTGCCTTATGGGCCTCTTCATAGGCTGGCTGAGTGTCCTCACGATATAGCAACTAACTTCCCCCAGAAGGAACAACCCCAGAGATTGACCCAGATGGAAGTCACAATGTCTTTTATGACATGATCTCAGAAGTCACACATCATTTCTATCTTATTCTATTAGTTGGAAGTGAGTCACTAAGTCCAGTCCACATTCAAGGGGAGCAGAATTAGGCTCACCTTATCCAAGGAGTACCAAAGAATCTGTGAACATATTTTGAAACCACCATAGCAAAGAATTGTATTTCCATTGGTCAAGTCAACCTCATGGGTGTTATCTGGTCTTGCATTATCTAGCTAGTACTGTATGCAAGATACTACCCACAACAGGTATTCCAGTAGAAAAATGCCACAGGGTATACCATGGGTGGTGAGAGATGACATAGGAAGGAAGAGATCAATTGGAGCCAGACCTCCCTTATCAGGGTACCAAATGGGCAAATGCCCTTCAGAGCTCTCTGGAAAACTTTCATGTCACCACATGTTGGGGTTTGCATTCAGACGTCTGCTACTCAGAGGGCTTCTGTGGCCATAGTTAGACAGAAGAATGATCATTGTAGATGGCATGATCTTATATATGGAAAACCCTAAAGACTCTACCCAAAACTGTTGGAACTAATAAACAAATTCAGTAAAGTTGCAGAATACAAAATGAACATACAAAAATTTGTAGCTATACACTAACTATATATTCATTTCTATATATTAATAATGAACTATCCAAAAAAGAAATTAAGAAAACAATGCCATTTACAATAGCATACGCACAAAAAAAGAACTTTGGGATAAATTTAACCAAGGAGGTGAAAGATCTGTGCACTGAAAACTATACAAAATTGATGAAAGAAATTCAAGAAGACACAAACAAGTGGAAAGATATCCTGTGTCCATGGATTGGGAGAATTAACATTGTTAAAATATCAATACTTCCCAAAGCAATCTACAGATTTAATGCATTTAATGCAATCTCTATCAAAATTCCAATGACATTTTTCACAGAAATAGAAAAAAATCATCCTAAAGTTCATATGAAACCACAAAAGACCTAGAATAGCCAAAGCAATCTTGAGCAAAAAGAACAAAACTGGAGGTGTCACACTATATGATTTCAAAATATACTACAAAGCTATTTTAATCAAAGCAACATGGTACTGACATAAAAACAGACATATAGACCAATGTAACAAAATTGAAAACCCAGAAATAAACCCACATATTTATGGTCAATTTATCTTTGATTAAAGTGCCAAGAACACACAATGGGGAAAGGATAGTTTCTTCAGTAAATGGTATTGGGAAAACTGTATATCCACGTGCAGAAGAATGAAGTTGAACCGTCATCTCACTCCATATACAAGAGTCAACTCAAAATGGATTAAAGACGTAAACATAAGACCTGAAACTGTGAAACTACTAGAAGAAAACATAGGTAAAACCTTTCTGACATTGGTCTTAGAAGTGACTTCTTAGATATGACCCCCAAAGCAAATACAGATGGGTGGGATTACATCAAACTAAAAAGCCGCTGTGCAGGAAATGAAGAAATCAACAGAGCGAAGAGACAACCTATGGAATGAGAAGATATCTGCACATCATGCATCTGATAAGGGGTTAGTATCCAAAATATATAAGGAACTTACACAACTCAATAGCAAAGAAACAAATAACCCAATTAGAAAACGGGCAAAGAACCTGAATAGATATTTTTCCATAGAAAATATAAAAATGGCCAGCAGTTATATGAAAAGGTGCTCAACATCACTAATCATTGGAGAAATACAAATCAAAAACCACAATGAAATATCACCTCACACCTGTTAAAAATGGCTATTATCAAAAAGACAAAAGGTAACAAGTGTTGGTGACGATGTAGAAACAGGGAACCCTTGTATACTGTTGATGGGAATGTAAATTATTACAGCTCTTATGGAAAAAGTATGGAGTTTCCTCAAAAAATTAAAAATAGAACTACCATATGATCCAGCAATCCCACTTCTGTGGTATTTCAAAGGATATGAAATCAGTATCTCAAAGAAATATCTACCTCCTATGTTCATTACAGCATTATTCACAACAGCCAAGATATGGAATCAACCTAAATGTCCACTGATGGATGAATGGATAAAGAAAATGTATTTGTATAAACACACTGGAATATTATTCACCCTTAAAAAAGAAGGAAATCCTGTCATTTGTGACAACATGGATGAACCTGGAGGGCATATGCAAAGTGAAATAAGCAAGGCACAGAAAGACAAATACGGTATGATCTCACTGATATGTAGAATCTAAAAAGGTCAAATCATAAAAGCAGAGTAGAATGGTGGTTGCCAGGGGCTGGGGGGTGGGAGAAATAGGGAGATTTTTGTCAAGGGTACAAAGTTTTAGTTAGACAGGAGGAAGAAGTTCTGGAGATCTAATGTACAACATGGTGACTATAGTTAATAATACTGTATTGTATACTTGAAATTTGCTAAGAGAGAAGATCTTAAAAGTTCTCAACACACACACACACACAAAATGGTGACTAAGTGAGGTGATATTAATTAGCTTGAGAGTGGTGGTAATCATTGCACAATGTATATCAAAACATCATGTTGTACACCTTAAATATATATAATCTTTATTTATCAATGCTACCTCAATAAATCTGGAGGGAAAAAGGCTTATGGCCTAATACTTTGTTCATGAGGGCAAACCAGTGCTGTGCTAGAGCTAGCTTGTACCATCTCACAAGAGCTCATCGTTTAATTTTCAGGGATTATTGTTAAATATAGCCAACATTAAACATTAAATTATGTAAATTTACAATTAGAGAAATTACATTAAAAACATAAGTAATAAATACCCCAAACTCATCACTTCCTAATTATTTGACTATATTTTCCTATTGTCTATGCTTTTGAGGTTATTTACATTTATTGTGGAAATACCAAAAAAATGATGTGTTATTGCATCAACTCCACTTCTAGTGACATTATGTTGTTAGGTTGAAATCAGCCATGGTGGGAGTATTTACATCACAGATATAGGCAAATGCTGTAAGCCAGGACTAGATTTGTCTTGTTGATTGTCTAGGGTTAAGAAGAAAAAAGAAGAAGAAAATGTTAATAATACAAATAAAATTTAAAAGCATGTCATGTCTGTAGCCATTATATTGTGAATAGCACATAAAATTGAAATATTCTTCCAGAATGTGAAAACTATTATCCCATACAACAAAGAAATTGCTCATGCCATGATGAGTAAAGTTCAGACATATGTCTTTGTGGTTTCCCTTTCATCTTACTCATTAATTTGCATGAAAATATTAGCCAACATTTACACTGGAACTATGCTTGGAGAGCCAGACGTTAAACATTCACCAGCACACCACTGGCACAAACCCAGGGAATCGAGGTGAGGGGAAATGGGGAAGTGAGGCAGGAAGAGGCGGAGCAAATACCAGGAGGTTTGGGTTTATTCCCAAAAGAATTGAAAACAGGATCTAGAAGAGATATTTGCACTCCCATGTTCATTGCAACATTATTCACAATAGCCAAGAGGTGGAAGCAACCAATGTGTTCATCGATGGAAGAATGAATAAAGCAAATTTGGTATATATACACAATGGAATACTGTTCAGCCTTAAAAAAGAAAAAAATCGTATCGTAGGCTACAATATGGATGGAACTTGAGGACATTAAGGACATTGGCTAAGTGAAATAGCCAGTCACAAAAAGACATACTGTATGGATTCCACTTATATGAGATATCTAAAGTAGTCAAACAGAAGTAGAAAGAGAAAGTAGAATGTGGTTGCCAGGGGCGGTAGGGAGGGGGATGGGGGAATTGTTGTTCAATGGGTGTAGAGTTTCAGTTTTGCAAGATGAAAAAGTTCTAGAGATCTGTTGCACAACAATGTGTGTATAGATAACACTAGTGTATTATACCCTTAAAAATAGTTAAGATGATACATGTTATGTGTTTTTTACCATGTAACATTAAAAAAAAGAGAGAAAGAGAGAAAAAATACAAGGAGGTGTGTTATTGAGCTGGTCTCAGAGTCATAACAAGTACAGCTAATTGCTTGCTTTTATAGGACACCTTCAGAGTTTCCAAATAGTCCATCTGAGGGAGAAAGGGAAAATAAATTATCTCCCAGTTCCAACCCCACTCTGTCTCCTATTTATCAAGGTCACCCCCTGGGGTATAACCCCACCATACCTCTGGGCATTGTCACCTGGCCTCTCCAAGAAGTTGGCCAGTTTGCAGGTGCCACAGTCTTTCTTAGTCTGTCCTGTGTGTGGAGCTTCTCAACCTGTGGCAGTGGTGGCAGCAGCAATGACTCGGGTGGCTCCAGGATCCCAAGCTGTCTCTAGGGACTGAAAGCAAGTCATGTGCACAGATCTGAGTTGCACAGAAACTGAGCCAGGTACAATGATCCTGTGGGCTCTAAATTTAAGCTGAAATTAGGGAAGGAGTTTTGTGAGGACACAGTTTTTTGTCACCACAAATGAAGAGGAAAGCAGGACTGCAAATCGGCATGTGAGGGTTATAGATGAGGAAGTCATTCATCAAAAAAGCAGACAGGTGATGATGACCTAGGTAAAATATTTTCTGCAGTTGAAAAGCATTTTCATAGTATCTACTCAGAGTTCCATGCAGCAAAGTAAAGGCCAGTGCCATTGGTGACTATTGTACTGTGGCTGTAGTAGTAGTTTATAAAACTCAGCTAATGAATGAGAAAGAAAACCACATTTATTAAAAGGGCATGGTATTGATGAGAACACATTTTAATTTTCAAAATTCAAAATATCACTTTGGAGAGTGAATTTATCAGTGTAAAAGAGCTGACTGGAGTCTAGATTTTATTATTCTCCACTGTTCAGAAATTGGCAATGAAAAATAGGGTCAAATCCCTTTTAGTTATATTGCATTTGTGTTCTGCTTTGGAGAGCAGATTGCTACACTAATTAAGCTGAGAAAATTCTTGTGAGAACTATTTACTTTTATAAGCAAGCACTTATTAATCAAGAGGCTTTCCCGACATTTAATCAGTTGTTACAACTACTCTCTGGGTGAAGCCGTCTTTCTTTCCTTCTCTATTCAGCAGTGAAGAAATTGACTCAAGGTCATCTAGACAGAACTAGACCAAGGAGAGATGACATTTTTCTTAACTATGGTTTAGGATCTTGTAACACAAGGACTTCCTAGAAGAGCGAAGCAATTATGAAGACAATAAAATTGTAATGAAAGTGCAATTTGTCTCCTCTGCCCTTTTTATTCCTCTGTCCATTTCAATCCCCTGAAGTTTGAATCCATTTAGCAACACCCCCAGGGACCTCTGGGGTCTCCTCACTTTACCATCCTCACTGGCTGCCACGTGCTTTATCATCCCTGCACAGCATCCACGGATGGACTCATCCTTTGCTCCTTTTTTGTTGTGTCTCCAGAGGATGCTTCTCTAGTAGTAGGTCATGGGTCAACCCTGGAAACAAATTCCTTTTAAAGTCTGATGTCTCTCAGAAAGCAAATCAGCACATAAATAACTCCAGGCACTGTTCTCAAGCCTAGGTGAGATATTCATGGCTAGTTAAAGGGAAGGAAATTCAATGCTCCTATGGCAGCTACCAGGGCACATGCCATCCCCTCACTCTCCACTGTTATTATATTCCCTCGTCTGCATCACTTAATGCACGCTGGGCTGACTTCCGACTGCCAGTGCCTGCATTTCCTTAACTGTGGGCTTTTCCTACACAAGCTGCAGGCCAGAAGTGCCCCTTATCCTCAGCAGCCTTCAAGCAACTGACAGGAGTTGATGTATATATAAATGCCACGGGGATGGGGCACCTGGGAGGCACGTGCTCTACACTGGACCCCAGAGCTCCAAGCAGAATGGAGCTGCAGTTGCTGGTAGTGGTAACTTGCTTGATGAAACTCCTTCCTGTGGTTTCCTTCCTTCCTCATCTCATGTTCTCACTCCCCTAACGGTGCTTCCTGGGATTGCCTCCCAAATACATGACTTGCCTGGGAATTCTTGCCTCAGGGTTGGCTTCTGGAGGAACCCAAATCAAAGCAGACTCTAAAATCATAAGACCAATTTGAACTGAATATAAGGCCAACCTTTATTTCCAAAAGGACCTCTGATGATGGTGTATAAGTTTGGGCTGAGCTCTTTCTATGCTCATCATATGACATTGATTTCCCCAGAGCTGAAGGGAATTTGGATTTGGGGCCCTCCATTCCTCATTAGTTTTTCAAAGTTGTTTCAAAAATCCAGTAATTCCCTAATCTTATCTATATTAGCTCTTTTTGAGATAAAGTTTAATTAATGTGTTGGATTCTATGAGAGAAGCAATGAGCCTGAAATTTAATGAGTTAATTTTTTCTCCTTTTTCTTTTCTCGAATAATGGGAGCATTTTAGCATTTGGCTAAGTCCCATACATTTTGATGTGTAGTTGAAAATATGAAAATAGATGAACGAATCACCTAGCTCCCCAAATTAGAAAAGATGATGGCAAAATACATTCAAGGAAAGTAGGAGGAAAACACAATAAATATACAAGCAGAATTATTGAATTAAAACACAAAAATTATAGAATTGATAAATCAAAGAGCAGGTTCTTAAAAAAACAATAAATTATATAAACTTCTGGCAAGTCAATTCAGGGAAAAAAAGAACACAAATAAACAGAGTTAACTAAATACTATATATCACATTGATGGATCAAAGGGTGCCTTTTTATCACAACCATTTTTCAACATTGTTTTGGAAGTTGTCCGGAATCACCCTAACTTCAATTCATGAACACAGGTTTTCTAAGCAGTGGTGGCTGTAGAGTTTCTAGGTAGGAAAGGTTAAGAGGACACATGCTGAGGGATGGGGTGTTTTAGGTAGGACTGCCTAAACTGTCTGGAGGCTCATTAATGGATGTTTTGCTAGGACACTGGGTATACTAGTGATGCAAGGTTAAATAAGTTTAACTAGAATCCTTTACCATATGACTTTTCAAATCCCTCAGTACTCAAGGGTAAGTATGAGAGAGAGATGAAGTCCCAGCATTTTCCAAATTCATGGGACACTAGGGTTCTGTGGACCATGGATTAGGCAACATTGTACTAGGGGGTGTGGTGAGGCAAGACCCAAAAAGCACACAAAACACAAAACAGAAGAGTGATAAATTCATTTACAAAAATAAATCATTATTTTTGTTTGATAAATGATATGATCATTTCTCTAGGAAATTTAAGAAAATTAATTGAAAACCTATATGACCAGCTGCAACATAAATAGGTAAAAATTACTAGCTTTATGACATATCAGTAAAAACCAGTTAAAATTAATTGGAAAAATAGTATATTCAAATACCATTAAAATACTTAGGAATAAAATTGATAGATAAGAAATTGCTGGATCCATATGAAGAAAGCCAAAAAGTGTTCCTGAAGAACATAAAAGAACAAATAAAGAGCATTTTCTAGGTTGTGAAGATGTTGATTTCCCAAATTAATATTGGATACAATATAGACATAATTATAATAATACCAGAAATTTAAAAGGAATTTAATTAAACTATTATAATAGCTAAATAAAAACTTTCTGTTTTACACTGTATTTTTGAAATAAAAATGCATATTTATTATTTTTGTAATGAGATAAAAATACACCTATAAAAATAAATGAGAAATGTGGTTAAGAAATATTTGGAAAATAAGTAATATGGCTAGGACTTAGCTTACCAGATTTGACTATAACATATAAAAAGACTATAAAAATATAACAATTACAATTTCATGGCACTGACTCAAGACAAAATTAGACACACATTCTGGAACACAAAATAGCTTAAAATGTAAATGAGGCATCACAAATCAATTAGAAAGATGTGAATTGTTTAATAACTGGTGTTGAGAAAATTCGCTATTTTCAAAAGTAATAAACTTAGAAGCTCACTTAAAAGTATATGTAAAGCTTTGAAAAAACTTGAAGAAAACAGAGGACGAATGAATACGTATCTTAGGATAGCTAAGATATTCCCAAGTGGAAAACAATGGAAGGAATTACAAAGGCGAAACATATAAATCTGATGACATAAAATTTAAAAATCTTCCACCCTTCAAAAACTGTGTAAAAAGGAAAAGGAAAATGACAAATGGTGATTATAATTTTTAATCATTTCAGCACTGATAAAAATGATTTAAAAAAAATTCCAAGACCTCACTAGAACAACAAACAAAGGACAAGAAGACGAGAAATTCAGAGAGGAGAAATTATAAATGTCTAAGAAACATATAAAAATTACATATATATGCTTTAGTGTTAACCAAGGAAATGCACAATAAAACAATAACGAATTGCCAACTCTTTTTGGAAATTGGAAACTGCATGCTGTCGGAGACAGAGAGGGGCTGCTGCCCCTCCGAAGTCTGTGCCCTCACCTCTCCATTGGGGAGGTGAGCTGGGACGTGCCGAGCAGTCAGGGACTACATTGCCAGGAACCCACGCAGTCAGCTGCCGCCTCGTGCCTGGGTTCTAGCCACTGGAGTGTTGATGGAACCGATGCAATCCTTTTCTGCGTTGGGCCCATAAAAACCTTCCACGCAGAAATACACCATGTTTTTTGTTCCTTCTGGCTGGTTGGATTAGAGGGCAACCCGAGGATGGCCTTGAAGCCAAGTGTTGAAGAAAGCAAAACCTTGTCAATTCTGGGTCCCTAAAAGATCTAGATAGACTGGATCCTGCCAGACTATTTACATACCCACTACCGTTATGTGAACAAGAAATAAATTGCTATTGCGTGTGTGCCAAAGTACGTTTTGGGGTCTATGTTACAGCAGTTAGTCTACCACCGCCAATGCAGCATCCCAGGAGGCTTTGGACCTTCCCTACTTTGAGAAAGAGACTGTACGCTGTCAACACACAGGGCTTTGTGAGCTATGTGGGCTCTGTTGCAACCACTCAGCTCTGCCCTTGTGTAGGGAGAGCAGTCACAGACAGTACATACATGAATGGCTGTGGGCTGTGTTTCAACAAAACTTTATTTACAAAAACAGGCAGCTGGCAAGATTTAGTCCTGGGGCGCTGGACCCCTCCCTGCTCTATGCCTTTGTCAGGCTTCATTTTCCTTCACAGAACTTATTACTACATGATATCCTATATTGAGGCTCCCTGAGAAAAGAGATGTTTTCTGTCTCATTTATTACTGTATCTCCCGCATGTAAAATAATGACCAGCTCATAACAGACCCTTGATAAATATTTGTTGAATAAATGATTATAAGGTTTTGGTGAAATCAGCCCATTCATCCACTGCTGCTGTATTTGTTTATTTTAGTATTTTATTTATGGAAAACAATGTTGCAGAACTTACCAAGAACCCTAAAATATTCATTAATTTTGACTTTTTCACTTCTAGGAAATAAATGGGAATGCAGAGAGCTGATTAACTCATTATTTATAATCATGAAAGTTGAAAAAAATAAACCTAAATAGGGAGACAGCTAAGCAAATTAGAGTAGACGCCTCTAAATATAAATATTTTAAAAATATAAAAAGTATCACAGAATGTTTAATGACAGCAGAAAAATGTTAGTTTATTTTAATTGAAAAAGAAAGATACCAAACTATAAATAGTATGGTTCTTTAAATATATTTTTTAAAAGTGTAGCATCAAATGAGAAGAGGAAATGGTGGTTCTGGTCCTTTATTTTGTCTATGTTTGACTGAGTTGTCTTCATCAACTCCTCACTACTCAGGTTGTAGATAAAAAAATTAGCATTTAGTTTTATCTGGCTTATGAGAGTGCTAAATGGGGCATACCTTCTTCCTCTGGGCTAAATCTCAGGGAGGTAGAATCAGAACACATCTCTTAATTTTCCCTCTTGCTCTTTCTTCCCCTTACCACGATGCCTAGGGCCCCGTGAGAGATGGGTGCCTCCCTCCATCGTCCTATGCGGATCTTTACTTTATGTTCCAGTCAAGTCTAGACCTTGATCTGAACTCTAGGACAGTGATGCCTAATGTTCAACTTTACGTGGCTACTAGTTCTGTGCTATGAGGTTACCCCCATTGTTATTTCTAACTTTTAGTAAAAGGCCACTACATGCTGCAGTCCTGTGCTAGTGTTTTGGGGGGTGGGGATGTGCGTGGGGGACATACATAGGATGTGGGGTGGTGGGTCTTGGGTTCTGGATTTGATCAGGAGCAAAGTGTACTGATCAGAAATACAGAGTCAGAGGCCTAGGTTCAGGGTCAGGGAACAGCAGAGCCAGGTCTGGCTGGGGCTGCCCCAGTAGTGGACATGGGATAAACTTTTACTTTCCCAAAGACATGATTCTAGGGAAAAGTGAGCCCCCTAAAGATGATGGGGAAGGTGAGCAAGATCCCATCTTTATGTAGGATAGAGGGTGGTCATTTTATTTTGCTATGTCATGGGGACACCTGGGTTACACTTTAATTTCTATACCTTTGTGAATCTTGTTAGCCCTGCCTGGACTGTCCATGGACAGGTGGTATAGAATAGTCCTTAGGCACGAGACCTTCAGAACCAGATTGTCTGGATTCAGAGCCCAGCTCTATCACTCACAGCACTTGAACAAATCTGCCTCTTCCAAGTCTCAGTGTTCCCATCTGTAATATGGGGATGGCAAATAACTCTGACCCCATATGGTTGTTGTGGTGGCTAAATGTGATGATGATGTAAGTGCTTAGTGTAGAGCCTGATACAGAACAGGTGTTCGATAAATGCCAACTACTGCTATTATCATTCATATGTCTTTTCCTTCTTCTTTATGGGATCCTACTCATCCCTTAGGCTCAGCTCAAATGCTGGCCTCACAGATGCCTTCTCTTTCTATTCTCACTTTCCTTGTGATCTCACATAGTCATCTTTGTTCTGACCTCTCTCTGGAACCCTAGGTTCCTGTAACTAACTGCCTACGTGATGTTTCCACTTGGATGGCATCTCAAACTTGATGGGCCTCAAACCGAATTTTTGATCCCCTGACCCAAATATGCCCCTTCTACAGCCTTCTCCATCTCGGAGGACGGCAGCTCTATTCTTCAGTTAACTCAGGCCCAGACCTTGTGGTCATCGCTGACTCCCCTCTCTCTCTCTCACACTAATCTCAAATCCACTAACACATCCCCTTGGCTCTGCCTTCAAAATACATCTGGAAACAGACCACTTCTCTCTACCCGCACATCTCCTCCCTGGTTCAAGCCCCACCACTCTCACCAGGTCACTTCAGGAGCCTCCTGATTGGTCTCCCTGCTTGTGCCATCACATGCCTATCAGCTATTCTCAGTGCTGCAGCCAGACGATCATTTAGAAGCATAAGTTGTAGTGTGTCACACCACTCCTTGAAAACATCTGGCTTTCCATTTTGCTTGGAATGAAACTTCAAGTCCTTAGAATGACCTCCAAGGCCTTACATATTCTAACAGTAACACCTCCCCCTAGCGACATAGATGAATCTTTCCAACATAATGACCTTAAGAAGCCAAACACAAAAGAATACATACTGTCTGTTTTTATTTATGTAAAGCTGAAATCAGGCAGAACTTACTGATGGTGTCTAAAGTCAGGATAGTCGTTCCCTCTGGGAGGAGGGATGTGAAGTGATTGGGAAGGGGGTGTGGGTAATACTAGGTGTTGGTAATGCTCTGTGTCTTGACTTGAGTGGCTGTTACATGGGTGTGTTCACTTTGTGATGCGTCATTGAGCTGTAGCCTTACAGTCTGTGGATGTTTCTGGTTGCCTGAGTCCAAGTGCTCCTCTGCTCAGATACCTTCTATCATACTATCCTGTTCATTTTCCTCGCAGTAATTTTTACTCTTAGAAATGATTCATTTATTCATTGACTTACTTATTGTCTACATTATGCTAAGGAGGCTCTGTGAGAGCAGGAAACTCACTGACTGTTCACTGCCTTCTTTCCTATGCCTAGTATAAAAATGTGCCCAATAAATGGGAACCACTTAACTTTTTGTGCCAATTAGGATCTCTTAGTGCAAGCCACAGAAACTTAAAAGGAAAAACAAAACAAAACCAAAAGAAATTTTTAGAATGAGGTGAGAGCTCACAGAATTATAGGCACAGCTGGAGAATAGGACAACCGGGCCTTGGAAAGGAAAGGGCAGAAACCAGGGTGGCCTGGGCATTTGGTCACAGGAATGAATGGATGTCTCCGTGGAGCTCTGCCTATGGGTGACTCATCTTCCCTGTTTCTCCCCCTGAGGCTCTCCTCTCAAGAATCCTACTAGGGCTGGCTTCACTGACACACACCTGTGCTTCAAAGGACTCCTGCTTATTTTAATGCTTGGCTGTTGCTCTGCTTGTTGAATAAGGGTTGTTGAATTTTTATTTTGTGCTGCAAATTGTGTCCTGGAGCCAGCTTGGGTCATGGGGAGGGAAGGGGCACATGCCTGATGGCTCCCCCAAGGTTTCTTCAAAGGAAAATGGAGGGGAGCTAGCTGGATTGGGGTGGGGGACAGGTAAATGGGGCAGCCATGCCAGAGTTTTGCTAAGCAGTGGGTTTGTTAGGAGATGGAGGGAGTGAAATTGGCCGTCTGTTTCTAACTCAGGAGGCAAATCTCATGCCTATTTCCATTCTCACTCACAAAGGCTGTTTACCCAGGCAGTGTTTGGAAACCTGCGGTCAATCCCTGTGTATCTGTGAATGGTCTCTCCAATTGTTCTGTGTTAAGATGTTGTTGAGAGAGGGAATGTCTTTTGCTTCATGGATGTCTAATTCTTGTTTGTAAATTATACATAATGGAAAAAGTAGTATTTTCTCCATCAAATGCAGCTCTTTCTGTTTCACGAAAACCAAACAGAACTCTATATAAAAAAGAAAAAATTAGTCTTAATTGTATGCATAATTGTATATTATTTTAACTCCTCCAGTGATTATGTCACTACTTTTCTATGGTAAACATTTAGATTTCCAAAAGCATATTCCTGTAGTCCTCTTTGTACAGTATCCCACTTATTAGACACTTATTGGTACTTCTAAAAGAGCACATTACTGTTCTGTTTGTTCTTCATGGTAAGTTAGGGATAATTGTATGGTTTTAGGTTCTATTACTATATTTGAATAGGCTTTAAAAAGTATAACCAGCTGGGTCCTAAAGATTCTGAAAACTCTTGTCTTGCTGTCATTGTTTAGTGTTTCCCTCAGTGTTTAGTTCAATGTAGTCAGCTGAGCTCCCACGTTTACCTCTCTGCCCTCACCAAATCCTGATGAAATGGCAGAAGAGAGTCTATGGCCATACCCTTCTGAACATACCTGATCTTGTCTGAAATGCACAAAAGGTACAAGAGAAAGAATGTATCCACAAAAACACTGTCAATTGGAAAATTGGAGGGTTCCTAAAAGGTAGAAAATAGATGTGATTGAATTATGGAGAAAGCAGTGCAGAGAAGACTGCAGCTGCAGAGGGGCTCAGGTGTGGGTGGGTAGAGAGGTAAAGCCATTCTTTAGGCCGTAGAGAGCATCTACGGTCAGAAGCTACAAGGTCACCATGTTATGGCAGAAGGCAGATTGTCCAAAATAGGTACAACTTACAAAAGAAAGAATTAAAATGCAAATATGGAAAGAGTTCCTACACAAACAAGTCAAAATGCCCAGTTGAAATGGGCAAAGGTTATTAACAGAAAATCACAGAGAAAGAAAGAAAAATGGTAAAACTATATAAACAACTTTGAACTTCACTAGTAGTCAGAAAATTGCAAATGGGAACTAAGCTGAGATATAATTTCTGACTTAATAAGTGTGTTAGTCAGAATTCTCCAGAGAAACAGAACCAACAGGGTGTGTGTGTGTGTGTGTGTGTGTGTGTGTATTTATTTAAAGGAATTGGTTCATTCGACTGTGTGGAGGTGGAGGCTGGAAAGTCTGAAATCTCCGGGGCAGGCCTGCATGCGGGGGATCCAGGGAGGAGTCGATGTTGCAGCTCAAGTCCGAAGGCAGTCTGGAGGCAGACTGCCTTCTTCAGGGGTCCTCAGTCTTTTTCTCTCGAGGTCTCCAACTGTTTGGGTGAGGCCCACCCACATTATGGAGGGTAATCTGCTTTGGTCAAAGTCTACTTTAAATGTTAATCTCATCTAAAAGATACCTTCGTAGTGACAGCTAGGCTGGTGTTGATCAAATATCTGAATACTGTGGCCTAGCTAAGTTAACACATAAAATTAACACTAGGCAAATATTTTCTAAAAGATTGATAATATCCATTGCTCATAAGATGTGAGAGAAATAGATACTCTTCTATATTGGTTGTGGGAAAATAAGTAAACTTTTGGGAACAAATAAAACAGAGATTTGGCACTTTCTACAGAAATTCAAAGTACGCATAACTTTCAGTCCAGCAATTTAACTTTTAGGTGTCTTTCTTAGAGGAATAATCACACATGTGCACAATGAGGAAATAATCTACATAGTTATCCACAGGGGAATGTTTAAATAATTTATGAACCCTTAATGTTATGCAGCAATTAAAAAGTAATAAATCTGTACTGATGTAAAAAAAATCTTTCAGACATATTGTTAGGTGAAAGGACCAAATGATAAAAAATTTATATAGTACATTTCCTTTTATGTAATAAAAGGACAAAGTATATATATATTTAAATGTAGAAGTAGACAAGTATATATATAATATATAGTATTAATTAAGTAGTAATTAATTACTACTTAAGTAAGTAATTAATTTATTAATTAAGTAATACTTAATTAATAAATTAAGTATTTAAATACTTAATATGTACTTTATGAGTGTGTATATATAAGTGTATATCTGTATTTAAATGTAGAAATAGGTAAGTGTATATATTTACATACTTTATATATAATAGCTTAATTATATATATGTGTAGTATATGTAACAAGTATAAATATATATGTATTTAAATATAGAGTAGAGAGGACTGCACAGGGAACTATTAATAGTATTATCTCTGAGGCGGGGGTATTGGTGATGGTTATAAAGGGGAGTATTTAATTTAACATATTCCTCTTTCTTTAAATTCTCACAGGTATACATTCATGTATATGAAGACCTCATGTGCAGATCATGCGTCAGGGCTTTGTTTGGAGACAGGTCACATATGTGGCCCTGGGTCTTCGTGCTCAGTGCCCTGCACCCAGTGTAGGTCCTAGCTGCATGGCCTTCAGAGTCAGAGCCAGGGGACCCACCTGCTTCCTTTGAAATGACCCATTCATAGGGCTGGCATTTTGTATTGATTCATACTTGTGGTCAATGTACCACATACTTATTGAGCACCAGCTATGGGCCAGGAACTTTTCTAGTTGGGAGGGTAACAGCAGTAATTAAGTGCTGGAGAAGCCAGGATATGCGGGGCTTCTACTTTGGTAGGGTCCAGGAGGCCCCCCTGGAGAGCTGACAGGGGAGCTGAGAGGGAACCAGCCACCTACATGTGGGGAAGTGGGACAAGGGGGGTGGAGAGAAGAGAGTGGGGGGTGAGTGGGTGCAGGTTCATCGGCACCTTGTGAGTATGGCCAAGAGTTTTGGTTTTATTCTGAGAGTGCTGGGAAACCACTGAAGGTTTTTAAGCGGGGCAATAAAAACATGACCTGATTTATATTTGCAGAGCTGTGCTGAGAATGGATTGTAGAGGTAGAAAGAAGCAGGGAGACCGGGAGCAGCTGTTGCAAGTTCATGGTGATCTTCTCTTCTTTTTTTGGAGGGGGTAGGTGGGTCTTAACAAGAAGACTTGAGGATGAGGGGCTGTAAGATCATACCAGGCAGAAAGAGATTCCAGGGACTGGTGTGAGGCTGAGCATGCGTGATGACCCCCTTTCTTCCACGCCAGCTTTGTAGTGTTCCCCAGCTCAACGAATGGCTCCACGCAGCCACGTAGGCCAGGAAACTGGTTTTCCAGATACCTTCCTTTACCTCTGCAGACCCATTCTCTCTCCATCCTCTTCTGGGTCCAGGGACCTCTATGGACCACACCGAAGGGCTCCCTTGCTGTCTGGCTTCCGGTAGGGGTCAGCCAATGGGGAGCCCTGGAAAGAAATAAAAGGAGGGGAGGAGAGTGAGGACGGGGTGTTTGTCCTCCAGGCTCGCCCTGCTGGTTCGCCTCTGTCTGGCTGTGTTGTTCAACCAGAGGTCACTGCCTCTCCTGGCAGCCTGTGATGTATAACCCTCTCCTCTGGGTCCGGTAAATGCTCCCTTCTCTTGTGCATTCAGGCCTATGGGTGGTATTAGCTCCACCTCTGGGAAACTGCGTGATCCCTGTCCACACTTTTGTCAATGATGCCTTTATTAATCCTCCTCAAGTTCTCCTAATTTGAGTTCCCATTTAGGGCCCTGCCTCATATACCTAAGTATCATCCCTGATTCTTCTCTCATCATCTTTCCCTAACTACCGTCTATCACCAAAGTATAAATAAAATTCCTTTCTCTTTTTATTATAAATAAAATATTTTTCTCTTTTTATTCCAACCTTGGTACTACTGTCCTGCCTCAGACCATTATCAACTTTCATCCGGATTTCTGAAGAAGTTTTTAAACTAGTCTCCTTGCCTTCAATCTTGACTTCCTTCAGAAATTATTTCTGTTGTTGCTAAAGGATCTTTCTCAAATGAAAACCTGATCATACCATATTTCTCTGTTTAAAATCCTCGAATGGTTCTCTATTGCCCTTAAGATAAACTTCAAACTCCTAAGTGAGGATTTCTAGATCCTGCACTACCTGGTCTCTGCTCACATCCTGGTGTGTTACTCTCCACCTCACACATTTTGCAATAGCTGCTTTTGATGCAGCTTTCTGAATTTCTTTCAAGTATCAAAACTTCTGTGCCTCTCTTACCTGGGAGCCTTGTTTAAATCACAAACAGGATGTGCCAAGGCAAAGGAGATGGTGCCTTTTGTCCTCTCTGTGCCCTACACACACAAGAGGCCCTTGCCACCCAGGAAGGCAGTATTGGTTTTAAATAAACTCATCTTTCAAATTAGAACTGCCATTTTCACTCAGATGAGGCCTTCACCCTAAAGATAGTCATCTGGGGTGATCTCAGAGCCTGACACCCAAAGGTTTATATAACTCTGAAGAGTTACTGGACAGAATTTCTTGAAGAAAACAGTGAGACCCTCTAGACCTACACTGTTCACGTGGCCACTGAGCACTTGAAATGTGGCTGGTGTAATTTAAGATGTGCTATTAATATAAAATACTGTTATAGTTTGAATGTGTCCCCCAAAGTTTGTGTGTCAGAAACTTAATCCCCAGTGCAACAGTGTTGGGAGGTGGGGTCTAATAAAAGGGTGATTAGGTCATGAGGGCTCTACCTTCATGAATGGATTGTGTCATTACCACGGGAGTGGGTTTGTTCTGAAAGTGAGTTTGGCCCTCTCTTATCTCTCAATGTTTCTCACCTCCCACCTTCTCTCATGGGATGACACAGCACAAAGGCCCTCACCAGGTGCTGGCACCATGCTCTTGGACTTCTCAGCCTCCAGAACCATAAGCCAAATAAATTTCTGTTTATTGTAAATTACATAAGACTGTGGTATGCTATTAAAGCAACATAAAACAAACTAAGACAAATCCACACCAAATTTTGAAGACCAGAATGAAAAAAAAAAAGAATGTAAAATATCCCATTAATAATTTTTGTATTGATTACATGTTGAAATGATGATATTTTGGTATATTAGGTTAAATAAATATATTGTTAAATTATTTCCACCTGTTTCTTTTTAATTTTTTTTAGTGTGGCTACTAGAAAATTTAGATACATAAGTGGTGTGTTGCTCTAGATCCTGCATGTAGCTCCTTGCTCCTCCAAGTGCGGTCTGTGGACCAGCCCCACTAATGTCACCTGGGAGCTGTTAGAAACTCAAATCTCAGGCTCTGCCCCAGATCTGCTGAATCAGATGCTACAGTTTAACCAGATGCCCAGGTAATTCATACGCATGTTAAAGTTGAGAAGCACTTGTCTGGAGAGGAAAGGTGGGATGAACAGAGCCTTGGTAATTCTTTCTGGATGCAGACATCTTTTACATCTCTCCACTCAAAGGCTAGAGGTATGCTTTTTGCTTTAACAGAGAGGGGAGAAAAAAAGAAAAGAAAAAGAAAATCAGGAATATTTTGTTAGATAAGAAATTCTTTAAACTAGGTACACATTCTCAGACCCTAATCAAGCATTCTGAGCACAGAAGTTTAAGAGATAGTAAATTTAAAAAATTGAGGGTTTAAAAAAAATCACAAATTCGTGATAAATCAGCCTGATTGGCTGAAGCATGAACTTTCAAGAAAAGAATCAAAACTCCTGTGGAATGCCAATAAAACTTAAAATTCTGAGCCATGAAAATTCAGATTGTAAGGACTCATTGCTGAGAGTGGCTAGAGCTATCAGAGTGACAATGGAGTTGATGTCATCCAGAATTCTAGAAAGTCTGCACAGAACTACTGTTTGAATTGACTAAGAAAAGTCTAATGGGAGACATAGAAAGAAGTGTAGTTACTTTGTGTTTAAAAATTTTTTCTGATGAAATTTGAATAGTAAATGCCATTTGTTACCAAACTTTAAACTATACCCCCCAAGAAAATATAAGAGTCATAAGGAGGGGATGGCCATATTTCTGTGGTCATCATAGTTGCTAAAATAAAACACCTGGCATTTCTAGACCCATCGCTTGAAGCAAACTGACAATACCAAATCCCTTTAAATGAAAGGAAAGAGTTGTGATATACCTCATTTATTCTGAATACATTATTATTATTTTTAAATTTTCTCATATGTTGAGTCTTATGGGCAGTTGTGCTTATTTTCTAGAGGGAACAGAATGTGATAGTTGTGTAAGTCTTTGCCTCCAACCCCTAGCAATACATGCATGCTTAAGATCAAATTATTTTATAAATAAAATATTTCCTTTAAATAATGTATTCATATTACAGTAAGAGGCACCTAACAAATGCATATGTACAAAGATAGCTGCTTCTGGCACGGTTTCTAAAATAGGAGGATGCTCCCACTTCCTTTAAAGACCTCTGATATTCAAGCCAAAAGCTTTATCACAGATCTCAGCACTCTCTCTAGATGGGATTCAGTAACTCCATTTTCATTAAAATATATGAACAGCCATCCTATCCTGGAAGCTCCAGGAAAATATATTTTGCTTCCCAAATTGTTTCAAACTTGTCCCAAGTGGTGGGGCTGTTGTTCTCAGTCTCCGTTCACTGATTCCTCAGGCACAGTACCCTTAGGATAAACTCAAAGTGTGTATTTTTTGTTTAATTAAATCTGTTTCTACTTGTCCTCTTTCCAAAAAGTTCTGAGGCGATTAGTAGCAAGGATATATGCAACAAAGCAAATAAAATAAAAACAGAAAGTCAGAACAAAGACAAATAAGTGTAAACTGGCATACTGATAAGACGGCACCAGCCTGTGTGTGAGACTCATTCTACTGTGCAATTTCTGGAATCCATGGATAAAAGGCAAGGAATTAACATTACTCAACTCAAGATCAGGAAGGAGGTGGTATACCAGTTTCCCAATAGAGTCAAAATTTTTCTGGCAGTAAAGTCTAAAGGAAATTCTCATGCAGAGATTATTTAAGGAGTATGTTGTGACATTGTGGATAAAGGGATTAATAATAGCACCTGCCTCCTTAGGGGTATATGAAGATTAAATGAAGCAAAACATGCTAAGCCCTTAAAATTATGATTGGCACATAGTAAACCCAAATAAACATTAACTATTATCATCATCATCGTCATTGTATAAAAGATACAAATTACATGATAAACATTGATAATATGTACGGTGACTGTTTTTCAGCAAATGCAGAAGCAGATTTTGTTTAGTTGTTTCTTGAGGCAGTTCTAGCCAGGAACATGACGTTAAGACAACTCATGGTGGCCAATAGAAGCAACAGCTAATGTGGTCTAAGTATGGGGCTGTCCTTATTGGATCAAAGGACAGAACAGAAGGGACCTAGAGGAATGGCTGGGTTGCACAACTCCTAGACCACCAATCTCTGACATGGTTCTTGGCCATCCAATAAGGTATGAGGATCCATCAGACAGGCAGGGAACTAATAAAATAATCCAAGTTCATATAGGCCAAGATGTTAAATTCCATAGATTTTCAGTAAGTTGCTTACTAGTGACTACTAAGTGACTTATTGAGGGTTACTAAAATTTGGTACTCAAAAAACTCACAGTAACACTACACTAGAATTTCCCAAAGATCCCATTCTGCATTCTACCAAGAAGTGTGGCCACTCCATGGTGCTAGATAACACTGCAAAGACCAGAGTGGGGTGGCTTGTTATCAGTTCATCATTAGCAGTATCCTGTGCTTATTGGGCTTTTCCATGGCAACTATTTTTGATTTTTAAAGTATACATTTATTTTTCTGGAGGTTGTTTGGTTAGCCCCACAATGGGTTAGGATGTATATATGCATCAACTGTACTTCTGAAGTTGATGTCTGTATAATCCTCTCAAAATGTGTTTGCTACAGTGTTTTATCCTCACAGAATTCTTGTCTATTGGAGTAGAGTTGTCTGAGTAAGTGACAGTCATAAAGATTTGAGAGCCACTGCCTTAGATTTTCTTCCCTGGATATCACATCTCTCAGCTAGACTGACCAGAGCTTGGAAAGCTGTCACTGCATGTTCCTCTGGAAACCAGCAAGGATGGGATAGTAGTTGACTTCCTAATGTATATGTAGACCCTGTGATGTTCCAAATAGCCAGAGTTAGTTGATACAATTTTATTAAAGTTGGAATCCTCTCTCCAGTATCATTTCCAGATGAAATTCAGCCTGTCTCTCTACAGAGATGAGCCACGGAGATAATTTCAAGCAAAGCCAGATCTGTTTTCTTTCTCAGAAAGAAGTCTGATCTACTCTAACTCTTGAACAAAGAGTCCTTGATTCAGTCACCAAGGTTTTATATCATCAAACATGGCAGAAAAAATGGTGACTTAGAAAGCTTTCAGCACTCCAGTAATATGTCTATGAGGATGGTGTGCTGCATCTGGTCTGCACCAGCTTATGGAAGCCAATTGTCAATTTTTCAGAAATTTAGTGAGCTGGATGTTAAACCACTGGTAGTTTGAAATTGGCCATGGTGGTAGTATTTATACCAGGGAAATTAGCAAATGCTGCAAAAAATTTTTTTTCCAGAGAACTAGTTATTGAATATTTACCAGCACAGCACTATCTGTGGACCATGTAATATTAAGCAATGTGATCTCCTTGTGTCCCTTGAAAACTCAAAATGGGTTTTACCCATCTTAAAAAAGGGTAACCAATTAATTTCTCCTAATTATAGAGCCATTTCCCGGCTAGTAATGATAACACCCTCTGCTAGCTTCACTCTAGAGACGTATTTCAGATTTGGATCCCTTAATTGAATATTTGGTGTATGGGACAAATAGAGTGCAAATACAGCTATAATATTATTAACCCCTATTAAATTTTATTCTATCTCAATTATGTATTTACTCATTTACTATTTATTCAATAGACATTTTTTGAGCTAATCTCATCTAAAATTAGCCCTTTGTGCCTAATACTGTGCTAGGGAATGAGTGTACATTGTAAAACAAAACTAGCATGGGCTTGTCATAGGATTTATAGTCTAATAGAGATTACATACTTAAAAAATCATACAAATAATGTATTTTTACAAATTGTGATAGTGCCATGAAAGAAGATAACAGGCTGATATGAGAGAGAATAGCAATGGGGATCTATTCAGGACTGGGGCGGAGGGTGCGGGGAAACATTTCTGAGGAAGTAGCATTTTACCTGAGATTTGAAGGACAAATGGGAGTTAGCCAAGCAAAGAGTGAAGGGAAGTTCATTGAGAAAGTGACCAAAAACCATGTAAGACACCTCGTAGAGTTCCATGATCTATCCTCAGGCTTCCAATTCATGGACAGAAACTATTTATGTGTCAAGATGTATGATCTTGGCACAGTTACAATGCTTTTTCAAAACATTAGTCTTCTTCCAAAATTAAACCAGGTGAAGTTGATTTTGACCTATCTTTTTGTGCGTACTCATGTACTGTTATCTTGGAATTCCCATAGATAAATTAGATGATGATTAATATTGTAACTCCTGGTAATTCTGGGAATGGAAGGATTTAGCTGAGTGGAACATGAACAAATACACAATCCTGGTGTCTCAGTCTGACTTTGGCTGCTAAGAAAAATACCATAGACTGGGTGGCTTAAACAATAAACACTTATTGTTTACAGTTCTTGAGGCTGGGAAGCCGAAGATCAAGGCACTAAGCAGATTCAGTGTCTGGTGACACTGAATCTCTTCCTGGTTCATGGAAAGCTGGCTTCTTGCTGGGTCCTCACATGGCAGAAGGGATCAAGGAGCTCTCTGAGATGTGTTGTAAGGGGTGTAGGCTCATTCATGAGAGCTTCACCCTCATGACCTACTCACCTCCCAAAGGCCCCACTTCCAAATACCATCACTTTGGTGATTAGGTTTCAACACATGAATTTTGAGGGGGACACAAACATTCAATCCATACCAACTAGTTATTAGGACTAGAACCTAAAGTCAGGATAAAAGACAAATTTGAGTTAATGTTGAGTTGCCTCAGAACTAAATTAAGATGTATTAAATTTCTCATAAGGTCAAGGATGGCTCCAGAGTTGCCTTGGTCAAACAGCCCCCTGGGGGAATGGGGCTATGTAGACACATAGAATCACATAGTTCATCATGTACACCAGTGTGAACTTTTTGGAAACACCTTTTTCTTCCATTCTTGACGGTGGGTTTCACATGGGGACACAAAGGGGAGCATGTCCTAAAACTCTCGGCCAGTGTGTCTCCAAGTCTTGTCCCTGTATCAGACTCTGCTCTGTTATTTGTTAAAAATGTAGATTTGGAGGCACCGCCCCAGAACTACTGAATCACAGTTTCTAGGAAATCTGCAATGATTATTTGAAATCTTCTATATGCTTATAGCCCTATTCCACAACCTCCTGCTGCATTCTGAGTAGATGACCTTGCTGTCTGCTTCTCAGAGGAAATTGAAACCATCATCTAGAGGAATTTCTATGATATCCTGCTATCAAATCTCCTAACCTGCCTTCACCCTTTGTCTTCCATCTTCTAGCTGTGCTCTGTGTACCACCATTCTGCTTTCTTAGAAATTGCTGACAATTATCTCTCTTCCTTCCTGTATTTTCAGCTGTAACTTCTCAAAAGGATTATTCCTGTAGGCAGGGAAGCATGTTCAAATCTCTTCTATTGAACAACAAATACAAATAAAAAATACCTCCCTTGGTCCCACACTCCCTCTAGCTAATACCTTTTCTGTCTTCTCCTTCTATAGCAGCCTTTTTGAAGCTCTGCAGGTTTGAGTTTCTATTTCCTCACCAAGCATTCATCCCTAAGCTCACTGTGATCTGATTTTATCTCATGACTCCATTCAAACAGCTCATGCTAAGGCCACCACTGATCTTTTCATCACTAAACCTACTGAGCATTTTCTACTTCCTCTCTTTCTCCACTAATTCTCAGTATTTAACATCACAGAAATCTTTCCTTGAAACATTCTCTTTCATTGGCTTCCAAGACACCACATTCCCCTGGTTTTATTCTTATCTCTCCAGGCACAATCTGACGCCTCTTCTACTCAGCTATTAAAAATTGCAGCTGATTACCCAGCACTATCATACTTGGCAAGTTTATTCATGCCCATAGCATAACTGCTATCTATAATGGACTTGCAAATTGATATCCTCAGCCCAGACTGCTCCCTGAGCTCCAGATCTGCGTATCCAACTGTTTACAATTTGGTATCTTTTTTGATGTCTAAAAGTTATCTCACACAGCATGTTTAAGATCAAACCCATAACATTTCTGCCTCTCCTCTCCCCCAAGCTTGGTATCTCAGTGTTCTTTGTTTCAGTAAGTGACGGCATCATACAATTAGTTACATAAGAAACCAAATTCACCCTTGAAACCTCCCCTTTCGTCCCAACCAGCACAACCCATCACCAAAAAAATTTCTCATATAGTTCCCAAACACTTCTCAAATCCGTCTGCTTTTTCCCCTACCCACACCCCCCCCCAGTTTAGTCCCAGACCCTACCTCCTCTTCCTTGAACAATAGCAATTGTCTCCTAATTGGTTTTCCTGCAGCTGGAGTGATCTTTTCCAAAAGAAGATTGATCCTATCACTTCCTAAATCTTTTGGTGACTTCCTTTGCTTTAAGACTAAGACCAAAATTCTTCTCATGGCCTACAAGGGTCTCCAACATCCTCTGCCTTCCTCTTTTCCATACCCACTTCCCACTACGCTCTCCTCCCTCTTCTATCCAGGCACATTGGTCTTGCCATTTCAGTACCTTGAAAATGCCATAGTCCCTCACAGGCCTCTCCCCATGCCATTCCCTGTGCTTGGAAGGCTCTTGGTCTTCTCTGTCTGGTAAACTCGCAGGCTTCCTCAGGGTCTCACCTTTTTGCAGAAGACTTCCCTGACCTCATATCCTAGGTCTAGTTCCACTGTTACAGGCTCCCATAGAAGAGCCTTTCTTCTTTGAATCATCCTCATCTCAGTAGTTAATTACACTCTCTCTGGTGGGATTGTTTGATTTGCATAACTTTCCCTTAGCCTGAACGCTGCTTGTGGGTGGGAACCATGTCTGTTTTCACTCCTGCTGCATCCTGATGCCCGGCACAGGTCCTGGTGTGTGGTAGGAGATCAAAGCGTGAAAGAATGAAGAGCTAGGTGCCCTGACTTGAAGGAAGCATCATATTCCTTGTCACAGGGACTATTACAGATTGTTTCTAGTGTATCAAAACACCAACATTGCCCTGCTTCCATGGAAATGAATCATATTCTGTGAAGGAACATTTCTAAGGATTTGGTAAATATTTGTTGAAAGAGTGGGTTTTGGGGAATCTCACAATTAGGCCTGCTGTCATTATGTGGCCAAGAAACAGCATCGAGGGATCAGCTCTCAACCACACTCTGGGTGCTGTCCTTGTCATCATGATATGTCATGGAACCCAGTACTGTTATCTAACAAGGTATAAAATTGGGGAGAGTTGTGATTCATAGTCTTTTTAAAAATTTATTATAAAGAGAAAATTTATCTGACTTCTGTTTTTGTCTTAGTGATTTTTCAACCTCTTTCTCCTTTATCTCAAATCCCACATAAACAAAATGGCTCTGTTATGTAGACTTCTCCCCTTGCTTGGATATGAACCTGAGTTGAACATAAGGGGAAAGCTGTAAATAATTGAAAAAGTCATAAAACTGGGTTGAGTGTTAGGATTGTATAAAAATAAAGTATTTTCCTATAAAATTCTCAGGGAATTGTTTTAGAATTCAGGAAAACAAACAATTTCATCCTGAGTTGGACACAGGCCAAGATTGGGGCCTCCCAGAAATCAGCAGCTATGGCATATGTCTGGAAATCTGGAAAGTCTGAAAATTTTAGACTTTAGTTCTGATTTTGCAAACTTTCATGAAGGAAGACTAAAGCAGGGGCAGGGTACATAGATGGGGGATAGCGAGCATCTTTGCCTCAGAGGGAAAGTATATTGAAATGTCAGAAGAAAACACGGGGAATGGGGCCCAGACAGGGCAACGTTGAGAAGTAGATCAGGCCGTAACCTCCCCTCCCCAAGCCCCCTCCCACTGTCCCTCCTCCCTCGAGTGGTGCTGGCCCTTGGGCCTCACTGCCAACCAGTTTCTCATGCCCAGGCCCTTGAGAGTCTACCCTGACTGAGTGAGGCAAGTCTGTGTGTTAGGAACCCCCTCTGTTCACCTGGTGGTAATTCATTTTTTCCTGTCAAAGCCCCTTCTCATCAACTTTCCAACCTGTTTTGTTTCTGTTTTGCCTACTTTGCTGGTTCCATGGGCCATCTGCACTATAATCACCGCTGTGCTTGTTAAAATGCAGGTTCCTTGGCCTAGCCGGTGGTCTACTAAATCAGGATCTCTGGGAATGAGGCCAGGAACCCAGATCTTGGCAAATCCCCTAAGTAAATTATACCTATTAGGGTTTGGAAATAATTGACTGGTCCCTCTAGTTTTCAACTTCCTAGTTCCTTTGCTAGGATACTGAGCTTACCTTTCTTTGTTGACTCAGAAATTCTGTGGACAATCTTTTGGGTAATATTCTGGTTCTTCTTGGCCTTATAATAACCTCCCCTTGTATGCCATTCTCACAGGCAATCAAGCAGTGCCCCTGTACCTTTGGCCCTGATATCTGGGTGAATCTGGCCTTATGGGCAGAACACAGATACACAAATTACTAGTTGTAAACTTAAGACATTATCTTACCCAGTGAATTTTTATATTTTTTTATTTTTAATTAATTAATTATTTTTTAGAGATGGGGTCTCACTATGTTGCCCAGGCTGGTCTCGAACTCCTGGCCTCTGAGCAATCCTCCCACCTCAGCCTCCTGAGTTGCTGGGTTTACAGGCATGAGCCACCATGCCTGACACATTTGTCTTTCTAAAAGAAGCCTTTATCCTCCAAAGAAGTGCATATCTGGGGAATTTTTATATACTCAAGACAGAGTGTGCTAAGATTAATTTCAGCTGGAAGTCCTTGATGAGTACTCTTCCAATCGTAGTTAGAACCTGGCTGTATATCCTGCCTAATTGGAGGGATAACTACAGAGACTATGAGGACCATTTACTCTTTGAAATATTTTTCTGATGATCTATTGGGGCTGTGGGCATTTGCTGCTCCTGGAAACACCACTTCATGAACTAGCTTCCTGGCAACGTGTTCAGGGGCATCACGCCAGCCTTGGCTGTGAGACTTTTAAGGGAAGGACAGAGGTTCAGGGATATGACAAATAGAAGACAGCAGAGGGTCTTGGTTAAGGCTGTGGGCGTTGGAATTGGGCATCACTGGGATTCAATTCTGCCCATGGGATTGCAGACAAGGTGCTTCAACTATGGCCCATTGTTCTCAAATTAAATTATGGACAATAATACTGATTTCATGGTGTGTGAGGATTAAACACCACAATGCACATTCTGTGCTTGGCACAGGAAATACAGAGTGTAATCCTTGCCATCATTACTATCATTGCCCTTATTATTGTAACATTTGAGTTGGGGAGAGGGGAGGAAGCCGTTTTGTTCTTCCACTGTTCGGGGCTTCAGACTTTTCTGCGGCACACATTTCTACTTCCACTCACATGCCCCTTTCCTCTGTCCAGCAGGGACCTTGGGGATGTCTTGCACTGTGTCCCTTCTCCCACCCCATTTAGTGTACAGATGCAATCCAGGGATGCATCAACACCCAGGGCCAAAGAGGTCTCCAGCATGATGGGAACATACAGGAAAGAGCAAGGGCCACCCACCCGCGGTGAGAGCTGGGGACGGGCTCTGAGCTCACTGCATGCTGGTGTAGAACATCCATGTCTTCTTCTGCTCAGCTGCTTCTTTTTAGTGTTGGGACTAACTAGGGAGCCCTGCTCTGAGAGCCACCTCAATTTGGGAAAGTGGGTGAGCATGAGACGGGTTATGGGATGAAGGCAAAGTGTGGGTGGACATGGATGGGGGGGATTTGGAGAGATGGGTAAAGGGATTTGTGAGTAGGAATGGGTGAGTTCTCACTACCATACTGTCTTAGTTAGTTTGGGTGCTATAACAGAATGCCACACCCTGGGGGGCTTAAGCAATAGACAGTTATTTCTCACAGTTCTGGAGGCTGGAAGTGCAACATCAGCGTGCCAGCATGGTCAGTTTCTGATCAGGGCCCCCTTGCTGGTTTGCAGATGTCTGCCTTCTTACCTTGTCCTTCCACGGCAGAGAGCAGAGAGAAGCGAGCTTTCTCCAGTCTCGTCTTATAAGGGCACTAATCCCATCATGAGGGGTCCGTGACCTAATCACCTCCCAAAGGCCATCATCTCCAAACACCAACACATTGGGTGTTAGGAGTTCAGCACATGAATTGGAGGGGACATAAACATGTAGTCCATAACACAGGCCAAATTCTATATTAATTGGTATACCAGGAAGACATCTAGAGCAGTGGGGATAAAACCTAAAGATTTTAGCAGGGAGAGCATTAGGAGAAGAGGGCTTGCAGGGACAAGAGCAATGTCAGATTAAGAGTGGAGGACAAACAGAAACTGGAAGTAAAAAGAAGAAAAAAAAAAAAGGACACATGTACACTCAATGCAGAGAACCTGGGTTTGAATCTGTCTGTGTGAAAATCTCTGAAGCTAGTGGAATATGTGCAGCTAACATGCCATTGGATGGTGGCAGGGTCATCACTGACATCCTGCAGTCACTTGTTTTAGTGAGCAGCCTCTTCTCCTTGCAAGAAGCCCTGCTTGAGAGAGAAGCCAGGAGCAAAGGTTGCATCCCTTTTATGTTAATTTGGTGGGTGGGAGATATGATGTTCCATGGCCTCACTCCCCTCCCTCTGTTTTCCTGAACTGGGTAGAAATAAATCCTGGTGTCTCAGAGCATGGCCTGTCGAGTTCAGGCAAGCAATTTCTGTAATCAGATGCTCCCTTCACCTCTGAAGACGAAGGAGGGGAGCACTGTTGGTGTGTCCTCACCACACCCACGTCTGCTGGGGGCCATGACTGAAGTCCTGCTCTCGGGTGCCAGAGCTGAGGAGCTGCCCTCACTCACATATGCTCTACGTTCTAATGAAAGGGATTTGAGGCAGCCAAGGGGAGAGTATTAGCGAAGCCAGGTGCGGCTCCCGAGGCTAAGCGTCTTCAGTGTGTATGCAGGCCACGCGTGCCCGGGAATAAGTGAAAACATGGCTGCGTCTCCACGGGAATGTCGTACTCCACGTCTTGTATTGTTTCTTGACTCGACCAAGGCGTAGTCTTTCCTTAGCTAACAAATCCTCGTCTTTCCATGGAGAGGAGTGAGCATACCAATTCATTGTGAATTTGGTGATTTTACTGCCACAAACATTTTTAATGACATTCTATAGCTTTATCTCATCTGCGTACCTGAGGTAAGTTATGATTTTATTCTGAAGCCGTTTCCGGTTTCCCGGCAGCCATTCTGGTTCTCCCGGGGCCCGTCTGCCTCTCACTGTGCTCTGACGTCTCAAGGCTCCTCACCCTTCTTTTATAAACAATTTAATCTCTCTCCTCCTTCTGGAGAGCAGAGGGTGAATGGTTTTTCTTGAGATTCAGGTTTAATTGCACCTCTTATTAAACACACACACACACACAATGTTTTACATATGATTTTTGGGGATCTTGAAGGGGACTTGTGGATTCCTTGAAGCTTATCCACATAGCCCCATTGAAGATGCCTCAGTTAAAAAAGAAACATCTTTATTTCTGATAAATAGAGTGGTGGATAGCTGCCCTTGTTCTCCTCAAAACTCCCTCCTTTGTTGCCTTTACAATGTTTGCCACTAGAAGTCTGTTAATAGCTGCTTATTCTCTTCTGATGGAGCTGCCTAAGGGGAGAGGTGGCCCACGTGGCCCAGGATGTAGGGGACAGGTTTCTAAGGCTCACAGTGATTACCACTGTCATTTCAAATCCTGCCAAGGGGTTCCTGACACGTTCTTTCAAACATAAGGGGCCGGACCAAAGCCCTGGTGGTGGTCATGGTACATGGCTTAGGTCCCCCTTCGAGGGAGAATGGTGGTGGGGTGTGCAGTCAGCTGACAGCCACCAGCTGCAGGGCTTCAGGACCCACCACAGTGTTCAAGCACAGACCACTCTCTCCAGGGAGCTCCAGCCAGTGGCTGAGCACGTTGGGTACCAGGCCTGGCCATTTCTGTCAATGCAGGACTTCTCTCTGGGCAACCTCTGCATGCCATTGGGCCGGCCAGGGAGCTGCATCGCAGAATGAGACTCTCCCTGCCCGTTCCCCCCACCCCTTTATTCACAGGTGTCAGATCTGCATAGTGGTCTGAAGGCTTTCCCTGGCTACTTCTGCTTCCTCTCCCCTTTATCCCTTTATCTTTCCCAGGTGTTCCCCCTGCCCCAGTAAAGCTCGTGCCCTTGTAACTCTGTCTTGGTGTCTGCATCCTAGACGGCCTGAACTGACACATTCTCTATTCACAGGTGACATCGTTGGTCAAGTCATACAATCACACCTTACGTTCCCAGATCTCAACCTGGAAACAGTTCCCACATCATGCCAACCCATTTCATCACAGAGTTAGGAGTTTGCTGAATGTTGGGTTCATCGTTCTAGCTATGCAAGTTATTAGGGTTCCTAGTACCATCCCATTAAGCCTCCTATAGGGTGTTTAGGTTCCCTAGAGAAGAGACAGAGGCATGAGACAGTAAAACACATACTTTATTCTGTATAGAGATTCTTTCCAGGATCCCAGGCTGGAAAACATAGAAACTTCAGGAATGACCCCTTCTCCACTTATACCTGTCTCCCCTGAAATCAGGTCAATGAGGTCAGATCCTGATTCCCCTTTCCCCAGGGTTCCACTCAGTCCTTATGTCTCAGCATTCTGGGGGAAGAGGGGTAAGGAGGATAAGGACCCTCATTCTCCAGTTCCTCCTGTAAAGGTCACCCTCTCCACCCTCAATTACTGTGGTCCACGGATGCTGAGTCCATAACATACATCGGAGCTCCTCCCTGAGAAAGAACGAGGAGGAGGAGGAGCTTGGAGCAACACAAATATCACAGTGACAGCAATTGGATCCCACATTTTGGAAGTAGCATAACAAAGACACCACCCCTGGCGTCTTATATTCTTTTACTGCTGGACAGTACACCAAGGAAACACATGTAGGAGATAAACACAGGGTGACGCATTTCTATAATAAGAATGAGACCCATGCACAGTGCAAATCATGGTGTTCCTCACACATGGGAGCTGATGACATTTTTATAAGTCAAATGGACTTTGGAGAGTGAGTCAGAGGAAGGCTTGCTGGCACCCTCTGAGGGGATGTTTTGCCATATTGGAAACTGCCCAAGACCATCCCACATTCACTCTTATTATGCACAGTGATGATGCTGTTCAACCACATCCCTTTAGTTCCCTGGGACTGGCTGGTGGCTCCCTTTGGAATTATCTTAGAGGACTCTCATTCAAAGGCTGTCCAAAGGTCCCAGCCTTTGGCTTGATTACCTGCGTTGAGTGTGGGTTTCTAGAGTCCTGTGAGAATCTGCTCCTCAGATGACTCCATGTTTGGGCAGCCCAGACCCGCTAGGACTGGTGAGTTAGCAACAGCAAATATCGTGGGCTCCTCTGAGCTGAAGGAGCTGTGTCCCCAGCTCAGAGCGAAGTCCAGAGCAGGTGCTCATTAAATCCTTCTTGAATTCAACTCTAACCTTCTCTTCCATAGGTGGGATGTTCCCAACTCCTTGACACTTTCTTCTTAGGTACTTCTCATAATCATGTCAGTTCTTTACATCCTTCTGAAGTGAACAATCCATACATGGCATGATTCTCTATTAGAAGTATCACTAATGCTTTGAGCATGGACTTTTGTTTTCCTTAAATTTTGTCTTCCATTCATATATCTGCACTGAGCTGGATTTACTTAATTTATTTAATACTTTCCATGCTACTTTGCAGAATATGGTTCTTGGGTTTTCTGGCTTATACTATTGCTTCTTCCCCCAGGCCTGGTAAAATTATAGCCAGCAGGGCTGGTAAAAGCTGCAAACCCTGTGGGTAGCATTGTTCTCCCCTTAACACTATGGACACAGCACATGTGCATCCATTATTCGAATTATGACGAGGACATTGACAGATGTTACACGAAGCTTCTGCTTCTAGCCACATCTGGACAAAGCACAGATCTGAGAGACAGAAGGAAACTGCATGCTCACCTTCTGGAAACTCCAAAGCTGTATTAGGTCATAAAGCATTCAGTTCATGGCTCTCATCAGACTGACTGTCCTTGGGGGTTTATAGGTCATTCTGTCTTACAGACAAGAGGCCAGCAAAACCATGGGGCAGGAAGGGGAGATGCAGAGAGTCTGAAGGGAAGATGCAAGGTGCCCTCTTCCCAGAAGTGCAGCTGCAGGGTGTGGCATCCTTGCTTATTTCATATGTGAGCACATGCCTTATGCTAGTATAAAGTTAAGAATCTGGGTTAGGGCCCCTGCCCTAAAATACCCAAAAGGCCAGAGCAGGAAGCCCACGTGCTTGTCTTCCTTGACAGTGTTCTCCAGCGGTGTAATTCAGACAGCTGAAGCCTGCAGGAGAGACGCAGGCTTTGGCATGAAGACCTGTGCTCTGTCAAAAGCCAAAACCTTCCAGGAGAAGGAACGTACTCAGGATTTTAGGATAAATCGGATAAGTCTAAGATGGATAGTTACACGTGGTCTTAGCAGTTTCTACATCTCCAGGAGCTGGGGATTAGTCATAAAACTTACTGCTCCTATTCTTTCTGAGACCACCATTTTTTTTTGTGGAACAAACAAACAAAAAACTCATACAATCATTGAACCATGGGATGTTAATATTCCAAGGGACGCTTTGATTATCTAGTTCAGCCTCATTATTTACAAATAAGGAAAGAAGCTCAGACAGATAAAGTGTGGTGCAAGTCTCCTGATTTTTGGTCTGTAACAGACATTAGCAGGTATCACTGGACACATTCTGCCTGCATCAGTTGCTCAGGACAGTCACTGGAGACATAATGCAGAAGAACCTGTGGCTCTCAATCCCATGATGTTTAAGAATATTGAAATACTGAGATGTCAAAAAGGAGTAGACGAATGTTTTCTTTTAAAAAATGCTTGGAAGACAGGGTTAAATCTTTCATTCAGATTTTCTGTGCAGCCTTCTTTTGTTTACACTGTCAAGTGAAGGCTTGTGTGCTGTGAGCCACCAGCTGCAGGGAGCTCGTCTGAGTGTGACTGGAAACAACCTGATTGAAGTAAGACAAGGCTCCAGGAAAGTGGGTTCATTGGGTCTGTGGTTGTGCTGCAGAATTCATCCTGAAATGAGCACCTGCATGCAGCCAAAGCCACTTCTAGAATCATGGAATGGGCTTTAGGGAAAATCTAGTCCAACCTTCTCATTTTATAGGCTCAGCAAAGTTCAATGACTTGCTTTGAGTCACCTGGCATGCAGGTGGTGAAGACAGGGAAGAATCCAGATTTTTACACTCCAGGATGGAATGTTTTCCCTACACCATTCTGACCCTTTCCACAAGCCTGAGTGTTAGGGTGTTTCTCATGGTATCCAGATCAAGGAAATGTCTATGCATGAAGGGAAGCAGGACAAAGACAGGGGATGCTGCACCTGCTGAAGGCCCTGTGGCCTAGGACAGCACGTGGGAGGAGAAGCTGAAGCTCTCTGTCACGGTCTTGGAGTCGCTGCGCGAGGAGCAGTTGGAGGCCAGGTCCAGGGACGAGGGCATGGCCTTGGGACCATCCTCCAGCTCCTCCTCATGGGCCGCCGCCACGGTGGAGATGGTGGTCTCCAGGCGGCTGACTTTATACATGCTGCCCTGGGTCTGGAGGTACCGGGTGGACTTCATCTCAAGCCCCTCATAGTCTCCGGCACTGATGAAGGGGCAGCACCGGAAGGCGTGCTTGAAGCCCACACGGAATCTGGAGAGAGAGCAGATGAAGAGGTGACTCCTGGGGACTTCTTCTCAGAGGGCCTTCAGCTTTTTAACACATGGACACACCCAAGTGTAGCTCTGTTATGATTTTTTTAAATTAATTGACAGCTGGAGATGCTGAGTCCAGAAAGACTTAAGGGTCAATCATCAAGGTCAAACTCAAGACTAGAAAAAAAAAAGCCAAGACTAGAACCCAGGTTCATGTGAAATGCATGTCTTTACTGAGGGCAGCCGCTGAACTATGCTGCCTTCTCTGGTGTGGGGTCAGTCAGGCTTGGGGTCAATTCAACTCCACCAAAAACATGCACCAAGTGTTTACTATGTGCATGGTCCCATGCTGGTCACTGGGGGTAAAAACGCATCTCAAGATACAGTCCTCTCCCTCAGTAGTAGCCCACTGACTGAAAGAGGACTCTCTGCTGGTCACGTTCCTGCAGCGTGCCTCAGTGTCCCTGTTTGTTAAACAGGGAGAATCAGCCTTTACTGAAAGATGTGCTGGGAGGTTTAACCTAAAAAAGTTTAGGCAGGTCGTCAAATTCTTAGGAGAAGGATGAATCTGTGAGTCAGACTAACAGAGACCATTTGGAAAAGTTCAAGAGAATGTCTTTCCCCAAACTCATAGTGCCTGAGTGTCTCACTCACAGAAGGCACTTACTTTACAGGCTGCGGACTGATGGATATAAAGGCTGTGACAGCACCTGTTCCTCTTCTTCCACTGCTGCCTCCTTCCTATCCAGAGGCTGGGGTGGGGCTCTGGACCACAGACTGTGCTGCAGCCTTGTGTCCCTTCCCCTCCTGGGGACCCTCTAAGCACCAAGATGGACTCCCCATTGCTGACCACCATTCCTGGTGGTCTCCCCCTTCTCTTACTTGCCTGAGGTTGGCTTCTGCGGCAGGATGGCTCTCCCCAACCCATCTGACCAGGTGAGGGCAGGAATCAGATGTTTTTGCTTACCCTGTCCTGTTGGAACTGCTGGAAGAAACTGGGTAAAGCTGCCCTGATCATAAGATGGGATGGGAAGAGGAGAGTGAGAGAGCAGAAGAAGGGAGGGTATCTAATGCCACCTCTCTCTCTTTCTGTGCACTGGATCCACAGGGCAGAGTGAGCAAACTCACAGGGCATGGACTGGAGACTGGATCCAGCTTGCAGGCCTGCTCTCTATGCATCAGTCACAGAGGTTTTTAATTCCCTGCTCCCCTGAGATTTCTGGTTCCGCTTGGAAAAGAAAAAAAATCAGTCCACCCTGGGCTCACACTCCTGCCTGGTGACAATCAGCAGGGGCTGAGTAGTGTGGTGTTTAGTTTGCAGCAGTTCCCAACTCTCCCTCTTGTCTCACAGCTGGCTTTGCTCATCCAGGTTGGCTTCTTGGCTGATGTGTGGACAGATGGTCAGTGGGCGCTGGAGGGAGCATGGGGGGATGGGGTTCTTACCTGTCATTGAGGCAGCAGTAGATGATGGGGTTGTACATGGTGGAGCTCATGGCCAGCCACATGATGGCCAGGTAGACCTGCTGGATAAACTTCTTCAGGTAGAGATCCGGGTTGATGTAGGGCAGCAGGAAGAAGATGTGGAAGGGCAGCCAGCAGATGGCGAAGGTGCAAACCACGACGATCATCATTTTGACCACCTGGCAAGAGGGCAGGACAGGTGACATGACCAGCACATCCTCCTTCTCTCATGGCTGCTTTCTCTGTTTGCCCCCCCCTTCACTGTGCACAGTGTGGGATGAGGTGGGAAGTGTTTAAAATAACCCCTTTTGAGGAGGAGAAAGATCTTTAATATGTGGTGCTAAAGGACTTTGGTTAGGTCAGCGGTTCTCAGAGTGTGGTCCCAAGACCAGCACCATCACCGTTGCCTGGGAACTTGTTAGAAATGCAAATTCCTGGGGCCCCCACCCCAGACTTACTGAATCAGATACTCTGAGGATGGTATCCCGAATTCTGGGTTTGACAAACCCTTCAGATGATTCTGATGCGTACTCAAGTTTGGGAACTACTGTGTCATATTATCCTTCTGGGCAATGACTAGAGAAGCCAAGGGAGACCAAATTAATGAGCAAAGGTGAGAGGGTGTTTAGGAGGGAAGTTCTGGTGGGGGGAGCAGCATAAGGGCGGGAAAGGGGAGGGCAATGAGCCAGGGCAGGCTGCTTGGGTTGGAGAATAGGGGGAAAGAAGAAGGGAAGAGATTTGGATAGCTGCAGCAAGGGAGTGCCAGATGTTTAACAGGGATTTAAAAGAAGGTCTTATGAATGCTGGGTGCTATGGTCTGAATGTTTGTGTTAACCCAAATTCATATGTTGAAATCTTACCCCCCAAGGTGATGGTATTCGGAGGTGGGGCCTTTGGGAAGTGATTAAATCTTAAAGGCAGAGACCTCGTGAATAGGATTAGTGTCCTTATTAAAGAGGCCTGAGAGAGATGCCTGGCCCCTCTGCCACGTGAAGACACAGCGAGAAGGCACCATGCATAAACTAGGAAGTAGGCCCTTACCAGACGTTAAATCTGTCAGCACCTTGATCTTGGACTTTCCAGCCTCCAGAGCTGTGAGAAATAAGTTCCCAGTCAAGGATATTTTGTTACAGAAGCCTGAATAGACTAGGACAGTGGGTGATGTAACCCTCTCCTTTTTATCCCTAAGAAATCTTCAGCAAAGAACTACATAGCATTCATACAATGAAACACTATGTAAAGAAGTACCAAAAGAAAAAAATGAGAAAATTTTCATATATTGATTTTCAAAGATCTTATGGATTTTGAGTAAAAAAAGTAAGAAAAGAACAGTGTGTATTTACTATTTGTGTAAAAAATAAGAGAAAATAATATATATTTATTTGGCTTATAAATACCAAGATCTAGAAGTGTTAACAAGAAACAACAAACAGCGGTTACCATTGTGTGCATGTCTGTGTGCACGTGGGTAGATGGAGGACCTAGAAGGGAGGGAGCTTTTTTGTGGTAAGACCTTTAAAACATTTTTTTCAACATTTAATTTTGAACTAATTAAGATCTTCAAGAAGTTGCAAAAGTAGTGCAAAGAGTTCCTGGTACCCTTCACCCAGCTTCCTCCAATGATATCATCTTACATAACCAAACTACATTATCAAAACCAGGAAACTGACTGTTTACCAAAGTACAGGCTATTTAGCTTTTTGCCAGTTCTTACATGCACTTTCTCTCTTTTGTATTTTATTTTTTGGTGAATAAGTCTATGAAATTTCATCACATGTACAGATAAGTGAAAACACCACCCCAATGAGAATACAGAGCTGTTCCATCACCACAAAGAAACTCACTCACTCTCTCCCTTTATAGGCAACTCCCCTACCCCAAACACTAACCCTGGGCAACCCCCAATCTGTTCTTCATCACTATAAGTTTGTTTCTTTCCTTTGAATACTTTTTGATGTTTGAACCATGTGAATGTATTATTTTGTCAAACTTTAAATAAATAATAAAAAGAGGACCAAATAACCCTTCAATGCTTCTGTAGTTAAAGCGCGCGCGTGTGTGTGTGTGCTGTAATGGATCGACAGGTTGCAGTTACTCTTAAGGAGCAAGCAAGCTGGCTTATGCCTGTACAGCACACCTGTGTTAAACAGCCACTGAGGAAAGGTGCCTCCCATCCTCTCTGTTGTTCCCCAGACCCAGGGATGTTTTGTGGCTGCTGCCTCTGGGGCTCCCCAGCTTGCCAGCCTGTTGCCTGTGCCAGAGTGGGGTGGGTGCCGCCTGCCCCTTGCTCACCTTGCGCTTGGCAGAGACTTGCTCGTGGTATCTGTCAGAGGAGTCTCCAGGGATCTCACTGGCCCACAGCGTGATGCCCACCACGGTGTACGCATAGCCGATCACCAGCAGGGGGAGGAAGTAGATCAGCACAGTCACGCAGATGTGGTACCTGCAAAGAGGTGAATGGGAGGGGTCAGTCTAAGATATTTTTTAAGTTAGATTTGTTTTTGTTTGTTTTTTGTTATTGTTATTACAGGGGTGGTCAAGGTGTGGCAGCTGCCCTTCTCAGCATTTGCCATTAATAAGCTTGGGCTGTAAGGCACACCTCCAGGAGAATTGCCACCTGCTTAGGGTGGATGGGTGATATTAATGGATAGAGAAAGCAAATCTCTTCAATTTATGTTTTTCTTGTGGACTTTTTCCACAATGAAGATTCCTGTTCAGATTGAAAAGAAAAAAACACCATTGGTGAGAGGGAACTGAATTCATTGTACACCTGTGGCAATTTTAGTTGATATTAAGTTCAATATCACTTATACCCCTCCCTCCAAAAGACTGCAAACATAGGCTGCATTAATAGAAGTATATTCTCCAGAATGAAGGAGGGGATTATACCACTCAATTCACATCTGCCAGAAAACACTTATGCTCAAATTTAGTGCAGGGATATAGACCAACTAGTACATTCAGATGAGAAGTACCATGACAGTTAATAAGCCCCAGTTTATGCTAGGTAAGAAATGGATTCATGGACATCAGAATAATTAGCTTGGAGGAGAGAGATAAGACTAATCCTAGAACTAGGATCTATGGGTGAAAGACATGTAGTGTAAGCCATTTCTAAGCCTGGCCTTAATATATCTTCAGGTAGAACCTGCCTGGGTCTCTGAGTCACCACTTGGAGGACAGATGCCAACTGACTCACATTTGACCAGGGCATGAGCAAGAAACAAACCTTTGCATTGTCAAACCACTGAAAGTTTGAGGTTTGTTACAGCAGCAAAACTTATTCTACTCTGTTTAAGGCAAGAGACTCAAATAAGTAGGAGAGTCAAATAAGATTTTTGAATTTTGAGAAAGGATATTTTTCTTCGGGGGTCCTTGGCTTGTTATAACCCTTTTCTTAGATATGAGTGTAATGGAAAGTCTCAGAATTCATAACAATCATCAAAATCATAATAATAATGAGAACAGCTAATATTTGGGGGGACTTACCCTCGGTTACTGTGCCAATAATAATGTTAGTGATAGTATTAATAGCAGAAATAGTAGTTAAATTTTATTGAGTGTTTATGAAAAGCACAAAGCAGGCATATTACTAGCATTATTTTATTTAATCCTTAAAGCAAATGATGGGTAGGTCCTATTATAATCCCATTTGTAGATGATGGAACCAAAGTTTAGAATTTAATTAATTTGCTCAGATTCACAGCTGGTAAAGGGAGGAGCTAGGTCTGTGACCCCAGAACCAGCTTCTTGTCACTGGAGAAAAGCCACTTAATGATTTTTTTCTTCTACTCTGTTTACAGCCTATGTTTATCCTCTGCAATGATTTTCTTCCAATAAGGAAAACCCATTTGTTCATTCAATTTCTCCTTTGTGGATACACTGTTTGCTTTCAAGCACTTCTTTGTTATGCCCCACAGTTTTGCCACTTATTCAGCCCCCTCTGAATATTAAAATTTGCAATTTGAAGATACTTGAAAAGCTCTTAAGTAACAAACCACAGATTCAGCCAAGCAGAATGCCAAGTGCATTAGTTCTGTGCAGACAGGCTGCTCTGGTCTCATGTTGCTTTCAAAGGCCCCTGAATTGTCGCCTCCTCTGGGAGCCCCTGGGTTCTCCAGCCACCATGGCAGTGACTGCATATTGTGTTTCCTACCTGATCTCCTGGTTGCTGGACTGACAGTGCTTGTAAGCCAAGCGTTTGGAGACTAACAGGGACAGGGAGAACCTCCAAGTTGCACCAACTTCTCCTACCTATAAGAATAGCCCCTCCTCATGCAGGCTGATACTTGGTTAGTGACCCAAACACATCAGCCGACTTTGCCAGGGCATTGCCTCAGAGCGCTGAGCACTGATCGTTGGGGTCAGGGATGTGATGGGTGGACACTGCAGTCAAATTGCCGATGCTCCTTACCTTGGACCAGTGGTCCTCAAACTTCAGCAGGCTTCAGAATCACCTGGAGGGCTTGTATAGTCACAGAGGACTGGGCCCCACCCAGAGTTCCTGACTCAGCAGGTCTGGGGTAGGCCTGAGAATCTGCATTTCTAGCAAGTTCCCAGGATATGCTGATGCTGCTGTTCCTGATTCAGACTCTGAGAAACATTGCCTTAGGCCAAGATTTCTCAACCTCAAATGCACCCGAGAATCACTAGGGGAGCTTTTAAAATGATCAATGCCCAAAGGTATTCATTCAATTGGCCTGGGTGTGGGAGCAGGAAACTATATTTTAGAAAATTCGCGAAGTTATCCTAATAGACGTCTAGCATTGAGAACCACTGTTTCAGACCCTGGGTCTGTAAGCCTGGTGGGACCCCATTGTCGTTTGTGATTTAACGACTTTATTAAAATGCGTATTAACCACCTTTTCTGGTTTCTGTACCTGACCTTTGGTATCTGGAGCCCTGCTGATCAGGGAGGGACTGTCCCTTTCAGGCCTAGCTAATTCCTAGGAGAACAAAGGATTCTCAGGTAGTGTACCTTTCACATGCAAACTAATCCAAAGCCCATACCCCCCACCTGCCTGCTTTATAGGGCTCTTACACTGTAGGACACTATTCTTCTGCCCTAATCACTCCAAGCCAGGCATCAGACAACTAGCGGCAGCTCCTACACCCTGGAGCCTACTAAAATTGTTCAAACTAGTTAATCCTAAACCTGCTCACCCTGCCTCATCCATTCCTTCCTGTGAAACCCCAATAAAGGCTTTCCCAGGTGGCATGTCAGTGGTATGGGCCCTGCCCCTTCAGCTTGGGAACTGTGAGTAATGAAGTATCTTTTCAATGGCAAACATGTCCTGATCTGTTGACCTCACCATCCCTGAATACAAAATAAAATCTACATTTTAAAACAATGTGCCCTTTGGGAAATCACAGATCAGACCATTATGAAAATGCTGAGATGAAGCAGTAAACATAATTTATCAGTCTTTTTTATGCTTCCCCTTTTAAAGAGGGAAAAGTAATTTTGTTATTTAGTTGAAAACAAAAAATATGGGCTTAATTTCAGCTAAAAAGTGTTATAGTCAGGTGGAGCATTCATTAGCTTTTTCATGGTCTAATAGGGATAATTAAGAATAACATAGGAATATGATTCAGCAATTCTATTTCTAGATACAGACTCAAAAGAATTGGGAAGCTGGGACTCATGCATTATTTGAATCTGCACACCAACATTATTCACAACAGCTAAAAGGTGGAAACAACCCAAATGCCCACCAACAGATGAATGAACAAACAACATGTGGTATGTACATACAATGGAATATCATTTAACCTTAAAAACACGTGATATTCTGACACATGCCACAACATGGATGATCCTTGCAAACATCCTGCTAAGTGAATAAGCCAGACTCAAAAGGAAAAACATTGTAGGATTCCACTTATATGAAATATCTAGAATAGGCAAATTCAGAGACAGAAAGTGGATTAGAGGTTACCAGGGGTTGGAGGGAGGAGGTAGGAATTGTCGTTTAATGGGTACAGAGTCTGAGATGAAGAAAAAGTTCTGGAAGTGGGTAGTTGTGATGATTGTACAACACTGTGAATTTACTTAATGTCACTGGATTGTATACTTTAAAATGGTTAAAATGGTAAATTTTGTTATGTATATTTTATCACAATAAAAAAATTAAATAAGAAATTATGTAAGAAAAATTTAGCCAAGTTGTCATTCTAGGTCTCCAGATTTGCAGTCTTTTGCTCCTTCTAGGCACTCCTTGACAACCACTCCTGCCCTAAAAAAAAAGGAAGGTTT
The DNA here is from genome assembly GCA_023783475.1 of Daubentonia madagascariensis. Classification (NCBI taxonomy): domain Eukaryota; kingdom Metazoa; phylum Chordata; class Mammalia; order Primates; family Daubentoniidae; genus Daubentonia; species Daubentonia madagascariensis. Next base: position 1,069,010 of record JAKFHU010000633.1, read on the forward strand.
GGATGGGATCAAAGGTTAAACACATCCTTCTAAATATTGCTCAGATAAACACCCTTTACCTTTACGCAGAAATGGGAAATGCTTAATCCAAACTGTGTCCAAGTTATCAAAAATTCTAAATGAATGTAGGTCACATGAATGAAATTCCGTCATTAGAAAATATGAAAATAAATACACTCCTTTCACCTTGATACCTTTTGGGAGAAATTTTTACCACATCCTGTAGTTAAGTGGAGATTATACATACATTTGCCAAAATGATTATTTTAGAGAGCTGGTCAATGAACCAGTGTAATCTTATTTTGTGCAGCGCCACGCTTGTTTGGCTCTCATTCTGATACTGCCTAAATTCCTGCCAGGCAGGATTTTATCAGCTTTCAGAATTAATACCTGCCTGAGGAGAAGAGATCTGGGGTCAAGGATGCACTAGAAGTGAACCAGAGACAGAACCAGGCATGGCAGCAGGAGGCAGCAACAGAACGGACTGACTGGTCCCCACCTGATGAGATATGTGCTGGGTTGGCACTGATGTGAGGGAACCTAGCATAGTGATTTTGATCATTAAATCCCACTGATGGACTTATCGGAACATTCAGAAAGAAGGCTCGTGCGACAATTTCATGCCTTTGTTCCCTCTAGTTCACTCCTCTAAGCAGCGAATTTGGCTCGATAAGCTTGCTGAATACAGACCATGTAGCCCCAAATCCTGCAGATCTCTGTGTCTTTAATGTCATAATATCTTAATGCTCACTAATCCAGGTTTACTTATGTCTCACTAGCTGGAGTCACCTCATTGTTCAAAGCGTCAACAGTTTCAGTTTCTGAAATAATCCTCAGCATTTGAAATCAAGATCAATAGGTATATTAAATAGTATCTATGTGTCGTCATAATGTACTTGGTAGAGAGTGTAGGTGCCTTGGGGTGGGGGAAGAAGGAGGCCAAGAGGGGCATAGCTCTGGGTTCTCCATCTTCAGTCTAATGAGATAACTCTGCTTTGCTGGGCTTATATATTTGATTTCTGTGGATGATTTTGTTTGGGAGTGGGTGGGTAGACTTCAGCTGTTACAGAAAGGTTAAACAGCACTGATGTAATCCCATCCAGTACATTAACCCTCTCTGCATTATCCATACCACATAATCATCCAGCACATTCTTGAATACTCCCTGTGACATGCTGCTCACTACCTCTAAAGCTGACCTACATCAGCAACCCTTGGAAGCTCGTTAGAGATTTCAAGTCCCACCTCAGATGGACCAGATCAGAATGTGCATTTTAACGAGACTACCTGATGATTCATGTAGTAAGTTCAAGTTTGAAGCACACAGCGCTTGGTCTTGCTTGCACATTGGAATCACCTGGGGGAGCCTTGAAAAATCCCAATGTGCAGATCCCACTGTGATTTAACTGGCATGCAGTACAGCCTGGGCATCAGGGTTCTAGAAGCTCCCCAGATGATTGTCCTGTGCAGCCATTGGCATTGAGACTCCAGATGCTGTAGCTGTGACTGACGCAATCCCTCTTTAAACTGAGTGAAAACCTGTGGTCCAGTAGCTTTTGCTACTTCATCCTAGGTCACAAGCAATAAGCTGAATCCACCTTCTGGGACTGTCCTGCAAGCCTGAGGTGACTATGAACTTGCCTTTCCCCAGAGCTCCCTTTGCATCAAGGGCTTTTTGGGTCATCTCTCATTTGACACACACGGAGCAGCCTCTTCCCTCCTGCCATTCCTCAAATGTCCCTTAGGCTTTCTCTCCTTACAGCATGGTGCTAGATGCTTGACTTTTTACTTGATTTAATGTTTTACTTCCTGAAAAAATTTGCAGATCAATGTGGTTTCTCTGCAGTAAAAGAAAGCAGCACTCACGTATTTCTTGGTTTACTTTCACATCTAGAGGTTAGAGTCAAATCCCAAAGCCCTTTGCCATTCTCCTAAAGGCAGGCAAAAATTGCAACTGACTAGTTGATAAATTCAGCAAGTATTTATTCAGCACCTATTATAACTGGCCCTGTGCTAGGGGCTGGGGACACTGAGGAGAGTTCCAGTCACTGGTCTCTTCTTCAGTAGCTGACAGTCTGCAGAGGAACAGAGAAACACCAAAGAGCATAACATGGGAAGTGGTTGGCAGTGGTTACCTCTTCAAGGGGAGTAGAGACATTGAGGAGGGGTGTGAGTGAGCCTTTATGAATATAGATACAATATAAAACATATTAATATATAAAAAATTAAAAATAACCCTAAATACAATGGTATAGTGTTTTGTGCATGTGCATAAGTGTGTGAGGAGTAATAGGAATGCAGCAGTGGGGTGCTCATCTGAGCTGGTCAGGGACACATCCAGGAGGAGGGGCTGCTTGGCTGGGCCCTGATGTGCAAGCAGGAGGTAGGCAGTCCCAGAACAGAGGGGTCGGCACTGGAGGGAGGGGAGACAGCAAATGCTAAGGCACTGAGGGAGGAGCACGGCATGATGAGGGTACTAGGATGCCATTTGAACTGAACGGAACACAGCTGTGTGAGGAAGTATCAGGAGACTTGGCTGGAGAGGAAGACAGAGGCCTTATCACCAAGGGCCTTTTATGACAGGCTGGAAAGTTTGTAATTTCTTCTGTTTAAAATCAGGGGATTAACATTATCAGATGCTTGTGCTCTGGCAATGGTGGAGCATGGATGGAGGCAGGCAAGGCTGGAGGCAGTGAGCCTGTAAGATGCTGTGCAGTGGCCCTGGCAGGAAGTGACAATGGCCTGACGTAGGGCCGTGGCACAATGGGTGGATGACTGGAGGGGAGGGATTCAGGAGGGACCGTGGCTGGAAGAGCTGGTGGGTTTGGCTGCTGGTGGCATAACTTAGCTGGATTCCTGGCCTGGGTGGGTGGGGGAGAGTGGGCTGACTGTCACCGGTGTGGGGACCCAGGGAGGAGGAGCAGGCTTGTGGGAAAAGTTGGTAGATCACCTTTTGGACCTGCTGCCCTGAAGGGCAGGCAGTTAGATGTCTGGATCTAGAGCTGGGACAAAAGGTCTGGGCTGGCATTAGATTTGGGAGCCCTCGTATGTCCAAAAAACCACAAGAAGGTGAGGGGATGCAGGATGGTCATGAGGGGAGAGGAAGCTCATATCTGGGGTGGGGGAGCCCTGGGCGAGAGGCTGGGAGAGGGGCAGGGGAGGCAGATGCCTGGATGGATGGAGCATTCTCCCCACTCTGAGGGAGAGGGGGTTGAGGGTGGGAACTTGCTTTCTTCTTTTGGAAATCAGAGGTCAGGGCAGGTTCGATATTAGTGGCGCAGTCAGACTAGGTGGGCTGAGTGGTGGGAAGTGCGGAAGTGGGGGCAGTGGGTGTAGACTCCATTCTTAATACACTTGGCAACAAGAGGGAGGGGAGGAGACAGGAGCCAAATGGGGCCAAGGGCCAAAGGAAGACGTCTGTGTGTTTGGTTGAAAGGACAGGGGACAGAAAGCCGTCTGTTCCGCTCTGGCACCTCAGCCAGCCTACCGTCTCCCTGTTCTTCAGATACAGGCCAGGGTCAAACCTCCACTGACTGCATCCAGCCATAAACTCTGGGCAGAAACGCCCCCAGAGGTGGCCTCTCTTAGGGTGGGGTGACCAATCAAGACAGATGCTCAAGCGCACCTGTTTCATTCAGGGAAAAATTGGGTTCACAAGATCGCCATGCTTGAATGATGCTGCTTCCTGGCAGGAGCTCCTCATTTCCGGGGGATGGTGGGGTGGTGGGGAGAGTGGTGGTGCTTTGCAGAGAAGGCCACCCTGACATCTACCCGACGAACAAGACAGGAAATGAATCAAATTCTCACTGCAGTCACTGCCTAAGCCACACAAGTCAGAATTTGGTTGTGTGGTTCTCCGGGTTACTTTTTTTTAATATGTGCTTTTTTTTTTTTTTTTTTGATCTACTTGAGTAGATCATATGTTCCTTGTAGGCAGAGCCTACGTGGGACTCCTCTTCATTGTCATCACAAAACCAGCACGAGAAAATACTTCATAGAAAAATATCATCACAGGCTTCAGAGGACATTAGAACTCTCTCCTGGTTCATCCCCCACCATCCGCAGGCAGAAGCCCTCCTGACAACACCCTCCACTGAAGTTTGCCCAGCACCTGCGTGAATGGAGGCCTTTCAGGCAGGGAGCCTGGGCAGAGCATTTCTTACCTCTTCCTTTTTGAATGGATAGTTTTCTCACTGCAAGTGCTATATACTCACGGCAGGTTTGAAAACACAGACAAGCATTAAATAAAACCATCAAAGGTTCCTATAATCACATCACCTAGAAGTAAATTCTGATAAAATAAATTAATATCATCCTATATCTATATACACACATACTCCCACTCATTTTGTACATACACAAGCGTCTTATTAGATTATTTTTAAAACATAACACTATGTCACAATCATCTTTTTATGTCAATAAATATGTTTCTATAACAAAATTTCTAATAACTGCAATAATATTCTATTTTATGGAGGCACCACAGTTATTTAGCTAGTCTTCTATTTTAGACATTTGAGTTATTTACAATGTTTTGATATTTAGTTGATACTGTAATTAACATATTCAAATTTATGTCTTTTCACCCATTCTTATTTCCCAAGGTTAAATTAACCAGAATTAAGTTAAAGGGTTTTAAGGGTTTGATATATATAGTCACTTTCCAGAAAATATATGCCAGACTACACCAGTTTATGAGATTGCCCTTTCCTCTGCACTGTGGGCCTGGGCATTATCATGTGTTGTAGTCTTTGCTAACATGATGGTTTATACATGGTTCCCAACTTTAATTTTAATTCTTAGTTCATTGTAAGTTGAAATTTTATAATTATGCTTTTTAATCATTTTCATTTCTTCTTTTGTGGATTGCCTACTTGTATAATGTACCCAATTTTATATTAGGGCATTCATATTGTCCTTATTAATTTGTGAGAACTCTTGATGGCTTTTATCATATTTTATTTATTTATTTATTTATTTATTGGAGACAGAGTCTAGCTTTGTCACCCCAGCTAGAGTGCAGTGGCGTCATCATAGCTCACTGCAACCTCAAACTCCTGGGCTGAAGCAATCCTCCTGCCTCAGCCTCCCAAGTAGCTGGGATCACAGGCACACACCACCACTCCCAGCTAATTTTTTGTATTTTTAGTAGATAAGGGGTCTTGCTCTTGCTCAGGCTGGTATCAAACTCTTCAGCTCAAGCAATCCTCCCGCCTTGGCCTCCCAGAGTGCTAGGATTACAGGTGTGAACCACCGCTCCCGGCAAGCTTCTATCATATTATATTTAGAATGAACTTTTCCATACCAAAATCACAAAAATATTTGCCCATACTTATTTGTTTGATTGTTTGCATTTAACTAATCAGTCCAGTAAGAAGTTATTTTGGTAAGTATTATGAGAACAAGCTCCAAATATTTTTTTGCTAACATTGTTTACAATTTTCCCAGTACCACTTATTGGATACTCTATGCTTTCTTCACTAATTTGAAATTGCACTTGCACCATATTCCACTCACATATATATTTGGCTCTATTCTGGGCTTTTATTCTGTTTCTTTGGTCAATCCTTTCTTACTGGTGTCAGCTGCACACCATCTCATTTTTTGTGGCTTTGTAATACATCTTTTATCTATGGAAGTACAATCTCCTCTTCCTATTTTACTTAGTTCCAAAAAATAAAGTATCTTAAGACCTGCACATTTCTTAAGAAGAGGGTTGGAGGATGGTTTCAGTTATCTGCAGCCAGGTTTGCAGTGTCTCAGAAGATATAGCAGGTTGTGAATTCCCTGGCCCTCCCCAGCATGGCACTCACGATAAAGTGCAGTGTGGAGGCTGTTGGTCTGTCCAGGAACTCATGGCCCCATTTCTGACTCTTTCTTGGGCAGATGTCTCAGGCAAATAGAAAAGTCCTGAGAGGCTGTTTTGCCAAGAATGTCTCCAGAGTTGGGGAATTCTCTAACAAGAGGTATTGAAACACAGACTCCAGCAGAAGGAAGCTAAGCTCCCTTATCCACACCCCTCTTCTCTCCAGTCTGCTTAGGGGTGGGATGGGGCGGGTGAGAATGGCTGTGTGTGGAGGCAGGTGGCTAATAGTCCTGCCTGAAATTTTGACTGGGTGTATATGTTAAACACGCACACACACACACACCCACAAACGCCTGCATTATAAAGCACCTGCAGGCTTTGTATTGCTCAGAGAGGAGAACGCATTAGATGGCCCTTGGTTTTACCAAGGACATTATTGTATTTCGGGATTTGGGGATAGGAAAAAATAGGCCTGAAACTTAATTTGGGGTGCAGTGAAAATGCTAAGTAAATCCATGCAGGGAAAGCATCAAGAGTACAGGTAACAAGAAAGAGGGAAAGATAAAATATTATGCATGAAAGAGAGAGAGAGAGAGGGAGAGAGAGAGAGGGAGTACAGAGAGTGCATCTGAGCGCTGTGGGTGGTTGGAAGAGGGACTTGCAAAATGACACAGGCAGCAAGAAATTTCCTGTAGTGATGAGTGCTCAATGCATTGTAAAGAACTGTGGTATCTGAGTGTAAATTCAAGAAAACACAATTTTGTCCTATGCTGTAATGCCCTGATTCCAATCCCCGAATCTTCAGTAAAATATGCCTCACCCAACAACTCCATGTTAGTGGGGCTTTGTGGAAATGGAGGAGGAGGACTGTTTTCCAGAGTGGAGCCAAGTGGGCTGGCCAGGGATGGTGTTGACCACAAAAGTCCTAGTGATAAGTTAAAGTTCTTACTTTATGTGGGGAAGGGAATGTGGTGGAGAGGGAGACAGAGAGAGAAATCTGCATTATGCTCCCTGGTCAATCTTCCCAGTCTGGCAGATGATCCCAAATCATTAGGAATTCCTGAGCATGTTCTGCAAGTCCCCAGTCACAGGGCCCGGATACAGAAATCAGAGGCAGACAACTGCCACCAGGTGGCGCCAAACTGCATCCCGCACCTACACCCATCAGTATTCCATTTAGGTTACCGGCATTTTGGTAACCCAGCAATAAAGAAACACGCATTTTATGGGCTTGAGTTCATTGTACACCACACACTGCCCACCTCCCAACCCCCACATCCCTTACCATGTCATGGTGCTGTTTTCCAGTATGTTCCTTGTGTAGCATGAGTGGTTTGTGTTTTTGTTTTTGCAGTGTAGCATGAGCTTTGCAAACCTCATTGGAATATTAGAACCCCACTGAGGACAAGACTGCATTTTATTTGTGACATGTTTGCTCTGAGTGTCAGTGGGCACTGATAAATGTTTCGCTGATATAACTCGCCCACCCTCAACCCCTCTGTTGTGTTGTGCTCTGCTTGAGGTTGGGTTAGCTGATTGCCACTGCAGTGGAATCTCTTTGCTGGGATCTGGGATGAGCTGCTGCCTCAATGAACACTGAGCTGGAGAGGACTTGGATACATACAGCAGAACTGAAGCTTGTATTTTATCATTCTGTTGAACACACAAAATAAGTTTTTTTGGGGGGGGCACTGTTTAGAAACTGTTTTAATTGGTGCCAACTGATATGAGTAAACATTTCCTGATATAGGTAAGTTACACCATAAATGTGGGTGTTGGTTGGTATTTTACACTTCCTCTAGTCCCTGGGGTCTAAAAAGCACTTAAAATAATCAAAACAGTTCTAGTCACAATAGCCTGTGACTAATAACCATCCATGTCCTCATGGCTGGACTAAGTGCCCAACTCATAGCCCTCACACTAAGTGCCTCTTCTTGCTGTGCCCTGAAAATATTTTCTCTCCTCAAGACAAATCTTAGCACAACCACCACTAAGAAATGGCCAGAACCTTTTTCTTCTGACAAAATCTATTATTAAGTGTGATACAAGGTAAATAGCCATTGGCTTGTAGAAGATGTAGAAATTTCACATTTTCTATGTGCAGTAGTTTCATTGTAAAGGTGTTTCTGGAAAGTGGATTCAACTTCACCTCATTACCTTTGGGACTTTGGGTAAGAGACAGATATTGCTAACCCCATTTTAAATTGAAAAATTAAGGCATAGGGAAGGTACTTGCCTTGTTCAAGTCACTCAGGGTTGAAATGAGAATAGAAAACAGATTTGTCCCTTTCTCATTTCAACCCTTTGCATTTCTTCCTCTTTCTGCTCAGATCAGCTGAGAAGAAGAATGGAGAAATGTCACCCAGAGCGGGGAAACCAGTTTTCCAAGAATGAACAAATATATCAAGCACAAAAATTGTTCGCAACATTTAATAATGGCAGGTAAATAACTTATTGGAAAATAGCATAGCTTAAAAAATCAGACCAAGAATTGAAATGCATCTAGATGGGTGACTTGGAATGTGGCCAAGTCTTGGATTCCATTTTATGCCTGGATTCATTCTTGTATTTCCACAGCCTGTTCCTGTCTTGAACCCTGAGCCCAGAGAGACTTTCAGTTGACTGAAATATGTGGGAAAGACAAATACCCTACTTTCTGTTCCTCGGACAAAATTTCTCAGCATAGACAATGGACCATTATGCCATGAGCCACATAGGCTGCCAATATATAGTTTCCATTAACAAATTGAGCAACGCGATTTATGTGTCGCACAAGAAATTATCAAGGGGACCACATTAATCAATTTGAAGTCTGTTGTGAATTGTATGCGAGAGGACACACATTTTTAATGGGAGTATAGACAGATTTTCCTACCTCTCCAAGTCAGCCGAAGAGAATTTAACCATTTCTGGACCATCTTTTAATGCAATCTCCTCCTTTTACAAAAAAGGGGTCTTTATTGCTGAAAGAAAAGCTAAGCTGATCTGTGCAATATAGAGAGAAAGTCCTTGCAGATTGGGGGTGGAAGAGGAGGCTTTGATTGGGGAGGGTTTGAGGGGAGTGACATGGGATATGAGAGTAGGAGGTCAGCAAAGATGGGGACTTTTTTGTAGGTATTGCTGTGGACAATTGTTTTGGGTGCTTTTTAATGGAATTCCCATTTTATAACATTTGCCTATTAAACCAAGCTTCTTCAACTTGACTGTGCTGAGATTCTGAATCATGCATATTTAGACTTTATAAAAGTTGCACATATATTGTTAGCAAAGTTAGCTGTTCAGGTTTGGGGCCAGCCCTGTGTTGAGGCAGCACCTTCAGTCATGGGTGAGGAAACTGGAGAGAAGGGGCTGCACAGTTGCTGCCAGGCCCTATTCATGCAGCCACGCAATTGCTCGTGAATCCCCTATTTTGTCCTAGGTGCTGAGGATAAAGTGGTGAATGAAAAGGACATGGTCTCTGCCTTTGAGAAGCTTAAAGTACAGTGGGGAAGATAGATAATAAACAGAAATATCAGCAAATAATTATCAAATCATAAATGTGCTGAATGCATAAAGGAACCGAACAGGGGGGAGTGGTAGAGAATACCAGGGGTTCATACTCAAAGGACTCTGATAAGGTGGGGCATAGGGGTGGGTGCCCCACAAAGAGACAAGAGCAGGCACAAAGGCCCTGAGGTCCCAGTGAGCTGGGCACATTCGAGAAGCCAAAAGAAGGCCTTTGTGGCTGGAGTATAGGGGTTCAGGGGTAAGGCCCATGAGATGTGGCAGGGGCCACAGCCTCTAGGGTCCTGTATGCCATGCTCTCGGAAGCTGAGCCCTCACTCAAAGTGCCAAGGAAAGTCACCAGAGGGGTTAAGCAGGATGGGACATGTCCAGCTTTGATTTGGGCGGTGGTTAGACATGCAAGTCTGGGCCTAGGTGAGAGGCTGGACTTCCATCTGGGCATAACACGATAAAGGCTGGGACTAGAAGGCTGTCTGGGTCAGGGTTCTCCAGAGAAACAGAACCAACAGGAGATGTCTGTGTCTGTGTCTGTGTCTGTGTCTGTGTGTATGTATGTATGTATGTATGTATCTACAGAGATTGATTTATTTTAAGGAATTGGCTTATACAGTTGTGGGAGTTGGCAAGTTCAAAATCTGCAGGGCAGGCTGGCAGCCTGGAAACTCAGATAAGAGTTGATGTTGTGGTCTTGAGGCAGAATTCCTTCCTACCCGGAAAGTCTCAGCATTTGCTCTCAAGGCCTTCCACTGATTAGATAAGAATCACTCACATGATGGAGGGTAATCTGCTTTATTTAGAGGAGATGTTAATCACATTTACAAAAAATACCTTCACAGAAACATCTAGATTACTGTTTGACTAGTAGCCAAGCCTGGTTGACACGTAAAATTAACCATCATAAGTGCACAGCTTGAATGAAGAGAGCTTGGAAAATTCAGGGCGCGATTTGGAGACATTCTAGTAATAATAATGACAACCACCACCACCACCACCAGCAAAACCATATTAATAGTTAACACGGGTATAGTGTTTGTCATATGCCAGGCTGTCTTTTAAATGCTTGACATATATCACCTCATTCACTTCTCCAGCAGCAATCTCTGTTTTACAGATGATAAAACTTAGGCACAAAGATTGCAAAATGCATATGCACCACTGCACTCAGCACAACTCTGGGCACAATTCACAGAGATCACTGTGTAAATAGCACCCCCTTGAGTGGTGCAATGCAGTTAACCCTGACAGAGAGTTTAAGTAACTGGCCCAAGAATTCTCTGTTGTAGAGATTAGCATTGTCTAGGGTGGAAAGGATTATAAAACTATATGGGAAGGGATGCCATGTGTATGGTATACATGTGCTCTTATTTTATATATATATATAGTTATTAATAGTTATTAATCAGTTAAAAAACAACCATTTTATTTTAGAATAGTTTTGATTTACAGAAAATTTGCAAAGATAAAACAGAGAGTACCCATATACTTTATAGCCAGTTTCCCCTACTATTAACATGTTTTTAGTCTAGTACATTTGTCACAATTAATGAACTAATATTGATACATTATTATTAACTAAAGTCCGTACTTTATTCAGATGTCCTTAGTTTTCCTCTATTTTTTGTTTTTTTTGTGTGTGTTCCAAGATCCCACATTGCATTTACTTGTCATGTCTCCTGAGGCTCCTCTGGGCTGTGACAGTTTTTCAGACTTTCTTTGTTTTTGTTTCTAAGGTTCGCTCTTAGAACAGGGGTCGGCAAGTTTTTCTTTAAGAGGCCAGGTCATAAATATTTTAGGCTTTGCAGGCCCTACAGTCTCTGTCACAGTTACTCTGGCCATTGGAGCAGGAAAGCAGCCACAGACCATGCTTACGTGTGGGAACATGGCTGTGTGTCAAGGAAATGTTTTCAGAGACGTTGAAATTTGAATTTCATAGATAATATTTACATGCTGTGAAATAATGTTCTTCTTTTGGTTTTTATTTTCCCCCAAACATTTAAAAAACTAAAAATCATTCTTAACACCGTCAAACCACATAAAAACAGGTAGTGGGCTGCTTTGGCCTGTGGCAGCCCCTGCCACAGAAGACTCAAGCATGGAGCCCACGGAGTTGGAGGACTGGGGTCCACATCTGATCTCCAACACTCACCAGATGCACACTACACATAGCCTGCTTCTCTCTTTGTGCCTCAGCTTCCTCACCTGCAATGTGGAGGTGAGGATGGAGCAGCACCTGTCTTCTCTGGCTGTTGTGGGGATTAAATGAGCAGGAAGTCTTGAACCCGTGAAAATTACCCAGAGACATGGAGGAGCAGCAGAGTGCAGAAAATAAAAGTGTGGTAGGAAGAAACTTGACGCTTGTTGTCGGGAGACTAGGGTCTAGTTCTAGGTCTGCTGTGTGATCTTTGGAGGCCGGTTCCTTAAGTTCCTCTTATGTAAAGGAGGAATGACTTTACTTTCTAACACCATTCTCCAATGAAAGGAATCAGGGCTGATTCTACGGCTGCAGCAGTGAATTTACCACATGATTTTGGAGCACCTTGTATTTCCAGAAGGTAAGAAAGTGCTCAAAACACACACACAAACACACACACACACACACATGCACAATGTTGGGTAAATGTCAAAGGAACGTGGGAGGCAATGGAAAGAACTCCAAATGGCCAAAGTTTTAGCAATTAGAGCAAAATAAAGTAATATTGTTTTATAACCCAAAGTGTATAATAAATGTCCATAAGTAAAGGATTGAATAAATAAATAAACGAGAGAGAATAGACAAATCTCCCATGCAGAATAATTCCAAAAAACTAGCGTAGATAGTCTGTCTTCAAGGAGGGGAGCATAATTCCCCACTCAAGTGTGGGCTGCACATAGTGACTTCCTTCCAAAGATTGCAGTGCAGAAAGGAGGAAACAAGAGTATCTTCACAGTGTAGAAACCTGACAACATTATCTCAGCCTGGAGATCAAGATCAATAGCAACAGTGATGATGACAGGATGTACCCTTGATATGATGTGATGAGAGTGTCACTTTACCTTGGTGGCCTTCCTCCCTAAACCCCGTTCTAATCATGAGAAGAACATTAGGCAAATTCCACCTAAGGAATATTCTACAAAATACCTGACCAGTACTCCTCAAAACTGTCAAGGTCATGTTTATGACCTGGCCTCTTCAAGAAAAACTTGTCAACCCCTGTTCTAAGAGTGAACCTAAAGTCACCAGCTGCAAAGGGAAGGGGCCAAGTTATAAGCATTACAGAGGAAAGCAACACAGGCTGGGCCAGCTCTTGCCAGCTCTGTGCTGGCACTGGCCTTGTTTCTGCTACTGAAACGATCTCCCTCCTCTGGTACCACCCAAATCCTCTCCTTCTTCAAGTTTCATCTTGTGCTGCTGGGAGCTTCTCTGCACCAGTCTAGCCTTCATAATCCCTCCTACTCCTCTAAACTCCCAGAGCACTTAATATCTATTAATACTTAGTTTTTGATTGCTCGATGCCTTGTGCAATTCTTCATTTCATGCACATCAGCTTTATCTCTCAAGTGCTCTGCAAGCTCCTTGAAAGTAGGGACCTTGGGTGTCTTTGTTCTCCACTCCCTACATTATCAACCACAGATTAAGTTTTCCGAAACCCAACTCTGATGATTGATTAACCAAATTAAGCACAAACTCCGGTGTGATATTAAAAGCTCTCCACAATATAACCTATAATCTTAATTCTTACTATTTAAGATTCATTCTTGGAGCAGAGTGGCTGCCCTGTCAATGTTCCCTCCTGCTCTCCCTCCCTTTGCCTTCTCTCACGCTCTTGCCACACTGGAAGAGAGAGCTGAGAACCACAGGATTTGACAATTATCAGGTCACTCATGAGCAATTGCGGTGTGAGGGTGGGGACAAAAGCCAGATAGCAGGAACTAAAGGAGGATGTCATGAAAAAAAACCGCAGCAAGTGTAGTGTAGATGTTTGTGCTGAGAAGGGAGTGGGGGTGGTGGAGCGGCAGCCGGGAGCCCAGTGTTTAGTCTGGGGGAGCACAGAGTGGATTTGTGGGTGAAAAACCAGGAGTCAATGGCTGTATGAAGAGGGGGTTAGCTACGGATAGCTCAGAAGGAGCAGAAAGAGGGACCAAGGGCACAGGGGGAGAGAGACAGGAGGGGAGGAAAGAAAATGTCCAGTCTCTGTCCTCTCAGTGAGGTTGACGTGATTCATCCGCCAAGTCAGGGGATGCAGGGCAGGATTGGAGATCTGAGACCATCCGCAGGAAGGCCGCTGACAGCCTCAGGAGTGCGAAGGATCTCCAGGTAGCAAGAGTTAACGTGGCCTCGATTAGCATGGCTTCCTGTCTTTTGCTAGCATTCCTTGGAGACCCAGGTGTGAGAGAGAGAAAATATAAGGAAAACATAAGGTAGAATGGCTGAGGTTGGGATGGGCCAGGAGGACATGGAAAGCCTTGGGAATGATGTCACAGTGAACACATTTATTGGGCCAACCTTGATTTAGCACCAACTGTGGTAGAGAAATTTATCGTGTGTTACCTTGTTTAGTGTCCATGCCAATTCTGTCAAGGTGGGCTTTCGCTATCTCCATGTTTCAATTAAATTTGAGGTTCAAAGGGGTTCCTTGACTGATGTCAAAGGACTAGTATGTGGTTTGAGCTGGGATTTTAAACCAGATCTTTATTTCTTTTCCACTCTAGAATTCTGCCTTTATACCATGGACATGGTATCCCAAGAGATCCCAGGGTAGCCCAGATTAGGGGAGTTAAGTGAAGCCTTGGAGGATTAGGAGACTCCTCAGTGCCCTCATTTCTGTCACATTACATATCCCACCTCCCTGTGACCACCGTTCCTCTAACTCTTCCTGGCTTACCCATGAAGGTGGTGAAGTATGAAGAGGGGGTTAGCTAGGGATAGCTCAGAAGGAGCAGGAAGAGGGATCAAGGGCATAGGGGGACCAAGAAGGGAGGGGGGTGGTGCTTGTGTTCTGTTGAGTTTTTCTGTGTAAGGCAGAGTCCTGCGGGTACAAGTTTGCATCTGGGGAACAGTGGGCAGATGGAAGGAGTAGGCAACTCTTTGCTTTGTCCTGTATCCAGTCACAGAAAATCAGGAGTGGGAAGTGGACTAGGGAGGGCCCAACCTCAAGACCCCTCTGTTCTCTGCTATGGCTCTCCAGGAAGACCCCGGCTGTGGCCTGCATGTTTGTGTCTACCCCCTGCCCCAAATTCAAATGCCGAAACCCCAATCCCCAATGTAATGGTATTTGGAGATGGGGCCTTTGGGAGGTGATTAGGTCATGAGGGTAGAGCGCTCCTGATGGAATTAGTGTCCTTTTCAGAAAAGACATGAGAGAGCTTGTTTTTTCTCTGTTCTTTCTGCCCCATGAGCACAAGGCAAGAAGGTGTCATTTCTCTGCAAACCAGAAAGAGGGCCCTCACCAGGAATTGAATCAGCTAGCACCTTGATCTTGGACTCTCCAGACTTCAGAACTGTGAGAAATCAATGTTTGTTGTTTAAGCCACCCAGTCTATGGTACTTTGTTACTGCAGCCCTGCTGCCGTACTAAGACAATCCCAGTTCCTTCCAGACTTTCTGAGTACGATATTCTGATAGAAACCTATTTTGGTGCCATTTTGACAGTAGTAACAAAAAAGTTTTTAAAGATAAGAAAGAAAGTAGCTGCCTGGGTCTGGAAGGAGAAAAACAAGAGATTTTTCCATCCTATGTAAACCCATTTTCTATCTTCCATTCCATGGAATTTGTTCTCAAACAGAATGTGTAAAAAATCACCACAGGCGTGCTTTTAAAACACCATTCCTGGGCCCTACCCCATTCGGAGGTAGGGTCTGGGGATGTGAGTTAGGGCCAGGCACAGAGTGAGTGCCTGGGGGTTCTGAGGCAGGTGGCCCCCATTCACATGAAGAAAACAGGGCTCTAAGAGGGAATCTAAATTCTCCACCTTAAAATAGTTTAAGTCCTAATGGTGTCTAGTTTAGGGCAGTCATCCAAATTCCTTTTTAGAGACAGATTCACTAGTGACCTCCATTGCAGTTTGAAAGAAAATGGTTGTCTGTGGCACACAAAGGTGCTCGCAGGGAAGGCTGGCTGGTTAGCTGCCAAGAGATCTCCCCAAAGGACACTTACCTTGTTAAGTTCTCTCTGGTCGAGGGGCTGGCCCCAGTCTTTAAGTCCCAGAAACCTCATTTGTCATTATGCACAGCCTCTGAGGAATGGACATGGTAACCATGCTCTCAAGAATCTGATTTGTAAACCACTTTGAGGGAGATATATGACTGCTAAGCAAACTGGGCATTGGTGTTGTCTACATCAGTAGGCTGCAGATCACATAAGCAGATTCAGCCCTGGGAGTGTTCTTGGACTGATTCCAGGACTTCCTGGCACCAGGCTCTGACAGCCTGAAAGGCATGTGCACCCCACTCCCCAGTGAGGATGTATGTGTCAGGAGGATGCCTATGATTGCCCCTGAAGGCACATAGCTCAGTTGCCCTTACACAGGGCCTAGCACACAGTTGGTGTCCTGGAGATGGCTTAGTGGGGTGAGGTCTACTTCAGAAGTTTTTTTCCATAATTCTCAAGGTCCATGGCTCCCAGATTTCTGCATTATATGGAAAATTTTTAAACAAAATTTGAGGATTGATGTAGGCTTTTTTTTTAGTCTCTTAGTATGCCAAGTAAGGACATTAAAATCCCAAGCTAAG
Source organism: Daubentonia madagascariensis (assembly GCA_023783475.1). Lineage (NCBI taxonomy): Eukaryota > Metazoa > Chordata > Mammalia > Primates > Daubentoniidae > Daubentonia > Daubentonia madagascariensis. The sequence goes on from JAKFHU010000633.1 coordinate 1,085,031, forward strand.
CTAAACTAAACTAAAGTAAGCAACTGACTGTCATCACCACTACATTCATTAAAGAATATTTCAACACCGGAAAAAAAGTAAGGGGATAATCTTAGCATATAAGGCAGATCTTTATGTGAAGAACCCTTACTACATTAAGAGAAAAACCTCACTACTCACAGGTACGCAGACTGGGTGTTTGGAGCCCTCTGTAGTCACCTGCCCGAGGAGCCACAGCACAGCTGATGTCATTTCCTCCTACTCCCTCCCAATCATCGTCCAGCCCCACGCCTGAGATCACACCGACTGGGGCCTCAGGGCTTCCCAAGCTCTGCAGTCTCACTTTCATAGACCAGCGCCTGATTTGAAGACAGCTCCCCTATCTTCCATGTGGAGGAGCTCCCAGTGGAATTCTCAGAGGGTAATTTATTTCCAGGAGGAGGCAAAGTGAGGGGCAGCAGGTGGTGACTGGCCGGTTCTGGTCACCAGGGCTGGAGCTAGTATCTTTGGTCTGATCTCCCCTCTGGGGGAGTGAGTGTGTGTGACAAGGGGACCATGCACGAGGTGGGCATTGGCCGGTAAGGTAAGGCAGCAACTGGTTTGAGCCCTGTTATTAAGTGGGACCAAGGCCAAAGAGGGAAAGAAAACCAGAGGGAATAAAGATGTTGTCTGCTCTCAGGTGAGGGTGTGCTGTGGGGCTTCCCCACCTGGAGTCAGGTGGGTGCCCACGGGGTTGGTCTGGAAGGAGGGAACAGCAGAGCTGGCAGGAGGGTGGAGCTGACATACGGCTTCTCCATCTGGAGACCAGCCACAGAGAAGGGAATTCTCCTTCCGTTTGCTTAGACACTCACTCATTTTTCTGGCCATGTGATGGGGCCCTGGGCAGATTCCTTCTCCACAGCCTCACACAGGAATGGCCACTTCTCACCAAGGGGATAAATGGCCAAATAAAGCCAAGCTCCCCAAACTCACCAGAAGGACTGCTTCTGCTGGGCAGGGTGAGGCATTTCTTTTAGGCATTTACAGAATATATTCTCCTTGGCTCAGCTACCCAAAGGCTTTGAACCTGAAGGCAGCTCGTCACTCCCTGAAATAAATCTGCCATGGTCCTCTTCCCACCACCCCCCCATTCTGTGCTCTGCCCAAACCAAAAACATGTCTTGGAATTATATGTTATGACAATGTCTGAGATAAACCAAACATGCTAGAATTGATATTACTAATCAGTCTTTTAAAGCCACTTACCATGTAATGCTATTTACCGAATGGAGAGGAAGTATCAAAATATTTTTACAACTGGTGAACCCATGTGCTCCTGCTGAATGCCGGCTCTGCTCATGAGATGCACCCAGCTTATTTGCAGAATGAGAAACCATCAACACAAATGTTGGCTGGTGCTATTGTAATTTATTGCAAAGGAGGGAAATTGACAATGGGGGTTCCTGCCATCTTAGTTCCCTGAAACTTCAGCCTCTAGCAAGAACCCTGTTAAACCTGCTTTTAGATGCAGGCATCTGTCAGGAGCTCCTGGGAGTACTCCGGCCTTGTGGGGGAGGCAGAGCTCAGACTTCATGTCCTCAGAATGTGGTTGTACAGCATATGACTGATTCTCCCAGACACACTGGCCGTAGAGCCTGTGTCAGTTTTGAGATGTCTTGTTAAGATGTTACATTTCCCCAGCCAGTAGAAATAGGAACTTTTGGTAAAATAGCTACTGAGGAATGCATTGTCATGAAAAGTAATGTGACCCAGATTTTTCTTTTCAAGTGAGAAATATTTAATAAAATTCTTTCACTCACCTTAGTCATTAAGGAATGGCTCCTGAGGGCAGTTTTTTTTTTTTAAGGTGAGAAGGTGGCTTCAGATTGTAGTCTATAGGCTGCCATCTGCCAAAGAGAGGCCAGTCCTGTTTGGGGTGTAGGACGATTAGGCTCCTTGCATGGAATAAAGCATTTTAGTACCAACAGGGTTGGGGAGTATCTACATGTGTAATGTTGGTAGGTTACCAATTCATCTTGGTTTGCCTGGGATTTTCCCGGTTTCAAAATGAAAAGCCCCACATCCAGGGAAACCCCTCAGACCCAGGCAAACCAGGGTGGCTGCTCACTATAGACGTGGGAGTGCTGAGAGCCTACTCCCGTTTTCAGCCATCCTCCCTCACTGGCATGTGACAGGGATGATCATCCACTATTTAAGATCCAATCCTTTGGGTCAAGGAATTGTTCCATATTAAAATGTAGGCACCTTTCAGAAGGGTGACCCATTAAACCATTACAGCTGGGAAGCAGCATTCTATATAGCTGATCATTCCCTCCTGCTTTTGAGAACTGTCTCTTTCCTCAGGGAAATACAAATTAGGACCACAATAGGATAGCATTTTACATTTACTACCTAGGGAAAAAAATAAAGAAGTCTGATAATACCAAGTGTTGGCAAGGACATAGAACAACAGGAACTCTTATATACTGCTGGTGGGTGTGTAAATTGGTACACCCACTTTGGAAAAAAGTTGAACATGTATAAACCCAAATTAATTTTACTTTAAGATATATGCCCTAGAGAAACTCTTGTACTCAGGCCTGAGGAATCACATACAAGAATGCTCATAGCAGCAATAAGTTGGAAACCACCTAAGTGACGACAAGCAAAAGACTGGGTGAATAAATTATGGTGTATTTACACATGGGATAATATACAAAAGTTAAAAATATTGAACTACAGCCACGTACAATAACATGGATGAATTTTAGAAACAAAATGTTGAGGAAAACACTTAAGCAAATCATGGAAAACCTTATGCAGTGCCAACCATTTCTATAAAGGTCAAAATCAAGCAAAACTAAACAATTCATTTCTTAGGAGTGCATGCAAATCACCTGTGAGAAGGAAGCAGAGAGGATTTCTATGGCTTAATGCTCTAGTTCACAAGGTGGGTGTTAGGAACATGTTTCAAATTATTATTCTACCCCATTACTTACATATATGTTACATTCATTTGCAAAAATAAAAATATATAGTAACTATTTTAGGAAAATAAGAAGGTAGAAATAAATCAAAATATGTCAATATTCACAATAAATGTAAAGAAACTAAATTCACTGATTAAAAGACATGAATGGTAAGATCATTTATATTTAAACAACAACAACAACAACAAATTCAGCTAAATGCTGTTTATTAGAGACACACATAAAACATAAAGACACAGAAAGATTGAAAGTAAAAGGACAGAATAATATATTCTAAGCTAGAAGTACTATGTTAAGATCAGACAAATAGATATTAAGGCAAAAATTAGGAATATATAATATCCTAATGTCCAACATTAGGAGTCAAGAGAATCTCTACAAAATCACCATAAAGCTATAATTTGTTTGAATCTATATAACATAGCTTCACTATGTATAAAGCAAAACCCAACAGAATTACTAGTAGAAATTGACAAATTCACAACCATGGTGGGAGATTTTTAACACAGCAAGTGAGTGGCAGATGAGGGTTTGTGCTTGGAACTTCCTTTGCTATTCTGTCTTTCCTGATTTTCTATGTGACCTTGAGCAAGTCTCTTCCTTTTGTTAGGCCTCAGTTTCTCATATCTGAAAAGAAGGAATTGGACCAGATGGGTGAGGATTCCATGAAATACCCACACTCTCATACCAGGCAGTGTCTAGAGAAAGGCTTTGTCACATGATGTATGTTTCTGAAACCAGTGGCAGCTGGTGCTCTTTACTCAGCCTGTCCCAGGAGAATCCATCACCTGCTGTTTTTCCTGACACTGTCCCCTCTCAAATCCCTCCTCCCTATGCCAGGCAGCCTTGCACACACAGAAGCTTTTAAACCTGTTTTTCAGCTGAAGGACTGACAGAGTGACAGCACAGTCCATAGACCCAGCTTCTTGGAGCTGCATGTCTGGTTTGCCTCTTGAAATCAATTAGGAGGTAAGATTGAGGAAGTCAGTCTGGGATGACTCCACTGGCTGGCATTAATACAGGACACATGTGCCTGGAAACATGGAAGGGGCCAGCTGTGAAAGACAGGAGTACAGCTTCCCTGAGTGGCAATTCCAAACCCAGCATAGAAAGACTAAACGGGTAGTGCTGGTGTGGTGGTAAGAGCCTGGGCCTGGTTTTCTGGCCTTGACAGTCACTGGTGCAACCTTGGGCAGGACCCTGCTCCTCTCTGCATCTCTTCCTCATCTCTAAAGCGATAGCACTGGATTCTAACCTCTGAGGCCTTCCCAGCTCTGGTAGAGATTGAGAACTCTAAATCTTGGCAAGATAATTCTTCTGTTAAATGACTCTTTTATTCAGTAGGAAGGGGGAAGTGAACTAGCATTTACCAGGTGCCTACTAGTTTCCAGACGCTTTATACAAGTAATTTATATAATTCTCACCACACATGTTATTATTATTTTAATTCTATTGATGAGAACTGAGGCTCAGAGAGGGAATACTTTGGGCAGCAGTGTCGACAGGATTCAATTTCAGGCCTTTTGATGCCAAAGACTGTGCTTTTTTCACTACAACCAACCTACTCCAGTGGCTAGGACATCTTCATGAAGATGTTAGAGGGATCTGCGGTGAATTTTTGTTCCTGGAATGTGGCACTCTTCCAGAACAGATTGTTGGTAAAATCTGTATTATCTGATGATAATTGATATGGGAACAACATAAATATGTAAACATCCTGGCAAGGGGTGCTTAGCAGGCTATCACACATCACAGCCCTGCAGTCCACGATCAGCGTCTGCATTCATTCACTCCTGCATCCATTTATCAAATATTTTCTGAGTGTTTACTGTTGGTCAGGCCTGAGGCACTGGCCTGAGTGATGAACTGACCCAGTCTGTCCTCTCTTGGAGCTCAAGTCTACTGAGAATTCAGAGGAATCACTGGGAGGATGGAGCTGGGCCCCTGCCCAAAACAAGAGGTGTCAGGGAAGACCCCAGGAGCATAACCCATTAATGATCTTCTCTTCCCTTTCTCCTCCCATCTCCCCATTTGACTCAGTCCCAGATGTGCTCGTTTCTCTCTCTTCCCATCATCAGACTCAAATCAGCTAACTCAAGTTGGAAAGCTCATTCACACCTATGCGTCACCTCTTCTGGAGAATTTGCATTTTAACCTGGGACTCCTGATATCAAACAAACCACTTCTATACTGGTGTGACTACTATTACTGGATCAGGGCAATGTTTCAGATCAGGGGTGAGGAGGGCTCCTCTAAGTCACCCTCATACCACCACCATGGAGGGAAGGACAATGGCACAGAGCTAGCTGAAAGAGCTGCCAAGTGTGATGATCTTGAGTACAATACTTTATGACTTGAGTCCAGTGCTAAATTCAATGTCCTTGTCCTGATTTTATTTGAGTTCTTGGCTGTTGTCTCATCTGAGTCTAGAGTCATAGATTTCCATGATTTTTCAAATTGCGTGACCTACAGTGATTTCCCAAATTCTCTGAATCTCAGTTTAGGTATCTGTAGAGTAGAGATTATGTTACAACCCTCCTCATAGGAGATTTTGAGGATCAAAGGGATGAGTCATTTAAAGTCCCTAGCATAGTACCTGGCTCATAGTAAGAGCTTGATAAAAACTTAAAATTATTTAAAATAAGAGTTTAATTTCTTTTAGTCCCTGGTCTTCATTTTATTTCTTTCTATTATGTTACTCTTCTTCTGGCCAGGGTGTTCAATGTCATCTTGCTTCCCCAAATTCCACCCCAACCCGTCCCAATCACACCATCCATGCCACTTCCAACATCATGGGGGTAGCACAGAGATGAAACTGTGGCTTGGTAGGAGTGTATTCAAGGGAACTAAGGATCTTCATTGGACATCAGAAAAGCAAATAGTAATTCTAAGTGGTTTTCAAACCATGAATATTCTTGGTCTCATTTGTTCCTTTTCTGAAAATCATACTGTGTGCAAGATGCTTAGCACCATGGCTCACCTTTTGTAGGTTCTGGGTAAAGTGAGCTCTTTGTTCCTTTAGTTGTGTCCTTCCCCTGCTCACCCTCTATTTAATCCTGAGGATTCTCAGTATTTTTAAGGGAAAATGTGACAAAATAATTCTCAAGTTCATGTAAGGTAAACACACATCCACTAGCTCTCTGACAAACACACCAAGACATGAAAATTCATTCTGTGCTTGAGGCCCTACCAATGTAGGGGAGCTCACCACATCACCTGGCAGCCTCTACCATTACTTCCCAGGAGTAAATTATTCCTGAATTTGTCTTCACATGGAAGCCACATGACAGGCATTCATGTCACTTTCATTCATTTGTCCTCATTTTGCTCTCTGGAGCAGTCCAAAGTAAGTCCCACACCTCTTCTATGTGACAGCTTTTTTTCTCCCTCTGTCTTGTACAACCCTTTGTGTCTCAATACATGGCCACTGCTGTAGCATTGTTATCATGTTTGAATGGGCTATTGTAACTCTCGTTAGCATGTCTCTCTGTGTCTATTCTCTCCCTTCTAATCTTTCCCACTCGTCAGATTTCTCTTCTCCAAACCTGATTAATTTCTACTGGTTAAAGCTCAAATGTTAAATTTGGCACTTGGGCTAGTGCTGTTGCCTGTGGTGTCCTCCTGCTCTCCACTGCTGGCCCTACTCTGTCCAGCCTATCTTTCCTGTCTCCTTTCTCACTGCACCCCTACACCAGTGGTGCTCAGTGCTATCTGCAGGCACTGTGCACAATTTGTTGCCAAAAATACCTTGTGATTTTCTGCCTTATTGATTTCACTTGCTTCATATTTATTCATTCTCTGGAAGGTTCCTCCACTTCACCCTCTGTGTTCAAATGGGATTCATTTGTATCTCGGGAAAAGTCTGGACTGTGCTGCTAGACCTGATGCCTTTTTGTCTCACTCTGCAGTGAGTCATTTCCAACTGTCCTCTGAGAGATTATTCTTCTGGGGGATAACCTAGCTGCAGTTACCTTCTGGAAGATTGGTCCCACAGTGGTCTTTTGGAGAAAGACTGCAGGTGGAGAAGCCACAATATTTCCTAAGCAACTGTGTCATCTTGGGCAGATTGCTGCATCACAAAGATACAGGGAAGGTTGGAGAAAGCGGATTTCAAAATAATTAAACTGCTCTGCCCACAGATCATAGCACTGGAGGAATCAGTTACTCTTCAATCTTGTAAAAGGTTGTCACATATCTATTACTTACAGTTCAGGATATTAAGATTGGAATGAAGTTAATTCTTACTGAAATTAGAAATCTAAATGCCATTAAAACTTTCTAATTAAGTTGGTATAAATATTTATAAGAGTATAATGCACAATTCCAAATGGCTGGAATGTTAAATGTCTCTTTGAAATGTGCTAAGGAAGATAAATATAGTACTCAGTCACTCCATCCTGGGAAAGGTTGGACCTTCAAAAGGCTGAACACACACAGAGCACATGCATGAAAACACACACACACACCCCCCCCATCATCTCTTTCTTTGAGCACCTATCATCATTGGTATGCTCAGAAATAGCTATTCATCTGGATTTTTAATGTTCACACAATCACTGGCCCATTAGGCCAGTTATAGTCAAATTTTATAGTCTTTCTAACTTGGAACCTTGGAAACATATTGAATTACTGACCATACAAGAGCATTATTAGCTGGCTGAGGAAGCTGATGTGGTGTTTAGAGCCATTCTTTGATTTAGGGGAAAAACACTTAACCCTAGGGGACAGAAGACCAGAGCTTTGATTCTAGCTCTTCTGTTCACCAATCCTGTGAGTTTGAGTAGATGTTTTATCCTTTCATACTTCCAGACAGGGCTAACAGATGTATTATCTACCTCCCAGGGCTGTTATGAGGATATGTAGAAATAACTGGTGTGAAAGTACTTAGGAAAATTAAAAAGAACAATGCACCCAAGTATCATTGTTATTGATGTGATTGTTAATTATTATCCTGTTAGCTAATGGAAGAAACACTTCTTCCTAAACCATAATAGGGGAAAGTTAGAAGGAAGGAAGGCATGGGCAGGGACCAGATAAAGAAATAGGGAAGATGGAGTGAGAATGGATGAATTAGGGAGTTGGGAAAGGCTTGTCTTTACAAAACCAACTGGGAAATTGCCATAATTCCAGACCATATGGCAGATTGCTTGAGCAAACAATGGGCATGTCAATCAATGAGCCAGTCTTTTACTCTATCCTACCACAGGTGCTAGGGAGGAATGCAAAGGAAGAGCCAGGCCTGCCCTGGGGGAATTACAATTGAATAGAGAAACATGATGTAAATCAGGAAACAGAATAGGACTGTGTGATAAATTGTGTAAAGAGAAAGCATATTAGTGCTGCCAGTCCAACCCTTATACTTAGGCAAGAGGGGTTCCTGTCCTGGGTTCTGTGATATAGGGGCCCCACTGAGGCTCTCCCATGACCAGGCCTAGAATCATCCTTATAAAATTAATTAAAACCAAGTTGCTCAGATTTTAACAAAGGTATAAGTCTTAAAAAAAAAAGCTAAACATTAACCAGCTGTTGCCACATTTCCCACTCTTTTAAAGCCATTTGCTGCTTAAGAGTCACATAGCCTCTTGCCACAAAGTCCTATAACTTTGCTTAATTCCTCCTATAGATAACATCTTCTATGTTAAACCTAAGACATTTTCTAAGATACTTTCCAGACCCTGAATTCCAATGGGCCCACTGACACTTGTGACCTCTGCTGAGGAACTGATCAGTGCAAGAATACAGTGTCTACATACCTATAATTTCATCCCCCTGACCTAGCCCATCAGTTGTGCCAATTTCCTAGACCCTGCCTACATAAATTCCCTTAAAAACCCCAGCCCATAACTCTTTGGGGAGTTGGATTTGAGGGCTTCCTCCTGTCTCCTCATCTGGCTGCCCAATAATTACTAAATTCTTTCTCTGCTACAGTGCCTGCTGTTTCAGTGTGTTGGTCCGTTACCACCCTGTGGACAAATGAACCTGGTCATCCTGTTACAGGCTCACCCGCCATAGGATGAAAAGTCTGTGTGGCCAAGAAGACATGCCCATAGGTGACCCCTGAACCCTCATCCTGCTGTTGTATTGAGACCCTGAAATTCCCTAGAGCCTCTTCTAGGGCCTCTGTGAGCCTCTTCCTTTGGGTCAGTCTCCCCTAGGGTAGACTATGCTGCTCATGATGCCTGAGGGGTGGCCAAGGGGCAGCTGCTTATAGGATGGGATATGAAAATAGCGTGGGTACAGAAATCGGGGTGTTGCATTTGTGAAGCCCCTCTAGGTAGGGGGCAGAGTTAAGGAGGGTGGGAAGGAAAATGGGCCAGGTTGAGAGTTAGGGGCTGCATTGTTCTTCCAGGTCAAGTTCCCACAAAGAACTCCAAGGAGTCCAAGGGTTCAAACCTGGCCTTCAGGTCAGTATTAAGGTATATTTTTCAAGGCAAGAGGACAGATATTTTCATTAATAGTTTTTTAGTTTGATTTATAACTTTTAAATATTTAGACATGATATGGTGGCTATACTCTTGTTTTTGGCTTGCAAATGTTAGTGGCAGGCCTGAGTGCTGCAGTACTTTGGAGAAGAAAGAGACCAACATTTCCCAAGCAGATACGGTTGGGCAGGTTGCTGCACCACAAGGTGAACAGAAGCTGATTTTAAAGTAATTAAACTAATTTGCCCACAAATCATAGCACTGAAGGCAGTAGTTGCTCTCCAGTTTTCCAAAAGGTGTTGCATGTCTATTACTTACACTTCAAAATACTAAGATTGGGAGGAAGATAATTCTTACTGAAGTTAACTGCAAGCATCAAGGAGGAGTTCCCCCAGGAGGTGGGATCTGACTTTTGCCTTGAACTGTCTGTCAAGGTTGGGAAAGAATTTCCAGGTGTGAGAATGACTGAGCAAGGTCCTGGAGGTTATGATGGTGACCAGGCTGGAGTCAGTCATTGCTGATTCCTTTTGGCCCCAACCACTCTCTCTACTTCCTGCTGTGGTTACCCTATTTTCACATTTTATTGAAGCTCCACTTACTCAATGGGGCCTCCTCAGATTTCTTCATTTCATAAACTCACCTTCCTTTTCTGATCATCTCTGGAATTCTTTATCTACACCATCAGTATGCTCAAGCACTTTCAGAGAACCTACTGTACATGGGCATTATTAGTCGGTACTACCTAGTTTAGAATTTAATTGTGAAACATAGTTTCTGGAGTGTTAGTTTGGTTTCCTTAAAAGTAGGCACTCTTGGAGAGCAAGAGCCCCTCAGTCAAACAGAGACTGACTATGAAGGTAGGATGTGACAAGGCCATTCTGACAGTTCTGTGTTGTTTGGGTTGAGGAGAGAGAAATGGAGGAGGAAGAGAAATTATTGTTCTTCTCAGACTTTTCCATCAAAGTTGTTTCTTACAGCAGAGGAACTGGGAATGTGTATCATCTGGGGAAACCAAGAGCATAGCCTAGGGCTATGTCAAATCTATTCATGTGAAGTCTAGACATTTATGTGAAATCTCTTGTTTTATCCTCAAATTTCATGCAGATTTTATATTCTACTCCATGATACATTTTGTGACTGTTAAAATAAAAATTTAAATTATTTATCACAGAGTAAAACTAACCCCTCTTGGGAGATTTATCATGCCAGTTTTATAAAGTATGAGTTATTCTCAGGGGCAAGCACAGTACTTGGCACATAGTGGACACTCAATAAATATTTACTGAATGAATAAATGAATGAACCAAGCGAGGGCGTCTCATCCATCCAGTCCCTTGTACTATATTTCCAGGAGAAATGCCTGAGTTTGAGTAACAGGTGATGAACACGTTATTTCAATGGTCCATGTGTGAGAGAAGGGCCTGGTCAAGGTGCTGGCAGCGTAGGGGAAGGATGGATATGAGAGATACCTCAAAGGAACAATAACTGGGACTAAATTACTGATTACAGCGGCCAAAAAGTAGGATGACAACCAGAAATAGAGAAGTTTCAAAAGGGAGAGGATGCTTAATTCAACACTGGCCTTTGAGTTTGTGATGGCAGTGGCAGATTCAGGAACTCTTGGGTTGTCTTTCCCAGGCAGAGGGGGATTTCAGAGTCATTGTCAATGTGAGATACAAAATGTGAAATCCATAATCTGGTAGAAGAAACCCTCGCTGTCTAGACCCATCCTATCCAATATGGTAGCCACATGAGGCCAGTGAGCCTTGAAAGGTGGCCAGTGAGCCTTGAAATGTGGCCAGTCCAATTGAGTTGTGCTCTAAATGTAAAATACACACTGAATTTTGAAGGCAGTACACACCCACACCTATACCCAAAGAATATAAAATATCTCATTAATACTTTTTATATTGATTACATGTTAAAATGATACTACTATGGATATATAAGTTCAATAATGCATACTATTAAAGTTAATTTCACTTATTTCTTTTTACTTTAAAAAAAATGTGTCTACTAGAAAATTTAAAAAATTCCATTTGTATCTTACATTTGTAGTTGGCACTATATTCCTCTCAGGCTATGCTGATCCAGACTGATGAAATAACATGATCTAGTCACAGAACCAGGAAAAGAGATCCCAGTAGCTCTTCTCCAGGGGCTAACAGGGACAAGCTTCTGCAAACTTCTCTCTGCAAAACAATGCTTGTCTCTGTGGAGTGTTTGGAAGACACCATTAATAGATGGTTGCAAAGAATGATTATCATTCACCACACACATTTGTCAGGGCTGACTGTTGAGAAAAGCTGTAGAAGTGTAAATTCAAATCGAAACTAATTAAAACCCTTGCTTAACAAAGCCCCATCAGTCCTAAACAACTTCAAGCAGAATCAGTGATTAAACTCCCTTTTGTGCTAGTCAACACTTCCCCAGCTGTATCTCCAGGTTGTCACTGACTCTCTGCCGCCTTGCCATTTTAAACAGTAAATAATTGGACTTCAGTTTATCTCCTTGTCATTCTTAATTACTTTCCCCCCACTGAGGCCTGGTCCTTTAAACATAACTAGTCTATCCACTTGGAGAAATTGAAATATTATTGATACTGTTGTTACTTAAACATCTGTTACAGCTGTAGCAGGTTCAGGAGTCTAATTGCCTGGTTGCTATTTGTGGTATCTGGCAAAGTGCTACATAGCATTACATAGAGAACTACTCACTGATGAGGAATTTAGCCTCCTGTGGCAGACATTCAGGGACTGTTTTTGGAATCCTTCTAAGGGAAGCTCTCCTCTATGGTGGAATGAACTTCCCACATCTGTAGTCCCACCATGCCTGGATTCTTGTTTCTCTAGCTGACTGCTGCCTTGCGGTTTGGTCCTGCAGCTGGAAGCTCCAGCCTACCCCTTTTGTGACAGATGGGTGGAAAAAGACCCAAACCATCAACGTGGCCAGAGATGCTTTGCCTGACCTGCCCCTCCTCTTTTCTGTGGCCACATCTCAGACTGCTCTCCCCTGCACCCTGTTCCAGCCATCCAGCCTGGCCCTGGTTCTTGTCCTCAGTCAGGTCCTGCTGCCTATAGCCTCATGGCCTTGCCTTGCAGAGCTCTCTGTCTGGAATATATCCCTCTTCCCTACCTCTCCATGCAGCTAACTCCTCCTCAAAGCTTTGCTCCTCAGGGCATCTTTCTTGAAAGCTCCAGCCTTTTTATTTGTTCTCACAGCAGCCTGTGCTTTTCTGTCAAAGTGCTTATCACAGCTGATGATATATGGTTTATCTGGCTGTATCATTATTTGAGGTCTGTCTTTGCCACTTGATTTTAAGCAGCTAGAGGGTGGGGCTAATGCTTGTTTTGTTCACTGTTGTATCCCCAGGGCTAGAGATTCAATAAATATTTGCTGAATGAATGAATATATGTGTTTGTTCTGCTCCTGCTACACAGACTTCTCTGGTAGGTGCACTCTCCACGCAGTGCTGATGAGGGGGAAACTCCTGTGTCTCCTCCTCTTCCAGCAGGTGGAGGAGACCCCTGTGCTTTAGACCATGTGTGGGGTGATGCTGGGTGAGGGTCAGTTATAAGTCAGGCCAGTTCAGGCACATGCAAAAGGTGTGAGTTGTAGCATCTCTTCAGCCCCTGAACCTCAAACCACTCCTCCCTCCTTTATTTCCCTGGCCTGAGCTGCTTCTCCTCACTCCCTGAGGTTTCCTTCTTTCTGGATTTCAAATCTTCTCCCTGTTCCCCATGGCTTGTCTGTTTTAGCTGCTTGTGGCTTCCTCCCCTCCCTTTCCACATCTGCTCCCACCCTCCTGCTAGTCTGGCAATTTCCCATGGAGAGCACCAAGCTCTCTTGGGATGCGTGGAAGCACTTTTACACCTGATTATAGAAGTTTCTAGTTCTAGTTTTAACACACCCTAATTGAGTCGCACATGTTCAATTAGATATCATGGAGGCTCGCCATACACTCCTCCCTTTCGCCTAGAACACAGGGCTGGGAGCCAGGTACAGAGCTCCAGAAGAGGCCACTGGTTAGAGAATTCTCCAGCTTCTAGAGATCACAGCTGTCTTGATCTTGTACAGCAGGTACAGCATGACTCGCTTTTTGCATAAATGCAAGCTTTTCTATCAACAAAATCTGCTAGTCCTCTCTTCAAAGATATATCAAGAATCAGACCACTACTCATCACCCCACTGGCTGCACCTTGGCCCAAGCCACTACCATCTTTCTCCAGAATTATTGCCACAGTCTCTCTGCTTTTGTTTTTGCTTCCCAATTTCAACACTGCATTTCGAGTGGTCTTGTTGGAATGTAATTCAGCCATGTCACTCCTCTGCTTAGGAGCCTCCAAGGATTACTCACTCAGAGTGAAGCTGAAGTCCATGCAGTTGGCCTCTCCAGCCTTGTTTCTTACTACACTTCCCTTGTTCATTCCACTCCAGCAACACTGACTTCCTTCTGGTTCCTCAGTTGTGCCAAGAATGTTCCTGCCTCTGCACTTTGCACTTCTTGTTTCCTCTGTCTGGGATATCATTCCTTCATGTGTGCACGTGGCTCACTCTCCCCTCCTCCACGACTCTGCTCAAATGTGATCTGACAAATGTGTGGACTCAGCATCTTTCTCCTAAATTTTGTTTGGCTCCCCCTGGCTTTACTCTCTAAAAACAGAAAGGCACACCATTGAGATTACTGTTAAACACAGGCAGATTAAGAATGCCCTTTTGTCACTGGAAACCAAGAAGGGGGGAGGTGGGAGGAGGGGAGGGGTATAAACCTACCTGTCAGGTACAGTGAACACTATTGGGGTGTTGGGCACACTAAAAGCCCTGACTTATGCATTATAAAAGGTATCCATGTAACAAAAACACTTGTACCCCCTTAATATATCATCACTTTTGCTTGAAGGTATCTGATGACTTATAAGAGACCATAGCTACTAGGGCAATGCTTTCAAACTTAAAAAAAAAAAGTGGAGCTCTTTCATTAAATGAAATCATATGTAGAAGATAGATCTCCACTTCTGCAAGTTTTAGAGGGATAAAATATCTGACCACATGGACAACTGGCTGGGGCACATGGTGTGCTGGTGGCAGAGGCCATCACTGCCTTAGTTGACAGATGAGGATAGTGAGGCCAAGAGAGGTTAAGTTCTCAATGTAGACATTGTAGGTCTTGGTTTTGTCACCACCGCCACCCTATGTCCAGTTTCCCCACCCAAACTGTGGTACATTACAAGGGTTTTATAAATATTAAAAGAAATAAATTTCTGGAAGGCATTGCCTGGACTAAAATAAATGCACCAAATATGGTGGCTCTTTACCACCCTAATCTTCATCCCAAAATCATCATCATCGTCACTGATGTATCTAATTGCTATATTTCACTGTTTTGTCCATAAGGAAAGTATTAGGACTTACCACATGCATTTGCTTATACAAATAAACTTCCCACCTCCTTCAGGTCTGTCCAAAGGTTACTTCTCAATGGCATGACCATCCCGCCAGGAAGTGCAAGCCCTTCCTTCTCCTCCATTTTCCAATGCCTACCCTCCTTTTCTGCTCTGCTTTTTCTTTTTTTCATAGCATTTTCACCTTCTAACACATGAGATAATTTGCTTATTTATTGCTTATCTATTGTTTATCTTTTTTCTCCTTTGGCTTGAGTGTAAGTGCAGTATGGACAGGATGGTGACCTAGAACAGTGCTAGGCATAAATAAATAATATTATAAATAAATAAACAATACTACATGATAATTTCCTCGTCTTGCATTTAGTCAGCCAACCCTTCTATTTGAGCTCCACACTCCAGAGTTATCCAAGAATGTTCTATACTCTCTAACCCCTCTACTCAATTGGTGCCTAGATCTTGCAGATTTTGCCTGCCTCTCTCCATGATGTTTTCCTTTCCTGGCCCATCTCTCACTTGGATGATTGCAATGTTCTTTCAATTTGGCTTCCTATTTCTCATCTGCCTTCATCCCATCCATCTGCCACTCTGCAAGCAGGATGAAATCTTAAATACACAAGCCAGATCATTCTATTCTAATGCTTAAACTCTTCTCAGCACCTAAGGGATGGGGTCTACAAATAGGGGAGGGCTTGGGTTTTATAAGACAAAATTTACACAATTTTGGGAGATTCTGTTTAATAAAAAGAATAGAATAGTATTACTTTTGCAAACCATAGGGAAAAACCATATAGCCATATGAACATATTGCTAGGCACACAGTGCACAAATCCTCATTAGAAAATGGCTGAACTGGGATTTGAGCCCAGACCTGGTTCTAAAGCACCTATTATTTCAGAGAGTGGGCTCTAGAGCCAGCCACCACCCCTAACTAGCTATGTGACTATGAGCAACTTATAGGCATACCTCAGAGATATTGTGGATTTTGTTCCAGACCACTGCAATAAAGTAAATATCACAATAAAGTGAGTCTCAGGAATTTTTTTGTTCCCCAGTGTATATAAAAGTTATGTTTACACTATACTGTGGTCTTTTAAGTGTACAATGGCACTATATCTAAGAAAACAATGTACATACCTTAATTAAAAATACTTTATTGCTAAAATTTGCTAATAATTGTCTGAGCCTTCAGCAAGTTGTAATCTTTTTGCTGGTGGAGGGTCTTGCCTTGATGTTGTTGGCTGCTGATTTATTAGGATGGTAGTTGCTGAGGGTTGGGGTGGCTGTGGCAATTTCTTTAATAAGACAACAATGAAGTTTGCCACATCAATTGACTCTTCCTTTTGTAAAAGATTTCTCTGTAGCATGAGATGCTGTTTGGTAGCATATTATCCACAGTAGAACTTCTTTCAAAATTGAACTTAATCCTCTTAAACTCAGCCACTGCTTTGCTAATTAAGTTCATGTAATATTCTAAATCCCTTGTTGTCATTTCAACAATGTTCATGGCATCTTCACCAGGAGTAGATTCCATCTCAAAAAAACATTTTCTGTGCTTACCTATAAGAAGCAACTCCTTATCTACTCAAGTTTTATCATAAGATCACAGCAATTCAGTCACATCTTCAGGCTTCACTTGTAATCCTAGTTCTCTTGCTATTTTCACCACATCTACAGTGACTTCTTCCACTGGAGTCTTGAACCCCTCAAAGTCATCAATGAGGGTTGGAATCAACTTCTTCCAAACTCCTGTTAATGTTGATATTTTGACCTCCCCAATGATTCATGAATGTTCTTAATGGTGTTTAGACTGGTTAATTCTTTCCAGGAGATTTTCGATTTCCTATGCCCAGATCCACCAGAAGAATCACTATCTATGGCAGCTTTAGCCCTATGAAATGTATTTCTTAAATGGTAAGACTTGAAAGTCAAACTTACTTCTTGATCCATGGGCTGCAGAATGGATGTTGTGTTAGCAGGCATGAAAACAACATTAATCTCTTTGTACATCTCCATCAGAGCTCTTAATATTCTAAGTGCATTGCCGATGAGCAGTAATATATTTTGAAAGGGATATTTTTTTTTTTCTGAGCAGTAGGTCTCAACAGTGGGGTTAAAAATTCAGCAAACCATGCCTTAAACATTAATTTCCTTCAAGAACTTTTCCTTTGCATTCACAACTTGGCTAACTGGAGCAAGAGGCCTAGCTTTCAGCATGCCTTCCTCACTAAGAGTAATCATTCTGGCTTGATTAAAAGTGAGAGATTTGTTACTCTTCCTTTCACTTGAACACTTAGAGGCCACTGTAGGGTTATTCACTGGCCTAATTTCAATATTGTTGTGTCTTAGGGAATAGGGAGGCCCAAGGAGAAAGAGAGAGATGGGGGAAAAGCCAGTCAGTGGAGCAGTCAGAACATATACAACATTTATTGATTAAGTTCAGTGTCTTCTATGGACACAGTTTGTGGTACTGCCCCACCCCCCCAATTATAATAGTAACACCAAAGACCACTGATCACAGACCACCATAATAGATATAATAATAATGAAAAAGTTTGAAGTATTTTGAGAATCACCAAAATGTGACACCAAGACATGAAATGAGCACAAGCTGTTGGAAAAATAGCACAAATACACTTGCTCGACACAGGGTTGCCACAAAACTTCTATTTATAAAAAAACGCAGTATCTGTGAAGTGCAATAAAATGACGTTTGTCAATACTTAATCTCTCTAGTCTCAGTTTAATCATGTCTAAAACAGGGACAGTAACAGTACCTGCCTCACAGTGTTCATGCAAAGATTAAAAGAGTTAATATACATGAAGCACTTAGTTTCTCACACATACTAATAAAACAACAAATGCCAGCTAGTAGTTGTTTTCACATACCCAGTTTTCACTCCCTTAGTCTCTATGCTATCTTAAAACTTTGGGGAATTAGGACAAAAATTCCCTAAGGAAGGGTGGTGACCTTTCCATCAGACCCATGGTGCATCCTTCATAATCCCAAAGCCATTCTTCTAGAAGAGTGGAAAGTGTGGTCCAGGTTCAGAAGTGTGCCCGAATAACTTGTGCTTACTCTAGCTGATATCTCCCAGACTGGTCTGCACATAGTCACAGAAATGGGTCCACCTAGCTAAGCCTCCAGCACTGCTCACCTTATTTGAAAAAGGCTGTCACTATCTTCTGTCCATTAGCATTCTCTTCTTCCCTTTAAGTTCCAATCAAGTCACAACCTTCACTCTTGGCTCTGGTTTGCATCGATTCTACCCCCTCCTGATTGCTCAGGGAGTCAATTTTTTTTTATCTCACGTATTTTGGTGCTTGATAGAATGCCTTCCTGTAATCTTCCATTTCTTATGTACTTGGAGGTACAAAGAAATTTCCCACTGAACTTCCACTCCTGCCTTTTTCATAATCCATGGTGACCTTTGGAAATTACTCAACCACTCTGGACCACATTCTTTCCATTTTAGAGATAAAAAGTTGAATTAGATGATATTCCAGCCCTCCCTAGATTTCACATTCTAAGAGATCATATGCAGTTTGATAGTATGATTCATGTCCAATGATAGCAATGATAGTTCCCATTCATGAGTGTCTGCCAGACCCTTCAACTATGTCATTTCCAATCTTCCCAATAATCCTGTAAGGGAGGTTCTATAATACCTATTTTAATGATGAAGAAAATGAATGTTCAGAATTGTTAAAAAGCTCAACTTGCTTATGTGACTCTGTTAGTGAGATAAGGCTGGGATTGCACCGTGAGTCTGTCTAACTTCAAATCCTGTGTCCCTTTCCCCTTTCTGAATTGCCTCATGTATTATATATATACTTTTTATCACTCTTGGCCGTAAATGATAGACCTATGCACCTCAAATGATCTGAAGTGAACTTTGAATTCCCTTCGAGAAGAGAGATCCATTCATGTTTTCTTGCTTGGCTCTGAGACTTGTCTGCTGTGTGGGCTGGGCCATACCCTCTGGAGGCTCCTTGATGTTGGCACTTGGGAAGAGGCAGGCCTCTCCATGGGGAGGAAGTAGTTCTTCACTCACTAACGTATGACTGTGGACAGGCTATGTAAATCCTATGCCTCAGTTTACAAACTATTTTCATCCATTAAATAAGGACAATAAAACCTACCTCTTATGATTGCTAGGAGAAATTTATACAAGGAAATAAATGTAACATCAGCGTGTGGTGTTTATTTTTGTTCCAAACCAA
Source organism: Daubentonia madagascariensis (assembly GCA_023783475.1). Taxonomy (NCBI): domain Eukaryota; kingdom Metazoa; phylum Chordata; class Mammalia; order Primates; family Daubentoniidae; genus Daubentonia; species Daubentonia madagascariensis. Next base: position 1,104,027 of record JAKFHU010000633.1, read on the forward strand.
CCTGGATACAGAACTCAGCATACTTTCCAGTTCTCTCAAAAGTAAACATGCACACACACACATATTAGTGATCAGCAAAGGCCTCACTGATGATCTTAGAATGTGACAGGAGAGAGGGTTTACATCACACACACTGTAGCAAAAAACTCCATATCCACATTGTGAGTTGCCTTTCCCGCATGATGCTAAGCTTCACTGCTTCCTACCTCCCAGCCCTTCCCCAACTTTACAAACCTCTCCACTTGACTATACAGAATGCAATGCCACCAGCTTTAATTTCCAAATTCATGTCCTCCAACTCATGGTGTTCAGAGACAAAGTCTCTGCCAGTTAACAGGACTCACTTTCTTTGGGCAGTTATTGGAGTTATAAATAACAAAGCTTGTTTTTTCCTTGTACATTATCATTGTCATCTTCATCATCAAAAACTTCTGTTGGTAACTTAGAAGAATAATGCAGAAGGGGAGAGACGCTAGGAAATGGGAAATGGGGCATTTTAATCAAATTTTCAAAAGAGCTATAGATGGATCAAGAGGATCCAGTGCTAGATAAAGTAGCTCTGGGCCTGAGCCTCCTATGCTCGGAATTATTGAACTGACTGTATCCAGCTACCAAAATTCCCCTCTTACCCTACACCAGTTGAGAGTAGACTGAAGACCCAGAGCCCCACTGAATTCTCACAGCCAACCCACTCATGACAGCTCCTAGGAGGGGGATGAGGTGATCTCCAAAGACCACTTAGAATTGCCTTGCCCAGAGGATCAGAACCCTGCTCCTTGGGCTGACACATGGCATCCTCTATGATCTGGTTCACGAGACCAATCTTACTGATTAACACTGCCTATCACAAACCATCTGCCTGAATCTATTGTGCCAGGTGATTGCTTATGTTTGAAGGGTTCCTTGCAAGAATTCAGTGGAAATCAAATTTATCTGGAAGAGGGACAGGCATGGAAGCAGTCTAGAGTTGCAAAGAAATGGAGAAATGGAATTAAAGCTATCAAAATAAGAAGTTTTCAACTATTCTTTGTCATCTATAGGCAGTTATTTAATGTGTGGTAAACTAAATTCATTTTCAATATCTCAGTGAGTTATTAATCATCCACCAATGGGAGGCGGGAAAGTGGGGCCCTTTAAGAGTGCAAAAGAGAAGGGGACAAGAAAGGGGGTGAAGATGTGTTGCGGTGCCATTTTTATAATTTACAACAACCTAGGGGTATTTAATCCTGATTTTCTTCTTCTTCACAAATTAATTCTCCTGCATGACTTTGCACAGGAAAAAGATTTACTTGAACACTAAAGATTTTAATTTTCCATCTTTGCATAGTATCTATGCAGCAAAGATCTCACAGATCTCAGGAACTAGAGGTTGGGCAATGAAAGGAACTAGAAAGCTCATCAGTGACAGCTGTAAGCCCTGTCTCTCAGAGAGATTTTCTCCATCGGTAAACTTGGAGCAGAATGAATTGGATCTGCTGTTAATCCCCCTGCGGAATTCTCAAGCAACTTGAGACTGTGCTGGTTAGAGACAGTGATGAAGAGTTATGTGCTGGGCATTGGGTACCAAAGGCCTTAACATCTGTGAAGTAAAGACAGGAATCTGCAGCCACTGAGTCCGCCCATCTGTGGTATACTACAGAGTCTGGCTCTGCCTCATATCTGTTTGGGTGGTAATTCTAAGTCTTTGTGGGGTTTGGACTGGCACTTTCTGTTTGATTTCTAACAACCAACCTCAGCAACTAATCTTATAGGCTGTTTGGCAGATAGCAGTTTATAAATAAGAACAATATTTATATTATTATTACTAAACATAAAAATCAATGTTGTTTGGCATTTTAATTGGGAAAGTTTCATGACTGTCCTCTTTGATAACTGGATTTACCTGTGGGATAACAAGACAAAACCTGAGAGTTTTGCCTTAGAATCCTAGGACATTAGAAGTGATCAAGTTTAAGGGCTCTCTCTTTCTATGGAAGAGGAAATAGACCCACAGAGAAGGAGAGATTTATTCAGGTTGTAAAGTATGTTAGAGGCAAAGCCAGGACTAGAAGTCAAGTCTTCCAACCCTTAGCAATAGTGCTCTCTTCTGCCACCATGTTTTCATGGTTTTGTTTAAGAAACTCTGTGCCATGTGCACATAGCACCACATGCAAATATCTCCTTAAAACAATTTGTGATTGATGATGACAATGCTGTGGGTGCTGATTTAATTATGGGATAATATGGGGAAAACCCCTACAGTTTTCTAAACGAAAGGGATGAAGTTGAAAAAACAAGGGAGTTAAAGCATTGTTCCAGGTCCAAATTAAGTATTCCATATGTACTCTTCAAGTTAAAATAGAGAGAAGTAGGTTATGGAATTTAGTTGAGTGAAATATTAAGAAAACTGAACCAAAAGCTTATTTCTTTAATTTTATGTTAGGTATGAAATTGCCCATCACCAGGAGAGAAATTCACTGCAGTCCAGGGACCACAGTGATCTCTGAAGTCTCCCGGGGTGGTGGCTGGCCTCTTACAGTAAACAACACTTACAGTATGTTAAGTCTACACAGTCTGTGACTTCTAAACCCTTCTGTGGTGAGGCTTCTCCAAGACAGTGAGCTGAGGTGCTGGTGCTGGTGGTGGTAATGGTGGTGGTTGTGGTGGTGGTGGTGGAAGTAGACGTAACGGTGATGGTGGTGAAAGAAGTCGTGGTAATTGTGGTAGTGATGGTGGTGGCAGTGATGAAGGATGTGTCATTTGCACTCAGCTTTCAAGGATAGGTAGGAATTTCGACAGGCAAAGTTTTGGGGAATGGAAATTCCAAGCTGAGGAAGCAGCTTAGGTGGGGTAAGTTTCTCTGACTGGCTGGAATGTGGAGTGACTGGCATGTGGTAAGAGTGTGAAAGGTAACCCCCGACAGGTGCATTGGGGCCACCTGGTGAAACCCTGGATGCTGGGACAGGAATTTTGAACTGATGTTTGTCCAGGATGGCAAAGAGAACAGGTAGAACGTGACTAGAATCATTCAAATGAAAAATGATGAGAAATTCACCCACAGCAGTAACCCTTAGCATAGAGAAATGAGAGTAGATATAAGAGTCATTTGTGGATCCGCAGAACTTGACAGCTGACTGGGAGTGGGGATCAGGGAGAGCCATGCTCTGTGCAATGAATGATCAGGTCCAGGAGGACAAGGGTGGCATATCGTGTTCTTTGGCTTTTCCATACCAGTACGCGGTAGACTCTCTGAAAATGTATGGAGTCTTATTTAACCCTTTTGAGTCACCCTGGCTGAGCAGCTGAACATGTGGCTGGATTTCACCCTCTTCTTGTTCCTTGGCTGTCCCCGAGTGTGCATGCTTTCCATGGATGTAACTCAGTTTACAATTTGCCCAGGCTCCAGTTAATAGACCAGGGATGATAGCATTGTGCACTGCTCCCCTCCCACAGCCCCCATTAGAGGAGGGAACTCACTGAAGGGCGGGGAGTCTGGGATAATGTCCTGGAAGAGATGATATTTGATCTGAATCTTGAAGAAGGGTAGGGTTAGATCAGCAGGGAGGGAGGGTGTTTCAGGAGGGAAAGAAGCAGAGGCTGAGGTTTAGGCACTGGTGTGAGTGGAGCAGTTTTGCAGAAGTGGAGGCATGTGAGGGCTGTTGGATAGTCTAATTCTGGTCAAACTGGAGAAGGCCTTGAATGCTGAGGTAAGGAAGCTGGGCTTAGCCCTGGGGCAGGGGCTTCTAGGTCAGGACAGTTGGTGCTCACCTAATATCCATGCGTAGTCCCCCCTGTAGTCAGCTGGGGCCCTGTGAGTGAGCTCTGGCAAATGGGACTGTGAGCAGAAGTGAGCATCACTTCCACTCAGACATTCCTGGGATGCCTCCTCCACTCTTAGAGATAACCCTCTCTGCCCCTTCTGTGGTGCCCTTGGCGGTGCTTCCAGGGGGTGCAGCTACAAGACAGTGGAGCTGCCATCACCCACGCTCCTGCTTGTGAGGAAAAGGACTCTGCTGGCCTGGGTGGCACTTTTCCTGTGAGTGAAAGATAAAATTTTGTTGTGATAAGGGTTATTGGGTTATTTTGTTAGGACAACTATTCTGACAGCTTCTAAGGCTTAGGGTCTAGAAGAGGAGTGGTACAGGTAGTGGGGCGGGGGGAGGATATGAACAAGACCATGTCCTCTTCATTTGTGAAGGAATCAGGTCATGCAGTGTTATTCTAGGCACTGGGGAGAGCAATTGATTGTAAAACCCATGAATTCCCTCTCCTTTCCATTGGGCACCAACCTGTGGCCTGTGCTGCTCTTGGAACACCTTGGAGTGATTGGGTTGACATGCTTGAAAGGAAGGGCAATACTCTCTAGTTGAAGCAGGGGGTGAGGAGGCAGGGCCCCTTGCTCTCCCTAAACATCAGCCAACCCCAGTGGAGTTTCCTCAGAACTCCCAATGCAACTCAGAATCCAGTTTGAAAATACCCTGGTAGCATGAAAGGGCAAAGGATTTGGATTCGGAAGACCTGGATGTGAATCCTGGCTTCACCAGTCACTAATTGTGTGAATTTGGGTGAATTTCTTAATCTCCTTGGGCTGTATTCTTCATATAAGATTGGATAAAATAATTACACTTCCTTCCTAGGGCTACTATGCAAACAGAGAGAAAGACAATGTGTGAATGATGGTTTGTACCTATTTAGGACTTTGCAAATATGTGGGGTTTGTTTGTTTTCATGTGTGCATAGCTGCAAAACTGTTTCAGTTGGGGCCTCACTGCTCCCTGTCGTGTTGCCTATGGTGCACATTCCAGAACCTTCTCACTTCTTTCTATGGATGACCTTGCCTCTCACTTCACTAAGAATATCAATGGCTTCCCACATGGGTGTCTCACCTTGTCCTCATACCTTTGCACATTCTCTCATCCTTCTCTCCTGCTTCAGAGGAAGAAGACCCTCCTCTGCTCTGGGGTCAAACCCCCAACGTGGGCTCACAACCCCAATCTATTACACTTCCTTCAGGACTCTTCTCCATTGATGAACCTCTCTCTCTCTCTCTCTCTCTTTACAGACAGAGTCTCTTTCTGTTGCCCAGGCTGGAGTGTAGTGGCATGATCATAGCTCACCGTAGCCTTGAACTCCTGGCCTCAAGCGATCCTCCCAAGCAGCTGGGACTGCAGGTGTGTGCCACCACACCTGGCCCCCTACCTGCCTTGTATCTTTCAATACTTCATCTACTTGGTCAGATAATGTGTTCAAATCTCTTGTAGCCCAGAAAATGACATTATCTTAGCATATTGCCTCATAAGGATAGATGTTATTTTTCTCTGCTGCTCTTTACTACATACATTTCTGAACAAATAGCCCAAGTTCTCTACTTCCCTCCTCATTTGGATGGGAAGTATGGAAGTAGATGCCTTCTGGCCACAATTAAACAGCCAATTAATTTTTCACGAGTGTGATGAATATAAGCAAATAAAGGTAGGAAGGTGGTTTTTTCTTTTGTTCTGAATAAGTACATGGTATTAAAAAATGCTTTCCAACTAGTAAACCAGATGAAATAACTCATAACTTTTCTTTGATCCTTCCTCACTCTGGGTTTTCAGTATTGCCACCGCTTCATTAATTTTTTTTTCCTTTCTACTTTAGGTGATCAAACTGTTTCTGTTCGTGAAGTATGTGAGTATTTGGAGACTTGAACTAAACATCCCCTCACCTAATAAATAGTACATTCAGGATTAGAGCCAACCTGAATCTTTAAAAATAAATGACAAAAACCATGGAGCACGACATGTTAAAAGTAATGACAATGACAGATCATCACACAAGAGTCAGTACTGTGAGGGGCTGTGCCAAGCTCAGGTCCCCGTCTTACGCACTTTCTTGGGGTGAGCATTTGACCACTGTCCATGCCTGGGGGCCGCCCAAAATTGAGGCAGCTATTATTTACTTTCTAAATCCAAGAGACAGATTTTGTTTATTTCTATTGCTTGGCTGAGCCATGAACAAACGGTTTCTTTCCTCTCTAGGGGTCTGCATCTGGGTAAAGAAAAACAGGGTATTTGGTCCCACAAATCCTTGCCTGTTCCTGGTGGTGGTACACAGCCAGAGGTGTGTTGGTAACACTTGGCTCCCCAAAAAGAAAAACCCCTAATTTTTAGCATTCTGTGGTGTAAGTACTTCTGCTATGGCCAATTTCAGTTCAAGCTACAACATGACATCACTGAATGTGGAGTTGGGAAGAGATGTGCACAATTGGCTCTAGCTAGTTGGCTCTCATGGGCTGCTGAATATGCCATACATTCTGTTAAAAAAATAATATACATCCATAGAAAATTTTAAAATCATAGAAATGCAGAGAAGAATACAGAGAGGGAAAAAAAACCTACCAGGAGCTTCACCATTCAAAAAAAGACTTAATAATTTGATATATTTCATTCTAAAAAAGAAAGAATTCTATGCATATTGCTTTTAGTGTGTAGTTTTTATATAATTGTCATCACCGCACTGCAGTCCTGTTCCCCTTTTTTAAACCCAAACATAAGCATTTTCTCATGTTATGAATTTGTCCTAAATATTTCAGCAGCTGTATAATATTCTAATGCAGGGTCAAACTAGACCATATCATGGCACATTGGGCTTGTTTCCAAGTTTTGAACGAAAATGATCTTGTTTTCCTTAATAAACATCCTCATATCTCCCAGAAATATTTTTGAAGAAGCCCAAGGGAGCAGTTGTCACATAAGAAAGATGAAAGGAAACCTCTGGGCACAGCTGCCTCCATGTTTTGGCATTTTCTTTCCTTTCTTGCTTTAACATTTATCCCCCTTAGAACCAGCAGGTAAGCGATGGTTCTCCTGCTCCTCAAAATCACTTCCAGACACTTCCCCTGTCTGTCCTGTCAAATACCAGCCCTGTGAAGAGCATATATCCGGCCACATCATCTCTCTCCCTTGTTGCTTTCATCCTCCAACCTCCTGATCACTCTTCCCTAATCACTGGGGACCTCAGCTCTGGCTTGGAGCCTCCCTCTCCATCTAGCCTCTGTCTCACCCCAGTGACTTCATCCTCCCCAAGGAAGACCGCTTGGTACTCTGGCACTTCAGTGCTGAGACTCCTTGCCTCCAGTGACCTTCCTCTCTCCTCCACCTCAGCTACCTGCTCCCTGGTCATGCCTAGGCTATGCAGCACTTTTCAAACATTCCCCCCATAAATGCCACATCCATCCTCCCAACTCACTTGCCCAAGTACCTCCACTGTCAAAATTCTGCCTCTGTAGGAACTCACATTGATTGAACCTGCACTTTCTTCCTACTCCTCAGCCTGTTTAGGTTTTGCTTTCTTCTTTGTCCATCACTATAATCACTCCTATGCAGACACCTCCAGTTCCCTCACACTTTCTTGTATGATACTCACCTGATAAAAATCTCAGGGTGAACTGAATCCAACCACCCACTTTCTTGTCTGCAGCTGCCGCAGAGGCTGAACACTGGAGAGGTTCGCACAGCCAGATTGGCTGCTGTGACCATAGATTCCTGGGCCCCTTTCCTTCCCTGCTTCTGTGACACCACACCCCTAGTTTTCCTCCTACCCTCTGACCACCGACTCACAGTCCCCTTTGCTGAGTCCTCCTATTCTACTGACTTCCTTGGGGCTTTTTCCAGACCTTCTCTAATCAGCTCTCTCCAGGTGACTCGTTGGTCCCCAAGGTTGTAAATCCATCTATGAGCTCATGACTCACATTTTTGTATCTCTCCCTCAGACCTCACTTGTGAGCTGGACTCATACATCTACTGGGATTCATCTCACAGGTGTCTCATGACCACTCTCCTGTTCCAGGTTTTCCTGTTCCAGCACTGACTCCCACTGCTGTCAGGGCAAAGCCTAAGCTCAGGGGGCCTGTGATGCTCTTCATGTCTCCAGCCTGGTATTTCTTCACTTATTCCCATCCTCCTTTGCCTACCCCACACACACGCGCACGCGCACAAACCAGCGAGTGCACGCATGCTCCACACAACCATGCTGGGTTTCCCAGAGAGGCAGGATGATGTAGTTGCTAATGAGTGAGCTCCAAAGTCAGACTTCCTTAGTTCAAATTCTGGTTTTGCCATGTGCTAGCTGGGGAATCTTGGACGATTTACCTACCTCATTGAGCTGCTGAGAGGATGAAATGAAATGATGCATGTAAAGCTCTTGGCAGAGTGCCTGGAACACCATAGGTGCTTGATGAATGTTAGCTATTATCATTTTTAAATTCAGTTTCTTATGCATTACACTTGATCTCTCTTTTAGGTCTTTGTACATGTGGTTTCCTCGAGCTAGAATTCTTTCTTCCAATGAACCTTACCCACCCAAATGCTGTCTGATGAACTCATACCTAATCTCTAGGACTCAGCTGACTACTTACTTGGCCTGCTGAGCATTTCATGACTCCATGGCAATGAACACCTCTTCTTGGTGCTCTGGCACCATGGACTGACTCTCACTGCAGCACTTACTACTGTATTTATGTGCTTGTTTACCTCTCTGTTTTCCCAGTAGACTCCTAGAGCTTTGAAGGAGGGGAGTGTGTTTGGCTGTTGTTTTATCTCCAGCATAGTACTTGCTATAAAGTAAGGGTTCATAAATATTTGCTAAGTGAACAAATGAAATGATAAGTCTCACTGCCTAATCATAACTCTCCCCTTATAAGAATAAGTCAAAAAAGAAAGTTCCTGGGAAACTATGAGGAAATTTTGTGGTTCAGGGAAATGCAAGCCCTAATTCATTGAACATCCTTGGTCATATAAATAAGCGCCTCCTGAAATAGATTACTACAAGAAAAAAATACTGTTGAAATAAGCTAATTTATGTACTCGATAACTTCTGTCTTTAAGAAACAAAAGGAAACTTCCATTAAATGAATTCCAACGTCTATGTCCAGACAACTATGATGAAAAACGTGGTTGCTGAATTAAAAAAGAAAAGAATAGTGAATAGCATGTTGGAAAAGGCGGAAAATTGAGTAGGTAGAGCGCAACTTGATTATACACTGAGAATATTTTAGAAAAACGAAAACATAGTGGAAAAGAAGGTAAGAAATACAATAGAAGTACAAACAAGATTCTCAGAGTTCCTGGCTACCAATAAAACGATTTTCTGAGAGATCACAATGATAGAGATGAAGCAATAACCAAAAATGCTGTGAGCATATTTTTTATAAATCCTCCCATTAATGGTACTTCAAGACCTTCCATATTAGTCATAATAATAAATGAAACATCTTAAAATTAGATGGATGATTACTATGTACCAGACACTGTGCTAAGGGTTTTACATACAATATTTCATTTAATCCTCATAATAACTCATGATGTAGGTACTATTATCCCTAATTTTCAGATGAGGAAACTGAGGTTCAGAGGCCTGATAAAGTAACCTGCCCAAAGTCACATAGCTCAGGAGTAGTGGCCCTGCTGTAGATTACTTGGGGAGTGAGGTCTTGACTCAGGTTAGGCAAATCATCATTATGATTCTGGAACTGTACCTGAAAAATAAATGCCAGGCTCTCTTCAGCAATTGAAAATAAAGACATGGTACATATTTCCTGCCATATGGTTTGTTTGCCCTATGACATGCTAGCATACGTGGGACAAGCAAAGGCTTGAAAAGTATTAGTGCAATGGAGCTTGTTCTCTCACTCTGCTTTTAGAATCCAACTACTATGTGAAAAACCCTAAATTCTCCTGGTAGATTGTGAGAAACACATGGTTCAGTCACCTCTGTCACCCTGGTTGGCAGTTTTCCAAGTGCCAGACATGTGAGTAAGGCTTCCTAGGTCATCTAGCAGCCAGATGGCCCACAGGTCACTGCAGACATATGAGAAAGTCCCACAGAATTCAGTTGTGCTGGCACAAACTAGACCAGCCAGCCAACCCACAAAATCAATGAATAGTTGGTATTTTAAGGCAGTAAGTTTGGGACTTATTTGTCACTCAGCAGGAACTAACTGATACACTATACAAAATCACTTCTATTACTTGCAGGCAAAAGTTATAACTGTAATAGAGTAAAATATTTTTTTTCAGATCTAAAATATATCTTGGCCTGAACATTGACAATATAAGATGACAGACCAACTTAATATTTCAGTCTGGTTTGGATTGTCCAGATTAACATATAATCTTATAAGTATCTTGGGGCATATGTTAGGTTATCCCCAAAAGAAGAAACCATTTTGGCTTTAAACAACAAAAGAGCAACCCCTGCTAAGCTTAAAAGAAAACATGATATTCCCACAATCTATACCCAATCAAGCAGCCATTTGTATGTATATGCCAAATAAAAGCATTCTCAAATATGCAAGAAAGTACTCTTTTCTGCAAAGAAACTACCAAAAGACATACTCCAGGATAATGAAGGATGAATCAAAACTAAGAATTAAAAATAATGAGGCCATAGAGCTAATAAAATGGTGATGATTAGTAAAACAAAAGTATACAGAGAAGACAGTAAATTACTGTTTGTGAACTATAATTATGAAATGGAATAGAAAATATTTTTAAGAGAGCAGATCTATATCAGTTGTCCTCAACTCATTTGGTCTCAGGATCTCTTTACACTAATAAAAATTATTGAGGACCTCAAAGAGCTTTTGTTCATGTGTGTTATACCTGTAATATTTACCACTTTAGACATAAAAATTGTGGACATTTTAAACTGTTTGTCAAGTCATTTGGAAATACCAAAAATACACCTAGAGCCTGGATCTTGGTTTTCAATGCTATTCTCCAATAAATGAAACCAGGGCTTCTTAGAGATATGGTTGTTTGTAGGACTGGAGCAGGAAATATACAAGATGAACCTGGAGCACCTTGTAGTATTACAAAGTAAGAAAGTGCTCAAAGCACAGCACAACACAAGAAAAACAAAACTAAAAACAAAACAAAACACAAAACTCTAAATCACAACAATGTCATAATGGATTATGTCAAAGGGATATGAGCATGTGAAAGAGATCTCAGTGGCCAAAACTGGAACAATCTGTGAAACAAAATAAATTAAGTAACCCAAAGGAATTATATCCTAAGTCCAAAATAAATATCCATGAGTCCATACTGATATAAATAAATGATTGAATAAATAAATGAATGGTAGAGAAGAGACAAATCTTTAGTGCAGAAGAATTCCAAATAATTTATGTAGCTACTGCATCCTCAAGGAAGAGAAGCATAAGTCCCTACTCCTTAAGTATGGGCTGCACATAGTAACTTCATTCCAAAGATTACAGTATGGGAAAGGGGGAAAAATAATAACTTTATAGTGGAGAAACCTGACAAATACTACCTCAAGTTAGGTAATCAAGATTAACATCAAGGGGAGTGATGTCAGCAAGATGGTGGAGTAGGGAATACAAGCCTAAGTTGTTATCAGTTTAAAATAGACTGTTATAGCTGTAACATGTTTTATGTAAGCCTCATGGTAACCACAAAGCAAAAACATATAGTGGATACACAAAAATAAAGACAAAGGAATCAAAGCATACCACTACAGAAAAAATAATCAAATCACAAAAGAAGACAGCAAGAGAGGAAGACACAAAGAATCTACAAAGCAATCAGAAAATAATTGACAAAGTGGCAGTAGTAAGTACTTACCTATCAATAATTACCTTGAATACAAATGGATTAAATTTTCCAATCAAAAGACATAGAGTGGCTGAATGGATAAAAAAATAAGACCCAACTGTATGCTCTCTACAACAGCTCCCTTTAGCTTTAAGGACACACACAGACTGAAAGTGAAGGAAGAGAAAAAGCTGTTCCATGCAAATGAAAAGTAAAATAAAGCAGGGATCACTACACTTCTATCAGACAAAATAGACTTTAAGTCAAAGAGATAAAGAAAGTCATTATATAGTGATAAAGAGGTCAATTCATCAAGAGGATGTAACAATTGTAAATATATATGCACCCCACATTACAGCACCCAAATATGTAAAACAAATACTAACAGATATGAAAAGAGAGATGGATAGCAATATAGTAATCTAGGGGACTTCAATAATCCACTTTCAACAATGGATAGATCATCCAAGCAGAAAATCACTAAGGAAACATTGCACTTGAACCATACTTTAGACCAAATGGACATAATAGGCATATACAGAACATTCCATCCAATAGCAGCAGAATATTCATTGTTTTCAAGCACACATGGAACACTCTCCAGGATAGATCATATGTTAGGTTGCAAAACAAGTCATAACAAATTTAAGAAGATTGAAATCATATCAATATCTTTTTTGACACAATGATATGAAACTATAACTCAATAACAGGAGGAAAAATTCTCAAAAGAAGGCATACAAATGGCTAATAGATATATGAAAAAAATGCTCAACAGCAATAATCATGAGGGAAATGCAAATTAAAATCACAATGAGATATCACCCCATACTTGTTAGGATGGCTGTTCTTAAAAAGAGATTACAACTGTTGGAAAGTCTGTGTTGAAAAAGGAACCCTTGTGCACTGGTGATGGAAAAGTAAATTAGTATAGTCATTATGAAAAACAGTATGAGGGTTTCTCAAAAAATTAAAAATAAAACTACCATCTGATCCAGCAATCCCACTTCTATGGTATTTCAAAGGAAATGAAATCAGTATCTCAAAGAGATATCTGCACTTATCTGTTCATTGCAGCATTATTCACAATAGCCAAGATATGGAGTCAACCTACGTGTCCGTCAATGGATAAAGCGATAAAGAAAACGTATTTGTATAAACACACCGGAATATTATTCATCCTTAAAAAAGATGGAAATCCTGCCATTTGTGACAACATGGATGATCCTGGAGGACATTATACTAAGTGAAATAATCCAGGCACAGAAAGACACATATGGTATGATCTCACTGATACGTAGAATCTAAAAAAGCCAAATCATAGAAGTAGAGAGTAGAATGGTGGTTGCCAAGGCCTAGAGGGGTGGAAAGGAAGGGGAGATGTTTGTAAAAGGGTACAAAGTTTCAGTTAGACAGGATGAATAAGTTCTGGAGAGCTATTATAGAACTTGGTGACTATAGTTAATAAAAATGCTTTGTGCACTTGAAAATTGCTAAGAGAGTAAATCTTAAACGTTCTCACCAAGAGAAAGTGTCAAGGTGATGAATATTTTAATTAGCTTGATTTGGTTATCTCCTAATATATTAAAACATCATATTGCACACCATAAATACATACAATTTTTGTTAGTCAATTATGCCTTAATATAGGTGAAAAAGGTTAACATCGATAGTAAAAAGTCATATTGATACCATATACCTTTGATATGAAAATGGTACTCTACCTGTACGGTTTTCTTCTCCCAAAAAACATTACCCCAGTATAATCATGAGGAAAAAAGTCAAACAAATCCCAACAGAGGGATCTTCTACAAAATACCTGATCAGTATGCCTCAAAACTGTCAAGGTCATCAAAAACAAAGAAAGCCTGAGAAATTATCATAACCAAGAGAAGCCTGAGGAGACATGATGACTAAATATAATGGAGTATCCTGGATAGGATCCTGGAACAGGAAAAGGACATTAGGGAAAAACTGAGGAAATCTGAATGAAGTATGGATTTTAGTTAATAATAATGTGTAAATACCAAATTCATAAATTGGGATAAATAAGTTATAATAATACAACATTAATAATAATAGAAACCAGGTATGGGTTATTTGGGAACTTTTTGTATTATCTTTGCAACTTTTCTGTAAATCTAAAACTGTTCTAAAATATAACCTTATTAAAATAGCAATAATAAACCATTGAAAGATAACATAAATAATATATTCATGAAAAATAACTATATTTATTTCCAAAAAAATATTAAAGAGAGTAGCATTGTTTTGCATTTTTGCAAATTGCTATAATAGTTGGGTTAATAGAAGACAGCTGGATTCTCATATCTGCTTCTATATTCAATCTGTTGTGAAATCACAAATCATGGAGCCTCTGGAAAACTCCACTGTACACTCATGGGAGAAAGACAGTGAAAAAGGCAAATAATGTCTTCATATCTTCATATAAATAATTTTGACTTCATGGACCTCTTGAAAGTATCTCAGGAGTTCTCTGATCACACTTGGAGAATGGCTGATCTATGTTATAGAAAGCACAGGTTACAAACCTCAGATTATTAACAGAAAACTGGCAAGGAAAGATGAAGACAGAAAGTGACATGTTTCTTATTCCTATAAATGGAAGTAAAAAATGAATTATTCTATTGACATTATGTCAATAAATGTCAATATAATGCCAATTGACATTATAAATGTCAATAGCTAAAAAATAGTAAGGAATGTTTCTTAAAAACTTTAAGATAACTGTAGAATGAAATAAAAGATATTTATCTTCAAAATAAGCAAAGATAATAATCAACAAAAACATCTATAAATCAAAAACAGAATGAAGAGGAAACTATAAAAACTGGAGAGCATGAAGCCAAATGACAAAGGAAGACCAAACATAATAATATATGTGGATAAAATGACAATGAGTGTAGTAGACATGTTAAAGTTGCCTATTGAGAAGAAAAAGACTTTCAGGTTAAGTTATAAACCAATATCAAAATATTCTGTATATAAGGAATTGTCACAACAAAACGATAGAGAAAAGATTGAGTAATATGGAAAAACTAAAACTAAACTAAAACCAAAACTAAAAATGATGGGAAAACGTAAGTTAATCAAACAAAACAGGAGTAGCGCTATTAATAATACTACAGTACAAACACTATTGTTTCAAGCACTATAGCTTGTAAGGCAAAAACTTTTACACATATAAGAAGAATTTAGCAAAAATACAATTACAACTGAAGACTTTAAGGCATCATTCTTACTCTACAATTGGATAAGTCATCAAAAATCCATGAGAACAACAATTTGAACAAAACAATTAGAAAGATGATTCACTATCCAACTTTGAATCCTGCACGTACAGAATGCACTATCCTTTTATCTACCTGTATTTCAGGCCATAAAAAAAAATTTTAAGAAGTCCCAAAATGTAAGTTTTGGTATATGCTATAGTCTCTGTTTTTTATGAGAAAGGAAGGAAGGAAGGAAAGAAGGAAAGGATGAAATAAAGAGAAACAGACAGACGAACTCCAAATATCTTGACCTTAAAAAAAACAAAATTTTTCTAAATACCTACTGAGTCAAGGAAAAAAGATATATATAGTGGTAGACTATTTAAAAAGTAAAGAATATGAAAGTATATACCAGTGCTTATGGAATGGAGACAAAGTTGATTTTATTGGTAGATGTCTCCACTATTTGAAAAATGAAAACGAATGGACTAAGAATTAATCTCAGAAATACAGAAAATACGCATTTCAACAAACTTAAGAAAAGCAGGAGGGAGAAAAATAAAAATGAAAAGGAGGACAATGAATGCAGGGCGGTAGAATGGGTAAATAAACTCTTTTGCAAGTATTTTGGTGTAAAAATAGAGGAGGTAGACACAAAGAAATTAAAAAATGATGTATAATTGTATATTATTAAATTAAAAAGTCACTATGAAATGTATGTTTTTTCTTAAAAATGTAAATTAACAAATTTAAAAAGCAGAAATACTAAAAGTAGCAGTGATGGAATAAAATGTAGTATAGAGTTCCTTCCATAAAGGGGTGTAGGGCCAGCTGCTTTTATGGGTGAGTTCCTTTGCTAATTCCAATGCTATTGAATATTTCAGAAAACAAGGACAATGTTTTAAAGGATCCCTAACTTGGATACCAAAACCTAGCAAAGACAGCACAAAAAGAGACAAATATTATTTGTAAATATTGACATAAAAATCTTATTTAACATAGCTAGTCAGTATATTAAAAGCATAATTTACCATACTCAACTAAGATTTATCCAAAAGATACAGGGATAGAATTACAATGAGTTGCATCCATGGAGTCCATTAAAAAAATACTTTTCTCAACAGATGCTGATATATTTTGATAAAACTCTTTATCACACTAGGAATAGTATTGTGCTTCTTAAAATAATAAAATATATGAATATTGAGGAATAATCTTCTCAACAAAATTCCCAACATTGAACTTAATTGTGAAACCAATAACAAAAACCTTCTTAATGGTATAGTACTAAAGGTTTTCCCAGAAAACCTTGTTAAGAAAGTTAACAAAGTCATTATTATTTAATACTGTGAAAATTCTGGTCATTACAATACAACCGGAAGCAGAAATAAGAGATATAACCACTAGAAAGATGGAGGGGAAAAAAATCCTTATTTATAGATAATATGATTGTATTCCTAGAAAAAAACCAACTTAATCACTACTAGAATCAATAAGTCGGCTAAATAAAAGATGAGCTCTTAAAAATAAATTACTTTGCTATGTTACCAGTTGGAAAATATAAAAGAAATAATTTCAAAATTTGTTTTAAGTTCAATGTATTCGGTTATTCAGTATGGAATGTCCAATTTCCTTAAGTACTAAGTTTGACAGTTGACATCTCTGACATTTCACTTTGACACTTCTTGTTTTTTTTTTTTTTATTGTGAAGGTACATCCTCATTCTTTCAAACGCATGTTTTGGCTTGTGATTATCTTTCAAATTGTTTTTTTTAGAGCAGTTTTTGTGAAACCATGGATAAGTCGAAAATTCATGTTATTTTTGAATATGAGTTCCATCGTAGAACCAAGGCAGCACAGACAGCTGAAAATATCAATGAAGTGTTTGGGAAGGATGTGGCTAGTAAATGCACAGTACTGGATGGTTTGAGAAATTCCATTCTGGTGATTTTAATCTTGAAAATGAGCCATGTGGGTGACCTGAGACCAAGGTGGATAATGATGAGCTGAAAGCTGTAGTGGAAGCGAATCCGTCTCAACCTGCACATGAATTAGCAGCAAGGTTTGATGTTACTGTTCCAACAATATTGGACCATTTGCAATAAGTGGACAAGGTAAAGAAGCTGGATAGATGGGTACCACATGAATTAAACAAGCATCAGAAGACAAATTATCTTGAAGCTTGCCTTTCTTTGCTGTCACAACATAAAGGTGAACCATTTCTACACTGTATTGTTACATGTGATGAAAAATGGATTCTTTTTGACAATTGCAAGTGTTTGGCACAACGGTTGGATGAAGATGAAGTGCCAAAACACAGTCCAAAACCGAATATTCATCCAAAAAAGCTAATGGTGTCTGTTTGGTGATCCAGCGCTGGTATTATTCACTACAGCTTCATGAAACTTGGTCAATCCATTACAGCGGATGTCTACAGCAACGAATTGGATGAAATGATGACGATGCTTGTGATTAAGCAGCCGAGATTGGTCAATAGAGACAGGCCAATCCTCTTGCAAGACCACATGTTGCAAAAAACAACACTGCTCAAACTACAGCAGCTGGGCTTGAAACACTCTGTCATCCACCGTATTCACCAGACCTTGCACCAACTGACTACCACTTCTTCCAGGCTTTGGACCACTTCTTGCAAGGAAAAATATTCAATTCTTAACAAGCTGTGGAAAACGCCTTTTGCTATTTCATCACCACTGGCTCTCCAGGATTCTTCGCTGCTGGCATAAGCAAGCTGCCCTTAAGATGGAAAAACTTGGTTGATAATTTAGGCACATACTTTGATTAATTGTCTCTTTGTGGAAGATCTTACTTCAAGAAACAAGTGGAAATTCAAGGTAATTGCTTATATGTTTTTAAAGCAAGATTTGAGAGGCTGTTGCATCTATGAAAACAGCAGAAAATACTGCTTTCAAATGAAAGCATGATTACAGAATTAAAAATACAACAGAAGCAGTAAGAAAAGATAATCTTTCAATCTTACAATTTCATCAGAAATGCTTGAGAATTTACCCAGAAACCATAAAAAAGATGAAAGAAATGATCAAGATTAGTAAAATAGTAGGGGACGTGGACTTGAGGGAAACGATTTATTCGTAGCACTAACTCTGAAAAGGAGAGCAGAACAGAGGGTAGGTAATTAAAATAATTTTTTTTAAAGGAGAATTTCCCTGAACTAGAGATCTGACTTTAGATGGATGGTCTTAGAAATGACAGAAAAATACAATAAAACCCTCTAAATATACATGTGTTCTGGTGTGGCTTTTTAAAATACATAAAGGATAAAGAAAAAATCTTAAATGCATGCAGGCAAAATCACAAATTACCTAAAATGGAAAAAGTCAGGTGGCATCAGATATCTTCACAAAACTAAATGCCAGAAGACCATGGACCAATATCTTAAGAATTTAGAAAGAAAATGATTGTGGTCTATTTTTCAGGTGCTAAAATATTCATTTTATTTCATCTTTTTATTCCCTGATGATTTTTTCAACCAATAATATTTTTATTCTAGAAGTGGATGTCTTAAAAATTTCACACTACTGAATTAAAAAATGCAGTGGAGGCAAGAATTTATATGCAATATGGAGAAACTTAAATTGCAGATAAGCAAAATAAAAATTTTAGATGACCTGTAATACCACGTTAAAGACAAAAACATTGAGCATTAAACTTTGTTGCATATCTTTGCAGACTTTCCTCCTATAATCTATAGGTACATTTACATACTTTACAAAACACACAAATGACACTACCTGTGTGTATTAATTTGAAGCCTGTTTTATTCACTGATCAGAACATTATGAATATATTTTTGTGTTGATTAATATGCTTATACAATGTCATTTTTAAGAACTGCATAGTTTTTCTTTGTATGGATGATTCATCATTTATTTAATCAGTCCTCTATGATTTGGCATTCGTTTCTAACTTTACAACCTTATAAACAATGCTGACATCAAATCTTATATATTATTGTTCTTAAGACATTCTAAGAGTGCAGTTGCTTATTCAAATCAAGTATACATTAAAAAACTTTGATAGATGTTGTGAACCTATCCTCCTGAAAACAGCACCCACCTTCTCCACAATCTCATTAATATTTGGCATTTTCATTAAATTTAATGTGGGTCAGTCACATAAATGGAAAATTGTATCCATTATTGGAATACACTTTTTCATATTCTTTATGAGATGTTAGTTCTGTGAGCCTTGCTTTACTCTTATTGATAAGTCAGAGTCTTCTATGTTAATTCATCTCATATATTATATTTTTCCCTCAATTTGTCACTTGCAGAAGTTCCTCATGGAGTTTCCTGATATACAGAATTTAATAAACACATCTATGTCTATATCTGTACCTATATATATTTTTATATTCAAAACAGCAATCTTTCATTTTGGCTTTTGTCTTTGGTATTATACTTTGAAAGTCACTACTCCAACCTAACTTATTTGGAATTCATATTAGTTTTAAGTTGTGAGAAAGGAGTACAGTTTTATGGTTAGTCCAAACTTTCCCCAGAGTCTGTGGGATGTTGACAGGGTTAATCAAAAGAAGGATTCCATGATCAAATAAGTTTGGGAAACACAAGCAAAATCATTGGATTTCTTTCTTGCAAAACTTACCAGAGTGGACAATATTCATTGCAACATCATTTGATGCTGAGAGAGACAATTGAGCCACAACATGGAGGCTTCCATGGGGAGCAGGGCTCAGACCTTTCCTTTTGGGGTCCTGCAGCAGATTGAGGGATGCTCAGACTGTGAGCTCCCTGACTGCTGGCCCTCCCTGGTGCTGCTTGCCTGGAGGTCCCATTGGAGTGGGGCACACCCCGAGGTGGAGGGACATCAAACTATCTTGGGCACCCTGTGGTGCTTCTCCCTGGCATGGTCAGGGATTGATCTCTGGGGCCCCAGGGACAGGCCTGCAGGCCAGATCCCACACTCTCAGGGGCACAGGGGGGATATTTGTGAATTAATCTTGGGAGGTGTGGCTGCCTACAGGGGTAGATCAAGGGTGAGAGTGCAAAGAGGGTCCTAGCTGCAGCATGCTTGTGGGGCACCCCTCATCCCACAGGAGGGCAGTGCTCCCAGCTCAGGCTGGGATCCTGGGCAGGGAACCTCCTGGCCTGAATCACAGTTGTGGGGGAGCTTGGCTCACTTGAGGTCCTGCCTGCTGGCAAAGGCCCAGGAGAAACAGTGGAATAGGGGAGGGTGGAAAGGAGCAAGTCCTGCTCCAGACTTCCAGGTTGAGGGTCTCAGACAGCCCCTCTCCACACACAGAAATTCTGGTGGAGCATGTTCACTTCAGTCCCTCCCTGGCAGCCTTGCCTAGAGGTAGGGTACAGACATTTGACTCCTACTAAAAACATTTGTGGAGCTTGAGGGCAGGCTCACACAATCCCAGCCAAGCCCAGCCTCACTCCCCCATCGTCCCTTACTGAGGTGGAGAATAAGGACTCACCTGGAAGTTCCAGGGCCCCACCCACCACCTGGGGCATTCGAGTGCTTCTCCTGAGGAACTAGAGCTGGTCACAGAACCCAAAAACAACACTGAATCTTGTTCCTTCTGGCAAGCCCCACCTACTGACAGGGAGGTCAGTTTGCATGCCCTTTATAGCATTTACTGACTCAGTCATACAGGGTGTGGATGATTCTCACCCACAAGCACCACCTACTGGCTCAGAGATTAAACTGGACATGTCATTATCTAAACAAAAGAAAATCCAAAAGTAAGAAGCAATTGCTGCTCCAGATGAGAAGGAATCAGCCAAAGAACTCCAGAAGTATGAAGAATCATAGTGAAAGGACACCCCCAAAAGGGAACACCAGCTTTCTAGCAATGGATACCAACCAAAATCAGAATATTGAAATGACAGATGAAGAATTTAGAACATGGATTGTATGGAAGCTCAATGAAATACAAGATAAAATAGAAACCCAACACAAAGAAACCACAAAAGCAATGCAAGAAATGAATGAAAAATTCACAAAAGAAATTGAATTATTAAAGAAAAATCAAACAGAACTTCTGGATATTAAAAAATTTATTCAAGGAATTACAAAACACAGTGGAAAGCCTTAAGAATAGATTATATCATGCAGAATAAACAATCTCAGAGCTTGAAGACAACACCTCTGAATTAAACAAGTCAATCAAAGAGATAGAGCAGAGAAATAAGAGGAATGAGGAAAGCCTACAAGAAATATGGGATTACATAAAGAGGCCTAACATAAGAATCATAGGCATCCCTGAGGGTGAAGAAGAAAAACAAAGGGTTGGAAAATCTATTTAAGGGAATAATTGAGGAAAATTTCCATGGCCTTGCTAGAAATCTAGATATCCAGGTACAAGAAGCTCAAAGGACTCCTGGGAGATTAATCACAAAGAGGCAGTCACCATGACACATAGTCATCAGACTGGCCAAAATAAACAAAAAAGAGGCACTCCTATGAGCTGTAAGGTGAAAGCAGCAGGTAACTTACAAAGGAAAACCCATCAGACTAACTGCAGATTTCTCAACTGGGACCTTACAAGCCAGAAGGATTGGGGCCCCATTCTCAGTCTTCTCAAACAGAATAGTGGCCAGCCTAGAACTTTGTATCCTATAAAGCTATGTTTCGTATATGAGGGAGAAATGAAGATATTCTGAGACAAGCAAACACTGAGGGAGTTTGTCAAGACCCTGCAGGAAGTACTCAGAACTGCATTATATGCAGGTCAGCACAATAGACACCCACCAGTGTAAAATCACCCAAAAACTAAAGGTCAAAGGCCAGATACCACAATGGCTCAAAAGATAAAACAAAGCCACAAAATTCTACTCAACAGGATGAACAGAAATCCCCCCCATTTATCAATTCTTTAAATAAATGTGAACGGCTTGAACTCCCCACTGAAGAGACATAGGCTGGCTGAATGGATAAAAAAAATACAAGCCAAGTATTTACTATCTCCAGGAAACACACCTAACACACAAGGACTCATTCAGACTCAAGGTGAAGGGATGGAAAACAATATTCCATGCAAATGGGAACCAAAAGAAAGCTGCTGTAGCTGTTCTCATATCAGATAACATAGTCTTCAAATCAACAAAAGTAATGTAAGGCAAAGATGGTCATTATATAATGGTAAAGGGAATAATTCAACAAGAAGACATAACAATCCTAAATATTTATGCACTTTACACAGGTGTGCCCAGATTCATAAAGCAAATCCTACCTGATCTAAACAAAATGATAAACAACAGCACTGTAATAACCAGGGACTTCAACACCCCCCTGAAAGAACAGGACAGATCCTCCAAACAGAAAATAAACAAAGAAACAATGGGCTTAAACAGAACTCTAGAACAAATGGGCCCAAAAGACACTTTACAGAACATTCTATCCCAAAACCACTGAATATATGCTCTTCTCATCAGCTCATGGGACATTCTCTAAGATTGATCATGTTCTAGGCCATAAAACATATCTCAACAAATTAAAAAAAATAGAAATTATATCATGTATCTTCTTAGACCACAATGGAATAAAATTAAAAATCAACTCCAACAGAAACACTCATTTCTACACAAAGTCCTGGAAACTAAACAATGTACTGCTGCATGATAGGCCAAGGAGCAAATTAAGATTGAAATCAAAAGATTCTTTGTACTAAATGATAAAAGGAACACAAGTTATCAAAAATCTGTGGGATACAGCTAATGCAGTCCTGAGAGGAAAATTCATAGCCATAAATACCTACATCCAAAAGACAGAAAGGTCACAAATCAACAATCTAATGAATCATCTCAAGGAACTGAAAAGGATGAGCAAACCAAATCCATTAGAAGAAAAGAAATAAGCAAGATTAGAGTAGAAATAAATGAAATTGATAACAAAAGAACTATACAGAAGATTAATAAAATGAAGAGTTTGTTCTTTGAAGAGATAAACAAAATTGACAGGCCTCTCACTAGATTAGCCAGAATCAGAAAAGAAAGGGCTCTAATAAGCTCAATAAGGAATGAAAAAGGAGAAATTACAACTGATACCATGAAAGTACAAAATATCATCTCTGAATACTATAAAAATCTCTATGGATATAAACTTGAAAACATGGAGGAAATGGACAAATTCTTAGAAACACACAGCCTCCCTAGGCTCAATCAGGAAGAAATAGAATTCCTAAACAGACCAATACCAAGTACTGAAATTGAAGCAGCAATAAAAAAACTTCCAAAAAAAAAAAAAAGTTCCAGACCAGATGGTTTCACACCCGAATTTTACCACACCTACAAAGAAGAACTGGTACCTATCCTGCCAAAATTATTCCATAACATTGAGAAGGAAGGAATACTCCCCAACATATTTCACGAAACCAACATCACCTTGATACCAAGCCAGGAGAGGACTCAACAAAAAAAGAAAACTGCAGACCAGTGTCCCTTGTGAATATAGATGCAAAAATTCTCAATAAAATCCTAACAAACCAAATTCAGCTGTTCATTGAAAAAATAATCCATCACGACGAAGTGGACTTCATCTTAGAGATGCAGGGATGGTTCAACAGATGCAAATTTATAAATGTAATTCACCATATAAATACAAGTAAAAACAAAGACCATATGATCCTCTCAATAGAGGCAGAAAAATCACTTGACAAATTTCAGCACCCTTTTATGATAAGAACACTTAACAAAATAGGCATAGACAGGACTTACCTTAAAATGATAAAAGCCATATATGACAAACCAATAGCCAACATCATACTAAGTGGGGAAAAATTGAAAGCATTCCTGCTTAGAACTGGAACCAGAAAAGGTTGCCCTCTATCACCACTTCTATTTAACATAGTGCTGGAAGTCCTAGCCAGAGCAATCAGAAAAGAGAAGGAAATCAAGGGTATTCAAATGGGGGCAGAAGAGGTAAAATTATTGCTCTTTGCTGATGATATGATCTTATATCTAGAAAGCCCCAAAGAATCTGCCAAGAGACTACTGGAACTGATAAATTCAGCAAAGTCTCAGGTTACACAATCAGTGTACACAAATCAGTAGCATTCATATACGCCCAAAACAGTCAAGCTAAGATCCAAATCAAAGACACAGTATGTTTCACAATAGCAACAAAGAAAATAAAATACCTAGGAATATATTTAACTAAGGAGGTGAAAGACCTCTACAAGGAGAACTACGAAACACTGAGGAAAGAAATCACACAGGACAGAAATAAATGCAAAAACATATCATGCTCATGGATCAGTAGGATCAACATTGTTAAAATGTCCATACTACCTAAAATGATTTACAGATTCAATGCAATTCCCATCAAAATACCACCGTAATATTTCACAGATCTAGAAAAAATAATTCTGTGCTTTGTTTGGAACCAGAAAGAACCCTGAATAGCCAAAGCAATCTTAAGCAAAAAGAACAAATTGGGAGGCATCAATCTACCAGACTTCAAACTATACTGCAAGGCTATAGTAACCAAAACAGCATAGTACTGGCACAAGAACAGAGACATATACCAATGGAACAGAACAGAGAACCCAGATATAAAACCATCCTCATATTGCCATCTGATCTTTGACAAAGCAGACAAAAACATACACCGGGGAAAAGAATCCTTATTGAATAAATGGTGCTGGGAAAATTGAATGGCCACGTGTAGAAGACTGAAACAGGATCTGCACCTCTCTCCACTCACAAAAGTCAACTCACAATGGATAACAGACTTAAGCCTAAGGCATGAAACCATATGAGTTCTAGAAGAAAATGTTGGCAAAACTCTTACAGACAACAGGCTAGGCAATGAATTTATGAAGAAGACCCCAAAAGCAATCACAGCAACAAAAATAAATAAATGGGACCTGATCAAATTAAAAAGCTCTGCACAGCCAAGGAAACAATCATTAGATCAAATAGACAACTTACAGAATGGGAGAAAATATTTGCAAGCTATACATCCAATAAAGGGCTGATAACTAGAATCTATAAAGAACTCAGGCAAATCAGCAAGAAAAAAATCAACCCCATTAACAAGTGGGGAAAGGAGATGAACAGAAACTTTTAAAAAGAAGATAGACTATTGCCCAACAAACGTATGAAAAAATGCTCAACATCTTTAGTCATCAGGGAAATGCAAATCAAAACCTCAATGAGATATCACTGAACTCCAGTGAGAATGGCTTTTATCAAAAAGTCCCAAAACAACAAATGTTGGTGTGGATGCAGAGAGATAGGAACACTCATAAGCTTCTGGTGGGACTGCAAACTAGTTCAACCTCTATGGAAAGTAGTATGGAGATACCTCAAAGAACTAAAAGTAAACGTACCATTTGATCCAGCAATCCCATCACTGGGTATTTACCCAAAGGGAAAAAAGACATTCTGTAAAAAAGATATCTGCACTTGAATGTTTATAGCAATACAATTCACAATTGGAAAGATGTGGAAACAACTGAAGTGCCTATCAATGTATGAGTGGATTAATAAAATGTGGCATATGTATACCATGGAGTACCACTCAGCCATAAAAGAGGTGAACTAATAACTCTTTTATTAACCTGGATGGAGGTGGAGACCATTCTTCTAAGTGAAGTATCACAAGAATGGAAAAACAAACATCACACGTACTCAACATTAAATTAGTACTAATCGGTCCACACTTGTGTGCACATACGGAAGTAACATTCAGTGGGGATCGGGTAGATGGGAGGGGACAGAAGGGGACAGGCAAATTCACACCTAACGTGTGGTTCACAGTGTCTAGGGGATGGGCATGCTTGTAGCTCTGACTCAGGTGGTGCAAAGGCAATTTACGTGACCAAAGCATTTGTATCCCTGTAATATTCTGAAATTAAAATAAATAAATAAATAAATAAATAAAATGAAATAAAATAAAAACAAACACAAAAAATAAAAAAAGAGAAAGGGGACTTTAAGAATATATATATTTATACTTGGATACATAAAGAAACTTTGGAAAGGTAACAAGAAACTAAGAATTGTGGTAACCCACAAAGGGGTAGGAGTGGCGGGGGCAAGGATGAGTGGGAGAAATCTTTTCTCAATTACCCTTTTATAGTTCCTGGTTTTTAAATGACATGAATATATTATCTATAAAAATAAATACTTTTTTTTAAAAAAAGGAAACCATCTCATAGGCCAGAATATATTAATATACATTGTGACTCTCCAAGTTGGTGGTTGATGAGACAGTTATCTACAAACTCATTTGAGCACAGAATCCTACAGAATTTTAGGTTTTCCAGGTTACAAAAAAGACTTAAGGATTAATCCTTACAGGTTTGACATGCTATCTTTAGCATATACTAAACATAAAATTTTATGGTTTTGAGTTTCTGTGTGTATGTGTGTGTGATTTCTAGTTTGTATCTTATTGATGACCAATTCTACCCCCAGTACTGAGTATTTTGATATCTGTAAGAGTAAGTCATTTTTTAATCATTCTTTCTTATTATTTTGCTGATATCAAAATTAATTCTTCTTGTTCAGTATTTTCTTAAACTATTTTTATCTATTTGTTCTTTTAAATGATTCACTTACCAACCACCTAAACATACTCCTGGGAGTAGTTTCAGAAGAAATGGTATCTCTAGGAGTTATATAAAGATAGAAGGGGGACTATCTTCTATATGCCCTTAAATAGTTTCTGAATTTTGAATTATGTGAAATATATTTCTCAAATATTCTCTTAAACCACTCAGTAAAGTCTAAAATAGCATGATATTTTTCATTTTCTTCATATAAATCTTTGCTATTTCTTAATTATTCTGTTTTTATTTTGTTTCTGTTGGAAAGGAGATCCATTATTCATTTTATTTTGACAAGAATTATTGATGATATAAGCTACTTTTTTTCTTTAACGAATATTACATTTTAACATATTACTTTTAGAATTTATTGAGATGAATATATGGTGCTTCTCTTTGACCAATTAATTTGATGAAATATAATAATAGATTTCCCGACAATTTACTAGCCTTATTTGCTGGAAAAAAGTCATGCTTGAAAACAAAGCATTGTTATTTTAGTATAATTTTGAATTTTTTGGTGAATGATTTAATTGGCATGTTTGCATCTATATTTGTAAACGGAATTGGTCTGAAGGTTTGTTTTGGAGCTTTCTTTGTTAGCTTTTAGCATTTAGGTTTTGCCAAGTCTGTAAAATAAATGAGCAAGATCTCCATATTGTTCTATACTCTTGAAAAGCTTCTAGGGCATTTGAAAGAATTTCCCTGCACAAGTTTTGCTCCCAGTACCTTTTATAAATGTAATTCTTGAACACTAGTTTCACTTCCCCTTCCCCACGAGCTGTATCAATTTGATTATTTATGATTTTGTAGGCAATCATCCATTTTATCTTATCGTCATTTACACTCTCTGGCCCGTTTGGGCTTTCTCTTTCTTAATCTGAGAGCAGCTTCCACCAGAAGTTGACAGTAGCAGCCCAAAGGAATTCCAAATTGGGTGCTCCCATCTTTCTCAAGGCTTCAAAGCTCACTTTTGCACCTCCTCATTAGGGGCTGCTGGATTATATCGGCCATCACAGCCCTTGGTGGCTGCCTCCTGTCTGGCTCTCTCTGGCAATATGTGCCAGAAACATAGTGAAATTTCTGGCATTTGTATGGCAACTTTCCTAGTTAAGGGCTTGTTTTTATGCTACCATCTTCCCCTGCAGTGTCAATGCACGCTTCATCCTTGGTTTAACTGCTTTTCATCAACTGTGGTGATAATACTAGGGGCCTTGGGCTATATTTATAAATGTAGTGAGTGTCAAGGGAGGAGATTAATCACAACTACTAACATAAACAACCAATCCTGGCAACACAAACACGCTGGCACTCCTTTGGCCAAGGCCTGGAGCAGGTTGGCAAAAGATCCACATTTTTTTTTTTTAATTTGTGAAATAATCAAGAAGGGAAAATTTGAGAAGTAATGCCAGAGGTATGTTTTTTATATTCCTCTTTTCCCTCTTAACTCCCTGTCAATGAGCAGATTTGCATTTTTTATTATTGGTGAAAGTAATGGCTCTGTATAAATATCAATTTTCAGCTGGTTTTTGATAATGGATCATAGATACAAAAGACAAAATGCTGTAAATAATGACAATGGCATATTTTTATAGTCATCTGTTACAATTGGTACTTATAGAGAATTATATTAGAGTTACCATATCCACATTCACATAATTTCCACAAAATATTCAGGTAATTAGAGTCATGAACGACAGTGTTTTCTGACATAGCCTCCTCTCCCAGTATTATTGGTAATATTTGTAATTCAGAATAGGCATATTTCTTGCTAAAACGCTACCGCAAAGTTGTGTACATAGAAGTGTAATTAACATAAAATGACATATTACCAATATTAACAAATGATTCAGGGAAGCTGACATTCCTCAGGCTGTGCAAATCTCATTTTTTTGGATATCTTTCTCATTTTTCACCCTTATTGCAGATTTTTTCTTGGCCTTGGTGGTGTGTCCTCTAATGAGGAAATGTTGGCTCGTTTGTCTTCCTTTGTCCTTAGGGGTATGGCCTAGTACCTTCGGGGACCACTGCCACCTTACAGCTCATACAGAATCTGCAAGAGTGGGCTTAGCTCTTCCCAACTTTGAAAGCTTCTGCACATTCCTTATAGTTTTAATAGAAGAGACGAAGGGGAAAATGCATTATGTAAAGCCGAATTTTTCTTCTTTATACTTTCATCTTCCTTTCTCTGCTTTCTTTTCCACCAGAAAGAGTCACTTTTGGTCATACATGAAATCTTTCTTCATCACCTGTCAATCAGCTCCACCTTTATAGGACTTCCTGGGTAGTGTCACAGTTTCCTTCCTTAAAGCAGCCATGCTAAGCTGCCAGGTTGCTAGTTATTGCAGGACTTCATTACAAATTATGGTAACGTTGTATTAATCATAAGCCCAAATCACCATTTTCATGAATGTTCTAATGTTAGCATGTTTTCTATAACTGTAACAGAATTGTAAACAGAAACAGGGAATGGAAGATAAAACAGAACCAGTCCTTCCAGGGAACTAGGAATGTAGCTAGAAGCAGCCCATTTTGAAGTTTTCATGTTTTATCTTACCAGCCAGTTCAGAGAAACCAATGGAGTAATCAGCCTTCAAAGGAAGGGATTTGTTAACATATATGTGTGTGTGTGTGTGTGTGTGTGTGTGTATTCACTTCCCATTACAGAAAAATTTTTAATGAAAGAAATTGCTTATGATATGGTAAATGAAGTAAGCAGATTATAAAATGTATGTAGAAATGGTTATTAAATTAATAAAAAAAGATATTCAACCCCACTCCTAATAAGAGAAATGAAAATTTTAACTATGAGATATCATTTTTTTTCTCCATCATATGGGTAAAAATCTAAAAGCTTGACAATATATTTTCTTGGTGAGGTTGTGGAGAAACAAGGACTCTCATACACTGCAGGTGAGAATGTAAATTAGTACATTTTCATATGGAGGCAAATATAAAAATTAAAATGGGATATTCCACTTTTGAGATTTTATGCTACAGATATCCTAGCATATATATGTATAGGTTATTCATGGCAGTACTCTGTAATAGTAAAAGTTTGAAGACAATCCAAAATCCACCAATAAGTGACAGGTAAAATAATATTGTACATTCCAAAACTGGAATACTGCAAAAAGAATAGAGTAGCTCTTTATGAACTGATATTGAAAGATCTCTAAGACACACTGTTAAGTTAAAAAAAAACAGTGCAGAATGGTGTGCATAATAAGCTACATTTTCTGTTAGAAAGAGGGAAATAATCTATATTTGTGTTGACTTGTATGTACATAAGACACTTCGAAGGAAACTAAGAACAGTATTAACCTGGAGATAGTATCAAAGACTGGAAGGATAGTCATCAAAATGTTAGTAAATGATGGGAACACAAAGGATAAAAGAAGTTATAGCTGTTTTCATTGTACTCTGTAATATATTCATATTTTTAAATACAAAATAAAGTTTTAAATGACTTTCCAGGAAGATGAAATATGTGCATCTGTAGCTTTTTGTAGTCCAGAGGCACATGCCTGTGAACAAATATAGCAGCAGCAAGGGGTGAGGACCCTGGCCGTATAGGCCTTGTTCTCTGGTTTAACATTTGCTGCATCCCTTCAGGGACAGGCATTTGGCTCATACTCCCTTAGACTAGTTGGGAAAATTCCAGGTGGCTTGAAGTATAGGAGTTAGCAAAGCAAAATGCAAGTGGTCAAGAAATATCAGAATGGGGTGAGGGCCATGCACACTCTGCTTATTTAGGAGTAGGTAGCTATGAATAATGACATCCTGGGCAAAACCCCATACCTCAGAAGATAACTTCTTCTGGGAGAATTTTTGGGGTTATCCCAATGAAAGCAGTTTCTTGAGAGCTTATAAAAACAAAAAACTTTGCGTAGTGTTTAAAGTTTAAAAAATATGAAATACATCCCAGAAAAACTGCATAAATCAAATTATCTGGTATTATGAGCAATTTTTAAGCACTCATGCTACAACCACTGAGCTCAAGAAATATACCAATGCCATCCCCTCAGAAGCACCCCTAAGTGTCCCTTCTTGATCATACCACCTTCCCTCCTGTGAAGGAAGGGACAACCTCATGTGATGACTTCTTCTTTGCTTGCATTTATAGTTTTACCACCTACTTATTTATTCCTGAAAATGTAATTTCATTTTGCTTGTTCTAGAACTTTGTTTATAAGAGCCATCCATGTTGCATGGAGCTACCTTTTATTTATTTTATTAGCTCTGTAGTATTCCATTCCATGCTTGTACCACAATTTTTATCCATTTTATTGATGATGGATGTTTGAAATATCTCCAATTTGGGGCATTAAAAGCAATGCTGATATGAACATTATCTTTTATACATTTGGGTGTATATGTGCATGGTGTTTTGGGTGATTACCTCCAAGTGAAATTTCTGAGTTATAGGATATGCATAGTTTCTTCTTTCTAGATACTATAAAAGTATTTTCTAATGTGATTACCAATTTATACTTCTTCTAACAGTTGACAAAAGTTCTTATTTCTCCACATCTTCACCAAAAGTTCAAAATACTTAGTTTGTCCGACTTATTTAACATTTGCTTGTCTGATGGGTATATAGTAAGATCTCATTATGGTTTTTGTTTTTAAAATTTATTTATTTTTAAAATTTATTATTTTTATTTCAAAATATTATGAGGGTACAAACATTTAAGTTACATATATTGCCTTTGCACCGCCTGAGTCAAAACTAAAAGTGTGCCCCTGCCCCAGACAGTGCGCACCGCACCCATTAGGTGTGAATATACCCATCCCCTCCTCCCCCCCCACCTGCCCGACACCCGATGAATGTTACTTTCATATGTGCAAAGTGTTGATCAATTAGTACCAATTTGATGGTGAGTATATGTGGTGCTTGTTTTTCCACTCTTGTGATACTTCATTTAGGAGAATGGGCTCCAGCTCCATCCAGGATAATACAAGAGGTGTTAGTTCACCATTGTTTTTGTGGCTGAGTAGTACTCCATGGTCTACATATACCACATTTTATTAATCCACTCATACATTGATAGGCACTTCAGTTGTTTCCACATCTTTGCAATTGTGAATTGTGCTGCTATAAACATTCGTATGCAGATGTCTTTATTATAGAATGTCTTTTTATGCTTTGGGTAAATACCCAGTAGTGGGATTGCTGGATCAAATGGTAGTTCCACTTTTAGTTCTTTGAGGTATCTCCATATTACTTTCCATAGAGGTTGTACTAGTTTGCAGTCCCACCAGCAGTGTATGAGTGTTCCTATCTGTCCGCATACCTGCCAACATTTGTTGTTTTGGGACTTTTTGATAAAAGCCCTTCTCACTGGAGTTAAGTGATACCTCACTGTGGTTTTGATCTGCATTTCCCTGATGACTGGAGATGTTGAGCATTTTTTCATACGTTTCTTGGCCATTAGTCTATCTTCTTTTGAAAGTAGAGTGTTAATTTGCATTTCACTAGTGACAAATGAAGTTGTGTGCCTCCTCATACATTTATTGGCCATTTGGATTTTTTTTTTGTGAGGTCCGTGTTCAAAACTTTTTGCCCATTCTTTTACTGGATTGACTGTCTTAAATAGTGCTTAATTTAACCCATTATTAATAAAGAGTCTGGATGATGAATGATCAGAGTTGGAGGTTCACCATGCAACCAGGAGGCATATGCAACAATCTTAGATTTTTCACAAAACGTTTTATGTAATTAGCTGGCTCTAATTATCCATCAGACAAATTGGGCCTAAGCATCTGTCCATCACGTTGGTGCCAGTCATTTGCTGGGGGACCCGGATCAATGAATGATTCAGGACACGAGGCTGAGCCTTTCATAGGGATTATTTTACTCACTTCTCTCAACGCCTCTATGTGGAAAGTACAGATGCTCCTGAACTTATGACGTATTCCTGGCTACATCCTGATAATTCCATTGTAAATTGAAAATATCATAAGTCAAAAATGCATTTAATACACCTAGCCTACTGAACATTTCTCCTTAGCCTAGCCTACCCTAAATGTGTTCAGAACACTTACATTAGCCTATAGTTGGCCAAACTCATCTAACACAAAACCTATTTTATAATAAAGTGTTGAATATATCATGTAATTTACTGAATACTGTATTGAAAGTGAAAAACAGAATGGTTGTATGGGTATTAGAAGTACCATTTCTACTGAATGCATATTGCTTTTGTACAATTCTAAAGTCAAAAAATCCTAAGTGGAACAATGCTAAATTGGGGACCGTTTATTAGGCTTAGAGCCTGAAATTACTTGACCATTATGACTCAACTACAGAGTGGTGGCTGGGAGTTGGTCCCTCATCTTACTCCAGAGCACATGCTCTTATCCTAATTATTATACTGCCTGAAGACAAAGTTTCCATTTGGTTTCAAATTTGGGATTATTGTGTACTGTTGAAATGGCAATCATTAGTTCTAAAAGAAGAGAATATAATTAAGTACTCAGTTTAGACATGGTAAAATTTAAGTTCCCTAAAAATATATCATAATGCATTATGAAAGATACTGATAAAAAGAAAATAAGTTTGAATAAAGCTTTGCTATGCACTTGACTTATGTTTCCATCACAGTCAATATGTGAATGAAAAATACAGACTCTTTAGATTTGCTATTGTGTCATACATTTTGATTAGATAAAATCAGATGCTCTTAAGCCAGACTCATTTTTTAGGTTAACGTGATGAAATAAACAATGATGGCAAACCTAACCAAGCATCCAGTAGCAAACCTAAGCACACATCCAGGAGCAGCTGCCCGAAGTGCTCACAGCAAGGAAACAAGACAATCCAACACATTGTGTTGAGTCTCAGAGGGATTTTCTAGTCATTAACAACTATAAAACACCAAATTGTTCAAAAGTAAGACTCGGACAAGACCCCAGATATCTGTGGGAAAATAAATCTTTATTTCCAAGTTAAACTTTAAATTTGTTGTAAGATTAAAAAAAAACTAAGTATTTTGAAACAAAAGTTGTAGAAAGCTGATAAGACTTTGAAAACATCACGAGAACTAAGAACTGAGCTACAGCCCATGTAGTCGATGGAGATTTCTGAAACAGTTTATACAACGAGCTTTAATTCAGAGATAGTTTTTTTTTTTTCCTTTTGAGGAAAGCTTCTGGCTTGAACATGTTCATCGTTCCTGTACAGCTTGTAAAGCTGTGTTCTTTCTCCCGCTGAGACCTTGCTCAGGCTTGTAGTTTCATTTGAGAGAATAATTTTCAACGTCTCCTTCTAGGCTGAGCATTAATCCCCCTACTGCTTGATTGATTAAATCCCACTGTCTGTGTCTGGAAGGCAATGTCTGAGCTTTATGTATCGCTTTCTGGCAAGCTGCATTTCCATGCTCTACGGAACAGATGCAGCAGTATAACTGTGTGCAACAGGCTTTCAGAACCCTCAAATCTTGGCGGAACGACAGGTGTAGTGTCTCATTTTAACATTTAATAAATTTAAAGGCCTCATAATTATACTGCTATCTGATGAATTTGGTCCATACCTTTTGTATGGCATGTAATAGCTTACAAGGTGAGAAAACATGATCTCCTCTGATCATCACAAGGTTTGTTTATAGGAAACAGTGCTTTATTATCTTCCATTTTAATAAGGAGGAGAAGCTGCGATCCTTGCCCGGGGTCACATGGCTAGTAACTGGCAATCTTCTGATTAAAATCCAGATCTTCTGATTCTAACATCAGTGTTCTTTCACGAGTCACATAAAAAACCCAAGATTGGAGAGCTATAGAGGGCTTTCAAAAGGATGCATGTTATCCTGTGCTCGAGTCTAGAAAACTAATGGTATTAAAAATGTCACATCATTGCTCACTTGAGCAAAACAACACAAAGAATAAACCATTTCAACGTTGCCTCCAGGGTAAGGGGAAAATTGCCAGGGTACTTTGAAAAACCCTGAATGTGATCCGCCGGGCCCTGGAAGATAAGCCTGTCCTGAAAGGGCTTTGCATACATAAGCACTCAATGCATTGGCCTTGTATTCCCATGCCTTTCACAAGCATATGTCTTATTTCTCCAACTGTAAAATCCTGGAAGTAGGTGTTTTGGTTTTGTCCTCCCCAGAGGCAGATCCTGAGATCTTTATCTCAAGATCTTCAAGTGCAAGTACCTTATTTGGGTACTTACTTACTTGAAGATGTCAAGATCTTCAAGTGCAAGTACCTTATTTGGGAGAAGAAAGAAACACCAGTAGGGAGGGAGGGAGGCAGTGGTACAGGAAAGGAATAAATAAAGAATGCATTATCGAGCCAGCTACCACTGGGGAGACCGACCTTAATCCCATGAGGAAACCTTGGACACAGTGTAAGACACAAACCTCAGAGACATCCCTCCTGAGGGTTAAGGGGGTGGGTGTTCATATGCCAACTCCCATCAGTCATTCGTGAGAGCTGCTGGGAGTGGGAGGTAATCCCCCCACCTTCTGGCATGCTGTGCAGAAGGGAAGAATTAATTTAGGAGTAAGTTCCCAGGTAAAGAAATGCAGATACTGGCAGAGGAATGTCTCCTGTAAAGGGCCTGAGGGATGTGGCAGGGCACCCAAAGGGTCTGCCCTTTGCTATATAACAGGATCTCGATCTTACATCTAAAAATAGTCTCTTTCAATGCTCAGAATATTATTTGGGATATTATGGTCCCCTGATAACTATGGATTTATCAACCCTATATCAGGGTGGATGCAAGAAATGCTTACAGATACACATTAAATCCTGGCCAAGAAGAGAATATGGAAAGAAAGAAGGAATAAGAAGGGGCAGGGAAGGCACCCTGCACCACAGTAGCTTCGGATCAGGGCAGGGAGTCAACTCTACTCACACTTTCTCGTAAATCTTGTTGGGATGCTCTGGCCATTCGATCATGCACACGACTCTGTTGGGCATGGTCTCTGTGGTTGAGTAGTAGCCCTGGGGGAAGGCCAGTAGGAGAGCCAGGACCCAGATGACACAGATGACCACTTTGGTGGCTGTGGCCGATAGCCGGGGCTGGAGGGGATGGATGATGGCCATGTACCTGGAAGAGAGATGAAAGGACAAAGTTCTGCTTTGGTCGCCAAAATCTGCATCAGTGATTATGTGTTTTTCCTATCAATGAAAAATTCTTAGAAACCCTTTGATTCCTGGAAACCCTTTGATTCCTGGTAATCCTTTGATTACAACTATTTTCCAATTATTTTGCTATATTCTACCCTTAAGCTTTATGACTTATGATGTACAGTGCTAAAATCCATAGGAAAAATTAGCTAGATTTTTTACAATTTCAGAACCCATCTAGCAACTTTCCAGGAGAGACATTTTCATCATTGAAATGCTCATGCTGGGGACATGATGTCCAAACACAGGGCAGGAGCCCATGGTGCAATTAGAAAAATAAGGACGATGTTGTCAATTTATTCAATCCTTTTGGGATTAAGTAATGGTAATAGAAACAGTAGTTTTTTAAGTCCTTGTGTGGCAATAAAAGGTTAGCAATTCTACATCAGTCCGTACGATTTGAGGGGAAATGAATGTGTCTGTGTGAGAAAGCAGCGGCCTGAAGCCAGCAAAAAAACAGCAGCTCCTGGAGAAATCTTTATCAACTCTTGGAGTATCTAGGAGTCAGTGTGTGGCTAACTACACATGCTTCATGAGGAGAAAGACAGTCTCCAACTGCTGAGGCAGACACATTAGAACACACAAAAGGCCAGGGTATGTGACACCTCGTTGCAAGAAGGCAAAAGCACAGTGAATGACAACTTTGAGCCTGGAGCCATTCCTCTGTCCGCTCACACCTGGGATCTGGCACTAAATGGTGTCATCTGAATAAATGTGTCCATATGTTTGAATTTGTGCACAGCTTCTGAGATGTCACAGAGATGTGAAAGACAATAAATATTCCAATCACCATTTCATATCAGTTACAAGCATATCAATTCTCCCTCTTCAATTTTAAAAGGCATTTCCCTATGCATATTTTCTTGCAAAGTTTATAGATCTATCCCTTAAAATATGCATCTTTTTCAGAATAGAAATGATGTTTTATACAGCACTTGGGGTTTAAATATTATCTAACAAAACCTCAGAATCACACATTTGATTCTCTGACATGCAGGTATTTCTGGCTTCTGTGGTACAGAATGGTCAATGGAGACTTCAGAAATGTGCAGACAAATTGCAGCACAGCTGTCAGCTGGCTCTACATAATTTCACATAATTCTTTTACTGTATTCTTTAGACTCCCAGGATCTCTGGGCCAGGACTAGGGCCGGGTCAAAAGTAAAGCAATTTTATTCAGTATACGCTCAGCAAATTCCCACTGGGAACCTGCTGCACGTAAGGCACAGCATTTGCTTCTGGGCTACAAGCTTCTAATTTCTCCAGGGAGAAGAGGCACATCAATAAGCAGCCACAAATGTGACAGTAGGGTAAGTGACTTCAAGTGGTAATCTGATCAATACCTTAGAATCTTAGGGAAGCTGTGGAGGTAATCAAGTCTTGGAATGGCAGGTGGTCTATTGGAGGGGCTTAAAGAGGTACATTGGGCTGGATTTGGGGGGAGCCTGCTGAGCATCTTGCTCCAAGGGCAGGAAGTGTTCAGAGCCTTCTCCCTTACCCTGGTTAGCATTAGGCTTTGTTTTCATGAAGGCCTCCCTGAGTGTCCTTTTATCATCCTAAATTTTTGAATACATTTCTCTGCATTTTTGTGCTGGGGCCCTGGGCTTTCCTCCTCTGGCCTGTAAGAGGAAGGCCGCTGAATGTGTTCAGTGTAGAGTCTGGCTATTAGGAGGACACTTTAGGTCAGCCTTTATATACACACTCAGAAGTCATGATAACTCCCAGGAAGGAAACCCCCAGAAACTTTTCCTTCTGCCTCCTTTGGTAAGTGAGTGGGTGGTCATAAAATCAGGAAAGAGTGGAATTAGGAAGAGGCTTAGAAAACATATTATGGTGGGGGTGAGTAGTAATCTATAAATCTTTGGGCAAGATTCCCTGGTTGAGTTGGTGGCTATAAAGCCTATCACACACATGATGCATCAAAAGGGCAAAACCAAACTCAAACGTGAGGCAAATTGTCCATCCTCAGGAAATTGAGCCAAAAAAAAAGAAAAAAACATCAAAATGTTGCAAATCAAGCCTTGTCTGTCTTCCTTAGATTACCCCAAAGGGCCACAGCTACTGCCAAGGGAGGCCCAGCACACCATAGGCTAGATGACCTTATGTCTCTGGAGCAGTATCCTGCAAAGAACCCTGAGAAGTCTTGATGTCCCTCCTGGACCTATGTCTTTTTTGCTGCCTGCCAGTGATGGGGCCTTGGTTTCCTCTTCAGTCGTGGGATGGGGGTACATAGGGGAAACCCAGAATCAGAGCCGACGGAGGTGGGCCTGTGCAACCATTATCTTTACCTTCTTTCCAGTTCGTGAAGGGCTGGACCGGATGGTCATGGCCAGAATCTCTTTGAGTGTTGGCATTAAAATTGTAGGATTGCTTATTGGATTATTTCCCAAAGGCAAAGTTGTTTCCCCTGACAAAGCTAGACATACGGCCATGAAGATGCCATATCTCGCCTCCAGCAACCTCCAGCACTGCACAAGCGCCAACCTTCACAGGCAGCCGTGCATTCTCAGGCTTCACAGGAGCTTGAGGATGACGCACAGGGGGGAACGTGGTAACTGCATTGCCCTCTTTTAATATTATCTCAAATGCAAGATTTTAATTTGTTTCCAACTCAGAATAAATACTCAATCTTAAATAAATGAATCCTAGCACCAATCCCCGTGTCCAAAGTGGCCATACACCATTCAGAATCTAGTGTGACTGGGCTTAAGGGGGATCGCACCACCATATCGGCACTGTAGCTGCAAATGGGTGCCAGAAAGCCATATTTTACCATTATTGCAAAAATTGTGAGTTGGGAACCCATTTCAGTTAACTCTCTGCCATTCCTTGAGTGTAGGAGCCATTTTAGTGACAGATGGTACCCACATACAACCAGAGAAAATAAAAAAGATTGGCTTTTAAAAGTGTATATATTTTCATTTGTTAAAAACAAAGGTATTTATCTTCTTTCCTCGCTCCCTCCCTTCCTTTCTTCTTTCTATCTTGTAATCTTCACTTCTGGGGCTTGTTTAACATGCTTCTTTCTCATTTACCCAAAAGCTACTACCATTTGGATAACTTGTACACAGATGGATGAATATTTTCTTTCCTACTTCCAATTTCTAGCTTGGATCCCATTAGCATGCATTTATATATTTATCTGGAAGCACCCTGAACAATTCTTGCTTATCTAGTTATAAGATGTCACTGAGCAAGTGCTGCAAGCCCTAGGAAAATACATTCAATAAATATTTATTGACTGCACTGTGCTCACAGGACTCTAAAGCAGTCAATGAAACGTCTTTCCAGTTTACACATTAATCATCAGGCTGCCAGGGACAGGGCTCCGCAGGCTGTGTGGGATGTGGATTATGGTCTCCATGTTAGGGTGTTCCAGCCCCACAGAGGGCCATCAGCTCTGATTTGAATTGTATGTGCCCTCCCAGCTGCGAAACCTGAGGTATAGTCTTTCCCTTGCATGCTTATGCTTTATAAAAAGATCTTTCTGCTGCACATTCTTTTTTAGGTAGAATGAGAGAATCTTATTGTGCAAAAGAATTCCAATCTTCTGGCAAGCAGCAGTATCTTCCTAACTTCCTCTTATACCAGCCCTAAATCACTGGACAGAGAGAATGTCTTCCCTCCAGCAGGAGATTTGTCCTACTGGGCCCTTCTTCCACAGTCTTTCCCCTCCAATTCCAGTCCCTGCCTCCCCTTATCCCCACTCACTCGTGGGATGTTATGAGTTTCCTTTAAGGGACCACATCTTCCTGAGTTCAAATGACCAGGGGTGGTGACAGCTGAGAGGATGGCTGCTAATGTCTAGTCCAAGGGTTGGCAAACTTTTTGTGTAAAGGACAGATTTTAAATATTTCAAGCTTTATGGCCCATATAGTTTCTGTTGTAACTACCCCACTCTGCCTTTGTAGTGTGAAAACAGCCATAGACAGTAAGGAAACTACTGGGCATGACTGTATGCCAATAAAACTTTATTTACAAAAATAGGAAGTGGGTTGGATTGGGCACCTGGGCCATAGTTTTCTGTCCCCTGGTCTGGTGTATGGGAAGTGAAGAGCAGGAGGAATTAGAATCATAGGAGAGCACGGTGTGATCTTCAGAAACACTCTTTATCTTCGACAGACTGAAGCTCACTGGGTAGATAAATCTTACAGCCCACAGGCAGTCAGCTGCCAGCATGACCCAGAATCTGATCTCTCTTGTCTCTCATGTGAGCACCGTGGTCTACCAGTCCAGGGTGTTTTTCCTCCTTGATCCCTCCTGCTCTTTTCACAACTTGGCCCAGTGGCTATGTCCTTGCAGCTGGGTTAGGTGCCCTACCTTTACTGCTGGGAAGATCTCTCACCTTGTGCTGACCACATTTACTTTATTTTTCTATTTGCATGTCTATCTCTTCTCTCTTCATCCTCTACAGATCCTTGGCCTGCGTCAGTGCCCAGGACATAGTAAATACTGAATAAAAGTTTAGTTGAATAAATGAACATGAAAATTTCTTGGCACACAGCAGAGGCTCCATAAATGCTTGTTGAATGAAAATTAATGCAGCAGGAGAAAGACATACATATTATACCTTATTCCTCCCAGTCTGAATCCATGTGAGACTGTTATACGAGACTAATCGTTGCTTAAAGTGTTTTCTGTCATACAGACATCCAGGATCATTCTGGAAGAGTGACCTCACTGGACCTGAGTCTTCAGAATTTCCTATCTCTTGACATTAAACCCTTAAATAAATTCCCAGTAAGTATTTTTTAATTAACTTCTGCATTGACCATATGTTGGGAACCGTACAGGATTCAGTCTTTCCATACAGTATTACCGTCAGACTCTTCCTCTGAACAAGTTGCTCCACCCATTCTCCTTCCATCCTCCCTCCATCTCAGGGGAGTCTTTCTACATAAGGTCACTAACATTTAGTCAGTTGGGATTTTCTCCCAGGACATTTCTTCTGTCATCAAAATCCAGGGGCTTCATTTAGCCAGATCGCTTGACCAGCAACCTTGTCTATCCAGCTAAGCTCAAGCTCACAGAGCTATAACCAAAGAGGCCTTTCAGCAGCCTATGGAGATGACACAAAGTTCACACACCTCTAAAGCATTTTTATTAGTGGCAGAGCCCCTTGCATCCTCACTGCTATGTTGTACACAGTTCTAGAAAGCACAATGTTTCAATCTCCAAGCTTGGTGCAGATTCACAGCACAGGCAGTGGACTCACTTCAAAATGTGTCAGCTGACAGTAAAGGCACTGCCAACAAGACCATAAGAAATAGACACAAAGACAGATGGAAACAAAAGCCTGTGACAATTTAGGGTGAAGTGAAGGAAGGGACACAGCTGCCTATTATTCGAGCTGTCCTGCCCCACAGGTAATCAAAGAAGGACCCATATGGCCTAAAGAAGATTCAGATATAGATTACCCAGGTTGTTAGGGAACAAAGTGTCTGATATAGGAGCTAATGAGAAGAGGTGATCCCAGACCCTGGAAGTCCACCACACTTCTTTAGATCCTACTTCCTATCCTACTACCATTTGTAAAAATTTTATTGATCCTTTAAATGTGGGTCAAAAACTATCTCCTTTAGGAAAACTTTTTTGATTGTTTAAAAATCCCATGGAGATAATCATACCCACATTCTGTTGAATACCCTCCCATATTCCTGTTAGCTCTGCTCTCTTATACAACCTTCACATACCATCTTATAGCAGAGTAATTTTTGATCTTATTCCATCCTAGCACTGGAGGAAAAGCTTCCTGAGTGCAGGGATTGTGCTCATTTATCTCTTTATATTCTGGGAAACTTAACAAAGAGCCTTACATAACTGGTAACAGTTTGCCTGGATGTTCCAGTTGACTTTGGCTCAAAGAACTCCATCTTCATTCAGCAGTTGCAAGCTGGTGGCTCGACTCAAAGATTCCAGATGTGCTGGACATGAGTATTCTTTCCACAATGAACTCCTGAAAGCTATTTTGGAATGTAAGCCAGGATGGATAAAGTGCCCTGGTTGAGCATAGTTAGAAGGTGCCCCTCAGCAGCCCAGGCTACTCTCTTATTTTTTCAGAGCCAGGGCTATCATAAAAGTACACATGACTAAAGTCTGATGTGAAATAAGGGGGAAAGGCATGAAGGTCCAAACTAAGTATAATATCCAGAGTGTTTCTGCCAGCAGAGGTGGGCCAGACAATAAGCCTTGGGAATGAGCAATACCAGAAGCATCAG
Source organism: Daubentonia madagascariensis (assembly GCA_023783475.1). Lineage (NCBI taxonomy): Eukaryota > Metazoa > Chordata > Mammalia > Primates > Daubentoniidae > Daubentonia > Daubentonia madagascariensis. Next base: position 1,145,752 of record JAKFHU010000633.1, read on the forward strand.
TCAGCTAATCACTGGGATTCTGCCATTCACAACAGAGATCCCACACTGCAGCAGTTGGATTGGGGCAGGAGTGGCTGAGATGGAGCAGGAAGACAAAGCATGTATTTTTTCTAGCTGAAAGGAGTGATGACAGTAAGTTCATAGAGTGATAGAAGGTGAGTGAAGCAACACACCATTTCATTTCCAGCTTGATGGCTCCAGTCAAGGATTAGCAGCTTAGTTACTTGCTACATCACTACATCTCTAACCACTGCTTTCTTCTTATAAGGTATCTTTGTGCTTACATTTGGGACTCCACCCCTGAGCCTGTGCTGGTGTGTGTGACACAGACACACAGAGCAGTAGCCACCCCTGGGTCACAGGTTGCCACTGGGACAAATGCTAGTCCTTTGTGACTTTCTCACTTTTGGGATTTGGAACTAAAACTTAAGTAGGAAGGGTATGGGACACATGAGAGACTCAGGTTTATAGAAATCTGATTTGGGGGGTGCCAATAGGACCATATTGGCTCTACTAGCAGAGAACAGAAAAAGAGAAGAGAGAAGTTTGGAATGTAATGTCTTTGGGATTTTAACTGCTATAAGGGAAAGGGGAATTACACTGATTGAACTTCACAGTTTTAGTGGAAACTTAATAATGAGAAGAAGTTCACATTAAGGGCATTTTTAACATTGTTGGCACTGTGCTTTTTGGTCTTTGCTGTTACTGAAGTATGGAGTAACCCTCTTTTGGTCAGCTAGGTAGGAAAATGTACTTGGCCATAATCTGAGATAGGGTTGGATTTTCATCTCAAGCAGTGTGGCCTTGATATTAAGTTAGTTAATGTTCTCTTCTGACCAATTTTGAAGTTTTTGTGAGCAAGATCAAAGACACATTTCTCACTGGGCTTGGTGGCTCGTGCCTGTAATCCTAGAACTCTGAGAGGCTGAGGCAGGAGGATCGCTTGAGGTCAGGAGTTTGAAACCAGCCTGAGCAAGAGCAAGACCTCATCTCTACTAAAAATAGAAAAAATTAGCTGGGCGTGGTGGCACATGCCTGTAATCCCAGCTACTTGGGAGGCTGAGGCAGGAGAATAGCTTGAGCCCAGGAGTTTGAGGTTGCTGTGAGCTAGGTGATGCCATGGCACTCTAGCCTGGGCAACAGAGAGACTCTGTCTCAAAAAAAAAAAAAGAAAAAAAAAAAGAAAAAAAAAAAAAGACATTTCTTCCAGCTATTTGAAAATATACAATAAATTGTTGTTGAGAGGATTTTGAATGTTCCCAACCCAAAGAAATAATAAATGTTTGAGGTGATGGATATGCTATTTACCCTAATTTTATCATTATACTTTTGTATACTTTTGATACATGTATCAAAATATGACACTGTACCCCATAAATATGTACAGTTAAGGTGTCGATTAAAAATAATAAAATAAAATAAAACAAAAAACTTCGAGAAATCTTTAAAAGAAAGATGTGTTTCTTGTGGGGCTGAAACATCCATTTCACTGGGCCTGGCAGGCTATATAAAAACTCCTGCAGTCACACAAAGGTATATTTAGAGTTTTCTTGATTCTCAGACATTCCCTTCCCCCAAGTGACAGGCATGTCTTTTGGATGACCAAAAACATGTTTTTTGCTTGACTTGTCTCAGCAGCAGACAACTTAAAGGAGGGGCACCTGGGACAAAAGGATGGGCTAGGAGGGGGTTTCAGAGAAGGGCATGTTCCCACCTCCTCCTCACTCAAGGTAGCCTCTCTTCTCCTACACATCTCCTTTATTCAACCCATAAAAGCAGAATCTGTGGGCCAGAATTAGGGTGACGTGAGTAAGGTTCTCACAGTCAAGGTTGTGCAAGTACAGCCTTTATTTAAAATTTTGATATTTTGCTCATCATAGATATTTTTGCATTAATTGTGATATTTTAAAATACTGCATTAAATTATCATTTATCTTAATTGCTGATTTTTTTTGTGCCCCCTTAAATTTTGCACCCAAGGCTAGTGCACACTTGCCTCACTCTAATCCCAGCCCTGATAATATCTCCCACTCAAGTACACCAGGCAGGACAACCACTTATCGGAGGAAATGTACTCAGACTCAGGGAGTGGTGGGACTATTATTCGATGCTGCTGCCCCTGCCAGGTACCCGAGGTACCAGTTGGTTGTGCTGTGTCCTGTGCCTGCAGCCTTGAAATGCCCCAGGCCACCAGACCACAGGGTGGCAGGGTCAGTGGGAAGCCCGGGAAATTATCAGTAGCATGAACAGGATAAAGGCTGAGTAATCTTGTTGTAAAGAGTATAGAGATTATTTGGGCACCTTTGCTACAATGATTTTTCTTTTCATTGTATAGTGTAAATCCACAACTATTTATTTATTTTTTGATAGTGACTTCTTAGTTAAAAAAAATCTTTTGACAGCAATAAGTTATAAGTAAACAGAAGCACACGTTTAATGAAAAATTAAGTACTGGATTTCTGCTTTTCACAAAAGTTGATGATGAACGTGTAACTCGCACAAAGTAAGTTTAGACATTTACCTTCTATGGGGCCAAAGTGTTATCACTGGACATGTGAAAATCAAAAGACACAAATCTAGCAAAGAAGCAGCAGCATCTATACCAAAAAGTTAGTAGTTATTTTAAGACAATTGTGCTTAAAGACATTGATTTAAAGCTATGCAGTGAAAATGGCGCATTTGCCCATTATACTGTGAAGCATGACTTTTCATTTAGATTAAATGACTGTTCTTCTAAATTAATTTCTCTCATTTTCAATTCCAATTTTTCTTGTGCATGTACAAAAGGTCAAGTAATAGCTATTAATATGTTGGCTCAGTTAGCAGAAGAAGAACTTGGCAAGTAGTTATATGATTCTAATATTATATTGCTGTCATCAGATTTTTCAAATAGAAAATCAGTTAATTTCAATAATGGTTCAGTTCTTTTTTAATCCAATTCATAGATTCAAAATTTTTGGAAGGTGAAACAATGGGCATTGTTGTGAATGTTATAATGAATTTGTTTCAAACTTCAATAGTAAAGATAAATTGATTTGTTTTGTTTTGGTACTAATATGAATATAATATGGTAAAAATAATGTTCTTAGTAAATTAAGAGCCCATGAAACAGAAATGTACTCGGAATAGGTTGTGATACACATAATTTGCAACTATGTCCAAATAAACTGTGCTATCTTACCAATTGAAATAGAAGCTGTAGTTGTTGAAATTTATAAAAAGTCTTGTAAGTACAAAGTAACTGAACTAATTTATTTTTGGTGATAATTTTTTTATATGATGAATACAAAAGTATGCTGCAAAAGGATTTTTGAAGTGTTTGAGCCCTTGACAAGCTATTTTATGAGTTAGCTTAAGTAATAGCACCAAACTTTTTATAAATGTGTCCTCTAAGTTTTGGTTTAATTTTTTCTAATTAGTAGAAAAGCTTTAATCAAAATATTTTTGAGGAAGTACCCTCAAATTTTAACTTCTGAAGCTTTTAGCAAATTGCAATTTTTCAATACAAATATGGCAAACAAAAGACGTTGAAATTTATCCCTATAGAAGCAAGAGAGGAACTGCATGAAGCAAACACTGAAAGCTCCTATGGTGTGCACGATTTAATTTTGAAATCCTGAATTGCTCTTAGGAATGTTTTGACTTGTGGAAAGAATCTTTTGATGGATCTCTTGCTTTTTAGTAAATAATTTATATTCTGTGTCAGAATAGAATGGTATGAAATAGAGAAAAACCACAATTATGTAGTATTTAAACTTGGCAAAATATTAAAATGAAACGTAGAAACAACCTGCCAACTAAGACAACTTAGTTTATTCTCTTAGTTTTGTCTCTCAAATCTAACCTTCTGTACTTCTGTGCTGCATCCTGGATAATTTTTTCTGGATCAATCTTCCAGCTCCCTGATTCTCTCTTCAGCATATCTAATCTGCTATCAGACTTGCCCACTGAGTTTTATATTCCAACTATTATTGTTCACTATATAATTTTGATTGCTTATTTTTGAATGCATTTGATCATTCTTTATATTTTTTACTTGCTCCTCATATTTTCAAGCTGCTTCTTTTTATTTCTTTATGCATAATAAACATAGTTTATATTTGGTGTCTCTGTTAACTCAGATGGCTTATGTCTTTGTGGGTTTGCTTCTGCAGGTTCTCACTCATGGTGACCTGTTTCATTTTTGACTTGCACATTATCTTGCAAGATAATGAAAGATTTAAGAAGATTTTCTTGTGTGGTATCTTATTCATCATTTTTTAGCTAATTTCAATAGCATCAATCAGGATATCTAGTCTTCCATTTTGCTGGAAGCAGAAGTTCTTCTGTCTTATTTTTCATTTTTATTTTTGTTGTCTAATTGTTCTGAGTAAAAATTCAAACAATACTGGAAGATATAAAGGGAAAGCCTCTCTCCTACCTCAGTCCATAGGTGCAACACACAGCTAATGCACTGATCACCTGGTGAGTGCCAGGCTCCATCTCTTCTGCTTTCTTTCTATTAACCCATTTTATCTCACTAATTCTTTGACGTAGGCTAATGTTATGACCCACATCTTCCAGATGAGGAAATTGGGGCTCAGAGAAGTTAAGTAACTCATCCACCAAGTGGTAGGGCTGGATTCGAATTTGGCAGTCTGGCTTTATAGGCTTTGCTTTGCTTTTAATCAAGGCATTATTCAGGACTCTCACACCCACTGTCAACAATGGGTGCAATCTTCCTTTCTCTGAACACACAAACCTATATATCCATACTTTTTCTCGTGCTGATTTTTAACTCATTCATTCAGTAAACCTTGTTTAACCCCCTTCTATGCGTCAGAGCAGAGCTCAGTGTATCATGCTCTGAAGGAGTGGCTATCTCATGAAGAGGAGCATACACGATAATGACGATGCCATGTGCTGTGTGCTACAGTGGAGTTGCAATGCGTACGAAGCAGGAGCAGACGCAGGCCATTTAGGCCTGGGCATGGAGGTCAGGGGAGTTTCTCAGTGGAGGTGACACTTGAATTTGATCTGGAAGGTTCAGTTGGCGTGTACACCTATGGAGAGCTATGTGCAACATACTTTACAGGAGAAGGCAACAGCATATACAAAGGCCTGGAGACTTGAAAAGAAATGGCTGTTTATAAGCACTTCCAACATTTTATTAGAAGCTTATTAGGAGTCAGTATTGCATTTTCTATTCCTTTGAATCGCCATGGCACCTGGCCGGGCATAACACAGCTCCTTAGTAACTACCAGCTGATTGACCTAATGACCCCTTCCTTCTATTAAGCATACGGCAGGTGGAGATGTTGGCTTCTGAATTTGCTTTCTCCAGATGTGGATGAAGAAACTAGGACAGAACGTTGAGTGAGGAAGTACAAGGTCTTGTGGGCCTCTGCTGGTGAAGTGCCCAGAGACAGTGCTAGCTTTCAAAGGTACATATGAAGGATGCTGGGACCAGGGCTGCCAAACACAGAGCAAGAGCCCAAAAGAGGAAAACATGATTTCCAGAAAGTAAACATTCCCCAGACCTGTGTTTACAGACCACCCTGTGGCCTATCCTGCTGGTGATGTGGGACTTCCTTAGTTTGTATTCTCAGACAGTGGAGCCCCTGCTGCCTGAGTTACGACTTTCCTATTCCCATGGGCCTCCCAGCAAAGGACGTATCTCTCTCTCTCTCCCCATTGCTCTTATTCCGTTTTCAGCTACTTAATCTTCCTTAAAATGATTTCTCAGAATCTCAGTTTTCTCATTCTGAAATAAGAATTGATAATATTTACTGGGCAGTGACAACTGAATGAGACAATGTATAGGAAGGGAATAGTCAAAGTTTGGTGCACATAGGCACACAACACATACCCACGTTCTCTTTTTCATCTTTGTAAATTATATCTCCAGAGGCCATGTGGTCTCTTTTCAGAGACTCAGTGCCCAGATTAAACCCAGGGTACCCAGGGCACCAGACACTTAGACCATCAGTGTGACCGGCTGGTTCCAGGACCAGGCGCCCAAAGATACTCAAAATAGCAAAAGGCCAATGAGGCAGTGGCGTCGGCTTGATAGCTGCTGCCAAGGATCAAGTACTCAATTTATAACTTAAATAGTATTTCATGGGAAAAAATAAATTGGAGCAGTATTACTCATCCCCAAGGTCCCCACATGCTAATTCCGCTGAGACACTTGAGCATGACTCTTGCTGAAACATGGTGTCTCAGGCTAGTAAAGGGGGCACTAACACCCGTCCAGCCACACATTGTCCCTCCTCCAGGGTTTGCTGGAGTGAATTGCCTCCTTGCAGAGGGACCCAATACCCAGCTTCCCTGATTCACCCCTTCCTGCCTCACCCATGCTCTCCCCTCTCCATTCAGCATTCTGTTTCACTGTCTTTTTGTAAATCTTATTTCTGAGAATGGTTGTTATACGCTCACCAGAGATACCAGGAACTGGTGGAGCATTGTCAGGAGATGAAGCACATAGACTGTGGATGTCAGGATTGTACAGGAGGAGAAAAGCACCTCCCTCATGCAAGAAGGAAGCGCATGAGGTGAGCAGGTGTTGGCAGGACTTGGGCCTTGTGGAGAGGGGCCCAGGCACATCATCTGACAGGGCACAGACCAGTGTCCTCAAGCTTCCAGAGCCCTCTGTGCAGGCCTGTCTCTGGCCTGCCTTCCTGCCCTGTGTTGCGGTTGCTCCCTTACTGACTACATGCTTCCCAGTACAGAGTAACAACAAAAACAAAAAGTCATCTGCCAAGACACCTCAGTCAGAAAGAACTGAGTTCTAGGTTCTAGTCTTTTATTTTTCTGTCACTGACTGGTGTGATTTGCTTATGGCAAATTACCTCCTCCCCGAGTCTTGGTTTCCTTACTGATAAACAGTTTCTGCAGAAGTCCTGTAAGGTCCATGTATGAGTCTAGGGCCTGAAGGTGTAGCTAGGCTGCCTTCTTCCTGCTCCAGCGAGAGCTGTCCCCTCCCTGAACCCTGCCCATCTTAGAACACTCCTCAGCGAGCATCTCTCAAAGTCCCCTTGCTCCCATCAGAAATGGTCAAATCCATAACAGGCACTTTAACTTTTCCATCTCACGTGGTTATTGTGAGGAGCAAAGTAGACAGAAGTTAAGGAACTGTAATTGTTATGTGGGGCATTCTTAGGAGTCTTACCAAATAGACACTCAGGCACAGGTAAGATAGGAAGAAAGGCAACTCCTGATGGTGTGTTAGGACACATTCAGAGGTTCAGAAAGATCACAACCAACTGGGGCTGGATGATGGCAGAGCAGAAGGCCTGGTAGTCTACCTAGGGAATCTGTGGCGCCCACACCTGGCTGAGGCTGGGACCTCAATTGGATGAAGATGTTCTAACCATCAATTAGTATGGTCCCTTAGCCTAGACTTGAAGGATAAGTTGTCAGGTCAGTGGTAACTCACTATACCAGAAGCAGCTTGAGCCAGGGATTGGGGTTAGTGTGTCTGTGTTCCTTGCATACTGATGGCACATGAGACCTCAATGACCACGCCACCTGTCAGGATAGGGAGAGGAATTAGAGGCTGCTTAGTTCAGTCCCTTCACTAGACACTTGAAGACAGTGAGGGCCAGAGAGGCAGCATGGATACTCACGGTCGAGTCTGAGGCCAGGCTGTACTTGAAGTCAGGGGTGGCTCCAGAATTTCTACATTGAAAGGGCTAGGGGGAAACTATCGAGCTCAGGGTATAGGGGGCGGCGTGTCTTGAAGCTGCTTTTGCATAATACTTTACATAAGATTGGAAAAGTGTCAACTGTCCATATCAGAAAGCAGGAGGGAAGAGCTGATGCAGATGGGACAGAACTAAAGCTACCCTAGGTACCAGCATGGCATGAGGCCCCGGGACTCTCCTGTTCTTCCTCACTAGATGTGGCCATCTGAACACTTTTAGGTAAAAGGGGATGAGGGCAAGTCCTCCTGGGTCCACACAGCAATAAGCCCATCCTCTGGACCAGGCAGCCACAGCCCTGCCTCTGCCAGGCTCCAGGGGAAGCAGAAGTGAGGAGCAGAGTCGGTCCTGCCTTGGGCCACGAATGTTCACTACAGAGAGCCGCCTGCCTGCACCTCCATCTCACACCCAGACCTGGAAGGTCAGGAGAGTGATTTCTGGCAACAACCTCATTAGTACCAATCTCTTTTACCACAAAAAGCAATTTGGAGGGCTGACAGAATTCATCAAAAGTGGATTTTACTTATAATAGTAATTGCACACAGAAAAGATAATGACTTATGTCCAGCTTTAAAATGCCTTCCAAGGGGGGTTGTGGAAGGACCTTCTCTCCCACTGTGTCGGGAAGGGCTCTGATCTTCTGGGGCCCTTTCTGTGCCTTGGCAACAGGTGTCACAAACAGATTAAAGACATTTGTTTGAACAGCCTCAATGGCTTTGTTGCTGTCTCATGGCTACCCAGCTGGCTTCGAGGCCTCTCGTCCCAACATTTCCTTCCTCTCTCTCTTCATTTATTTATTTATTTTTTGACTATTTACTCGGAGTGGTTGCAGGTTCCCCGGGTGACTGCGCCAACTGACAGAGATGGTGGAGGGCCACTCCAGGAGCTGTTGTTTTAAAAGGAGCTGGATAGTTCACATTCTGGTGGCTCCTGGAATCTCATGTGACCCTGCCACTGAGTCAGGAACCCCACCTGAAATGAAGCAGGGCAGTTTGACTTCATAGATTTGACATGGCTTTTTTGACATGGTGGAATCAACACGTAGAAATGTTTTTCTGGTATCAAGTAATGTGCAGAAAATTACTTCTCTATCCTTAAGCCTCTCCCCCTCCATTACCCTTGCCTGACTAAATTTCCATCTTTAAGGGACAGTTGGGGATGATGTGGGATGAGAGAAGGGATGGGGCCCAGGAAGAAGATGGAGGAGTCTAGTAAAACACCTAGAGTAGTAGCGGTTTGACTTCCAGCTGCAGCAACATGTCTTTGATGTCCAGTCTCACCCATTTGCAATTGTTTACTCCTGGCTATCCAATGGGTGCAGTGACCGTCCGCTCCCCTTGTGGGAAAGCAGTGCCCCCCTCGGATCTCTGAGCATGCTGCTTTTTATATCAGGTATCCAATTCACCATCCTCTGAGATATGATATCAAATCACTGCACGGAACAGAGCCAGTTGGTGGCCCACACCACCCTCTGTTCTTTCCCTCTTTCTGAGTAACAAAATTCTAATTTGAGTCAGGTAAATTCTGACCAAAGAGATATGCGTGGAAAGTAGTGGAAGAGTTTTAGGATGAGCACCTTTCTCCTTTCTTCCCTCATCCTTTTTTGTTGCCTAGACTGTGGTTGCAATGACTGGCACCTCAGCAGTTACTTTGGACCATGAGGTGACCTGAGAATGGAAGCCACATGTAGGTGAATAGAAAGTTAAAAGGAGCCCAGGTGTCTGATGGCTTCGTAGCGTCACCACACCTGCCTTTCCATGTCTACTGGCTTTAAGGTAAGCCTAGCATTTTCATGTCTCTGACATCCTTAGGATCTCCACCTGTCTCCCTCTGGGACTGTTTCATGTGATAGAATAAACCTTTGTGTATTTAAGACACAGCATTCAGGTCTCGGTTACTATCAGCTGATCTGAATCCTAACTGATAAGAGAAATTGGCACTTGTATGTTGGTATGGCAAGTAACAGAATCTAAAATATGGCATTAACTCATGAATTTATTGGGGATAGGGGATGCAGACGTTAAGGACTCAGAAATTCGGTGACCCTCATGTAGTCAACATACAGCTCACTGCTCCTTGGAAGCCAGATCTCTTACTGCTCAAGTCTGAAGCATTATGGCCAATGGTATTTATGGGCTCTTTTCTTGCTGTTTTTGTGAAGTCCTATGAGAGTGATGAACTCAGAGCCAGAGAGACTGCACGCAGTGATAGGAGGGAATATAGCTCTGCTAATGAGAGGCTTGTCATTTAAAGCATTGCTGGATTGAAAGAGTGTGCTGCTCTTGTACCAAAATGAAGTGACTATAAGTGGTGGCTGTGCAACTGCACACTTACAGGGAGATAAGGCTGCTGTCCTGCCCTACTAAGGTGGCAAGCTCAAGTCTTAGCCTGGATACCAAGCCCCGTGGACCACCGTTGGTGTTTTGGGGGACATTGGGTCTCCTTGTGGCCACTGGCTTTTAGGCAAACTCAGCATTCTCATGTCTCTGACATCCTTAGGATTTCAAACAACACATTTCAGGTCTTTACAGAGCTTAATAGAAAGGCCACATTTTCCAATAAGAAGAACAGCTTATTTTAATCCACTCCTGCAAGTTATTTAAAATTAGTATTTATAAAATAGAGTTTCTATAAACAGAATCCTAGCCATTTAGGCAGAGTGTTTACACATGGCGCCCCCTCCAATTCCCTTCCACTTCTAGGTCCAAGAGAAAAGTATGCCTTAAACATCCAGCTGTCTATAGAGAATCTTTGGCCCCCAGGATCCTCTAATGTTAGAGACATTGAGTGTCTTTGTCCTTCCTATACTGGTCTACTTTCTCCACACTCTTAGATCTTTATTGTGTTTCTTCATAATGGGATCTTTGGCATAAGATATTGCAGAGTATTGAGTACACAGTGGAAGTCTTCACCAGTGCTGCTCAGGTCCTGTTTCTATCTAAGACAGCTTAATAGCTTCAGTGGATAAAACGGCTGGCTGCAAACACCAGCAGTGAGGTATACTGGGAAAGATGAACAAATTCACCATCACATCATCCCTTGACGACATGTGAGAAAACTGGGGTTCATGGACACGCAGCGGTTAATAGTAGAGATGGGACTCCTACCTATCAGTTCTGCCTGATTTCAAATTCTGTGCCGTGGAAGGGGCATGCAGAGTCCTCCACAACCCAGAGTCCTGGCAGAAAGACAGAGGACTGGGAATGACTCAGTGCAAATTTTAGCATCACTGCTGGGAGTTATTTATTTTAACCACCTTCCATGTGTCAGGTGCTGTGTGCCATGAAACAGTTCCACTTTGGGCAGATTAATGATTGAACGAACTCATTGAAATCTTGCTTTCTACTCATGACTAAAGTTACCTAGCCTGGACTCTTGCCTTCTTCCCAAGGGAAGAGGTAGCTACTCAAGGAGGAATAGACTACAGGGTTGGAATGGTCCTTTGCCCATAAAAACGTGCTCCATTTTCTCGACTCAAAGTTGGGGAAATGTTTGAACAGGTCCATCCCAGGCAGGTGGGGAGTGTCACCCGGTTGATTTAGCTGTGTTCTGATGGAGCCTTGGACTGTACCACATCACTACATACCAGGGTAAACAAACCTCTGCTGAGCTGTAGTCATGTCCAGGGGTGGGAGATATGCCTCTTCTGGCTCTGTCCTCATTGTTCACTTTTGTAGCCTTGACCCATCCCTGGATGGTGGCCTGGAGACTCATCTACTCATTCATTCATTCATTCATTCATTCAAATACTTACTGAGTGCCTATCAGAGCCAGGCACTATGGTATGGGTGGGGATATAGAAGAAGAGATCATAAATACCACCCCACCTCTCAGGAAACTCTAGTCTTATAAGGGCAGTGGATGATAATCAACTAAACCTACAAATACATGTCCAGTTACAGCTGTGGTAAGTGGTATGAGGAAGCAGGGCCATAGAACATGTAACAAGAGGGTCTGGACAGCCTTGGGGGTCAGGGAAAGATTTTGAGGAAATGGCATTTGAGTTGAGACCTACCAAGTGAGTTGGATCTGGTAAGTGAAGAGTAACCTGAGGACAAGGTCATTCCAGAGAGGGAGCAAGGACAGCGTGTTCAAAGGCCCTGTGGTAGGAGAGAGACTGGCACATTCAAGGAACTTAAACACAGGAAGCAAGAGAGAAAACAGTGTGAGAGAACAGTAATAGCTTACACCACTGGTGCTCACTTTGTGCCAGGTACTATTTTAAGGACTTTACATATGTGGACTCATTTAATCCTCACAAAAATTAGAGGAGGAAACTGAGCCACAGACAGGTTAAGTAACATACCCAAGGTACTGGCTACTAAGCCATGTAACTCTCCAGGTCCTCCAGCTCAAGAGCAGTGAGCAGGGTGGGATGGGATGGGAATGGGAAGCCATTGCGTGATTTCAAGGCAAGGAATGGGGCAGCCAGGGTCACACTCTGAAGTCCACTCTGGCTCACTGAACTCTGCTGGGTGCATGAAGGCTTTGGGGTTGTCTTAGACCCTCTGTCTCCAGTCTTCATGACCTCCTGGGACGATGTCCTCATGTGGCCAAAGGCAAGTAAGAATGATGCTCAGTTATAAACTGCAGTCTCCGTATCCTGTGTCCTTGAGATTCTGGAGCTTGGGGCCTCAAGAGGAACTGCAGAAAAGACAAGGCTGTCAAGGGTTGGAATGACACTTCTGTAGGCAGCAAAAGTCCATCAAGCAAGTCTCCTTGCTCTGATGGGAGGGGCGAGCAGTGGGCAGACTGTCTGTGCTCTCCATGCCACTGTGACTGCCTCTGACCCAGGACAAGGGGTCTTGGGGGCCATGATGGCTCTGCACCCACTGACCGGCTCCCTACCTGTAAAGTGTTTGGGGAGAAATTAAGCACGACCTCCCTCCCCCTGGCTGGTCCTCAGGGTTATCTAAGGAACTATTAAAAAAGTTAGATGCCATTGTCCTCTAGACCTACTGAATCAGAATTTCTGGGATGAGGCCCACAAGCCAGTGTTTTTGAAGTGCTCCCAGACCGAAGCAGATCACTTCTAAGGTCTCTTCTTGCTACAAAATAATAATTTTTGTTTTTCCTTTCAGATATCTACTAGGGAAGGGGTGAGAGGAAGCAGATACGGTGCTAAGATACTTTATATACTTTCTATTGCTTAATGCTCAACCCAGCCCTTTGAGGTTGGTAATGTTATTCTCATTTTACAGATGAGAAAACTGAGGCTCAGGAATTTTCCTCAGATTGTTCAGTGCCTTACATTTAAATACAGGAGCCAGGATTCGAATCCATTTTTCTAAAACCCAGCCTTTTTCTGCTAACCCAGGGATGGGCAAACTTTTTCTTAAAGGGTCAAACAGCGAATATTTCTGACATTGTGGGCTACATGGTCTTTTTGCAACTAAACTCTGCTGTTGTAGAGTGAAAGCAGCCAGAGGTAACATGGAAATGCATTAGTGTTCCAATAAAACTTTATTTATAAAAGCAGGTGTCTGGTTAGATTTGGCCATTGGCCACAGTTTGCTGACACCTGCACTAAATAGTTAAATTATTAATTTAGCCTTCTAAAGGAAAGGGAAATGAAATTAGTTGTTTAAGCATTCAATACAGGATGTTTAACAAATGGGGCTGTCCGAGTATCATGCCAGACCCTTCGTGGATTCTGTTTCCTATAAACTGCTCCATCACCCAGGTATTATCATCCAAATTTTACCCCTAAGGAAACTTAGGCACAAAGTAATTAAGTCATTTGCCCAAGGTCATATCGCTAGCAAGGAATAGGGCAGATGTCTGAACAGGCCTATTAGGCTGGGGTCAGGGATCAGACAGGAGTCCAGGCTGTCTTCATCACCTATAATTTTTCTATTAACATGAGAGCAGCAAAGGATAGTCCATGCTGCTGGTTTCCCTGCTGTGGCCGCAAATGTATAGCTATGCATCTGGTTAGCTCTGACTGACCACATGCTTAAGTGTCCTTCTCTCCCCACTCAGTATAAAGCAGCATCTTTCAATGCACTTAAGCCACTGGGTCCCTCCATAGAGAATCAGAAACTGTTGTACAGGAAATAGACTATGTCAGAGCTTTCTTTTCCCCATATATAAACAAGTAAATCATCAGTGTTCAATATTCTGGTAACAAAGTAATCTCCTTCCTGTTGAGCTGAAGATAAGGGATTTGAGAGGCTCCACTGGGGGAGAAATAAAAACCTGAATTGTAAGTTTATTTGAGACACAGCCAAAATACTAATGTCTCATTCAGGAGGGGGGAAAGCAGAGTGAGGGGAGAGAAGGTAAACACTAGAAATGTTAGACATCAGGTAATGCAACAGCTCTGGTCAACGCCTGTCAGCAAAATGGGAATAAAAATGTAGCCCATTAATTCTAGATGCACATCCAGGTTGTTAAGGGGGAGAAGAGACATATAATTCAGAAATTCGCTTTTGTTCTTTTTAAATCAACATGTTTCCATTAAAATGGAAATTGAAGTCTCATCATATGAAGCAGTCATTTTCTGGATACTGTATGATTATCTCTACCTTTCCTGGTCACAGTGAGAATGGAAATATTCAAATTCATCCATTAGCCTTTGGAAGTTACAACTTTGAATTCTCAAAGTAGCCTCCTTTCCTCTGCATTGAGTGCAGACACTCTGTTGTTAGGGGCAGGAGGCTGGGTGAGTGGTAAGTGCAGACTTTCTGCCTAACTGAAGTTTATTCAGAAAGACAAAGGGCAAAGGAAAATGAAGGTGGATGCTGGAAGCGGCAGCAAAGCTTTTCTGTTTTTTGGAACAAGAGCAAAGGCAGGTAAATGTCCATCTAGAGAAATGACTTTAAAAGTCAGTACAGGGAAAAAGGAAATCAAATTTGTCTGCCAAGTTTACACAGGCAGGTTATGTGAAGCGTGTGCTTAAAATGAGCAGTGGATGGAGTTAGTTGCTTTTGTCTTGGGTAGTTGCTGGCTTGTCTGTTTTAGGAGGTTCTGACAGGGAGTTCTTCCAAAGTCTTCCCCGGGATTCTGCCAAACCAAATCCTATCATCTCCCTTTGAAGACTCAACTCGGGGTGGCCCCTGAAGAATTCTTCCGCAAAGCTTTTCTCTAATCACTTCTGTCATTCTCTGTTGAAATTAAAATGCATCCTGAAGGCATTCTGCCCAGTGGCTTTATATCTCATCTGCACAAAGAGATTGTAAGCCCCTTGAGGACAAGGACCAGGTTGCATGTTAATTATGCATTCTTTGTGGTGTCCAGAGTGATGCCAGGTTCAGAGAACTTAGGTATCACTTGAGACATCTCTTCCCAGCCCCTCCAATGGTCTGGATTAATTGGGCTCAAGCTCCCAGTTTTATAATCTTGGTAAAGGTCAAAGCTCCACCCATGATATGTGAGGATTCTCACGGTCTTTCTCTATATAGTCTCAGCAGAACAAAGCCAACTCATAACAGGACCTACTGTCCTCAGAAACAGTTGGAGCATGGATAGTAACTTTCCCCTACTCTATTAAACAGAGCTTGCTGCCTGTCCAACATGAAACCCTCCCGAATAAAGGTGCTTTGTAACACTTATGGCTTTATCTGGGAAAAGGAAGCTCAAAGTTGCCATGCGAGGGAGTTGTGCAGACTCTGGAAGCCTTGAGGCTTAGCAGCATAGAGATAGAGCTCTGTCGAGGATGGCTTAACCACATCCAGGTGTGAGGGCAAGAAAAAAAAAAAGGAACTCAAAAATTTGTCTGGAGATGGAACTAGGAAAGAACTAGGAAACTAGGGAGAGAAGGTACTGAGCTATGCCTTTGTCTACCCACTATTCAATTTACAAAGATTTCTTGGTCCTCTATCAGGCACTCTATTGGGCACTAGGAATACACAGATGAATGAGACATGGCCTTTTCCACAAAAGCACTTATATGTGCTCAATATGTATTATACCATATCCCATTACAACAACCCAAGGGATTCTTGGGTAGTCTGAGAAGGTTGCTTGCTTGGTCTACCTCAATGCTCTGTTTTTCATCCCACTTGGAACTGGGTTTGAGTGGACTCTCTCTGGTTTCCTGAGGCTGCATACCCCACATCTTCCCATCCTACCGTGAGAGTCCAAGCCCAGGCCTCTGGCTGGCTGCTCTCTACTGTTCTGCTGTCATTTTCCAGGCCACAGCCTGAGGTGTGACAGAAAGAAGAAAGGAAACCTTTATTGCACTATATTTGGTGCTTTCACAGATGCTGTTTCATCTGATTTTCATAACAACCCTGTGCTAATCTGCTTTCATTCCCTCTTTTATGGATGAAGACCTGGGGTTCAGAGTGGTTAACGACTTGCCTAAAGCAACCAGCCAGTGGGGGTCAGTGGAGCAGAGACGGGGCTCCATCCTACAGCCTTTGGCCTCTGCTTCCACGTGCTGGCTAGTTCACCGCGAAGTCCATTTAAGGTGTCGGCTCACGCTTTCTGAGTGTTCAGTTTTCTCATTCCTTGTGCCAATCCTCGTGCCAAACTCGAAGTTGCCAAATATTTAAGTGTTAGGAGAAGGTTGTTACACAATAGCCCCTCTGATCCCCTGGGTCTCCTTTCTCAAAAACACAGAAGGTTCACAGTAAGTCTGGCCAACAAGTCTGGTGTATGTTGCCAAACTGGAAACAATGGTTCATGCCTCTCTTGCAAGTTCTTCAATTAAGTCTCTCAAAATCAAATGGGATGGGCAAAAGCATTGAACAATGAGGATAGAAATCCCTAGTAGGCTGGAGGGAAGAGGTGATTCAGTTACTTATTTATTTACATAACACATTTTTGAGTGCCAGGAACTGTGTAAAGTGCTGGGGACATAAGACAGATAAGACATAGTGCCTGTCCTAAAGGAATTTATAGCCTATTAGAGGAGAGGATGTGCTAACCAGAGGGTTGGGCAAGTTACCAGAGGGGAGGGCAAGTTACCAGAGGAGAGGGTAGGTTAACCAGAGGAAAGGGCAGGTTAATCAGAGGAGAGGGCACTCCAACCAGAGGGTATGTGTTATTAACACAAACCCAGCTCATCCTCAGAATCATCTCAGTTGTTTTATAAACATATATTAATAGATTCCTGGGCCCCACATCTGACCTGATGAATTATCTTCCAGAGCCATCATCCGTATTTTTAATAAGCTCCCTAGTTGATTTCAACACTCATGGCTGTTGGGGACTAAAGCCTCACAGACACTTTATAGAGAACCTTGCACTGGGTGCAGGGTGGATACCAAGGAAGGATCAGTTAGTGTATTTCTGGGCTTTGCAAAGGAGGCAATATCTGAAGTGAGCCTTCAGAATTGTAGACAGGCAAGTAGGTGCATAAGGTGCTGAGAAGGGTGGGAGGAAGGGCTTCCCTCAGGTAGAAGGCTCCACCTGAGCAGAGGCCCTGCAGGTGAACTACCATGATGAGCCAGAGAGGTTTGGTTGGGCTTCAGCTTGGGGTATGACAGGAGAGCAGGTTAGAGAAAAGTCTAGCAGGTAGGCTGGATTCCAAGTGACTTTGTTGATCCTGATTCAACAAATTTGAATTTTACTCTTTTTGACATGGACGGCCACTCAAAGGTTTAAATCAGGGGAGTGAAATGGTCAGTTTTCATTTCAGAAACATTACTTTTGAACTTCTGGAACAAGATAGAAATATGAGCATACACATTTAACTCTTCTCCTTTTAAAAGCCTATTGAAATATCCAAAGAAATATAAAAAAAATCAGGGAAAGTTTCCTTCCTCAAACCAGAAGTATTGGTATTTTTTGCATTAGTTAACATTGATGGAGCATTACTGTGTGTGGGCATTGTCTGAAGTGCTTAGCATCTGTTAGCTCATTGAGTTTTTATGGTACTCCATGAGGGAGGTGTTATCATTGTCCACATTGATGGGCTATTATTGTTCTCCTATTACAGATGAAGAAAGCACAAGCACAGGGAAGGCAACTAAGTCCAACAGTCCCACAGCTAATGGTACAGTTAGTATTTGAACCCAAGGAAACTAGCTCTAGAAACTAGGCACTTACTCACAGTATTGCACTGCCTGATATATTATGAAAATAGGGTGCTAGTGGCCTGGATTGACTGATGGACCCACTGCCTCCAAGTCTGTGCATATGAAGGAGAAGTTGATCCAGGCAGTGGGCGATGGGGTACAAGCTTGGAGGTTCTTCAAATAGGGGAGGCCAAGGGCAGGATATAGAGAGAGTGTTCTAAAGCTGGTACATAGAACAACAAGAGATGAGGAACAATTCCTCATCTGCTTAGCAGTGAAGCTCTCTGCCAGAGAACTGCTTTTCCTGATAATTAGTTTCCTAGTTTCCACAATCAAGGGGAACTCTAACTTGGCACCAATGTTCCTAACTATGAGCAGCAGGGCCAGGACTCCATGGGACCACTATTGGGACAAAAAGTGTGAACTTACGTAAGTGTTCAGAAGTACAGTGGGAGCTGATAGATGGATCCCCACCCTGGCCTGGAAAGGTGTGATAATTAAAGCCTGTGGGCTTCTGAGATAACCAGGGACTTCACCATGGACTGGAAGAAGCTCTTCAGCACGGCTCAAGGTTCTCTCGTGCAGATGCCTGTGGCTATAGCCTCATCCTGCTCCTCACAGCTAACTGTACCCCTACGAACTAAAGCTGCAGACTTTTCCTTTTCTTTTTCTTGGATTTAAGATTTGAATAAACATCTTCACAACCTGTGAGAGAAATCATCATAACTTACAACACTGAACATACAGTACTTTCTCAGAAAAAATGAATAAATACAGAAAAATCATCAAACCTATGAAATGATTTAGCAGTTTGAAAAAACTCATCTGAAGAATCACGGCAAATGTTCTCCTCTGAAGGAAAGGTGCTCCAAAAAGTGAGACATAACCAAAACTGAAACAAAACTGATTCATATTCTTAATGAAACAGATTCACCCACCTACCACATCCAATAGCAACAATCTGATATCACATATTACATTTAAACATTACAGATATTACATTCTTAAACATTTTAAAATTTAAGTGTAATTTATCTTATAAATTTGTAAATTCAAATTTTAAATTTCAAATTTTTAATTGCAAGTGGTAGCAGTGAATAACAGACTGAATATTACAGAAAAAAAATCATACTGATGATTCAAAAGTCCAGTTTGAGAAATTCTCCAAAAACTCTGAAGCAAAAGACACAGATGAATATAATATGCAAAAATATAAGAGATATGAGGGATAGGTTTAGAAGACAAAACATAGTATAATAGGAATTCTAGAAGGAAATGCAATAATTAATATATTTGCAATATAGTCTCCTGAGCCGGATAAGACTTTAAGTTCTTAAACTAAATGGGCCTTTTCTAGAAAAAACATTACTACAAAGATGATTCAATATTAGCAACTCTATTAATATCACTTATCATATGATTAGATCAAAATTTATAATCATTTCCTTGGATGACTAAAAGACATTTAATAAAGATTTAACATCATTTCTAATGTAAGATAGAAATAGAATGATATACCATTGTTTAAATAAAGTTTATATATTTAATTTAGTGGTGAAAGTATTTTAAATGTAATGATGAAAAATAGAAGTGGTCTATTAACGCCAAGAACCACAGAAAGGACCATTATTACCAGTAGTAATGTTGTTCTAAACTTGCTGCAATTAAGATAAGGAAAAGGAATGAGGGATAAATAGTGCAAAGTGGGAGAAAACTATCATTATTTGTAGATGATAGCCTATCTGCAAAACCAAAGAGCATCAGTTGAAAAACAAGTGGAACAAATTAGATTTCAGAAGCTAGCTGGTTTCAAACAAACGTCTTAAAAAATCAGTAGCTTTCCTATATAACAAGATAGCTATTTATAAAATATAATGGGAATAAGATCATATCACAATGGTGATGAGAGTATACAATGCCTAGACATAAACACATATTGAAATATGTAGGACCTACATGAAGAAAACTGCCAGATATTCCTTGACTGAAAGAAATAATTCAAACTTGAATAAGTAAAGAAGCATTATATGCTCCTGAATGAGCAGATCTAACACTGCAAAGTTAGTAAAGTCAGTTTTAGCTGTGTGGAATTTGAGGCTCTTATTACATATTGCACAGGTGGAGAGATGCAGAAAGCAGATGGGGTATATTTTGAATTCAGTAGAGAGATCTGGGTTGGCTACAGAGATGTGGGAGTTACTCCTATAGAGTGAATGGTTGAAGTCATGAACAGGATGAGATCCCCCGGAAGGGTCTGAGGAATGCAAACAGAAAGGGGCCAAAGACCAAATCCTGGAGAACACCAACATTCACAGGGTACGCAGGGACAGAGGAGGCAGTAGGTGAGATGGGTGGTTTAAGGCATAGGGGGAAAACCAGGAGAGAGCAGCATCTTAGAAACAGAAGAAGTCAGTCTCAAGAAGCAGGGAGTAGTCCATGTGGTCACCTGTTACAGAAGGGTCAGGCAAGATAAAAATGTTAAAGAGTCCATTATATTTGGCTTCTAGGAGACTACTGGTCACAATGACAAGAACAGGTTCAGTGGGATTGTGGGGGTGCCCAAGTTGAGGTCAGGATTATTGAATTTCTTGTGATGCTAATAACTGTGGAGGAGCAAGGACATATGGAATCTGCTAGTTACTGTGTGAAGTCACCAAGCCCTAATGAATCTCAATTTCCTCATCTATAAAGTAGAGTTTCAGTGGCAGAAAAAAAGGGTAATAATGACTGTGAAATGCTTTTTAAACCATAAACCACTATACAAACAGATGGTGTTATTTTTGGTTCTGGTGATCTAGGCAACTTTTTAACTTGAAATGTCCTAAAGATGATGGCACTGAAGTAAGACTGAAAAATTTCCCCATCACCTCATCTGTAGTCCTAATTTTCATCCCAAGATGGATTCTGTAACCTTGTTAACACAGAAACACAATCTGCTGTGTGCTTTTACACTGACGCAAACTAAGCTGCTGTGGGAAGCCAACTGATCTGAAATGTTTTGCAATGCTGTGCATTGTTCCAGCCATGAAATGGCAGCAGAATTCCAGTTCCAGTCAAGTAAGGTGGCAGAATGTTTTCCTGTTTGTATAAGTAGATGCCAGCACTTAAACACCACGTTCCTTCCCAGAATTTAACTAGAAAGCACCCCCATCAAATATAACCCCGAGATACTTGGCACATGGCCAAAACCAGCTGACATTTCAATTGTCCTCTACTATTTGAGATCCACTATTGTGTGGATCTTAAACAGCCATAGGGCTGACATTTCCTCAGATCCTCAGTGGAAACATGCCAGTGACAACTATCAGGTGTTCATAACATAATGGGCTTAGCCCCGTATTCCTTCTGTCCTTCAGCCCTACAAAGTGTACTTATTAAGCATCTATGAAATGCCAGGCACTTTGCCAGGAATAAAATTTGCAAAGACATTCATGACATTGAGTTGCCCTTGAAGAGCTCAGTCAGAGTTTAGTGAAAAAAAGAAACATGTAAGCACTTCACTACAATATGGTGAGATAAGAACTTTAATAAATGCATGTTCCAAGGCTGAGAGTTGATATGCAGAGGTTTGACTCCTTCTAACTCTGGAAACAGCAAGCATAGCAGTTGGTACATAGTAGATGTTCAGTTAATACTTAATAAATGATTGATGAATATCACTAACCAGAACTATAGATTACAGCTCTCCTAATCACCCCAATGCCTTCCTGGCAGGGTAATTCACTTCTAAAGGGATGTTCTCTGGGAGAATGGACTATGCATCTTGCTCTACCATCTTTAGTAGGGGGATCAAAGGCTATTCGTCCCAAAGAAAGATGGGGCCAAGACCTCTTGTAAGAGTTGTTTTAGGCAAAAGCTCAACAGAGGCCAGGCTGGGAATGGTACCATGGTCACAATCACCTTGCCTGAATCTAACACAACACCATGGCACAGGAGCAGAAACCACCAGGAAGTTTTTCTGAAGTCATCCACGCCTCGGTGGGACGTTATGAAAGACTGCTGCTCAGAAGAGAGTCCTGACACCTAAATGGAGTGACTGAGCCAGGACAAGCCACTTACCTCTCTGAGAATCACTGACCTCATTTGTGAAATGTCAATATCAGCTGACTGTGTGCTCTGAGTGCTCTGAGGTCACTTCTAGATCTAATGACCTAGGATTCATTTTCAGAATTAAAAAAAAAATTTAAAACAAATCTCTTAATTCTTAGAGTATTCTCGAAGTTGTATACTGCTTGGGGAGAAACAACTGCAAGATTTCTGAAACTCATCTGGCACATTCCCTGTTTCCTTTCACATGGCCGTTAACCCTTTCAACTTGTCAAGACAAAGGATCCAGGCCAACAAGGGACAGAAAGGAAGGAGGCAGTTTTAACTCCTATGTGTAAGAGTTTAACTCCTCACATGTCCTCTCTTCCTATTCAAGCTAATTCCAGGTCATCAGCATACTCTAAATACTCTAATCAGAATAATTAAATTTTTTTCCTGGAGTTGCCAATTGTGGACAGCATTATTCAGCTTTATTCAGGGTATTGTACAAAGCAAAAGACTTGGGTGGTCCCTGCTGTACAAGGATGTTGGCCTTTGGTAAGGGAACTGGCCTCACTGTAGGATGTCAGTAAAGGCCGAGCCTGCTGGTTGATTAGCTGAAGGGTGGGGGTGGGGGCTCCCTTGGGTGCTCTCCCATTGCCCAAAGCGGTGCACACAGCACACAGCAAGGCTGAGTCCACTGCTGCCCTCCTCCAAGCTCCCGGCTCCCCTGGGATCTGAACCGTCAGGGTCATGCTCTTGCTGTCGAAGCATGAAGGTCCTGTCCTGAAAATCCCAAACACCCCCACCCCTGAGGGGCTCACAGGGGAGCAGTTAGATCCTCCAGACGGAGCATGTCATGAGGAAGGACCGCATTGCTGAAGCTGCTCACTCTGGGAGATTTATAATTGGAAGTTTGGCTTGGGGTGATAATCAGTCAGGCAAAAAGCAAAACAAAACAAAAAACCAAAACAAAACACTGGGGAGTCAACACTAACCCCCTCCCACCCCGCACAGCTGAGTGAGAAATGCTGCCAGCCTGTCAGCCAGCCATGAAGCCATGGTGACTCCCTCTGCCCAGGGCTTCCCGGTCCTCCCCTCCCGTCCATCCCGCTGCAGGTCAGGCCCTTGTGCACCCTGCCTGGACTGTGCCTGGAGACTCCTAATTGTCCTGTCTTCTCCTCTGGTCCTCTTGTCCCAGGTCTCTCCCTGTCCATTCACCCTGCATCTCTGCTGCTTGCCAGAGGAGCTCCATGAAGCTCCTTTCCAAAGCGCTACTCAGCACCTGGTCCCCCCATCCCTCCTTCCAGCCCAGTCTCTGCCGTGGCTTCCAAGGTCGCACGTGGCCCACTCTCACCCTCAGCCACCGCAGCAGAGGAAGCTGGGCTTCCGTTCCCGGCTGAGCCCCTCTCCTTTGCTCCTCCAAGTTCACACAGAGCACGACATCTCTGACTCCACGTCTCCAAATCAAAGAAAAGGGCTGGATAACTACAACTTACTTTATTTTGGAAGGTTGTTATACTTTGAGCTCCATTGAAGAAACAAAACAAACAAAAACCCAAAACGTTCAGAAACTATTCCCAAGCCCAAGCGTCCCGGCCTGTCCTGCCCTGCTCTCCTCAATCCCTCAGGGACCGTTTCTCCATTCTGAGGATTGCTGCTCCTGCCACATCTTAATTCTCTTCATCTCTAGGACGTCTCTAACTGTCCTCTCCCCCTGGTGTGGCCTAATGAGCCTCAATGTCACTTAGCATCACCTGGATTTAATTTCCTCTCTGGCCAAGAGCAGCCTTGGTCAAGATCATCACCTTCCTGCCTTGGGAAGTCACCAATTGCCCTCATCATATTCCTTGTGAAGCCACATTTTACATTTTATCATATCCACACAGCTTGAGGGAGAGTTTCAAAAAGAAGAGTAGTCAAGATGTAAGTAAGTAGATGTAAGTAAGTAAGTAGTCAAGACGCAGAAACATTTAGAATAATGAAGACAGATAGTTGAGACTTTTTTAGGTTATTGGAGACTTTTAGAAAGAAGTCAAGATGATTTAAAATATATTCTCTTATTCTTACCAAGGATTGGCAAATTACTACCCATGGGTCAAATCTAGCTTGCTGCCTGTTTTTTTATATGGCCTGTGGGTGAAGAACAATCTTTATGTTTTTAAGTAGCCGAAAAAAAAATAAAAAGAATATTTTAGAATGTGTGAAAGTTCTATGAAATTCAAATTTCAGTGTCCATAAATTAAGTTTTCCTGGAACACAGCCATGCTCATTTGTTCACATATTGTCTATGGCTGCTTTTGTGCTACCACAGCAGAGTTGAGTAGTTATGGCAGAAACCACACAGCCCATAAAGCCTAAAATGTTTACTATCTCACTGCAATGTGTTGAACGGTGGCTCTCCAAAAGATATGTCCATGCCCTGATGCCCAGACCATGAGCGTACCTTATTTGGAAAGATGGTGTTTGCAGATGGAATTAAGGATCTTGAGACGATATTATCCTGGGTTATCCTGGTGGGTCCTAAATCCGATGATAAGTAATCTTGTAAGAGACAGAAGAGGAGAAGATACAGACACGGGAGAAGACTATATGACAACAGGAAGAGATTGGAATTATGCAGCCACAAGTCAAGGAATGCCTGGAAACACCAGAACCTGGAAGAGGCAAGCAAGAATTCTCTCTCAGAGCCTTTGGAGGGAACCCAGCCCTGCCGACACCTTGATGTTGGACTTCTGGTCTCCAGAACTGTGAGAAAATACTTTTCTCTCATGTTAAGCCACCCAGTTTGTTGTTATTTGTTATAGCAGCACTAGGAAACTAACACACTGGACTGTTACAGAAAGTTTGCCAACCCCCGTTCCGTTCTGTCTTTCTGCATTGTATTTTGGTAAACTCATCAAAATTTAGCTTTCTCCTAGAGAAGGTAAAGAAGGGGCGAAATGTAAGGATATATTGCATTTCTATTAAAATAAATAAGAAAATGGGAAAGAATGTTCCACACTGGGAAGCTGACAGCCCATGGTGGGGATGGGAGTGGGGCCGAGGGCTCCATTCATTTCTCCAAAGGACTTATGTCTCCAGTGCATTCTAGCTGCTGCCCCGGGTCAGAGGTGGTCAGAAGCAGGGGCTGGAAGGGATTATCTCCCCAGCGCTCATTCAGGTCTGTGATAGTGTGCAAGGGGACAGGTTGGGGGTTGATAAGGAAGAAAAAAGGCCGCTAACTTGGAGCAACGTAGCCGAGACCTGGAGGAAGGCGAGACACCACTCCACCAAGTCTGAACATACCCCCTTTCCTTTCAGTTCCCTTCCCGCCTGCAGTGCCACTGCCGTCCTCCCTACCCGCTCACGGAAGCCAGGCCCACCCAGTGACTTGAGTAGGTATCATACTTCTCTTTCCTACTGCCCTAAAGAGAGGACTCAGATCCTGCCAAATAAGCCCTTCGTAGACGTGATAAGGACCTACAAAGACAAGGATTCGACATGGTGGGATCACTGTTAAGAACTGAAAAGGGGGATTGTGCCCACCTGATTCCTCCACCTGTTCATGTACAATGTGCCAAGGAAGGGGCAGGTAAGTGGCCCAGGCAGCCTCGAAATAGCCTGGGGCCAGGACCAGGACAAGTGGTATCAGTGGGAACACCACCCCACCCCAGGGCTGAGGTGTTTATCTTATTCAGGAAGAGGTGGGTCTTGAGCAATTCAAACATTTCATTCTGTTCTTTCAGTTCTGGCTGCTGGCCATGATTTGGAAGATGTAGGAAGAAGCTTGAAAGAAAATCTGATTATTGAGAGAGAATTTACAGCAGTTTAGCAATTTGCAGCATTTCTACCCAGAGACAGGGAGGTAAGAGCATCTGAGTCCAAGTCCCCCGTGGAGATGAGCTTTAATTTAGAGCTTGTTTCTCAAAGAACTTGCATGTGTACACATGAGTTTGTGCAATTCTCATTATTATTACCTCATGGATTAGGTCTAAACCTTATTTTGCGAATGAGCAAATGGAAACCTAGCTATGTGAAGAATTTATCTAAGATCACAGAGACAGGTGAAGGCAGAGAGAACACAAGATTCTAACTCTGACCCGTGTTGTTCTCCAACACTCCTCACTACTTTTGGGATCTAATTCACTTCAGACAAGTGCCTGTGAGATCTTCAGGTGAGCAAAGGCATGTGCATTTACGGGAAAAGCATGACTCCAGGTAACTACCTAATCAGTGCAATTTTGATTAGACCAAGTGGACATGAAGAGATTTTCAAGGCTTATTAACTCTCCATTGCTCTCTGCTTTTTTCCTGGGCAGAACATGCATATCATGTATCCCCAGGGTCTGACTTAATAAGAGAGATTACTATAAGAGGTGGCAACAGGATAGCTATTTTCTAAGATAAAATATATATATTTAATTAGATAAATAGCAAAAATGGAAATGATCATAAGGGGGGGGGGAGTTATCTCAGGCCTCAGGCAAAATTCTAACCTTAGAATCTGTTAGTTTTTAGCGGCAGGGTTAAAAGTTGTTTTTATCAGATTTGGGTGATTGCCATATATTTTTGTCAATTAATTTTTGTCGAAATGCCTGCTGCGTATGTGGTGTAGCACATGGAGACAGCTGAATATTTGCAACATAATCTAATTTGACAGCTGGGCCCTGAAAGCTGAGTATTCCTCAAATCAACATGCCCAGGATGTCAGAGGAAGCAGAGCTGAAAAGAGAGGAATAATCTATGGTTAGGGGAGATGCTTGCTGTGTGGCAATTTAGTTAGAGTTGAGCCTCTGCTCTGAACTCAGATGGTCCCATGTCCCAGGCCTGGCTCTGCCACTGACCAGCTGTGCAGCTTCCAGTAAGTTATTTTGATCTCTGAGCATCTGCTTCTTCATCTGTAAAAAGAGCTAGTAATTGCACCAACCTCAGAAGGTTGTTGTGCTAAGTGCTTTAGATATATTATCTCATTTAATTCTTACAAGCTCACTAGCTAATAAAACAACTTTTTATTGGTATTTTTTAATTTTTGGAGGGGTAAGTAGCTAATTTTGTAGGAAAGTCCAAGGAATAGGGGACCTGATTTCTAATGTAGCTTGGCTATTAACTAATTCTAGATCTGCTCAGGGTTCAGAAGCATATCCTAACCACACGCCTTCTCCAGTTACGTTATTTAAAGTATTAAGTACTCAAGCCAACTGAGACACAAACCAAAGTAAAAAATGCAAAGGGGAAAGGCATGTAATAAAAGGGCTACTGGTAAGTACCAAACTCAGTTAAATCTAAATAATTGTGAATTCACTGTATTATCTTTTTATTTCAAAATCTCATAAATTCTGATTTTCCCCTCCCCAACTTCCTGTGAAATAACTAAGAAAAAACAAAAAGAAACTAGTTTCTATAAAGCTAGAAACTCAGTATTTCTCAATGAGATGCCAGGAAACAGAAAGAATTTCCCCTAGCTGAAGTTCTGAGGAAGTTTACAGGCAGGAGAAAGGGAGAGGGTGACTACATTTTTATTCTATCAAGCTACATCCACTACAGATGCTTTCCTTAGAAACATGGAGTCTTCCCACCAGGGAAAGGGAAGCTAGGTCAGATCTGACTTCTAGAATAATCAGAGTGATTTTCACCACATCTTCCCTGATATTAATTACTGTTTCTTGTGTCAGTCTGGGACCACAATTACCCATAATGCTGTGTGGCCAGGAGGGCCTGGCTGGCAGCTGGAAGGAGCTGAGCCTGACAGAGTTGTGGTACATTATGGGGGTTATATTGAATACTGGAGAAACCATTTACTGAGCGTTTACTATGTGTCAAACAAACCTATCATTCACTAGGTCAGGCACGTAAAGAACTGGAAATAAATTCTGACTCTACAGCAATCAACTCCCCCCCATGAAAAGATATAAACTAGATGTCTCTTCCTGACAATATATCACACTACATACAAGACTTTAAAATGGCAAAAAATGGGCTGGAAACTATGAATATCAAATAACACTTGATCTTAAGATCTGAGAAGAGAATTCTATCGGCAACTACATGGATAGTGAAGGGAAACAAGTTAAAAATACATTGGGAGTTTATGGCAAAACATAGCCTGAGCAGACCTCTCCACATTAAAGGATGAGTAAATAGAAACAAAAAATTGAACTCAGTGTACTATAAAAGGAGGAGAACATAAAGCTCAAAAGGCAAAGAAAGAACATGGTTTTGAAAGATATTTACAATAGTTTTCCAAAATAAATTATAGAATACAGTAGCTTTGGGCTTTAAAAACTATTCAGGATAATATGGCCTCTGTGGGGTAGTTCTAATTGGAGATCAAAAGAATAAAATCTAAAATAAAAAGGGGGCTGCTGGGGAAAAAAGGGAGGAATGATAAAATGATTTAGATGAGAAACAATTCTGAAGGAGTTAAAATGCAGTTACAGAATTAAATTCAGCATTAGAATAAGTAAATTGCAGAAAAGCAAATTAGAAATAAAAGAACCAGCTTTAGAAGTTGCTCCAGAATGAAAAGGAAAAGGACAATAAGATTAAAATAATGAGGAAATTGGGATTCCTGGACAGGAGAACTAAACAATTTCAACAGAAGTAATGAGTTAAGACATAACAGAAAAAAATGCTCCTGAATTGAATAAAAGTCTGGGTCTGCTTACCCTAAGCAAAATCAATATATGTGAGGGAGGGGGATACATACCCAGAGATATTCAGATTTTTTTTCTTATTTCAAGAGTAAAGAAAGAATTCTACCAGCCATCCAAGAAGAAAAATATTTTGCCTATAAGGGCAAAAATACCAGGCTGGCCTCTAATTCACTCCTATTATAATGCCAGAAAATAATGGATCCATATTTATTAAATTATGGTAAGAGAAATCTTATTAACTGATAATTGTCTACCTAAGTTGTGTTTCCTGTGCCGAAAGAACTTCTCAGGATCACAGAGCTCAGAAAGTATATCAGCAATACTGTAGTTGAAAAAAAATAAACAAAAACAAAAAATCACTACTCAAAGACATTATTCAGTTGGAGAGAAACAGCTCAGAATAGTACAAGAAAAGGAAAGTTATTGACTGAAAGAATTTTTGCAAACATTGCAAACTAAACAGAAAATTAAGGCTTAATGGTTGTAATATTGTTATAAGGCTTAATACAAATGTCAAAAATAGCTCTTTAAGGAGAAAATATACAGCATAAAATTTACTAGTAAAAATATGAGTTAAAATTCCATATATCATTAAAAAGCTGGGACAGTGAGAAAAAGGAAAGGAGAATTAAAAATGCATACTAAAATTTTAATCTTTCATGGAGATAGCCAATAAATACAGTTTTGTTCTTGGCACTGATAGGAAGAAAACTATAATTTCAAGTAAGTATTTTTTTAAATGTAAAACTACTAGAAAAATGATAGCAGAATGCATAACTTTCAAGTCACTAGAGAAAATGAAGTCAAAGAAAATAGTTCACGTAGTAAAGGAGGTATAAAAAAGAGAACAGTAAAGAGACAACAACAAATCACTTAAAACAGAAACAGAAGTAGACGAGGTGTGGTCACTATTACAAGAAACATTAATGGCTAAAACACTTTCACTAAAAGAAAATGACCCTAAAAGGTCAGAAGCATGTAAAAAACTTTATAGACTTCCTAAAAAAAAAACTATACTCAGGAAAAGTTACAAATAAAAGATGGACAATTTGTGTACAAATATGGCTTATAGTGACTGAGTCAGATCTTCTCATCAGCTCTGTACAGAAAAACATGTGCAGTATTGAGTCTAGGGCAGGTGGGTGGATCAGGTAATCACTAATTCAGGGTGAATATTGGATGAATTTATCAAAACTGAAGGAGAGAAGCCCAATCAAGACTCACACACACACACACACACACACACACACAAAGGGAAATGTTGTAAATCTTCCAATTATATCACTCAGGAGCATATTGGAAATCTATTTGCAGAACATAAGCCAAAGAAGGTTCTGAAAGTGCATTTTAGAATAAAATGTTATATTGCTTTGGGACACAAATTCAAAAGAAGACAGCCATGAAATAGAAAGTTTACATAATCAGATTTATGAAGGTCAAAGGCATCCTAAAATATTGCATGCTTTCATGACCCTACCTAAATATTTCTTTAAGAAAAATGACAGAATCTTAAAAAAAATGTAGTAGAGGCACACAGTGTTGGGTACCCTAACTAATTCAAGTCAATGGCCAATGGTTCTGGATCTCCAAATAATACCAGAAGACAGCCAGTGCCTTCAAATGAATGTCTACAATATTTAGTTATTTATTTTAGGAAAGAAAACCTTGGGACTAGAATAAAACATGCCAGAAATTGAGAAGCTTCAGCTAAAGTAAATAAAGGGAAACAGATCTATTTGAGCTCTGTTTCATCTCAGACATACTTAATTATATTTCATGACGTTCTTGGTAAAGGATACAGTTCCCTGTAATTGAAGGTCAATATGATTATATTTTTAGCAATTTTTTGTGCACTATTTATGTCTGAGAGACACTCAAGATGCTGACTCTTTTCTACTTAAAATCTTTCACACATTAATTATATGTTACCATTTCATTGAAAGATGGATGACTCAGGGAAATTTTGCTGATGTTTCAAGGTTGTTAAAATTCCATGCCAGAATTGCATTTCTAATCTTCTACACTTGAGGATGAAGAACTATGCATTTGTCACTTGTGCAAGAGATTACTGGGGCTCTCCCATATCCAGTTATTTTTTCTGTCCTAGCCCTGTCAGAGATTACACTTCCCAGTCTCTTTGCAACTAGGCAAGGCTGTGTGAATAAGTCTAGCCAGCAATACCTGAGTGAAAGTGATGTATGTCACATCCAGGTTAAGACAGTTAAGAACTGATATGCCACCTCCACCTCCCTCTTACCCGGCCATGGCAACCTTGGAGTCATATGCTGAAATGACAGCATCACAAAATGGAGGGAGATGTGATCCCTGAGTCATCAGATGGAGGACAGCCTCCACTGACTTACATCAGTGCTTGAGGAAGCAAGCAGTAAACTGTTGTGCTAACTTACTGAGAAGTCAGGGTTTGTCTATTGCAACTGTTATTGACTACTTACCCTAACACAAGCTTTTTTTGCCCTTTCCTTTTGGTCTCAAGTTCTTTAAGACCTATGGATATTTATTTGCTATGAATGAAAATGTGAGTCAGTTCATAGCACCTAAAATGTACAAGCTCTAAAATAGGGGCATTTAAATAAGCCTTAATAACCAATTTAATTTTCATATGCATATGCTCTATTAATGCATTTCTACATTGATTGCTTGGTAAGGCAAGGGTTTATTATTACTTTTCAAATTAAATCTTTAGCAGATATGGGAAAAAAGTTGAGATGGGAACAATGAACTCAGAGCTTCCTCCCTAATGATTTATTCTAGAAAGTTGGTGCACAGGTGTGTTAAAAATATGACATTCAACTTTGTTTTCGCTAGAAGCTTTTTATGATTTATTTTAAAAAAATAGTCTATTCAGTATAAAAATGTAGATGTCTTACTAGTAATGGACGAGAGGGACAGAGAGAGAGAGAGAGAAATTCTTATTCTAATATTGCATTGTTACTCTTCATGGCTTTAATCATTCAATTCAAAGAAATTTAAAATGAATTATTTAAGTTTCTTCATGTAGGTTAACCAGTTTTTATTTTGTACAAAATGATTCTTCTGTTTCTTCAAAATGTTTCATGAAGTAGTATAAACATTGTCATCCTGGTCTTGAAATAAAAACATATGCCCTAAAAAAATAAACACATGGATGCAAAAATAAATTTAAAAAATAAATAAATAAAAAAAAATAATAATTAAAAAAAAAAACACATGGATGCACAAAGACAGTCAAGCACAAACTAAAAAAGCAGGAGTGAAAATATTTACATTGTACAAAATAAAAATAATAGAACAAATAAGTATGCTTAAATGAATTATTTTGTAAGGATTAAAGACATTATTTTAAAAAAGACATATTAATCTTGAAAATTGAATGCAGGAAATGAAATATATAATTCTCTGGGAAAATGGAAATTACCAAAACCAATTGAAGTGTAAACTGGCAATCTAAAAAGAACAATAATTTTGGAAGAAAATGAAAAAAATCATCTGTTGAATGACTTTGGGCCCAGACAGTTTAAAAAGTAAACTTTTTAAAAAAAGGATGATGTGATTCCTATGATATATAAACTAATGCTGTACAAAGAAAAATAGGTAAAACCTACAAATTGATTTCATGAAGCACAATCTTGATGAGTCATCAGCATGCCCTCATGAGTCTTCCCTCAACTCAAAAAAGCTAAGGAAGTATTTGTAGTATAAATGCATAAGTACCATGGCAGGCAACATATAGCAAAAGCAGAATTAATATTCTATGACTGCTATTAATCTGGCTTCTAGGGTTGCAAGAAGGCCCTGTCTGTTTGGCCCCTGCAGAGGCTCTTGACAATGTTTAGTCCCAAGCTCCATCAACACTTTATGGAACTTTATAGTTATAGTTAGAGAAAGCCATAGATAAAGCAAAGTCAAGGCATGAGGTTGGGTCCATGACAGTCTCACACTGAACTAGTTTCTAGTCCTGCTCCTGGATTTTGTGGTTCATCCTGTTGCAGTGGGTGCATGGAGGGGTGGATGCACGGGACCAGCACCAGTAGGAGTGTGGGATGGACTACATGAACATCCATGTTAGTCTTACTACCTTCCCAAGGGGCTTGGCAGAAGCTAGACAAGGGTTCAGATTCGATTCTCATAAGGAAAACCACGAAGACAAAATGTCTCAGCATAAATTTGGCCACAACTCCCACTTCTGGCCTTAAGCCCCTTTTGAGTGAAAGATCTTGAGATAGTGACAGGAAGAAGGTTCTATCTGCTCACTACGAACTCCTTAGGGATAGCCAAGGGATGATGCCCACTTTAGGCTGGTGTCCCACCTTCCACTGTTCGGGTCAGAACATTGGGCCACTGGAGTGGCCTGGGAAGGGCCTTTGACATCTCATAAAACATGGTGTGCCCAGGCTAAATCTGCTGCTCACCACAGCAAATCCTTTGGCTTCAGGTCCCTGTTCTTTTGTCCTCCACTTCTGCTATAACAAGTGACCAGCAGCGGAGGCAGGAAGACAACTCCCATTCTGTCAGGACCTACCCCCCAGCTCATGGTTCTCTGCCCTTCCCTTATAGAGCAAACTCCCACCAAGCTCACACCCTTTGGAATGACTTTTTAACAAGAATAAAAATGCCATACTTTAATGAGCCGATTCAAACAATTAATATCCATTAAAGAAGCACACAAATATCCTTTAATTAAAAAGTCATACAAATGAACATTCTTTAAAGGGATACTTTTCCCCTCACCGTGACTGGAGAAGAATGAGACTCTAGGACGATCCAAAACATGCAATCATACAGACACACTACTCTATTAAAACAAGAATGATTTAATATTAGAACATTCATTAGTAACAAAATGTCACCTCATTAAGTTATAGAAGACAAACATGTGGCCATCTGGATAGAGACCAGAAATGGATTCAACAAAATTCAACATCCATTCTTGATACAATCTTAGAAACTAGGGCAAATTCTTTCATTACTGATTAAAAAAAAATCACACATCAACAAACAACATATAGAATGAGGAAATTATAAAAGCATTCCCATTATATTTAGGATGTTCACTATTATTAATTTGTTTTAATATTATAGCTGCTTTAAGCAATTCAGTACAATAACATGATCAACTAACTTGAAAATTCCAGACGATTGTAATGGACACTTACTTAACTGTTGGCCAAGCAATCAGCACCCTTCCCTCTTACCCCCACCTCACCAATGCACCTTTATTGGCTTTTAGCCTCGGGGCTGTCACATATTCTTCCAGAAGTGGAAACTGCAATCAATCTGGCCAATAGTCTCTTCTCAAGGCATTTTGGAAGAGAGAGAGCAAGAGTGAAGGAATGAGAACAGAGCAAGCAAGTGGGTGGCTGGAGTTGCAAAATGGAAAACTTGGATGCTATCATGGGTTATACTGCTTTTGTTTGGTTCAGGTTATCTGAGGAAGGCTGTTTGCCGAGAGAGAGAATGATGGAGCAGACACACAGAGAGGTGCAGCCAAGAGACAGGAGAGTCCAGTTCTAGGTCATTCTGAGATGCAACTGCCGTCCTGCTTTTGGGTAATAGATGCCTTAGAGTTCTTATAATAAAATGTGCTTTTTGCTTGTGGTAGTTTGAGTTGAGCTAATACAGAGAGGTTACAAAATAGATATCACACAGTAGATTTTTTATATATTCACAATAATAACAAATAAGACTATATATGATACTAAAAATATATTTTTTTCCAAAGTAGCAACAAAAAGATAAACTACAGGAATAATCAAACTAAAATGTGCAGGACATTTGTATCACGAATACATTTAGTGTCTGTCAGTGGTAAAATGTAAAACTTAAAAATGGAAGGCTTGTAATGGTAAGGATATCAATTACCTCCCAACCTTTTTAGATCTTAATGCAATTGCAATAAAAATTACTGTGAGATTTTTCTTGGACCATGACTTAGTGATTCCAAACTTCACCTGGGAAAATTAACTGGCAAAAGGGTCCAAAAAATCACAAAGAGAATAGCATGATATGTATAGGATGGTGGTGGAAGGCACCTGCCTGCCTTGTCAGATATCAATATAAAGTCCTAATAATTAAAACAGTGTAGTATCAACACAAGAATTGAAAGATGGATCAAATAATTGTAATAAAGTGCCTAGAGACAGATTCTACTACATGCAGAATTAGTACAAAATACCCATGACATTATAAATTTATGGAAAAAGAAAGATTTGCCAAGACATCCTTCTGGCACAATTGGTAAACTATTTGGGAAAAAACCCTTCGTTATCTCACCCCATACAAAAATGACAAGGAAATAGAGGTAAATATCTTGGGGTGACAGAGAATTTTCTAAACTAAATATCAGTAGTGGGAAAATAAATAATAGATGATGTAAAACTCTGAATGTCAAATATATCTCAGAAAAACTTAAGAAGCAAATAACAAACTTGAGATATATTTTACCTTATATTAAAAGAGTTAGGATTTATTTTTTATTTCAAAATATTAAGGGGGTACAAATGTTTTTGGTTACATGGACCACTTTTGTAATGCTTGAGTCAGGGCTATACATGTGCCCATCACCCAAATAGTATTCATTATAGCCATTAGGTAGGTTTTTGCTCCTCTACTCCTCTTCCCTCCCTCCGCTTGATTTCTACTGAGTTTTACTTCCCTCTGTGCACATGTGTACTCACTGGTTAGTTCCAATTTAATAGCGAGTATATGTGGTGTTTGTTTTTCCATTCTTGAGATACTTCACTTAGGATAATTGTCTCCAGTTCCATCCAAATTGTTGCAAAAGGCATTAATTCATCCTTTTTTATGGCTGGGTAATACTCCATGGTATACATATACCACATTTTATTAATCCACTCATGAATTGATGGGCACTTGGGTTGATTCCACATCTTTGCAACTGTGAATTGTGCTGCAATAACATTCGAGCACAGGTGTCTTTTTGCTAAAAAAGACTTCTTTTCCTTTGGGTAGATACCCAGTAGTGGCATTGCTGCATTGAATTGTAGGTCTACTTTTAGTTCTTTGAGGAATCTCCATACTGTTTTCCATAGAGGTTGTACTAATTTGCAGTCCCACCAACAGTGTATAAGCGTTCCTTTCTTGCTGCATCCACGCCAGCATCTGTTGTTTTTGGACTTTTTAATAAAAGCCATTCTACCTAGGATAAGATGTTATCTCAATTCAGCAAAGTCTCAGGATACAAAATCAATGTACACAAATCAGTAGCATTTCTATATACCAGAAACAGTCAAGCTGAGAGTCAAATCAAAGACTCAATACCAATCACAATAGCTGCAAAGAAGTAAAATACCTAGGAGTATACTTAACCAAGGAGGTGAAAGATCTCTACAAGGAGAACTATGAAACACTGAGGAAAGAAATCACAGAGGACACGAACAAATGGAAAAACACATCATGCTCATGGATTGATAGAATCAATATTGTGAAAATATGCATACTACACAAAATGATTTACAGATTCAATTCAATCCCCATCAAAATACCACTGTCGTATTTCACAGATCTAGAAAAAATAATTCTCTGCTTTGTTTGGAACCAGAAAAATAAAAAAGCCTGAATAGCCAAAGCAATCTTAAGCAAAAAGAACAAATCTGGAGGCATCACATTACCAGATTGCAATATATACTACAAGGCTATAGTAATCAAAACAGCATGGTACTGGTACAAAAACAGAGACGTAGACCAATGGAACAAAATAGAGAGCCCAGATATAAAACCACCTACCTACAGCGAACTAATCTTTGACAAAGCAGACAACAATGTACACTGGGGAAAAGCAGCCCTACTTAATAAATGGTGCTGGGAAAATTGGATAGCCACATGCAGAGGAATGAAACAAGACCCCTATTTCTCACCACTCACAAAAATTAATTCAAGATGGGTAAAAGAATTAAATATAAGGCATGAAACCATAAGAATTCTAGAGGAAAATATAGGAAAAACTCTTCCAGATATCAGCCTAGGCAAAGAATTTATGAAGAAGACCCCAATGGCAATCACAGCAACAACAAAAATAAATAAATGGAATTTGATTAAACTAAAAAGCTTTTGCACAGCTACGGAAATAATCAACAGAGCAAAAAGACAGAATGGGAGAAAATATTTGCAAGCTACACATCTGATAAAGGGCTAATAACCAGAATCTATAAAGAACTCAAGCAAATCAGCAAAATAACCCCCAAACGACCCCATTAAAAAGTGGGCAAAAGATATGAACAGAAGCTTTTCAAAAGAAGGTAGACAAATGGCCAATAAGCATGTGAAAAAATGCTGAACATCATTAATCATCAGGGAAATACGAGTTAATACAAACCAATTTAGAAATAGGCAAACAAACCCCAATATGAAAATGGGCAAAGGAGTTAAACCAATTTCCAAACATAAGAAATATAAATGTCCAGTAAATACACAAAAAAAAAATGTTTAGGTTCATGATCAAAGAAATATAGTTGGTACAATTTGGTGACACCATTTTTTACTTATCAAATTGTCAAACATTAAAAAGTATTTAAAAGCAGATACATAGTCCTCAGTTGCCAAGATGCCAAATCAGGCATTTCTATACACCACTGGAGAGAGATGAGTTTAGACCTTTCAGGAAGTAAATTCAACAACATGTCAAGAGCTTTGGCATTTAAAAAAATAACCTTTGATTGGAATTCCAATTTTAGAAATTTTCCCTGTGGAAATAGTTTGCATAGACTTATGTAGGAGAATATTTGTTATTTATTATTTTAAAAATC
This sequence comes from Daubentonia madagascariensis, assembly GCA_023783475.1. Lineage (NCBI taxonomy): Eukaryota > Metazoa > Chordata > Mammalia > Primates > Daubentoniidae > Daubentonia > Daubentonia madagascariensis. The sequence continues at coordinate 1,182,822 of JAKFHU010000633.1, forward strand.
TTGACACAAATGCTAAACAAAGGGTAATTGCTTAAATGAGTTATGGCCATATAAGAGTGTAGGCTAGGCAGAATAATGCTCCCCCCACTCCCAAGAAGTTTAAGCCCTAATCCCAGGAGTCTGTGAATATGTTACCTTACAAAGCACAAGGGACTTCGCAGATGTGATTAAGTTAAGGACCTTGAGATGGGGAGATTATCCTGGGTTCTCAGGTCTGCCAATCTAATCACACGTGTCCTTAAAAGCAGAGAATCTTTCTCAGCTCTGGTCCCCAGACAGCGTGGCAGCAGAATGGTCTGAGAGATGCTGTGTTACTGGCTTTGAAGACGGAGGAAGGGGGCAATGGGCCAAGAAATGCAGTAAGCCTCTAGCAGCTAGAAAAAGCAAGGAAACAGATTCACTCCTACAGTGCCAGAAAAGAACACAGCCCTGCCAGCATCTTGACTTTAGCTCAGTGAGACCTATGTCAGACTTTTCCCGAACTGTAAGATAATAAATTTGTGTTGTTTTAAGCCATTAAGTTTGTGGTAATTTTTCACAGCAGCAATAGAAAACTGATACAAATGGGAATAATTTGCTGTCAATAATTAAAAATCATATTGGTTAAGAATCTATTTAGTCACATGTAAAAAGCATATTACAAAATTGTAAGTATGGCAGCCTAGCTCCAGTGATGAAATGTAAAACGGTAGCAATGATTATGTCTGGGTGCTGTAATTATAAGAGACTTTTTTCTTACTTGGTTTTCTCTCTTCCAAGATAAACATATCTCTCTTTATAATCAGAAAAAATATATATAAATAAATGTTACATAAAATATACTTTAACCTACATTTCTCTAGTTATTAAATCAACAATAACCTAATTTACAATACCTTTACTTCTTATGACAAACACCTGTTTTCACCCTCCTAATCTTACCTAAATCTTAGTCTAATATTCACTGAAAAGTATTATTGTATTATTGTTTTTAATAAAATATAAATCTCTTTCAAGATTTTTTTTCGAGTTTAACTTTGGCTTCCAGTTTAATTACTATACAGCAACTGGGTGGAAATCATGTTTGACAGATTATAATTCTCATCATTTCCTCCTTTGAGCCCTTAATTTGGATTCATTTTTTCATTGGTTATAATATGTCTTTACATTGATTTAGTTTCTATCAATGAAAAGGATGTAACTGTTCCATTCTCAAAGTCCTTGCATACCTGAGTTATCTTTCATACATGAATAACAATGTAGCTAAGTATGTAAGGTCATAATCCTTTCTACTAAAAATTCTATATAGATTTTGCTCAGTTGCTGTCTGACATTTATTGCCATCTGTCAGAAGACTGAGGTCAGAGTAATTTTTGTTTCCTTTTAGGTATCTGTTATTTTTCCTGGTGGGATATTTGAGGAAATTTTTAAATTTAAACCTAGAATTAAAAAATTTTCCAGAAAGTGAAAGGAATATTAATGGGTATAGATTTTTTTTTCCATTAATGCTACTTTGAATATGTAAGCCCATTCTATGATGATTCTGGAAAGTAGATTCTGCTTAGGAAAGTTTTATTCTATTGTAATTTTATGGTAGCTGTTCAATTTATGCTGGTTTCTTTGTCAAGAATACTTGATACGTGAATTGGATTTTTGGCTTGTCTTTTTCATAACTAATCACTCACCTCTCAAATTTCCATTTTTCTTCTCTTTTCTTCTCTGTTCTACAACAACTTGCATTTTTCTTCTACAAGACTGATTTGGCTTTCTGTTTCCATTACTACTGTCAATGTAATTTTAATTCTGAAATTGCATTTTTAGTGTCCTTGTGGTTTTCTCTTAGCCAGACCCTTTTGATTGTCTTCTCTTCTGATTTCTCCATTTGAGCAAGGAAAACTGTTCTTGTATATTCGGAGAACCTAATACAGATATTTTCTGATACTTGCCTTTTTTTGTGCTAAATCATTAAAAGAATGCCTTTTTAAAAATTCTTCAGAAGAATGCTTTCCTCATCTTGTGCTGTAGAGTAATTTTTATGAACCCCCAATTGGTTTCTTGAGTGGAGAGTCAGCCAAATCTGGGTTTGAAATGAACAGGGTCCATTGAACATTTGGGAACTGATAGAATCCTCTCTTGGATTTAAATCTGGAAGGCGCATTACATTAAATCTGTAATGAGCTGTCTTACTCTGCTCCATTTTTCTAAGCCACGAGGCCTTCCCGGAGGACAGACAGCCTGATGTGCTAAACACCAGTCTCCCTGGTGAGGGCTAACTTAAATCTGGGAACAGCCCCAGCCCAAGTTTTTGGACCTAGAAAGTATTAATTTTGTGTAATTTTGCTGAACTGAGGTGGAAATTTCTTTTCTCTCAAATGCCCATTTCTCCATAAGAAAGAATAGTCACATAATCCTTTGATCTGAGAAGGAATATGAGAAACACCTGCTCCTTGAACACTTTTCTTTCTGGACTCTCTCCCTTCTTAGCAGCTCTCTTCCATGTCTTTCCTCTGGGGCCTGAACACATATCTCATGTGCCAGTACCTGTCCCTCCTTGTCACCTACCTGCTTAGCTGCATCCTGGAAGTTGTAGCCCCCCAGGACAAGAGGCTCTTAAGTGGGGAAGGGGATGGAGTGAATACTCTCTTCTGGTCACCTTGGAAAATAATGACTTGCCCTGGAGGCTGCAAAACCTGCTTCCTCATATTAGCAGCAGAAAGTACTTGTATTAGCTTGCTAGGGCTGCCATAATGAAGTACCACAAACTGGGCAGTTTAAACAACCGAAATTTATTTACAGTTCTGGAGGCTGGAAGTCCAAGATCCATGTGTCAGCGGGGTTGGTTTCTTCAGAGGGCTAAAAGGGAAGGATTTGTTCAGATCTTTTTCCTTGGCTTGTAGATGTCCTTCTTATTCCTGTGTCTCTTCATATTGTCTTCCCTCTGTGTCCAAATTTCTCTTTTTAAAAGGATTCCAGTCATGTCGGATTAGAGCCCACCCTAATGACCTCTCTTTAACTTGATTACCTCTGTGAAGACCCTATCTCCAAATAAGGCCACATTCTGAGGTACTGAGGGTTAGGACTTCAAAATATGAATTTTGGTAGTGGGCCATAATTCAACAGTGCTGGCAAGTCAATTCTCTATCTTCTATCCTGGATGCAGTACAACTCCAGTTAAGGGGGCAAGAAATAGACAGGCCTTGGTAAGCTTCTTACAATCCAGTAAAAATTGTCCCCCATACACTGGCACAAATTCAGCTGTTAACTTTAGTACCCAGTGGTATTGTTGGTTTCTATAATTTTGTCTGCTTTGCTGAGTACTGTATTTCAACCATAAATCCTAGAGAGGTTTTGTCAGGGATTATTAACTGACTGCCAGATTAACCTTGAAGTTCTAGTCATCAAATGTTTGCTGATAAATGAGTGATTTTGGGGTCCATTTTGCTGTAGCTCCACCACACCTTATCATTGCCAATTGTATTAATGACTTCTTTGGGTTACTTACTGAGTCATGATTAATAACTAGGGGTCATTTTCCACCTACAAAGTTGTCTTTTGATCTATTTGGAAAACGAATCTGGTTAAACTAAAGGAGTGTGAAAAATGAAGGAGGGATGCAAATGGCTGGAGGAATTTAGCAGCTGATGTCACCAAAATGAAGCAGGTGAAAAAGAAGGAAAACAACTCCTTCCCTAACCTCCATGCAGGGCTGAGCCTCGAGCCAATCCTAAGGTGAAGTGTTGTCTAATTATACAACAATTATCTGCTCTTTGAACTTGAAAGAATATTCATCATACTTTTCCCTCACCAAAGCAGAACATCCTCTGACTTGGTAATGATCAAACCACATTCTTAAGTAGAGAGAAAGGCAGAAATTAGATCTTCCCATTCTTATGCAAAGAACAGCTCTGTAATGAGCTGTCTTACTCTGCTCCATTTTTCTAAGCCACGAGGCCTTCCCGGAGGACAGACATCCTGATGTGCTAAACACCAGTCTCCCTGGTGAGGGCTAATTACAACACTGCAGCTCAGGAACAAAACATTCTCTCTCCTCCCTCCTTGCTCCCTCCCCTGCAGCACTCCAAAACCTGGGGACTTTCCTGATGTGGTTCCTGTCTGTACATCACTGTCCCCAAATTTTGTGGTCCTTTCTCTCGGTATTATACCCAGAATCCCCTGTTGGACCCTTGAGTGGCATCAGTATTATGACAGCCACTGCAACAACGTATTGTTTTTGCACATTTCTCTACTGAAAGCAATTGCTAAGTATGCACCACCTTTGCAGACACAGTAGTCCCCCTTTATCTTCGGGGGATACATTCCAAGACCCCCAGTGGGTGCCTGAACCTCAGATAGTACCAGGCCCTATATATACTATGTTTTTTTGATGTGATAACCAAGAGGGCTACTAAGGGACTGATGGGAGCTTGGCGTAGATAGCATAGATAAGCTGGACAGAGAGATGATTCACATCCTGGGTAGGATGGCACGGGACGGTGCGGGATTTTATCAGGCTATTCAGAGCGGAGCACAATTTAAAACTTAGGAATTTGTTTCTTGAATTTTCCATTTAATGTTTTCGGGCCCTGGTTGACTGTGGGTAACTGAAACCATGGAAATCAAAACTGTGGATGGGGCGGGTACTACTGTAAGAACAAATGGCTGCTGACGGAGGAAGAGGTGTAATATAGATTATTCTTTTTTTCCCTCTTTAATCCATAGCAATGGAGAATTCAAGGAGAATCTCTTCTATTTCCATTTTAATTGTATTAATTCTCCCCACTTGAGAATTTTTATAATGGTTGGGAATTTCATTAAAGTTGTCTCCCTGGGAAACTAGATAGCTCTGGATTTCGATGACTTTTATTACCAAATGGAAATTCTGTTCTCAGTCCCAATTTCAGGGGCATGGGAGGAGGAGAGGCTGAACATAGGCTTTTAAGGAATCAACTTGGGAGCCTTTATGATTGATCAGAATCCCAATAGTTTATTGATCTTTGCTCTGAAAGAGTTATGTCCTTTGAGGCTACTGAGTGCCAAGTAACTAAAGGTCCATGAAAGCATCTTTGAAATGGTGTTTCTAGTTCAAAAAAGTCCTCAGATATGAATGCCCTCAAATCTCTTTGCTTCTAGATGGTAGGTACTTTCTTTTGCAAACTGAATATTTCTGGGGGTGTGTTTGGTTGTCACAAATGTCGTGAGGGAGCTGCTGGCATTTAGTCGTGGGAGCCAGGAATGCTGGATGTCCGGTCCTGAGTGAGACTGTCCTGCACAAGGAAATGTTGTCCCACGCCCCAAAGGATTTTTGATTGTCCCTCCAGATATTCATGCTGGTAAAAAACCTAGAACCCAGGGTTTTTTAAAAATATAAATAAAGTGAATATTTCCTGTTGCTGCTTCAAAACACACAAATGTATTATCTTATAGTTCTAGAGTTCAGAAGTCCAAAATGGGTTTTGCTGGGCAAAAATCAAGATGTCCTTCTGGAGACTCTAAGATAATATTTGTTCCCTTTGTTTTTGCAGATTCTGGAGGCTGCCTGTATTCCTCGGCTCATGGCTCTTTCTTCCATTTTCAAAGCCAGCAGCATAGCATCTTCAAATCGCTCACCAGCTTTCACCTTCTGCCTCCTACTTTCACTTGTAAGAACCTTATGATAACGTTAGGCCCACCCAGATAGCCCAGGGAAACTTGAACCTGAGATCCTTAACTTAATCACATCTACAAAGTCCTCTGTGCCATGTAAAATAACATATTCACAAATTCCAGGGATTATAATGTAGCCATCTTTGGGAAGACATTATTCTGCCTACTATATAAAAAGTATTTTTGAACAGTTTTTTTTTTAACATGTCTTAGATTTTCTAGGAACCTGACTACCACATAAAGGAAGATTTTATTTTGTTTTGTTCATTACCAAAAATTGACCCTCATTTCAGAATGTCACATTACTGATAGCAGCATGGCTCACTGTATTTGAGTTGTCAAAAAATAAAAAGGAAAAAAAATAAAAAGAAGCCCCCCTCCTGCATCTGCCTGCATCTGTTTCTGTCACTTTATCTTTATTCTAAATAAAGATGTAAGCCTAGCACATTCATTCTCTATCTTAATGCTGCATGCCTGAGCATTTTTGCATTGAAATACATAGTATTTTATTATAAATTGCTTTTCTTTTATTTCTCTTTTATAATACAGTTAGGACATTGTATTGATTTTTTCCCTTGAAACAGTGTGTATAGGTAGATTATAATATCTATGAATTTTATTTCATTATAGTAAAGGGGACATTATAAAATATCTGTTAACAAAAAGTAGGGCATTAAGTCTGCTGTGGGCACCTCAGACTCCTGCCGCCCCTCTCGGTTCAAGAGTTTCTCTTCTCCAAGCCAACATTGTCATCCATGCCTTGACTTTTACTCCCTGCAATCTTCTTCGAAACTCCATTGAACCTATCCTTGCTAAGGTCATCAAGCAATTCCCCCATGATATATTCTGTAGTTCTGATAGCATTTCACTCCCGAGATCATGAATTTTCCCAGGAAGATCTCTGGAGGAGGCCTCTAGACTCCTGGGGGCCTTTGGCTAGACAGTTCCACAGCAGGGCTTCAGGAATCCCACTGGGACACCTGCCCTCCTGATAAGACCTCTACCCTGTCCTCACTGCACCGCCGGCTTTACCACTACAGGAGGTCTCCGTGGCCAATGTCGAGGAGGAAGCTCTAATTAGGAAGACTGTGGGTCTCCCTCTTAATGACCCCCAGGACCGATCCCGTCATTCCTTACTTCTCTGACCAACACCAAAGGTCTGAGACTCTCCAGTTAACCACTCCCACCCAATGTGCCTACAAACTTTTCCTAGCCCGATGTACCTTCCCACCCTCCTTGGCTCCCCTCAGCAAAATTCTCACCCTCTTTTTCAAAGGTCCCCTTCACCTTTTCACTACCTCAAACTTGGCTGTTTCAGGAAACCACTTCCAACACTGCAGTCATCTCAGGAAGTGGCTGTTCTTCCTCCACAGTCCACCCCGAGACATCCTGGGCCAGGGGCCAGTGGACTTGCTGCTGCCCACCGCCACTTCCACTCCATTACTCCTTCCTTCTCTTTCAAACCCCAGATCCTCTGAAGCACGTGGCTCAGACTCCATCGCACCTGCTGCGCGGAGCCACAGCCGCTCCTCGGCTCAGCTACTGCTCGTCCCCCTCACCCGTGGGAGAGTCTAGACCCAGGCTCCCCATCTTCCCGCCCACTGCTGTTCCCATCTTCACTTTTGGTGACTGTGATAGCCACAGACATGATCAGCGCAACTCCCTGACTCACTTCCTTGGCTTCCTCACCTCCGGTGTATTTTCCTCCACTTGCCTCCAGCCTTCCACTCCCATGCTGAATCATTATCTGGACTTTGTCATGACCAGTAACTACATCACTTGCAAAATTTCTATTTTGAGCCTCTCACTCTCTGACCACCTGCTCCTATCTTTTTCACACATGCCCTTTCGGTTCAGGTCCAACAATTCTTCATATGCATCGGGATCTCCAGCCCTTCGATTCCACCACTTTTTATCATCCATCACCCGTTCATGTCCTTGCTTCTCTATTTCCCAGCTTAGATCCCAGGGTCCATCCCTATAATTACTCCTTGCGTATGCCCTGGACTCCATTTAACTCCTCTGACGAAACCCCAGTGCTAATAATTCTCTGCCCACTGTAGAAAAACACACATTATGTCGACTGATCTCCAAATTCTCTCATCAGTTTACAATTCTCAAGTGGCCCTTCAACACTGCTTGGCAACCCTAAATTATTTCTATAGTCACTTCACTCTCTAGCTCCACAACACACCTATTCCACCTCTCCTCTCTTTTCACCTCTAACACCTCCTCCCTCCTCACCTTCAGTGGATGACCTTGCTTTTTATTCCACTGGGAAAACAGAAGCAGTAAAAATGGACTGTCACTTTATCATCAGATCGTCCATCCTTTCTTCACCTCTACCCCTATGTCCACCTTCCCTCCCACTACAGATCGTCCCTTTTCCTTCTGAAGGCCAACCGTGGACCCATGCCCATTTGCTCACTCAAAAGCTTTGCTCCTACATTCATTCTTCCCTCACCGCCATCACAAATTTCTCCCTTTCAATTTTACTATTCTTATCTCTATACAAATATGTTGTAATACCTTCCCTCTTAAAAAGAACCCTCTCTTATTTTAATGACTCTTCTGCCTACTATACTTTTCTGTTTCCCATTTACAACTGCTCCTTCCCCCTTACATTCTGCTGTTAGCCAATCCCAGTCACTCCCCACCACTTTATTGAAGCCACTTTTGAGTCAGTAATGATCTTATCTTGTCAAATCTAGTGGTCCAGTCTCAGGGCTCATCTCATCTAACTTCCCAGCCGTTTATGACACAGTAGGTACTTCCTTCTTCCTGAAATGCTTTCTTATTTAGCTTCCAGAACATCTCACCTGTTAGTTATCTTAACTCACTGGCTGTTCCTTCTTGGTCATGTTTGCCAGTTCCTTCTTGTCGTCCTGATTTTCTAAATTTGGAGTTCCCCAGACTCAGGGAAGGCGACCTTCTCTGTCTCACTCTCCTGGGTGATTGTGCACAGTCCTCTGGGTTTAGTTCTGTAACTCCCACATTGGCACCCCAGCCATTATTGCTCTCCTGAACCCCATGTTTAAAAATCAACTGCTTGTTCACCGAATATCTCCCCTTGTCTGTCTGCTACCTATCTCAGACTTCCTGGGGCCAAAATCACTCCTGATTTCTGCTCTTGAACCTGTTCCTTCTCCAGTCTTCCCCATCTCTGTAGATGGAATCTCCATTCTCCCAGTTGTTCAGCAGCAAATCTAGGAGTCGTTCTTGACCATGCTTTTTTCTCTTCTATCCCACGTCTATTCCATCAGCAAATCCTTTGGCTCGACTTTCAAAACATCTCCCGAATCTGATCACTTCTCACCATCTCTACCTTTACACCCTGGTTTTAGTGACCACAATCTCTCCCTTGGGGTCACCACAGGAGAGCTCCTGACTGGTCTCTCTGCTTCCACTTTTGGCCCCCACTGTCTACTTTCTACACAACCACCAGATGATCTTTTAAAAGAGTAGATAAGATATGTCCCTTCCCTGCTCCTAATCCTCCAGTTGCTTCTTATCACACATAGAATGAAATCCAAACTTATCCTGCTGGGGCAGAGACTTTTAATGCTCCCTAAATATTCATGTGCTCTCCCGTGAGGTTGTGACAGGCCATATGACTAGTTCTTACTAATGGATTTGGAGGAGAAGTGATGTGTATCACCTCTGGACTGGGATAGGTGAAAACTTCTGTGCAATTCTCAGTTCTTTCTTCCTTTAACGTAGCAACCCAGGAGCTCAAGTTGAGATGGCTGAACTGCAAGATGCAAACAGCCTACAACCAAGTAATGTTTTCAGGGAGCTGCCCAGGAGAGATATTGGACTTACAGTAGACTTAGAGTGAGTGATGAATAACTGTGTATTAAGCCATTGAGGTTGGGGGATTTGCCTGTTACTCCAGGATATTGTAGCCTACCCTGACTAATACATGGGGTTTCTATGGCCTTTTCTAGCCTTCTTGACCTCTTCCTCCCAACTCACTCCAATGTAACCACCCAGGCTTTATTGCCAAACCCATTCCTGCTTGGGCTGTTTTGTTCTAACTGTCCCTTCTACCTGGAAAGTCCTTCCCCAAGATCATCACACAGCAGGCTCCATCACATTATTCAGGTCTTTGTTCAAATTCCACCCCCTCAGAAAGGACTTCTGTGATCTCCCTACTTGAAAGAGCTTCCTTCTGCTTTCCACCACTCTCTATTCTACCCTCTTACCCTTTTCATTATAGCACTTACCAGTACTCAAAATTATATATATTTTAGTTTATTTGCTTGTTGTCTATCTCTCTAAATGGAGAATAAGGACTTTTTGTTGTTGTTGTTTTCTGCAGTATCCTTGGAATCTAGAACAATGCCTGGTGCATAGTTGATGTGTATATTAATGACTTTAATGGCCCCAATTATTTATTATTCTCTGTATCCTTGCTCTTTTCTATGAGTGTTTGCAGTTCTTGTCACTAAAGAGGTGGAATATAGTTTCCCAACCTTGACTCTGGTCTAGTTGTAGGACTTGCTTTGGCCGGTGGGGGTATTAGTAGATGTGACACAAGCATAGACTTGAAAAAGTGCTTTCATGTGTCTGTTTGCCTTTTGTGCCTTTGCTATTGCCATCAGAACTTACCTTAGCTAGCCTGTGGAAGCAAGAAAGACACAGGAGCAGAGCTGAGTGGCCCCAGTCATCCCTGCTGGGGCCAGATTAGATCTGCTGGCAGCTGGTTGGCCTCAGACGTGAATGAGCCCAGTCAAGATTCAGACAAGCCCAGCCCAAATCCACTGAATGTGACTAATGAACTAAGCAATTGTTCACTGTTGTATACCACTGTGGTCTTATGTTTGCTTATAACACAGCATTACTGTGGCAATAGATAACTGATACAACAGGGGCCCAATAAATAGCTGTTGAATGTCTATTACAGTGAATATGTAGATGTTCTTCCATAACCTGCTGTGCCTCCTGTATTCCTGATTTGAACATTTGTCCAGCCAGTCTTGCAAGTTAGCAACCTAGGAGAAGCCTTAACTTCTTCCTCTTCCTTATTTCTAACTCCTACTCCCTTCCAAACATCTCATGGCCTATTAAAGCATTCAATTCAACCTCAAAATCTCTGGAATCTTGTTTCCCCAGTCCCATATTTCTAATGTCATTTTGCCTCACTGTTGTAATAACTTCCTATTTGGAATCTCTATCAATAGTTTATTTCCCATTCTAGAACATTCTCCCCACTTCTATTAATTTTATTAGCTTCAAAAACAAATATGAATTTATAGTTAGATAAAAATTGAGGGATTACTTTGAAAAACCTCTTTCCCAAATTCCCTTGAAAAACGTCTAGGAAATAATTTTTTTAAAAAAAGAAAGAAATATAACCTGAGCAAGTTCAATAGGGGAAAAAAAAAAAACAAAACAAAAGAAAACATACTCTAGACCATTGGTTCTTAACTATCTGATGTTAAATTCATTTGTCATTCCTTATACAAAATAAGATATTAGGATTATTAAAAAAATACAGTAGATTCAAATTGTCCCTATGTTCGTGTCACTCTTACTTGCTTTTCTGAGTGTGAAATAAAAGGTGAACTGATCATGACAAATTCCAGTAACTTTCAGCCTATCTTGTCAAACCCCACCTGCAATGAGTTTCTAGTACTGAGGCTCCATTAATAGTTGGGATGGTAATGAATTACCATAGTGCTTATGAATTGTGATTTTATGTTTCTTCCATTTTTGTTTTAATTGTATTCCTGGATAAATTTTTAATGTGAGAGATGAGAAGTATAAATGAAAAGTATTTGTCCCTTCAATGTGTCATGCTTCTTCCTGCCCGGGGTTTTCATAAATGCAGTTACTTTGTCTAGAACTCTTTCCTCTCCACCTGACTTCAGTCCTCTTACTTAGTTAGGACTGTATTTGGTTATGATTAACAGAACCTCTGTGTATAGAGGGCTTAAAGAAAGAGAGATTTTACTGCTTTTCATAAGAAGAAGCCCAGAGCTAGGCAGTTTAGGGCTGGCATATGGATCAATGATGTGCTCAAGGGAATTCAAGCCTCTTTCTAACTTTCTGATCCACAATCCTTAGTGGGTAGGGGTCGTTCTCATGGATGAAACTTTGTGCTGCTTTCTAGGCCTCTTGCCTGTGTTTCAGAGAGAAAGAAGGGGGGAAGCTAAGAGTAAACAAGCATTTCTCCTTGTATCTATTGCCTTTTTACTCAGGAAAAGAAGCTCAACCAGAGACTTCTTCCTGCACCCCACTGCCCCAAACTCGGTCATATGGCCTGTGCTGTCTGCAAGGAAGGCTGGGACGGTGACAGCATCACCAGCAGGGAATAGCAAAAAGGAAGGGGACCATAACTGGCTTTTGTGTGGCCAATCTACAGTGTCTGCCACAATGCCCATCTCTTATGCTCCCACCCCAAATTCCTACTTAACCTTTAGCTCTCAGCCCCAAATCATTCAGATAAAATGAATTTTCATATACAGTCACGTGCCACATCATCACATTTCAGTCAACTGCAGACTGCATATACAACAGTGGTCCCATGAGATTAAAATGGGATTCCTATGCCTAGTGACGTCATAGACATTGTAATGTTGCAGCACAATGCATTACTTTTTCTATGTTTAGATGTGTTTAGGTATACAAAAACTTACCATTGTGTCCCAATTGCCTGCAGTATTCAGTACAGTAATATGCTGTGCTGGTTTGTAGCCTAGGAGCAGTAGGCTATACCATATAGCTTAGGCATATAGTAGGCCATACCACCTAGGTTTGTGTAAGAATACTCCATGATGTAAGCACAATGACAAAATTGCCTAATGATGCATTTCTCAAAACATATCCCTGTTGTTAAGTGATGCATGACTGCACTCTCATAGCATTAATATTCTTTACTAGCTCTTAAGACAGTCTGTAATTATACATTGATTTGAATAATCATTGGATTAATGTCTTATTAATACCTGTTTCTCCCACTTAACTGTAAGCTTCTTGAGGACAGAAATCATGTTTGATTCTTGCTGACCACTGTATCCCTGGAGCTAGGATATGTATGATGTCTCTATATAAATATTTAGATCTACATTTACACAGCATGAGGGTGTTCAGTGTTAGTAGAACATAACAATTGCCACTTCAAAAGCAAAGTGATGATGAAAATAAAACATGCCACACTTGATTTGTATTAAAAATAACACGTTAGAAACCAATAACCTGTATGTAATAATGATTTTTTTAAAAAACCACAAAGTAAGGTTTATTTATATTTCCTCTTCAATAGTATCTACTCACTTGCCTTATTCATATTATTTATGGGAAGGGAGAGTGTGGAAAAAGCAAAACTCAATGTTTTAAAAGTAAAGTTTAATTTTTAAAAATTTCAATGTTTATCTATTTTTCCCCACCAAAATGTTGATTATTGAGATTCTTAAATAAGGAGTTATGTTAATCATAGGCTTGTTAAAGGTCATACAAAATACACACCCAAGCTGAAAAAGTCTGCATTGTTGTATTTTGCTTACCTGTTACATTTCCCTGGGTATTGTCAAAATCTGTTTCTGCCCTTGAGGATGTGTCTTTCCTGGGACACTGAGTATGTATTATGGCAGAAAAAAGACGGAGGCTTGACACTTGGCCTCTGCCTGTAACTGAGGAACTTCAGTTCATTGAGAATTGCTGCTGGACTCCCTCCCTGCTCTGCCAGGGCTGGCTTTTGCATTAATCATCCTAGACAACGAATGTGTGTCTGGGGTTCTTTCCCTGCATTTATGTCATTGTCTGGTGAGGTTCCTAAGCTGAGAAGATAAAATCTTCAAACTACTGTGAAGACCCCATTCCCGTTAGTTTTCTGAATCAATAAGCTATTGTGCTATTTCTTTCATTCCTTCGCTTCACCTGCAGGCCCAGGAAAAGCCTTGTGCCATTGTGTGATGAGTAAACAGAGAAAAATAGGGAAGCGGTATTATTCAGGAAATTGAAAGAAAAGCTCCTCACCAAAGCTCACTTATTTCAGCCAACAGAATAAATTTTGGAAAATACTTATTTCACTTATTCATAGCCCTGAAAACCTAAACTTGCAAAGATAGAATTAAAATAAAAATTAAAGCTTATACCAGTTGTACTTTATAGCAAAGATGCAAAAATGTAAACCAAACATTAGCAAATAAATCTATCAGTGTGCTAAAAGAACAAAATATAAGATCAAGTGGTGTTTTATTCTAGGAGTTCTAGAACAGTTGAAAATTAGAAAATTAGGCAATAGAAAAAAATGTATTGATAGATGCCAAAAAGATAATGGATAAATTAAATATCTAGATCTAATTATTAATAAATCTGTTATTAAACCAAGAATTCGATGATGTAATTTAAAAATGTCTACCTTAAACCAACAGAAAACATATTTAACAGTGATTTTAAGAGAAACATTATAATTAAGAATAAGAAAAAGATGCTTATTATCACCAGTTTTAATTAAAATTGTTCTAAAGGATCTAGTGAAAAAGAAGTAAAGGACACAGACACTAGCTATAGGTAAAACAAAGACAGTGATTTGTAGACTTTATGATTATCTCAGGAGAATCTGAGAAAAATACCGGGAAAACCATTAGAACTTCAACTGGATTACAGTCTCATTAAGATGTAACTTAATGAGAAATAACTATAAAAATTTTTGAAATAACTATTAAAAAATTAATAGATTTCTAACACACCAATAATAATCCATTAGAAAAAACTATGGGGAAATAATAACATTTTCATTATCAACTTAAAATGTTAAATTTACCTATATATATAACATGTATAATAACATACACAAGCTTATGTATATTATGTAATACATAATAAAACTTTTTAAAGAAATATGCAGGGCCTGTATGAAGAAAAATATTAAAAAATCATATAAGAAAATATATTAAAAGTTTGACTACATAGAAGATGTACCATGTTCATACATTGAAAAAAACTTGATATGCCAACAATTCTCTCCAAAGTTAATTTCTAAATTTAATGTATCTAATGCACTTCCAATAAAAATTCCAATAGGACTTTCCAATCAGTGTATTTTAAATAATGAATCCAGAGTTTATCAGGAAGGATAAATTCATGTTGGTATTATCAAAGAAATAGTCACCAAAATAGATAGATCAGAGACAGCTTAAATACAAATAAAATTCGGTGCAGGACAAAGGTAATATCTCAAATCAATAGGGAGATGATCATTCAATAAATGGTGTTTGGACAACAAGATAAACATACATGACATTTAAAAAAGATGCAATCTAAGTTAAATTATTGATAGATTAAAAATTTAAGAAAACTTCTAAACCATAAAAGCACAGTAAATGAAATTATTTGTGCATATTTATTTACTTTTGAGTTAAGGAAGGCCTTTCTAAACATAACACCAAAGGGAGAAACCATAAAACAAAAGATGGATGGATATAACTACATAAAATAATTTAAGGGACTTTTGGCTCCAAAATGGCAGCACAGAAGCAAGCTGGCTTCACTTTCCCTTCCCCCCCAAAAAAAAAAACCCCACAAATATACAGCACTGAGATTATCACCAGCACTATCTCAGAAGTCAAATATGAGGTTGAGATAGTTTTGGGGGCCACAGAGAAGTGAACAAACTCCAAGCAGATGGTAATAGAATCAAAAATCCATATCCTCGATGCCCCTCCCCCAATCTGCCCTGCACTAAGAGTTTGGAAAATTTTACAGTGTCTCCACTGGAAAAAGTGAGATTGAAGTGGACAACCAGCTTCCCCATCATTTTGGGTTCTCTGGCAGGAAACCTGTCCCTGCCTCAATCCACTGGAAGCATTAGGAGCCCAGGAAAGGAGGAATATCCCTGAGGACAGCCAGAGACAAAGGGGGAGGTGGAACTACCATCTCCAGCCCTAGAAACTCTTCTCTGTACCTTGGTCAAAGGAATTGCCATCAGAGTAGCTGTTCACAAGCGTCATGCTGTAGGAGGTTCATTCCACAGGTGCCCTGGGCACAAATCCCTAGCCTGCCTTCCCACACTACCTACAGGATATCTCCTTTGGGACCTCCTTCATTCAGGATGGGCTGCACTCTGATTATTTACTAGAACTGAAGCAAATCTGGCTTTAAGGTGCCATCTAGTGCCAAAAAGGGGCAACAACCTAGTGGGGGGGGGAAAAAAAAGATAATCAACAGGTAAATTACAAAAAAAATCCATAAGCAAATATATCCAATAAAAAAACAAAACAAGCTAGACAGAGAAGACTGGGATAAATAAATAATCCTTCAATGCAAAGACAGAGACATACATCCACAAGAAACAATAGTAAATGGGAAACCATGACTTTTCCAAACAGACAAAACAAGAAACCAGCGATTGACCCTAATGAGATGGTGATATGTGAACTCTCTAATCAAGAATTCAAAATAGAAGTTTTAAGGCAACTCAGTGATCTCCAAGATAACACAGAAAAGCAATTCAAAAATTTATCAGAGAAATTTAACAAAGAGATTAAAATAATTTTTAAAAATCAAACAGAAATTTTGGAACTGAGAAATACATTTGCTGAACTGAAAAATTTATTAAAGGCTCTCAACAGCAGAATGGATCAAGCAGAGGAAAGAATCAGTGAACTTAAACACAGGCTATTTGAAAATACAGAGGAGAAAAAAGGAAAAAGGATGAAAAGGAAAAAAGATCACCTACAAGATATAGAAAATCACCTCAAAAGACCATATCTAAGAATTAGTGGTGTTCAAAAATAATTTAAGATAATCACTGAAAAGGAAATAAAATTTTAACTTGAAACATAAAGAAAATTTGCATCATATGACAGTTAAAAGGTTATGTCCTTAAAGTAGAGTTTCATCAATTCAATATGTAATTTTAAAATTAAGATTTAAATTTTTAAAATCTGTTAATTCACAAATATAAAATATAAGGGAATAAGAAATATACAAAAATATACTCATTAGTAAGGCATATAAACATAAACAATATTTTTATTTGTTTAAATTAGAAATTATTATTCTGAAATTGTTAGGAATATGAGTAAAGGAACATTCCAATATGTTGGGTCTATGTATTCTGATTCATGCTGCAAAATTGCTAAGTTTTTCTGAAGACCAATTTAGCAGAATGAAGCAAAAGCCTTAAAATGTCTAACACTCTGAACAGAAAACTTTTCTTCTAAGAATTTATCCTGATAATCATGCATGTGTGCTAGGTTAGCTAAAACATACTGATCGCAAATTATATATTGTAGCAAAAAATAGAAACACCCAAAAGGTCTATAGATGAGGGATTATTTACTGTATGATACTTTGTAACCATTTGGCATCATCTTTTAGGAAAAATTTTATTACATGAAATATTCCTCACTTTACTATGTTAAACAAAAACAAAATTGCATATGCTGTAGAACTGCAATTATGGTAAAGATCATATGCATAGGAAAAAAGTCCTGGAATAAAATAATTGACAAGAGTGAATTGACAAGAGTGTTGTTTGGGCAGTGAGATGATAATTCCTTTTGCTTTGTTTTTTTTTCTTACTATTTTTTGTAAGTTGCTAATTCTCTTTAATAATTTTATAATATCTTATAGAAAAATATAATATTTTCTAAACTATAATTTAAACTAAACTTAAATGTGTTCAGAAGGGAATTTGGAGTTGGACAGATAATATTCAATATAAGTTACTTTTCTTAAAAATGTAGCTTAAGTTCATACCTAAATGAACAGCCTCAAGGAATGCTTTCAGGATCCTTCTGGTCTCATCTGCTTCATCAGAACATGAATAGTTTGCACTTTTTATACTGCTGTACTTGTCAACTCTTCTATACACAATGGCTTTTTTTTTTGGTCTGTTCTATCTCCGTTTTTCAGTCATTGACATTTATCGGAGCCATGCTATTTTCAAAATGCTGAGGAGGGGTTGGGAGGAAGTGGAGCATGAAATTTTTATCCAGGTATAGAGAGAAAGGGAGAAAGGAAAGACATAGAAAAAGAAAAAAAAATGATGAAAGCTTCTAGATGAAGTGTGGGGCCAGACAGACCCCGGCAGAAAGCCCAGCTCTTGGAAACTGGCCCTCACCCCAGGATTTGTAAACAGCACAAATCCATTGATGAAGATGTGAGAGAGGTAAAGGATCAGCTTTGGGCATCTCAACAGGACTGCACGGCTGCCCTTAACTTCACCTACTAAACTGGCTGCGTCCATGATCCAAAAAGTCCCTGATGCTTTTTTTTTTTTTTTTTTAATTTTTAGAGACACAGTCTTACTCTGTCACCCAGATTGGAGTGCAGTGGCACAAGCATAGCTCACTGCAGCCTCAAACTCCTGGGCTCAATCCATCCTCCTGCTTCAGCCTCCCAAGTAGCTGGGGCTATAGCTGTGAGCCACTACACCCGGACTCTTCTTGATATTAAGATCCTTCCAAGTTATAAACATATTCCATATTTATCAAGACAATTTGTGACTTACAAAGAAGTAGGAAAAAGAACAGAAGCAAATGCAACCTTATTTCACTACACAAACACAAATGCAGAGTTCACTGGCCCCTCAGGGCTGAGACAATTCTGACAGTTACGGCTTTCAAAAGCAATTCAGGCTCATGGTGACAGTCCCCCCAGTATTCACCAGCAGACTCCTTGGTAGATACATAGGACTGTTTTGTGAAAGCCAAACTCTGGACACTTCTGTATTACCTAAATTCCAGCACCTCTTACATCTCATACCGGCACAGTCCCCAGAACTTTGTCTTGATTCTTTACAATCTTTCCTGTTTAAGGAGTAGGTAACTAGAATTAACACATTCCCATTTTAAAATACAAATAGGACCTGGGAGGTAGAAAGAAGTCCGTATTATTCCCACCATAGTGTGATTTTAATCAGCTACTCTTCTCTTGGTTCAATTCAATTTACTAAATTGGATTGGGCTATGAAGAGAACGGAGTGGTAATTTGGGATCGTGCATTTGTGAGGCAGGATAGGGGAGTGCCTCTGTACAGACTTGAGCTGGTTACAGCGTTATTGCAGGGAAACCACCAGAAAGGAAGAAGATAGCATCCGTGTCGTCTTTGCATTCTGCCTAAAGTTTAGAACGACAGTGCCTTAGCCGGGCCACTGAAAGCCTACAGTGGCTCTGATTTGGCAGATGTTCCAGCTGAGTCTTTAACTTATTAACTTCCAGATCCCTCATCATTCAAGCTGGGAAGAGAAAGGAATGTCAGGAACAGATTTAAATGATGCCTCCAGTGAGGTTTTCTATTTTATCTTTTAGCCCCTCTTTGAAGAGCCCTGTTATGTTTTTGAGCTAACTAGTTGCATTTCATACTTCAGGGCTGCTTCCATTTTAGTTCCCATCATGAATTCTAGGGCATTTTTAAGCCCCCTCTGGCTCCCTGGGACTATTTAGAAGAATATTTCAGCTATTTGTGGGCTTGTCCTTTTTTTAAACATTTCCAGAGTCAGACAAATCCTCTTATGAAAACATATTAATTATTCAAGAGGATGTTTCTTCACTGTAAAATAAAATCAATAAATCGTACAAGGTGGATATTTAAGCTTACGCTTCTAATCTCCTCATGTGCCGCTTAATGGGCACATGAGGCTTTTAAAAATTAGTGTCTCAATTATATTCTATGATAGAGAGAACAGAGAGGTAGCTAGCATGATTATTCAGAACCTTCCCTGTGTGAGCTAAGGCAGCTGTGTGATTTGCGAAGGTAGCTGTTCACCAGGGCACAGGGCTGAGCTGTAAGAACAGAACATAATTTCAGATTATTTTTTATTATCTGAAATCAATGGCACCGAGGAGAAAGGGAAGGTTAAGAAACCAAGCACTCCTAGAACTATGAAAAAGCCATGAGATTCTGGCTTACAGGGGAAACCCAGTTGACCTGAAGAAAGAAACTCTAATGATATATATAGTTGGGAGGTCAAGGGTGCTAGGGGGTTTCCAGGTTCCAGGAGGAAGGTTCCTGCCACTGAAGACATCATGCAAAGAAGAAAGAAAGCTGCTGTGTAGACCTTCTATATAAGAGGCACACAACGTGTCTGGAGCACAGGTCTGAAATATGCTGAGAGTCTGGATTAGTCAAAACCAACACACACTACCCCATTTTTGATGATTTGTGTAGGGAAATAGGTACACCCAGAAAAATTCTGGCACATATCTTTCATGAACTCAAAGCTTCAAAAAAGTAAATGAAGGACCCAGGACAGATGGTGATTTTTTTTGGGGGGGGGTCACTTTTTCTGTGTCAATGAACAATTTTGAAATGGAGATCAATAAAAAGTCAAAATATAAGAAGGGACAGAATGCAGTTAACTCTAATCAGGCAGAAAGAGGATGCTAATTAGGGGTGGGGTGAGGCCCTGCATGATTTTACCTATGTAAATCAGATGATAAAATGTTAAGATAAAAATTGAGAAAGGGTAAAACTTGAAGGATGCCAAGGAAATACAGGGCATGCTGGGACCACAAAACTCAATCCCAGTGGAAAAGTGTGGGTAGACCCTGTGGGCACTGGGCAGGCAGAGCTCCTTTGTGAGAAGGGGCTCAGGCATTGGGCTGCAACTCTGGGTGAGATACCTGTCGGGCACACCCAGATTTGGATCCCGATTCAACTCCTAATCCCAGAACCTCAACTGCCCCTTACAGACAAGGTGATTCTGCCACTTCTGCTTGTATGACTTTGTAACCCTGGGAAGGCATTTTTAAAAAGTAAATAGACAACAAAGAAATGGTGGTACTTTGTAAATAATTTGTGTGTAGTAGTCAGTTTTGTGATTGGTATATGTTGCTTTGTGTGTGATTTACTTTTAAGATGTTAGACATGAAAGTCTGATATATTACAGAATTTGACTTTCCAGATCTGTAATTTTAACACATTGACTGCCACACTAGAAAAAAATTTTTTTTCCCTGGGGCCAGGGTGTTTTATTAAAACAAACGATTCTTTCTAATTTTTTTTTTCTGTGCATGAGTTATATACAACACAATGCACATTTTTAGAATTAAATTGTCAATATTAATTGTAACAATAAGAACATTGACAAGTAAGATTTTCATGAACAAACTGTAGGGTTTTGCTTCACATGGCCCTGGGCTCAAAACTAGCCTGAGTTAAATACAACTCACGTGCAGTCAATGTGTTAATTGCAACACTTAGGAGGTGTTAACAAATTAATTTTGTAGTCAATGTTTTGATGCTCAGGAGAACCTCGTTTACTGAATTTATAAGTTTACTTCTCAGGAGGTTGAAATGCTTTAAGAAATTTGATATGCTAAATTTAGAAGTTTTGATTTATTTGATTTATAAGAGCTAAGTAAATCCTGAGAAAGATTTTGTTTCTCCCAGTTGTAAGTATCCTGTTAAGCATTTAAAATTTTTAAGAAAACCAGATGTATTAAATTTGTGATTATAGTTTGAAATGCTTAGGGAAATCTAATTAATCAAGTTTATAAATGCTGTTTACACTTTTAAGATTATTTGATTTGTTAAGTTTGCAAAAACTTGTGACTAATCAAAAATATGTAAGATTGTTTGATTAAGTTTGAAAATTGTGTTCAAATATGTAGTGAGAAGGACTCCATCTCATGTTCAAGAATTAATTGAGCTTCAGTCAAAGGGCAAAAGAAGGTGAATGTTTAACACTTTAACACACACAAGCTAGATTTATAAAGAAAACTTCCATGATTTATAAGATATATTCAAAGGCCCCCAAACACTACAACTTTAATAATTGACTATCAATTAAAACACACAACTGTAAGTTGTGTGAGTTTTAATATCCCTTGGATATTAAACATACAAATGGTGCTCTCCATGTGAGGGTGGTGACTTTGGGACATAAAGGACTGGGAGGTGAATGTGTGGTTTGGGGGTTGGTATAAAAGAAAACATTTGGTTTTTCTGAACCATGATATACAATATCCAAATGATGGACTTCTGGTAGTGTGTCTATACCTCCATAGATGGGAAGGATGCTGAAAAGCATTTAGGAAGAGATTTACTGACCCAATCAGGAGGATTTTAAACTAGAATCTTAGTGGGGAAGGATATAAATGTTTCACCCTGTTGCAATAGGTAAGTACCTTACATAGAAGGAATCGAGGAGGAGGCTGAGACAGGAATGGGCATGTATAATGGATGCATTGGTGTGACAGGGTTTATTAGAGATCATAATGTTAATTACTACTAACTGAGCCCTTACTGGGTATCTTCAATCAATTGGGGGCTTTCCACACCTTTCCTTCTCTCCTTGCGACAATATTCTACAAGGTGAGTTTTATTATATCCATTTTATCAGATAAGGAAACTGAGGCCCAGAAAGGTAAGGTATCTTGCCTATGTTTATACAACTAGTAGGTGGTAGAACCAGTACTGGGACCCACCACCTGGCTTCTTTTCTATATTCCATACTACTGCCAAAGGCTAGAAGTAATGTCATTAAAGGGAACTCTCCTACAAAGGACACGGGAGGCACTCCACAGAAAGTCCCAAATGTTAAACAGTGGTAAAGCTGAATTGGAAAGTAGATTAAGTAAAGAATCATTTAAAAAAAAAAGGAGGGCAAGGGATCAGGCCCAGGGCTGCTTAGACAAATTTCCTGGAGCAGTTCATAGGCTGCATTAAAGCTCATGCTGAGGTCTATGGCTCAAGGACATCATTAAAGCACTTCTTCATCCCTGGGGTTTCTGGTTTCTTGTCATGCAGGCTCGCATTTCCCCTTCCACAGAGATGGAATTGCAGCCTCTCAAGGAAGGAAGAGGGGAGTTTGGGGCAATGCAAGCCAGTCCCCCAGAGTCTGTCCTCTGGTTTATGAATTTCTCAGACCACTGGATGCTGGAATTTTCCTGTGTCTGTGGCATTTTGATATGGTATGGACTAGGCATTTAGACAACTATGTTGATACAGCACTTGGAGGGCTGGGTGGACGGTAGTTTTCTGCTGATGTCACCTTAAGAAGGACAAGTAAAGTGGGGAGTGTCCTTCTTGTTGGAAAAAAGGGCAGGGGCCTGATAACAGTTGGGCCAGAGAAGGGTCCATAAAATGTCTGTAAGTTTCCAGTGTGCCTGGATAGACAGGAGGTACGATAGAAATGATAAACACCTCCTCCAATTGGAAGTCTTATCCTGAGCCACAGTACCTGTTGGGGCAGTAGGGTATGGGTCAGGACTCCTGTGGGGCTCGGTCACCTGAAGTGTGGAAGAGGCAAGTATGAATTAGAAGCCATAGTTATTCTGGAACAGGGGCTTTTGAATCGAAAGTGTTCTAAGTTGTAGCAAAACTCTATGGGAGGCAGAAATTTGGCCCAATTTTTCTTTTGCTTTAAGGGATAACATCATAGGTGTGCTTTAGGGTTTGTCTGATGCATTGGGTCGGATTTTCAGATTTTGATTGATGTGTGCAGGAGAGAAGCACAGTCAGTTCACTCATGACACACACATTCGCTCATGACACACATACTTCACTTGGATAGGTGCTGGGAATAGGAAACCATATAAAGCATCCCCGTTTTCATGGAGCTTGCAGTCTAGGGGGCAGGGAGGTGTGGGAGAGACTGACAAGGTATAGACAGTTACAACACCACCACTGGACAAATGCTATGGGAATAGATAAGAAGGACACCTCATCTAGACTTGCAGGTGAAGGTCAGCTTCTTAGTGGAGGTGGCTCCTGAGCTAAATCTAAGAGAACAGCAAGGTCCCAGGTAGGATGCCAGTCCTACAGCAGGTGGTACTAGACAGGGTAATGATAATCAGGTAATACTGAGTTCTGGTCACTCCCTTTTAAGAGGACAATTAACAAATGGGAATAATCAATAGAGACAAGTGAGGATGGAAAGATGAAGGAACCGGACAGTTAATCAGGGTGGGGAAGCTTCAGGAGGGATGTTGGAAAGGCTGCCACATGGAAGAGGCATGAGACTCCTGGGAACAGTCCAAATCCAGGGAGGCAGTTCAACAAAAGGAAGAATTTTCTAATAATTTAGCAATTGATGGAATTTAACAAATGAGACAAACTGAGTAAAATATTTAAGCATAGCTTGGTACTCTTACAATGGTCCTGTCTGGAAGGTTGTGGGGTTGAAGTTTTATTTGGGTGGAAAATTGTCAAAAGGGTCTCTAACATGTTCTCCGGAACAATAGGACCCTTACATTGCTTTTCTGCCTTCAATGCCAGCTTTCCTGAGATGAGATATCGTCCCAGAGCCACCCAGAGCAGGAGTACATAGGCAGGTGTTTAAGGCACATAAAAGCAAATTGCCTGGGTCTCCAAGCCGTGAGCGGGTGGAGAGTGGGAGGACAGTGCTAAAAGCAATTGGTTGTAATGGCCTTTGCAAGGTAGAAACAGAGTTCCTATCAGCACCCTGAGGGTTAAATGAGGCAATGGATTGGAGAGTACACGAAAGGTGTCATTATCAATTTTATTAACATGAGATATCCTTTATCCTTTCTGTTCCAGGTGACAAATGTTAATAAATCTTTATGAGTATTCCCACTCCAGTGTTCTTCAATTAAAAAACGAAACTCCACATTCCTTTTCTCTGTACCTTGCTGCTGCTGCTCCTCCTCCTCTTCCTTTCTGTTTTCTCTCTCTCTTTCCTCTCCCCTTCCCTCCTCCTTCCCCTACCTGCTCCCCCTCCTTCTGCTTCTCTTTTTACCAGTGAGTCTTTCATATTCCCAAGGGTAGATCTTTGCTCTGTCTCCAAGCTTCCTCAGCATGGCATCAATTGCACTGGGTGGCGTGGTATTCGTGACTTTGTCAATCCTTAAAGACTGAGAGCACAAGGGCAAAGGCAGCATCCTACTGTCTCAGAATCTGGCACATAGTAGGTGCTCAATAATGGTTTGATGAGTGGACGGATGAGGAAGGAGGCCGTTGCCCTCATTGCCATCTAATTTTGTTCCGCCTTACCATACTCTGCGGACACTGTCTCCTACAGGTCACCAATGTTCTCTAATTGCCAAATCCTATGTTCTCATTGTCCTTGGATTTTAAGGACACCACTTAATACAATCAACCACAAGTTGCCTCTCTTAACTTTTGTCACTCCACATGCCCTGATTTCTCTACTAACCCTCTATCTTTTTCCTCTTTTCTCCCTCCTAGTAACTGGTGGGACATTCCTGTGACTCTTGGGCCTCTTCTCTGGAGACACACATATAGACAGAAGAGATGTTCTCTATGTTTCCAATTCCAATTCCTGTCTATTGGGAAAACAACCTTTTGATCTCTGGCTTCTTACTCTTTTCACCATCTCTCAAGTTGCTTGTTGGGCATTTCCAACTACTCATTATATTTTCACATCAAATCAAACACAAACTGTACTCATTATCTTCCCACCAACTCCTCCATTCATTCCTTGACTCACTTGTGAATTCACTTCTGTTGAATTAGTCTGTCATTCCCCCCAAACACTTTGCAACTTTTGACCTCCATGCTCTTGTCATACAGTTTCATCTACCTGGAATACCACCTTTTTTAACCATCCTTTTTAAAAATCTTACTTCAACTTCAAGCCCCAACTCAGCTGCCGCCTTTTCAGGTCTTCCTGGATTATTCGCCACTGCTGGGCATGATCTCCTCCTTTTCTCTCCTATAGAAGGTGTCTGCACAACTCCTATGAAACACGTCACTCAATACCTTAAGATTGCCGTCACCTCCAAATCAGTCTGATTTGCCCTAATGCACATCATAAGCCCTTTGAGGCTTTGAGTTAGGAAAAATCACTTTATCTTGGTTGCATCAGCACCTGATGGATTGAATACTCTGTCTAAGTTTAACAATGAGTGTTTTCCCCTATGATCCTTATTCCACCATTTTCTAATTCAACAATAATAACAGTAACAGTGTCTTGTGCTTGTGGTATGTGCTTTTATGTTGAGAATTACTCTTTATTTGCCTCCAATTAACCTATGTTTCTTCCAGTTAAAAAAAAAACAAAACAAAGCAACAGCCTTGACCATTCAGGATGCTACAGGCTCCCAGGAGTAGGGAGAGAGTGTGGCAAGCATAGTGGGGCAGCTCCAGAGAGGAGGTAGGCATTGATCCTCTCTAGGAAAGGTCCTGACACCTAAATGACACATCTAAGATGTAAAAAACTCCATACCTAATGGGTACAATGTACACTATCTGGATGATGGGCACACTTGTAACTTTGACTCAAGCAGTACCAAAGCAATCCATGTAACCAAAACATTTGTTCTCCCATAATATTCTGAAATAAAGAAATAAAAATAAAAATATAAATAAATAAAATTTTTAAAAACCCTCCATTTTGATCCACATCAACATTGACATTTGAGGTTCTTGATTGGAAAAGACAGTTGTGGTGGATGAACTTCTAGTGAATGGCCATTCTCAGTTTTACAGGGTGCTTGGTAATAGGTTTCCAGGTAAAACCAAATTAGTGCAAAGGATCCTGGAACCTAAGCCCTGCCTCTGGGTGGGGTGAGGAAGGTCTACTCTGAGATAGACAATAGGCTCCGAGTCCAGCCAACAAGATAAGGTTCAAGGACAGACCATAGGTCTAGTAGCGACCTGGGAAGCGGGCTACTTGCATTGGTAGCTGGGAATGGCTGGGACAGAGTGGAATGGATACCAGGGGTCAGTGGGCAAAGTTTTTGTTATTTATCTATGTCTTTGTTCCAGGTTCTTCTTTTACTCTCTCAGAGAGCTCATTTCCTCTTTTGCCTTCAACTGTTACTCCTATCTGGGCAATTATATTTGGTCCTGACCATATCTCATATTGTCCAGAGACCATCCCTACTTGGATGTTTCCTTTCATTCAAACACAATGTATCCAGAACCAGTCTGAGTAGTGAGCAACCTTCACCTTTCATCTCACTGAAATTATGCCTGTCCCGACCAGGTAGAAAAGCAATGACACCAGACCAGTGCTTTTCTGAGCCTCCTGTTGCTATGCGCAGGGTTCCCAGTCAGGTTACCTGTTGCCCTTTCACCCCTCCTGTGGGGCTTAGGAATGGCCCCCTGCTTCCTTCTTAGATTCTGCTCCCCAATGCCGGCCACAGCACCACAATAGAACCAGTCATTGACACTGACCCCTGCAAACTGGTGTGTCGCCTCTCAGTGTCCCCTGTCCTGAAATTTCATGAAACATCATACATACCCCTTTTAGTTTTTACAGTAGGAAAGAATTTTTAAATCTTAAGTGGAAGAAATTACAGAGTTTCAATAGGTAAAATCCCTGGTGTTTGTTGGAGTTTAAATAGAGATAGATGTGATCTTATTTAGCTATATTTGTCTTTGAAATTTTTTTTACTCTAAGTAACCACTGCCATAAGGAAAATAGATATTCCTTATGAAGGGATATCTTCCTTTCCCTTCCTTTCTTTCTCTCTCTCTCTCTTTCTCCCCCAGGCCCTCTATCTATGGAAAGGCTACAGGAAACATTTAAATTAGTACTGCAATATGTAGCTAAAGTTTTTTTCTCTACGTACATTTTAGTTCTAGAAGGAAATTAGACAAAGTTTACTGAGATAGTTCCACCCAACAGTTCCTTTAAAAATCCTTTAAAATTAGAAGGTAGAGGTGTTTTTGTTGTTGTTGTTGTTTTTTTAATTCATCTCATTTGACCCAGTAATTCTACTTCTTGGAATCTATCCCAAGAAAAAAATCAAGAAGGCAAAACAAAATTATCATATATAAATGTTCATTAGAGCATTAACCATAATAGCAAAAAAATCTAGGAATCACCTAACTACCCAACAATAGGGAAATAGCTAAGTAAATAATAGCATATTCACATAATGGAATAATATGAAGCCATTAAAATTATGTTTCTGAAAAAAAATTATGTTTCTGAAGACTTTTTAATAACATGGAAAAGTATTAATATTTTCCATTAATATCAATGGAAAAAAGTAAGCTACAAAATGATACAGAATTAGACCTCAATTATGTAGTATAATATTCATAAAACAGAAATCCAAATGTTAACAGGTGTTATTTTTGGATGGTGAGGTAATGGTGATTTGTATTTTTGTGTCTATGCTTTCATATTTCCCAAGGCTTCTGAAATGAACAATGTTTAAGTTTACAATCAGGAAAACCACATTGCTGTTATTTTTTAATTCAAAGGTTGTCCATTAAAAATTCAAGGAACATACAAAAAGCTAATTTAACATTTCCTCTAAGTCTGCATTTCCATGTAGACTTACATGAAGAAAGGAGAGATAATGCATATGGAGAGAGCTGAAGGCCCCTTTCTTTCTAAAATATTCTTGGGAGAGAATGGATGACCATGCATGTGGTGGATACATTCATTAGAGTGCCTGAGGGCATGAATTTCTGGTGTGCTCACCAGGCTGAGCAAGGAAAAACAGACGGAGCACTTGGAGGACATGAAGATAGAGACCTGAAGCCTCATCCCTAACTCTATCCATTGATAACCTCCCTGAGCTGTATCCGTATATTAGAAACATGGGGACATCTCTTGCTGCTGTCATTTCCCAAAACTCTGGCATCTGAGACCTTGTGATTTCACTGAGCAGGTGTCATAGAGGGTCAGGGTCCTGCTGTGATTTACCTAGAGAAAAACAACAATGGAGCTTAAATCCAGCTCCCTGCCCAATTCACTGTGAGGGCTCTGACCCTGAATCCCATCCCTAACATTCTAAGTTCCAGGGGAAAGAGCAGGGCTCTGGAACATGTTTCTATGTAAGCCAAAGGCACAGAGTCGTCTGTTGCTGCTCCATTAGCTATGGAATGCTCTGGCTCACACTGACTGACAGGTCTTCCTAGAGCCATGCAAGGCCCCAACGCAGTAAAAAAAAAAACAAAAAAAACCAAAAAAACCCCCAACTTTCCCTCTAATCTAGGGATCAACAAGAAAGTGTGCGTAAGGTTGAAATGGCATCAGGTTTCGCTGCCCGGATATTCAGTTATATATTATGCCATGGATTTTTTTTTTTTTAAGTTTAAGGAAGCTGCCGTGAGATTAAAGGAGTAAGCCAATGCAGAAAGATTTACACGTATACCTTACTTTTAGCAAACTGAGTATCTAAAAGCCAGACTAGCATAAAGATAAATTTACAAAACAATTTATTTCACTACTACTTTGAGTAATTGGTTTACCCACTACATGTAAAATATAAATTGATTCAACACAACTTGTTTTACACATGACATATCAAGCACATGAGGGTTATATAAAGGGAAATGTACATGGAACTAACAAATCAGCATTTGGACATCACTGAAAAGGATGGAAGTATAGATTTCCCTGATTTTAAGTGTTCATTGAATGCAGAAGCTGAAAAAGATCTCAAATCAATTATTGCAAGTCATAAATCTTTATGCAAAAGGGGTTAGTAGTTTGGGAATTTTTTTCCTGAAGTTTTCTCCTTGCTCCTTCTTTGGGTTTCTCACATTTATTTATCTCAGCAAAGACATCAAATGAATCTACAGTGGCAGGTGTTTTAAACATACCTCCACATTCCAAGTGAACGTTTAACACCTGTGTACATACATAGACATACATATTAAAGACCTAGAATACCCACGAGAAAGTCAACACCAATAGAGGTATGCACTAATAATCAATTTTCCATCACACTACCTGAAGAGCCCCAGTATTTGAAAATGTCAACCTTTTCACTTTCAATCAGCTTCTGAAACCCCTGTTGGTTGCAGGAAAGGAAGTGCTCTCAATTGCCTTTGCCAAGCACGTTTCTCTGTGGATACAGACAGGCTGAAAACATTGACCTTACATTGCAAGAGAAATTTAGAAAACCTCCAAGGTAAGCTCCCTGGATCCCTGTCTGCGGAGTTCCTTAAGAACATTGTAGCTGCCTCTTGTTCCTGAATGAGAACTCCTAGCAGCCTAGAGGCAGCTGAATTAGAATCCTAAGTATTTTATGATTCTGATGAAATGCTCTTCATATCCGAATAATATAGGAGAGTTGAAGTGGGAGCAGAAAGTCCCAGAATCTTCAGGAAAAGGTGAAAAATGAGGTATTTTGCCTAGGCATACTTAAAACACGAAGGCAACAAGAGGCTGCCCAACAGAATAGCAGGCCTGGAGGAATTTACAAAGCCCCAGCCAGGATCTAGCCCCTTGGTCAAGCCCTCAACATCCCCTTCAGGCTTTAAGGGTAAAGAGAAGTACTATATGGAAAGGAGACAAGCAGGAGTTGAAAGTGTCAGGAAGATGAGTGGAGAAAGGATGAAGAAAGGGGAGTTACATGGAGAAAACAGGAGAGTGTGTTGAAAGGAAGGGAGATTGGTGATGGGCGGAAAAGGGGAAGAAAACAGATAGATGAGGGGACATTCCCCAGCAACCATTGACTCATTTATTTCATCACCACTTTGTCAGGAAAAACCCCAGGGCATGGGTGAGCCAATCTTCTCCTTGGACTATACACGACCAGCCCCAAAACACCATAGCAATGCCATGGTCATCTATGAATTTTCTTCCTTTTCCACAAAAGGGCAAGCTCACCTATCGAAGGCCACAGCCGTCATGGAGTAGATACTGGCGAAGACAGCAGCAATGGGGAAGAAGTTGTGGAACTTGCAGTAGAACAGGCCGTAGTACCACTCGTTGTGGACAGCGTAGGTGAAGTTCACCACTGTATTGAACGCAGCCATGGAGGCCTCCGCGAAGGCCAGGTTCACCAGGAAATAGTTGGTCACTGTCCTCATTCTTTTGTGGGCCAAGATGATCCACATCACCACTACGTTGCCCACCACGGAGGTCACCACGATGACCGTGTAGGCAGTTGCCCAAAGGACAATTTGCCAGGCTGGCTGCACGAACTGGTTGGGCTCTGAGGTGTTAGTGGAGATGTTTGGGAAGAGATCTGAGTCCATCGGAAGGACGTTGTCCATGTCGCAGCTAGGCGGTGAAGTCCTCCTCTCTGTACACACACGCCCTTTGCAGTAGAGTCCTGTGGCAGGCGCCTGGGGCTCAGGGTCCAGTTTAAGTCAGGCAAGAGGGCAGAAGGTTCTTTTTTGGCAGAACCCTCTTTTTGCAAGCAGGGCTTGCCGCTCAGAAGATAAACGCTTCTAGATGCGCTGCCTGCCTCTGAATTCCTCCACTTTCAAGCTTCAGGAAGCATCTGAGTTCAGAAATCTGGAGACAGCGTCTTTCCTGCGTTAAACTGGAAGAGGGAAAAAATTCCACCAGTCACGATTCTGGGAAGCAAGAGACCCCGGCCTTTCCGCACCTGCTGCTGCTTGCAACTCCTGTTTTCCCTTCCTGCAGCGGGAAAGGCAAAGCCCTGTTTTGCGTGAGGACTTGGGAGCAAAGGGGGCGGGGCCGTCACTGCGCGACCTGTAAAAGTTCTGAGTGTACGGCCAGGATTCTGGGACCCCGTGTCCAGCTGGAGATTTTTCCTTCGCTTTCGCTGCCGCCGCCGCCTGCAGTTTTGCAAGCACCTCTCAGCTCGCGTCCTGCTCAGCTCGGGAGTTAGCAGAACCTCAGCAGGCTGCGCACCAGGCTTTTATAACCCGCTGCAGAGACGTCACCGCGAAGGGGCAGTACCTGGGCTGCGTACTCGCCAGTCCCCGTGCGCAGCGCGCCAGCTGCGGCAGCTGTTGGCAACTGTCTCACTCCACCGCCGCAGCCACCACGCTGTTTGCAGCTTGCTACCTGCTGTGGGCGTCTGCAAGCCGGGAGTCCCACACACTCCGCGAGGGGGCAGTAGGTGGCCGGGGAGTAACAGCCAGATGGGGTCCGCAACTGGAACCGCAGTTGTACCAGCGGTGCTAGGGGAAAGGAAGGGTTTGGGAAACAGCTGGAGTGAAAGACACTTAACTTCCAGGGTAGCCCGGAGCTCTGCGACAGTTCTGCAGAGGCGCCTGCCTGTGGCAATGAGAGTCGGGCAAATGTGGGGGCGACGTGCCAGCGCTGCGCTCCCGGCCGCGCTCCAGCCAGAGAGCACCGCAGGCTCGCTCCAGCTGCTACCAAGTAGTAAGAGGAGAGACTCCAGGTTCCCGGTATCCGGAAAACAACTTTACTAAAGTCGTATTTAGGAAACACACCTTCACCTAGCTTCTTTCCCTCGGGGGCAGATTTCCCTCGGAAGCAGTGAGAGGCTCTAAGCTTTGGGGACACCTTCCTCAGCTACCCTGGTGACTTGGCCCCTAGCTCCAGAAAAAGCTTCATCTGAGCCTTCCAGATGAGCCCTCTGCGCAAGCACTGGAGACTGGGCTGGGCTCCCTGCGAAGGTTGGTGAGCGCAGGAGCCGACCATAGGCAGCGTGTCGCCTAGACGCTCGACTCTGGGCTCTCCGCCAGCACCCACTGCGGCGTCGCGTTGGCCTTCCGGGGACCTAGCGGCCTCCGCCTCCTCGCCTGCCCGGCCTGCAGGCTAAAACGGGGTCCGGGATGGCGTCAGGGGCTCTTCTCCCTGTCCCCTTTCCAGGTTTGCATAGGGATTGGAGGGCGGGGCAGGTCTGCCCTCCTTTTCTCCCCACCTCGTCCCGCCCCGCCCCCGGAGGACTTTGAGACCTCGGCTTCCAGTGCAAGGCCACTTCAAACGGTCGGGCTTGTGCGGGGCACTGGGAGGACCTGTTGGGGAAAAACTCGCTAGTCCGTGTGAACCATTTTGGAGACGCTAAGATGGGTTGAGCTCCGGAGCGTGCTCCAGCGGCACTGGCGCAGGCGGTGCGGTTCCGCCGAGAATCCAACCTTCGGAATCCTCCGGAGACTCGTTTACTCCCTCTGCCCCGCTCCTTTCGCTATGGGGACTCAGAACTGCGGGACGCGGCGGGGATGGGTAGTACAGACCCACACAGTGGCTGGGGCTGGCCTGTGCCGGCACCCTCTTGGGAGCGGCATTTACGCACCAGTATGGCGAGGGCTCAAAGTGTCCCTTGGGAAGCGCTTTAGGGCTGGGAAATTTATTGTATTGACTTACGCCAGGCTAAAATCGGATCCCCTTGTCGGGGCAGGGAAGCTGCTGGTTCACTCTGGTTTTATCCCAATAAAGCCTGGGATTTCAGCGTTTATAGGAACTGCACCCTGCTCTGCCCAGTCCTCTGTTACCCCTATACCTTGCAGAGAAAACTCCAGAGATGCCTTGAATAAAACAGCGCCCCCTTATTTAGAGCGGCGGCATAGGAGATCTTTGCGGAAGGGAATGCCTCCTCCCACCTTGGATCCCTCCTTGCTTGCTGCGTCCACCACCTGGGGAGGGGGCGGGGGAGAGAGAAGGAGGGAGGACCCGGGGGTGGGTGGGTGGCGGGCGATTTCTCCACCTTTAATTTTTCCTCCCAAGCTGTACAAAGCTATCTTTCCCTCTTTCTCCCTGTCCAATGGAGTCAGGTCGACATTTTTAAGAGAAACTTTACTCAGGATTGGGGTGGGGGTGGGAAGAATCGAATAAAACCTAAATACGTAATATATATTAAAAGCTAAATATAAAAGAAATAAATACGAAATAAAAGGTAAAAAGTGAACATGTACCCATTTATTTTTCATTAGTAGAGCAAGTTGATGCCTTGAACTAGGTCCTGCCCTGAGAGGGAGGGGGGAAAGCACCGACAGCCTAGTGAAGGGGAAGGAGGCTATTGTCTATCCGGAACGGGCGGTATTACGACGAGCAAAGGTTCCAGACCCTGTGTGAGAGAGGAGGGGGCCATTTAACCTAGACAATCAGGGGGCAATCAGGGTCAGGGGAAGAAAATCTCATCCATGGAGACAGAAGCCCAAAGACTGAGTTAGGATGGGAAGAGGCTGAGGGTGGAAGGAAGGAGAATATTTCACACAAAGGTTTATTAAGGCAAACCATGTCACTCTGCTTAGAGTCCCACAAACACTGCCCAGCTCACTTAGACTAACATCTGCATTCCTTACGGGGCGGGGGGTGGCATCAAGGCTCTGCATTCTCGGCTCTGCTGTGTTGTTGAGGCTGGTCTGGGTTGCTCTCTTTTCTGCTCTGGGTTCTTCATGACTAGTAGCCATATCCTAGAAGTAATTATGACTTACCAAAGTTAGTTTCTTTCCTACACAAAGCAAAGCATACTCATGATGGTTTAGCAACTGAAGGGAAAAAAAAAAGCCTCAGGCATACAGTAGCAGAAGAAGGTGTTCTCGGTTCACACACATGGTAGGAGGAGGCGCCTTCTCTAGCATTGCCCCATGTAAAATAAAGTAATGACTTTCTTTCCCACATAGGGATAACTTTGCACAAATGTATAGATAAAATTCTATCCATGCTGTTTTCCTCCAAGACCTGCTTTTATTTTTTATCCTTTGGCTCCTCTTTCCACTGAATTCTCTCCTTGACACACACACAGCATCACCCATCTCAATGTAAATCCTGCTGACAATGTAGTATAAATCCTTCCTTATTTTTCCAGGATCTTTAATACTATATAGACAGAAATGCAAACACACATAATGCTCGTAGATGTAAATGCAAATATAGGATTTTCATTGTTGTCTGCATTTTGTTTTTCTTTACTCCAAACTTTGTCCAAATCTTCAGTCAACAGGCATAAATTTAACTCATTCTT
The DNA here is from genome assembly GCA_023783475.1 of Daubentonia madagascariensis. Taxonomy (NCBI): domain Eukaryota; kingdom Metazoa; phylum Chordata; class Mammalia; order Primates; family Daubentoniidae; genus Daubentonia; species Daubentonia madagascariensis. Next base: position 1,216,922 of record JAKFHU010000633.1, read on the forward strand.
TTCAATTGCTAAATATTATTCTTATGGTATGGATGCACCATAATTTATATATTCATTTCCATATTCATGGAAATTCACTTCATTTTTACTTTTTGCCTCTAAAGACAACACTACAATAAACATTCTTTACATATGTATCCACAGCCTGATGTTTTCTTTCTACGGGGTAGATTCAAAGTGGAATTGCTGGGTAATGTGTTATATTTATATTCATATGCATATGTGTATGTGTGTTGTATGTTTCTATTTATATTTAAATGTTGCCTGATTGCCTTCCAAAAAAAGTGCAACACTTAGTTTTGTCAGTATGGGGGCTGTAGAATACTATAACATTGCTATTATAGGGTGTACATTTTTATGACTACTAGAGAATTTGAACTTTTTAAAAAACTTTTTTAGCTATTTGGATTTTCCCTTCTCTAAATTGTCATTCACATTCCTTGTCCCTTTTCTGTTGGATTGTTTTCAAGTCATTTTTTTCTAAGTGCTTTTTGTATATTGTAGGTATGAACACTGCCTGTCATGAATATTTCAAAGTTTTTTTCTAATGCTATTATTTCTCCCTTGAACTTATGTATTTCTTACAAAAATGAAAACAATTTTTATATAGTTGTATTTGCTTTAAAAGTGTTTGGGTTTTCCAGTCTTGCATTAAAAGAGTCTCCCAAACCCTGGTTTTTTCAGACAGTCTCCTAGATTTTCTTGGTAGTTTTTTTTTTTTTTTTTTAATATTTAGGTCTTCAATTCACCTGCAGTTTATTATTTTATATTATTGAAAGTAAATAAAAGATATTTACTTTTATTTTCTTTCATATAGTTAGATTGTTTTGACAGCTCCATTCATTTTTCTAGTGAATTAAACCATTATCTTTGTCAAAGATTAAGTTTTCAAACATATGTGATTTAATATTTATATTCTCAAGTCTTTCTACTGATCCATTTGTCTATTCCTATAGCAATGCCATATATATTTGTATATTCCATGTATATAAATTCCATATAATCCCTTACTTTTCCTAGCCACCTCCTGCCCCCTTGCCCTTGCAATCAGCCAGAGCCATGTGACTAATTCAATTAGATAGGTTGTGAGTAGAAATGATGTGTGTCACTTCTAGTCTGACACACAGAATATGTGTGTGTGTCTGTGTGTGTGTGTGAGAGAGAGAGAGAGAGAGAAACTTCCACATGTATTCCCTCCCCTTACCCAACCCTGGCCAAGTCTCCATGTTCCACATGATACAGCTACAAGATGACAGACAGGTCTGTATCAGCTTGAGTTCCCAAGTGATTGTGTAACACAGGCCCTTGCCAAATCATTATGAACATGTAGCTTGAGGAAGAAATAAACTTTTGTTGTGTTAAGGCACTGGTGTTTGGGTTAATTTGTTACTTACCATGTGATAGCTCATCCTGACAAATACGGGATTAAAGATTCCGATAACTGGTAGAGCAAGTTCACCTGAGTGCTTATTTCTTGCTTTTCTTATCTATTTCTGGGTATTGCATTTAAACTTGAATATTTTTCATTCAATTAAAAAAACTCAAACAATACAAGCTGCATTGGTATTCCAATTCATGTGCTAATTTGAACTGCCTGGAACTTGTTATTTTTGACAAAACTGACATTTTTGATATTAAATTTTTTCATCCAAGAACATGGTATGCTTTTCTATTTCCTTAGGTCTTGTTTTATGTCTTTCAAAATGAATTTATAATCTTGCTTAAAATAGATTTAGTTTTTTGATTAAATTTATTTCAATGTATTTTGTGGTTTCTGTTTCTATTATACATGAAATATTATTTCCTTTTTTATGCCAGATCAAAGAAAAGCTATTGACCTCTGTGTATATGTATGTGTGTGTATTTGTGTCGTAGGATGTGTGTGTGCGTGCATGTGTGTGTATATGCTCCGTATCCTAGCCATTTTACCAAATTTCTTATTCATTCTAGTAGTTTTTTGAGTTTCCTTAGTTTTCAATCACATCATTAGCATTTTCTTGTTTCATTGAATTTCCTTTACCTTCCAAGACAATGTTAAATTAAAAGTGATGACAGCAGATATTTCTGTATGGTTTGTAAATTTAAATTAAGATAGTTTTAGTATTTTATCACTTAGAGTAATATTTCTTGTTAAATTTGCTAAACAATCTTTCATGTTTAAATAGTTTCTTTCTACTTTATTTTTAAAGTATCAATAGGAATGTCTTGTCATTTCTTTTTAAATGCCTTTTATAGGATCTGTTCATATGATTGTGTAATTTTTTTCACTAATTTGTTGACATAGTGGATTATGTGGATAGACTTCCCAATGCTGACCCAAATACTGACCCCATTTACATTCCTGGCATAAATTCTGCTTGGTCAGAGGCTATGCCATTCCCTTGATATATTGCTAGATTCAACTTGCTAATATTTTATTTAAAATTTTTGTATCTATTTTCCTAAGTGAGATTGGTGTATAAATTTTTTCCTATACTTTCTTCTCTTGATCATGTTTTGGTATGAGTGTTTTGTGTCCAAAAATAAATTGGGAGGCATTTCATCTTTAACTGTAGCCAGAAATGATTTCAGTCCTGGTCCCTGAACCAGCATCATTGGCATCACCAGGAGCTAGTTGGAAATGCAAATTCTTGGGCGGACCCAGAACTACTCAACTAGAATTGCATTTCAATAAGACCCTAGGTGATTTGTATGTACATTAAAATTTGAGCAGGTTAAAATATGTCCAGTGTTTTCCAAATCTCTCAGATGATAAGAGTCTCTTCAGGTGCTTGTTAAATAAACATATTATCATATTCTCTTGAAAATTTATTAAGTCTGGGCTGGGGCTCAGTAATTTGTGTTTTTAACAAGTTTCCTGAATCAGGCTTATCATCAAGCAAGTTTTTAAAATATGTGGGTCTTTTATTTTAAATCCTGCATGAAACCAGGTAAGTCCTTTCTTCATTTCAAAGAAATTTTCTTCTAGTATTTTTTGAAATTATTACCTCTTCTCCATCAACCTTTTGGAATTTTTATTGTCAGTATGATAGGTCTCTTGGATCCATCTTCTGAATGTTTAAAAAATTATTCCCAATTCCTTGGTGGTGACTAGCATTTTAAAAAATGAAAGCATGGAATAGAAAATGTTGGAGTGCATAATAGGTATAGTAAGGGTAAGTACTGTTTTGTGAAATTTTTATATCCATTACAACCCTCTGTGTACAGGGTTTCAATGTAAAATCTATTTTTTCTTACCATGGGTTACAGTAAAAAAAAATTTGAAAGCACTTCTGTAAGGATTTTTTTTTTTTAAATTTCTTCATGGTTTCTACCTTTTTCATATTTCTGCTTTGTGCTCAAAGATATTTCTTGCCCTTGATCTTCTAAGCCATTCCTTTGGGTCTTTTTATACAGTTACTGAATATTTTAGCCAAAATGTTTTTGTTTAGCTTCTGAAGATCATGCTTTTGCACTTGAATCTCAAGTACCCTTATCATTATGATTGTTATGTTTTATTCAGGTGTTTATCTAACTCTTTCAGGAGCTCTCTTATCTGAGCACATTTTCTGATTGGCCAGCTTCATTGTTCTTGACTACTAGGCACCTGTGCTTAGGTTGCTATTTTCTTTCTTTTTCTTTTTATTCATTTTTTATTGTATATATTTATGGGGTACAATGTGACTGTTACAGCCTTATTACTAGGTTCATTGCCTGCTGCTCAAGAGGAAGCCAGTACACTGAGACAAGCAGGAGTTACAGCAGAGAAAGAGTTTAATATCACAGGCACCATGCAAGGAGATAGGAGGAAGTTCTCAAATCCTTCTCCCTGAGAATTTGGAGAAAAGGATTTTTAAAGATAGTTTGGTGGGCAAAGGGCTAGGCAATTGGGTCTGCTAATTGACTGGGTTCAGAGTGGAACCATAGGGGTGTAGAAATTGTCCATTTGTGCTGAGTTGATTTCTGGGTGGGGGTCACAATACCAGTTGAGTCAGTTCCTTGGTATAGGCCAATGGTCTGAGTGGGTTGGCCAATCCACTGGAATGCAGAGCCTGGAAGATATCTCAAAAACTAGCCTTAGTTTTCACAAGGGTGATGTTATCTATGGAGAAAGTTAAGAATCTTTATGATCATCAGCTATGTGACTCCTGAGTAGAAATTATAAGAAAGCAAACTAGGGACAATGGCTGATTATTATTATTATTTTCAACTATGCCTGTGCCATTGCAGAGTTTAGACTCTACCACAGTTCTTGCTTTGCACCTCTTTATTAATTTGTAAAGGACGGTTTCATGATGTTTTCACATATGCATACACTGAGGAATGATTAAATCAAGTTGATTAACATATTCATTGCCTTACATACTTATCATTTTTTTCATGGTGAGAACATTTTAGATCTATTCTCTTAACAATTTTAAAGTATATAGTACATTATTATTAACCATAGGTGCTATGTTGTAAAATAGATCTCCAGAACTTATTACTCCTATCTAACTGAAACTTTGTACCCTTTGACCAACACCTCCCCATCTCCCCTTCCCCCCTAGTCCCTGGTAACCACCATTCTACTCTCTATTTCTATGAGTTCAACTTTTTAAGATTCCACATATAAGTGAGATAATGTGGTATTTTTCTTTCTGTGCCTGACTTATTTCACTTAACATAATGTCTTCTAGGTTCACCCATATTGGTGCAAATAACAGGATTTCCTCTTTTTTAAGGCTTAATAGTATTCCATTGCATATATATATATACACACACACACACACACCTCATTTTCTTTAACCATTCAGTTGTTGATGGATACTTCGAGTGATTCCACGTCTTGGCATGTGCTTAAGAGGGAAATCTTGTGTACTGTTGGTGGAAGTGTAAATTAGTACAGCCATCATGAAAAACAGTGTGGAGATTTCTCAAAAAATTAAAAAATAGAAGTGAACTACCATATGATCCAGCAGTTCTACTTCTGGGTGTATGTCCAGTGAAATCAGTGCGTTGAAGGGACATCTGCATTCTCATGTTCATTGCAGCATTATTCACAATTGCTAAGATTAGTTGCTACTTTCTTTATTGGGTCACAAAGGCTCAGGTCTGGTGGTTGGAGTATGCTAAACAGTGGGCATTTAGAGATTTCCTGGGTCATGAAAGAAAGTAATTAGGGTTAGGGCTAGTCTCTTCCCCCTCCCTCCACTTATTAGTATCTAGAAGCTGGCAGGCTGTCAGAGCTCTGCTGTGATACCTGCAGGAAGCCTCCCTGCCTTCCATTTCCTTGCCTTGGGGGCAGGGAGACCTAGTTCATTCTTTCTGCTTCCTCGAGGCCTTTTGGCACCAGGGAATTCCCTGGTCCACCAACATGGGGCAGGTGGCCACTCCCATTCTCAGATCTCTGAGTGCCGTGTCTACCCAGGCTCCTCTGTTTTGGTCTTCCCTTTGGGTTCCCACACTGATCTCCCAGCAATGCCCAGCCTGCCAGAACAAGCCCTGCCCAATTCTAGTGTTCTCTCAGCCCAACCCTCCAATAGAGCTCCATGGCTCACTCGTGTCCAGCTGCCCCTGAAGTTCTGAAGCCACTTGGCTGACAGGAGACAGCATATTGGAGCTGGCAGGGAAAGGGAAGGCAGCTATGTTCAGGTCCCCATAAACCCAGGTCCCCTCAAGCCACTGGTGTGGAGGCGCCCCCTCTTTTTCCCTCCACAATGTTGATGAGTTACTATTTGTCACTGGCCCCCTTCCTTAGCCATCCTTTCATAAGGCAAACTGTCTGGTGTCTCTTTTAAATTAGGTTGTAGTTCCCCGAGGGCAGGAACTATGTTATTCAACTATTCGTTTCCTAGCATCCTCTTCCATACAGTGCTTTGCTCAGAGTGGATGATCAATACATATGTGCTAAACGGGATTGATTTGCATGAAAATGATTGATTTGAGGAAGGAGTTATGAGGTGAGGAGGCAGCAACAGAAGAGAAATCATCAGACTGTAAATCTTTCCAACACGAAACAACCATAAAAATTAATAATAATGACAAGAAGTAGGGGGAGAAAGGGAAGGACATCTGGCACTTAAACAGTGCTTGTATGTGCCAGGCACTGCTCTACCTGCTTTATGCATAAACATTCTACTTGACCTTTTGTCAGCGCTCTTCTAACTTATAACATGAGTACTGCGATTATAACTCCATGTGGATGTTATTTCTCTCCCACTTTTCCAGGCTCAAGCAATATTTAATCTCACCCCAGCCGTTTTCCACACAGACCCTCGCTCCACGTGGTGTTCATGTACTGAGCTGTGAGACCCCTCTGAACGGCAGGCGGTGGGGATGGCACTGTGGTCTACTCAGCCAGAATAGGCACAGGGGCTGTGGTCTGTCTGAAGAGCTCCTATGCAGACATTTTTTTTTTTATTAGAGGGAGAGAGACATCCTCATGCCCTTAGGGAGTTAATGATCCAGGAGTTGTCAGAGTTAGTTTTAGAGAAAGAAGTTGCCACAAAAAAACTTTAAATAAATTATTTTGTTTTAGTTGAACTGATTGAGCGTTGCCATTTAGGTGACAATTGCAAGAAAAGAAAAGAAGCTGTATTAGGACCAGGGTGAGGTGGGTGGGAGGAGAGCACACGAGCGCAAGTGCAGGTGCTCTAGGTCCTCCGAAATCCATGGGAACAAAATCTACCGGGGTGTGGGTATTCTGAGTTCCTGAAATGGAAATCCATATCAGCATGGGCAGGGGCTGATAGTATTGTATATCTGAGAGACTTTTTGAAGAAGACTATATATAAAAAGCTGAAGAAGATGCAGAGTGAGTATGAGAGTCTGAATGTTTCTTTGCGAAGTATAAGAGAAAGGAGGACTAAAGTATGTGAAAAAAAAAGTTCTCTGAAAAGGAATTTGGAGGAAAGAGACTTTATTCCAATGAACGGTTTGCCAACTGGGGAGTTGCAGCATTTGGTGTGTTCCATAGAGCAAAGAGAAGGCTAAGGTTTTATAAAAGCAAAAGTTCCCACCAGGGCGGCCGGGTCTGTTTATGCAAATTAAGGATTGAAACTCACTGAGTTGAAATTGGTCAATACAGCTGAGCCCTGATTGGCTGAGGCAGGTGAGCTCTGATTGGTTGGTTCAGGCGAGCTCTGGCGTCAGTTAAAGGGGTTGGGATTTTCAGAAACTCTTGAACATGTGTGTGACCTTTAGTCAGTAAATGGCTGGCAGCTTGGCTCTGTTTTACATTTAGGCCCAGTTAGCCACTTAGGATCTATCTTGAAGGATTGTCTCTTTCAGGTTCACATTTGTTCACAAATAAAAAATAGACATTCCTCTCTAAAGACTAAAATTCTAGCTAGTACATACAGGGTAGGTGAAAAATTAATAAATATATCAGTTGTGGTTCTGTTTTCAGTTCTACTTCCCAGCATTTATGTCCTTCTTAGATTAGAGCTATGAATATATATATGTCTGTGTTTCACACGTTGCATTTGACAGAAAGAACTCAGGCTTAACCAATATTTTCATCTGCTGTTACTTCTTTCTAAAACACAGGGTGTTAAATAAATTGGCTCAATTAGAAAGAGTTTTTTAGAATCAAAATTTATTAACTCAATAATTATTCTTCCCTTTCAAAAACAATAAAAATTTAAAATTTACCCCAAAGGTGGTTCTGTTTAAAAATATTGTTTATCACATAAGGAATTAAAGCTTCTGAAATGAAACTTCTTATTAAAACTTCAAGAAATAAGTAAAAATCCAAATGAGCAAAATTATATATAGTAATGGACACAGAGATTTAACAAATAAGAGAAAACTGTGTAATATCAAGTATGACTTATGCTAATAGATTTTTAACACTTGATTGCTGGTCTTGTCTTCTTGTATCTTGTCTTCTGATACAAAGAGATTGAGAGCTGGAAACCAAGATGCTCAAATCCTGAAACAGGCATCTATTACATCCCACATTATTGAATGACAGATGTGTATAAGGGACCATAGGTGAATGGACATCCTTTATTACTAGGGCTTTGGCTTCAAATCCTTGCTGGTAGATGTGTAAATTGATATAAACTCTCTGTGTAATGGCAAAAACCAGAGTCACGCTGTCTAAGGAAACACCGAGAGGTACATGAGGATGCAGAGAGGTCAAGTTTATTAACTATTAATGCCAGTGGGCTTAGAGGGGTCTTCTGCCAAAGTCTGAGCACCCCAAGTCAAGGGAACTTGTCTTTTATACTTTAGAACAAGGGAGAAGGGTACAGAGTGGTGCATACAGATAAGAAAGTTGCAGGGAGGGAGCTGGTGCAGGAACATAAGCTGGGTCACATTAACCAGTTACCAGTTATCTTTCTTGCAACAGCTATAGTTTTCAAGCATTCCTGTGACCAGGAGGTTAACAAGCAGTCTTACAGAAGCAGATTAAGCAATCTAACATAAACAGGGCTACAGCTTCTCCTTTCAAGGTAAAAGGTTTTCAGTGAGTTTTATTTATTTATTTATTTATTTTTTCCATCTCATCTGGAGGACAATTTGATGTTAGGCATTAAAAGCCTTAAAGCCATATTTATCCCTTTGATCTAGTGACTTTACTTCTAGTTTTTTATTCTAAAGAAAAAAAATCAGAGATGTGCACAGGGATTTTTGTTTAGGGAGATTCACTGCAGTTTTATACATAATACCAAATAATAAAAATAAATTAAGTATTCAATAATAGAAGCCTGGGGTTAGATAATTCATGACACATCTATATAATGGAAAGTGATCCAGCCTGTAAAAAACATATTTTCAACTTTAATGATGTGGGAAAGGGCTTATAATAGATATCTGAGAGTGGCAGGATACCAAATACTGTCTATAATTTGATCCTAATTCTGTAAAAATTAGTACATATATTAATTATGAGAGAAAAGATTGAAAAGAGACCCATAAAAATTAGCAATGGTAACATAGAAACAATTAAGATATTCTTTTCTCCACTTTTCATTATTTTCCAAATCTTCTATGATTAATATACTTTTATTTAACATGAAGAAAATATAAAATTTTAAAAGAGAAATTCTCTAAAATTGGAAAATCAGGTATACATTCTGGAGACCTGTACTATAAAATCAACGTGACTGAAGTGATTCCCTTAACTTGTGAAAACTGTCTTCTCCTGGAAAATGATAAAACTATCATGTTGCAAAATCCCTCCACACAAAATTGGTTTTATATGGAAATTGTTTGCTTGTTTGTTTGTTTGGGGTCCTGGATGTGATATGCTGGCTGAACTGAGTGTCATAGCTTCCTCCCTTCTGAGGTTTCTGGGGCAGGTTGAGTTTTCAGCAACTAGCGGCTCAGGGAAGTAGTTAACCTTGTCACATGGAGCCTTCTCCAGTCAGAGTGATCTTAGGTCCTAGATGTTACAGAGACTCTTCAGGATGGCTAGATGTTTTGGGCTTTCCCATCTTCTCAAGTTCTGCAAATGCAGCTGTTTATAGGGCATTGCTGTGAAACTCATTCATCTCTCAGTACTAGAGGCATCACACTAGGATCTGGGAAGACACTGGAACCTGTCAGATAGCATCAGTTCCCTTTCCGCAACAACTGTGAAGAGGCTCTGCTAAGCATCTACTCATTTTGGGTACCAGTTCTTGACTTGGAAGAATGGTAATCAGGTCCACTTCTCAGATATGGGTCCATAATATGACCTGGAAGAATAGTTAATTTTAAAATTTTATCCACTTCTTTTATCATCAAAGTAGCTTATAATTTTTTCTAAAAAAATATAAATATGGAAAAGGAGAATGGAGGGAAAAATAATCACCCTGCCAACAGCATTGCCTTTGGACGGCCGTCCAGCCAGTCGCTGGCTGAGGTTTTCCTTTGCTTCAGTCCACAGCTCCTCTACCTCACTGGGAGGATGTCTGATCCAGCTCATGCAAATTCTGGAGCCCAGTTACCAGAGCTACAGAATCAGAAACTGGGGATTGAAGGAGAAGGTGTGGGTATGCAGGAGGGACCCAACTTGTGTTTTAATAAACCCTCCAGGTGACTGTGGTGTATACTTAAGTTTAAGATCTATCATCCTAAAGTCAAAGACATTCTCTTACACAATCAAGATATTGTTGTCACACTCAGGGAATTCAACACTGATACAATATTATCTATTATCTAAGATATGGTGCACATTCCATTCAATTTTCCCCTATCATCCTAAAATGTCATTTTTAGCTTTTTTTCTCCCTGATTCGGAGCCAATCAAGGACCATGGACTGCATTCATTTGATTGTCATGTCACTTTACTTCCCCTAACCTAGAACAGTCCTCTGTGTTTACTATTATTTTTTAAAATCTTTTGGTGAACTTGATATTTTTGAAAAGTTCATGCCAGTAGTCTCATTGAATGTCTTATAGTCAAGCATCTGATTGTTATAAGTTTGCCGTCTTATGTGGGCACGGTTTGTGGCGCCCCCAAACAATTACAATAATAACGTCAAAGATCACTGATCATAGATCACCATAACTGATATAATGATAAGGAAAAAGTCTGATATTGCAAAGATTACCAAAATATGACACAGAGACATGAAATGATCACATGCTGTTAGAAAAACGGTGCTGATCAACTTGTTTGATACAGGATTGCCCCAAACTTTCAATTTGTAAAAAAAAAAAAAAAGCATTATCTGCCAAGTGTGATAAAAGAAGATATGTTTGTATATGGTCATTTTAATAAATTTTCTATGTAGACTTGAGAAGAAAGTATATTTTGGTATAAATACATGAGATCTACTTAGTCAATTATGTTGTTTGGGTCTTTCATATCCTTTCTTATTTTGTGTTCACTTTTGAACTGAGAATGTTCAAGTCTAAGAGACTTAGTAGAGTGATCTCTCAATTTCTTCTTGCATCTCCTACCTTCTGTTTATGAGGATAGTTGCTCTGTTATTCTGGCACATAGATATTTATGACTCTTACATCTTCATAGTGAATCATGGCTTTTAACATTACAAAACACCTTTATATCATTTAGTGCTTTTTTTGGCCTGAATTTGGCATTGCTTGCTATCAGGATCTCAGCTCCTGTTTTCTTTTTGTTTGTATTCAGCTAGTATAGCTGTGCCCATGCCTTTAGTTAAGTTTTAGCCTTTCTGAATGACTTTGTTTCATGTGTTCCTCTGGTATATAGTATAGCATTTGGTTTCTCTTTATGAGCCAATGTGAAAATCATTTTCTTTTAAGATAAGGTCAACCTATTTATATTCAATGATATGACTGATATGTTTGGTCTCAAGTTTGTCATATTACTTTGTTACATTCCTGAGTACTTTTTTTTGCATTTAGGTGTATATTATGAGTTATGTTTCTTGTCTGTTTGCTTTAAAAATTATTTTGTTGTTTAAAAAGATTTGTGGTTTTTTCCTAGTAGCTACCTTTGTGCTGGTATCTTTTATAATATTTTAGTCTCTTTTTATTCATACAGGCTTCTATTATTTGGCTTATCAACTTTAAATGATGTCCTGTGACTCCCACCCATTACCCAGTTGACAGTCCATGCACTTTTCCTGTTAAGTTGACCTGTACTAAATGTTTTTTTTTTGTAGATCAAAAATGGTTGATTATCAGTAACTTTATACGGTTCAATAACACTTGCCCTTTTTACTTCTTGCCTTCTCCCATTTTAAAAGTTGTGTCATTTTTCTTTGTTGGAATATTTACCATTTACTCATTATCCCTTCACACTATCTCCACCTCTGTTTTGTCCTAGATCTATAATAAAATATATTCAATGTTTACCGTCAGTCCTTCTGCTGGAGTTTCTGCATTCATCCATGGTTAAAAGAAGCTAATTCTATAGTAGACTCCACAGGAAGTGCCCATGAGTAGAGTTTTGCATTTTTAAAGCTGTTTTCTACAGTCTTTACAGTAGAAGGTTAGCTTGGGCATATATGTATATATTCTTGTGTTTCAGAAATAAATGCTAGCAGACTACATATACTGTTTGGCATCTTTTACAGACTCTTGTGATTTTACAGACAAAATTTTCATGGGGTTTTGTATACTTCTCATTGTCCTAAGGAAAATCTCTATTTTCTATTATTGGAGACTATTTTCAGACCATTTATGCCATGTAGCATGCCATTGTTTGAAAATACTAGCTTATTCATTTACTGTTGATGGACACTTGATTTGTTTTAGTTTTTGGCAGTAAGAATAATGTTGCTATGTCTTTTTAGCACATGTTCATGCATTTTGGTTGGATATATGCCTGGGAATACATTGCCAGGTCATAGGATTTGCATATGCTCAGCTTTAGTAGATATTTACAAACATGTAATTACTGTGCCAGTTACACTCCCACAGCAACACGTGAGTTTTACATCTGCTCCATATCCTTGCCAATGAGTGGTATTGTCCATCTTTTTAATTTCTGCCATTCTGATGAGTGAGACACCCATGATAGATCTCACTGTAGTTTTAGTTTGTGTTTCCCAGATGAATGAGGGAATGTGGTTGAGCATCTTTTCATGTTATTATTGTAGTGTCTGTCCCAGTTGTTTGTCCAATTTTTTTATTGGTTGATATCCTTTATTGATTTGTAAGAGTTCCTTATATATAATGGAAATGCATTCCTTGTCAGTTATATGTATTACAAATCTTTTTGTACTGTATGGTTTGCTTCTGTCTTTTGATGGTCTGAAATTCTGAATTCTAATAAATTCTAATTTATCTTTCCTTTTTTATCAATGCTTTTTGTGCTTTGTTTGAGAAATCTTTGTCTGCCCCAAGGTCATGAAGAAGTTCTCATGTTATCTTCCATTAACTTGACTGCTTTAACTTTTGCATCTATTAATAATCAGTCATCTACTTGGAATTGATTAATGTGAATGGTCTGAAGTAGGGAGTTAAGATTCATCTTCCTCCTCATGGATATTCAATTGTCCTAGAACAGTTTACTTAACAGAATGTCTTTTTTCTATTGTCTTCAGTGTCACCTCTGCCATAAATCATGTATCTCTGTATGCGAAGTTTGACTTTTGGATTCTCTATTCTGTTCCTTTGGCCTATTTGTATATCTTTGCCCCCAAAACACTCTAGCTCTATAATAACCTGTATTATAATCTAGCAATGTAAGTCCTCCAATATTTTTTCAAGGTTGCCTGGGCTATTCTTAGCCTTCTCCATTTCCACATACATCTTACAATTAACTAATCAATTTTTATTAAAAAAAAACCCAAACCCAAACCAACAAAACTCTGCTGCAATTAAATTTGGATTGTTTTGAATCTATAGATTAATTTGGAAAATATTGATGTCTACAATATGGAACTTTCCAATCCAAGAATATGGTATATCTCCACATATTTAGGTCTTGCTAATGTTTCTCAATTAAGTTTAAAATTTTCAGTATGAAGGTCTTATAAATCTTTTATTACATACATTGCTAAGTGTTTGATAATTTTGGTGCTGGTATTAAGCAGTAATTTTACAAATTTCACTTTATAATTGTTGTTGTATGTAGATAAACAATTGATCTTTGTAGTTTGACCTTATATTTGGGACTTCGGTAAATTCACTTGTTAATTCTCATTTTTCAACTTTAGATTCCTTTGGAATTTCTGTGTATGCATTTGTTGAAAGGAATAAAGACAGTTTTGACTCTGTCAACTCTTGCTTTGTATATTTTTATGTGGGTATGTTATTAGGGTCATACATATTTAAGATAGGTATGTATATATTTCCATTGAATTCATCCTATTATCACTATGGAATATTACTCTTCACCTCCAGTTATATTTCCTGCCTTCAAGTATACTTTGTCTGATATTGGTATCTATGCCACCTTTCTTCTGGTTAGTAGTTGCAGTGCATATTTTATTTTTTAGTTCTGGAAATTTGATTTGTTTCTTATAAAGTTTCCAGTTCTCCATTGAAATTTTCATCTTGTTATTTAATTTCTTAAACACATTAACTGTAGTTTCTTTATTGTCCATGCTTGATACTTCTAATATCTGGATATCTTGTGGGTTTGTTTCTACTACCTATTTTTCTCTTGATTTTTAGTTAATTATTGTCATTGTGCTTTCTTAATTATTTTCATTATATATGAAAAGGTGTCTGAAAAATTATAGGGACAATTTGAGGCACTGGATGATGTTATATTTCCCCAGAGAGGAGTTATTTTTGCTCCTGGCATGTGGTTAGAATGGCTGTAATCCAATCAAGGCTTGAGCTGATTGGAAGAGACAGTTTAGTGTTTGTGAGGCCTGGTCTATCTTCAGTTCACCATTACTCCTAGGTAATGTTCTTGGGGAGTCTCAAGTGACTCCTTGGACAGGTATAAGGACCATTCCATCTTCATAATCACTGAACTCCATTTTTTGTCTTTTCAGCCCTGTGAGACTACTGAAACCTCTGCTCAGTTTCTCAGCCTTTTAGTCAGTGCGTAAGAAAAGGCAAAGGACTGGAGGGAGAGGGGCCAATGTGATTGGCCGCAGTGGGAGGCAGCTACTGGGCAATGGGCTGCACCTAACAAGTATGCAAGTGTTTCAATATATTTTTAATTCATAGACTTTATTTTTTAGAGCAGTTTTAGGTTTATGGAAAAACTGAGCAGAAAACACAGAAGTTCCTATGTACTCCCTCCCCCTCACCCAGTTTCCCTGTTACAATTAGCCTTAACAATGCATAACACCTGAATAAGTGCTCTGACTTACTGCCAGCCTCTGTATCTAGTGGAAGAAGAACCCAGGGAAGCTTAAAGTCTTATGGTCTTGACCTTCCACCACGCTGATGACCTTGGCTTTTACCTAGCTCTCTGAGGTGACAAACTGGCACTAGTAAGTACATAGGTAAGGGATATTTTGTCAGTAAATATCTATGAAGGTAATTGATCAGCCGTGTCAGAGCCAAAATTCTATCCTTATAGACAAAGTGTCAAATCATGCTATTTGACAGACATCTCCTGGCAAAACCATGGTCTTTCTTCTCCTTTCATCTTCCTAATATACTTTTATTGGCAGTAGTAAAAAACAAAAAACAAAAAACAAAAAAACAAAAAAACAACAAGAAAGGCTTGTGAGGATCAGCTGATGTCTTCACTGGATCTGAGCCAAGTAGGCCAACAAAGCATTGCAAACTCTCTCAGATTCCTCTTCCTACTAACCCCTAAATAGGCAAAACATTTCTGACTTCATTTTCTGGCCATTGCTCTAGCTTGGGCCTGATACCCCTGTGTCAGATTTAAAAAGAACTTTGTAATATTGAAATATTGCTTCACACATTTTCTTAGAGTTAAAATTCCACAGAGTTCTTTAATTCTCCCATAGAACTTTGCATAGGTCTTTAATTCTCAATAGTTGTTGTGACATGGCCAGAAGGTAATAGGAGAAATCTTTTCTGAATCAGTGCTCATTCTCACCTGGAATACTATAAACCTTATATATTTGATAAAGTCTAGATAAGACTAGCATTGGCCAAGGGTAATTTCACATAAGTTTCAACCAGGTGATTTAGGACTTTTGTCCCTCTCATGTCTTTCTATGTGTTTGAGTATCTTCAAGTAGTTTTTTTTCTTTAATTTACGACCTTCTCTATTAAGCATTAAAATTAAGAGGGACTCTGGAAATTTTTTGAAGCATCTTCCAAAATGGATAAAACCTTTCCAAGCAGATAAAGGCTAATTTTTCCTTATTTTTAAGAGCCATATGCACTTGGTATATCTATTCTGAAGTAGTAACACAGTGAACTGCTGGCTTTCTATCAAATAATCCAATACATCTTGTACATGGGGTGCTGTGCAATCATCAATATTGATCAGCTGATTAAGAGTATGGTACACCACACATATTCAAATGTTTCTAGACTTTTTTCTCACAACCACAACAGAGAAAGCATATAGACTATGGGTTTTGTTAATGATCCAGTTAACACGAGTTCTTTAATATGATTCTTCAGATCATTAATTGTCAATAGATATTTCCTTGAATGATCTTGAGTCATTTAGGTTCATGGTGTGCAGGTTGCCTTGAACACATCCCATTCACATTCTTGTGGAGAAAATTGTCTTGCTCCAGCCCCAAGCACTTTCTTTCAATCTCTCCTTCATGTCACAGAAACTGAAAAGTCATCAAAGTTAAATTTGTCTGAACTCAGCTCATAGAATTTTCTAGAACAGTGCTTGGGATGCAAATGGTTTGGGAGTTATTTTACTTTCTACTTTTTTCCATGTTCTGGAAATAAGACTACTGAGATTAATGGAGAACATAATTAAACATCTGTCATCAGTCACCTCCTTTTATGGGGTTGGTGTTTGCCCAATCAAGGATTTTTCCCTGCTACTATTTCCATGGGATATCAACACTCACAACAGCTGGCTCTTCTCTATAATCTGTTCAGTGAATTCCAACCTCACCAATCTAAGATTAGTAATCATTATCTATTCACTCAACAAATATTGGAGTGCCAGATTCTGTGCTACACATGTGGTAACTAAGTATGATTTCAGTCCCCAACAACAGAAATGTATAAATAGCCAAATACAATCTAGCATGATAAATGCCACATTAGGGGAAGCATAGAGCACATAATAAGGAGACCTGGTCTTGGTCTGGAGAGGCAGACTTCACAATGTGGGTGACATCTGAGTTGGCTAGGCCATGCTGTAGTAACAAACAGCCCCATATCCCACTAGCTTAACCAATAGATGTTTATTTCCTGCTTCTGTAAGAAGCATTCTTATCACATTTCCTTGGTCAAAACTAGTCAAATCCCCCCCACCCCTGAGCTGCAAGGAGCCTAGAAAGGGTGATTGCCATGTGCCTAGGAAGGAGGACTGTGAAACAGAATTTTTAAGTGCATAGCATTGTCTCTGCCACAATCCATTCTTCTGACCACCAGATATCTACTTCATTCTCTCTTCCACACATAGAATACAGTCCTCCAAGTGAGTCAATACAGTATCCCAGCCAGTTACAGCCTCAAATTCAAAGTCCAGGATCTCTGGACAAATTGGGTGATTAAGCATATGGTACTCCAGACATATTCAAATATTTCTAGGTATGAATGCAGATTCCCTTGGTCTGTAAACATATGAACTAAAAATAGACAAGATCTGGGCTTCCACCATGCACAAAATATGCAATGGTAAAATAGGACAGAAGAAATCACAATAAACATTCTCATTTAGAAAGGAGAAGAATAGGAAACATGCAGCAGTCACTAGTCCGTGGCAATTCTGAAATCCTCCTGGGCAGACTCTATGGGGTTCTCTTAACCTAGGGCAGTGGTTCTCAATCAGGGACAATTTTGCCCCCTAGGGGACATTTGGCAATATCTGGAGACATTTGTGTTAGTCACAACTGGGGCAGAGATGCTACTGGCATCCAGTGGGTAGAGGTCAGGGATGCTGCTAAACATCCTACAATGCACAGGACAGCTCCCCCACAACAAAAAATTACCAGGCCCAAGATGTTGATAGTGCCAAGGCTGAGAACCCTGACCTGGGGATAAGGAGCATTCCTTGATTGGCCCCTGATCCTGCTTCCTCTTTCACAGTGGCTTTTGACTCCTACTTCCTACTTCCTTGGAGCTTCCCTCTTTTTCCATTTTCCTTGTGGTCACATATGAATTGAGCATGGAGGAGAATGTCCTCCTTGAGTGCTGCACAGATGTCACCTCTGTAAGATGAGGGACCCAACTGTCATTTAAAAGTTTTGAACAGTCACAATTTCTTTCTTGATTCTTGGTTTCTTTCACAGTTCAACTCTTTCCAAAACATATCTATTTGATTCTGACCAGTTTCTTGTGTCTGTATCCATACCCACAGTTTTTTTACAAGACATGGTTCTCACATCTGCTCTCTTACCATCCCCCAACTGTCTTGAAGGAGAAGGTCTTGAGCATCTGTGCAGAGGCTTTACACTGTCTCATCTCTGACACAGGACTGAATGTTAACGGGCCTTCACCACTCAAAAACTTTCTTAACACTATTGATTCCTATATGAGGAATAAAAGAAATTGGCTTTCCAGTCCTTCAGGACCATGAATTTTTTTTTTTTTTTGAGACAGAGTCTCGTTCTGTCGCCCCAGCTAGAGTGCAGTGCCGTCATCATAGCTCGCTGCTACCTTAAACTCCTGGGCTCAAGTGATCCTCCTGCCTCTGCCGCCCGAGTAGCTGGGATTACAGATGAGCACCACCATGCCTGGCTAATTTTTTCTATTTTTAGTAGAGACGGGGTCTTTCTTTTGCTCAGGCTGGTCTGGAACTCCTGACCTCAAGTGATCCTCCTGCCTCGGCCTCCCAGAATGCTAGGATTACACAGGCATAAGCCACCGTGCCTGGCCCAGGACCATGAATTTTTGAGCTATCTATTCTCTTTCATTTCTGCTTCATTTTGTCCTGATTTCAACTCTTGTAATACCTTGCCAAATGCAGCCAAATAACAAACAACAAATATTACCAAGTTTCTTCTTTCCAATGTTTTCCATTAGAGTTGAACGATTTCATTAGGGGAGTCACTTCCAATTATTCACAGACAACAATTTTACTAAATATTTTACAACTTTATAACATGGATTGACATTTTCCCAGCCTTGGATGTCCATTTTCTTACCTTTACCATCTGTCTGCTAAGTCAATGCCACATATATTTTTACTGTGTTAGTACTTAACTCCTGACAACATTTTCTGTATTAGTCAGAAGATACTAGGCCATGCTATGGTAACAAACATTTCCAAATTTAGTGCGTTAACAAAACATCTCTTGTTTTTTGCTCACACAAAGCCTGCTGTGGGCTTGGTTGTCTCTCTTTTCTGGGGTCACTCAGAGATCCTGCTTCTTTGATCTTATGGCTCTGCCTTCTCAATTCAAGACCTCTGAGGTTTCAAGAGCAGCTGTATCATGACACAGCTGCTCTTGAATCAGGTGAAAGCTTTCACTGCCTCAGGGTGGAAATGACACACGTCACTTGTGATCACATTTCCTTGGTAAAAGCAAGTGATATAGCTCCACCTAACATCACAAGGGCTGGGAAGTGTACTTTTCCACATGCCCAAGAAGGGGAAATATGAAACTAGATTTGATGAACACAAAATATTGTCTCTGCTGAGCTGAGAATTTGAAGAGTTATAAGGAGTTAGTGAGGTGAATGGGATGGAAAAGGAGGAATATTCCAGGCAGAGGAGATTACATGTGTGAAAGCCTAGAGACTAGAAAGAACGTGGACCACTTGAGGAATTGACAGAAGGTGTTCTGTGGTTGAAACTGTGAGGGCAATATTGGAAGAAGGGAGTAGGAGAAGGGAGCGAAGAAAAGCCAGGTGGGGGCTTTCATCCTGCTGACCCTTGTATACCATGTTCATGAGGAAGGACTTCATTGAATGTCAAAGTGGAGGTTTTAAGCAGAGGAGTGATAATTTCATAGATATATTAGAAAAATCATTCTGGCTTCTCAGAGTCCAGAATGGGTTGGAGTGGGCAGGACTGGAGGCAGGAACCCAGTTAGGAGGTTCTTGCAGTCATCCAGGCGAGGGATTGTCTGAACTCAAGTAGTTTCCGGGAGGATAGAGAGACATGGATGGGTTTGAGAGAGTCATAGGAGGCAGCGTCTATAGGAATTGATGGGTAATTAGCTATAAACAGGTGGGAGAGTCAGGGATCAAACCCAGGTTTCTGATCGTGCAACCCCATGGGCTGTGGCATCATTCACTGACAGGAAACATAGGCAGAAGCTCCAGCACTCAGACACAGACACCCCACCCTGCCAGATTTTATAGTGGAGAGCTGGCCTGATGTTGACTGCAGAAAGACTGACAATTTCATTAGCCACTGAGCTTTGGGATGCAAGGCCTTCTTTCACTCTAGTTTCCACTTCTCTGGGGTATTGAGGGGGGAGGTATTCATCCTAAAGGAAAAAAAAATAGGCTGCTTATTAATATCAACAGTATCCTAATGAGAAGCTGAAGACCTCCACTCATAACACACAGTCACTAACATATGGTCACTTTGGAAAATAGTTTAGTATTACTCACAAAACTTGAACACATATTGTGTTAATTTTATGCCTCACCTTGGCTAGACCATGGTGTCCAGTTATGTGGTCAAACATTATTCTGGATGTTTCAGTGAAGGTGTTTTTGGATGAGATTAACATTTAAACCTGCGGACTTTGCAGCTGATGGTCTTTGGATTTGAACTGCAACCTTGGCTCTTTCCTGGGTCTCCAGCCTGCCAGCACACCCTGCAGATTTTGGACTTGCCAGCCTCCATAATCACAAGAGCCAATGCCTTAAAATAAATCTCTTTCTAACTATATAGACACACATTTTATCAGTTCCATTTTTCTGGACAACCCTGACTAATACGTATACTAACCATACAACCTAATAATTCCTCCCTTGAAATTATTATTTCTTGGGTATATACCATCAAGAAAGTCAAGAAAGTGGGTACCAGATACACAGATAAGAATGTTAATAGCAGTATTATTCATAGTTGTCCCAAACTATAACCACATGAATTTCCATCAACAGTAGAATATTTAGACACATTGTGCCATGGTCATACAATGGGATGGTATGAAGCAATGAGAATGAATGAACTAGAGTCACACACACAAACATAAATAAATATTACAAACTAACACTGAGTGGGAAGAAAACAAGATATAGAAGACTACACATTATAAAGCCCCTATTTATAAACTCAAAAACAATAAAAAGTAAATTATAATTTCAAGGATCCACACTTAAGTGGTAACACTATAAAGAAACAAAAACAATTATCAAAAAATTTTGAACAGTAGTTATTTTTAGGGGATATGAAAAGGAATATACAGGAGATTTCTAGGTGCTGCAATGTTCTCTTTCTTGCTGAGTGGTGGTTATGTGAATCTTCACTTATACTTATTCAATATACTATCTATTTATATTTAAGGTATTTTAGGTGTTTTCTTTCACAATGTAAAAAAAAACCCTATGTTACTTTTCTGAAATACCCCTCAATTTTTTTCAATCAGAGGGTGTTTTATTCTGACCATTGGAGCTGATAAATTGTGCCCATCCTCTTTCCTACAGAATAATATATGTGTGTGTGTGTGTGTGTGTGTGTTGGGAGTGATTCTCTGCTAATAGGGATGAGGCCTTACCTATCCTACTCCCTAAAAGCATTAATGACCCCAACATGATCTCAAACTGCTGGGCCATAGTCATTTTAACTTCTACCACTAAAGCCTGAAGCAGCGTTTCTGTGTCTTGTGCTTCTCTTTGTGTTCATTTGCTTGTCCTGATTAACAGTGACAGTGAGAATCTAAAGAGGCCTTGAGACTTTAATGCAATTTGAGTGTCCACAGTAACATGTCACTGTTTATAGTCCCTATTGTCACAGGTTCCAAATAGGCCTGCATTAGCCAGTCTCCAAATCTGCTGACCCCTCTTCACTGTTTTTTTATAATTAGTACTTTTGGTGTAGATCCAATTGGGGGGTGATTTTGCCTGCACTGTGATGCAATGTCCAATTCCCACATGCTTTTCAGCAGTCGGTCACAATAAAGACTCCAATAACCTTGAGGTTATGTATGACCTCTAATGGAAGAAACACTGACTTTCTGTGATTTTTGTTCTCTTCCCTGCCTTAGGGAACTGCCACTAGGGCACTGTCTTAGTCTGTTTGGAATGCTATGACAGAATACCATAGACTGGGAAGCCTATAAGTAACAGCAACTTATCTCTCCCAGCTCTGGAAGATGTTAAGTACAAGATCTAGGAACCAGCAGATTTGGTGTCTGGTGAGGGCCTGCCTCCTGGTTCACAGATGGTGCCCTCTCATTGTGTCCTAGCATGATGGAAGAAACAAGGCAGCTCTCTGGGACTTCTCTTATAAGGGTACTAAATCCCATTTATGAGAGCTCTGCCCTCATGACCTTATCACCTCCCAAAGGCCCCACCTTCTAATACAAACACAGTGGTGATTAGGTTTCAACACATGAATTTTGGGGGGATACACAGATTCAGACCATAGCAGATGCCATCTCAGTAGTGCATCCTAACTCAATTTCAAAATCTTCTTCTGCATGGACTGGGAGTTGTAGCATCCCCAAACATGCCCATCTGGTGTACCATTTGCGTCTCCCCCAACCTCACTGCTTTCCCTCTGGCTTATCACAGAGGCTCATCCCAGGGCATTCTGCCCAGAGAGATGGGACAGGGAAAGGGATTTGAATTGATCCAAACTTATTTACTGTCATAGATGTCTTTTTCAACTCCAGAAAAGACCCCATTTTAAAAAAAAATTAATGAATTTGGTTCTTATTGATACTGGCTTCCAATACTTCTCTTCATTTGACCCTTCTCCTACCTACGGCTATTCACAAATTTGTGAAGGTCCCACTCTGTGTCCACCATATCAAGCCCAATCAGTGTTTGCCCCTAGAAAGTTAACTAGCTTCAACAACTTTTTTCTTCCTCGAGTGGGACCAGCCCAATCCTTGGGAATTGGCGCATATTTCAAGGCATGACTCTACCAGTGGTGCCAATGCCCTCCTGGCTTTATTCTATGAATAGTGATTATTCTATCATGCAGGTGGGTGCTGTGTCAGAAGACATCAATAACTTTGGATTAGCTCCTCTAACATATAACATCTGTTCACAGAGGCCACACTTGATTTCAGAGTTGTGTTAACTACAGTAGAGCCGATTATACTGGTTCTTGGCCCCATCCATTATTAAAAAGACCTCAGGACCCTGAAAAGTCTCTCCTAATTGTTTCTAGAAGTTTCCAGAGACTGT
This sequence comes from Daubentonia madagascariensis, assembly GCA_023783475.1. Lineage (NCBI taxonomy): Eukaryota > Metazoa > Chordata > Mammalia > Primates > Daubentoniidae > Daubentonia > Daubentonia madagascariensis. The sequence goes on from JAKFHU010000633.1 coordinate 1,239,647, forward strand.
CTCATGGGTGCTTATTAACAAATCCTGCCAGCTGCCATATAGTGTTTGCTGTTTCCTTTACCCTGCTCCAGCTTTCTTTAACGAGGCCTGCCAGAGTCCTCCGTTCCAGCTGCCCACCAACAAGCAGACACCCTCAAGACTCTCTGACCACAAGACTGAGAAGTAGTGGGGCCTTGTCCATCTCCCCCTCTGTGTTACCCTCTTGGCACCACAATGGCTCAGTGTTTCAGTGAAATCGCTCCTTCCATTTCAGTCTGCAGCTGCTTTCTCCTCAGGGTTCATAAAAGAGTCTCCACAGTAGTTTCCATTCTTCCTCAAAGCCTTCTTCTTTTCCACCACTCACCTACCCCCGTGAGTTCTGAAATCACTTCTTTGGACATGAGACTTCTAGTTCACTTTAAAGCTTTTCCTACGTTAAGGAGCTTCCTCACAAGTAAAAGGAGTTGAAAGACTGTGACAATAATAGGAAGAAGTAGAGAAATCTCTAGGATCCAGGTAATCCTCCCAGAAGAAATGTGTTAATCTTGTCTAGCCGTTTCAGAGTTTTGAGTTCTGGCTTGAGGATGATTCTTGGTGAATGATTTAAGAAAACTACTTGACAAAGGCCTAATGATCCATGTCCTCTTTAGATATAAAATTAGCACAGAGCTGTATGGTGCAAGATAAAGGGCGAGAAGCCCTGTGGGTAATTGGTGGACATAGCCACTCTCTGGGGAAGAGTAAAGTGAATGTAGGAATAGGAAAAACAAGATGGCACTGCCTGTGATTATCACTGAATTCTCTCTATTTGCCAAAATAGAGTGTGTTGTCAGAGGGGAAATAGGCTAGACAGGCATGAGTTACAGGGATTTCTGGAAAGTGAGAAGGGGAGAAATTGCAGTAGACGTCAGGAGGTTTGGCTCGGGCTGGTGGTAGGGACGCCTGTGGAGTGGGACAGTCATGGTGCTCCAGATTGGTGATGGCAGGAGCTGGGCCCGAGCCCATAGAGGATGTGCTCTGTCCATGGGGGCTGACCCGTGGGCTTGCCCTGTCCCTTGTGGCAGGAGTAGGTAGAGCATACAAGGTGAAATTAGAGCATCCTTGGGCTCTCCCGATGGAGATGCTGGAAGGTTCCATGAGGCCTGCTGTGGGTTGGCATCATGTCCTCTAGTGAGGACACATTATTTCCCATATTCATGAGGAGCACATAGTTTGCCTTTAGTATTCCTTCTTTCTCTAGTGTTGCTTTTAGATGACTGTTTCTTTTTATTGAAGTTTCCCCTACTTTTGGCCAAAACCCAAATGAATGTGTGTTTGCTTTGACAATGGCTGACACCATGCCATTTAGGGCAGTTACCAAAGGTGGCACACATCATCTCAAGCCTCTTAGTTACTGCAGAAATATAGAGCTTTATTCTGCTTGACAGATGGTTAGAGCCTAAAGGTATCTCAGAGATCACCTTCTTCTGTTTGATGTCCTGTAGTTTATAATTTATTAAACTAACCATTATTTATTGACTTTCTACTGTGTGTCAGGCAATATGCTAGATGCGGGGGATAGAGATAAACAAGACAGAAGTGAATCCTCCACTAATGGGATTCATAGACAGACAGGCAGGGGCAGCATAGGGTCCTATGGGGTTCCATCAAAACTTGCCTTTGGAAGGCTTCTCAGAACCAGTGACATATGAACTGAGACCTCGAGGATGAGAAGGGGTAGTCAAGCAAAGGGAGGGCAGGAAACCAAAGCCCAGAAAAACTAAGTGGCTCATTAAGGGGGGAGCCAGGACTGTTTCTCAAACCCTCAAACTCCCAGTTCCTTGTTTATCTACCTTCTGGGCACATCCTAGTCAGTAGAATTACAGAGAAGAATCATTCCATGGTCTAATAGACTGATGGATACATAAATAACCACAACACAGTGAGTGCCATGATAGCTCTAAGCACAGGGGGCACCTTGATGCATGCAAGGATGACACTTAACTCAGGCTAGAGGAGACAAAGGGAATCAGACATAGCTTCTTGAGGAGGTGACTCTGAGCTTGAATTTTGAGGGAAAAGTAGGTGGTCACCAGGTAAACGGTCTGAGGAGACCAGTTTAGGTAGAAGGGGTAGCTTGTTTGGAAGAACCAGAAGCAACAGTCTTGTGGCACATTTGAGGAATTATGAGTCATTCAATATTCCTGGAGTATGTCTGTGAAAAAGGAAATCAAGAAATGGAACCAGCAGACAAGAGACACATTCTGGGGGGATTTGCTGCGGATTGTGTTAAAAAGTTAGAAATTATCCTTGAGATAATGGGAGCCAGTGGATGACTTAATTTGGAACTAACCAGGTTTACATCCCCGAAAGGTCACTTTATCAATAACATGGAAGATGTAGGAGAAAGGGTAAGATTGGGGCAGAGAGACTACAGCAAGAGCCACCGCAGGGATTCCAGCATGCAACTGTGGTAGTCCGAGTTAAAGCAGTAGGATGAAGGGAAGTGGAGAGTTTTAGGAAATACTTAAGGGTAGAATTAGGGTGACGAGCTTGTCCCAGTTTCCTGGGACCTTCCCAGTTTTAGTGGGGCAAGTCCACAATCCTGGGAACCCCTCAGTTGTGGGCAAACTAGGATTATTATGCATCCTTGGCAAAACCAATTGAACCGTGGAGGGACATAGAGAATTAGAGGAAGTCAGAGATAACTGACTTCCAGGGTTTTAAACTGGGCACCTTGACCAATGGTGGTGGCGCCACTTATTAAGATAGGAAAATGGAGAAAAGACTTGAAGATTTGAGATCTAGAAAACACGAAAAAATAATTTTGTACATTCTGGGTTTAGGTGGCTGTGCTATATCCAGGCAGCGACTTGTAGGTAATGGGACGTTTCTAGATCTCAGCCATTATATCTGGGTCGGCAATACAGACTTTAGAGTTATCCATAGATAATAGTATTTGAAAAGACTTCTGGTCAATGTGGCAAACAAAGCAGAAGCAGGAAGACCTTTATCTCTTAATATATATCATATATTTGCTAGATGTTTGGGAATAAGATTATTGTAAACACTTAGTCAAGCTTTAATACAGGAAAGGGAAAGCTTCAGGGATTAGAAATGAAGGGGAAACCCAAAACCACGGTGCTAAACTAGCACTGAAATCAAAGGGCCAAGAGAGGAATAGGGAATTCTTGACAGGCAAATATTTAATGTCAGGTTTAAAGTCAAGCTTCTAGGTTGGAATGGGACTCCCTGCATTAAGTTGGATATGGGGAAGGGGCTGCCCTATCTCTGAGCATGCATGAAGCAGGCCACTTGCGCTCTGAAGGCTGGGAAGAGAGGGTAACTCCTGAAAGCTCAGAACCTCAAGCCAATGCTGCACGAGTTTCCTTGCGAGGGATGTCCCATGGAAAACACTCCTGCTGAAGATGAGCTCTCTGAAAAAACAAAGCACACAAGGCAACCATACGAGGGCAGGCCACTGAGAGAGCGAGAGAGACACACACACACACACACACACAAAATACGAGAAATGAAAGAATTCACAGGTACATAATACAGCATTCTGACAGAGACTTTAAAATAAATTTGTTTAGAAATTTAAAGAAATAAAGGAAGGAATGAAATACCTAAGGCTAGTGTAGGATATTACGAATAAGGAGTAAGTAAATAAATAGGCATTAGGAATTTTAAGGAGCTGATTGAAGTTTTAAAAACTGAATAAATAGGATAAACGTGACTCTAGATGGCTAAGTGGAGAATGAGTAACCTGAAATATCAGAAGAAATCGCCCGCAGTGCAGCACTGAGAGAGAGAGATGGGAAATAGGAAAGAGAAACGAAGAGGTGCGAAGCGCCTAATGGGAAGCTTCCATAGATAACACACCTGAAGGAAGTGCAAGGGGGAGCGAAGAGGATGGAGGACATACAGTGCTGAAAGGAATAATGGGGAGAATCGGTACACCAGGTCCTCGGCAGGATAAGTAAAATAAATGCATACTTAGACAATTTGTAATAAAATTGCAGACATCATGGGTATTGAGAAAACCTTAAAAGCAGCTACCTAAGAGAAAACACAGATTATTTATAAAGGAATGACAGTCACAATGACAGCAGATTTCTTATCAACCATAGATGACAGGGACAAAGAAATAGCATCTCCAAAGTGCTGAGGAGAAAAAGAAGACCCATTTAATTTGACGTCAAGTGAAATGATCGCCCAAGAGGAAGGGCTAAATAGAAGAATTTTCATAATGTAGTTTATTGCCCACAGGCCTATCCTGAAATAATTACTGAAGGATGCACTTTAGTTAAGAAGTAAATTGGACTCAGAAAAAAAGAGTGAGAGGCAAGAGTTGTACAAAGTTGCACAAAGGCATTTGTAAAGCACAGTGGTAAATCTGAGAACAATTGACTATAAAATAGAATAAAAAATGTTTACTACAAGGTGTTTAAAAATAAGGTGAAAATATTTAAAAACAAAGTGTTTTCAAACAAGTTATTTAAAAACAAGGTGAAATTGTATTTTCTTTTTTTTTGTTTTATTTATTTATTTTTTAAATTTCAGAATATTATGGTGGTACAAATGTTTTGGCTATATGAATTGCTTTTGTACAGTTGAGTCAAAGTTATAAGTGTGTCCATCACCCAGTTAGTGTGCATTGTACCTGTTAGGTGTGAATTTCAACAATAATATGGAAGATGGGAGAAGTTTGCTTAAGGGCTATTGAAATGTTCCTAGGTCTTTGTGCAGAATGATAGGCATATTGACTAACTTTGGAGTAGATTAACTATGCATGTTAAAATTTAAGGGTGGTAACAAAAATAATAGAAACAAAATACTTTCCAAAACAGTAAAGGAAAAAAGAAATAAAGGAATTCAATGGATGACAGGGAGGGAGGAAATAAAAAGGAAAAAACCCAAAAAACGCAAGGTAAAATGTTAGAAATAAGCTTAAATGTAGATTTAAACCAGCCTGTTAAAATATAGAGATATTCAGAATGTACAGTCCATTTTTCTATAATGGTTGTTTTTAGAAATGGGAATTTATTATTAACACAATTAATATTAATTACACATAATTAATAATAATTAATATTAGGAGGAACTTGGACCATAGCACAAATTTCAGATTTTCTTTGCTTTTATGTGATTTCTTCTGTGAGAAACACTAGATAGGTCAATGCTGACAACTTTACCCAGCTGGGCCAAGCTGCATAGGAATACACAGAATGCACACACTTCAAACATCCACCAGCTCCTCCGTTTACCACTTATTATAAACCACTTCCCTCCACATGTGGTGTTACAACTTTCCTTCTTTCCACCACTTCACAATAACGTACAAGCTGCAACCCTTCTGACATTCACGTCCACAAGAAAACTTCAGGTCCTTTTCCCAGGAAAAATGCCATATCTATTGCAGTATTTTTGTATTTCCTAACTGTCTAAAATATGTAAAGCTGTGTTACCATTTTTTCTTTTTTTTTTTTTGAATATACTACTGATGAAGTTTTGTGCCTCTAATTCCATTTTTTCTCATAAGCGCTGTGGTTTTTACTGCCCAACTTTGCACAATGTGGTGATTTTTATGAATGCGTATGCCATGTTACAGCAGAACTTACTATATTTTTAAATATTCAGGCATTTATAGAATTAACCACTATAGTATAATGACATAAAAAGTTTAATATTAAAGGGATGGGTGATACTAGTAAAAATAAACTAAAAGAAAGCTGATGTGGCAATATTAATATCAGACAAGGAAAAAATTAAGGTGAAAGCATTAACACAGCAAAGAAGTTTTGGTTATAAAAAAAGATTGGAAGATCAGCCTTTGATGGGAAGAACACTTTCTCCACAGAAACTGAGAAAAAGAGAGGTCAAGATGAGTCTGGATAGAAATAAATGTGTCTCCGAGGGAGTGGGAATAGATATTAGGACAGTCTCTACCTGATGCCCATATTCTGCCTGGGAAGTAGGAGGAAAGGTCAGTGTGGTAGGATAAATAATGGCCCCTCAAAGATGTCCACATCCAAATCCCTGGAACCTATGAATATATTACCTTATATGGCCAAAAGGACTTTGCAGTTGTGAGTAAGTTAGGAATCTTCAGATGGGGAAATTATCCTGGGTTATCTGGGTGGGCCCAAGGTAATCACAAGCATCCTTACGAAAGAAGAAAGCAGGAGAAGCAGAGTCTGAGTAGGAGATGTGGCAATGGAAACAGAAGTGTTGGTGATGTGAGAAAAGGACCAGACATTAAGGAATGCAGGTGGCCTCCAGAAGCAATAAAAGGCAAGGAAAAAGATTTCTTCCTAAAGCCTCCAGAAGGAATGCAGTCCTACTGACACCTTGATTTTAGACTTCTGACCTCCAAAACTACAAAAGAAAAAATTAGTATTGTTTCAAGCCACTAAATTTTGGTGGTTTGTTACAGTAGCAATAGGAAACTAATACAGTCATCTCCTGGAAATAACAGGAAAGCTGGTGGGGGCAAAGGGCTTGAGGAAAGCGAGATACTTACTGTGGAGAATTGAAGAGGGAGCTGGTGAGGAAGACTCAGAAGGGTTTCCAGGCAACACTGACAGCCCAACAGATATTGGCAACCTGGAATGTGTCATGGGACCAACCAATGTGGTTGTGGGAGTTTAGCCACCCATGTGCAGGAAAAGAATGGTGGAAAACTAGAATCATCCAGAACTGGATTTTTTTCCAGGTGTGGTAGAGGAATTTATAGGCAAGAGAGAAATGCATCATGAAGCTTCTGTTAGGTACAGGATTTATCTGAAAACTTGAAATAATATGGAGGGGGTTCATGGATAAGATTCTTATTTTTGTTCACAAATGAATTTAGTTGGACTTACTGAGTGAGAGGGATACATGGATAGAAGGTGGTTATTAGAGGGTTAAGCATTTCATAGTGGATAGGTTTGGGTGACGGTAATGTCTAGGTTATGATATGTGGCAGGAACTATTCGTAGTATCCCAGTATACATTCCTTCCTTTCTTTCTTAACAATAGAATTTTTAGCAAGATTCATGGATATCCCAAATACAGAATGTACTGCTAGCCTCCCTTACAGGTTCATGTGGACATATGACAAAGTTCCAGTCAATGGTAAATGAGAAGTGATATATGCAATCTTGGTCATGCCTCTAAAAGAAGAGGCATGCTCCCTCCTGCCCTTTTCACCCTCAGCAACAGCTGACACACAGACATGGTAGCAAGCCATAATGGTCCATGCAGACAACAGCAATAACCTATAGATGGCAGAGCAACAAGGTGGAAGAAGTCTAGGCCCCTAAAGATTTCATGGAGCATAGTCAACATACCAACTTGAACTTGTACAAGACAAAGAAGGAAATTTGTATGTTGTTTAATCCACCATCATTTTACGTGTCTGTTCCATGCAACTGAATCTATGCCCTAACTAATCACCATAGGTGTGTTTGGCTGCAGTGAAATGAAGATGAACTTGAATGACATTGATTGGATCAAGGAACTTTGAAATCACCTGGGATAACAACAGGTGAGGATGACTTTGACCTAAATGGTGATATTGTCAAAGAATGAAGGGATAGGTGAATGATAACAAGCAAAGTAGAATAGGTTACTGTAGTTCTGTGCTGTGAGTCTCAAAGTAAAAATGATTTTTATATGAGGGTGGTGGGATATTGATTTGCAAACAGCAGTGAGGAGCAGAGATAATTTGAAATCTTGCCCTTGTACCTACAGTATGTTGGCTGTTGGCTGTGTGTGATGAGCTGTTTCCCACAAGGAGGCTGTAGGAATAAAATACCCTCAGGAGAGATGTAATTTGCAGTTAAGGCAGGGGGGAGGGTGCATTCTGTGATGAGTGTGAAGATAGAGAAAAGTTTGTTAACCATTGGATGGTTCTTTACAGTGGACAGTGGCAAGTGTCAAGAGTGAGGTAAACTGTGCAAAATATAAGGTATAAGACATTAAGCATGGTGTGGCTTGACGTAAAGAAAAGGAAAGATGACTAGTGCATAGGCAGGGTCCCGGCAGGCAACAGAATCTGATCCCTTCAGATCATTCAGTTGAAGAGGCTTAAGCGAAGGGACTACTCACTGAGGTGTGGGCTAGGTTATGGGGACCAACAAGAATGTCAAGGTACCCAGAGACCAGCAAAAGACACAAATATCACATCCCCAGGCTTGAAGGATCACGAGGAGTGTGGTGAGGATTGCACCATGGAGGTGGGGAGGGGGCCCATAGGAACTGCAGCTGTGGAAGGATGCTGCTACTGCCACAAATGCAGCACGAAGGAGAGAGTTAATGGGAAAGAAACACCCTGATCTCTTTCTTCTTTTCTCCTCCAGTCTCTTTCCAGCGTCTCCACTGGCCAAACCCAGGTGGAAGCCAATTGGCAAAGGAGACCAACTCACGCAGTCCGTAGAGTTTAGCCTCCCTCATGAGCAGATCAGGGAAGAGAAGACTACAGAATGAATTTGCAAAAAGAATAACCAGCACTAACAAGATAGGAGGATGAGCTGATGGAATTATCAGATTAAGATTCAAAATGGAATTTTGGTTGAAGTTTTTTGAAGCTAGAGTAGACTGAGGCCCTGAATTTATCTGAGGTCCATGGATACCTGCAGACTCTTTGTTTATGCTTATATTTCTCTTAAGAAATACTTACCCAAGTGTACAAGTGAGAGAATCAGGTTGTTCTCAGGGCCCTCAGCTTGCAGTAGAAGTAGCAACTACAACCAGAGAGAAGGGGGGAAACAAGCTTTTCTTAAGGCAGTAGCAATGACCTGTAGAATTGGTCATGCTTTAAAATATCCCAGATCCATGTAGACAACATCCCCTGGTAGGTGGAAGGAACGGGGACTCTAGGAGGAGCTGCCAAAACCTAGTTGATGTTCAAACAGTAGCGTTGATTGGTTCCCATATCTCTCACCTCTTCTTGTTGGAAACTGTTCTTCCCATGGTACCACACTTCCTGCTTCTTGGGGACCTGTAGAGTCAACTGTCACACACACATCTTGTGTCCTAGATGGTCAAGGAGAAGACCAATTGCCAGTGATGGTCATTTATAAGCTAGTTGGGAAAAGTCATGTGAGGCAATAGGGATACAATTAGACTTTCTGGTTTGTAAAAGACTGTACACTGGAAAACAGGGTTCATCTTTCCCTCAGCTACTAAAACTGCCTCACTCAACACCCCCATTCTCAGGACCAAACCTATTTTGATTAGCTTTTAACTAAGGCAAAGAGCTGTCAACATAAACCCTTAAAAGTATTTGTCTAAAAGACAGCTGGACTATAGTAAAAATTTGATGCTAAAAGCACAAAATAGATAATTGTTCAAACTGCCACATTTTTTTCTGAGTCTTATTAAAGAAAACAATGAATCAAATCCAGAATTTACAAAGAAAGTTTCATTTAAGTATCCTTTAAAAAATACGCTCTAGATGCTTTACTTTATTTCCCCAAATTTTGCATTTTAAAAAGTTTTAAACCTATGGAAACATGGAAAGAATAGTATAATGAACACCCATGTACTTTTAACTGACATTTATCAGCTGTTAATATTTTTTCATTTGCTATCTGTTTATCTATCTATCATCTATTTATAGATATACACATTTTTAGACTAAACTGTTTGAAAGTTGAGTGCAGACATCAAGACACTTCATATTGAAATACTTTAACCTGTATCTTATAAGAACAAAGACATTTTTACACATGTACTATCTTTTACTAGCTATTTTTCAGGATTGTTAAAAGAGTAGAACAAAATAATATATTACAAAGCACCTTTTAATAAAGCTTATTGGTTAGGAGCTCAGCCATCACAAATAACATTATTCTGAGCTTTGTAGAGTCCAGTTTGCCCTACCTCCAAACTATGTTTAAATCTCACTTACAGTTTTCTTATAGCTTGATTATTTTATTTTTAACTCTGAACAACCTTGAGTTTGTTTATTCTGGAGTATAGTGTGACAGACAAAAACATTGTTGTATTCCAAATAACCCATCAATTGTCCCAGCATCTCTTATATAATTTTTCTCCCTTTTGACCCTGAATTACGATAATCACACACACACACATGCACACACACTCTTCACTTGGCACAATTCTGATGCACATACATTTTAGTTACTATGGTTAGGTTAAATGATACCAGTCCCCTAACAACACAATTAAATTTCAGTTACTGTGGGATATTTACTTGCGAGTTATTGTATAAAGTACAAGCTTCAGCCCATAAATTACTACATAAAAAACAGATGCGCATTATGATCAATAACCAGCCACATTCCTTCAAAGTCTGCCTATGTCTGGTCACTGTGCATTTCTTATTCAGTTTATGCACAGGCAGAAAAGTGTGCAGTCTTTTCTGCACGAGACGAATAGTGCCTCGTCTTCCAGTGATAAATGCATGTGATGGTTAAAAAAAACAGGCAATCAAAAGAGGAAATTGGCCAACAAAGATGAAAGTGCAGCAAAGAAATAAAAAGTGGTAATACTGGAGATGGAAATTGAATTGAATATAAATGGAGTTGTAAAAGAAATAAATGACCATGGGAATGTTGACCCTGCTGCTGTTGGGGAAATTCTAGATAAGTAGCCAGAAGGAAATTAGTAAAAGTGCACTTACTGGCATAAATGAGGAAAGTAGTTATGATGAAAAGGATGAAGATGTCCTGGAGGAAGTGCTGTCAGCAAAAAACTTAACATCAAATGAACTCTTAGAGATATTTCACAACATTGAGAGTGCAAAGGATAAAATAATGGAAGCTAATCCAAACTGAGAAAAGACTATGACAAGTTGCCAAGGTGTAGAAAAGGAGCTCGCTCCCTGTCACAAGACATACCATGAGAAGAAGGCAAGTAATGTTAAAACGACTCTTGGAAAGTTTTTTACAGAGAAATAAAACATTTTAATTCTTCAATGTTTCTAATGTTCTAAATTTCAGTGTGCTAAATAAATACTAGTTTTACCTTTTTTTCATTTCCCTATGCAATTTATAACTGACAGTGAGAGAGTTTTTAATGTTTTGACAGTTTTTCCCTTTTTAAAACAATTTTTATTTATTTCAAAGTATTAATTAAGGGGACACAAGTGTTTTTGTTACACGGATACCTTGTATAATGCTTAAGTCAGGGCTTCTGGTGTGCCCATCACCAGAATAGTGTTCATTATACCCAATAGGTAAGTTTTTATCCCACACCAAGCCTTCTGCCCTCCCCGCTTCTTGTTTTCTCATGTCCTTTATATCACTTTGTGCCCATGTGTACCCATCTATTAGCTCCCACTTATTAGTGAGAACATATGGTGCTTGGTTTTCCATTCCTGAGATACTTCACTTAGGATAATGGTCTCCAGTTCCCTCCATGTTGCTGCAAATGACAGTATTTCACTTTTTTATGGCTGAATAGTACTCCATGGTGTGTGTGTGTGTGTGTGTATACACACCACATTTTCTTTATTCACTCATGAATCGAAGGGTATTTAGGTTGATTTCACATCTTTGCAATTGCAAATTGTGCTGCAGTAAACATTTGAGTGCAGGTGTCTTTTTGATAAAATGACTTCATTTCCTTTGGGTAGATACCCAGTAGTGGGATTGCTGAATGGAATGGTAGTTATTTCTTTGAGGAATCTCCATACTGTTTTCCACGATTTTTTAAAAAAAATCGTGAACCAATTGTAATTTTCCCATTGATTATTAAAATTGTTTTCCATGGTATCAGCTTGCATGGTCATTTTCACAGTTTCTATTCTGTTTAATCAAACATCTGATTTTACTTTATTTTGTTTCATTGTTTCCAGAAGTATACTGTGTTAAGTATCATAGCTTTTAAAATCTGTTTTAATATGTGGCAGATATATGTATCAAATATCTGATAATATCAAATTTATCTAATGTAATTAAAAGAAAATGCATAAATTTCAACAAATAAAGATAAACATTTAAAAAATATGTGGCAGAGCAAGTTCCTCCCCCCTGATTATTATTATTTTAAAAAAGTCTTTACTATTCTCACTCCCTAGGTGAATTTTAACATAATTTTGTCAAATTCCACCCACCATGGAGGTTTGATTACAATTATGTTAAACATAATATTCATTTGGGAAGAATTAGAATCTTTATAATGCTGCCTTCTTCCTTTAAGAATATAATTGTATTGTTCCTCTCTGTTCAATTCATTCTTTATATAATCAGTCATTTTTTTGTAATTTTCTTTATATAGTTCTCACATACTGTTTCTTAAGGTTATTACTGAGAATTTTATGTGCGTATTTATCATTTTCTCATATATTTAAACTGGTCATAGATATTTAGTAAATCTTTTGAATGACAAATAATCAATATTGTACACTGTAGATCAGATGTGAGCAAACTACATCCTGGAGACAAATGTAACTCTTTTTTTTTTGTAAATAAAGTTTTTATAAAAAAGTTTTATTTGAAAACAACCATGTCCATTTGTTTACATATTGTCTATGGCTGATTTTGCACTACAAAGGCAAAATTAAGAAGTTATGACGGAGAAGATCTGGCTGGCAAGCCTAAAATATTTGCTATCTGGTCCTTTAGGAACAGGTTTGTCAACCTCTGTCTGCTATAGAGTATGTAATAGGCTTACTGAATGCTCATCAATTCAAAGGGTCCTCACAGTTGATACTCTTGCATTTTCTGGGTGTTTGTTTACATAGTATCTCTTAAGGACATATTCTGTCTCCCTCCTAATTATTGTTCTTGGTTCTTTCATGTCAGTGCATTCACTTCCACAATCCTGTTAAGTAACAAGAGATTTTTACTGTTTTCAGCGGAAAAACTCTAGTGTGTTTTTATTCCACCACAGTGAAGATTATATGAATTTTTTTTTACATGCTAAGGAAATGATTCCTAGCTTACTAAACTTTCATTGTCAGCATTGTATGGAATCTTATCTTCCTTTGTTTTATTGATAGAGCAATATTATGTTAATATATTTGAAGTCATTCTTATATTACTGGAATAAATAGTCTTTTTAAAAAATTGCTGGATTTGATTTACCACTATTAATTTTGTATTTTGATTTATACTTGAGATTGTTTTTTTAAGTTCTATTTTAGTCATACTTTTATGTCAAAGTTACAGAAAAATAACTGGGAAATTATCTGTTATTTTTTTATGCCCTGGAATAGTTTTTGTAGCAAACCAATTTTCTGATCTTTGGACTTTTGAACTCACTTTTTAAAAAGCATCTTGATACATCAGCTTTTTTAGAGATAATTTTCTGACAGCTTAAAAATATTTATATAGTGAGTCCATATTTATTAGTCAATTTAGGTGTTTTATTTTTTAATGAGCAAGTCATGATAATTATGTTTGTTCCAGAAGCATATTAATTAAGGGTTTAAAATATGCTATAGAGAGATGGAAGGAAGGAGAGATCTAGAGAGCGATTTATGGTGCATCATTGTTTTTTCTCCTGTTTTTCTTACACCCATCTTTGGGTCTTTGTACTTCTTCATTTTCTATTTGGTTGGAGTCTTTTCTCAAATATTTTCCATAGGTGGGGAACATGGGTACTTAGACATAGTCTTTAAATTCTTGCATATCCTGATTTCCCATGACAAGTCTTAGATATCTTCGCTGTCCGCAAAAGATCTATTATACTTTGGCTGGTTAAAGATTCTCGGAATAAACTTGCTTTCTCTCAATATCAGTCCATTATGTTTTAGCTTCTAGCATTGCAAATGAGAAGGTCAATGTCAGTCGCATTTTTTTCCTTGAAGAATAACGTCTTGTTTCTGCCTGGAAGCGTGTAAGATTTTCTCCTAATATTCAATGTTTGGGAATTTTACCAGGATTTGCCTAGGCATAGGTCTTTTCTGCTAAATCCTGCCTGGGATTTAGTGGGCCCTTTCAGCCTGCAGACCTAGGTGCTCTGGATCACAGGGGAATTTTCTGCTGGTATCTCTTCAATTATTGCCTCTTGTCCAACTGTTTCTTTTTCATTTTCTGAAACCATTGTTATTGGTATGTCAAATCTCCTGGACCTATTATCTATTATCTTTTCTTATGGTTTCAATCTCTTTATATTGTTGTTCTGTATATTTTATATTGTGTTTGGACCCGTTTTTTTAATTTGTTCTTGCAGGCCACTGATTCAGGTCTCAACAGAGGAGCATCCCTTTTAATCTGTCCACTGAATTACTCAGTTTGAAATTATGTTTTCTTCCTCCAGAAATTCTTTTTTTGTGCTTCATTTGAATTTCCTTAAGTACTCTTCCTATTATTTTTTTATTCAGGCATTTACTTTGCTTGCATACACTCTTTGATCCCTGGTTTCCCGTTTCTGCCTTCTTTTGGGTTGATTGAAAAAATTTTAATGTACTACTTTATTTCTTCCACTGACTAATTTTTATTATTTTTAGTGGTTGCGTTAGGACTAACAGCATGCATCCCTAACTTATCAAAGTCTGCTTAGAGTTAATATTGTAAGACTTGACTTCATACTTCAAATTGACACTTCCACTTTCTCTTTCCATTTCACAAATGTAACAACATTACAACATTATAACTTTGTTTATATATGTTCACTCCATCCTTTGGGCTATTGACACAATTTTTCTTCAACGTTTATTTTAAATCCCACCTTACAATGCCAATGCTGTTGTTTTTTTTTTCTCTTTAAACAGCCTGTTGTCCTTTAAGAAAATTAAGAGAAGAGAAAAATTAGTTTATATTTACTCACTTCCCATTTCTGGTGTTCCTCATTCCTTCCTTTAGATCTGAGTTTCTGTCTGCTATTATTTCTCTTCAGCCTAATAAACATTCTTTAGCATTTCTTATAGTATGGATTTGTTGATGACAAATTCTCTCCATGTTTATTGATCTGAAAATTGCCTTTATTTTTACCTTTGCTTTTGAAGGATATATTCACTGGACACAGAATTCTAGGTGGACTATTTAAGAACTTTAAATATGCCATATCTTTGTCTTCTGGCCTCCATTGTCTTTAAAAATTGTTTATTTTTGATTATTTTGGGTACATAATAAGTTAAGGTATACTTTAAAATACCTAAAAGAGTTGAATTGGAATGTTCCTAACACAAAGTAATGATGAACGATAAATGTACTTGATGTGATGGGTACCCCAATTACCCTGATTTGATTAATTCACATTGTATGCCTGTATCAAAGCATCACATGTACCCTATAAATATATACAACTATTATGGCCTCCATTTTTTCATGAGAAGTCTGCAGTGATTTTCATTTTTGACTCCTAATATGTGATCTCTCTGGCTCCTTTCAAAGTTTATTCTTTATCTTTTTTGTGTGTGTAAGCAATTTAACTATAATACACCTAGGTGTTGCTTTCTTGGCATTTATTTTGCTTGGAGTTCACTAAGCTTCCTATGTTGAAGTTCTCAAATTTGAGAAACGTTTGGTCATTATGTCTTCAAATATTTTTTTTTGCTGCATTCTCATTTTGTCTCTTTCTGGGACTCCTATATTAGTTATATTGGGCAGTTTCATATTGTCCTATAGGTCCCTGAGACTCTGGTCTTTGTCTTCAGTCCTTCTTTCTTTCTGTAATTTGGTAATTTGTATTGGTCCTCAAGTTCACCCACCTTTTCTTATGATTTCCAATCTGCTGTTAAGTCTAGCTAATGAATATTTTATTTATTATAATTTTCAGCTCTGGGATTTTGATTTGGTTCTTTTTTAATATAAATTTTATTTCTCTGCTGAGCTCCTGTCTCTGTTTACTCATTAAGACTATATTTTCCTCTAAGTCCTTCAAGATATTTCAAGTAGATATTTTAACATATTTGCTAAATCCAACATCGTGGTCACTTTTGAGGCTGCTTCTATTGGCTTTTTTCCCCTTGTCTCTGGGTGTCATTTTCTTGTTTCTTAACATGTCTGGTAATTTAAAAAATGTATTGGATATAACAGATAATACATTATAGAGACACTAAGTGCTGTTATTTTCCTACGGAGAATATTTATTTTTGTTCTAGCTGTCAGTTTGATTGACTGATCATCTTGAACCTGTGTAGGCTTGGTTTTATGCTTTGTTAGGGAAAATATAATAGAATGTCTAAGATATTTTCCAAGTCTATCTTCCTGGGTAAAACTCAACCTTCGAAATCTGCTTTCCCTGTGGATCTTGTCAAGGCTTCCTTTTGCAAGGCAGGTCTAGAGTTGGTCTTACTCTCAGGCAAGAGTCAGCAAACTATGGCCTATTGGCAAAATCTGACCTATTGAACATTTTTATAAATAAAATTTATTAGAACAAGCCCTACTTTTCATATTTTTGATGGCTGCTTTCACACTAAAACTGCAGAGTTGAGTAGTTGCAACAGAGACTGTATGGCCCTGAAAACCTAAAATACTATTATAAGACCCCTTATGGAAAAAGTTTGCCAACTCCTGCTCTATGGTGTGGTTCTTTCTCACAGCTGAATGTGGAAACCCCACCAGGCATATCTTCATATTGGGTTTTTTTTTCCATGTTTTCCCTCTCTGCAGCTTCTCTGCCCCATTAGATGGGTTGTCACTTTGTTGGCTCAGGGCTGGTTAATAGAATACCCTACACAGCAAGAATTCTGCAGCTGCTGGGAGGCCTGTTCAGTAGAGGAAGGCTGACTGTTAGCCTTCTGCTGAGGAACCCAAGGAAGCTGCTCCCCTCTCTTCGTGTACTCTTGAAGCCTCTGAGGCATGAAGACTCAGTCCGTTCATATCCCCCTTAGTCTTTTATGAGTTGAGTGACCAGTCATATGAGGACATATGAGGACAATGTCAAATCTCTCCTTACTCCAGATCTCTGAACACCAAGTTCTTTCCCAGATCCTCTGCTTTCTAATTCTTGTCTCTGGACTGTGATGCTCATCTCCTGACACATGTCCTTCCTGTAGGGAGAAAGGCCCACAGCAGTTTTCTTTGCTGAGATTCCCATTCTCAGACTCAGCACCCATAGGTCTGAGCAGCTCTTTGGCTCAAGAGAAAAAAATAGCTTAGAATTGGACATTGGGAAGGAAAGGAAATTATTGTTAGATCTCCCTGTTGGTAGAATCTTCACTTATTTGTTCAACAAATATTTACTGAGCACCTACTATGTTCCAGGCACTCTTCTAGGTAATAGAAGTCCAGTGGTGAGCAAAACAGGCATGACACCTGCATTCAAGGAAGCTAGAAGGAAAGACCCACATTAAATAAATGATTCCATAAATAGATTCATAATTATAAATCATTATAACTGCCTTGAAGGAAGACTCTGGAGCGGTATGAGAGCACAGTGGGGAGCTGACTCAGACACACACACATGTTCATGAACTGATTAATGCTTTCCCACTGTAACCTCTCCCTGAGAATATTTTTGAATTAGCTTTCTGTGTCAGTGTCATTTTCCCCATGGAAGCATCTTCTGCCCTGGCTGTGTCCACTGAGGATGTGATATATTAATATTTATAACTAGTGATAAGGCTCATAAAGCTAAATGTTTCAGAAAAAAACAGATTTTCACTCTAAAATGATCCCAGGCTGAGGCTATGTAATCCTAAACTACTAAGCAGAACAAAAGTGAGAAGACTGTTTATCACTGATAAAATATTTCCTGCAGTGAATAGCATGAGTATTCTGAAATATGCTTACAAGCTGTTGTGGCTGGGGTGAGGGAGGGATAAGGGGTAAAGGTGGGAGCACAGTTGACTTCTGAGCTAATTTCCTGGAGAATTGAAGCTCAGTGGTAAATGACTGGGACAAATCATTTCTTCATCAAACCAAAATAAAATAAAGTGAAAGTGATTTTTAGAACTTTTGCTTTTTTTTTGCGGAATGGAATTGTGGCATATGACTTCTGTTTTATTGTGGAAAAAAATTCAGACCTAAGGAGCAAACAGACCTGAAGCAAACAGATTGATAGAGGGGACAGCACTAAAACTGAGTTTACAGATTCTCAGTCCAGTATCCTATTGCTAGTTTCTGAATCCCAGATGCTCAGTCCTGAGTGAGAGTTTTGTTCATCTGTTGCCATGGCTTAGCAGAACCATGTCACCTCATAAAAACCACTACTCCCAGAAAATGTTAGTAGAGAAAGAATTCCTTCATAATGAGGTTAAGATCAAAATAACTATGAGAAATTCAGTAATCATTAAAATGGAAGCCTACAATAACAGATTCAGAAGGATTAGATATAATTTTTAATATTTATGTTTATTTTGTTTACCTAAGACAAAAGGAAGATTAACACCATACATGCGGACAACAGGGTTATCTGAAATTGATCCATTTTCTGTTGGAAGGATTGACTTGATTTGCTAATAATTGTATTTATTGATAGACAGTCTTATTTATTTTATATCAATTAAGAAATATTTACTAAATATTTGACATTATCATGCATCTTTACAATTTTTATTATCTAATGTAAAGCAGTCTTATTGCTTTGTTTTGTATATATATCACAAATAAGACATATCTGTTATGTATATATATATTTTATATATATATGCAAACATGAGGCAGAAAAGGCTTATGTAAACATCTGCCATAACAGAAGCAGTCACACACATACAACACAAGACAATAAGGCTGCTTTACCTAAGCCATCATGAATATATGAAGATCAGTACTATTACTTTATAGTCAGCTTTATTTTCTTTGCCATTATTCCACAAATGCTCAGATTGCTTATATGACAAACTAAAATAAGAAATGAATATTATATATAACATCAGTAGTAAAGAAAATCAAATGTACAAGAGAAATTCTGGAAGTAGATACATCCAGATTTTTATATATATATAAACGTATATATAATGAGATTATATACATAAAATGAGATTTTTTATATATATATAAATTATGTATGTGATATACAGGCATACCTCAGAGATATTGCAGATTCAGCTTCAGACCACCACAAAGAAAGTATCAGAATAAAGCAAGTCACATGAATTGTTTTGTTTCCTAGGGCATATAAAAGTATGTTTACACTATATTATTAAGTGTACAATAGCATTATGTCTAAAAAATCAGTGTAG
The DNA here is from genome assembly GCA_023783475.1 of Daubentonia madagascariensis. NCBI lineage: Eukaryota > Metazoa > Chordata > Mammalia > Primates > Daubentoniidae > Daubentonia > Daubentonia madagascariensis. The sequence continues at coordinate 1,258,632 of JAKFHU010000633.1, forward strand.
ATACGTTAATTAAAAAAATACTTCATTGTTAAAAATTGCTAATGATCATCTGAGGCTTCACGAATTCATAATCTTTTTTCTGTTGTAGGATTTTGCCTTTATGTTGGTGGCTGCTGACCAGGGTGGTGGTTGCTGAAGATTGGTGTGGCTGTGGCAATTTCTTAAAATAAGACCACAACGAGGTTTGCCACATCAATTGTCTCTTCCTTTCACAAAAAATTTCTGTATAACATGTGATGCTATTTGATAGCATTTCACCCACAGTAGAACTGCTTTCAAAATTAGACTTAATCCTCTTAAACCCTGCCAGTGCTTTATCGACTAATTTTATGTAATAGTCTAAATCCTTTGTTATCATTTCAACAATGTTCACAGCATCTTCACTAGATTCCATCTCAAAAAAACCACTTTGCTTATCCATAAGAAGCAACTCCTTATCTGTTCATGTTTTATTATGAGATTGTGCAATTCAGTCTTATCTTCGGCTCCCTTTCTGATTCTAGTTCTCTTGCCATTAATATTTCCATCACATCTGCAATTGCGTCTTTCCTGAAGTCTTGAACCCCTGAAAGTCATCCATGAAGATTAGAATCAACTTTTTCCAAACATCTGTTAATATTAGTATTTTCTTTTTCTAGTTCCTTATTAAGTGTAAAGTGAGGTTGTTTATTTGAACTTTCTCTTCTATTTTAATGTAGGCATTTATTTCTCTAAGCTTCCCCAGTATTGCTGCTTTTGCTGCATCTCATGAGTTTTGGTGTGTTGTGTTTTTGTTTTCATTTGTCTCTAGATATTTTCTACTTTATCTTTTGATTTATCTTTTGACCAACTGGTTGTTCAAAATGTGTTGTTTAATTTCTACATATTTGTAAATTTTTCAGCTTTCTTTCTACTATTGATTTCTAGTTTCATTCCGTTGTGGTCAGAGAAGATACTTGGTGTAATATCAATCTTCTTGAATTTGTTAAGACTTGCTTTGTGACCTAACACATGATCTATCCTGGAGAATGTTCTGGGTATACTTGAGAAGAATACATATTCTATTGATGTTGGGTTGAATGTCTTGTATATTTCTGTTAGGTTCATTTGGCCCATAGTGTTGGTCAAATCCTCTGTTTCTTTGTTGATTTTCTGTCTGGTTGCTCTATTCTTTATTAAGAGTGGGATATTGAAGCCTCCCACTATTATTGTATTGCTGGCTATTTCTCCCTTTAGTTCTGGTAAGGTTTGTTCTGATATTGGGTGCATACATATTTATAACTGTTACATCTTCCTGGTGGATTAACCTTTTTATCACTCCCTTCTGGCCAATAATATTTCTGCTGAAAAATCTGCATGTATTCTTAGGGAAGTTCCCTTGTACATGACAAGTCACTTTTCTCTTGTTGCTTTCCAAATTCTCTCTTTGGCTCTGACTGGAGAAAATGATGCAGATAAATTTTTATCCTTAGGTAAGGAGAGATTAAGAGGGAGGCTCATCTAAATAGACTCTATTTTGAGAGTAAGGTGATGTGAAAGGAAATAGATGCTGAGGGGAATGAAAAAGTATCCATCAAAAGCAAGGAAAAAGCTTTTTGAGGAACATCAAGTTTCCTTCTGAGACCTTATCACACACTCATAATGGCACCAATATCAGTTGTCTTATAATTTTCTCTGGAAGTTATAGAAAATTAGTTTTCAGACCACAGAGATAAATTTATGGGTTGGTGCAGGATTGAATTTGCAGAGCTGATTGGGGGTTAGTGAACTGAGGGCATGCCGTTGGAATTTTCCTCTGTAACTTTATTGGTTTTCTCAGCTCCTGATGAGAACACATGAACTTTGGATTAGGTTCTGACTCCAGTTCCCCATTTTGCCTCACACTCCACCAGGAACTATGATATTGTATCTTTTATGATTCCATGATTATTTCTCAAAAAAAAAACTTGTTTAAGTTCCAAAGGTAATTCATCAATGAATATCTCTAAAGAATCCACAAGTAGTTTGGCTTCAGGGATGGGTTAATACAGGGCTTACTCAAACAATGTCAAGTCCATCTGTTTTGTTGATTTCCTCTGAATTGGCTTTATTCTAAGGCTTCCTCTGGGGGAACCCAACAGCTTTAGGCTGTCATTGATAGATACCCAGTGCACTGGAAATGAGATAGTCCACTTCCCCAAGAACTCAACCTATAGGCTAGTTAAGTTCTGTTGATCATGATTAGTTCAACTTAGGAGGTCATATGTCCCTTCTTGAACCAATCATGTGCTAGAGGAAATAATATTCTTATTGACTCAGCTTGGATCACTGGCTCTTCCCCTGGGTCCCCGGTGGAGTCAGCTCTGCCTGGAGCTCAGTCAGGGAGAAGTGGTTCCTTACAAGAATAGAGAGTGGGTGCTAAGAGGCAAAAACAACGATAAAAATCCACTCCAAATGTTTAAACTGTCCACTCTCAACTTCTGGCTTAAAAATGTTGGATTGGTACATTAGTTTATCTCCTTTCCTTCTGCAGACCTGCTAAATAATGGTAAGTGAGTAAAAATAACAAATCCATAAGGATAAGGAGAATGGAATGTTGAAGAGTAGCAGTTGAGAGATTTCCACAATTTTTGAAAAATCTATGGCAAATGATGGAGTGGTAACTGACACAGCAGACTTTTGAAAGTTGCCAACTAAGTGCCAATAATGGTAAATTCAGACAAGAAACAAGCCAACTCATTCTGAAGAACCCCTGAAAGGCTCACTACTTGGAGCTTCCAGGTAACTAAGGAATACAGGGGTCAGCTGAGGGGTTGAAAACAATGAGAATAGTTAAAAGTCTATATATTAAACAGTTGAATACTATATGCCCTTCATTACTATGTACATACAGGAAACGCTCCCATTTCTGTTACTTTTGCCATCGGTACCTAGCTATCACCACCCCCTCCAGGGAGACTTGGAGTTTAATTTCTGGGGAAACTGAACAGTAGTACCTCAAGGACTCTGGGCACATTAGAGGGCTGAAATGAGACACAGTGCTGAAAAGGGAGAGAGTTGAGTAAAAAATTGCCTCCTGTACTGAGTTCCCTCAGCCCCCTTCACTAGTACTGCTTCCAGAATGCCAGCAGCCAGGGGTACACCAACCCCCACCCCCAATCAGGATATTAGAACATTTTTCTATGAGAAAATAAAAGGCCCCAGGGAAAAGACATCCCAATCGCAATTTCAAAGGTCCCCAGTGAAAATGTCTTCTTAATAAAAATTTTGAATATTTAAACACAATGGATCGAAGGCTTTCCCAATTCTGAGTTAAAATTACCTTCAGGATAAGACTTTATGCCAGCTATGTTATCAATCTACTGTGAAAAGTTAAGCCAATTTCAGATATTCAAAAGATTGAAATACATACGTCCCATGTGTCTTTTCTAGGAATATAATAGAGGACATATTTCAGCAAGGCAAGGGAGTAAATGAAGAAAATAAGACATGATATCCAAGAAGCAGAGAGCTCTACCAGAGAGGAACAGTGAAAAAGCATTTCAGGAGGTGAGATACATATCAGACATACAGAGACCTAGGTTTGGATTGGTTCAGGAAAATAGATGGTTCAGGTTCTGCAAGGAAGAACTTTATGTTAATAATAGGCATATGAAATGTTGGAGAGATGTTAGAACATTAAAAAAAATCCTATCTACAAGAATATCATTCAACAAAAGGCAGTTACTAACAACATTGATCTCGCATTCTAATTCTTCAAACTTTTAAATTTTCTATTAGCAAATTCATCAACCCATTGCTCTGTCTTCTTTGTCCTAATCTATAATTATATCTCTATCATCTATCTTGGGGGGAGGGTATTAGCACCTAATCCATTCATGCGGCATCAAGGACTTTTCTATTAACAAATTCATCAGCTCGAAGTAAGAGACAGAATAGGTCCCAATCTGCTTTTTGGTTTCTAGTGGAATGGCAAGATGATTGTTCTAGGGATCAGACGCACTGGGCTCTATACCACCCCTTCTGATATCAAACTGTGTAACTTAGGGTAATTTATTTATTTTCTGTTCTTACTTTTCTTCCTTTGTTAAATGGAGTCAAAACTATCATAATAGATGGCTATAAGTTGTAAATTAGATTTCATGCTATTTTCAAAACCATAAAGCCCTCTAAAAAGAGCACACTATTGAAATTATTGTGTTTACTCAGATACCATCTTGCCACATAAATCTTCCTAGCTGACTTCTGAAAGAAATTATGCAAATGTTTGCAGTAACAGTTGTGTAAAATGTGCTGGTGTCTGAGGAGAATCATTGAAGACAATGTTTTGTTTGTAATATTTGGGATTAAGGTGAAAACTGAGGGCTAAGTGGGCCAAGTCCAGTCCATTTCCTTTTGTTTTTTATAGTGGTATTTAGAATTGTGTGGTTTTATGGGATCCCTGGTAGCTCTGGGATTGCCAGTTAATGGCTGGACTTAGTTTCAAGGATGCTGGAATTTGATAGGTAGCTGGATCATACAGGAATTCCGTGGGGATGAGAAACAATCAATTATGTACACACACACGTGTATATTCTAGGGACAGCATATATAAGAATATATATATGTGTGTGTATGTATACACACACACACAATAGGGTATTCTAGGGAGAGCAAATCCAATCTTCCTATGCCTTTTTTTTTTTTTCTATTCAGGCCCTCCATGGATTGGATGCTGCCCACCCACACTGGGGAGGGCCATCTGCTTTACTCAGCCCACCAATTCAAACATTAATCTCTTCCAGAAACACCTTCACAGACACAACCAGAAATAACGTTTAATCAGGTATCTGGGCATGCTATTATACAGTCAAGTTGACACATAAAATTAATCATCACAGGGGCCCTTCTCCTGTGCATTTCCAAAACATAAAAAAAAAGTGTAGAGATGGTTGCATTTGCTTGTGTCAGGTCAATTTTCTTTAAGTAAATAAAAGTTGAGAAGATCAAGAAAATTCAGTTGCAACTAAGAGTGTGTTTATGCTTACCAGCAGAGGATTAAAAACCAATTTCACACCTGATAAATAAGGTACAACTAATCTGATTTCACTACAAAGATTTCAAACAGGTCTTCCCTTTCTCAGGCCACATTTATTTCTCAAAGGTAGCGATCACCACATTCTTGCTTTCTTAGTAGTGGTTCATGTGGAAGAAAAATACGCATAGAGACTAAAACTTTACAGCCAGGCATATCTGGGCTTACATTTTAGCTTTGCCAAATACAAGGTCTATAAACTTTGGCAAGTTACTTAACCACGGTGAACCTCGATTTCCTTATCTGTAAATGGAAAGAGTATTAGTATTTCCTTCCTCAAAGGCAGTTTGGAATATTAAAGGAGGTAACGTGTGTCTTTAGCATTGCACTGATCACATAAATGGTGATAATAGCAATGAAACACCTGCCTACCTAAACATCTCACTTTTAGTATCTACTTTCCCCATGGCGCATAGTATATGTTTAATAAATGTTTGTTGAATGAAGAAAATCTAATAATTGCTTCCTCCCCTTGTCCCTTCAGGTCAGTACTGGCCATCCATTTTTACTAGTATCCGGTTACTGTCTTATTCTTCTGACAGTTTTACTTACACTCTGCTCTGCTCACCCTTAGTCTCAGTTTTCCCAGTTTGAGTTTACCCTCTGTTTTCTGTCAGGACCCTGTATGACACAAGCAGACTATATCTCAGAAAAAAATGTAGTTTCCACACTTCCAGTAATTCTCTGATTTACACTATTTTTGACTGAAACTGACCTTTGGGCAAACCATTCCTCAGTTCTGGAAAACCCACCTGAAAAGGCCTGTCCTTGGTATGCAAAGGTAAAATGAAGATATTGTGCTAAAAGGTCTCTTCACAATATTTAAGTTATCCAAAATCTGTGAAGGATTATATGTTCCACAAGAGGAAATTGGTTATACATATTATGATGTACCCATTGATGAAATACCTGAAGCCACAGAATTATGTCAAGGCTTCAGCATTAGATGCATTATGGCAATCCAGAGAGAAAGGATTGGCATACTTTCCCTTTCACCCAGACAGATGGATGTGTAAAAAATTTCAGGAAAGTCCAAAGTACTAAGCGCATGGTTAAGGATGTTTCTGTGTTGAAAATGCTGACTCTGGGTCCTGAGACCCCAGAATATGGGAGAGATACAGGAGATCCTGCTGCTAGCAAGGAAATCTCTCTGTCTCTTTAGCCACTGCTATGGTTTGAATGTATTTATCCCTCCAAAATTCTTATGCTGGAACTCAAACCCCAATGTGGTGGTATTAGAGGAGGGGCCTTTGGGAGGTGATTAGACCATAAGGGATCCAACCTTATTGATGGGATTAGTGCTCTTATAAAAGGGATTGATGGAACTAGTATGTCCCTTTTGCCCTTCTGCTCTTTCTGCCATGTGAGAAGATGGCATTTGTCCCTTCCACCATGTGAGGATACAGCAAGAGGTGACATTTTGGAAGCAAAGAGCAAGCCCTCACCAGGTAATGAATCTGCCGGTACCTTGATCTTAGACTTCCTAGCCTCTAGAGCTGTGAGAGATAAATTTCTACTGCCTATACATCACCCAGTCTAAAATGCTTTGCTATAGTAGCAGGAACACACTGAGACAGTCACCATGCATGTGAGATGAGTATTTTGAATAAGTACTTCCAAATTTGGATTAATTGGGTCGCATGGGAATTTTCAGTATGTGTAAGTCGTGTGTATATTTTCATTCAGCCCATTTTCATAATGACATATAGGTACAAGAGATACAAAGATGAAAATACATGATCTCAAACTCCATGAATGCAGGGGATTTATTCATTGCCCAATCTTCAGCAATAATAAAAATGTATTCTCCTTGTATACTTAGTGTCTAGAATATACCAGAATATCAGCTCTCTGAGGGCAGAGATTTAAGTCTGCTTTGTTCACCACTATATGCATGTGCCTTGAACAATGTCAGGCACATAGTAGATGCTTAATAAATTCTTTTTGAATGAATGATACTTTGTTATACATTCTTAGTCAATTAAAAAAGTTTTTCCAATAACATTTTAAACAACTTTATTGATATATAATTCGCATACCTTAAAATTCACACATTTAAAGTATACAATTCAACAGCTTTTAATGTACTCACAAACTTGAGCAACCATGACGACAATCAGTTTTAGAATATTTTCATCACCACAAAAAGAAATCTTTTTACCCATTAGCAGATACTCCCATTCCCCATTTTCTCCAGCCCTTGGAAACCACTGATTTGCCTTCTTTTTCTATAGATTTGCCTATTCTGGACATTTCATATAAATAAAATCTTATAAAATGTGGCCTTTTGTGACTGGCTTCTTTGATTTAGCATAATGTTTTCAAGGTTCATCCATGTTGTAGCATGTGCAAGTACTTCATTCATTTTATAGCTGATTATTAGCCCATTGTATAGATAGATAAACACATTTTGTTTATCCATCCATTAGTTAATGGACATTTGGGTTGTTTCCATTTATTGTCTATTACAAATAATGCTGCTATGAACATTTATATAAAGATTTTTGCATGGGCAAGTTTTCACTTTTCTTGAATCTAGGAGTGGAAATATTGGGTCACATGACAACTCTATGTTTAACAGCCAAACAGCCAAACTGTTTGCCAAAGCAGCTGCACCATTTTACATTTCTGCCAGTGATGTACGAGGGTTCCAATTTCTCTGCATCCTCATAAACACTTGTTATCTTCTGTCTTTTTGATTATAACCATCATAGTGGGTGTGAAGTGCCACCTCATTATGATTTTGATTTCTATTTCCCCAATGACTAACAATGTTGAGCATCTTTTTATGTTCTTATTGGCTTTTTGTATATCTTCTTTGAAGAAATATGTTTGTAAACCCCTTAACCCTTTTTAAATTGTGTTACTTGTCTTTTTGTTGGATGCTATTTTTTTATTTATTCTAGATAGACCTTTATTAGATACATGGCTTGCAAATATTTTCTCCCATTCCGTGTAGGTCATCTTCTCACTTTCTTGAGAGTGTCCTAAAAATTGCTCAAGAGAGCACGACACTTTTTAATTTTGATAAAGTTCACTTTTTTCCTTAGGTTTCTTGTGCTTTAAGTGTCATATCTAAGAAACAATTGACTAATCCAAATTCACGAAGATTTACACTTATATTTTCTCCTAAGAATTTTCTAGTTCTAGTGCTTGCATTTAGGTCTTTGATCCATTTTGAGTTAATGTCTGTATATGGGGTAAGATAAGGGTCCAACTTTATTCTTTTGTATGTGGATATCCAGTTGCCCAAGCACCATTTGTTTTAAAGAATGTACTTTCCCCACTGAAATTTTTTGGCACCCTTGTTGAAGATCAATTGCCTGCCTGTCTATCTATCTATCTATCTATCTATCTTAGTTTATTTCTGGACTCCCAATTCTATTCCATTAATCTATATGTCTGTCTTTGTGCCAGTACTGTACTGATTATTGTTGTCTTCTAGTAAGTCTTAAAATTGGGGGAGTGTGAGTCCTACTTTGTTCTTTATCAAGATTGTTTTGGCTTTTGTGGGTCCCTTGCATTTCCATATGAATTTTAGGATAAGCTTGTCAATTTCTCCAAAAAAAGGAAGCTGGAATTTTGATAGGGATTGTATTGAATCTGTAGATCAGCTTAGAGAATATTACTACCTTTTGATACATGAATGTAAGATGTCTTTTCATTTACTAGGTCTTCTTTAATTTCTTCCAACAATGGAAGTTTTCAGGGTACAAGTTTTACACCTCTTTTATTAAATTTATCCCTAAGTATTTTATTCTTTTTTCATATCATTATAAATGGAATTGCTTCCTTTTATTTTTGGATTATTTATTGTTAGCACATAGAACTACAATTGATTTTTGTGTATCTATCTTGTATCCTGCAAGCTTGATGAGCTAGTTCTAATGGCTTTATAGATTTCCTTAGAATTTTTCTGTATACAAGAAACATGTCATCTGCAAATAAAGATAGTTTTACTTATTTTTTTCCAATCTGGATGACTTTTATTTCTTTTTTGTGGCTAATTGTTCTGGCTAGAACTTCCAGTACAAAATTGAATAGAAATGGAGAGAGCAGACATCTTTGTCTTGTTCCTGATGTTTGAAAAAAAAGATCTGGTCTTTCACCATTAAGTATGATATTAGCTATGTGGTTATCTAATTTATTGGAATATAGTTATTTACAATACATCCTTATAATCCTTTTTATTTCTAAAATGTTGCTAGTGATGTGCTTTTTTTAATTCCAGATTTCAGTAATTTGAATCTTCTTTTTTTTTCCCTTGGTCAGTCTAAATAAAGGTTTGTCAATTTTGTTGATCTTTTCAAAGAAACATCTTATGGTTTTGTTGATTTTCTCTGTTGATTTTTCTATTCTCTATTTCATTAATTTTCACTGTAACCTTTATTATTTCTTCGTTTCTGCTTGCTTTAAATTTAGTTTAATCTTCTTTTCAATTGTTTTAAAATTGAAGATTAGGTTATTAACTTGAGATTTTTAAAAAATATGGGCATTTACAGGTATAAATTTTCTCTTAACTACTGATTTATCTGTAACCCATATATTTTAGTATGCTGCTTTCATTTTCATTCATCTTAAGTGTTTTTTAATTTCCCTTGTGATTTTTTTCTTTGGCCTGTGGCTATTTAGGAGTATGTTATTTAATATGCACATATTTTTGAATTTTCCAAATTTTTTTGTTATTAATTTCTAATTTTTTATTCTATTGTGACTAAAGCACATACATACTTTGTATGATTTCAAGTCTTTTAAATTTGTTGAGCTTCTTCTATGACCTAGAATATGGCCTACCCTGGAGAATGTTCCATGTATTACTTAAGAATAATGTATATCCTGCTGTTGTTGGGTGGAGTACTATAATATATAGATGTCTGTTAGGTCTAGCTGATTCAAAGTATTTTTAAAGTCTCTATTCCCTCGTTGATCTTCTGACTAGTTACTCTATCCATTACTGAAAGTAGGGTATTGAAATCTCTAGATATTGTTGAATTGTCTATTTCTCCCTTAAATCCTGTCAGTTTTGGCTTCATGTGTCTTGGGACTCTGTTGTTAGGTACATAGATGTTTATTATTGTTATATTTTCCTGATATATTGACCCTTTTGTCATTATGAAATGCCCATCTTAATCTCTAGTAACATTTTTTTCTCTCTATTTTGTCTGATACTAATATAGTCACTTCAGCTTTCTTATAGTTGCTGTCTGCATACTATGAGTTTTTCCATTCTATTACTGTCAAGCTATTGTATAACTTGATATACATTTGCTATTTTTTTATGTTTTTTATATGTCTCATGTCTTTTTATTCCTCTGTTTCTCCTTTACTGCTTTTTTTTTGTTTGTTTTTACATTAGGTGGATATTTTCTAGTTTAACATTTTAATTTCCTTAATAATTTTTCAAATATTTTTTGAAGTATTTTCTTAGTAGATACTCTAGGGCTTGCAATATACATCTTAATGTGTCAGATTTTGCTTTAAGTTTATATTAACTTAGTTTCAGTATGATATAGACATGTTACTCCTATATAGTTTTATTCTCTCTTTGCTTCTTTTTTTGTTATACATATTCCATCTATTTATATTATAAACCCAACAATGCACTGTTATAATTATTGGTTTATATAATTTTATGTCTTTTAAAGAAGCTGAGAGAAGGAAGGAGAAGAAATATATGTTATATTTATAGGGTTTGTTATATTAACTTTCTTACATATCATTTCAAGTTCTCTTCATTTATTCTTGTGGATTTGAATTACCATCTGGTTTCATTTCCTTACTCCAATATAGCTTTGATTCCACACACTTCCTTTGTGCATATTGTTAAATATATTACATTCTATGTGTTAATAGGACAACAATACAATTATGTACATATTGTTTCATACAATTGCTTTTAAAATCAGTTAGGAGAAGAACATCTCCTAATACTCTTAATACGGTGGGTCTGGCAGCAACAAATGATTGCCATTTAGTTTGTGCATGTCTTTATTTCACCTTCATTTTTCAAAGATTTTTTGCTGGATATAGGATTCTTTGTTAACAGCTTTTTTTCCCCCTTCTAGCACTTCAAATATATCATACACTTGGCCTTCATTGTTTCTGACGAAGAAGCTGTTATTCTTATTGTGTTTCCTTTCCATGTGACAAGTCACTTTTCTCTTGATGTTTTAAAGATTTTCTCTGTGTCTTTCGCTTTTTTACTACAATATGTCTGAGTGTGGATCTCTTTGCATTTATTCTATGTGGGTTTTTTGAGCTTTATGAATGTGTACATTAATTTTTTTCTCAATTTGGGAAGTTTTCAGCCATTATTTCTTTGAATATTCTCCTTTTCCTGTCTCTTCTCCTCTGGTACTCTCATTATGCATAATTTGGGTGCTTAATGATGTCCCACATTTCTCTGAAATTTTGTATAATTTCCTCCATTCTTTCTTTCTGTTCTTATAATTGCATAACCTCTACAAATATATCTTTAGGTTTGCACATTCTTTCTTCTGCCAACTCAGATCTACTGTTGAGACCTCTTATGAATTTTTCATTTTGGTTATTTTACTTTTCAATTCCAAAATTTCCATTGTTTTTGTTTTATAATTTATATCTATTTGTTGATATTCTCTATTTGATGAGACATTGTCATCTCCCTTCCTTTACTTCTTTAGGTATGGTTTCCTTTAGTTCACTGAATATATTTGTAATATCTGCTTTGAAGTCTTTGTCTGCTAACTCCAACATCTGGGCCTTCTCAGAGGCAGTTTCTACTGCCTTTTTTTTTTTCTGTGTATTGATCACACTTCCTTGTGTATTTGTATTTTTCATAATTTTTTGTTGAAACCCTGAATACTGATTCACCCTGCCTCCCCTCCCCCCCAAACACACAGGGGCTTGGTGATGTTGTTTGCTGGCTTGTTTGTTTAGTGACCTGGATGAGCTATTTCAGCCTATTTCTCTCCTCTGTGTGTAGCCTCTGATGTTGTTCCTCAGAGGGTGCCATCTTGGGCATGCACAAAGTCACCCTGCAGTGACAATGGTTTTAACATGGCTCTCCTTGGCAGTTTCTTTCGTTGATCTCCCTGTTAAGCTGCCTATCTCTGTTGGTATCACACCCAGCTGTTAGCCTCTGCTAATTGCTAGCTGATTGCTCCATTGCTTTCAGCAATGCTGTGATATGTACACTTCTCAATATTCTCATTTAGTTAAATTCAGACCCCTTTGAGAGAGAAGTCTTTGAAGACAATCTCTGAAGCTTGTTTCAACTCCAGAAGGGCTCTCCTTAGCTATCTCTTTCCTTGGTTCTCTGTTATGTTTATAGCTTCTCTACATTTAAGCATGTTGCTCTCATTGTTTTTAACAGCATCCTTGGGCTTGAAATTCCACACTCTGTTCCAAATAAGTTCAGTTCCCTTGAGAAAAGCTTGAACCTGTCTGTTCTTATTACCTGTCTTTCCCATTGAACTAAATCTCTGCATCATTGTTCCACAGCTGGAGGTAGGGCTAGTGACACACCTACTTTATGATTGGGGCACTGGGTTGGGGCATTAGCCTCTGGTCTTCTTGGTTTGCCTCTCCTGGCATGAAACTTTCACCCTAGAGCATATTTCAGTGGGAGAAATTGGGGTCAGTGTTCTCAACCTGCTACATTGTAGAGATTCTACTCTATGAGTGGGTGCTATGTTAAAGAAGGGAGCCCATATCTCTCAGCTTCTCTTGCCTGGAATAGAGCTTCTCTAGCAGGAACCCTGAGGTGAGGTGGGGATGAGAAATGCTGATGGTCTGCTTCTCCTGGGACAATATTGTAGCCTTAGATTGGGAGCTGGGGGAAAGGCAGCCCTGTATTTTTGGCTTTACCAAAACACATAGCAGAGCTTTCATCATGCTGAGCTGGGGGATAGAGAAGGGAAAAGGTCATGGCTCAAATGCCACAGACTCTCACTCTTCTTACCAAGATATTAGATTTTTTAGAACAAATGTTTTTCCATTGGCCATATTCCCTTAGGACAATTTCCAGACACTTAAAAAATGTTTTCATAGTTTTCACCAGTTATGGTTGTTTTGCTAGGGAGAAAGTCTGCAGAGACCCTTGTGTTGAAATTATAGAAGTCTTAATAAACTTCTGTTAAGAAAGATGTTTGATACCTGTTTCAAATTTCAGATATTTGCAAGGTTATAGAAGAGGGAAAAACGCCAATAAAGGCAATAACAGAAGAAGCTGATTATATGGGGAATTTGTGCAAAATGGCAGAAACAAAATTTATATTGTATTTCTAAAAATATGTAGCCTCATTTCACTAACACTTCTTTGTTATTCAAGAAGCCTGAGGGTATCATAATACCAGATTGTTGTAATAACATCAACCAACATTTGTGTTGCACGTAACAGTGTCAGTCTTTTCATTTACATAATCTTGTGGTTGTTGTATGATACTAAACTTGCTCATGATGGAGTCTTAAATGCTTTCTCATCTCTGTCTCATCTTTTTCTGCACCTCGTTTGCATATGGTATTGAGAAAAGTGAATTTAAACCCTGTTAGAGAAGAAATGACTATGCCCACACTCAGTCATTTATTGTTCCTTTATAAAGCACACAGTTTATTAATATTTATTAAGGTAAATACTGTGCACATTATATGTGAATGCATGTATGGTTTATTCATACTGCACTTTGTTTCAAAAAATATAAAGCACCTTTCAAAAATTTGTACAGCAAGATAAATTAAATATAAATAAGAAATAAAAAGAGACAAAGGGGAACATCAGTGTAGAAAAATAAGATGATGTACCTGAGACCATCCTAGTTTTAGCACTGAAAGTCTCATATTTGGGAAAACCCCTCAGTCCTGGGGGAACCTATATGATTAGTCATCTTAATAATATCAGCAAGCCATTATGGGGCTCTTTCAATATGCCAAACCCTGTTCTAAGCACTTGACATCTACTATCTTATTTTAGCTCAAAACAACCCTTTGATGTAAGTTACTATTATTATAATCATTTTATAAGAAAAAACTAAAGCCTAAAGCACAAAAAGTTTAAGTGAACTTCCCATAGTCACACATCTAGTTAATTGGCAGGACTCCCAGCTCCAGAACTGAGGTTCTTTACCACAGCCATAAAATGATTGTGAGTTCCTATATAAGTGCTATAAATTTGATTCTAAAATTCCTAGTAGCCAAAGTGAACAGGAATGATCAATTACTAAATCTACATTGTCCCTAAAATAAACTATCTGCTCAGGAGGATGGTTATCCGTAGTTCTAAGACCATTCAAATATTTACGGAGTGCTTACTCTGGACAGGTACTATTCTAGATGATACATCAGTGGACAAAACAGGTGGAACATCTGCTTGTGGACCTGACATGCCAGAAAGATAGGCATCAAAAGGAGATAGGTGTTATAGAAAGAACAAAGCAAGACAGGAGCTTCTGGGGAGTGACGAGCCTACAGGTCTAAATAGGGTTCTGAAGGTAGATCACAATGAGAAGAGGACATTACACACAATAACATTTGAGGAAAGCCTTGAAAGGTGAAAGAGAGAGCCTTGTGAATATTTGGAGCAAGAGGGTTTTAGGTGGAAGGAACAGCAGGGGCAAGGACCCTGCATTGGGAGGGGCTTATTGTGTCCAAGGCACACTGAGCAGAATAAGTGCACAGAAAAACAGAATATCAGATAGAACATGTGACAATGCAGGGCTTTAAGATGCAGGACAGGGGATGATATCAGGCACTGCGCAGACTTTAGTATTTACTCTGAGTAAAATGGGGGTTTTGACAGAGGAGTGATATGACCTGGCTTGTGTTTTAAAATGATCCTTCTAGTTGTATTGAAAATTGACTGTGAGAAAGAAAGTGTAATCAGGGAACTTCAGTAGGAGGTTACATCAATCACCCAGGTGAGAGATGGCAGGGCTTAGACCAGGGAAATAGTGATGGCGAGGAGAACATATTTTGTTAATATAGTTTTGGAAGTAAAGTCAATAGGATTTTTTGGTGGATTGGTTGTAGGGTGTGAAAGAAAGAGAAAGAGACGGGTCAGGGAAGACTCTAAGGTTAACTGAAATGGAGAAGTCTGCAAGGGGATCAGGTTTGTGGACAAAGAGCAGAAATTCAATTCTGGACAATTTGAGTTTGAAGTGTTTGTTAGATTCCAACTGGAGGTCCTTAATAAGCCATTAGAAATGTGATTCTCGATTTATGATAAGTTTTTTTCCAAGATAGCAAGATAGAAACTTTGTCAGTGCACCTCACACACTTGGAAATAGCAAAATAGTGTGTAGAGATTGATACTGTGAACTTTTATCCAAGAAGGAACACAGAAGTTCAACAGCGAAATGAAAGAAAACTTCAGACTTGGGAAAAGAAGGAAGGCCGCAGCATGAGTGGTGGGATCCAGCTGAAAACCATGACTGACTCCCCAGCGCAGGAGAGGGGAGAGAGTGTCTCTGTGATACATACTGCCACCGGTGAATTGTGCAGTCCAGGCCACGGGAGAGCACTTTGACCCTCCCAAGCCCTGGATCTAACTTGGAGAGCAGCTGGGAGACTTTGAGAAGGAACAGGACTGGGAAGTGTCCCATGCATGATCCCAGACCAGGTTGCCAAGAGAAGGAAGCTATTCTGATCCTAACTCATAGCAAGCTGCATGGAAACCTGCCAGCTAGCTGGGGCAGCAGCCACTGCTTTGGAGAGTCTCAGGCCAGGGATTGGTGATCTGGTCTCAAGTGGGGAAGGGGCCCCATACTTGAGAGGCAAGTATGTTGTGGGGTCCAGCCATGGGCACTGGAGTTGGGCACCACCCCTTTGTGGGAACAGGGTGGAAGAGGATTGTTTTTGACAGGGCAGCGACTTTTGCAGCCTGCAGCAGTTCTGCAGACTGAAAGCAAACTGTGTGTGACTTAGCTAATTGTCCTGATCCAGTGTCTGAGTTGGTCTATGGAAGGGAGCCCTGCCAGGTACACAGGGTAAGAGCAAAGTGGGTCCCACTCCTGCTCACTTGGCTGTGGAACTGAGACTGCCCCTCATTCCTATGCTGGGACTTTGACACAACAGCAGTTGCTCTACTCCTTGCTGGGACATTTCCCCAGGAATAAGAGGACTGCTCCTTGGCTTCCATCAGGGCCAGTGTTTCCACCTTCCACTGGGGAGGCCCAAATGTAGGCTTATGTGGCCCAGCCCTGCCAAGCTTTACCCCCTACCTCAGAGGCAGATCATCAGGCCCAAACCACTGAGCTTTCCACAGCCCAGCCAATTGTCCAGGGCATCTGAGTGCTTATCTGGGTTAGCAAAGGCCAAGCATAAACCCTACAGCCACAGCTGGCTCTCACCTTCAAGCACCACCTACTTGCCTGGAGGTTGACCCACACAGACCATTACAACATCTGTGGACACATGTGCACAATACTCAGGAAGGACACAAACTTCTCATGACCTCTGCTAACAGTATTGCCTATGCCACCCTGGCTACTCAGGAGGCAATAAGCCCACTCACCTGCCCAGTACAATGCTACTACAACCACCACTTGAGAAAGCCACCACACTAAGGCTATTTATAACCAAGGAAATCATACAGAGTCTTTGCCAATGAACACACTCAGAAGCAAAGCCAAATGGTCCTACTCAACATGTATCATAGTCACACCCTCAAGGAAAAAAAATGTCCTGCCCCAACAAAAGTAAATTAAAAAATGAGTGATTATTTTTCTAAATGTGAAGAAATCAGTGTAATAATACTGGAATTATGAAAAAGCAAGGTGTTATGACACCCCCAAAGGAACAGAGTAATTCTCTAGCAATAGATTCTAACCAAAAAGATATTTTCAAAATGCCAGATACAGAATTCAAAATACTGATTTTAAAGAAGCTCATTCAGATGCAAGGGAAATCTGAAAACCAATACAAAGAAGTCAGATAATCAATTCAGGATATGAATTAGAAATTTGCCAAGGAGATATATATCTTAAGAAGAACCAAACAGAACTTCTGGAAATAAAAAATTCATTGAAGGAATTAAAAAATATAGTTGAAAGTTTCAAAAATAGATTAGACCAAAGCAGAAGAGAGAATCTCAGAAGTAGAGGACAAAGGTCTTTTGAATTAATCCAGTCAGACAAAAATAAAGAAAAAAGAATAAAAAAGAATGAACAAAGCCTTCAAGAAGTATGGGACTACATAAAATGATCGAACTTGGGAATCATTTGTATTCCCGAGGAAGAAGAGAAAGCAAAAAGTTTAGGAAATCTATTTAAGTAAATAAATAATATAAATTTCCTGAGTCTGGCAAGAGATTTAGACATCCAGATACAAGAGGCCCAACAAACACCAGGTAAATACATTGCAAGATGAACTTCACCACAACATACTGTCCTCAGACTGTCTGAAGGAAAAAATCCCATAATCAGCAAGAGAAAAGCATCTAGTCACCTATAAAGGCAACCTCATCAGATTAAATGCAGACTTCTTAGCAGAAACCTTGAAAGCCAGAAGAGGTTGGGATATATTTTCAAAGTGCTTAAAGAGAAATACTTCCATTCATGAATTTTATATCCTGCCAGAACAAGCTTCATAAATAAAGGAGATATAAAGTCTTTCCCAGACAAGCAAACACTGAGGGAATTCATCACCACTAGACCTGCCCTATAAGAGATGCTAAAAGGAGTTTTAAACATGGAAACTAAGGACCAGTATTTGCCATCATAAAAACACATGAAAGTATAAAACTCACAGGTCTTTTAAAACAATTACACAGAGGAGGAAGACAAAAAAGTCAAATGACAACAGGACAGAACTTCACCAAATCACAAACAGAGATAAAAAAGAAACAAAGAATCTACAAAAGAATTAGATAACAGTTAATCTTATGACAGGGACAAAACCTCGCATATCAATGTTAACTTTGAATGTAAATGGATTAAATGCCCCACCTAAAAGATATAGCTTTACAGATGGATTAAAAAAAAGACCAATTATAAGATGCTTAAAAGAAACTCACCTTACAGGTAAGGACACTTATAGACTGAAGGTAAATAGGTGGGAAATGATATTCCATGCAAATGGAAACCAAAAGCAAGCTGCAGTAGCTATGTTTATATCAGATAAAACAGACTTTAATTCAAAAACACTAAAATAAGACAAAGAAGGTCATTATATAATGATGAAAGGATCAATTCAACAAGAAGATATAACAATTCTCAATATATATGCACCCAACAATGGAGCACCCAGATTCATAAAATAAATATTACTAGACCTTAAGAAAGAGATAGACAGCAATACAATAATAGTGAAGAGCATCAACACTCCATTCACACCACTATACAGATCACCGAGACATAAAATCAACAAACAAACACTGAACTTAAATTGGACTTTAGACCAAATGGACCTAACAGACATTTACAAAACATTCTATTCAACAACTGCAGAATATACATTCTTCTCATCAGCAATGAAACATTCCCCAAGATAGACCACATGTTAGGCCACAAAACAAGTGTCAATAAATTTAAAACAATCTAAATCACACCAAGTATCTTCTAGAACACAGTGGAATAAACCTAGAAGTCAATACCAATAGGAACTCTCAAAACTATGTAAGTACATGGTATTAAATAACATGCTCCTGAATGATCATCAGGTCAATGAAGAAATTAAGACAGAAATTTAAAAATTTTTTGAAATGAATTAAAATTAAAACACAGCTCACCAAAACCTCTGGGATACAGTAAAAGCAGTGAATTTTATAGCACTAAATGCCTAAATCAAAAAAATAGAACCATCACAAATTAACAACCCATCATCACACCTCTAGGAACTAGAAAAAGAAGAATAAACCAAACCCAAAGCTAGCAGAAGAAAAGATATAACAAAGATCAGAGCAGAACTAACAGACATTGAGACAAAAAAAAAAATCAGTGAAATGAACAGTTGGTTGTTTGAAAAGATAAACACAATTGATAAGCCACTAGCTAGACTAACCAAGAAAAGAGAAGATCCAAATAAACAGATTCAGAAATGAAAAAGGTGACATTACAACTAATATTACAGAAATGCAAAAGATCATCAGAGACTATTAAGACCATCTCTATGCTCACAAACTAGAAAACCTAGAAGGAATGGATAAATTCCTGGAAAAATACAATCTCCCAAGATTTAACCAGGAAAAATAGAAATTCTGAACAGACCAATAACGAGTAGTGAGATAGAATCAGTAGTAAAAAGTCTCCAAACAAAGAAAAACCCAGGACCAGACGGATTCACAGCCTAATTCTACCAAATGTATAGAGAACTGGTACCAATTCTCCTGAAATTGTTTCAAAAAATCAATGAGGGAATCCTTCCTAACTAATTCTGCAAAGCCAGTATTACTCTAATGCCAAAGTCAAACAAGAACACACACAAAAGAAAACTACAGACTAATTTCCTTGATGAACATAGATGCAAAAATCCTGAACAGAAAAATAGCAACCTGAATTCTACAGAATATCAAAAAGATAATACACCACAATCAAGTAGGGTTTATTCCAGGGATGCAAGGTTGTGTCAACATGTGCAAATCAATAAAGGTGATTCATCACATTAACAGAAGGAAGGACAAAAACCACATGATCATCTCATTAGATGCAGAAAAAATATTTAATAAAATTTAGCATCTCTTCATGATATAACCCCTCAACAAACAAGGAATAGAAGGAACATACCTCAAAATAATAAAGGTCGTATATGACAAACCCACTGCTAACATCATACTGAATGGGAAAAAGTTGAAAGCAATCCCTCTGAGAACTGGAAAAAGATAAGGTTGTACACATTCAACACTTCTATTCAACATAGTAGTGGAAGTCCTCACCAGAGCAATCAGGAAAGAGAAAGAAATAAAGGGCATTGAAATTGGAAAAGAGGAAGTTAAATTATCTCTGTTTGCTGACAATAAGTTTTTATACTTAGAAAACCCTAAAGACTCTTCCAAAAAACTCTAAGATTTGATAAATGAATTCAGTAGTTTCAGGATACAAAATCAACACACAAAAATCAGTAGCATTTCTATACACCAATAATGACCAAGCTGAGAACCAAATTAGAAGGCAATCCCATTTATAATTGCTACCAAAAAAAACCAAAAACAAAAAAAACTCTAGGATTATTTTTAACCACAGAGGTGAATGATTGCTACAAGGAAAACTACAAAATGCTAATGAAAGAAATTGCAGACGGCACAAACAAATGGAAAACTGTCCTATGCTCATGGATCAGAAGAATTAATATCATTAAAATGACCATATTGCTCAAAGCAATCTATGGATTCAATGCAATCTCTATCAAAATGACATTTTTCACAGAATTAGAACAATCCCAAAATTCATATGGAACCAAAAAAGAGCCCAAATAGCCACAGCAATTCTAAGCAAAACAAAATAAAACAAAATTTTAAAAAATAAATAAATGAACAAAAAGCAAAGCTAGAGACATCACATTACTTGATCTCCAATTATACTACAAGGCTACAGTAACCAAAACAGTATGGGACAGGTATGAAAATAGACACCTGTATCAATGGAATAGAATAGAGAACCCAGAAATAAAGCCATATATCTACAGCTAACTGTAGATATGATCTTTGGGAAAGTTGACAAAAACATACACTGGGGAAAAGACATTCTTTTGAATAAATGCTACCAGGAAAATTGGATTGCCATATGCAGAAGAATGAAACTGGACCCCTATCACTCACCATATACAAAAATCACCTCGGGATGGATTGAAGACTTAAATGTAAGACCTGAAACTATAAAAATATTAAGAGAAAACCTAGGGAAAACTCTTCTGGACATTGGTCTGGGGCAAAGAATTCACAACTAAGACCTCACAAGTACAAACAACAAAACCAAAAATAGGCAAATGGGATGTAAGCAAACTAAAAAGATTCTGCACAGCAAAAGAAATAATCAACAGAGTGAACAGACAACCTACAGAATGGGAGAAAATATTTGCAAACTATGCATCTGACAGTGGACTAAGATACAGAATTTACAAGGAACTCAAACAACTAAAAAAAAACAACCAAGAATAACCCTATTAAAAAGTGGGCAAAGGACACAAGTAGACATTTTTCAAAAGAAGATATACAAATGGCCAAGAAGCATATGAAAAAAATGCTCAACATCACTAATAATCAGAGAAATGCAAATTAAAACCACAGTGAGATTTCATCTTACACCAGTCAGAATGGCTATTAAAAAGTCGAAAAATAATGGGTTTTGGTGAGGATGTGGAGAAAAAGGAATGCTTATATACTGTTGGTGGGAATGTAAATTAATACAATCTCTATGGAAACCAATATGGAGATTTCTTAAAGAACTAAAAATAGAACTTCCATTTGATCCAGCAATCCCATTACTGGGGATCTACCCAAAAGAAAAGAAATCATTTTATCAAAAAGATACCTGCACTTGTATATTTATCACAGCACTATTCACAAATAGCAAAGATATGGAATCAACCTAAGTGTCCATTAACAGAGGATTGAATAAAGAAAACATGGTATGTATACATAATGAAATACCATTCAGCTGTAAAAAATAATGAAATAATGTCTTTTGCAGAAACATGGATGGAACTGAAAAGCATTATCTTAAGTGAAATAACTCAGAAACAGAAAGTCAATTACTGCATATTCTCATTTATAAGTGGGAGCTAAATAATGTGTACACATGGACGTAGAGTGTGGAATAGTAGACATTGGAGACTCAGAAGAGTGGAAAGGTGGGAGGAGGCTGAGGGATGGGAAATTACTTAAATGGGTTCAATGTACATCATTCAGGTGATAGTTACACTAAAAGCTCAGAATTTACCACTATGCAATATATCCATGTAACAAACTGCACTTGTACCCTTACATTTATACAAATAATAAAAAATAAATATGATCTGGAGGTGGGAGAGAAGTTTGGGCTAGAAACAAAAATTTGAGAATCATCAATTTATAAATTATATTTAAAGCCATGAACATCAATGAGACCATCAGAAAATGAGAATAAATATAAAAGCAAAGCGGTCCTGAGCCCTGAGGCTCTCCAATATTAAGAATCAGGGAGAAAATGAGAAACCAGTAAAAAAGCCAAAGAAGGAGAAGCCAGTGATGAAGGAGGACATCAAGGAAGAAGGAGTTTCAAGGAGGGAGTGATCAGCTGTGCCAAATGCTACTATTGGTCAAGTTGAAACAAGGACTGAATAATTGATCATTGGAGAGAGCGACGCAGAGGTCATTGGTAATTTTCACAAAAGCATGTTCAGAGCAGTGGAGAGGTCAACAATTTTAAGACAGAATAAAAGAAGAACTGGAAATAATAATATTGACTAAGGCTCAGCAAACTATGGCCCACCTGTTAAATCCAGCCTGCCATCTATTTTTGTAAATAAAGTTTTACTGGAACACAGCCATGTCTATTTGCTTGTGTATTGTTTGTGGCTACTTCTGCATTACAATGGCAGAGTTGATTATTGACAGAGCTCATTGACCTGCAAAGCCTAAAATATTTACTCTCTGGCCCTTTTGAGAAAAAGTTTGCCAACCCATGATATAAACAGCAATGCTGAGTTTTATTTTAAAAAGGAGAAGACATTAGGCTGTATTAGGGAGAACAAATGGAGTCAAGAGAAAAATTTGTTCTACAAAGAAAGATTATCATGTACTGAACTAGACCTTCAGCTACATCCATATGGAAAACACAGCACTGAGTTTAAAGGACTGTTTCTTATAACATTCCTTCATATTGGTCAAAGGCATCACTTCAAAATACTGTTAATAGAAGTATTTTAGGGATGCTTGTATGTTATAAACCAGGGACCTAGCTTCTAGATCCCCTTAACGTAGTGATAAAATCTATGTATCTGTGAAGGAATGTCCTCCATACCAGTAGTCCTCAACCTTTTTAGCACCAGGGACTGGTTTCATGGAAGACAATTTGTCTGTGGACCAGGGTGGGAGCATGGTTTTTGGATGATTCAAGCGTATTACATTTATTGTACAGTCAAATCTTTCTGCTGGTGATAATCTGTATTTGTACCCACTCCCCAGGGCTAGCATCACCACCTCAGCTCCACCTCAGATCATCAGGCATTAGATTCTCATAAGGAGCACGCAACCTAGATCTCTCACATGCTCAGTTTATAGTAGGGTTCAAGCTCCTATGAGAACCTAATGCCATGGCTGATCTGACAGGAGGCAGAGCATATGCAGTGATGTGAGTGATGGGGAGTGACTGTAAATACAGATGAAGCTTCGCTTGTTTGCTCGCTGTTCACCTCCTGCCACGTGGCCTGGTTCCTAACAGGCCACTGACTGGTTCCAGTCTACAGCCCACGGGTTGGTGACCGTAGCTCTATACTATTGAGGCCATTCTCCATAGATTTTTCTTTTTCTTTTTTTAATTGATACATAGTAATTGTACATATTTATGGGGTTCATGTGATATTTGATACATGTATAGAATGCATAATGATCAAATCAGGGTAATTAGGATATCCATCACCTCAAACATTTATCATTTCTTTGTACTGGGAACATTCCAAGTCTTCTCTTCTAACTATTTTGAAATATACAATAAATTATTAACTACTGTCACCCTATTCTGTTATTGAACACTAGAACTTATTCTTTCTAGCTAACTGTATTTTTGTACCCATTAACCAACTTCTCTTTATTCCTCCCTCCTCCCCCCAATTCTATTCTTCCTAACTTATGGTAACTAACATTCTACTCTCTACTTCCATGAGATCAACTTTTTTAGCTCCCACATATAAGGAAGAACATGTACTATTTGCCTTTCTGTGACTGGCTTATTTCACTTAATGTCCTTCTTCTGCCTCCATCCATGTTGCTGCAAATGACAGAATTTCATCCTTTTTATGGATGAATAATATTCCATTGTGTATATATAGATACACACACCATTTTTCTTTATCTGTTCATCCATTTATAGACACTTAGGTTGATTCCATATCTTGGCCATTGTGAATAGTGCTGCAATAAACATGGGAGCACAAATAACTCTTCAATATATTGATTTTCTTCCTTTTAGATATATACCCAGAAATGGGACTGTTGGATCATATGCTAGATCTATTTTTAGCTTATTGAGGAACCTCCATACTATTTTTCATAGGTGCTGTACTAACAGACATTCCCACCAACAGTGTACTAGCATTCCTCCTTCTCCACATCCTTGCCAGCATCAGTAATTTTTTCTTTTTTCTAATAGCCATTTTAACTGAGATGATATGTCATTGTCATTTTGATTTGCATTTCCCTGATGATTAGTGATGTTAAGCATTTTTTTCATATATCTGTTGGCCATTTTTAAGTCTTCTTTTGAGAAATGTCTATCTATTCAGATCTTTTGCCCATTTTTAAAATCAGATTATTTGTTTTGTTGTTTTTTATTTTTATGTTTAGGCTATTAACTTGTTTGAGTTCCTTGGGTATTCTGGCTATTAATCCCTTGTCAAGTGGATAGTTTGCAAATATTTTCTCCCATCCTGTGGGTTATCACTCTGTTGATTGTTTCCTTTGTTTTGCAGAAGGTTTTTAACTTGATGTAATCCCATTTGTCTAGTTTTGCTTTTGTTGCCTGTGCTCTTGAGGTCTTAGTCAAAAAATCTTTACCCAAACTAATGTCCTGATGTGTTTTCCCAATGTTTTCTTCTAGTTGTTTTATAATATTAGGTCTTACATTGAAGTCTTTAATCCATTTTTATTTCATTTTTGTATGTGGTGAGAGATAGGGGTCTAGTTTCATGCTCCTGCATACAGATATCCTGTTTTCCCAGCATCATTTATTGAAGAGACTGTCTTTTCCCTCATGTATGTTTTTGGCACCTTTGTTTAAGATGCGTTGACTGTAAATGTGACTATTTATTTCTGGGTTCTCCATTCTGTTCCATTGGCCTATGTGTCTGGTTTTTTTATTATTATTATTTCAGAATATTACAGGGGTACAAATGCTTTGGTTACAGAAATTGCCTTTGCACCGCCCAAGTCAGACCTACAAGCATGCTCATCCCACAGACAGCACGCACCGCATGTGTAAGGTGTGAATTTACCCATCCCCCCTCCACTCCTCCCCACTCCCACCTGCCCAACACCCAATGAATGTTACTTCCGTATGTGCATATGTGTTGATGAATTAATACCAATTTAATGGTGAGTACATGTGGTGTTTGTTTTTCCATTCCTGTGATACTTCACTTAGAAGAATGGGCTTGAGCTCCATCCAGGATACTACAAGAGGTATTAGTTCACCATTTTTTTCCTTAGATCTAGAAATAATAATTCTACACTTTGTATGGAACCAGAGAAGACCCTGTATAGCTGAAGCAACCTTAAGAAAAAAGAACAAATTGGGAGGCATCAATTTACCAGACTTCAAGCTATACTAGAAAGCTATAGTCACCAAAGCAGCATGGTACTGGCACAAGAACAGAGACATAGACCAGTGGAACAGGACTGAGAACCCTTATATAAAACCATCCTCAACCATCTGATTTTTGACAAAGCAGACAAAAATATACACTGGGGAAAAGAATCCCT
Source organism: Daubentonia madagascariensis (assembly GCA_023783475.1). Lineage (NCBI taxonomy): Eukaryota > Metazoa > Chordata > Mammalia > Primates > Daubentoniidae > Daubentonia > Daubentonia madagascariensis. The sequence continues at coordinate 1,284,248 of JAKFHU010000633.1, forward strand.
ATTCAATAAATGGTGCTGGGAAAATTAGATAGCCGTAGGTAGATGACCGAAATAGGATCCACACCTCTCACCTCTCACAAAAATCAACTCATGATGGATAACAGACTTCAACCTAAAGCATGAAGCCATAAGAATTCTAGAAGAAAATGTGGGAAAAACTCTTACAGACATCAGGCTGGGCAAAGAATTTATAAAGAAGGTCCCAAAAGCAATCACAGCAACAACCAAAATAAACAAATGGAACATGATCAAATTAAAAAGCTTCTGCACAGCCAAGGAAACTATCATTAGAGCACATAGACAACCTGTAGAACTGGAGAAAATATTTGCATGCCGTACATTGCTAAAGAGCTAATAACCAGAATCTATATAGAACTCAGGAAAATCAGCAAGAAAAAATCAAACAACCCCATTAAAAAATGGGCAAAGGACATGAACAGAAACTTTTCAAAAGAAGATAGACTAATGGCTAACAAACATATGAAAAAATTCTCAACATCTCTAATTATCAGGGAAATGCAAATCAAAACCACAATGAGATATCACTTAATTCTAGTGAGAATGGCTTTTATCAAAAAGTCCCAAAACAATAAATGTAGGCATGGATGTGGAGAGATAGCAACACTCATACACTGCTGGTGGGACTGCAAACTAGTACAACCTCCTCTATGGAAAGGAGTATGGAGATACCTCAAAGAACTAAAAGTAGAACTACCATTTGATCCAGCAATCCCACTAATGGGTATTTACCCAAAGGAAAAACAGACATTCTATAAAAAAGACACCTGCACTTGAATATTTGTAGCAGCACAATTCACAATTGCAAAGAGGTGGAAACAACCCAAGTGCCCATCAATCCATGAGTGGATTAATAAAATATGGTATATGTATATCATGGAGTACTATGCAGCCATAAAAATAGTGAACTATGTGTCTGTTTTTATAGAAGTACTATGCTGTTTGGGTAAATATAGCTTTATAGTGTATTTTGAAGTCAGGTAGTGTGATGCCTCCAGCTTTGTTCTTTTTGCTAAAGATTGTTTTGGCTATTTGGGTTTTTTTGTGGTTACATATTAATTTAGGATTGATTTTTTTATTTCTGTGAAGAATGTCATTGGTATTTTGATAGGGATTGCATTGAATCAGTAGATTGCTTTGGGTAGTATGGACATTTAACAATACTAATTCCTCCAATCCATGAGCATGGAATATCTTTCTGTTTGTTTGTGACCTTTTCAATTTCTTTCATCAGTGTTTTATAATTTTCATTGTAGTGATCTTTCACTTCTTTGGTTGAATTTATTCCTATGTATATTTTTTATAGCTGTTATAAATGATATGGCTTTCTTGATTTCTTTTTCAGATTCTTCACTGTAGGTGTGTAGACATGCTACTGATTTTTGTATGGTGATTTTGTATCTTGCAACTTTAATGAGTTCATTTATCAGTTCTAACAGTTTTTTGGTGGTGTCTTTAGGTTTTTCTATATAGGATCCTGTTGTCTTTGAATAAGGATAATTTGACTTCTTCCTTTCCAATTTGGATGCCATTTATTTCTTTTTCTTGCTTAATTGCTCAGACCAGGAGTTTCAGTAGTATGTGGAATAAAAGTTGTAAAAGTGGGCATTCTTGTCTTATTCCAGATCTTAGAGGAAATATGCTCATTTTTACTGCATACAGTATGATGTTAGCTGTGGGTTTGTCACATATTGCCTTTATTGTTGGAGGTATGTTCCTTCTATGCCCAGTTTCTTGAGATTGATTTTGTTTATCTTTTAGAAAACCAACTTTTTGTTTTTTGATCTTTGTATTTTTTTTAGTTTAATTTCATTTATTTCTGCTCTGATTTTTATTATTTCCTTCCTTCTAATAATTTTGAGTTTGTTTTTTTCTTGCTTTTCGAGTTCCTTAAGGTGCAGTTAGGTTGTTTACTTGAAGTCTTTCTACTTTTTTGATGTAGGCATTTATTACTATAAACTTTCCTCTTAGAGCTTCTTTTTCTGTAATCCCATGAGTTTTGATGTTGTGTTTCCATTTTCATCTGTGTCAAGAGATTTTTTAATTCCCTTTTAAATGTCTTCATTGACCCATTCTCTGCTCAGGAGCATGGTGTTTAATTTTCATTAATTTTTATAGTACGTAATGTTCCTTCTGTTATTGACTTCTAATTTTATTTCATAGTGATCAGAAAAAATATTTGATATGATTTTGATTTTTAAAAATTTTTTTTGTGACCTAATATGGCCTATCATGGAGAATGTTCCTGGTGCTATAGTGAGAAATGTGTATTCTGCAGCTGTTGGAAGGAATGTTCTGTAAATATCTGTTCCGTCCATTTGGTCTTGAGTGCTATTTAACTTCAATATTTCTTGAATGCCTTTCTGTCTGGATGATCTGTTCATTGCTAAAAGTAGGGTGTTGAATTCCCCTACTATTATTTTATTGCAGTAAATCTCTCCCTTTTGATCTATTAATAATTTGTTTTGTATATTTGAGTGTTTTGATGTTGGGTACATTACATATTTACTATTGTTATATAGTCTTGCTGCATTAACCCCTTTATCATTATATAATGGCCTTCTTTGTCTTTTTTGTAATCATTCTTGACTTGAAGTCTGTTTTATGTGATATAATTATAGCTACTCCTGCTGTTTTTTGGTTTCCATTTGCATGGAGTATCTTTTTCCATCCCTGCATTTTCAGTCTGTGTTTGTCTCTATAGGTGAAGTGAGTTTCTTGAAGACAACATATAGTTAGGTCTTTTTTTTCTAATCCATTCAACCACTATGTCTTTTAATTAGAGAATTAATCCATTACATTGGTTATTATTGATAGGTGTTTACTACTCCATCTTGTTACTTGTTTTTTAGTTGTTTTGTAGATCTTTCTTCTTTTTTTGTGTTTCTGTCTTCCTTTGTGGTTAAGTGATTTTCTCTACTAGTATGTGTGACTCTGTGTTATTTATTTTTAGCATATCTACTACAGGTTTTTGTGTTGTGGTTATTATTAGACTTACAAAAAATATCTTCTAGTTATAACAGGTTATTTTAAGCTGATAATGACTTAAGTTTGATTGCAAATAAAAGTAGCAAAAACAAACCCTACACTCAAATGCCATCCCCCCACTTTGACTTTTTGATGTTTCAATTTGCATCTTTTTAGATCACCTATCTCATAACCAATTGTTGGGGTTTTATTGTTTATAATAGTTTTATATTTTAGTCTTCATACTTAAGATATAAGTGGTTTACTTACCCTGGTTACAGTATAAGAGTATTCCAAAATTGTCAGTTCACTTTTTGTTAACCAGTGAATTTAATATATTTAGATGTTTTCTTATTACATATTAGCATCTATTTCTTTCATGCTGAAGAACTCCCTTTAGCATTTCTTATAAGACATGCTTGGTGTTGATGAATTTCCTCAGCATTTGTTTGTCTGGGAAAGTCTTTCTCCTTTGTGTTAGAGCAGTAGCTATGCTGGGGACAGTATTTTTGGTTGACAGGGTTTTTTTCTTTTCCTTTGGTACTTTGAATATAGCATCCCATCCCACTGTCTTCTGGCCCGTATCATTTCTGCTGAGAAATCCACTGAAAGCTGTACTGGGACTCCATTCAATGTGATATGTTTCTTTTCTTTTGCTGATTTGAGTATTATTTATTTGTCTTTGATTTGAGCTAATTTGATTATTATGTGCCTGGGGAATTCCTTCTTTGGGTTGAATTTGATTGGTGACCTCTAAGCTTCCTATATCTGGATGCTATTGTCTTTTCCAGATTTGGGAAAATTTCAGTCATTATTTCCTTAAATATGCTTTCTAGGTCCTTTTCTGTCTCATCTCCAGGAATTCCTATTATGCAGAGGTTTGTTCACTTGATGTTGTCCCATAATTCTCATAGGCCTTCTTCACTCTTTTTTATTCTTTTTTCTTTTTGTTCCCCTGGGTAATTTCATATGTTCTCTCTTCAAGTTTGCTCATTCTTTTCTCTGTTTGATCAAGTCTACTTTCTAAAGAGTTTTTCAGTTTAGTGTTTCATTTAGTTTTCTATCTGTATTTTCTTGTGATTTCTGGAACATCTTTAAGAGGATTATTATGAATTCTTTGTCAAACATTTCATAGATCTTTAATTATTCTGGGTCCTTTGCTGGAGCTTTGTTGACTTCTTTTGGTGGTGGTGTATTTCCCCAAGTTTTCATAATCCTTGCATCTTTAGATTGATGCCTGTCCATTTGAGGAAATAGCCACCTCTTGTAGTTTCTTCAAGTGTACTTTAGTGATGTTAGAGTTTTACTACTTATATTCAGAACTTAAATGCTGGTTTGTTGTTGCTTCCCATTCTGGGGAGAACTTACTTACAGTGAGCACTTATACACTGCACTTGAACTAATTAATTGCCCTGCTATTGTTCCCAGTCTGGGGAAGACTTAAGCAGACAATTGAACCTAATACTGACCTTTTAGTTGTTTCTGAGCCAGGGGAAGGCTACACATGAGCACCTGGGTTTTGTAGAAAATCTAGCCAGGGATTCAGGCCTTCCCATGGATTGTGCCCCCTGCAACACTATAGAACTAGCCAGTCTCTTCAATGTGATGTCCCCACTGACTCAAGTGCAGAGTTGCCACTGAGATCTGCATGCTATCATTGCAATCAGTGCCCTTCTCTTTGTCCCCAATTTACCCAAGGTGTTTCAGCCCTCTTGGCATTCCCAGTGGTTCCCGTGGGATGGGACTGGAGTGGGCTTCCTGCAGAGATTCTCAGACCAGTGGGGAGATCACTTCGCCTCCAATTCCCTCTTTTAATTTTTGAAATTGGGATCTAGGAAAATTCTCTGTGAGTGGCTTTATGCTAGCTTGGGGGAGGAGTTGCATAGTCTGAAATGACCATTTCTCCTAACTGTTGTGGCTTCTCTCAATTCTGTGGGCCCGGGGGCGGTTCTCCATGTCTTTCCTCAGTTCTCATGAATTCAGGGGTGATATTCTTGTCTTTGAACAGTTTCTAGTTGTATTTTTGTTGGGGGAGTGGTGCTGGGGGCTGTTCTATTTTGCTATCTTGCTGATGTCACCCCCAGTTTTTTCTATCCATTGATTTTTCCTTTTGTCCTTTTTTTTTTCAGATAAGACTTTGAAGGATGAACAATAGTTGTTTTGTTTACTTGGCAAGTACCAAGAATGTAGCCAGTATGTGTTTCAAATTTGGAATGTAGCCATATCAACTAAATTGTGGCAGCACAGTGGTCAATTTAAAAGAAGAACATGATGTGGTTTCTGATCTCAAGTAATTTTCCATCTAGGGATGGAGAAAAGACAGGTACATGCATTTATAACAGTATAAGGGAGCATGTGATAATATTAAAGGTAGCTAAGGTTTCTTAAGTAACAAGACTGAACTGTTGTTCTTTCCTGCCCACAACCTTCCCATTCTAGTAGAAGACAACTCTTGTCTTTCCAGTTGTTCAGACTTAATGCCTTTTTCTCTCAGATTCCATATCTAATCTCCCAGAGAATGTGATTAGCTTTGCTTTTAAAGTACATCCCAAATTTGACCACATTTCATCATCTCCAAGGCTATCCTCTTTTTCTCCCTACCCCCACCCCAGCCCCAAATCCCAATCTGAGCTTATGTCATCCATCACCTCAGGTAAAAAAGTAGCAATAGATCTCCCTAACTTCACTTTTCTCCCCTACAATCTATTCTCAACAGAGAGCCAGAGTGATTCTTTTAAAATGTAAGTCAGATCATGACACTCTTCTGCTCAAAGGTCTGCAGCCTTTCTCCACATCACTCAGAGTAAAAGCTGAAGTTTTGAGAATGGCTTTCAAGGTTCTAAGTGATCAGATACTGTTATCACTTTGACCTTTTCTCCTGCCACTCTCCCTTGGCTCCTTCTAATCCTGATGGCCCCTCACTCCTGGGCCTTGGCTTGGGTTTAGAATGCTCTTCACTGGCTATCTGTTTGGCTCACTCCCTCACCTCCTTTGAGTTTTTGCTCCAATTTCACCTTAATAAGGCTTCTCTATTTCTAGTCAATACTGCAACTTTCTCCACTCCCCACTTGGCCCTCCTATTCCCCTCGCCCTGCATTACCTTTCCTTTTGTTTCATATAACTTATCATTGTCTAATATACTCTAAAAATGTGCCCATTTAGCCTATTCATGGTTATTTATCTGTTTCCCTTGCTAGAATGTAAGACATATATCCTTCTTGATCTGTATTGTTAAATGCCTAAAACAGTGCCTGGTACCTAATAGATTCAATATTAAATTGTTGAATAAATAAATGAGCACTGACTATGCAGCAGAAATTGTAGTAACCACTTTACATGGATTATTGATTTGCATCTTCCCAAAACCATCATGAAGGAAGTGTTATGTATTATCATCCTTATTTTATTGATGAGAAAATAGAAGCATGGGGAGTTTAAACAATTTGCCCAAGATCACACAGCTAATGCATGGTAGAGCTGGGATCTGAACTCAGTGAAACAGGGTGAGAGACTTACTGAAGAGACACTATTCCCTACCGTGGGGCAAATGCAAATGACTTGCTTAGACCAAAAGCTAAGCAAATAGTGAATTAATTGTAATGGTGTTGAGGACTCTTGTTTAAGGAATACTAAACCTCCACTTCAATAAACTGAAAAAAAAAATACATTGCTTCTGCAAAGCCAGACCTTGATTTCACATGGAAATAATAATAATAATAATAAGAAGAAGACGACAAAGAAAGAGGAGAAGGAGGAAAATCTCCTGGTGAATGCATCTTATTTCTGTCAAGTATTTTTATGACTCCACATGTAGTCAGTCAGCTAAGAGTTAAAAGTCTCCTCGCCAGTAGGGCTCCCAGCCTTTTGAAGACAGTTGGAAGTGAAGGAAGCTTGTTGGATAATTAGCCTGAACCTGCTTGCGGTATAAACTCCTGAACTGTGCTTTGCTGCTTGGGGTTAAGGTTTATTTCTCAGGGAATAGTTAATATCTATCCCTGTTGTGCTTTGCTTCAATCAATAATGGAAGAAAAGGCAGGAACAAAAACCTGAGGCTGGATTTAGGGGATTCTTAACCTTTGGTTTGACAGAACATGTTTTTTATACTTCCCTTTCTAGGCCAGGTTATCTTTTACAACTGTAAAGCAAGATGCTGACATGAGATGCCACATTGTTCCACATGAATTCTATGCCAGCATCTGCAGATGCATCTACAAAAAGTACATTTGATTATTCAGTTTCCCCAAAGCCCAAAAGCCAAGCAGGGAGTGGGTTAGTTGTAAAGGTGTCCAAGACTCTTGTTTAATATGAGAAATACTAAACCTCCACTGTAATAAGCTTAAAAATATATACATTGCTTCTATAGAGCCCGATCTTGATTTCACGTGGAAAAAATCATAAAAAGAAGAGGAAGAACAAGAAAAGAAGGAAAACCTCCTGGTGAGTGCATCCTATTTCTGTCAAGTATTTTTATGACTCAACATGTAGTCAGTCAGCTGAAAGTCAGGAGTCTCATTCAGCTGAAGTTCTGAAACTGAATAATGCACGGTATAGTGTCATTTACTGGAAACTAGAGGTTTGTTTTATTTTCTGAATTTCACATCCTTCAATATATTGCCCCAGAAGTTTTCTTGCTTGGAAACCTCAAAAGAACAATAGAGAGGAAGTGGAATTCAGAAATGTGGCAGATGTTTTGTCATTTTTTTAAGAATATCAGCTCTGTTTCAGTTAGTAGAAATGGCTTAATAAGTAAATAAGTTTTGTCTCCAATAATCATTCAAAGAAATTCAGTTTTCTTCCTCACCAAATAAACAATGATAAAGATAGGAAAAAATATCAATTTGGAGAGGTACCCAGGCTACCTTTGTGTCTCAGTTGGTCCCTAGGTATCCCCAGGAAAATAATCACTGTCTCTGAAAATGATATAACCACTTACACTCGTTTGAGCAGTTACCTTGTATTAGGTACTGTTCAAAATTACCTGTACGCATTATCTCATTTAATCCTGTAACAACCCTATAAGGAAGGTATATTGGTTATTTGTTTTTACAGTAATGCTGCCTGACAAACAACCACAAAATCCTAGTGCATTCAACAATAGGCATTTATTACTCATGAATCTGAAGTTAGCTGGGTCGAAGGGGGCTGTGGGGATGGCTAGATGGCTCTGCTGAGTGTGGCTGCTCACTCATATGCTTGGGGGTCAGCTGATCAAGGCTGGCCCCAGCTAGGACTACCAGGGAAACTATTTACTCCAATATGCTTCTTTTCTTTCAGCAGGCTAGTCCAAGTATATTCTCCAGGTGGTGGCAGAGGGGCAAGAAAGCAAGCAAAATACAGCACACAAGGCCTCTTGAGGTCATAACTGGCTTAGTGTCACTTCTACCTCATTCTAGTGGTCAAAGAAAGTCAAAGCTGAGCCCAGAGTAAGAGTGGAAGGGCACTGTAAGGTTCCATGGCAAAGTGTGTGAATATGGGTGAAGAATTGGGCCCATCAGAGCAATCTGTCACAGAAAGGGATGTTTTCATTTTACTCATTTTTTTGTATGAGGATAGGGAAGCACAGAGATGGTAATATGCCTAAAGTCACATGGCTTGTTAGCTGTATAACCAGGAAGAAAGCCTGAGCCGTTTGACCCCAGGACCTGTGGCTGTTAACCACTGTGCCCCCTGCCTTACTCCTACCCTTGGCAATCTGACCACCTTAGAAAATATGCTCTTCTCGGGTTAGTCAATGCCCTCCTGTGGACAGATCCAATAGCCTTCGTTAATTGTGAGCATCTTTATCCACTGTGCAACACTTGCATGCTGTGTCCTTGGAGTTCTTTTCCCCTTTGATTCTGCAGGGACTGTACCTTTCTTTCTCTTCCTGGCTTCTTCTGCCTGGCTCTCTACACCCACCCACCGTGCAACACATTCACTTCTCTTTCTTGACATCTCCCTTTCCAAGCACATCCACTCTCCTGGCTTCTAATACCTCTCTGCAGATGACTTCCATCTGGCTCTGAGAAAACTTATCATAATTTCCAGCAACCTAATTCAGTAGTTTGTCCCTCACAAATAACCATCCAGGAGAATCAAAAGTTCTTCTCACTAGCTTCTTATCATTTCGTGTCACCTAGTGACTATCCCAGTGCTTGACATTCCACCATAAGAAACTTCCTATTACAAAAATAATACAACTGTAAGGTATAAAGCCACTTGTCCTACCACTCTCTCTGTTACATAGCATTTATAACTAAAAGAAACTGCCATGAGTTGACAGTTTTTGACCTATAAAAGTGGCAATTTCATATGGCTCAACTTAATGGTATATATAACCTAGCACTGTAATTATTCATGTACTTTTCTCTCCCTGGGAAGCTCACAGCTGTTTGAGGAGATCATGCTTTATTCTTCTTTGCATCAAGTTGCCTAGCACATGACACCCTGCAGGGATTGGACCTAGTAGGTATTCAATTAGGTATTCAATAGCGTTGGACGAATGAAAAAATTAAAGGAACTATCTGAAATCAAGGCCCCAGAGGCAGTGCTAGGAAGGGAACAGAAGGGGCATGGGGACAGCAGAACAAATGTGGAGTCAAAAACACATCCCCAAAACCACAATTCTTACCTTGTGTCAGTTGCACGTATCCCAAATTCTTTAAATAACACTTAAGGTTTTCCAAGGTAGTGAATGCAATGTATTCCATTATAAAATAATGTAGATGGTCCAGTATGTATACAGAATAAAATCAAAATCACCCATAATCTCATTGCCTTGTGATAATAGAGATTAACTTCCGTATTGGTGAATTTCCTTGAAGACTTCATCTACAATATTTCTTTTGCATAGTTGGAATCATGCTATGTACACAAACTTGTATTTTTTTCTAAATCTTAATATCATAAAATTAGCATTTTCTAATGGTAGTGGAGGTACTTCTTAAATATAACTTTTCTAAATGATATAGTTTTTTTACCATAAAGATTTATCTGTATTTCCAGTTATTTCCTTAAGACATATTCCCAAAGGTAATAGCCAAAAAGTAATTTTAACTAGATCAAAGAGCAAAAACACTTTTTAGATTCTTGATACATATTTATATACAGTACTTTGCAAAAAGGTAGTACCAGAATAGGTCTTTCACCTCCTTAGTTAAGTCTATTTCTAGGTATTTTATTTTCTTTGTTGCTATTGTGAAAGGTATTGAGTCTTTGACTTGATTCTCAGCTTGACTGTTGTTGGCATATATGAACGTTACTGATTTGTGTACATTGATTTTGTAACCTGAGACTTTGCTGAATTTATTTATCAGTTCCAGTAGTCTCTTAGCAGGTTCTTTGGGGTTTTCTAGATATAAGATTATATCATCAGCAAAAAATGATAGTTTGACCGCTTCTGCCCCCATTTAAATACCCTTGATTTCCTTCTCTTGTCTGATTGCTCTGGCTAGGACTTCTAGCACTATGTTGAATAGAAGTGGTGAGAGAGGGCAACCTTGTCTGGTTCCAGTTCTAAGTGGGAATGCTTTCAATTTTTCCCTGTTCAGTATGATGTTGGCTGTGGGTTTGTTGTACATGTTTTTATCATTTTGAGGTAAATCCCATCCTATTTTGTTAAGCGTTCTGATCATAAAAGGGTGCAGAGTTTTGTCAAATGCTTTTTCTGCATTTATTGAGAGGGTCATATGGGCTTCATTTTTACTTCTATTTATGTGGTGAATTACATTTATAGATTTGTGTATGTTGAGCCATCCCTGCATCTCTAGGATGAAGCCCATTTTGTCATGATGTATTATTTTTTTTTGATGAGCAGCTGAATTTGGTTTGCTAGGACTTTATTGAGAATTTTTACATCTATAGTCATAACAGATATTGCTCTGTAGTTTTCTTTTTTGAGTCCTTTCCTGGCTTTGATATCAAGGTGATGTTGGCTTTGTAAAACATGTTGGGGAGGTGTCCTTCCTTCTCAGTGTCAGTGAATAATTTCTGCAGGATAGGTATAAGTTGTTTTTTGAAGGTCTGGTAAAATTTGGGTGTGAAACCATCTGGCTCAGGACTATTTTTGTTTTTTGGAAGATTTCTTATTGCTACTTCAATTTTGGTACTTGATATTGGCCTGTTCAGAAATTCCATTCCTTCCTGATTGAGCCTAGGGAGGCTGTGTGTTTATAAGAATTTGTCCATTTCCTCCACATTTTCAAGTTTATGTGCATAGAGATTTTTATAGTATTCAGAGATGATATTTTGTATTTCCATGGTATCAGTTGTAATTTCTCCTTGACCTCTACAGGGAGAACTATGAAACACTGAGGAAGGAAATAGTAGAGGATGTAAATAGATGGAAAAACATACCATGCTCATGGATCAGCAGAATAAACATTGTTAAAATGTCTATGCTACCCAAAGTGATCTACAGATTCAACACAATCCCTGTTAAAATACCAACATCATTTTTCACAGATATAGAAAAAGTAATTCTACACTCTGTATGGAACCAGAGAAGACCCTGTATAGCCAAAGCAACCTTAAGCAAAAGGAAAAAATTGGGAGGCATCAATTTACTAGACTTCAAGCTATACTACAAGGCTATAGTCACCAAAACAGCATGGTACTGGCACAAGAACAGAGTCATAGACCAATGGAACAGAACAGAGAACCCAGATATAAAACCATCCTCATACTGTCATCTGATCTTTGAAAAAGCAGACAAAAACATACACTGGGGAAAAGAATCTTTATCCAATAAATGGTGCTGGGAAAATTAGATAGTCACACATAGAAGACTGAAACAGGATCCACACCTCTTACCTATCACAAAAATCAACTCACGATGGATAACAGACTTAAATCTAAAGCATGAAACCATAAGAATTCTAGAAGAAAATGTAGGAAAAACTCTTATAGACATCAGGCTGGGCAAAGAATTAATGAAGAAGAGCCCAAAAGCAATCACAGCAACAACAAAAATAAATAAATGGGACCTGATCAAATTAAAAAGCTTCTGCACAGCCAAAGAAACAATTATTAGTGTGAATAGATAACCTACAGAATGGGAGAAAATATTTGCATGCTATACATCTGATAAAGGGCTGATAAGTAGAATCTATAAAGAACTCAGGAAAATCAGCAAGAAAAAATCAACAACCCCGTTAAAAAGTGGGCAAAGGACATGAAGAAAAACTTTTCAAAAGAAGACTGACTAATGGCTGACAAACATATGAAAAAATTCTCAACATCTCTAATCATCAGGGAAATGCAAATCAAAATCACAATGAGATATCACTTAACCCTAGTGAGAATGGCTTTTATCAAAAAGTCCCAAAACAACAAATGTTGATGTGGATGCAGAGAGACAGGGATGCTCATACACTGCTGGTAGGACTGCAAACTAGTACAACCTCTATGGAAAGGCGTATGGAGATACCTCAAAGAACCAAAAGTAGAACTACCATTTGATCCAGCAATTCCACTACTGGGTATTTACCCAAAGGAAAAAAAGACATTCTATAAGAAAGATATCTGCATTTGAATGTTTATAGCAGCACAATTCACAGTTGCAAAGATGTGGAAACAACACAAGTGTCCATCAATCCATGGGTGGATTAATACAATGTGGTATATGTATACCATGGAATACTACTCAGCCATAAAAAAAATGGTGAACTAATACCTCTTGTATTAACCTGGATGGAACTGGAGCCCATTCTTGTTAGTAAAGTATCATGAGAATGGAAAAAACAAACACCACATGTGCTCACCATTAAATTGGTACTAATCACTCAACACTTATGTGCACATATGGAAATAACATTCATTGGGGATTGGGCAGGTGGGAGGGGGAGAGGGAGGAGGGGATGGGTAAATTCACACCTAATGGGTGCGGTGCGTGTGTCAGGGGCATGGGCACACTTGTAGCTTTGACTTGGGCAGTGCAAAGGCAATTTATGTGACCAAAGCGTTTGTCCCCCCATAATATTCTGGGAAAAAAAAGGAGTTCCATGACATACTTCCCCTGTTTCAATAGCAGTGTGTGAGTGTTTGCCTTATCACATAAAAATCAGTATTGAATGTTATTATTTTTACTATTCTTTTATAACTCGATTGGCAAAATTTTAACCTGCTCTTTTAAAGTTTGCCTTTATTGGATTATTAGAGAGATTGAATTTGTTTTCAGACAAATACTTCATTAGGTATTTTTATTTTCTCATCTAAATAGTTTGTTCATAACCTTTGCCTTCTGATCTATTGAAATCTAAGTGTTTTTTAATCTGCTAATTTTAAGAATATTAGTTTTATTTTGCTTATTATATATTTGAATTCATTTTTACTTTTATAAAAATAATAACTGCATATAGGTAAAAACTAAAAGATTTAGGACAAAAAACAGCAGTCCCTTTCCCCCAATCCCTCCTCAGGACCTACTCTCAGGCATCAGAAGCAACCACTTTCAATTTTTTAGCTGTTTCTTCTGTATTACTTCCATTTTAAAAAATAATATTCTTATGTGACCATATTTTGACTTCTGAGTCTTAGATGAGATCTATGGTGATGCCCTGCTATGGAAGACCAAGATTTTTCTCTTTTTTACACAACCCCTCATTCCCCCCTCAACTCCCCTAATGTGGTTAAAGTACAATTTTTAGTTAAATCAGAAGTCGGTGTTTCTAAATGAAATGTGAGATCATGTATTGGACACTGGAACAGAAAAAGGACATTAGTGGAAAAACTGGTGAAATTAAAGTCTGTAGTGTAACATAGTACTGTATTGACAAATTTCCCATGGTTATAGAAGACATTAAAATGACAGGAAGCTTAGTGAAGGGTATATGGGAACTCTCTGTACTTATTGACAATTTTTCTGTAAATCTAAAATTTTTCTAAACTACCAAAAGTCAGTATTTACATTATGATACTCATACGTTTGTCCTTGAGCCAAAAAGTATGCTGTAGTTACTGTTCCTATGGGGTACAACATTTACATTTTTTTCTTGAGTTAATACTTGCCTCATTTTAAATTTATTTATGTAACTATTTTCCAAATCCTCAAGTAAATCTGCTTAACAAGTGTAATAAATGTCTACCAATATTATTATTCAAATGTTTAAATGCATCTGATAATCCACAGTTAAATATGTTTTTACCTCCCTTCTTGAGCCCTTGATTCTACTGCTTTAATCTGGGTTGGTTGTTCTAGAACTTTCCCTTTCTGCCTCCCTGTGTTGGACTTGCTGTTTCCTGGATTCCTGTCTTACTTATTCTTAGTTTATTCTTTATTTTGCTAAAATATATCTTCCATATCTTTCTAGGAAAGATTACATGATGGATAAATATTTCAGTCAGGTCTAATATTAATAATATCCTAATTCTACTTCTGATCTCTCTGGAATTTCTACTAATTGAGTCTCTTCAACTGATCCTCTTTCTTTTCTTTTCTCCCCTGTCTTATATCTTTTTTTTTTTTTTTCTTTGCTCACTTTCTGAAATATTTTCTCAATTTTATCATTGAACTCTTCTATTGCTTTTGAAAAATATGGCTATCCTTTTTGGTGTCAGTTTGTTTTAGTAGGTTTTTTTTTAAGCCTTAAAAAAAGAAGCCTGGTGATCCTACACTGTCCATTCGTATTTAAGAATAAAGTATTTAAAAACTAATTAGGAAACTATTCCAAGTAATTTTAAAACACAATAATTTGACTATACAACTCTAGTGGGTTATACCCTAAAGACAAAAACTACTCCAAAATATAATCAAATTGTTTTCAGCAATCATATTGTTTGTAGAAATTGGTATTGCTATTCTAAGACTGTAGAGTATGTATTGTGACATAAAACAAATGAGTAGTTATGTGAAATTTAAATTCTATTATCCTCAGTGTTATTGAAGTCAGGATTCTTAGCATGGGAGAAAGGACAAGATAGAAGAGATTAAGTAAAAGCTCTATTCTGAATTTAAATGAAAGTATAGGCTTAAATTTGTCATGTGTTTTATTAAAAAAAAAAAATCCCAGCCATGTATACTTAAAAGGTCCAGAAATAATGACCAACCCAGTAACAGTAAGTATCCCTAGCAACCACATTATAGTCTTCTAATACTGTTTCCCATTAAAAGCAGCCAGAGTTATTTAGAGAAATGGCTGATTCTTGGCCCGGAATAAATTGTCATACAGACAGCAAGGAAAGCTATGAATGACTAATGGCATCATGTCAAAAGGACTCAGGAGCCCACTCTAAAATGCCCTTATAGCCAAAGATGGGAAAATTGAGCATCAAAAAGGAAAATAACTGCCATGGATGGAAACACATTAAATATTTTTAAAATCATGAGCTCATAAGCATATCAAAGAAATCTAGTTGGTCCACATGAGAGAACACTGGGGAACCAATTCATTATTTTTAAAAGTGGCAAATAGAAAGAATCAAATAGTTGATGGGGAAATTTCTCTTTGTAGCAATATTTTACCTAATAAATGAAGACAGAATAACAGAATTACATATAGCAATATTGCAAAATGAGTGAATCTAGGTATTAAGCATCAGTGTCTGATAACACTACGCAAAAAAGACCCCAGGAAACATCACGTGTCTTCTGATGAAAGAACCCAACACCATGTACAAAATTGTCTTGCCATGAAAATAAACCTCAGTCTGATCAGACTTCATTTCCATCCCTTAATTTAAAAGAAATACTGAGGACAGAAGAGCACGTTAAACCTAGCATGATTATTTGTTCCTGGTTTAGTAGTGAAAGTCCTATGTCTCAGAAAGCCCCTCAGTCCTGGAAAAAGTGGTAGGATTGTCACTCTACCAAGAAAAGTCATCGGCAAAATCCAGAATATGGGAAAGTCCGTTAGTGGGGTGAGTGCAAGGACCTTGATTTTAATTCATTCCTTCTTCTCGCAGCCCCAAGCTTCACCCCAATAATTGAATCTGGGTTTTTCTAGAATTCTGTCAGACAAGCAGCCTGCTGCTTTAGGCTGTTTTCCTCCTCAGGCATTCACATAAAGTTGTCTGTTTTCTGGCCATTCCTCCATTTGCTTTTTCTTTTTAATTTTGAAAATTGTGGTAAAATATATATAACATATAATTTATCATTTTAACAATTTTTAAATGTACAGTTCAGTAGCATTAAGTACAATCACATTGTTGTGCAACCACCATCCATATCCAGAACTTTTCATTATGCTCAACTGAAACTGTGTACCCCTTAAATAATAATGCCCCATTACCCTCTGCCCCCACCCTGGCAACCATCACTTCACTTTCTGTCTCTATGAATTTAACTACCTTAGATCCTTCATAGACATGGAATTATGCAGTATTTGTCTGTGACTGACTTATTTCATTTAGCCTGATGTCCTCAAGGTTCATCCGTGTTGTAACATGTATCAGAACTTCATTCCTTTTTATGGCTGAATAATAGTCCATTACACATATGTATATTCCATTATGTGTGTGTGTGTGTGTGTGTGTGTGTGTGTGTATGGCAATAGACACTCGGTGCTGTTATGAGGACTTAGTGAATTAATACTATGTTAATACTGTTAATTCTGTGTTGCTATTTGTGCAGTGGCTGATGACAAATAACCTATCAATATATGTTACTGTATCACTATCAGTTTTATTCATGCCTCAACGTTCATCAAGTATACATGTAATAGGATGTAAAAATGAAAATTTCCTTTTTTGGACTTTTAAAAGTAGATCTCAAACCTAGGTATTAAGTACCCCCTTGTTCAAAAGCAAGTTACTTGATGATCTCTGCAGGACTTGCAAAGAGGATGACTCGAAACTAATTCTGCCATCATTAGCTCCTATGACCTCCAGGCTACCTAAGAACAAACCAAGGGTTCATCAAGAGGCCTAGAGCGAGTCAGAGTGCTGGGACAGCCTCCACCCCACAGAGGGGAAGACGAGAGCTCCTCAAAGACTTCAAAGATAAGAGGTTGTCTAACTGTTCTGACAGCACAGAGGAGGTAGAGAGCCAGACTTCCACTGGGTGAGAATGTGTGTTTCCTGTGGGACAGATTGGGATTTTTTGTTATCGTGGAGCAGGAGCCACGGGAAGCCAGGGGCTGAGTGATGAGTCTCCAGTGGCCAGTGGGGGAGGCATTGTAACTGGGAACTGTAGCCAGAGGTCTCCAGCTGGGGGTCTGCAACCCTGCAGGGGCCAAAGGCAGAGTCAGTGGCGAAGATGGGTGGAAGATCAAGGCAGGGAGAAATAATGAAGGAGCCACCACAGTCCCTTTCCCTAATGTTGATGTCAAAACCTGGTTCAGACCAGAGCTTAGAAAGAAGGGAAGTTTTAGATTGGATAGAAGATTAAAGTTTTGGTATTTGGTATTAAAGGTTTGGAATTTTGAATATGTGGAAAAGTTCTGGAATTTGCCTGAGATTCCATCTAGGGCCACAGAAGGAAGATTAAAGAAAGTCATTTTACCAGGGGATGGTGAGAAAAAAAATACGGTGGTATTCTGCTTACACACTACTTAGTCCAGGTCAGCTACATATACTAGTATTGTTGCTTATTCATGGATTTTCATTTATGTTCTATTATCTACCTCTACATCTAGGTGCCAGAAGTATACTGTGACATCCATTGTAACTCTCAGAGATGCTTTAATATTTGGAAAATTAAAGAAATAGTTTCCATTTGGTAGGGGTCTACTATGCATCAGATATTATCTTGTACAACCCTCACAACAAACGTGCAAGCTTACTATTTTCCCTATTTTAAACCTGAGGTTTAAGGAACTTGCTCAAGATTAAAAAAAAAAGCTATTATGTGGTTTCCAGATCCCAAACCTGCACTCTTGACATTGGACCGCGCCCAACCTGACAAGGACAAGCCCCTTCATTCATCTTTTGTCAGAAACTTTGTAGGTATTCTTTCCTGTTCATTTCTCCCTATGAACTCAGGATAATTTTGCCAACATAAATTGTTGAATAAATTATGTACCTGATCAGAAGCATATCCTTTTCCCACTTTCTTTCTGCCAGAGAAGTCTCCTCTTCTAAGGGACACTTATATTTTTTAACAAAATAGTCACTCCATCTAGGCAAGTCATCAAATTATTGTGGAAAAAATACCTTGTGTATTTTCATACCTTTGTATCATAACTAGTTACCTCCTCCCTGGGTCATTTCCTCATAACATTTTCCCTCCAAGGTGTACCATGTCCTTTCCCAAATTTCTGTACTGCTCATATTATTTCCCCAACGTTGAACATTTGGTATTAACCACTCCCTTACGCCTCCACTTCCACTTCTTCAAATGATCCCTTTTTTTAAAGCCCAATTCAAGTTTCAAATGCTCCACAATTATCCCAGTCAATAACAGGCATCTTTCAATCTGAATTTATTGTGTGCTGCTTTATAACGTTAGGAACCTTCCTCTGATTTTATGTTCGCCGTAGAAAGCACGACTCTATCTCAAGGCTTCCTGGGCGTTCTTATTGTCGGGGGAGAGCAAGCCTGTTTTACAGAGTGGTTGTGGAGGGGGTGGGATGGATAAACCAACTTGTGTAATAAGCACAACCAGCCAGCTAATTGTCCAAATTGTCAACAATAAAGTGTATTGTCAACAATAAAGTGTGCTGCCAACCTAAGTTTGATTGTAGCCAGTATCTGTCTCCAGGGGTCTTTGAGTTAAGGATGGAAGTACTCAGGCTGTCTGAAATTCAGAAAATAAGCATCAGGTATCTATTCTAAGTCTGGCATTGTGCTCTGACACAGGGATGACAAACACCGTGCCCTCATAGGGCTTAGAAGTCTGGTGGGGAGAGAGAGAAAAGTAAAGGGTCAGAAGTTCGTGGTTGTAGTCATGGACTCATAGACTAAGGAAATATTTCTAAGTCAATAGAGAGATGTAGGAGAGAGGTCAGAGCAGGGGTTCTCAACTGGGGGTGATTTTGCCCTCCAGGGGACATTTGGCAATATCTGAAGATACTTTTAATTGTCACAACTGGGGGAGGGGCTGCTAGTGGCATCTAGTGAGTAGAGGCCAGAGATGCTGCTATATATCCTGAAATGCACAGGACAGCCCCCACAACAAAGAATTATATGACCCTAAATGTCAATTGTGCCAAGTTGAGAAACCCTGCTTTGGTGGGAGGGCAAAAAGACTGAAGGCATCAGGTATCTTGCTGACTGGGCTAGGGTTCAGGGTTGAGATCTAGTAATAATAGGAACAGGAACAAACAAAACAAAAAAAACCAAACAAAAACCTAGGAACCAGGGCAGAGGGCCAATTTGATGTACAGACTCCCAGCAGTGGTGGAAGGGGAAGTTGTGTCTACATGCTAGTGTAGTCTCATGCAATGTCACTTAGGGTAGCTTGGCCACAGCCGATGATTCCCAGAACCTTCTCAGGGAAAGGATTGCCTACATGCCTGCATGGACTCAGAGTGGACATAAAGGTGATGGTTACTATTGCCTGAGAGAGGGAGGTCAATAGGGTTGAAAGTGGCCTTTCAGTATTCTCTACATAATTTAAGGACAAAGACCAGTTCTTACGCATGTTTATGTCCCCTGTATTGCTTAACCAAGTGTCCTATATTTGTTCAATTAGTGCTTATTAATTGACTAGCTGATTGATGATGTCCTTAATTGGTCCTGCCATTCACATCCATCTATGCTCAGCCCAGCCAGGACAACTTGAACATGTTCCAACATATTGAGGAATTAAATCTCCCAGTGAGGACCCTGGCAATCATATCACCATATCATAGACTTGGATTCATCTCTGCATTTAAACAGGAATAAAAAAAAAGCACACTCCATCCCTGTGGAGTGCAAGTAGCATCCCTTGCTATGCAAGTAGCATAATCTGCTTACTTATGGCTGCGCCCCCATGAGAAATGAAAGTGATAGGCAGTAACTTCAGTGATGAATTACAGAATAGCTTCATTTAGTTGTTTCCACCAAGACAAAGCAGCCCTAGCCTCTGGAGAAATTAATGCACCTTAATTTGAATTAGTGGATAATTTCAGATCAGCTATTTTACATATCTAGCTGTCACTTCTTCCCTCCCCAGACTATCTCTTCCTCTCTCTCTGCCCGAGTCTGGCTCTGGAAGCTAAATATTGAAGCTAAAATTCTGGCACATAAATATTGAAGTAGAAATCAGTGGACGTGGGTTATGTCCTTAACCTCCCTACAGATGCCTAGACTTGTCCCGTTCTCTACAGAGCCTTAGTTTCTGCTTGTTTTCAAAATTGTCATGTTAGTTTACAGAGGAAGTTGTTACCTTCTCCCAGGATAGTTCCATGATAATGGAGGACCCTGAAAGTCAGAAAGACTTTACAATCCAAAGAAAATTACTCTTTGGTGGTAGGATTTTACACACCACAAAGGCAACTGTGGACAGGGAGAGGTTCTGATGCTCCTAAAAAAGCACACCATGTATACAAACAAATAATGATGCCATTGCTTGGTCATTAAATTACTGTGGGACCTTGGCCATGGAACTTCCTCTTTTTGTACTTCAAGTTCTCCCTTTCTCATGATACTTGCTTTCCACTTGCCAATCCATAACTGGCAAGGACATCAACAAATGCAGTGGACCAAGGCAGAATCTCTCTCTTGTCCATGGTAGTTGTCCCTGTTCCACATGGGGTGACTAAATTCCTGGCATGGTGGCCCTGGTGGGCCCTGAATTGGCCTCATGACATGGTAAGCAAGGTCTTCTAATGTTGTTGCTCCTTTTTGCTGCAATGACTTCTCTTATAATATGTTTGAAAGACATTCAGGCAACCTAGTATTGTGATAGAAAACAGCTAAACTACTGTAGTTTTTTTTTGAGCTCAAATCAAGACTTCAGTCAACTCCTAGCATCTTGGTGAAACCTGGGCTTCCTATAAAGGAGGATAAATTGTCGGTGAAGTTATGATTAACTGAATTGGGGCTCTGTTCTGGGATGTAAAAACAAAACCAGGGACCATTTTCTTGTTCAAGAGTAAGTAGAAAAAAGCAACAGTTATTTTCACTTTCTTTTAGAGAGCTCAGATTAACCCCAAACCATCAACTATCTATGTATATTGGTCCTGGAAAGAAAAAAAAACGACCATAGGTGTACAGAAGAGGAAATGCCTACTTGCATAGTGGAGTTAGAGAAGGTTTCCCAGAGGGGCCATTTTCCCCATTCATTGAATGCCGGAAAAGTAGAGCTAACCTAGACATACTGAGAATAATAGGATATTACAGCTGTTTCTGTAATAAATAGCCAACAAACATTAATAGCTTAAAATGCAATGGTTTATTCTTGTTCATGCTATATGTCCATTCTGGGTTTGCAGGCACACTGCTCATTGTAGTCATTTGGGAACCAATCTCCAAAGTTGCTGGTTGCCATGCCAGCGACAAATGTAAATACAGCAAAACATACTAGATCTGAAAGTGACACACAACACCTCTACTAACTTCTACTGGACAATACAAATCACATGGCCATTCCTAACTTCAAGTGGACAGGGAAGTCATTCTTCCATGTTCCCAGAGAGGGAAAGGCAAAATATCTGTGACTAACCTTAATAATTATCATGAGGTATATGGATAAGAAGAAAGGCCTTTTACCCCAAGAGCCTGGCATGTTTGAAGCATACCAAAAAGCTGAAAACATAGGTTAGAAACCGCTAATGAAAAACCTTGTATGCCACACTATTTGAAATTTGTTCTAAAGGTATGGAAAGTAAAAAAGAAAAAGGATTTTAAGCTAAGGAATGATGTATTATATCTGTTTGAGGTAGCTGATAATCACAGATTAAAATTCAATAAACCAGCACAATGGTCCCCATTGTTGCCACATGTGGAGAAATTCACAGATAACCTTGAGGCTCTTATTGATGGGCTCTTAGGAAGACAGATTGAGCCAGGGTTCATCATGGGGCAGCACAATTTGCTTTCCTGATTTTGTGACAGGGAAAGCAAAGTACTGGGCAGTATGAAGCGAGCACTTTGCATTGTATTATAGCATACTTCTTAAATTTCATTCAGGTCCTACTGGTATGACCGTGCATGCTAGGAGCACTGCCCCATGTCTAGTAACCAGAAGTCCTATTTACAGACTTACAGAAAGTTATTATTTATAATTTGCAATCCTAGTTCTGCACCCAGGAGCTGTGTTCAAACAGCCTGACTCTAAGGGAATAATTCCAAAAGACTCAAAGGTTTATAATTTGAGGCTTTTTGCTCGAGTGTCTTTCCCAATTCACCCAGGACTCTGAGCACAGAAATCCACAAACTCACTGTCTTGAGGTGTCTGAGGACAAAGGTCACAGTGGCAGCATGACCAGAAAGTTAGAAGGTGTATTGGTTTCCTGTGGCTGCTGTAACAAATTTCCATAAACTGGGTGGATTGAAACAACAGAAATTTGTTCTTTCATAGTTCTGAGCAGGGCTATGCTTCCTCTGCAGGCTCCAGGGAAAATCCATTCCTTGCCTTTACTAGCTTCTGGTGGCCCTGGGCATTCTTTGGCTTGTGACTGTATCACTCCAATCTCTGCCTCCATGGTCACATTGCCTCCTCCTCTTCTATGTGTCTTCTGTTCTGTGTGTCTGTCCCCAAACTCCCTCTGCCTGTCTCTTATAAGGATACAAGTGATTGCATTTAGGGCCCACACATATAATGAATGATTATATAATCAAGAATAAATTCCTACTCTCAAGACCCTTAACTTAATCACATCTTTTGCCACCTTCATTTCATTCATTAATTTTGAGGGTAACAGTCACACAGGTTCCAGGGATTAGAATGTAGATATATATTTTGGTGGGGGGGCCACCATCCAACCCCCTTTGTGGGGCAAATCCTGGAAGGAAGGGCTCTTCAGAGGGGTGGAGCCCCAAAGTGTGCGTTTAAAACATTCCCAGAGCTTTGGTTAGCTGCCAAACTAAACGGTACGGTAAGACCCAAGGAAGCCTTGTCAAAAAAGCAGCAGCTGGAAACTGAAAAAACTGAGTGGAGATTTCAGCCACTGCCAAGTAAAAGAGAGACATTTTGGAGTTTGAGTCTAGCCAAGTTGACTCCCTGCTAGAAAAAGAAAACCACTAAGAACTCAGATTCGTAACGTCTCTAAGCCTCTTTCGGGGCAAATCCTACGGGTCAAAATCCTAAGGTTGACCTTCAATTGACCATAAGCATTGCACGGCTTACCTGGCATTGCCCTCCCAGAAATTGCCTCCACGCTTAATTCTGCAAGCTAATGGTTGCAGAACTCCACTACCCTGCCCAACGGCTGATCTACATTTCCAGCCAGGATCTCCAACCTCCTTAACCCAGGTGGATGGTTTCCAGCCCAGGACTCTTTCACTTGGTCAATCTCCTTATCTGGGCCTGAGGCCTTTGGTTCCTTGATACTTTTTGACTCAGTAAGTTCTTATCTGGTTTCCCTGCCACTTTCCAGCCCTGGTCAGAAATGGAACTTTTACCTTTTTTCCTGCTGTGCCTCACTGACCCTCAACTAGTGCAATCCAGGAGGCAACATTGGAACCTTGGACAGCATACCTTCTCCCTTGTGCTTCTTACATATTGCAAAAGTGAATGAAGGCACTAATTTATTGCTTTGTCTTGTCCTAATTGACCACTGAACTCGGCAGCTTCATATCTACATTGGTCATTTTTCCAGTTTCATACAAACCTCTGAGATTCAATTCACACCATGCAAATATGTCCGATTTCAAAGAAAAGAGAGAGAAGAGATGGAAAATAAGCCAATCCCAAGATTGCTTAGATACTGCAGTTAGCAGACAAGGACTTTAAAGCAACTATTATAAATATGGTCAAGGACTTAAAGGAAAATATATGCACAATGAATAAACAAATGAATCTCAATAGGGAAATAGAAACTATATTAAAGAACCAAATGTGAATGCTAGAGTTGAAAAATAAAATTATTAAAATAAAAAATTCATTGAATTGACCTAATTATAGATTGAAAATAGCAGAAGAAAGAGTCAGTGAATTTGAAAATAAATCAATAGAAATCTGAAGAACAGAGGGAAAAAAAAGAGATGGAATTAAACTAAACAGAGCCCCTGAGAGAACTATGGAACCATTTATCAAGCAGCTTAATATATATGCAACTGGAGTCCTAGAAGGCAAAAAGAGAAAAAAATGGATCAGAAAAAATACTTAAAGAAATAATGAGTGAAATTTATGAAAAACATCAATTTGGAGATCCAAAATGCCCCACGAACCCCAGGCAGTATAAATGCAAAAAAAAAAAAATCACATTAAGACACATGACAGTCAAATTCATAAAATGGAAAGAGAAAAAGGAAATTTTGAAAGTATCCAGAGAAAAATGATGCATTACATATAGTAGAAAACTAATGAAATCATGGTTGCCTTCTTATCAGAAACAATAAAGGATAGAAAACAATAGTTTCATTCAGTTAAATCTATGCTACCACTCATATCTCATTCATATTATAAACTATGATTAATAGATAGATATCTGCTTTACCCCAAAAAACTGTCATCATAGAGATTAGGACCAGGTTTCTTACTCATTTTGGAGATATTGGAACAAATGAGCAGCATCTTAAGGGTGAACAATAAAATACTAGGCTTGAACATAGTAATTCTAGTCCATTTCTAGGTAGGTAAGTCTAAAGAGGGATGTAATCTAGGGACTAAATAGGGAGGGAGTAAGCTTTGAAATGTAGTGCAGTGATAAAAGAAAATACAGACAAATAATGACGACAACGTGCAACCCAGATGTCCCCAGGTCATTTAGCTTTCTGGACTAATTCTTCTTTTAATACTCAATTAAAATAGCTTAAGCCCCTGCCCCATTCCAAGGGTGTTTATGATCTCATGGTCAGTTCTTGTTCAAAATTTTTGACCTCACTTAATTATCAATATTTATGCACTATCTCACTTCTGATAGCTGCTGTTGTCTCTCTTTCTCTCATAAGTTCAAGGATGAAACAAACCACTTCCTATTCATTCCCCAAAGTGCCACGAACTCAAGGCTATTCTAAGGAATAGCTTTACTCAAGATAATAGAGAATAAATTCTGTACAAACTGGTAAAATTGAATGTCAGATCATGTTCCTTAAAATTCATTAGTCAATCTCATTGAGAAAGAAATTTCTCACTGGCCTTGTTCTTCCCCAAGCTTCTTAATCCTACCATGTTACTTGGGCTGCTCTTCTCTAGATAATTCCTCTTGCATCTCTCCTTTTCTCTAAATTCCCTCAGGTTCCCTTCCTGGCTATGTCTAGAGCTGGCAGGGGTAACTTCTAAATTCCCATTATTTTATACTGTGGTATGGAATAATCTATTTATTTTTGCTTTACTGTCACTTTCTTTCAAGACTAACTCAAGAGCTTAACCTTTTATAACAATAACAACAAAAACCATCAAGTCAATCTCCTAAAAAAAACCCAAACATTTCCTAAAAAGAATTCTTCTATCCCATAACAGTGTTTTTCAAGACATGGACATGGGATCATGTATCAGCCAGGGTCCCAGTGGAAACTGGTTATCAAATTAGGATCATTTAAGGAGAGCTAATAAAAGAACTCTTTATAAATGTTTGAGCAGGACACAGGGAACTGCCCTGAATAGTACAGTAACCTGGGGCTAGAAACAGCAGCACTGTTACCTATAATCCCAAAGGACAAGGGAAGAAAGACATTCCTCTAAGCAATCATGAGAAAGTACTGCAAAGAGGCCATCTTGAGAGGAAAGGGACCTTCAGTTCAGGACTGCAGCCAGCTCAAGGCAAATCAGTGCGTGTGTGGGGGAATTCCCTGAACACCTTCTCCTCCCTCTTTCTCCTTTCCTTCCATAACTCTCCATTGGTTGAGCCTAACCAGAAACCAGAATGCAAGGGAGGCCTTTGAAGTGTCTCAGACAGGTCAGCCCTCCCCCTCCTTGGGAGAAACGAAGTAGATCCAGGGGGCAAGAGCAGGCTATCTGGTAAAAATTGCCTGTATCAGGATCACCAGGGGCAATAGTTTACAAAATAGATCTCTGAGAAAGGACCTGGTTGCCTGCATTTTCAATAAATTGCCCAGGTGTCCCTGTTTGTTTTTAACTCTGAATTTTGAAAAAAAAGAAGTCCAAGCCCACACAAAAGAGTTGCAAGAACAAACAACAAACATCCATAACACTTCTAGATCCACCAATTGTTAACATTTTGCCACCTTAGCTTTTTCTATCTTGTTTCTCTCTTTTTCTTACACACACACATTTTTTTTTTTGCATCATGTGGGAGTAAATTGCAGACATCAAGACATTTCATCCTAACTATTTCAGTGTATAGCTCCCCAAAATAAGACAGTCTCTTAAATAACCACAACACAATTGTCAAATTCAGGAAATTTAACCTTGATACAATAGTATTACTTAAAATAGAGTTCATATTCAAATTTTGCCAGTTGTTCCAATAAAGGTCTTTGTAGCAGTTTTTTAAAAAAATCCAGGATACAATTGGTATCATTCATTGCATTTAGTTATATCTCCTTAGTCTCCTTTAATCTGAAATGGTACCTATGCCTTTTATGACCTTGATATGTTTTAGAGAGTATTGGCCATTAGTTTTATGGAATGTCCCTCTAGTTAAGTTTGTCTGATTGTTTTCTTATTATTAGATTCAGGTTACACATTCTTGGCAGTCATATGACATAAGTGGTATAATGTCCTCTCAGGGATCTTAGGTATACTCTCATTTGAGAACCACTGCCAACTAGCTCAAATTGCAGCCAACTTTTAGAATAGCATGTTTTTCTTTATGCTACAAGAAGCATAAAGCTTACATCATAAGCAGGGATGTATTCTAGACACTTCATATGTTGCCTCATTTAGGTTTCATAGTGATTCTTTTCCCCAGTGTATATTGTTGTCTGCTTTGTCAAAAATCAGATGGCAACATGTGGATGGTTTTATATCTGGGTTCTCTGTTCCATTGGTCTATGTCTCTATTTTTGTGCCACTACCATGCTGTTTTGGTTACTATGGCCTTATAGTATAGCTTGAAGTCTGATAAAGTAATGCCTCCCAATTTGTTCCTTTTGCTTAAGCTTGCTTTGGCTATTTGGGCTCTTTTCTGGTTCCATACAAAGCATAGAATTATTTTTTTTAGATCTGCAAAAAATGATGTTGGTATTTTGATGGGGATTGCATTGAGTCTGTAAATCACTTTGGGTAGTATGGACATTTTAGCTATGTTGATTCTACCAATCCATGAGCATGATATTTTTTTCCATTTGTTTACGTCCTCAGAAACTTCCTTCCTCAGTGATTTGTAGTTCCCCTTATAGAGAGAGATCCTCCACCCCCTTAGTTAAATACATTCCTAGGTATTTTATTTTCTTTGTTGCTATTGTGAAATGTATTGATTCTTTGATTTGATTTTCAGCTTGACCTGTTGTTGGTGTGTAGGAATACTACTAATTTGTGTACATTGATTTTGTAGCCTGAGACTTTGCTGAATTCATTTATCATTTCAAGTAGTCTCTTGGGAGAATCTTTGGGGTTTTCTAGATCTAAGATCATATCATCAGCAAAGAGCAATAGTTAGAAGTCCTCTTTCCCCATTTGGATACACTTGATTTCCTTCCCTTGCCTGATTGCTCTGGCTAGAACTTCCAGCACTATGTTGAATAAAAGTGGTGACAGTGGGCATCCTTGTCTTGTTCCAGGTCTAAGTGGGAATGCGTTTAACTTTTTCCCATTCAGTATGATGTTGGCTGTGGACTTGTCATATATGCTTTTATAATTTTGAGATATGTTCCATCTATGCCTATTTTGTTAAGAGTTCTTATCATAAAAGGGTGCTGAATTTCGTTGAATGCTTTTTCTGCATCTATTGAGATGATCATATGATCTTTGTTTTTATTTCTGCTTATGAGATGAATCACATTTATTGATTTATGTATGTTGAACTGTCCTTGCATCCCTGGGGTGAAACCCACTTGGTCATGGTGGATTATATTTTTGATGTGCTGCTGAATTCAGTTTGCTAGAATTTTATTGAGAATTTTTACATCTATAGTCATAAGGGATATTGGTCCATAGAATCCTTATTTAAAAATGGTGCTGGGAAAATTGGATAGCCACATGTAGAAAATTGAAACAAGATCCCTATCACACCTCTTACAAAAATTAATTCAAGATGGATAACAGACTTAAACCTAAGACATGAAACTATAAGAATTCTAGAAGAAAATGTTGGAAAAACTCTCCTAGGTATCAGCCTCGGCAAAGAATTTATGAAGGAGACCCCAATGGTAATTACAGCAACAACAAAAATTAATAAATGGGACTTGATTAAATTAAAAGGCTTCTGCACAGCCAAGGAAATAATCAACAGAGCAAATGGACAACCTACAGAATGGGAGAAAATATTTGCATGCTATACATCCAATAAAGGGCTAATAACCAGAATCTATAATGAACTCAAGCAAATCAGCAAGAAAAAAATCAACAACCCCATTAAAAAGTGGGCAAAAGTCAAGACAGAAGTTTTCAGAAGATAGACTAATGGCCAACAAACATATGAAAAAATGCTCAACATCTCTAATTATCAAGGAAATGCAAATCAAAACCACAAGATATCACCTAACTCCAGTGAGAATGGCTTTTATCAAAAAGTCCCAAAACAACAGATGCTGGCATGGATGCAGAGAGAAAGGAACACTTACATGCTATTGGCAGGACTGCATACCAGTACAACCTCTATGGAAAGCAGTATGGAGAAACTTCAAATAACTAAAAGTGTATATATATCATGGAGTACTACTCAGCCATAAGAAAAAATGATGAATTAATACCCTTAGTAACAACCTACATGGAACTGGAGACCATTATCCCAAGTGAGGTATCCCAAGAATGGAAAAGCAAACACCACATGTACTCGCTATTAAATAGGAACTAAATGATGAGCACATATGTGCATAGAGGGAAGTAAAACTCAATGGAAATCAAGCAGAAGGGAGAAAGGAGGAGCAGGTGGGTAAAAACCTACCTAACAGGTACAATGAACACTATCTGGGTCATGGGCACACTTTTAACCTTGACTCAAGCATTACAAAAGCAATCCATGTAGCCAAAAGTATTTGTACTCCCATAATACTCTGAAATAATGAATAAATAAATGTATATAATTGTTTAGAATTCAAATATAATATGTCTCATTTTTAATTTTTTATATCATTGCTATCAATAAAACATATGATTTTGCCAGAATGGAAACAAGAAAATTAAATATAATGAGATAAATTTATGGTGAGTTTTGAATTATATATGTCTTAATATTATTACTTATCCAAACATTGCCAGCCTATTAACAGACACCCAGACATGAGTAATAATAATTAAATGTAATTCTTTTTGATATTTTATTGAATTTCCATTATATGAAAACCATAGCTTTATAGATTTTTTAAAATTTTGTCTTTATAAAGATATATTTGTCAAGGTTGGAAGTAACATTTTACTTAATGATTGGTTTGTAACTTCTACATATTTAGGCAGAACATATGTGCCTCTATTTGTACTCTTGCCCCAGGCTCTTCAAATACTAAGGCAGCTTCTCCCTGGCTCTCTATCCATAAAGATCTTTTCCATAGAATGGTACATTTTAAAGTCCAGAACTCCAAAGATAATTTTTAATGAGATCATCACAAACAACACACACTCTGGCTGTGAAATACGCATCATTTACATCCCAGGGGTACAGGTTTGGAGTTCCATGTCCCTGTTACAACATGGGCCCTGTAATGGAAAGGAGGACTGACTTGGAGTTAGAAGACCCGGATCCATATCCCAACCCCATTAGTTACTTCCTTTGTGATCTTGGACAAAAAAAAAAATCACTTAGAACCTCAGTTTCTTCATCTATACAGTGGGGATCATAATCAAGTGGTGTTTTGAATACTAAATGAGATGACATATAAAACCACATAAAACAATAAAATGTCAGATCTTGATAGCTGGGTTAATAGCCAATTCCAGAAGCAAATTTCTGCAAACACCTTGGGTACTTGTTTACTTGGTACACATTTTCTGGATCATTGTCCTGTAGGATTGATAGAGGAAATAATATTTCAAACAAACACAAAAGTATAAAAAATAGTATCATAAATCCTGAATTATCTACTTATATTCCTTTTTACTTTTCTCCCTCACCATGGATTATTTTGAAGCAAATTCCAGACATAATATCATTAAATTAATAAGTGCACTTTATTCCTTCAGGAAGTCTTTTTATTATATAGGAACTAACATATTTCAGAGTTTGCCTTTGGTATAGATTTTGGGTCAGATGTTTGACAGTTTTCATAAGTCTTTATTTCTTCCTTCTCACCAGGTACTCTAGAAATGAATTGAGCAGAAAGTTTGTAGATTATTACCTGTGTCACTTAAATGCAGAGCACTAATGGCAATGTTCTTTGTGCATTCTGTAATTTCTAGTAATTTTCACTCTAGTGCTATTTCTTCATGCTAAGCATTGTCTACAGAAATGCCAATAGAGTCTGTCCCCATACCAGCAAGGACATTAAAATTTGATATGTAGTTGGTTTCTCTCTAATTGCTAGCAGTAGAACTCTTATAAAAACAGAAAGTTTATTTGTATGTATGTATGTTTCACAAACTGCAGGGTGCAGAACAAATTAAGACACTCTATCCTGCTTCCCAGAGAGCCAGTGTATTAGTTTCTTATTGCTACTGTAACAAACTGTTACAAATTTAGTGGCTTAAAACAACACAAATTTATTATCTTACAGTTCAGGAGGTCAAAAGTTTAACATGGGTTGGCAGGACTGGTTCCTTCTGAAGGCTCTAGGGGAGAATCTGTTTCCTTGCCTTTTCTAGAGCCCACATGCATTCCTTGGCCATTGGCTTCTTCCTCTTCAAAGCCAGCAGCATGGCATCTTCTCTCTCCCTCTGTTTCTGGGCTTCATTCATCATACTGCCTTATGTCTTTGACCCTCTTGCCTTGTTTTTATGAGAATCCTGGTGATTACATTGGGCCCATTTGGATAATCCCTGATAATCTCCCCATCTCAAGATACTTGATTTAATCACATCAGCAAAGTCATTTTTGTTATGTAAGGAAACATTGCATAGGTTCTGAAAATTAGAACATAGACATCTTTAGGGGACCATTATTCAGCCTACTGCACCCAGTCAGTCTAAGGGTAGAGGAAAATGAAGAAGAAAAGGGAAAAGGATAGCAAAGCCATGAAGAAAAATAGAGGGAGGGAGCTGGTGAAGAGAGGACCATAGGTTTGCAGCAGAACAGTGCAGACAAGTGGGAGAAGCATCCCTAGACGTTTCACTTGTAGGAAGGTGCTATGGTTTGAATGTTTCCCTCAAAAGTTCATGTGTTGGGAACTTAATCCCTCTGCCTTCATTAATGGATTAATGCTGGCTCTGCCCTCATGAATGAATTAATGACTTAATGAAGGTTCTTCCCTCATGAATAGATTAATGTCACTATCATGGGAGTGGGTTCCTTATCACAAGAGTGGCTTTTTTATAAAAGTGAGTTTGCTCCTCTCCCTGGCTCTCTTATGCTTGCCCTCTCACCATGTGATGCCTTGTGCCATGTTATGACACAGCAAGAAGGCCTTCACCAGATGCCAGTGCCATACTCTTGGACTTCCTAGCTCCTAGAACCATTGGCTAAATAAACTTCTTTTCTGTCATAACAATAGAAAATGGACTAAGACGGAAGGTGTTCTTCAACAGCTGGCAGCTTGATGTGAAGAACCTCCTATCTACAACCTGCTGAAGGCTTTAGGAAAGTGGTAAAAATGTCACAGAGAAACTCAGGAATAAAGACTATTTTAGACTTTTTTTCTATGAGTACATATATACAATTTTGTTTATAACAATATTTATAAACATGTTTTTTTACTATGAATAATTCTTACAATGTTTGTTTTTTCTTAGTTTATAAACACATTTAGACCCTAAGAACTCTAAAATTCTGCTAGGGCTGCCATAACAAAATACCACAGACAGGGTGACGTAAACAAGAGAAATTTATTTCTAACAATTCTAGAAGCTGAAAGTCCAAGATATAGGTATCAGCAAGTTTGGTTTCTCCTGAGGTTTCTCTCCTTGGCTTGCAAATGGCCACCTCCTTGCTTTGTCCTCACATGGCCTTTTCTCTGGTGTCTCTTCCATTTTTTTTTATAAGGACACCAATCCTACTGGATTAGGGTCCTACTCCTATGACCTCATTTAACTTTAATTACCACTTTAAAGGCCCTCTCTCCAAATACAGTTGCGTTGGGGTTAGGGCTTCAACATTGAATTTCAGGGGAACACAATTCAGTTCATAACACCAGGTATCAGAATATGCCAGATAAGACAATACCCCACACACTACATCTGGTATTTACAGTATATATCAGATAACATGGTGGCAAGTGCAGGGTAGAAGAGAGAATTCCCAAAGTGGAACAAATGATAAGGAGATAGTGCAACTCTAAACCAGCCAGCATTCCCCTCCACCCCCAGTAGTCTGCCTGCTGAATATTTCCCCAGGGCTAATCTGGCCTCAAAATGACCAAAGAGTGCAGATACCAGGTATATCTCCATATGGTCTAGTATGCGTGTTTGTGAACCATAATGGTTTTGGCTTCAGATGCCATGATTTACTTGAGTTGGATTCAAGTCACTAAGAGAGTTTCATAGATGGTGGACCAAGATACACTCAATGCTTCCTCCCAATGGGAAGAGACTGACTTCTTTTTATAAAGATTTTATGTTTAATAACATAAACATAATTTTAATGTTTAATAATTTTAAAATGCCAGATGAAATCTAAATTTGAATAATACAACAGAGAGCTCTTTCCCCAAGAGATACAGCCCATGATTGGGGTTCACCAAAAACCAGATAAATACATCAAAGGCATGGTGGATAGCTTTAATACCTAAAAAAAAAAATACCTGCATACATAGTACACACACATACACACACATATATATTTGAAGAAAAAAATTATTCATAAAACTTGTTAAAGATGGTAAGGCAGACTTCATTCAAGGGGAGCCATGATAGGCCTGTGCTCCATTGGGGGAGAGATATTGGATTCAACTCCAACTCCACAAGGATGAGTGGAGATTTACAACCAAGGAGCAGGGTGGGGGTTCAGTCAGAAAACCACTAAGAGGAAACACCCAGGATAAGGGGTTTATGGCTAAACTGATTTGACAGGATTATTGCTAAAGGCAGGCCAGAGTGATAAGATACCAAGGGTGGTCAGATACCGAGGGTAGGGGATTTTTACCAAACTGACTTAGTAGAATTCTTGCTCAAACTGAATTCTACAAAGACAGAGAAGGAATCCCAAGGTTGGGCCTAGTCAGGAAGCTGACTAAAGTTTTGGTCAAAGGAGAGTGTCTTTATCTATGTGTGCGTGTGTGTATGTATATATGCATAAAGAGCAGTACTCATGCCCCCAAAATGTGGGACAAAAGATATGTGAACTAGAAGATCAAAATTGCCACATTGTCATCCTTTTACTTACAAAAAGTAGTGGGATGACAATATGTTTGCCAAGAATTCAATTTGGCCTAGAAGAAAGGCAAGGATAATTCTAAAACCCACCTTCTGTGAAGCTAAGCTGTAGCCATTAAGAGGTTTAGTATTTAACAAGTAATAATCTCGAAATCATCTTTGAGTAAGAGTGCCCCAAGCAGAAGGGATAGCCAATGCAAAGGTACTGAGAAGGGAAAGATGCTTGGTATGGCTGAGGAACAGACAGAAGAGCTGACTAACTAAGCATGGGGATGAGAGGGAGGAGGGTAGGGAGGTAATTTTTTACTAATTGCCAGGGAAAGGTCATGTGTGGCTTTGTAGGACAGGGTAAGGACTTTGGATTTTATCTTAAGCAGAGATGTGACACCGTATTATCTTGTTGCCACCATGTAGCTGATGGACTGGAGGTAGGAAGGGTAAGAGCAGAATCTAAGAGACCATTGCGTTCTTTCCGGTGGGGGAAGAGGTGGTTTGCACCAGAGTGGTAGCAGTACGGGGGTATTCAATGGTCAAATTTGAAATATATGTTGCAGGTGATCCTGAGGGGCTTTTTGTTAAATTAGATTTGAGGTGTGAAGAAAAAAAGAATCAAGCTTGTAGAAAGAGCCCTAGAGAACCAAACATTCTGAGAGCTAATTTGGCAGGAGCTACCCAAAGGGGACGAGAATGCAGAGTGACACCTCCACTGAAGACCAGGCCCACTGGGCAGATGGTGGAGCAATCAGAGAAATAGTTCTCTTCCTCAGTATAGAACTAGAATATGACTTTCCAATTATATCTGATTATTGAAGAGGGGGAAACTGAGTATCAGGATAAATTGGATTGCATCCTCCACAGCTATCCAGCATTTGTATATCTGAGCCCCAGCAAGACATATGGCATGATCTCCTGTGATAGCCTAGTGGATAAAATGGAAAAGTATGGAATAGATAATACAAGGATTTGTAATTTATTGAGAGAATCTGCCCCATATGGCAAATAGCCCAACTTCATCTTGAAAGGATGTTTCCTGTAACTATGGAAACCCACCCGTAGCTTAGATAAAGAAATAGAGAGGGCTTGCTAATTTAATTTGAGTATGACATAAAACTGCAAAGAGACATGAATACATAAAAGACAGAATCAGGATTCAAAATCATTTGCAGTTAAAACGTTTAATTTGATGAAGATTCATGCAAGGTCTTGTACCTGGGTCCAAAAAGAACAACTAAACAAATGCAAGTGTGGAAAGTCATGAGTGGACAGACACATCCATAAAAAGACTTAGAGGTTTTAGCATTCGGAGGGGTCAATATTAGCCTGCAGTGTGATCTGACTGCCAAAGAAATTACTGTAATTCCAGGTGGTATTCATGAAAAATTACCCAGAGAGAGACATTAGTCAGACCTCATTTGGTGTCTTAGAGGATACAACTTAAGAATATTGACAAATGGAAATAAAAGAGTTTAACCACATCTAAGATATGGAAGACCTGGGCTATGTTTAATTCATTCAATAAATATTTGCTGTGTGACTAGTTTGTATCAGGGACTGTTATAGGCACAGAAGCAATATTAGGAAAAATGCTTGCTCTTAAAAGGAAGAGATTCTAGAAAGGAGTAATAGCTAACAGCTGTTGTGCAGAAGAGATATAAGATGCATCTGGATAGCCCCACAGAAGCAGAAGTTATAATGACTAGGAACTTTAGGAAAACCTACCTTTCTATAATATTTAAAAACAAACAAAATACTTAACAGCTTTCTGAGAAGGATGAATCATTTTGACATTAGTAAGTTCTCTTTTACTGGAACTGTTAGGAAACATAGGAAGGCATACATTTAATTCTTTTTTAAAGGTATTTTACATGCACATTCTAGAAAATTTGAAAAGTAGAAATATAAAAAGAAAGAGAGAAAGAAACAAAGAAAAATTGCCCATAACCCAATAACTTGGTGATAACCACTATTTCTCTTTCTGTAGATATGGCTGTTTTCTTATACACACAAACACACACACATACACACACACACCCCACTAATCCTATTTACATATTAGATGGTTGAGATGTTGTAATATAGCTTCATGTCCCTTTTTATTAACATTATAAGTATTTCCATAACATTTAAAGTTCTTGTGAATATCATTTTAATGGTGGAGCAATATTATATCATATGTATGTGCCATGGGTTTTTAAACCAGTCCTGTGGTGCTGGAAATTTATGATGTTTTCATTTTTTGGTTATAAATGATTTTATGGTAAGTATCTTTGTGGTAGCTGTGCTTTCATCTGATTATTTAGTTGGAACAGAATTATAAAAGTCTAATTACTGTGAAAAGCTGTGGGTATTCTTAAGATTTTGGATGCATATTATAAAACTAATTTCAGAAAGGTTAAACACATTTACATGCCATTAGCATGAGAATA
Source organism: Daubentonia madagascariensis (assembly GCA_023783475.1). NCBI lineage: Eukaryota > Metazoa > Chordata > Mammalia > Primates > Daubentoniidae > Daubentonia > Daubentonia madagascariensis. Next base: position 1,320,122 of record JAKFHU010000633.1, read on the forward strand.
CCAACTTCACCTCACTTGTAGCCAGCATTATTATTTTTTTAATCTTTCCTAATTTCATGGGCAAAAATTAGCGTTGCATTTTAATTTACTTTTCTTAGATGACTAATGAGGGTGAACATGTAATTCAGATGCTTATTAACTACTTGTCTTTTCTATAAGTTGAAATTTCTTATGCTCAGTTTTCCAATGGTGTTGCAGAATTTTCCTTACTGATTTGAACATGCTCTCTAGACAGTAAGAAAATTACTTTTTAATCATTTTTATGTCATTATGACAATTACTTCATTGTCTGTGTTCTTTGGTATTGTTTATTATTTTTATATAGCAGAGAAAATATAAATTTGATAATGCAAAATGAAGTTTTGTGCATTTTATAAAATAATATAAAAATGCATAAACATAGGAGATATTTGCTTCAAATGTTTTCAACAAAATATTAACATGCTTAACATTTAATACCTCAAGCAAATCTATTAAAATATCAAAATGCAATAAATAGGTGCAAAAAAGACAAAAACGCACATAAACTCAAGAAACAATTTAACCTAACTAGCAATAAAATACATTAAAATAAAACATCAACATCAATGATAAAATTTCATCTACTATATTAGCAAATATTAAAATAAATGATTATACTCCTGTCTGGGTGGTGCCACAGATGCATACAAACTACTGGAAAGAACTTTAAGATAGTCATATTTTTTGTTTCAGTAAGTCCAGTTTTGGAAAATTTTATTGAGTCAGTTAGAGATGTGGCTACAGATATATATTGGAAAATTGTATTGAAAACAGCTAGATAGGTATGTTTATTGCATCATTTATCTGTAAGCAGCCTAAATGTCCAATATAGAGGATTTAAGTAAATTATATTCTATTCCTAAAGTGAAATATCATGCTGCTAATATGTGATGATGTCATCTTGGAAATTAAGAATATGATAGCTAAGAAAATATTCAGTAAAATGTTTGAAAGACAAAACTGAGGATATTTCCTGGAAAGCAGAGGAAAAGACAAAGATAAGGAAATCAGGGAATCCATTTGGAAGGGCCAACATCCAACTAATGAAAGTTTCCAAAAGGGAGAATAAGTAAATTAGTGGGAAAGGATATGATCAAGGAGTAAAAAATACGAGGACATTTTCTAGAACTAAAAGATATTTGTTTCCAGATTCCCAGGTGCAACAACTTTCCATCACAATGAACGGGAGCGACGTGTGGGGAGAAGACTTACACCAACATAATCGTGAAATTTCAGAACACTCCAGAGATAAAGTGAAGATTCTTAATGCTTCCAGAGAGAAAAATTAGGTCTCAGACAAAGGACTGGAACAAGAGGGCAGCAGATTTTCTCAACAACAACAACACTGGAGGCTAGAAGACAAAAATACTTTTTAAAAATCTGAGGGAAAAGGATCTTCAATGCAGAGGTCTCCATCCACCCGAACTATCAGTCAAGTATAAGAATAGAATAACGGTATTTTTTGGACAGCAAAATCTCAAAAAATATACCTGCATTTATCCTTGTTCAATCCTCTCATGAAACTCCAGGGGGATTTATAATAAGAAAGAGAAGAGCATAGGATTCAGGAAGCAAAGTTCTCAAGCAGAAGGGAAGCAAGAGAAATCCAAGGATGGTGGCAGGGGTAGCTCCTGTGGGACCTCGGTGCAGCAGGTTAAAGGGAAACCTGTCTTAGTATTGGGTGCACAGAGGACCTCTGGATGAATATCTCCTCCAATTTACCATAATCACCACCACTTATAAATGTCCCAACCCAGATTGGCTACCTGATAGATTTAAACACGAGGAAGTTTGTATTAAGAGATGTTTTATTACAGAACTGTTGAAGGGTGTAAAAAAACTAAGAGATTCAAAGAAAGTGAAGCAAAAATTTTAATGAGGCAATATTAACTCCAAGGTACAGAAAAAGGGGAGCAATAATCATAACTATTTTTTTTTCCTTTTAAATAGAGACAGAGTCTCACTCTTGCTGAGGCTGGTCTCGAATTCCTGAGCTCAAGTGATCCTCCCGCCTCGGTCTCCCAGAGTGCTAGGATTACAGGCGTGAGCCACTGTGACCGGCCATAACTATTTTATTTTATTTATATTTTATTGAGTACTTCTGATATATCACTTAATGTTCTAAGCCTTTTACACATATTAACTCACTTAATCTTTACAATTTGCCTTAGCAAGTTGATACTATTGATATTTCTATGATACAAGAAGGGAAAAACAAAAAGGCAATTTGCCTGAGGTGCCAGAATGGGATTCAAGCAGCCGGCAGCCTCTGAACCGCCTCACTAAGAAAGGAAATGTAATCACAACCCTCAGTTTTGTTCAGCAGTGAACAATATTTGCATAGTCAAAATGATAAAAATCACTGAATACAGATTGATCCAAAATTGTCATGTAACCACATTGGGAGAATTGGGAAGTAGGAATAAAAAGGGATGTAAAAACAAACAACAACAAAAAACTTCACCTGCAATAACGGAAAGTCAATAAGTAAGATCTGAACACACACATATATGTGTATGTATATGTGCATATGTGTGCGTGTATATTTAGATATTTGTCGACTTCCTGTTATTGCAGGTGACATATGTATTTAAAATATGAAGGTAAATATCAGAAGAAAAGAAAAAGAAGTTGAGAGTAATAGCTTTTAGAAGCCATTTAGCAGCATTTAATTTTTAATTTAAAACCATGTGCATGTATTACACATACACACATACATGTCTATATCTGTAATATGTCTATATCTATGTATATTTGATGCTGACAAAGACTTTTAAAGGTATGGGTCATGGTTGATACCTGTGGGTCTGAGTACTCCTCTGCTCTCCTGGCTGTCTGGAACCTCCTTGCTGCCCAAACCTCCCCACAACCCCACACCTCAAGGGTGCAGGCCTGAAAGAGCCCTGGGTTCCACGACCCACTCCTATCCCAAGACCAGCCTGGCATAGGCCTCATACCCATTGGGTCTGTGCTTATGTTCTCCCGGTTGTTATATATTTCTTAATATTGCCCTTGTTTATGAAATTACATTAAGTGAAAAAGGAAGATACAAATTATATATAGAAAGCCAATAAAAGTGAGTTTATCTATGTGGGGAATAATGCATTGTTTTCATTTTTATTCTGGATTTTTAAAAATATTTTCCATAAAAAGCACAGATTAATTTGAAGACTGACAGGAAATGTAACAAAATGAACAAAATAAAACCCATAGATGGGTACAATCATGGGTTTACACTATGCCTAACTGTGCTCTGCATCACATAAGCTGGTACAGGCCAACTCCCACTTTCATAAACAATAGCCCCTGGGAATGTTTGAAAGGCAGATGTCTAAAGTCAAAACATAGACGTAAGTGCTGTGAAGGTAGTCTTGATCCTGGAGAATTTAAACCATTTGAAAACTCTATTGACCATCCTTCTGATTATAGAAAAAGCCACCTTCCGTGGGCCCAGGGGGCCAGGTAGACAGATGACAGCCATCGTGAGTGCCCAGCCAGGTAGGAGGCAGAGCAGACAATCCCAGCCCAGGCTAAATGGTTGGTTGGCCATCCCAAGTCATTTAAATTAAATCCTTATCCAGCTTCATTAAATACAGAGTAGGGGTGGGAAGTGGTCTAATTTGCACAATTTTCCCAGCCCTATGGAAAGACACAGTTCATCCTAAATTGCTCCCCCACTACCTGCATACATGAGTTCTTATCGTAGGCTGCCTATAACTTCTCCCCACAACCCTTTGAACGTCCTGAAACTGGGGGCAGAAGGAGCTCAAAAGTGTGCTCCAGAGTCTGATGCCCACAGTGCCCAATGCCAGAGCCCCTTTGCCCTTCTGGAGAGAAGCTGACCAACTGTCCCACTTTGCTTGGAACTGGAGGGTTTTCCAGGAAACGAGACTTTCAGTGCCCGAAGAGGGAAACGTCTTGGGCAAACCAGGGTGAGTCATCCACCCTAGCTGGAGGTCACCCTAGCCATAGATCATTATTGGCTAAGAAGTGACTGTCACCCATGGGGCAGTCAGGGAGGGGATTGATGGGCACCTCTGCTAGGTGACCAAGGGCTAACCTGTGAACTCCCTCTGTCTCCCTGGCCTTTTCCACAGGGACAATTGGCTGCAAGACAGGACCTTCTCCATGGGAAAGTATGAAATCACCTTTCCTCAGATGAGGTGTGAAGGAGAATTCAGCTGACACAGGAGGCAGCTTTTAAATATCACATGTAAGGCCAAAAGCTTGGGCGCCTGGGAGGTGAGGCAGCGGCTGGGGGGATCCAGATGGACAGGCAAAGTGGTGGAGCCCGCAGCATTCAGAAGCCTCTCTTGGGGCAGCTGACCCCCAGCTCCCACTGAGATCTCAAGGTGGGAACAGGGTCCAGTTTGGCGGATCTTTCCATTTTTCAGGGGAAGCCAGAAACCTGGATTTCAATGTGAAATCTCAACTTTTCAATGTGGAAAAACAATTCCAAAAACATATAATCACTGAGTAGTCTTTCCAAACTCATGTCTGCAAGTAGCTATGATGCATGCTCCCTGCAAAAGATGTGTGTCTTGGTTACACTAACTAAGAGTTTACCTTGTGGTATAGAAGATGCCTGGGATGGTCAGAGAACTTCCACAGGACTTGCCACTGGATGTCAGCTGCTTTGTAATTCTGGATCTCTCTCTCCTTTTCTCTTTCCAGAGGTGCAGGTCATTCCACCCCGCACCCTAGTACCAGACATACCAGACATCACGGGGGAGATGTTCCCTGATTTGTTTCTTGCTCCTTCCTTATCTCTCCCCTCCCCCAAACAGGTTTGAATGTTGAACTGGCTGTTTCTCTCTCAGGTGGCACATGGCTTCGAAGAGCCCCAAACTTATGGGTTCATTATTAGTATCTTGTGTTTTAGAAAGTCCTGCTACAGAGTCAAGTTTCCTGGGCTCCTATACGACCTTTAAAACCAATACCCTATCCAAACACACTGAAGGGAAGCATCCTTGGCTGGGGTTTTCTAACAGGGAAGAGTGAGTCCCTACAGCTGCTGGTGTCTAACGGAGGGCACATGCTAGGACTCCTAATTAGTGTTTCTGAAATTAATTTTCTTTTTTCAGGTTAAAGTTGCTCTTGTAAATTAATAAATATAAGCCTTCTGGCATATCAATAAAGGGGGAAAACAACCCAGCACTGAACTGCCAAGCTTTGGCAACCTTAAAATCCCCAAAGAGTGGGAGAAGTCAGGACAACCCTAAGGACAATGCTCCTCAAAGTGTCATCTGAAGACTACTTGTGTCAAAATCACCTGGAGGTGTTTTTAAAATACAGATTCTGGGACCCAACTCTCAACCTACTGAATCAGATTCTATAATGGGGAGGCCCAGGACTCTAACAGGCTCCCCCAGTCATTCTCATGCACAATAAATTACAAGACCCATCACCACAGGGCTTTTATTCCTGGTTTCTAAGCAGCCACCAAGGCCTCAGATTTCAGGCTGGGAAAGCAGGGTGGAGGTTAGCCTTTTCTTACCTTTTGATCAGATAAAAGAGCCTAATAAATATTAATAAGATAAAAGAATATGAGGGAGGAGGAACCACTCATATGAAGATTAGAAAATCACATTTGAAACGAGGGCAATTTTCAAAGAGTCAATTATGAAAGGAGACAGTCCAGTCTTATAATGGCAAGGGCTCCCAAAAGGCAGGCAGGATTTATTTTGAACGTACCTTATGCCAGGAACTCAGTTAGACAGTGTCATTCAGTTCTTCAACAGCATTTACTGAACACCTATATATAAAAAATTCAAGCTAAAACACGTTAAATAGAACATACACGGTCACTTAATATTGCTAACATGAAGTTATAACACCCATTATACCTTTTATGAAAATAGCATATATTGTTAGTAATATTAATATAAACATTAGCAGAAAGACAATAGTGAGACATTTTGACATGCCACCAATTAACCTAGTAAACCAAGTAGACAAAACTAAATGTTAGAGAATTTTAATAATGTGACCAATATGTTGGAGTTAATAGATGTATAGCAAAGTCTATAACCTAAAAGAGATAATCCTTGGGTGCCCTCAAACATTGATGGTGTGAATAAACAGGCACAATTTTTCCAGAGGGCAATTTGGTAATATGTACCCAAAGTCTTTGAAATGTGAATATTCTTTATTCCTAAAATTTTATACCTTGGAATTTATACTACGGACAAAGATGTATGTATAAAGATGGTGACTGAAGCATGTACGTGTCCAAGATTAGGGAACTTGTTCAATAAATCAGTGCCTTTGGTATATAGGCATACCTTGTTTTATAGCAATTCACTTTATTGCCCTTCCTAGATACAGAATCATTTTTTACAAATTGAAAGTTTCTGGAAACTCTGCATGGAACAAGTTGATCAGTGCCATTTTTCCAACAGCATGTGCTAACTTTGTCTTCCTGTGTCACGTTTTGGTAATTCTCACAATATTTCAGATATTATTATTATTATTATATCTGTTATGGTGATCTGTGACCAATAACCTTTGATGTTACTATTATAATTGTTTTGGGGCACCACAAACCGCACCCATATAAGACAGCAAACTTAATCGATAAATGTTGTGTGTATTCTAACTGCTCCATGGACCAGCCCAGGGGTGAGGAACCTCACCACATGTGGCCTTCTAGGTCCTTAGGTGTGGCCTTTTGACTAAATCCAAACTTTACAGAACAAATCCTTTTATTTTTATTAATACATTTTTGTTCATCTTTTATATTATTTTATTTTTAAAATGAATGTGTTTAAAATACCAAAGAATAAAGTAAGTTTCAACAAAAAAATATTCCCAGAATTATCAGCTAAATTAGAACATTGGTAAGCCATAAGGGCTAAATTGATGGCTGCTACACTCATGATTTAGTTCTAACTTCCCCCACCTGACTGGTGCCACTACTGCACAAGGCTGGTTGGCGAGAGTTTATAGGAGTTGAGTAGGCCAGTCTGTTATCAGCTTTTGACAGTGGCTCACTGTGTTTCTGTTTGAACTGGAATTTGTGAATAGTTGCACAGCTCAACAGTATTTTTTAATTCTGTCTGCTTAACAGCCCATCATGTCAAAGAAGACCAAGGGAGCACTGAAGGAAGAAAACAAATTTTTAAATGAGGATTGGGAATTGCAATGTAATCTTGTTTCTACTGAAGATAAGATGATTTGCTAGCTTTGTGAGACTGCAATATCAACATCAAAGAAATTCAATGCTCATCAGCATTATAACACTCATAAGGACCACAAATATTTTAAATTAGAGGGAGAGGCATGAAAGGTTGTATGGCAGAAATTAAAAGATGAAAAGCAAAAGCAAAGACAATTCTTTCAAGAAGTAATAAGAACTGGAAATAATGCTACTGAAGCAACTTATAAAGTAGCTTATATACTCAGGAAAAAAGGGAAGCCATTCAATGATGTGGAAATTGGGAAAGAATACATTGTCTAAGTTGTAGGATGCTTAGACCCCAATAACATTTCAAAGTCCAAACAACTGCCTCTTTCAAGGAGAACCATAATGATCAGCAGCATGAATTAGCCTTCAACTTAAAAGAACAACATCGTGCAATAATTCAAAAGGAAAATATATATTATTCAATCACTTTGGGTGAATCAGTGAATCAGCTGATACTACTGACTTGGGACAGGTTTTATAACAGAAGATTTTCTTTGCTATGAGGAGTTACTTACTTTGGGCACTCTTGTGAACAGAACACAGGGAGTAGATATCTTCAGCAACTTTCAAGATAAACATCATGAAGTTGGACTGAATTTGGTAAATTTAGTGAGTATATGTACCAATGGTGCACCTTCCTGGCAGGAAAACATGAAGGGTTTATTGCACAGATTAAAAAAAGTATTAACAGGTCCAGATGCTCTCATTTCTTTTCATTGTATCTTACATCAGCAAAAGCTCTGAGCTATCACCACCAAACTGGTACTAACTGATGAACACTTACATCACACAGGGCAATAACATTCATCTGAAGGCGGGCGGGCGGGAGGGGGGTGGAAGGGATGGGAAAAACTCTCACTGAATGGATGTGGGGAGCACAGTTTGGGGGATGACCACGATTGTGGCTCTGACACGGGCAGAACAGGGGCAATGTGTATGGCCAAAGTGTTGTACCCCCATGATATTCTGAAATTAAAAAAATAAATTAAAAGAAAAAAAAAAAGAAGGAAAAAAAAAAGCTCTGAGCTAAAGCTACTATTTTAAGTGACACTTTGCAATAAGTTATAAGTATTGTTAACTATATTTGTGCAAATGCAACGCAGCATCTTTAGTTTCGTAACATGCTAAAGTTGAACAATGAGGTATTCGGTGCAGATTTGCCATATCATTCTAAAGTGTGTTGGCTATCACAGGGACAGGTGTCAGCCAAAATTTTATCTCTGTGAGAACAGATAGTTAAATTTTATGAAGAATAGAATCAGCAATGTTCATTATTGAAAGAAGATTTCTATAGGCATGCAGCATTTCAGTGTGATATCATGTCAAATCAAAACATCTTGAATATTTCTTTGCAAGGTAAAACTAAGTCTATATATGATATGTGGCAAAAAATCCAAGCATTTCAAAAAAAGCTATCTTTTTTCAAAACAATTCTTCTTCAAAAGGAAACTTTGGATGAACATTTTCCCCAGTTAGCAAAGGTCACTGGTGAGCAGGATGATAATGTGAATCATTTGAAGAATACACAGCTGTTAAAGACCTATTAATTGGAGAATACAATGAAAGTTTCACTGACTTTGAGAATCATGACATCACACTCAAATTAGCATTTCAGCTTCACCTAGTTGATATCACCAAGGCACCTAAAGAACTACAGATGGAATTTATTGAGCTCTCAGTAGATGACATTTTAAAGTCATTGATGCCAAGAAAGATCCAATTGAAATATGGAAAAATTCAGTAGAATATCCATGCCTTTGGCAACATGCCCCCATAATGCTTTCTTGCTTTTCAACCACTTATTGCTGCGAATCTACATTCTCCTACCTAACCCAAATCAAGATGCCCTCAAGGTCACAAATGACTGATACCCATCTAGAGGATCAGCTGAAACTGTGGAACTCCATGCTGCAAGCAAATATTCAAATGTTTTCCAACAAAAAGAAGACATAACAAAGTCATTAAAAGGTTAGTTCACTTTAAAATTAACAATTAGTTTTCATTCCTTGAAATTTTGAAGCCAATGCTTATTCTGAAAATCCTAGGGCCCTTCATAAATATGCTAAATCTACTCTGCCTGTGCTCTATAAATGGAACAAGAAAGCCTGGATGGTAGCACATATCTGTTTACAGCATGATTTACTGAATATTTTAAGCCCACTATTGAGACCTACTGCTCAGGAAAAAAGAAAAAGATTTCTTTTAAAATATTACTGTTTATTGAGAATGCATCTGCTTAAACAAGAGCTCTGATGGAGATGTACAAGGAGATTTATGTCGCTTTCATGCCTGCTAACACAACATCCATTCTGCAGCCCATGGATCAAGAAGTAATTTTGACTTTCAAATCCTATTATTTAAGAAATACATTTCTTAAGGCTAAAGCTGCCATAGATAGTGATTACTCTGATGATCTGGGCAAAGTAAATTGAAAACCTTCTGGAAAGGATTTGCCATTCTAGATGCTATTAAAAACATTTGTGATTCATGGCATGAGGTCAAAATATCAACATTAGCAGGAGTTTGGAAGAAGTTGATTCCCTCGTGAATGACTTTGAAGGGTTCAAGACTTCAGTAAAGGAAGTAACTGCCGATGTGGTGGAAATAACAGAGAAGTAGAGTTAAAAAGTGGAGCCTGAAGAGGTGGCTGAATTGCTGCACTCTAATGATATAACTTGAACGGATGAGGAATTGTTTTTTATGGATGAGCAAAGAAAGTAGTTTCTTGAGATGAAATCTACTCCTGGTGAAGAAGCTGTGAACATTGTTGAAATGACAACAAAGGACTATTTCATATACTTGATTGATAAAGCATAAGCATAGTTAAGAATTTACTCCAATTTTTAAATTTCTACTGTGGGTAAAATGCTATCAAACAGCATCACATGCTACAGAAAAATCTGTTGTGAAAGGAAGAGTCCATTGATGTGACAAACTTCCTTGTTGTTTCATTTTAAGAAATTGTCACAGCCACCCCAGCCTTTAGCAACCACCATCCTGATCAGTCAGCAGCCATCCACGTGGAGGCAAGACCCTCCACCAGCAAAAATTATGACTCACTGAAGGCTCAGATGATTGTTAGTATTTTCTTAGCAATAAAATATTTTTAAATTAAAGTGTATACATTGTTTTTTAGACATAATGCTATTGCACACTTCATAGACTACATACAGTATAGTGTAAACATAACTTCTATATGCACTGGAAACAAAGTGTGTGGCTCACTTTATTGTGATATTTGCATTATTGCACTGGTCTGGAACTTAACCAGCAATATTTCCAAGGTATGCCATTTTTTTAAATCAAAGCAATTATTTTTCCAGATGAAATTGCAAAGCATAATTTGTGCAACTCTTGTTGAATCGGGATAGCAGCCTCCCAGAGCCTTGCGCATTCCCAAGAAAGGTTCTCATTTTCCGTGAGGCAAGGCGGGAAGCCCTGGGGCCTGCAGTGCCTCGTGACCAGCAGAGGGCGCGCAGTGATCTGGTGGGGGCTGGCTGTGGCTGTGGACATCTCAAAGTCCTCAGTCACGGAGGGCGGCCAGGCCCAAGAATCAGGTGAGAACCTTAGAAACCAGGTATTCAGCTGTAAATCAAGATCATACATGTTTCTCCATTCCCTGGCATTATATAGACCTACCCTGAAACCAGATAGCACTGGGGTACAGGAGGACCAGGGGAAAAAATCCCAAATTTAACTGAGTTTATTTCAAAGTAAGTAGATCAAGGAGAAAAGTTAAGAAACATGTGTCACTAAAATCAGAATGGTGGTTACCTCTGGGGGAGAGGAAAATTTAATCAGGAAGGATACAGGGGTCTTCAAATGCTTTGATAATATTTTACATTTTAAGTCAGATAGATGGTAGGTACCTCTCTGTGTGTCTGAAAGATTCCACAATACATTTTTAAAAACTCATATGTTACTCTGCAGGGCTGAGGAGATAAGCTGTATAGGACTGTGACATCTCAGACTCAAGAGAGAGACGTAAGAAGGATGGAGAGGTTTCTTTTTTGCATTTTTTAAAAATTATTTTTCACATAAAATGAAAACAAAACTTTAAAACAAAATCAAATAAAAGCAAGAGGGAGATGCGTAATGGTGAGGCCATCTGTGAACATCAGGAGAGCTTGGCTGGAAGCAGGGAATGGACTTTTTTAAAATAGCAGGTTTGAAGTTATCTGTCCCTAGGCTGCAGAGGCAGCAGCTCCCACTGTCATCAAGAACTCTGCTCTGGGGTTGGCTCTGTATGAAGTCTCAAAATTATCTGCTCCCACAGCTTGTGTGTGTGTGTCCTTCTGTGTATTCTCCACCATTCCGCAAGCCGTGTGAGTGTGTATGTGTGTGTGGTGTTGGGGTGAGGGGGCAGGTGGAAGTTCAGAGGGGCACAGAGGCTCCAAAATAAATAAATGGGTGAATGTTGGATTGCCACCCTTCACTCCTGATATGGAAGACAGATCCTTTTAGTATCCCCTTGCCCTATAACACCTTGACTCCATGTCCTCATTCATAGCCAAGGTAGGGAGACACAGTGGGGCACTGGGCACTCTGCCGTGCTCTGACCAAAGGGGGTGAGAGTGGGCAAGGGTCCTGATCCATAGCTAAGGGGGAATGCCCTTTTTCCACAGGGCAATGCTGCAGTTTCCCAGGCACATCCCACCCAAGGACACTGTCAAGCATCAGAGACCAGGGGGCAGAGTGATCTGGCCGACAGCAGAAGCATAAGAGGCAGGAGCATGCAGTGTCTGAGCACAGACACACAGTTCCCTGTGTGGCCAGTGTGCAAGTCAGGAAGAGATGTGAAATTGTTCATATGAACACAGCACTCTTTCAGAGCTGGGGCAAGGTGGTGCTAGGTGAGAGAAATAGGGTCATGCCCCAGAAAGGACATGTAATGGCACTGTTGAAGGATCCTAGGTAACCACATGCACGGGTATAACCTTTGTCTATTTCTCCCAGCACATGTCTGACCAACACACTGAGTTTAATTTAATGACACTGGGAGGAAGAAAAATACTACCTATACATATAGATTCAAAGGGACCTTTGCTAAAATTATTATGAGATGAAGATTAATGTCTTTAATACCTCTCTTACTGACTCTATGAATGAATGAATTAAGAACACTTAAAGTGGCATGCCTGAATAGAACTAAAAGTAGGGGAAGAGCTAATTTATGCATCATTTTTTACTAAACAATGAAGTCTAAACATGTTATTTATGCTCAGTCATGTTCCTCCAAGATTGAAGGATGGTTGTTCCCACAGGCTTATTAAATAGTAGTCTGACATCATTTAGTGTAATATAATAAACTGAATTGAAGTTTTAATTACAGAAATTAATGGGGTCGTGACCCCACACAATATTTTATAGCCAATATGAATGTTTGTTGAGAAAAGTAAGAGTCTTAACAGTATAAACCACCAATGGGGACTAAATTTCTCCTGTTGTGTCTTCAAGAAATCAGATATTTGATCATTGATATTAGCATCCTTCTAGGATAGCAGCATTTTATGAAGATATACCAAAATGAGATGGGTTTTTTCCAAGCTTGTTGTTGAAGAAGTAAGAAACTAGATTGTTTCTGGCATCAGGATTTGGTTGTAAACAGGTCAGACCCCAGAAGGTAAGAAAAACTGGACGCAAGTAGAAGACACCTACATTCAGGACATCTCATGGGAAGGGACAGTCCTGGGGCTGTGTAGGACACCTGTGGAAATCCCATCAGGCTGAAGAAGACATATACTTACCCAGGAGAAGGGCCAAGGTTGAGTGGATTATATGCCAACCAGAGGGATGAGGCTAAGATGTGTGTGGCAGAAGCAGAGGGGTTTGATGGTTAAGTTAGACAGCTCAGGATATAAATTCACAGACACTAAGCCTGTGGTGGCTATTTCTTTTATGTGTGGCCTGGGGCATCTTGCTGGAACAGGAGCTGGACTGAGAAGGGACTTAGGTCCCAACGGTGGGCTGCTGTCCACAGCTCCAGCAAATAGATAGCAGATCAAGGCACAAACATCTCTCCAACCTCCTCCTGGTGTGCCTTGCTCTACTATGAAGGAAGGAAATCTTAAAACTATATATCCCAGACTGTCCTGCACCAAGATAATCAAAGGTACATATATGAGAACTGAATTAGAACCAAGTTCTACTTGGAAGGGAAGTAGCACCATGTAAGGCATCTATTTTGCAGATGATTGGAGGCTCTAACCAGCACGTAGCTGCTCTGGATCCAGCTGCTCTGGTGGCAGCTTCTCAGCCCCCAGGTAGAGCCAGAGCAGTGTGTGGTCCTGGAGCCAATGTTGGGTATAATGGCTTCCTGACTTGCCACCTTTCTAATTACAGCATAAGTCGCTGTTCTTTTAGTCAGTTTTATTTCAAAAGTCACTTCCGGAGACCTAGCCTAGAGCCTGCTTCTCTAACCCTTCCAAAAACTTGGAAGCACCTAATTTCATATATTATATCCCTTTCTATTTATGTGCAAGGGAACCCGGACTAATACCATAGCCCTCCCATTCGACTGGTTACTCTAGCTGTTCTTTCTGGTGCCTGGGAGCCAAAATCAACACTTCCTAGAGCAGAAATATATGTTGAAATATTAGCAGTTTGTTTTTCTCTGCCCCACGCTACACCCTACCTGCCCTTTCAGGCTCTGAAGGGTAGCACTCTTTTTAAACCATACTCAGAGGAGGCAAACACATAGACAATGAACAGTCATTTTCTTGACTTTGGGGTTATTAAACAGACTAGCAAAACTTTGGTTGAGAACACAGCCATGAAGGCCAATACACTACTGATTTTCAAGAGCTGGGTTCTTGGGAGAGAAATAATTTTTATTTTTGATTCTGAAAAAATGGCTTGGCTCAGAATTAACAAGGATCAAGTGTGGAGAACCAAAGGAGTTAGTTTGAGTATGGTATAGAGTTTATACCATAAAATACAGAGTTTGAAAAAAATGTATGATGTCAAAGTTTTTCTTCTCCAAATGAGGTAAGAGTCTAAATAATCAGCAGGGAGGGAAAACTAGAGTGAGAACTTGGATGCTGCCTAGATCCGTAAGAATGTTCTCAGCCTTCCTGCCTCAAGTTTCAGGAGCTGCACATGTGATGGGAACCCAAGACATACTTTTAGGGCCAATGTGAGAGCAGAGGATGTGTCCTTGTGGTCAACTTGTCAGAGCATAGCCCGGGAGATACAAGCGTCACCCAGCACTGCTCCTGAATGGTAAGATGACAGTGTCACAGGTGGAAGGGGTAGATGCACTTAAGCACTGCTCAGCAGAGGGAATTTACTGTGCAATAATGAGGGTTAAATTCAGGGCCTCTCACTTACAAAACCTGGGGACCCACTCAACAGTGTGTTCACAAGCAAGATATCTCAGCTTCAAGCAATGAAGACAACTGTCTTTTTCTTCTCCACCTGCCCCTCCACTCCTCATGTAGGGTGTCACTGAAGTGGCCACAGACTGGGATCTGTGTAAAAGAAAGCCGCTGAGGATACATTCCAGTTGAGTGTGTTGGGATATATTTATGTGGCTTGTTGATACTTCCTGGTATAGCCAGGCCCATGTAAGAACAGCTTCTAGTTCTAGTAGAACTCCTGCTACCTTCAACTGTGCGGAATCATCTGGCATCATGACAGGAAGATGAAGAGTCAAAGGTCATATTGTAATATGAATATGTCCTGTGGTGCCCAGACATATGCAGGTAGGGGAGGAAGAAACATATCTGAAATATATGGCACCAGAAGCTAATTTGTGGGAAATTCTTCCAAGAAACAGATGTGTAAGATTGTAAACTGAGAATTTGGTTCTCATTGCCATTTGATCAACATGGAAGTTCCCTCCTATTAGAAACATATTCAACTTTCTGGTTTTTGGTTTAAGTGGGAACAATGTAAAATAGAATTTATCAGAATTTCTTTGTTGGTAAGGCACAAGCCTGTATTAATACTATCGACAGAGAGTGTGTTTATGTGTGAAGCCGCATGTTTTATCAATTATGCTAAAGGAAAGACTTATTATCTTTCTATTCTATTAAAAAGAAGATATTCTAAAATGTTATCCTGTAAGAGACAATTGAAGAACATGCCAAAAATATAGGACAAAAGAATTACCAAGCTATCTAAGATAGCAAGTTAATTAGAGTATTTTTCTAGATTCTGTGAAGTTTTCTGTATGTCAGCTATTTAAGATGTGCAATTTGTTGTGATTTATTTTCTCATTCTAAGAAAAATTCACTTTTGTTCCTAATTATTTATGGTTTTTTCCTTAAAAGAAGCCCCCTCCTCTCAAGTTATAAAAGGTGCAAGGCCCATAAAAACCAGATATAACCCTAATTCCCAGCCTAGAGTTCCTGAGCCCCTCAAAGGGGCTGTAGAAGTTCTAAGAGGGCTGTGTACCAAAGGGGTCTGTGCTCATATGAGGAAGGTACAACATGTACTTGTAGCTGGATGCCAAAACAGGAACTTAGACAAGAGAGGCTGTGTGCAGAAATGAGCATGGGCCAACAGGGAGAGAGGAAGACTTGTAGAGCAGAGATTGCTCCCCTCCCAATGGCAGCATGATGACTAAGCCTCCCCACCCCAACCTTGCCCCAAGGAGAAGGACAATCACAAAAGGAGGGATAAAATCTTGAATTGCTTTAATGCTAAGGTATCTCAGCTACTTTGAATTATCAAGATAAAGTTTTCTGCTATTAGTGAAAACATGTCTTGAACAGCTAGATTAAGTTCAGTCACAGGGAAATAAAGAAAAGTAAACTGTTGAATCCTGGAATGAGTGACTTGCAAAGTTCATCCAAGTCTGTATTTTGGTATCTCTTCATGATCATCAAAGGAAGCTACCGGGGTGGGGACTGCAGAGTAGGGCCCTTTTCAGTGGGATATCCCTGGAGACTGGTGGGTTAGGGTGGGTATATATAACAGAGAAGAGTTGGAAAGGTGAGGTGGCATGTGAGGCCAACTGCCCCAGACCCCTGATAGAGGCCCAGGAGCCTGTCCTCCTTACTGTAGTAGCAGGGCCAGACCACAGGGCTGGTTGTAGCTCCCCACTCTCTTGTTCAACAAACATTTACTGGAAGCCTCTTATGAGCTTGTTGCTGAAAATATAGCAGTGAACACAACGAAGTCCCTGCTCTTGCGAAGCCTACATTCTAGCAGAAGAGAGATGATATCCCTGTAGATGAAAACCTAATCTATCAGGTAGTAATAAGTGCTATGAAGAAAAGTGAGGCAGGCAGGGGAGTAGAGTGACATGCCCGGGAAAGGGTGCTATTCCTTCCACACAGGGGAGCTGGGGAAGCCCTCAATGAGAAGGTGAAAAGTGTAGAGTTATCTGAAGGAATGAAAAAGTTGGCCATGGGGGATCTGGCGAAAGAACTTCCCAAGTGGAAAAGCAAGTGCACAGGCCTGAGAGAAGAGCCTGGCTGGATGTCTGAGGGATGTTGGGGTGGGGAGGAAACCAGTGAAGGTCAGCGGAGGGAGGGAAGGGATCTATAGACACGGCCAGAGGCTGGACCTCAGGGCTTGGCAGGGATCTTGGATTTTGCTCCAGGTGAGATGAGAAGCCACTGGTGGTTTTAGGGCAGAGGAATGACTTGGTCAGACTGTTTTTAAATTAATTCCTTCAGCTGCTACGTGGAAAATCGATTGGGAAGGAGGCAAGGGTAGAAGCAGGGAGGCCAAGTAAGAGATTCCTGCAACAATCTAGGGGAGAGGGGATGGAGGTTGGGGCCACCACATGGAGGTGATGAGAAATGGTCTTATCGTGGGTATATTTTGAAGGAAGAGCCAACTGAATTTACCAATGGATTGGATATATGGGTGGGACAAAGAGCAGAGTGAGGGATAATGCTAAGTTTTTTTATACTGAACAATTCCTAAAATGGAGTTCTCATTTCCTGACATGGGGAAAACTAGAGGAAGAACAGATTTGGGGAAGGAAATCAAGAGTTCACTTTTGGACATATTAATTTTGAGATGTTTATTTGATATCAAAGTAAAGAAGTCAAGTAAGTCATTGGGTATAAAAGAGCTGAGTTCAGAGGAAAGGACGGGGAGAGAGGGGAAAATTTAGGAGTCACTGATGTATATAAATGGCTCTAAAGCCGTGGAACTGGATGAGATCCCTACTGAGTGGGGATATATGGGAAAAAGGAGCTGAGACATGAGGCCTGGGACACTTGACTATTTAGGAGCTGGGGAGATGAGGAAGAAGCAACAAAGGAGTTGAGGAGGTGCCATTTACCTGGCACCTTCCCATCAAGAGCTAGGCACTGAAGGAAGCTGTTAGGATTCTTTGTATTAGGGGGTTTCCTATCATTTTTCCCGGGACTCTCGTTGTTCCTCAAAGTGCTGGTTAGGAGCGGGGGTGGAGCTGGTGCTGAGTGATTTCTGTTCTGACTTCAGTCTGACATATTTTCAAAGCACGCACCCACCACGGAGAGTGCCTTGTTCAGAGCAGGTCTCCCCGGAAACAAATCCTGCTTTGTCCAACCTGCTCCTTTTCCCTTCCTATCCATGTTGGACACCTGACTTGCAGCTGTTTCCCATTTGTAGCCCCTGTATAGACCCACGCTTTGGCCTTCCTAGGTCGATTCTAACTCCTCCCCATGAAGCGTGGCTTATTTTTTTGCTATCTCCGATAGCAAACATCCCATATTGAGTTCTCAGCCCCCACAAAGGAGAGGACCCTGGTACAGAGCAGGAGGAGACAAGCAGAGATGACTGGGTGAGAGTTTGCATCCATCATAAGGCACAGCCTCCACCACCTCCCAACTGGTTTTCTCAGAACTTACACTATCAAGTGGGGCCGCTGAATTGTGAAATGACAGGCCACCTCACACATGAATGTCCAGGCTAAGAAGTGTCAGAAAAACCAATACTCAGAGGTAATGAGGAAATGGGAGCTCATAGAGAATTAACTTTCAGTAAAAAGAAAGGAGTTTTCTGGCTGCCTGTTGGACTTAAAGTAACAGTAACCTATCTCCTGATTATTCCCAATAGATTTTGAGACATCAGATATCTTTGAGAGTAAGGTCCTGGGATTCTATACAACTTAAACCAAGTGGATATTTATTGAAGGACTGAAGGTAAGTGTCCACTGTTGAGGGACATATTAATCAAAGAAACATTCCCAGACAATAAAACAAGGCAAGTCATATTGTGTATCAATTCTATGCCAATAAACTTTAAAATCTTGATGAGCTGGGATATTTAAAATATAAATGATAATAATTGTCTAAGAAATAGAAGAACCTTGAATTGCATTGAGAAGTAATGATAGAAGAAAGGTTTGAAGTGTGAGAATCATATCCCAAAAATACTCTGAACCAAATAATTGTAATGTTTTATCCTTTTATTCCTTTAAGGAACAGGCAATTCTCATGCTATATATAAAATATCCTGGAACATATACTAAGATGAAAGCTACTTATGTCATATTAAGATAGGATAATTTCTGCTACTGAAACCTGAGAAGTATAACACATGCACAAAAGAAAATGCATCCCCTATGTTAATACATTTTAAAATTTCAATAAGAGATAAGGACCAAAGTGGTGTCTTCTTTAAACCACACACCCTGAGTTCCTGGCACCCTAGACCCATGTGCTACCTCAAGAACAAGTTGAGCCAGAGTATTACAAGGTTCTTTACAAATGGGGCTATACCTTCCAGAATTCTCTGAGCCCACCGAGTCCCACCCCTATTTCTGCTTAGTCATTTTCTAGTAGTTGCTGACTATGGGAAGTTTAGTAGGATGGTGGGGGAATAAAGGGTGGGAGGGACAGGAGGGAAAGGGTGCTCAGGCCATCTCAGAATCCACACCCGTGGGTTATAGACCCTGGTCCTGAGACCAGGGACAGACAGAGGGCATGGCACAGAGTGAGTCTGCTTGCCTATTTTCAGGATGTGTCTGTGTAATGAAGTAAAGCCTTTTTGTTTTTGTTTCGTTTTTTAAATTAATGTAATATAATTTGCCTTGTAATTTGTAAAAAAATTCCTCCAAGATTCTGGCATTAGTCTGCCTGTTGCTTTGATTTATTTGGTGTTGTGTATTTCTTTAAATTTCCTTCTTGGGTCTTTCATTAAAAGAACCATAGAAGGACTGCTGTCCAAATGCCATTTTGAACTGGAACTGGGCCACTGGATTTTTTTAACTGAATGAATTCACTAATACTCATCAAAGCCACTGCTTTCTTGGGGCTTAGCCCTGACACCCAGAGGATGCAAAGGGACAGGAGATGGGCAGTCACCTCTTACAAAGTGCAATTCCCTCTGGCTTCCTAGTCGTTGTCCCTGACCTTGTTAGGAGCTTGACACATCACATTCCTTCTTATGTCTGACTTGGTCGTGTTTTATGAGCTCAGCTTACTGAATTAGTGTTTTCATTCCCTTCTTAGTTATGTTACAAATTCTCCAGAGGGTATAGCTAATAACAGAGTTGGAGCTAGAGATGTGTCCTCAAGCAAGAATGTCACAAAGGATCCCTTTGTGCAAACTGCAAAATAAATATGTCTCCAGTCTGTGAAAAGAAAAAAATGTCAAGATTTTCCTTTATTTCCTAGAAAGACCAGAACCCCTAGGGGAAATGAGCCTACTTCGAGCAGACACTTTTCATTAGGTAAAAATAATTAGCCCAAGTGCATCTTGTTTGTAAAAGCAAGATTTAGCATAAATGCCAAAAGCCTTAATAACATTCTGGATGTAATGCAGGAGAAAGGGAGAGGCCCCTTCGTGATAGGGACCCTGGTTTCCCAGGCCTATGGGGTGTGAGCTGGTGGTAAGTACATGAATGTATTATTCCCAGATTTGCTTTGAGCAGGCACTGAGAGCAGAGCCAGTGTGAGTAAAGAAAACAGCAAAGAAAAATTTGTAGCTCGCCAAAGCCTAAGGCATTTGCATTTCTGGTTGGCAGGGGCTGCCACACTGTGAATGGAAAGCTGCCCTTCTCCCTCAGCCTCCCTCTAGCCTTCCCTGCTCTGCAGCCATAACATCACCAGCACAAAATCAATAGCAGCCCTCGGGCCATGCGGGTGGTCCTCTAGGCTCTTGAGCATTTGGCAGCACGAATCAATGCAGCACTCCCACTAATGACAAGAGGCATCTGCCCTGGGTGGCTGTGCTGTCCTGTCCTCCTACCACTCCGCTTGTAGAAGCAACTAGTTCATAGACAGAACTGTGCTTGTTGTGTTTACTCTTTAGGTTTGCTTTTTCTGATCTCTAGAGAAAAGCCTCTTTGCTGTTTGCAATCTTTTCTCAGACGCCTTTATACTGAGACAACACAGAAGGGCTTGGTAAACTGAAAATCTGTACCACTGTACAGACCAACGTCATCCGGAACAATGTGCAGTCTCCCCCACTGCCCTGCATTCTATCGCAAGCTCCTACTCTCCACATCTCCCTGTTTCTAAAATGCCAGGTCCAGTACATCAGCTAGCTGTCTTTGCTTCTTATCTGTAAAATGGAATCCCAACATGTAGAGAGGAAATTGGTGTGATATGGGGTAAAGCACACATGTTTTGGGAACATCAAACATGGACCTCACAGCTAGCCTTGCCGTCCAGTGACTGGGAACTTGGTAAAGTTATTGAACTTCCCTGAACCTCAGTTCCCCCATTCATAAACTGGGACACAAATCCTTACAATACACAGTCATCATCCTGTTATGGATAATGCATGCATACTCCCTACTAAAACCTGGCACTTAGTAGGTGCTTAATATAATGCCATTATCATCACCAGCTGATTTTTATGATGTTCCTTTTTTGATGAAAATTGAGGTATGAAAGTGCTTTGAATACATTGCTGAATAAGTTTTAAAATATTTTCCTACTTTTTACATAATGTCATATGCATTATAAGGGCTTTAAATCTCTCATGACATCCTGTGTATAATCTCTTTAAATGTAGTGGCATATTGATTTAAATAACACATGTTATGTAGGGAATGCACATTTTTATTGATCATTTCAATCACTCTGTAGCTAGTTATAGAATTCTAGTTATATTACATGGTACTTTTTTGGTTGCAAGTGAAGGAAACTAAACTCCTATATAATAGTTCCCCCATATCTGTGGGGAATACATTTTGAAACCCCCAGTGAATGCCTGAAACCATGGGTGGTACCAAATATATGTATACATATTCTCCTTTTTTTTCAATCTGATAACCGAGTTGGCTACTAAATGACTAACAGGTGGGCAGCATCTACAGCACAGATATGCTGGACAAAGGATGATTCATGTCCCAGGCCAGACGGAGCAGAATGGTGAGAGGTTTCATCACACTACTCAGAATGGTGCACAATTTAAAACTTATGAGTTGTTTACTCCTGGAAGTTTCCATGTAATATTTTCAGACTTTGGTTGACCGTGGGTAACTGAAACCATGGAAATCAAAACCATGGATGAGGGGGGATCACTGTATTTTATACACATACACACACACACAAGAATTACATGTGTAATATACATACACAGTTTGCCCTTGAACAACACAGGTTTGAACTACAAAGGTCCAATTATACATGAATTTTCCTCTGCCTCTGCCACCCCTGAGGCAGTAAGACCAACCCCTCCTCTTCCTCCTCCTCCTCAGTGTACTCAATGGGAAGATGATGAGGATGAAGGCCTTTATAATGATCCACTTCCACTTAATGAATACTGAATATATTTTCTCTTCCTTATGATTTTCTTGATAACATTTTCTTTTCCCTAGCTTACTTTATTGTAAAAATACAGTATATAATACATATAACATGCAAAATATGTGTTAATTGACTATTCATGTTATCAGTAAGGCTTCCAGTAAACAGTAGGCTGTCAGTAGTTAAATTTTGGGGGAGTCAAAGTTATATGCAGATTCTTGACTGTGCAGGGGGTTGGTGCCCCTAACCCCCATGTTGTTCAAAGGCCAACTGTCATTATATATTCATATACATGAATTATACATAGAATTTTTAAATTATAGATAAGTGTATATAGAATATGTGTGTATGTGTATATATATAAAGAAAGTTACAGATGTAGCTCACAAAAATGTTGGAAAACTTATGGAAAGGAAGAACTAGGGCGTCAGGATCTAAAACTGGGGGCTCAACACCACTAGTATTGTCATTGTCCAGTTCTCATCTCTTCTTCATGGGGTGGGAGCCATGGTCACTGGCTGTGACCACCGAGCTACCATCAGCAGAGAAAGCTTACTTCTCCCAGTGTCTGCTTGGGTCATGTGCCTATGCCAGGACAAATCACTTCATAGCGCAATGGGGGCTCATGATTAGCCAGGCCTGGTGAGAGCAGAAGCTCATACTAGAAGGAATTCTCAGTGTAATGCAACTATCCCATGTGAAATCGTATATGCATTCCCCCTGCAAGGGAGACCACTCAAAATCACATCCAGTTAGCTCATCTGGCTCTGAGACCTGGACCCCGGGTGATGGGCATGTCTGGACACGGCTTCTTGTAGTCTATCAATTTATGGATAATTGATAAATGTAACCACCCCTAACACACTGAGTAGCCAATAGTGGAGGAAAAACAAGAAAAGAACAACAGGGGCTCCCATCTATGCAGGAGGAAAGTGAAAACATGCAGGACACTCTCTTCTGGTCTCTAGTGGGTCCTTTGCATCTGCGCTTGGTTGGCAAGTCTGGCTTCCCTGACTCTCCTGCTGGGAGGATTCCCATATTCCCTGACCTCCAGGACCAGGACGGAGAAGCATGTAGGGATGATTCCTCCTCAGGGAGTTGCTTTAGCAATCCGCTTCCTGTTGACATGATTTTGGAGCCTGGGAATTGTTTTAGGAGTTGAATATCACAGGCTTCTTTTTTCTAAGCTGGATTTTCTTTGTCAATTAAACTTCCTGAAAACCCTACTAAGCTGCCAGCCTATTCATTTCCTGGGAAAATTTATAGCTAGCAACCAAAGGAATAAATTTTTTTAAATCATGGTCCTTAACTCTGGACTATACCCCACTCCCTTGCAGTTTCCATCTCTTGGCAACAGGCCTGGGGGCTCTGTGTGTCCCCTGGACCAAACCTCAGCCTGGTACTGCCACAGCACAGAATGAAGCAGCAGGCCCTGGTGGAAAGTCAGAGCCAATCTCCTCCCCACCCCAGCTTGGAACCCAGTGGGGAATATTTAACAGGAGGGGAAATTATCACGTCTGACAGGCATAACATACACATTAGGAAACGATAGGGGGAGCTGGGGGGTGTGGTCCCTCATTTCTGTAGAGTTGCCTCATCCTAGTCTTATATAAAGTATCAGAAAGAAAAGGCACAGCAGGAGCTTTATGTGGTGGGAGAGGGGATAGGGGACCACCGGGCTGTACCCACTTCTGAGGACACTCCCATACCCCCCCCAACATACACTCTATTTCCATCATTGCCTTGCTTTAACTCACACAGAATTTAACTCTTACCCTCCCAGTTTCTGGATTACTGGTCACAGGAGGAAGGTCAGCTGCATTCTGCTCTCTTTCTACTTCTATCAAATCGGTAAATTTGGACAAGAGCTGGTTTCCCTCTCTCAGGATCCTCCTGCAGGCCAGAAGTGATATTTAACCAGTTCACCTGTAGGACCAAAACTGTTTTGAAAATACTGAAAGAGCTACAGCCTTAAGTTTCTTTCCATTCCCTGCACACTACCCTCCACCCTTCCCCACTGCCTGGGTCCTTCCCGAGGACGTCCCACAGGACACCAACAACCAAAAATTAAGGGGCCAGTGTAGGGCCCATCAGGGCCTCGGGGTCCAGCTGTAAACCCAGCATCTATTCTGATTGGTGAACCCAGAGCTGTTCAAGTTGTTAAAGGTATTTTGAATATCACCCCTGCTGAAAGCTACAAAAAGTAGTCAATATCCTTTAATAATCTGAAATTTAAATTCCATGTGAGGCATATGATCTGAATTCCAATAAACAGTTTACAGTGTAACTATTTTTGTTTGTAGTGCATAAAGTATATCTGAGCCAGAATAGAATGAAACACAGTCCATGCTTCCAAACTTTGAGGTAGCCAAGTTTTATATTTAAGGTCATATTTTAAGGTCTGTTATTTGAACACTTCACTTCAGATTCCAATTTTTGTATTAATCAGTGATTTTTTTCAATTGCAAAGATGTGCAAACAACCCAGGTGCCCATCAATACATGAGTGGATTAATAAAATGTGGTATATATATACCATGGAGTATTACTCAGCAATAAAAAACAACAGTGAATTAACACATCTGGTGTTATCCTGGATGGAGCTAGAGCCCATTCTTCGAAGTGAAGTATCACAAGAATAGAAAAACAAGCACCACTTGTACTCACCATCAAATTGGTACTAAGTGATCAATACTTATGTCACACATGACAATAATATTCATCGGGGGTAGGCAGGCGGTGGGGGGGTAGGGGATGGGAAAAACTCTCACTGAATGGATGCGGGGAGCACAGTTTGGGGGATGTCCACGATTGTAGCTCTGACACGGGCAGTGAATGGGCAATATATATAGCCAAAGTGTTGTACCCCCATAATATTCTGAAATAAAAGGAAAAAAAAATAATCAGTGATTTTTTTATTGTAAGTAACATAAGGCAACCTGTGTCTAATTTAGGCATGAAATAACATTCATTAGAAACATACTGATAGTTTAGGCAATGAAAGAATGAGAAAATTACTCTAAGTTTTTAATAAACATGCCAGAATATTTGTATTCAAAAGAATGCTACATTTTAAAGTGGTCACTTTGAATGACTTTGCATTTATTAAAAGCTCACCATCATTGCTCACACTTGTTTTTGGACTATCTAACTTTGAATTGCTTTAAGAACCTATGTTGCATTCTTTTGAATATCTAAATTATGCCAAATTTTTGCCCTTTGAAGGTGGATTTGATTTTCTTAGAAAATCATTTGAAATCACATCTGGTGATGGAGGTGACTTATCAAAGTGAGTAATACGGCTTCGGGTAATAATTTTTTTTTAAAGTTTCTTTTGTGGCAGAGACTGAAAAGTAGGAGCAAATTATTTTTTCCTTAATACTATCTAAGTTTCTTCCTCTCTTTGCCTGGTAAATTGCTAACAGATTGATGATAATTGGTTGGTAATTGGCTGACAATCTTCAGCCAAGAGAGTATGTGCCAAGGAAAGAGTGAATTTCAGAATCCAGGCTCAACTAGACACTGCAAACTAACTGAAAGGAATAAAAAACTACTCCTTTTTTTGTTAAGGGGGCTATTAAGGGAAATAACTGAAGACAGTAATTCTACCTAAAAGACCAATTAACCATAAGATAGGGAAGTTGTGGTGAAAATCAGTGACTCCTGGGAGTGTTTTTTTGAGTGTGAGGTTATGGCAGACAAAACTTTAGAGTGGACCTGAATCCAAATACTGGCTTCTCCAAGTGACCTTGAGCAAGTTATATTACCCTCCTGGGAGCCAGTTGCCCAGACCACGAAGTGGGGATTATCACACCTACCTTGTGAGTTGTTGCGAGAATTACATGTGTACCTTTATTTTAAAAGCCTAGTACAATGCTTAATACATCATAAATAAATAGTGATACTGTTGTCTCAACCTCAACACCAGAAATGAGTGTGTGTGTTAATTTGCTCTTAAATTCAAGCTTTGAGCAAAAGACGAGGAGGATTGAGGAAATGCTGCACATCCCAGCGTAGCAGCACAGGGATCCCCACATAGGAAACCGCACACAAATAAATTCAGGAAGTTTGATATTCTGTGCGGTCCAAGGTTGATAAAAACGTGTCAAAAGTATGACAAGTGTTAGGCAATGAGAAAAGAAATTGGTTCCTGTGTAAAGACCTCTGCCTCCTTTCTTTTTCTTCTGTGCTCTCTGGCTTCCCACCGCTGCACCTGCTGATTTCCCCGACGGCTCTCCCCACCCCAGTTGCCAGACCTTCACACCCGTGCTCCAGCCCCCCAGGTAGACAGGTCTGATTCGCAGGAGACAGCAGGGGCCTCTGTGTTCCCACAGAGTGTTCAAGTTGACGTGGTGTTAAGAGATGTGGCACACTGTTCAACCTCTAACCCTTGGGAGCTTCTGGTTTGTCAATGAAGACTCAAAGAGATGCCTTTCCCCCAATTTATCTTTTATTTGTATAAATTCATGGGGTACCAGTGCAATTTTGCTACCTTGGTATATTGTATTGTGGCCGAGTCAGGGCCTTTAGTGCATTCATCACTGGAGCAACACACATGGCACCCACCAAGCAACCTCCCCTCATCCGCCCCCCTTGGAACTCCCCACCCCTCCGAGTCTCCATTGTTCATTCCCACTCTGCTTCCATGTGTACACAGTACTTAGCTCCCAATTAGAAGTGAAAACATATGGTATTTGTCTTTCTGTGTCTGAGTTGTTTTACTTAAGATAATGGCCTCCAATTCCATCCACCTTGCTGCAAAAGACATGATTTCATTCGTTTTTACAGCTGAATAGTATGTATTCCATTGTGTGTATGCACCGCATTGTCTTTATCCAGTCCTCCATTGGTGGACACTTAGGTTAATTCCATACCTTTGCTATTGTGAGTAGTGCCATGATAAACACTAGTGCAGGTATCTTTTTTATATACTGATTTCTTTTCATTTGGTTATATACTCAGTATTGGGATTGCTAGATCATAGGGTAGTTCTATTTTTAGTTCTTTAAGAAATCTCCATTACATTTTCTATAGAGGTTGCACTAATTTACATTCCCACCAAAAATGTATAAGAGTTCCCTTTTCCCTGCATCCTTGCCAATATCTATTATTTTTGTCTTTTGAATAATAGCCATTCTAACTAGGATAAGATTATATCTCAGTGTGTTTTAATTTGCCTTTCTCTGATAATTAGTGATGTTGAATGTTTTTGTATGTGCTTGTTGGACATTTGTTTGTCTTTTTTTGAAAACTGTCTGCTCATGTTCTTAGCCCACTTTTTAATGGGGTTAATTTTTTGTTGTTCCTGTTGAGTTGTTTGAGTTTTTTGTAAATTCTGGATATTAGTCACCTGTCAGATATATAGTTTGCAAATATTTTCTCCTATTCTGCAGGTTACCTGTTCACTCTGTTGATTATTTCTTTTACTGTGCAGAAGCTTTGTAGTTTAACTAAGTCCCATTTGTTTATTTTTGTTTCTGTTGCCTGTGCTTTTGAGGTTTTAGTCATGAATTCTTTGCCTAGACCAATGTCCAGAAGAGTTTTCCTCAGGTTTTCTCCTTCTATTTTTGTAGTTTCAGGTCTTACATTCAAGTCTTTAACCCATCTTGAGTTGATTTTTATATATGGTGAGAGAGAGGGGTCCAATTTCATTCCTCTGCACATGGCAATGCAATTTTCCCAGCACCATTTATTGAGGGAAAAGAGTGTCCTTTCTCCAGTGTATTTTATTGTCAATTTTGTCAAAGATCTGTTGGCTATAAATATGTGCCTTTATTTCTGGGTTCTCTATTCTGTTCCATTAGTCTATGTCTCTACCTTTATACCAGTACCATGCTGTTTTGGTTATGATAGCCTTGTAGTATGGTTATGAAGCTTGGTAGTGTGTGATGTCTCCAGCTTTGCTGTTTTTGCTCAAGATTGCTTTAGCTATTCAGGCTCTATTTTGATTACGTATGAACATTAGAATTGTTTTTTCTAATTCTGTGAAAAATGATGTTGGTATTTTGATAGGAATTACATTGAACCTGTAAATTGCCTTAGGCAATATGGTCCTTTTACCAATATAAATTCTTCTGATCCATGAGCATGGGACGTTTTTCCATTTGTTTGCTTCATTTACAATTTTTTCATCAGTGTTTTGTGGTTTGCCTTGTAAAGATCTTTCACCTCCTTGGTGAAATACATTCCTAGGTATGTAATTTTTTTTTTGAAGCTATTTAAATAGAATTACCCTCTTGATTTGGTTCTTGACTAGAAATGCTACTGATTTCTGTACATTGATTTTGTATCCTGAAACTTTACTGAATTCATTTATCAAATCTAAGAGTTTTTTGGTGGGGTCTTTAGGGTTTTTTTTTTTTTTGATATAAGATCATATCATCAGTGAACAGGAACAAACTGACTTCCTCTTTCCTAATTTGGATGCCTTTTATTTTTTTTCTCTTGCCTGATTACTGTGGTGAAGACTTCCAGTACCATTTTGAATAGAAGCAGTGACAGTGATCACCCTTGTTTTGTTCCACTTATTAAGGAGAATGCTTTCAATTTTTCCCTGTTAAGTATGATGTTGGCTGTGGGTTTGTCATATATGGATTTTATTATTTTGAGGTATATTTTTTCAATGCCTAGTTTGTTGAGGATTTTTATCATGAAGGGATACTGAGTTTTATCGAATGCTTTTTCTGCATCTATTCAGATGATCATATGGGGTTTTTTTTTGTTTTGTTTTTGAGACAGAGTCTTGCTCTGTCACCCTGGGTAGAGTGTGGTGGCATCATCGTAGCTCACTGCAACTCAAACTCCTGGGCTCAAGTGATCCTCCTGCATCAGCCTCTCGAGTATCTGGGACTACAGGCATGCACCACAACACCCAGCTAATTTTTCTATTTTTAGTAGAGACAGGGTCTTGCTCTTGCTCAGGCTGGTCTCAAACTCCTGAGCTCAAGCAATCCTCCTGCTTCAGCCTCCCAGAGGCTCACACCTGCTAGGATTACAGGCATGAGCCACCGTGCCCAGCCAATCATATGGTTTTTGTCCTTAATTCTATTTATGTGATGCATCACATTTATTGATTTGCATATGTTGAACCATCCTTGCATTCCTGGTATAAAACCCACTTGATCATGGTGTATTATCTTTTTGATTTGTGTTGTTGGATTGTATTTGCTGGTATTTTGTTGAAGATTTTTGCATCTATGTTCGTCAGGGATATCAGTCTGTAGTTTTCTTTTTTTGTTGTGTCCTTGCCTGATTTTGGTATCAGGGTGATACTGGCCTCATAGAATGAGTTGGGGAAATACCCTCCTCCTTGATTTTTTGGAACAGCTTCAGGTATTAGTACTTTGGTATTAGTATTTTGTTGTTTGGTAGAATTCAGCTGTGAATCCATCTGGTCCTGGGATTTTTTTGTTGTTCTTGTTGTTCTTGAAAGATTTTTTATTACTGATTCAATCTCAATACTTGTTATAGGTCTGTTCAGGAGTTCTCTTTCTTCCTGGTTCAATCTTGAGAGGTTCTATGTTTCCAGGAATTTATCCATTTTCCTCTATGTTTTCTAGTTTGTGAGCACATGGTTGTTCATAATAGTCTCTGATGATTTTTTGTACTTCTCTGGTGTCAGTTGTAATGTCTCCTTTTTCATTTCTGGATCAGTTTATTTGGAACGTCTCTCTTCTCTTGGTTAGTCTAACTAGTGGTTTATCAATCTTGTTTATCTTTTCAAAAAATCAACTTTTTATTTCATTGATCCTTTGTATTTTTTTTTTGTTACTATTTCATTCAGTTCTGCTCTGTCCTTTGTTATTTCTTTTCTTCTGCTAACTTTGGGTTTGGTTTGTTCTTTTTTTTCTAGTTCCTTGGAGTGCAATGTTAGATTGTTAATTTGTGATCTTCCTACTTTTTTGATATAGACATTCAATGCTATAAACTTCCCTCTTAACACTGCTTTTTCTGTGTTCCACAAGTTTTGATATGTTGTGTTTTCATTTTCATTCACTTCAAAAAAATTTTAAATTTCTGTCTTAATTTCTTCATTGACACATCAGAAACTTTGCATACTTTCTGATGTATTTTACTTTAAAATTCTCTTTCCTATACCAACTAATTTTCAAAGATTTGCTCTTTGAGTCTTCAAATCATTCCCTTTACCTGAGTTATTCCTTAGAGACTATGTTTGCTTATATTATTATTTTAGTTAATTGATGCCTTAGCGAAGAGCTATCCTGAGATCTAGTCACAGAATTTTAGCTGGTATCTTTTCTCTATTTCCACTGGCTACGGCAGCTCTGCTCCTCCTGGACTTAGAGGCAATTTCAATGAGTACTGCTCCTAGCCCAGATTCTGGGGCCTGGCAAGACATCCCCTGGAGGAGCTCTGCTGGACTCAGATGGGCCTTCTTCCCTTCTGGCTCACAAGTTCTCTGAAGATGGAAGAGCATCAGCTCTTCTTTTACATATGTGGTACGCAAACCTTCATGGACTATATCCCAGAATGCAGTGTGCCACAGCCATATCTCTCACCTGTATCCTTTTCTTAACATTGGGTCTGAATGGAAATAGAGATGCTGCTATGTGGTAGGTGGAGGGTAGTGAGGCAGGCCCTTGCCTGCTCAGAAGAAAGTCCCCATTGTGTGGCAGGTGAAAAGCTCCCCAGGGAGTGACCACTGGAGCAGGTGCTGGGGATGAGGTAAGTCAGGGTGTGTGTAGTTCAATATTTTGTTTCTCAATCTAATACCCACTGACAAGGTAGTCATTAGAAATTTTCCAGACTGTGTCATATAGGTTTCTCTTATCTCCAGATCCAGTACCTTTGCTAGGTTTTTTTCTCATTATATATTTCCTTGGTTATTAAAATACAATGATAAGAGAAGGCAAAGAAAGCAGTATTAGTCTACAACCATGTTATAGTATTAGACTTTAATATAAAATTTGTTTCCTTTGGTTGGTCTAGAGTTTCTGAATCATCCACCATCTGCTAAACATTGATATAAAGTCCAGATAGTCTGTTACCCACTTTATTTTTAGATCTCTCTGTTCAGAAGACCTTTCAACTCAATCAAGTTTGTTGTTAAAATAAAAGGTACATAGTATGTTTTGTATATATATTTAAATGACTTATGTCCAGTGACTCATGTCCACTAGACCAACCACTGGACATCAATATCTGAGAGCTATCATGTTCTTCAGAAACCAGGCATGCACTGGTTTGTGGATGATAAAGGCTTTTTTCCACATGGGCATTCTGCTGCCTTCTCCCTGCTAACCTCCCAACCTCTGCATGAGAATCAGGCAGCCTATCACAGTAATTGCAAGTAACCTCTGGCTCACTATGGTCTTCTTTAACATGACCCAGGCTTCAGATGTCTGAAGATTTCTTAGAGGTAACTTCTGTTTATATGCTAACACATGGTTGAAAACAAAGACCGTTAAATATACAGAGGATGTTTTGCTCTGGATAATTACAGAGCACAGGCAGATTGGAGTGTTTATCAGCCATGAGACCTTTGCAATTGATTTATTATGATGTAATGCATTTTGGATAGATGGTTTATAAAAATGTGTGTCCATGAACTCATGATAAAATGATTCCAGGCCTGTTATCACAAATTTTCTCCACTCTGGTGTCATGTGTGCTCACTTAAAAGCCATATAATCCTTGGGTATGAGGTAGTTTTCTTCTGGAAAAGCTCTCTTGGATTTTGTTATGTACCAGCTTGTTTATCCTTTAAGTAAAAATGCATCAAGCATCCAAGGACCTATTGAACACCTTCACATTGGTCCACTCAAATCCACAGGATTTCAGACATTAACCTTCTCCACAATAGTTTTCATGAAATGGCTCATCAAATGCCTGGCAATAGATGAAGCCATCTGGTGAAGGGTGAATTGTGATTATAACCTATCCAAATTTGCCTTCTCATCAACAACAACACTATTATCTCCCTTACTCTTGTAATCAGTCATGAGAACCCAGGAAAAAAGATTTAAAATAAACAGATCTGACCACCAGGTTTTTTTTAGTCTTTTTTTTTTTAAGTTGGGAGCATCCATTCACATTCACCTCTGAGGTCATAGCAGATTTACCTTGTGAAAATTTCCTTGGTAATTGAAGACCATTCTCTCTCAGTTCACTGTTTCTCAGCTGCTGGGCACATAGGATATTCTTGGCTACCATTACACCTGCCTCTCAACAGGAAGGCACCCAAGGATGAAGACAAGGCAGTTCTACAGGAATCCCATGGAGCAACCCCTCCTGAGTGCATTTAGTGGACTTCCAGGCATCCTCACACCTGCAGGAAGTTGCAAGAACCATAAAGCCATGTTGAGGAGTGAGTGACATGTCAGGCTCATGTCAGTGCTGATTTCCCCAAAGCTCTGTTCAGATTGCTTGTGCTGCCATTCCTGTAAGAACACTACTCCAATCATGCAGCTGAGCAGCGTACAGATAAGCCAGTGTTCTCAATCTTAGCTGAGTATTGGGTCTCACCCTTGAGGCTGTTTCCTGATGTGGTTCTATTGTGCAACCCAAGTTAACTACTCCAAGTGCAGTTAGCAGACCAGCAATAGAAGCTTCATATGAGAGCCTGTTAGAAATGCAGAATCTCAGCTCCACCCCAGGCTTGCTGAATCAGAATCTGCCTTTTTACAAGATCCCCGGGGGATTTGTATGAATGTTCCTATCACATAGGTAGAGTACTGCTTCCCAAAACATGCTACCCATTGGAATCACTGGGAAAGCCCAGATATACAACATCAGAATCTCTAAGGGTAGAGCCTGGAAATCTCTATTTATAGCAAGCCTTCTAAATTCTTTATATTCTGCAAACCTGGCATGAGCCTATGGACAATAGCATAGTCCAGCATCTCCCAAATGTCCTTGATAATAAGAACCACTTGGAGAGAGGGCTTATTTTAAAAAAAAAATTTTTAGGCCGTTTCCCAGAGATCCTATCTCAGTTGAGGCTTGGGGTGGGGCATGAGAATCTCTACCCCCTCCCCCCACACATATGCACAGATACAAGTGATTCTTGGGAAATTTGGGAAACATAAGAGTAGTCTATAGCAGTACCTTTTAAATGTTGTGCAACAGAATTGTCTGGAAAGCCTGCTAAAAGTACTAATTTCTGGAATCTTTGAAAATAAATGAAGACCATCCAAATGGGAACAAGCAAAAGCTTGCTACAGCAAGGAAGTCAGCCACCGTCACCTGCATTTGGCAGAAACACAGAGGCAAGCAGGGGAGTGTAGAAGATTTATAGTGAGTAAAAAGGGAGGTTTCAGGTGTTCCCTGATTGGAGGCTTTGGCATGTAGATGCTGTAGGTGGTCTAGAAGTGGGGCATCATATGTGATTGGTTAGGGGTGCATATATGGCTTTCTCCAGTTGGTCCTAAGTTGGAAGTGGGGACATCAGTTAGGAAAGCTGGCAATTATTGATCAAATCCTGGCTATTTTGGGTTGATTGCTACAGAGGTTGTGGTTTGGTTTTCTGGACTGGTTGCTGCAGAGGTTGTGGGTCAGAGTTCTATTTTTATGTAGGTCTGGCCATATTCAGTCTTTCAGCATCCACCTCAGAATTATTAATTAAAAACAATGGTGAGGCTTGGACATTGATATTTTAATAAGCACCCCAGTTTTTCAAATTGTGATCCACCCATCTAAAGATATCCTGACTTCTAGCTAGTTGTCCTACCACAGTTTCAAAGATGTCAGACAGTTTTCAACCCAACTCTGACCCCCACACACCTTTTGAAATGAGAATTTCACAGTCAGAGGGAGCTTCTTGGCAGCTTCCCACCATTTATACACATACTTTCAGCTATATTGTGGGTGGCAGGCATGATGCCTGAATGCCAGGGTTGTCAGGGATTTTGCTTTGGGATGAGAGAGGGGAGAAAAATTGAAATAAAGACATCAGGATGCCTCTCAATAGATCTCATCTAAAGACCGAAATATGGATGAGGAGTTCTCCACCAAGTAATTATATCAGAATTTCCTAGACACCATTGGCAATCAGTCAGGACCTCCAGAGGGGCAGGCATCCCAGAATTGTCCCTGTGGAAGGATGTGTAGTTTGAAGAAGCCACCTGGATGATTGTGATATTCCTCTGTACCCCTTTGTTGAGAACCGCTGATGTAGAGAATGGAATAATTTAGGGGTTGCAAACTCCAACGCCTACATGAGCCATGATGGTAAGATAAATTAGTAGGATGGCTGAGTACCTTAAGTTATCTTCACTTGACGTGGACCAAACTTGTTTGCTTATTAAACAAATGGATATATTTTTCACTTCCACAAATAAACATGGTCTCTCATTTATCTTGGGAAAAAAAGTTCTCAAATCTGCCTTTCATTCTCTCACTTTTGAGATATGACAATTTGCCGTTACTAAAAAAACATGATCATGCTACTAAATGGCAAACGAAACTCAATATCAAGGAAAGATCTGTGAATGATGAGACTAGGTCTGACTGGAGAGTGGACAGCTGCTGCTCAGCTCTGGGCGGTTGGAGTTTGTTGCCTTATCTGATTTTCTTATTCTGATTTTTTTAAAAAGTCATAAATAGAAGTTTTTATGTGGAATCACCTGATCTTTAGATGTTGGTTTAATTTTTATTTAATACTGTGAAGGTCAAACAAATGTCTGATGGATGGATATAGACCCCAAGCCCTTTGCAACCTTGGCATTACAGCATCACTTGTAAACAAGGTGTTAGCACAGGATCCAGTTCTTGCTAAGGGCACCAAAATGTTCTCCAAGCAAAGACACACCAAGAGCAGGACCACATCCACCTCGCCCAACCTCCATCCTCATCCATAGTTCATCATTTCCACAGCGGAACTCAACCTTGCTCTACGTGTTGTCAGAAAGTAAGGATCCTAACCAGATCTCCTTATAGCTTCCTTTTCTATGGTGAGTCCAAACTCTCTTTCCTTTCCCTTTTTCCGCTTTAATTCATAAAGCCCAGTGTTTAGGCAACCTAAGCAGGGAAAGTGTGGAAGTGGGAAGTGACCGGTCCCTTGTCAGCATGTCAGCACTCACTGAGGTAGCTATTTATACCTTAAATTTATACCTTAAATTTCATTTAAAGTAGATGCAGAATCCGCAGTTTCTAATTCCTCTTTGGGTTAAAGAAAAAAAGTGCTTGTATTTTTACTTTGCCAAGAGTTTTCACCTTTATTTGCAGTCAATGGACTCACACTTAGATGGAGGGGTTGTTGATTTGGGAGTCAGAAAGGAAGGGTAGTCAGAAAGGAAGGGTAGAGAAATTTTAAAATATTTTCATGAAATCTTTTTACAAGAGATGTTGAAATTGCCAAAGATGTTTAGTTTTGTCAGAATCAATCAGAGTCAAGAAAAAGTGGGCTGGAAGAGGTGGAGGTGGTGGCTTGATGAGACTAATATTTTTAGTGGGGTGCTTGATTAAAGTTGATATTTTGGGTAAAATGGCTGATTCACTGAAGCAATACTTTGGCAGGTAATATCATTTTTTAAAAGAACTACTGACACAGTTGAATAATGGTGTCAATTAATTCAGTTTTCCAAGTAGCGAGCTATGAATTGGAACCTGTCTCCACCAACTTTCATGGAAAGTTTTAGAAAAGCTCCTCTCCAGCACCATCTCATTTTGCTGACTGTTTCTGTAATGCTGTTGTGTAAGTTGCGTGGTGCAACCCAAGGCTGGACCACAAACTCCAAGACCAGTGAAGCCAGCAGTCAGGTGAGCTATAATTCCGAAACTAAGTGATATATAACAATAAGCCAATTGCCTAAAAAAGGTGCTAAGTTATATTAGCTAAAATCTTAACTGGCATAATATGCTTTACCCAGGAGTTGTCTTCTTTGAAAAATGACATGTAATAAATTCCTTAATTTTAAAATTAAAAAATGGAGTATAAAATTTTCATTAGTAGTAAATTAGTTTATTCTCATCTTCATTAAAAATTGAATAAATACCTATATATAGGAAGTGCCTTGGTGTGCTTCCACAAAGTTTAATTGGGTGTGACTTCACAAGATCACTCCAGCCAATAATCATTCAGGGTTCCAGCACTCAAGGACAAACCCATGCCTGTTCATTACCAAGCACTGAAAATGGTGAGCCAGTGAAGAATAGGATGTGGCAATTTTTAGAATCGTTTATGTTTATGAGCATTGATTTACCAAACAAAAGCTTAAAATTTAATAGGCCTAAAATGAAAAGATTACATGTAAGAACTTTTAGAAACTATGAGGGAAGAACGGTGATGAAACTGCAAAAGACAGAACAAATAGATTAGGATAAAGTAACATTCTAAGATGGGCTGACTACACTAAAGAACAATCAGAACTGAGAAGGATCACCAAATGTGGGGGGCCTAATCAAAAGGAGAACCGAAATGAATAATCAACAAGCTGTAATCAACACGCAAGAGCAAACCAGAAAAGATGTGCTGGGAGATCAAGCCTTGAGGTAAAGTTGGAGAATGTTCTATCACCTGTATTTTGTGTTTCAAAATCTGATACAAAGATGTTTTTCTTATTCAAAAAAAAAGACAGTTTCCTATCTGTTTAGCCTTTTCAATGATCAAGTCACCAAGGCAAACTTTTGAAGAAATATGCTGAAACCCGTAATTCGCTCTCCACTCTGTGATGTTTTTACAAGGGTTATCATTGGCTTCCTTAAGAGTTGCAACTGAGAAAAACAAAAGGGTACAATGAAATTATTTATGTGTACATAAAATTAAATAGAATTTGTTAATGTGTTATCGATAACTATTAACTTCAGTCAGAATGGATTATTTTACATCAGGGAGAGCTAATGTAAATGTACCATTTTGAAGGGGTGCCAAATTATTAGCCTACCTAGGGTGCCTCATGAATTGTCTCACTGTGGTGTGGGTTAACTATCCTCACAACCCTTCCCTCCTTTTATTCATTGCCTTCCATTCCAATTCTACTGCTTTCAAAGCTCTGGACCCCATGCTCTGTCTGCCTTCTCCTCACCTCTGTGTCATGGTTCTATCTGAGCTCTCCTCTCCTCTAGTGGGCACTTAGACTCATAACCTGTGGAGGTTTGCAAAATGTTTAGTAGACTAAACTAATTTTTCAACTTTAAGTAGAGACATTAATGGTAATAAAATTCCATACTTAAATAGATTTTTTTCAGGAATTTGAAAATGAATTCCAAATTTGTGCTTTGCTTCTTTGCTCTTGTTTGTATAGCTGGGACCGATTATTCCTTGGGGAGCAGCAAATCATCCTTTACTTCCCAAACACTTCTCATTCAAGTTAGGTTTGAAACTCCATATTCTGCCAACTGCTGTCACTTCCAGGTCACTTTTCCATTGACACAGGGAAACACAGGACATAGGAATGATACAAAAGACAACCTATCATTTCCTAGAAACCTACTACTAGGTGATATTCTTATGGCACTTCTGGTTGTGCTGAGGTGCCTGCCCAGACCTGCTTCCTCCCCCAGAATCTTGTTCAACCCTAGTTCTCCTTTATTATTACTCCTTCCACTACTGGGGGGAAAAAGTTTTCCACAAAGAGTGTTATGTGATATAGTGATTATTTATAAGCTGTTGATGCCAGAAATGTCCCAAAGGCATTCCAATTTTAACAAAGGTAGGCTTACTCCAAAGGAGTTTAAGGCCAATTGAGGAAATACTCTTTTCAGGAACATAAGGGACCCTTTATGCTACTTTCGAATAACCCCATACAACTGAAAGTGTCTTCTGCTTATAGCGATCATTTAGTCAGTGTCCTTGCATCTAAAGTGGGTATAAAGTCTTCCCTATGCACCCGGACCACCCACCCTTGAAGGCTTCATTTTCTCACTTTCTCTACCAACAACCATTAGGACCTTTCCTCCAGTGTGGAGGTGACCCTGTGTCATGTTCATTAACTCACACATGGACTCCCATTTTCTAAGTCTCCATCTTATGTCAGAAGCATGTAAGGCACTAGGAATGGAATATGAATAAGAATAGTTCCTGTTCCCAAGGAGCTTACCTTGTAAGTGAATGAGGCATATGTGTAAACAAATAATTATTGCAATGCACTAAGCATGGAAATAGGGCTTGAACAAGGGCTTAATTCTGCCTGGAGAGGTCAGGGAAATCTTTCCTGAGGTGCTCTGCATTGCCTGCTTCATTATCTGTTTTGTGTATGTCAGTGTTGTCTTTCTAAGCAGATTATAAACTGTCATTTTGTCTCTAATAATCCCCATCACAACACTTCACATATACTAGTCACTCAGTAAGTGTTTGTCAACTTATTGAATAACCATAACTAAACACAGGTTCGCCCAACTTTTCATTAACCACCTCTTGAAAATCAAAAGTACAGTGATGGAGATCACTCCCCAAAGGACAGCGTCTGGCTATGACTTCCAAACCAGTCTTTGCTCATTTAGTGACTCAATTTTCACGACTCCCCATGCTGCCGTACATAGCCCACCCAGGCTACCCACCACACAGATCCACGCATGATGCACATACGTTATTCGGACGTGCTGGAATGTTTAACAATCTGAAAATGAGGAAATTGTATGTCAAGACTAAATAAATAAAACAAGCTCTCATCAACTCTTCAGCATTTGCCCCATACAATTCCCCCAGGGGGTGGCTCTCCAGCATTTGTCGTAAACAGAATGGAGGTCATTAAAGCTTGGCAAAACCTAACAACATCTCTAATTATAGGTTTGAAATCACAGAGCCAAGCAGTAACTACAGGGCATGCTGAGTTTAGTTACTTCTGAACACACTTTATTTTTTTGCTTGGGTAAATTACTCCTCGTACTTAAAAAGAAGTGGAGATTTTTGCATCATCTCCAGAGGGGCAGTCAGTAGGACAGCATCCTCAGGCAGAAGTAAAGAGTTTTGAAGTTTTCTAAATGGACTCTGTCATGCAGTTAAATGGAAAGTAAAACCCTTACCAGCAGGCAAAACTGACCTTAAGGTCATCTGGAAAGAGCACCTGACAATTTACATTTATATGATAAATCCCTCCCCCTCTTCAAGTTCTTACCACCTATGAGGGAGTTGCCAACATTTCTTTAAATTACCGGGGGAAATTGGGTAATTTGGTGAGTAGAAAAGAAAATGAAGAAAATCATGGCTATAGTTTTAGTTTGCACTTTGTTTCTGGGAAAAACATTATATTTTATGTATGTGTGTTTTGTTCTATGCCTTTTAAAAATACTTCAGAACATGAAAATCTCATAACAATGCCTATGTTGTTGTTATGCAATATAAGATATGAAAATTTAAACACATTTTCAAGACATTGATTGGCCTTTTTTTTCTTTTTATTAATAAAGCAAGAACATGTCATTTAAAGCAACCAAATCGATATAAATATAAAAATGCACAACTTGCTATTTTTTATATCAGAATAAGATTGGGTGATCTTTCCTATAATGCATATAGATTTTTGGTAAATTTAAAATATTTTTAAAATATATAGAACGTTTTCAAAAGGATTTTCATTGTCTTGTAAGACAAATCATTTTATTAGTCTTTTTTTCAAAGTGTTATCAGACATTCTTGTCCTTTTATTTCTTTAGAAAAGTCTAATATACATGTCAAATTCCTAAAATCTTCCTTTAGAATTTTGACTAAAAAATATAATAGATATAAATTAATTAGGGAGACATCATCAACTTTATAAAATTAAATCTTTTTCATCTACTTCTATTTTGTACTTTGCTTTTAATTCCAAGTCTTTTTGTTTGTTTTTGTTTTTGATTTTATTCATACAGGGTCTACACAATTTTAACTATGTTTATGTTTAAGTATTACAATTTTTATATTTGAATTATTCTTTTAGTAATCAGTCTACTCGTATTGTGTTACAAGCATTGCTGAGAAGAAACATTAACCATGGCAAATAAATTCTTCCTGTTGTTCTCCAGGGAGTACACTATATAGAAATGGCCATGCAAGAAGCAGTTTGACCACAAATTAGGGTCTCCTGTTTAGAAAGCTTCCCCTGTAAGTTCTGAGTTAGAGTATTTATTTGAAATCCTTATTTGCTGTTTCCTGGGTGTGTATGTGCGTTTTGCTCCTCTCTCCCTATTGTTTTACTCTCCATGGGATTTTTCCCCTATTTGACATTCACATATGCATTCCATGCTTCCATTTGGGCTTTTGTAGAAAATACTGCCCATGTCTTTGAGATACCTTCTCAGGGCACCAAGAAAAAATATTGTCCATATCCTAAAGCCTTTGTTTAAAATCAGATAATTCAAA
Organism: Daubentonia madagascariensis; assembly: GCA_023783475.1. NCBI lineage: Eukaryota > Metazoa > Chordata > Mammalia > Primates > Daubentoniidae > Daubentonia > Daubentonia madagascariensis. The sequence continues at coordinate 1,360,211 of JAKFHU010000633.1, forward strand.
CATACCCTCCAGATTTGTGGAAATCCAACAATCTACTTTTATGAGATATAACCATACAGATGAAAACTGATTCACATGATTTAACATTTATAAGATTTGTGATTTTCTTTTTTGCCATCTATGGTTTTGTTCTTAGATAATGCTGGTTTCATAAAATAGACTGTACACATTGCTGTCATTTTCTGAACTCTGAAACAACTCGTATACTGTGATAGATATTAAGTCCTTGAAAGTTTGAATTGACACTCTCATGAAAAGTCATCTAAAAGTTGTACTTTGACAGCTGTTTCAATTCTCTCTTCATGCATTCAATTTGTTGAATGCCTGCCCTCTGCCGAAAACCGTACTAGGTATATTTCAGTTTCTACTTATTCTTGATTCAATTTTGAGTAATTACTTTATCCCAGAGATTCATCAATTTTATTGAGATATTCAAATTGGATACAGTTGTGCATAATCTTCTTTTATAATTTTTGAATCTCCTCTAATTTTGATTTTATAATTGTGTCCTCTTTTCTTTTTGATTAGACTTGTCTTATCTGTGTACTCCATTGCCTATATTTAAAGAATTTGTCCTGAATATCTCATTTCTGCTTTTTTCCCCTCTACTTTTAAGTATATTAGCTTCTGATCACATTTTTCTTGTATCTCAAAACTTTCCTTTTTCTAATTTCTTAATTCACATTAATTCTCTTCTTTAATAACAAAGGTCTATATAACAATGAATTTATCTTTGATGATTATTCTTGCTGCATAGCTATACATTTTTATATATAATGTTCTATGTTTTTATTTTATGGTTTGTAATTGTGGTTTAGATATATATATATTTTTTTGAGACAGAGTTTCACTCTGTCACCCCAGCTAGAGTGCAGTGGTGTCATCATAGCTCACAGCAACCTCAAACTCGTGGGCTCAAGAGATCCTCCTACCTCAGCCTCCTGAGTAGCTGGGACTACAGGCACTCACCACCACGCCCATCTAATTTTTCTAGTTTTTGTAGAGACAGGGTCTCACTCTTGCTCAGGCTGGTCTCGAACTACTGACCTCAAGTGATCCTCCTGCATTGGCCTCCCATAGTGCTAGGATTACTGGCATGAGCCACCACGCCCGGCTTTGTATTTTTATTATAAGGTTAACATACATTCAGGCATTTTTCATTTCTCAAAAGAAACGGACACATAGAAGCAAACAAAAAACTTTTCATGCAGAGCCTGTGTGTCTTCTGGCTTTGAATAATAACTATGATCACTTCAAATATTTTAAAACTTATCTGATTAAAATTAAGGCACAGATATTTATTAATGGAATACATCCAACCTAAATTTCATTTTGAAGAGTTCTTATCCTCTTAGACTGATTTTTTTTTTGCATCGAATTCTGTACTCTGAAGGCAAAAATTAAGTTTTATTTATCTTTTTTACTCTCCAAGACTTGTGTAGTTACAGGCACATAATAGGTTTGAATAAATTTTATTAAACATATAAAAGCAGTCTATAGACAATATAGTTTTCAGAACAATAAACAATAATCAACTTTAGGAATCTGAGTAACCTTTGGAAATCTCTGTATTCTATTTGAGCAGTTGCTGTTACAGCAACAGAGATTCAACTCAAATTGGTTTGAGAACATAGAGGGGGGTTGGGGTGGAGTGTATGGGTTGAACAGGTCACAGGCAATCATGCCAAGATCACAAATGATGTCCTCAGGACCCGTTTTTGCTCCATCTTTTGAATCTGCTTTCTTGTGTGTTGACTTTGTTCTCCATAAGGCTCTTGGCCCATTTTGGGAATGATGCCAATAGCAGCTGCAAGCATACATGACTTACCAGTTAGCAATCCCAGGAAGTAGGGACTTATTTCCCAAGTAAAACCACCAGGAGGGCTCACTTTGGCCCATTCCTGACTCAAATCCTGAGGCTGGGAGGGTGAGATGTTCTAAGATTCCAGGCCTGGGCATGTTCATTTCCCCATGATGAGGGTGGAGATGGGGCAGCCGTCCTCCTCCACCTGGGCTGGTGCCCAACAGGTAGGAGGGGCTGTTTTGGAAGACCAGGAAATGAATACTGGGGCAGGCAAAAGGTGAAAGATATTCACAAAATCATTACTTTCATAATTTTTGAATGTCCTATAATGTCAGTAGTGACATTGTTCCCTGACTTTAGTCCTCAACTCTGAACTCCCCAGAGAGCTCCCCTGGTCCTTGGTTCTTGCCTTCAGTTCTCTTTACCCCTCTTTAGCCACGGACTTCGGCGGGTTCTCAGCTTAAGTGATGCAGCTCTTTTTTTTCTCTTTATATGGCGGAGCAGGGGAAAATTACATTTAACTCCAGACAGCTTGGGGAAAGTTGGAAGCAAAAGATGAACCTGAATGCTGTCTGATAGTATATTTTTAATCAGAGGAGAGCAATTTTCCCCTCTCAGAGAATGGCTCTTCACATCAGGTATTTGGCTTCCAGGTGCTTGCTGATTAATTACTTACATTTACATAACATTAATCTCCTTTCTAACAATTTAGCAGGCTTCCAGCCGTTTTCCCGCCTCATCAGTCTGGCAGAACATCCTTGCTCTTAAAAAGAGCCAGAACTACTTTTGCAATGCATAGATTCTGAAAATATACTTAAACAAAACAGAATCAAGGTCTTAAGCAAAGCTGTAAAAGATTGTTTCTTCCATGTATATTAGGAAGAAATCTGAACGAAATGCTTGATCTACACACTTTGCTTTGAGTTGTATATATGGAAAACACGTTTCCTTCTGTCTGGAATTCCCATCCCTGAATTCTTTCCCAGAATCTTATTCATTCTTCTGAGTTCAGCTCCAATAACACCTCCTTTTTGAAGACCTCCCAGAGCCTCCTGGCCATTAGGTATCTTTCATTACAAACCCACATCACTAGGTGAAAATGTTGCCCAACACAAGTTAGGCTACCCGCCACCTGAGAACCAGACACGGAGGCGAGTGTTGGTGAAGGAAAGGTGGTTTATTCAGTGCCAGCAGCCTGAGGAGATGGCAGATGATTGTCTCAAAGACCACCTCATTTCCTCTGCTCACTGAACAACTTATAAAGGGAAGCAGTAAAGGGGATTGGTGGCAGAAAGCAAGCTTTGTGCAAGTCATCATGAGGTAGTATAAGAGGTGGACTTTGGCTACCTGCCTGAGCCTTGAGCCAAAGCTTAAGTCTGCTTACAATACTGAACAAAAGCTTTGAAAATGATTAACATCCATCTTCAACAGAAGGGAATTCTGCTTTCTTTAACAGGACATGGCAACCATTGGAGCAGGGGTCAGCTGGCCCTGGTCAAAACTGGTTACTACTAACATGAAGCCCAAAGTTGACTGCTCATATACCATTTGCCTCATTTTAATGCTAAAAATCATGACCACGGGCAGAGATTTAACATGCTAATGAAACATGCAATATATGAAGAAGCATGATCACTGAATGGGCAGCTGCCAACAAAACTCCACCTTTACGTGCTATGATTTCAATGCTAGCATTAAACTTTCTCTCTATCCTTCAAAAGTTCCCCAGCCCTTTGTTCAGAGAGCCAGTCTGGTTGCTCCTCAACCAGCACTGTCTCCCTTTTGTTCCACCAAAAGCCTGCACCTTCATAAAGCCTTGCCGGTATAAATTCCTTTTTTTGGTCTTGTGCCAATTTCTATTGACTCGGGGACCGAGAACCATGAGTTCGGTAACAATCCTAACTTGCTCGATAGTTATCAGCAAACAGTAGGTCATCTGGTGGATCTTGTCATGAGCAATCTGTGGGTGGCCTCTTCTGGACTCTTGATCCGTTTTTCCTCAAGGTCATTTTCTAATCGTGTGCCTGGCAGCTGCGTAAGCAAGCAGCAGCTTAATTCTAAACTTTTAAGACAGAACAAGCAGAAAGCATACAGGAAGCAAAATGGCCTCCCTTTAGCTAGCCTAGCATTGTAGTCTTGCCTTTGGGTGTGCTTACAAAAACACTATTTGGGATTACATTCATTCATTCATTCAACAGATTTTTATTGAGCTCTTCCAATGTTAAGCCCTGTGTAGGTGCTGGGGACAAAAATGTGATTAAAAAAACAATATTCTCTGCTCTCAAGAACCCTAAGTCTAGAGGCATGTGCAATTTATAATGATGGCACAAAGAAAGGAATTTAGTCAGGAGGAGATACTTACACTAGATCTTGAGGAATAAGCACAAGTTTACCACACAAACAAAGAAAGGGGTTGCAGTACTGTCCTTAGATGAGGCGAGAGGGGCCCCTGCCCTGTGCTCCATGTTTTCAGGGTCTTGCTATGGCCTTTCTCTAGCCCTGCACCATCCCATGCCCCCACTTTCTAGACCAAGTTCCAAGCACTCAGTGCCCCAGTTTCCTACCCAAACATCCCCAAGCTCCCTTCCAGGCCTGTGCAGGCCTTTTCCCTAAGTCCAGCCTCTTGAAGGTAGAATGTGCTGACAGTGAGTGCACCCTAGGCCCACGGGGTGTCCAGGGGTGCTGCCGAGGAGTGTGGATGGGGCTTGGACTTGCAGACTAAGCTGTCCATACATCTATACCTGAAAAGCCTTTGTTGTACAGGAGAAAGCCAGGATGGGGAGAAAAGTGGGTTGGGCCTGGGTCCAGGGCCCAGGAGTAGAGGTTGGCTCTTCTATACCACTAGGTGCAGCATGGAAACCCAAGGAGTCTGAAAATCCTAAATCCAAGCCTGGCCTTTGGGTCATTATGAAGATATGTTTGTCATGGTAGGAAGATAGATTACATTTTATATAACAGTTTGTTGGCTTGGTTTATGATTTTTAAATATATACATGTGTGTCTCCATTTACACTCTTGCCCTGGACCACAGAAATGTAAGGGCAGGCCTGGGAAGGGGGCACAAAGATGGTTCTGAGCAGAGAGAAGAAAGAATGACCCAGTGATGTGATTAGGGAGCCCAACCAGAAGCAGGTTGGTGTGACCACAGAATGACTTGGAGAATAGTTAATTACACGCATGTTCATCTTTTCCACAAGACTGTAAATTCTTTGTGGTCAAATGCCATGGAACATTCATTCCTGTGCTTGGCAGAGCATTTTACACAGAGTAAACACTCAATTCATGGTAGATGAACTTATGTTGAATAAATGAGGTGATACGCATTACTTAGAGGGAAACCACAAATACCTTTCTCACCATCTACTACAAATGTAGATAAGTCCATAGTAAAAATCTTAATTTGTATCAACTGAAGCATGTTATATATGGCCTAGTTATACTATTTTGATTTAATCACAGACACCTGGTAATAAGAAGAAAGATAAAAATTAGCTATCATAACATTGTTGTGTCTTAATTTACTTTTCTAAAAAGTGGGAGCCTACTGTACTAAGCTGGGCCTCCATGGGCAGGAAGGTAGGCATGCACTGAGCACTCTGAGGGGCGGGTGTTCTGTGGGATAGATCACCAATGACCCTCTGACCTATCCACAAGGCCTGGGCATGCTCATTATTGAATGAAGACTCTTTCTAATGCAGTTTAGAATGAATTGCATATGTAAGATTTTTAAGTTCTTTAAACATTTTTAAGGTTTTTCTTTCACAGGCAGAAGGCAGCCAAAAAGGATGAGCTGGTGACCTCTGCAGCCTGCCCTCAGCTGCACACATAATTTTTTACCCATTGTCACAGGAGAGTATAGGCATCCCATAAAGATCCTCATAGCTGTACATACAGCTTTGTGGTCAAAGCAGCTGACAAGACTCCACTTCTTTCAGTGTCCCAGTGAGAGGCAAAGGAAAGAGAAGGAAGAGAGAGGACAGGGGAAACAGTGGTGGGGAGGGCAGGTGAATGGTAAGTCTATGGCAGTCTGGGTACAGATGAGGATCTCCCTGGGCTCCCATCTCACCATTTCCTTCACTGCCTTCCAGGCACTGCCTGTGCACGTGGATGCTGATGTCACAACTCCAGGTCTGCTTACCTCTCATGGTGTTCTACAGTCTCTGCTTACTGTGGAGTCCTTTCCTCTCTTTGCACACATCATTTCTCTCAGCTCTGCACCTTGGCACAAGGAGTTCCCACTCTTCCACTCTTCCTCCCACCTGCCTCTTCAAATTGTGACACCTCACTCACCCCTCCAGTCCCATCATAGTTCTCGGAGGGCACTCCTGGCCTCTGACTCTCGGTAGTTTCCTCCTTGCCTGCTTCCATAGTTCCCTATATTTTCCACACAACAACATTAGTACATGATATTGTAAATGTCTGCTTACTTACATGTACCTTGCACTAGACTGTAAGCTCTGTGAAGGTAAGAAACTGTGCCCTCACAGCCCCGCTCATGTCCTACATGGATATTTGTCCATTCATTGGTTGAACAAATGATTGAATGAATGAATGAATGAATACAATCCAGGTTGGCAGATAGGCTCACAGTGGACTGCTATGGTTTGAACGTTTGAGTCCCCCCAAAATTCGTATGTTGAAATCCTAACACCCAAAGTAATAGTATTAGGAGATGGGACATTTGGGGAGTTGATTAGGTCATAAGACTGGAGCCCTCATGGATGGGATTAATGCCCTTATAAAAGAAGCCCAAGGGAGCTTGTTTGCTCTGTCTACCGTGAGGGGACATGGTGAGAAGATGCCATCTATGAACCAGAGAGCAGGCCCTCACCAGACACCAAATCTGCTGGTGTCTTGATCTTGGACTTCCCAGCCTCCAGAACTGTGAGAAATAAATTTCTGTTGTTTATAAGCTACCCCATTTATGGTACTGTGTTTTGTTGTAGCAGCTCAAAAGGACTAAGGCTTCAGGTGAAAGCTAAGCCAGGAGCCTGCAGCAGGTAGCGAGGCATCTCAGACTAATGCAAGGAAAAGACGAATTAGATACAAGTCTGTTCTGCAAAAGATATAGAATGGTTTTATTGACCCAGCCATAAACATGGTGGTTCTCATCGTGGGAAAAAAAAAAAGGCACATCCACACCTATTGGATATCTACTATTTCATAGGCACTATGCCAATCATTTATATGTATGAGCACATTAAATCCTCTCAACTGTGGAGGCATTTACTGATATCTCTATTTCACCCTTGAGGACACTGAAGCCCAGATAGATTGAACAATTTGCCCAAGGTCACATGGCCAGTGGATTTTGAATACAGGATTTAAATCCAAGTCTATCTCTTACCACTATATCATGCTGCTCCCAGAGGTGAGAGGAAGCATCTTAAAAGCACCATATGACTTCTGGTGCTGGGGAGACCATTGCCAGATTCCAAGAGGAAGATGATAAGGTCTGAACTGAATTACTGGTAGGGAGGTGAAGGTGGAGAAGGAGAGACAGGATTAAGAAGTATCTGTGAGGTAGAAATTGGATGGGTGAACTTAATACAATGGTCATTTCTTCATTCATTTCTTCCTTCCAATATTCATTGAGTTTTATTATGTGTCAGATACTGTGTTTAGTCTGTCCAGGGAAAATAAATATGAGTAAGACTTGGTCTCTGCACTCAGTGAACACTGATTCTAGAAGGAGCAGTAAACTAAAATAATGATGCTACAGCATTACCAGGTCCTTCCAACTCTATCTTTTTAATATCTCTATCCAGTTTGTCTTTTCTACCCTCACTGACATGTGGTTCACAAACCTTATCATCTCTCACCCATTGCTGTAACAATCTTATACCTGGTCTTCATGTCTTGCATGTAGTTCTAGCTAGACTTTAAGGCCATTTCATGGTTTTCTGCCAGGGATTGTTTTCTTAGTTCATCGGCAACACTAACACAGTTTCAATTGCTTACCTGAAAAGTTTATGCATGAAGACTTTAAAATGTTACTAATCATTTACTCAGCATCCATTTTTGAACACCTACTATGTGTCAAACCTTGAGCAGGCACCAAGTATATCATTGTGAATGCAATAGACATGGCCTATCTTTGAGGGAGATACAGACAAAGAAATAGGCAACTATGATACAGTGCTATAAGTGTGAATGCCAAGAACAGTATATTGGGGTAAGTTATGGTGGAATATAAGAGGGGTATTTCATCCAAACTAAAGGAGTCAGATGGATGAAGTGACATTCAAACAAAAATGTGAGAAATATGTATGTCTGGAGATGCTATATAATATAGAACCCTTTGTCCTACTCAAAAGAAGTTTGAATGTGTCTTTTGAGCTGTAGGAAGCTAGAAATATTTAAGAAAAAATTGGGCTATTTTTTGGAACTTTGAGAAAAAAAAACAAATTGTAAGGTGGAGAATGTTTCCTCACCAATGACTTTAATAAAAAACTCAAAATCTACTTGTCAGCTTTAATACTCAAAATCTACTTGTCAGCTTTAATACTCAGAGGTGTGTTATGAGGGTGCCAACTTAATTGTATCTTTCCAACCCTTTTCTTGGTCATCTTTTATCCCTCCCATCTTCTTTGTTGAAAGAACTGTCAAAGCTACATTTTCCTGTCCTGGAATTTAGGTTGATAAATGAAAAGATTATTTCCACTGAGAATATTGATAGGCTGCAGACCTTGACTCTTGGGTTTTTAAAGAGGATGCTGCTTTTGTTAATGGAAATTCATGAGTATTTGGAACACACTGATGCAATAACTCCTAGGTCTGGGGTCAAAGGGGCCCTATATTTGTTGGCAGGAGACACTGGCTCAAATCAAATCAGCAGTAACCTTAAGACCGTTAGAAACCGAGAGCTCTTAAAGTGGTGCCATATCAAAGTTTGATATATAGCTATAAGAGATGTTGCCGCTGGAAGTCATAGGATCTGTCTGTGCTGCTTTTGTCAGCTCTACTTTCTCCATCTCAGTTGAGCTACAGACCACCTAAGCCTGACCATGAGTTTCCAGTTCCCTAATGGGACCAATGCTGAGGACACCAGTCCACTGAGACAAAGCCTGATTCTTGCCAGACCTCTTCACCTCCTCAGTGGAGATTAAGATGCTTTTTCTCATGTGCCAGCTCTGGAAATACCAGGATGGAATGCTGCTACCAATAGACTGATTGGCTGGAACCATAATATTTGCCTCTTCATTCTTCAAGTATTTCCCATAATGAATACGTCTCCATGCCAAATTTTGGAGATATATATATGTCTCAACTGTATGATAGGTAATTTTCACATTTTATAAATTGAAGTTGAGAAGTTAAATAATGTGGAGAAGAGTACATACTTGCTAAGCTGGATCTGGGATTCAAATCCAAGGTGTCTGTCTGACTCCATCGCCTGTGCACTGACTTGGTCACTCACATACCAGATTGGCCGACGAGCCAGACAAAAATCCCAACTTCAGTTTCTGGTTCATGAGGTTGATCAACAGTATTTAAGATAGTATCAATGAGGAGGCTGATGGCATGCAAGACTTAGCACACCAGATGTCCTATCAGAGTGGTGATTTATACTGTTTCTATAACGTGTATAAGTTACTGGCTCACTAAATTTCTCAGTTACTACTGTTTTATTTGTTTTCTATCAAGGACTAAAGTCCTTTATGCTGTTGTTCTTTTGTTTCCATTCACTAAATAATAATAATGATAATGATGATGATGATGATAAGGGGGTTGAAGTGGCACATTGGAAGTAGACCATTATTTTAGGCCATTGCCTTTCTAATGGCAAATAGTCTGTAAGAATGGTCTCTTCTCTCCCAGGTTTAGCAGGCCAGTAGATGCTAAAGCTGCCCCTGAATTCGGGATTTTAGAGTCAGTATCATGAGCAGGGTCAACCAGATGCCTGTTTGGTGGTGGTCTGCTGGATGGTTGATTGGATGGTAGTTAGTCATATGGACAGACGGGTGAGGCCAATCAGAGGAAGACTCAGATTGACAGAGATATTCAACCTTTGTGTGTTTGTGGGATGTGTTGAATAGTCAGTTTGGGAGGAAAGAAAACCAGGGAGAGGTCTAGAAACATACACATTCTCACATTCTCTCTCTCCCCTCCCTCCTTCTCACTCATCCAAGAATCCTATCCCTAGATACCTCAGGCTCCAGCAACACTCTGAGCTTTAAGATCATTCTGGGTCTCGGGAGATTCTTCTGGGAGGTCCTGAAATTACCCTGAGCTTTCCATGAGACTTCCCAGCCAAGAAAACATGACTGAGATTTGACCCTGCACAGTTTGTTCTGCAAGCTCCAGGCTCCTAACTCATCTTGACATTGCTGTCTAACCTCCAGTTTGGTAAGTGAGAAGAGAGAAGAGTGAGGCATTCCCTAGGTGGTGTATTAGAAACTCACACAGTTAGATTCATAGCTCCTTTTCCTGAAGAACTCAAGATAAATGGAAAGAGAGAAAGGGACCTCTTCTACACTGGGACACCAAGCCAAACTGCCTGGGTTGCTTACTAGGTTTCCTGTAATCAAGCCAATTGGTTAACTTAAGAACCATCAAAATAAGTACCAAAATAAAGACAAGGAGGACAAAGAGAGAAGAGAAGCAAAAGAAAAGGTTGACCAACTAGGATGGCAAACTTGAAAGGACCGGAATAAAAGAAGAACTCAAAACTAGAGTGAGCTTTTGATAGAGTATTCGTTCTCAGTCTTGGTGAACATACAAATCATCTGGGGATGGTCACATAAAAATCTGCAAATGAATGTTTATAGAGGCTTTATTAGTAATTGCTGGACACTGTGGGGAAGAAACCCAAATATCCCTCAATTGGGGAATAGATAAACAAACTGTTGTATACCCATACAATTAACAATAAAAAAAGAATAAACTATGGATGTATGCAATAACATGGATGAATCTCAAATGCATTATGTGAATGAAAAAACCCAGAGTCAAAGTTTTCATATTCCATTTATAAGACATTCTGGAAAAGGCAAAACTCTAGGAACAGTGGTTGGCAGGGGCTAAGAATGGTGGGAGGAATTCACTATGAAATGGCATGGGGAGATTTTTTTTGGAGTGATGGAAATATTTTATATCTTGATTGTAGTGATAGTTACATGAATATATGCATTCATCAAAACTCACAGAATTGCACACAAAAAGCGTAAATTCGTTGTAAGTTAACCTTGATAGAAAACAATCACTTGGGAATTTTTTATAAATACCAGTGCCAGGAACCACTACAAACCAATTAAGTCAGAATCTCTAGGGGTCAGGCTTGGGCATTGGTAATTTTTTAAAACTCCCCAGTTAAGAGTTCTTGGGACAGAACAGGCAAAGAAGGTGAAGCACACATGGGCCCAGGGCCAGTCAGACTGATTCTCACAAACACCAGGTTCCTCCTAAGGTTGAAGGACTTCTCAAGGTGGGGTAGCCCCCAGGACCCAGTTTTCTTGAATGGACATGGTGTAACAGCTCTGTCTTCCCATGGGAGACACCTTTAAAGACAAATTATTTAAATAAAAGGGCTCCTGTGTCTACCACTGACACAGCATCCCTGAAGCTGAAATCTTCCCAACTGATCTAATCAATTACAACAATATTTAGGGTTGCAGCCTCTGAGTTAGTTTATGGCAGAAAAAGATGCAGGGTAGGAAGCACCCAATCCCAGGCTAATCAGGGGGGAAAAGTGCCCACACAACACCAAGAGATATTCATTACCACAAATAGCCTTTAAAGGTTATGACAGGTCAATATCATTATGGATGTAAATAGCTGCTTCAGCTTCCTGAAAGCTTTGTCCATAGCTGAAGTCTCAGTAAAATGTTGCTTTTCCTTCAATAAGTCCATCAGTGGAATGATTAGACCAGTTTACTACACTGAATTTGTATTCACAAAATTCAGATTTTTGGAAGGACTGTATAGGAAGAAGCTACTCAAAGAAGAGAAATAATGCATGAGCTTGTGCAGAATGGCCCAGACATGAGTTGCTATCAGTGATGTTTCTTTGGGCCAGGTGGGTTTGTGGCATGTTGGTGGTTGACAGTTGATAGCCTACTGTACCATGCTTAGTCGACAAGGCTACTCAATACCTGGAAGTATACATTATGGTGTGTACTTATTTGGAGAGCTGGGCCTTCTAGAGAGAACTTGCCAAGTTCCTATTAAACTTTATACAGAGGGAAGTATTGTATAAGGATGAATCTTGGGAAAGGAGCCAGAATTTAGCCACACGGTGACTTAGAAGTGCACAGGATTTCAACCTTATAGAAGCCAATAAATATTTTCATAGGTGCTTGATTGTAGGCTGAACTTCATTAAGTGGCACCATTGCTGCATGTGGGACCGACCTATGTTTCACTAAACTGGTCAGGAGCAAGAACTAGAGGGCCAATGAATAAGATCTCCAAACTGGAAAACTGGATAACTGGACCAGAGAATTGAAAGGGGGGACAATGTGGAGCACACCACAGCTCACTGCAGAACAGTTTTCCTTATTTATGACCTGAGGTCCTCCTGCCACATCGAGGACAGTCCTTAGAGTGTCAAGACCCTCCTTGACAACATTCTGGGTTGTAAACTACATCTCTGAGGTGCTCTCTCTATAAGGGGTATTAACCTTTATCACTTGTTTCTAATTTATCCAACTCAGGCCCAAATATATCTTGCTGAAAGGATGCCAAATTATCAGTTTTATTCCTCTATGGGAAAAATGGAGCAGCTTGCTAGAGTTCCTTACAAAGAAAACACTTATAGTATAAGACCCTTAGCATTTTACAAAAAAGAAAGAAAGGAAGAAAAAAGAAAGAAAGAAAGGAAGAGAGAAAAGAAAACAACAACAACAATTGAAATCATCAGGTGGTCAGCCCACCTCAGTATTGTTGTGCTCATAACGACGAACAATGCAGACGTGAAGAGCTAGCTCATTTTCATGATCCCAAAACTGTTCTAAAGAGTGATGTTTTATTTTAAATGCATCTTATCAAAAGTGCAGTAGGTAGATATGGCCTTACCATCTTACAGATCTTTCCATGATGAATTGTGAGATCAACATTTCTCACAATCATGACTATAAAGCATTAAAATACCTGTAAGGAAAAAAATAAAATAATGCTTACAACCCAAAAGCCCACACAGTATTGTTTTAAGAAGAATTTTTATAAGTTTGTATATTTGTCTGTGATACCTAAATAGGAAAATTAAAAGTGGCCTATCCCCAAACCAACTGCCAAAGCCTTGTACTGGACTTGCTCTGGGTTCATGGACTGAATTTGCACAGAATGGGAAGAAGCTCCACTGAGGCAGAAGTCTTCCATGGGGAAGACCACAAGGGATCCTTCCAATGCAACAGCTGCAACAAAGACAAGCAGAACAAAGGCAGTCAGACTGACTCTTGTTAAAACAAGGATCAGGCAGGATGATAATGAGGCAGGTTTTTACACACTGGAATTTTCACTTGAGATGGAGGTGAACCTGACCATGGCTTGACAGGTAAAGTTTATGTTTGCAGTGCTGTCCTCTCTCGAGGGCCCATTGGCTGTGTGGGGTGGTAATTCTCCTAAATAGGTAGATACGCAAAATGTATATAGTGCTTGAAGTGCTTAAATGTTCTGATGTCTGTTCTCATAAAATCTCCACAAGCCTCTGGTTCCAAGATCTTCTCTACTCTTTGCAGCATCCAAACTTTCTTGTCCTGAATCACTTTTGTCTCTCAGCTTAGGAAGGCAATTCAGCATGACGGTTGAGAACCTGAACATTGCATATGAACATGTCTGTGTTCAGTCCTGCCCCACACTTATTAACGATAGAATAGAAGTAAATTCCATCTCTGTGACCCTCTCTCTACTCACTCATAAAACATCGGAGATATACAAAGTGTACCCACCTCAAAGTTGTTGTGTGCATATAAAATTGATAAAGTCAACAAAGCATGGATGCTGAGCCTGACGCACTGCATATTCTCACTAGATGGCACTCACCATTGGTGGTATTATGGTTAAGGAGCCACATGCTTCTTTACCCAGGGATAATGAAGTATTAAATCACAATTGCCAGGCATTTTTCTAAGCCTGACCAGGCATTTCTAAGGCTCACCTCCTAGTTGACTAGGACCAACTCATTCAGCTCCTGCTCACACTTCTCTTGCTGATGTCACTGCTGGGCTCCTGCCTCCTCACTCCCTGCCCCAACTTGTGACATTGATGCGTCAGAGATAAAGACTTTCTCTTCCTCATGAAGAGGCTGAGAACTCTCCAAGTTCCTTCACTGTCTATCAGTAGCTCTTACCTGTAGTCCCAGCCTTGTGTGTGGCTGTGGGATTCTAATCCAATAAGACAAATGTTTATTGAGCTCCTGATCCAAGTTGATATATTAGCGCTCTCCAGAGAGACAGAACCAATAGGATGGATAGATAGATAGATGATAGATAGATTGATTGATTGGTAGAGAGGGGGTTTGTTAGGGGAATTGGCTCACATAATTCTGGAGGCTGAGAAGTCCCATGATAGGCCATCTGCAAGCTGGAGACCCTGGGATACCTATAGTGTGGTTCAGTCCAAGTTCAAAAGCCTCAGAACCAGGGAAGCCAATGGTACAATTCTCAGTCCAAGGCCAAATACCTGAGAACCTAGGGGGATGCTGGTGTAAGTCCTGGAGTCCCAAGACCCAAGAAACTGGAGTTCTAATGTTTAAGGGCAGGAGGAGGAAAGTGTCCCAGCTTTAGGAGAGAGAGAAAGGAAATCCTCTCCTTTCTTGTTTCTGTTCAATCTGGGCTCCCAGCTGATTGTATGCTGCCCACCCACACAGAGGGTGGATCTTCCCACTCAGTCCACTGACTCACACACCACTCTCCCCTAGAAATACCTTCACTGACACACCCAGAAGTAATGCTTTACCAGTTCTTTAGTTATTCTAATCCAGCCAAGTTGACACATAAAATTAACCATCACAGTTGAATAATGAACATTCTTAATGACTGAACAGCATTTGTCTATTCCCTACTGCAGATTTTTTGGTTTTTTTGGTTTTGCTCTATAAATGGCCACTTCTGGTTGACTTTTTAGGTCTTGCCCTTTTTGGTATAGACTATCCACTAACAATTGAGACCCAGTTCAAAGTGATTCCTCCTATTTTAACCTGATTTATATTAATAATAGCAGCTTTATGCGCTGCCCCTCCTAGAATAGCTGCCTTTAAACATAGAATTCTTGTAAATGGTGGTAACTAAATTCGAAAGAAGTTTACTAATATTGGAATTCCAGGTATTATGGCAAATTGTGAAGGAAAATGTTTAGGTCAGAAAGTCCTCCCACGACCCCTTTCCCTCCCATATCTCCCGAAACACAATAACTTTCCATGAAGGGAAGCCAGATGGGGAACAAAGTGGCTGAAAATGTGTCTTCATTCATTAAGAAAAGCAGATCTCTTTTGGAATCTGTTTTCCTCCTTCAGTCGATGTTTCTAATCACTCTGGGAATTAGGTATTAGAATCAAGTAAGAACAAATCTATTCATCTCTTATTCTAGTCCTGCTATACCAGAGAATCAATAGAATTTGATTTAAATTTTTAACCACAAAATACATTTTTTGTAAGGGTTTCTGGGACCTCATGGAATTGGCAGGAAGACTGAAGCACCAGAAATGAAAAATGTGCAGGAATGAAGAGGTCAAGCAGCTGAGAGCAGTCAAGGAGTGGTCCCAAGAGCAGTCTGAATGCAAAACCTGGCTCTGCTGCTACCAACATGAAAAATATCCACTTGTTTTAGATTCTTTGGGTCAAATTCTCAAGTTCAAGTCCTAGGTGGAATCATTCATTGGGCAAACTTAAATCATCCTCACTGCCAGGGGGAAGGAAAACAGAAGACATCCCCTCCTCCTTAGCTTTTTAAATGAGAAGTGGAGCCCTGCCACTCACATAATTTGTGACTTCATTGAAGTAGCAGCATGTTCATATGCCAAGTAGCCCTCCAAAAAGGGAAAAAAGGGCAAATATTCACTCCATCCAGGGTCCAAAAGATCTGATTTTATACATGTGTTTTTATTCAATGGCTTAAACCAAACCATTGTCTTATTTTTCTTCTTTTTAAAATAGCTTGAGTAGCAGATTCATTGATCAATTTGCCTTTTAATTCATTTGACTTCCCGTTTTACATGAATATCTTAGAAAACTATGCATCTCTCCTCACACTAATTTGGGTAAATAAATTATTTTTATCATTTGTTCATTTTCATTATCATCTGTGAGATTCTGCTTCCACCAAAAAATGTGTTTGACTCTTTTGGGATCCCTCTTATTTCACAATTTAAAACCAACATGATACTAGGTGGGCAATAACATTCATGGTATTCCCTTGAACGTTCCTCTGTTTCTGGACTTTCCTTATCTCTCATTGGCACTCAGTGGAGAGTTAGATAAGACCACCCTAAATCTTATCCAGCTTTAGTCTTCCATAAATTGGAAAATACCCCCATGTATACATTAAGATCAGATCTTGGTGTGCAGCTGCCCATGCCTTCACAGGTAACAGCATCATCATCATCCTAATGATGAACTGAGCACTTACTGTGTGCCAGGCACTGCACTAAGAGCCCCATAATCACTATTTAACGTACTTGTCACTACCTTCATTCTCAGAGCCCACATATGCTTCTCTTCCTCACGTGGCCTTCTGAGATCAACAGAAGGATCAATAAACCTCTGAAGTGAGATATAGTAAGATAAAGGACACCTATGTGTTATATGTTTGGCCCTGTGTTGAACACTTATTATTCATTTATCTGATTTTTAAAAGGTAATAGTTTTAGATATTAACCTGGATATTCTTTTCTTCTTCACACCTCCAATTATCTCCCCTATTTGGGCTTTGAAACATGTTACTGGTAACTCTGAAAATCAGTTATCATCAATACCAGAAAATAACAAGCACAGAGCCAAGATAGATCAAGATGGTGATGTCAGCATCCTCTTCCTGGCTGGCACTGCAGTGATGCTTACATAAATCCTCCAGAGGTGAGCATTGACCCCCTGAGCAAGGGAAACCCATCCTGAATTTGACCAAGTTTACCTGGAAGGGACCAGATTAAGTGTTCCATATCAGGCATAAATAGTGTTCAGAGTCAAAAACTAAATTCAATTAATATAATAAATTACATCATACATAGCTGAGTTGTAGACTGTGATGTAGGTCAAAATCTCTTTTAACCTATATGCTTTTGCTCCATCTATTTTATTATTACTATTTCTTATGAAAAAATAAGATTTTGCTATAGAGTTTCACACAGCCTGGATTTTACTAATGCAGTTTAATATGTTTCTTTTCCTCTGTATTTCCTATAAATTAGTAGTTAAGTATGGAGATTTGATCAGATTCAGGTTGATTATTTTTCCCCAAGAATATTTAGTAAGTGGCATTATGTGCCTCCATCCGAAGGTATGCAGTGTTTCGCTGTCTGTCTTTTAGTAGCCAATGTTAACAGTGTTAGTGTCAATAACCAATGATAATAATTTTCTAGATCAATTAATTCATTAAGGGTTGGGGAAAGGTGATATAGTCTAATTGTATCATTCCTTCTTCATCTATTATTTGAAAGACTTCTATAAAGAGAAATTGTCTCCTCACTAATTCTTTAGTTATCTAAGGTATGGTTTATAGAGGAAAGGCAGAATAAATGATTGATTTCCTCCATTTATTTTTCTGTTTTCAAATGGTTAATTAGTTCCACTGTATTCTTTAAAATGAGCCAATAAGGGTTTGTTGTTGTTGCTGTTGTTTGTAGGAGTATTATGAACTCATGCGTCTAAACCTATTTGATATGCTTCAACCCACTGCAGTTATTACGCCTACTGACACTCAATGTAGACCAGCTGTGGCTAGTGGATCCTCTTCAAGTTGGCCCCCCAAGTCTTTTTGGCATTGTTCCACAGCTACCTTACTATCTGCCATGGCAGGATGTTCCATGTTTGTTGCACATCTTCTGCCCAACTTTATGCTGCTTACAAGCTATAATATTAATAAAAGGTCAAAGAAAGATTGACGTGCAGGGTGAAATAAAGAAACACCATGAAAACACAACCCAAAAGAAGAAGTGGTATAGCTCTATGAAAATCAGATCAATTAAACTTTAAGGCAAAAAGCAATTCTAAAGACAAGAAGAAACATTTCATAGTAATCAAATGGCACTCCATTGGGAATATGTAACAATACAAAATGTGTATGTACCTACTATTATAGCTTCAAAATATATAAAGAAAATCTGATATAAATAAAAGGAGAAGTAGATAAATTCACAAACATGGCAGAAAATTTTAACAAATCTATCTCATTAACTGATAAAACAAGCTAAAAATATATTAGTAGTGATACATATCTGAACACAATTAACCAGCTTGGCCTAATTGGCATATATAGAACACTGTAGCCAACATCTGTAAACTACATACTCTTTTTAAGTACATATGAAACATTTAGCAAAATTGGACAAATGCTGAATCTTAAAGCAAATCTCAATAAATATCAAAGGATGAAATCATGCAGAGTATATCTTTTTAGAAAATACATAGAAATAAAGGATAGGAAGATATCTAGAAAATCTCAAATGTTTAGAAATTTACTTCTATTCATTTTGTAAGTCAAAAAAGAAACCAAAATGTAAATTAGAAAATATACCAAACTAAATAATAATAACACAATATACCAAAACTTACAGATGAAGCTAAAAATGTGTTTATAGGAAAATATATAGCCTTAACTAAGCATATACTCATAAAAGATGGAAAATAAATTAAGTATAAACTCAAAAAGAAAAAGAATAGCAAAATCAGTCAAAAAAATAGTCAAAAAGAATAATAAAGAATAAAAATTAATGGAATAGAAAACAAATGTGTAACAGAGAAAAAACAACACACCTTAGTTTGTTATATGAAAAGATCAATAAAAGTGCTAAACCTCTAGCAAGTCTGATTAGGTTAAAAAAAAGATTGCACAAATTTCCAGTGTGAACATATCACAATAGATCCTAAAGATAATAAGGAATCATTATGGACAACTTTATGTCATATATTATGTCAATATATGTTAATTATTTAGATGAAATTGACATGTTTTTCTATTCTCTGGAAGAGTTCGTGTAAGAGTGAGTCTGGAGGCTCATAAGAAAGTTTTGAATTACAGATTCAATTTTTGAAATAGTTATAGGACTATTCAGACTTTCTAAATAAACATAAGAAGGAATAGAAAATCTGAATAAAAATTCAACACCTATTAATAAGACATTTAGCAAAGTAGGATTAGAAAGGCATTTTCTTTGTCCAATGTAAGGTAGATTAATCATGTTGTATTAGTTTCCTAGGGCTGCTATAACAAAGTACCACAAACTGAGTGACTTAAAACAACAGAAATCTATTCTCTTACAACTCTGGAGATTAGAAGTCCAAAATCAAGGTGTCAGGAAGATAACCAGCTTTTCAGACCCTTTGGAGGCTCTGAAGGATAATCTGTTGCATGCCTCTCTCTTAGCTTCTCAATAAAAGGAGAAGTAGACAAATTCACAAACATGGCAAAAAATTTTAACAAATCTATCTCATTAACTGATAAAACAAGCTAAAAATGTATCAGTAGTGATACATATTCAAACACAATTAACCAGCTTGGCCTAATGACTGATGACAGCAACTGATGACTGATGACAATTCTTGAAGTTCCTTGGCTTGTAGACATCCTTCCAATCTCTGTCTCAGTTGTTACATGGCATTCTCCCTGTGTATCTCTATATCCCTGTGTCCAAATTTCCTTCTTCTTATGAGGATACCAGTCATTAGATCAGACCCACCTTAACCTAGTATGACCTCATCTTAACTTGATTGTATCTTTGCAGACCCTACATCCAACGAATGTCACAGTCACAGCTACTGGAGGTTAGGACTTCAACATATCTTTTGGGGAACACAACTTAACCCAAAACAATACCTAAAGGTAAAATATTAAAATCATTCCTCCTTAGATCAGAAATGGGGCAAAGATGCCCACTCTTGCTACTCCTATTCAATAATTTATTGCATTATACACTATGATAAGACTAGAAAAAGAAAAAGTATGAAGAGTGAAAAGAAAGAAATAACAGTGGTAGGTTTTGTGTACAGTATGACTATGTGCATATAAAATACAAAATAATCTATAAATTATTAGTAAGTGAATTTAATGAAGTCATTCAGAAACAAGGTCAAAGTATAAAATCAGTTGTAGTTCTAAATGCTTGCAACAAAAATCAGAAAATAAAAATTTTATAATGGTGCCAACTTAGTCTAAGAAAAATTTTAACAAAAGATGTACATAGAGAAGTACATTGGTGAAGGGAACATTAGCATTTTTAAAAAGAACTTTAATAGCTGTTTCCTGTTGAAAAGGATGTGAGAAGAAAATGCCATCATTGAAACAGGCTCCATAAACTCCAGTGGAGATGGGGAAACCCTGAGTAGAAGAGGCAACGTAGCAGCACTTCCCGACCAAGACAAGATGGAAGTGGTTACCATAATAGGTCCCAAGGCTGGAGTTGATAACCAGATCATCCAATCTACATGCTTAATTAATGAGGATGCCATGAGGACTAAACCAGTTGGTCAGTCTAAGGTACTAATTGACTTTCATAATAAAAAAAAATCCTCTAGAGCTGGCTAACAGAGGTCTAGCTTGAGCCATGGTAAAAGTGAAACGTAGTTTCGGACTGAATTCTCAGACTTGTGTTATTTCAGATACCCGGAATTCCTTACCTGAAAGGAAGCCTAGTATATTTGAGGTAATAACACAAGTTTGTATCATAATTTTTTCTGTCCTTCCCTAAAGCAGCTCTGAACTCTGACTTTCAGCTCCTGGGAACCCAAAATACCACTCTGGTTCAATAGTTATGTAAGCCAGATGATAAATGTTTTAAGTTTTGGCCAAAGTTCATACCATAATGTGAGTCTATTTGTCTAATTCCTGAGTATACCTTCTTAGACAAATAACTATTAATACATTCCTTTTGAGAAATAGCTACTGGAGTGCTACTGAGCTCCGGCAAAGACTGAATGTCTAACTATGAAATGCGGTGATCATACAATCTGAGCTACCTATAATGTACAGGGTTTTATGTGATTTGTCAAGTCATAAGCTCGTTTATGTCCAACAATACTTTATATAACAGGCAGAAATGTTATATAAAGAAAGGGGCTGAGGAAAATCCTGAAGGTACAAGTAAATTACATAAGCAAGTGGATCACATCCCCAGTCTGCCTGCTCCAGACACACTGCCATCTCTTCCTAACCCAAATCAAAGGTCCTCCAGAGAATTTCTTATGATTACTTAAGAAAGAAGAAAAAACTTTAAGCCTGGTTTAAAAATGCTCTGAATGATATGCTATAGTGATATAGATCTGTTCAGAACATTGGCCAAGGGCAGTCCTTTCAAGAAGTAGAATTCATCCATGAAAAGAAAGATGACCTGAAGTATTCATCTATAGTGATTCATATGGGGGAAGTGACTAATGCCTTGGCTAGATTTTCAGAAATGTTAAAGGAAAAAGATTGGAGATTGGTGGCAAGGAGATTTGGAGATGTGTTATGTGAATAAAACTCTCAGAATTGTCTCATATTGGATCAACATTGCACAATAAAAGGTCCCAACTGTACTGGAGATTATCAGTAATCAGGTGGATGAAATAACTGCCTTGAAGATGCCAGTCAGCCTTTTTCTCCAGTTTTCCTAGTGCTTGTCCAGCATGAAAACACCCATGGTAGCAGGGATGGAGAGTAAGCATGAGCTCAGTCACAAGGGCTATATCTCACCAACACTGACCCGGCCATCACCACAGCTGAGTCCTCATTGTGCCCGCTGCAATGACCACTGCTTATACCTTGATAGTGTTCCAAAGCCTGTGGGATCAGCCAGCCAGCTGGAAATAGGTTGATTTCACTGGACTCTTTTCATTATGGGGTGGAAAAATGACTTTCCCTCACTGGAATAAACATTCATTCTTGATTTTTATTTTGTTCTGCCTGTCAATCTTCTGCCAGCAACACATGTGTGGACTTACTGATCATCTTATTCATAGTTGTGATCTTCCACACAACATGACTTCTAACAAGAGATCTCACTTTACAACCAGGAAGAAAGTCAGGGGACTGATGCCCATGGATTCACTGGTTTTACCATTTACCCCATATCCCCCAAATTAGCTGGCCTTAACAAATGGTGGAATGGTGTAGTGAAGACATAGGGTGTCAGTGGGAGACCACACTCAATGCAGAGAGGCTGGTATGCTATCCAATATGGTATTTAATTTCCCATGGTCAGAAAACATGGCTCCAGGGCCAAAGAAGAAGTGGAGTGAAGCTGCACTTCTCACGGTTACATCTAATAAGCCACTTGCAAAGCTTTTCTTTCTACTCTCCCTATGACTCTGGGCTCTAAAGATCTTAGTAGCCAAGGAAGGAAACCCAGTCTGGTAAACTAATATATCTCCGAGCTGTTCTGAGTTTTTCATGTCATTAGGCAAAAAAGTAAAACAAAGGGATGAGTAATCCTATTACTAAAAGAGCTGGGAAGAATATGTATTTATCCTTGGAAATTCTCTTAAAAAATAAATTAAATTTTAAACTGGTTAAAAGACTTAAAAAGATTCTTTATAAAAGGAGATATTTTTAAAATGACCAATAAGCAGATGAAAAGATGTTCTATATCTTTAGTGATGCAATGTAAATTAAAACTACGAGGAGATACTACTACATACCCACTAAAATGGTTAGAGTTAAAAAAACAATTACCAATACAAAGTATTGATGAGGATTTGGAGTAACTGGAACTCTCACACATTGTTGGTAGGAGTGTCACATGATACAAAAACCTTGGAAAATAGTCTGGTGGTTTCTTATATACTTACCATATGACCCAGCAAATCCTCTAGATAGTTACCCAAGATAAGTACAAACATGTCTATGCAAATAATTATACATGACCATCCAGGAAGGTTTAGTCATAATAGTCAAAAGCCCAAATGTACACTAACAGGTGAATGGATAAATTATGGTATATTTATATAATGGAATGCTATTCAGCAATAGGTATGAACTACTGAAATATACAAAAACATGAATGAATCTCAAAAACATGCTGATCCAAGGTAGTTAAGCACAAAAGAATGCACACTATATGATATCATTTCTGTGAAGTTCTATAACAGGCAAAATTAATCAAATAGATATCAGATCAGTGTTTACCTGAGAGAGGGCGTGGGAGTTGATTATAAATAAAGAAATACTGAGGAACTTCCGGGGACAGTGGATATGGTCTATCTGGTCCACAGCTTATGAAATATTAAGGCAAAGGCTGTGACAAACCTAGAGGAGTTATAAGTACAACCAGAGGTCTTGGACTTGAAACCAAATACAATCACTAGGTTAACCCCATTGGAGGAAGTTGTAAGTGATTTTTTTAATGTAATGAGAGATTGTTGCATTATGCTAGATGAGAGCATTTTTTAAGTGCAAGAATGGGAAGAAAGATATAGGTTGTTGTTAGAAACCCACATAAATCAAATATAGTAGATAGCTACAAAAAATCTTTTTGACAAGCCAGCACTTAAACCCTTTTATTAAGTTTGGGGAATTTTCCTACCTTATAACATGGAACTCCTAAATTATATGCTATTTTGCACGCCTGCCTTGCAGCTAGGGCATGGACATAATGACTTAGGCTCCTCCAATGTGTTGCACCCTGCTCAGGCTTGGAATCCAGAGATGAAGATGAGAAGCAACTACCACAAGAATTCTCTCTGGGGCAGGGGCAGTAGTGGGTGCAGGAACACCAAGTACCCTTGCCAGTTGTGGCAGAGGTACTAGCTATGGATTCTGTGTCCCGGGGCAATGGGTTTGGCATCTCCAACGTCAGGTCCCTTACTGCTACAGCAGTGTTGTCCTCACTGGATGATTTTTGTGATTTTTGTCTATTGTTCCTGACTGTGTAGCCCTGAATCTGATTTTCTTAGAATCGTGGAGACTCCCCAAGACACCAAACATTCATTAAGTAAATTTTTTTCTTAAACGAGCCACATTTGATTTTCATTGATTGCACTTAAAACTCAAACTGACAAAGAGGTGTTTGGGGATGTGTCTTGGAGAAGGTGATTCCTGAGCTGTGTCTAAAAAGGATAAAATTTACAAAGAAAGGAAGCGATAAAGGGCAGGAAAGAATGCTAGATAAGAATAATGGCTAGTGTTCGGGTGTGGTCGGAACATGAATTTCAAAGCAGAGCGTCACTAAAGTTTAAGCTGGAAGAGTCGACAGGAGACAGATAATGTAGGATTTTACATGTTATATTGAGGAACTTGAACTTCATCCCATAGTTGATGGAATGCCGTTAAATGGTTTTCAGCGGGGAATGACATGGCCTCATTTGCATTTTAAGTAGATCACACTGGCAGCTGTGTAGAGAATGGATTTGACTGGTATATAATTGGAAGCAGCTAGGGCTATTAGCAGGTTCTTCTGGTAGTTCACATGAAAAATGATAAAGGTCTAAACAGAGTAATTTCATTGAGATAGAACTGAGGAGACAAAGTTAAGAGATCTGTTTGTAGATGACATAATCTTGTATATAGAAAATCCTGGGGAATCTATTAAAGGAACACTGTTAGAACTAATAAGTCCAGTAAAGTTGCAGGATATAAGATCAATATATAATTATTATTTTCTTTAGTTCTTTGAACATATTTATAATGATTACTTTGAAGTCTTTGTTAAATCTAACGCTTGCCTCTCACAGGCAGTTTCTCTTGCTTATTTTTTTTCTCTAGTGTATAGGTCCTACTTTCTTGTTTCTTTGCATATCTTCTAATTTTTTTTGGAAACTGGACATTTTAGACAATATATTATAGCAATTCTGGGTTCTTGTTTCTCTCCTCCAGGTCTTGATATGCTTATTTGCTTTATTTTTTTAAGTGACTGGCTAGATTATTTAGTGAGATCTATTACCCTTTTTCAGTGTTAAGCTGCTGAATTTGCTCCTTGGGGTACAAAGCTTTGGGTACCTACAGTCACCTTGGGATGACAGTGAGTTTGGGCAGGGCTTTCTTTGACTGTCTTTTTCCCAGACTACACCCAGCCATTAAACTCTATGAATTTCTGACTGATTGCTCTACTGTTTTCAACAATGCCCTGGGGTATAAATTACTCTATAGAATAATTCAATCTGACCCAAGCTCCTTTGAATGCATAGTTTCTCAAGTCAGTGTTTGAGATATGTTCTGATCTCAAAAAAGCTTTCTCCCAGCTGTCTCTTTTTCTGATTCTCTCCTATAAACTTGCCTGCCTGAAGTTTAGCTTATATCTGATATTATTCCACCAATTTATTACCCCAATATTCTCCCAATTTTGTTCACCACAACCTTCACTGTTTTTGAGAGTACCCTTAGGCTTAAACTTCTTTGTACTCTGTGCCACAGCCTGAGGAGCTCTGCAGACCCACTTGTTAGCAAAACTGGTGAAAATTATTTTTTTTAAAACAACCATTTAATGTCTCTGGAAAAAGGCCTTGGGGCATACAACAGATGAAGAAATATCTTTTCAAGAAAATTTACTAAAATTTAATAGAAATGGTGAAAGCCTGTGGTATTTTAACCAGGACTGCTTCCTCTCCCACCCTCATAGCTCAATTATTAGCAAACTGAATTCAGCAGCACATTGAAAGAAGCATACACCATGATCAAGTGGGATTCATACTTGGAATGTAAGGATGGTTCAACATAGCAAATCAATAAATGTGATAAACCACATTAATAGAATAAAGGACAAAAACCATATGACCATCTAATTGATGCAGGAAAAACATTTAACAAAATTCAACATTCTTTTACAATAAAAAGTCTCAACAAATTTTGTATAGAAGGAATGTAACTTAACACAATAAAGGCCATATGTCACAAGCCCACATCTAACATCATTTCAATGGGAAAAAAGATGAAAGCTTTTTCTTTAAGATCAGGAACAAGACAAGGATGCTCACTCTCACCATTTAGTAATGGAAGTCCTAGCCAAAACAATTAGACAAGAAGAAGAAATAAAAAGCATCCAAATTGGAATGGTTGAATTTTAATTGTCTCTGTTTTTAGATGACATAATCTTATATATAGAAACCCCAAAGACTCCAGCAAAAACTCAAAAACAATTAGAACTAAAAAAAAAAATTCAGTAAGGTTGCAGGATATAAAGTTAATATACAAAAATTAGTAGTGTTTCTATACACTAACAATGAATATCTGAAAAAGAAGTTAAGAAAATGATCACATTTACAATAGCATCAAAAATAATAAAATACTTAGGAATAACTTAACCAAGGAGGTGAAAATCTGTAAGCTGAAAACCTTCAGACATTGATGAAATAAATTAGAGAAGACACAATAAATGGAAAGATATCCCGTGTTCATGGATTAAAAGTATTAATATTGTTAAAATGTCCATACTATCCAAAGTGATCTACCATTTCCATGCAATCCCTATCAGCAAGAGGGGAACTCCACTTCATACTGGTACAGCCAAGAACACAGGGATCCCTCTCCCTTTAGCTCTCAGTGAGATAGATATCTTCCTGAGGAGCAAGATATAAGTCTTTTAAATCCTGCTTCCATCTCCTCATGCTGTCATGCTGTAAGTTGATTTCCTGATCTTTCATTTTGTATCTTTCATTCTTGGTCTGTGTTTTCTACATGCATTCCTTCTGGAAATTTTTAGAATATGTATTCTATTCTTGATTTTTTAGGAATTGTTTTAATTATGTCTTCCTATATTTTAATTCTCTAATTTTTTAGAAAAAATTCATTGTATTGACAACATGATATTTTACTTCCTCTACTATCCTTCTCTTTCCTCCACTTCTAAGTCTTTTTTGATTATATTATTATTCTTAGTTTATCTAATGTTTATTTTTACTTCTAAATGTATTCATGGTTCTACTAATTGGTTTATAAACCTCTGGCTTTACAAGGTAATTTATTCTCCATATTTACATTACTTTACACACTCTTTCCTCCTTAACCTTCCAAGTTGTCAGCTCTATCATTTCTGAATTATTATATTTCATAATATTTACATTCTTACAGCCACAACTTCTAGAGTTGTTTTAATCTCAGCCTTACAATTAAATGGATGTTATGCTCACTGACAGCCTTTTTACTGGTTTCTTCATTCATCCGTCTGTTGGCTAAAGTTCATTTGGTCATATCTTCAAGAAGCCTTTATGGGAACTATATTTGCCTTTATATTTGACCTATAGTTTAACTGGATATAAAGTTCTTTATATTATATCCAGTTAAACTGTAGTTTCCAAATGAGAAGACTTTACAGACACCAGTGTCTTTTAACATTGAATTGTTCTTGAAGAAATCTGAGACCACATTGTTTCTGTTCCCCCATTTAAGATGATATTTTTGATGGATGCCCAGTTTTTTTTTCACTATCTGTGAGATCCCAAAACTTTGCTAGGACATATCCTACTGTTAATCATTCTGAAATTTTCTGTATACATTACTTTGTCCTCTCAACCTAAAACTTACCCTCTCAAGTCTTCTTATATGTTTGGGGAATTTTACTGAATTATACCTTTGAAATTCTTTTGTGTTACATTTGTTTTTTTCTCTTTTAAAGAATAACTATGCATAGGTTTGTTTTCATAACAACTTCATCTTTCTTTCCTATTATTATTTTCCCCTAATTCCTCTCCTTTTCTCTGTAATCTTTTTTAAAAAAATTGACACATAATTGTAGATATTTATGGGGTACAGTGTGACATTTTGATACATGTATACAATGCATAATGGTAAAATCAGAGTAATTAGCATATCCATCACCTCAAATATTTATCATTTCTTTGTGTTGGAAATATTCAAAATCCTCTCTTCTAGTTATTTGAAAGTATAGAATAAATTATTATTCATGATAGTCACCCTGCAGTACTAAAGAACACTAGAACTTATTCCTCCTAGCTAGCCATAATTTTTTATCCATTAACCAAATTTTGGCTATCTCTCCCTCCCTCCTACCAACCCCAGCCTCTAGTTACCACTATTCTATTCAATGAGATCAACTAATTTGGTTTCCACGTATGAGTGAGAACATGTGGTATTTATCTTTTTTTACCTAACTTATTTTACTTAACATAAGGTCCTCCACACTCATCCATGTTGTTGTGAATAACAGGATTTCATTCTTTTTTATGGCTGAATAGTATTCTGTCGTGTATATATGCCACATTTTCTTTATCTATTTATCTGTTGATGGACACTTAGGTTAATTCCATATCTTAGATATTTTGAATAGTGCTTCAGTAAACATGGGAGTGCAGATATCTCTTCAAAATACTTTGATTTCCTTTCCTTTGGATATAAGAACCACATGGATTGCTGGATCACATGGTAGTTCTAGTTTTAGTTTTTTGAGAAACCCCTGTACTGTTTTCAATATTAGCTGTACTCATATACATTCCCACTAACAGCATATAAGGGCTCCCTTTTCTCCACACCTTCACCAGCATTTGTTACTTTTGTCTTATTGATAACAGACATTTTAACTGGGGTGAGATAATATCTCATTGTGGCTTTCATATGTATTTTCCTGATAATTAGTGATGCTGAGCAGTTTTTTAAATGTACTTTTTGGCCATTTGTATGTCTTTTGAGAGATGTCTATTCAGCTCATTTGCCCATTTTTAAATTGGAGTATTTTTTTTTATGTTGTTGAATTTTTTGAGTTCTTTGTATATTCTGGATATTAATATGAAAGTGAGATGAATACTTTGCAAATATTTTCTCCCATTCTTCAGGTTGTTTCTTCATTTTGTTGGTTGTTCCCTTTGCTGTGCAGAGGCTTTTTAATTTCATATAATCCCATTTGTCTATTTTTGCTTTTGTTGCCTGTGCTTTTGAGATCTTATCCGGAAAATCTTTGCCCAGACTTATGTACTGAAGCATTTCCCTTATGTTTTCTTTACTAATTTCATAGTTTTAGATCTTACATTTAGGTATTTAATGCATTTAGAGTCGATTTTTGTATCAACTGTCAATGGTGAGAGATAAGGGTTTACTTTTTTTTGTTCTTCTTCATATGGATATCCAGTTTTCAAAGGAATGCACCTCAATACAATATAGGCCATATATGACAAACCATCCTGAATGGGGAAAAGTTGAAAGTTTTTTCTTTAAGAACTGGAACAAGACAAGGATGCCCACTTTCACCACTTCTATTCAACATAGTACTTGAAGTCTTAGCCAGAGAAATTAGGCAAGAGAAAGAAATAAAGGGCATCTGAATTGGAAAGGAGGAAGTCAAATTGTTCCTGTTTGCAGATGACATGTTTTTACATGTAGAAAAACCTAAAGGCTCCCCCCCAAAAAAAACTCTTAGAACTGGTAAACAAATTCAGTAAAGTTGCAGGATACAAAATCAGTACTGTTTCTGTATATCAGTAACAAACTAGCTGAAAAAAAAATCAAGCTTCCTAGCATTCATCTCCCTCATAAAGACAGTCATAACAAACAAATAAACAATCACATTTTAACAAAAAATTACTGAAGGAGAGCAACAGAGAGCATCAGAGGAGTAACAGAAACCCTAATAAGCAGAGAAATGGGATAGCCACATAGAGAATGGGAGGAAATTCCAGGCCTCC
The DNA here is from genome assembly GCA_023783475.1 of Daubentonia madagascariensis. Lineage (NCBI taxonomy): Eukaryota > Metazoa > Chordata > Mammalia > Primates > Daubentoniidae > Daubentonia > Daubentonia madagascariensis. The sequence continues at coordinate 1,389,706 of JAKFHU010000633.1, forward strand.
ACCACTCCTGGGATTAGCTGGGGATCAAGAGGAACTTCTCCCTATTGTGAGGAGGTAAGAGTATCTCAGAAACCCCCACCAACACCTTGGACACCGACAGATCTCACCACTGGGTTTCCCTGAAGTCCTCGCGGGCACTAAGTCCAGCTAGGGGAACTGCCTGGAGTCCACATAGCTGTGTTCCTCCCAGAGAAAAAGCCAACACTGTGCCTCATCCCCTATGGCCTATGTGGCTCTTGTGCTATGTCAACTTGGAATTGGAACTATAGCTGGAATGTGTCTTGTTCCAAGTTGAGTAGCCACAGCTTCCCTTCATCCCCGAGGCTAAGCCACCACCATATCACTCCAGCATAGTGTTCCAACATCCCCAAGCCAAGCTGTAAGCGGCTGTCACACCCTTTCACCATGGAGCCAAGCAGGGGTGGAGCCACTTCACCTACTCCTGCCTCTGTCCCCCACTTGGGCCAGAGTTGAAGTGGTACCCTGCCTCCTGAGAAAACAGTATCTTGACTGATCAGAGCAGTCACACCTCCCCAGTGCCTAAGCTGAAGCAGCATCCTGCATCCCAGGAAAATGGTGCCAGAGATGCCCATAATGGTCACAATTCCTCAGGCCTGAGCTGAAATGAGACATTGCCTCCTGGGGAATCACTGCCCTGGCCAAACCGAACAGCTGTGCACCCCAGGGCTGAGCTGACATAGTACCCCATGTTGCAAGGAAACAGAACAGAGGTTGAGCTGAGACACTCCACCCTACAAGACAAACAACTATAGTACCCTGCTCCTTGGAGCTAGACTAGTACCCTAGAGTCTGAGCTGCTAAGATACCCCTCTACCTGGGGAGTGGAGTCATCATTGTGCTGTTCTCCATCCCCCTAGGGCCCAAATGACAGTCTTGCTCCACCATTCTGGTACTTGCTTCCCTATACCTGACCTCACAGAGTGTGGGATACAGCTGAGCCCCACCACCCCAGGGTCCAAAATCACTACTGTACAATGCCTCATCCCCTGGGATCTGAGTGGCCACTGAGCCCTATTGGCTCAGGTTCCAAAATTGCAGCCATACCCTGATCCCTGGGCCCAAACTTCTAGAGTTCCCCTTCTCCCCAGAATTGGTCTACTGCTGTGTTCTGTCCCCTGCTCCCAGGGTAGAATCACAGCTACTACCCAGCACCCTGAACCCAAGCTGCTAGGGGGTACTTCAGAGTTGCAGAGTCTGGCTCTGTGGGCTATCTACTGTGCAGGTAACGCTGCCACAGAGAGTGAAACTTCACCCCAAGACCCAGGTGCCACAATAGGCTCATGAGACCCTGAGACTAGGACTCCATCCCCACAGGCACTCTGAATACCTGCACCTGGAATCAAGCACCACTGCAGCTCCCTGTGGGTCACATCAGAGCTGTCACCAAGAGGGATGTCCTCAGCTAAGTATCCCCATTGTGGGGAAAAATGAAAACAGGAGGACTCCAAAAACGCTTGTTAAAAAAGACATTAACAACCTGTCACCACAGCCACCACTGCCACAAAATTCTACTGTGGCTACTGAGATGCCCACAGTTATTGCAGATGTTGGACATGGGTGAAGAAGCTGCATGAGACTATACCATGACACCTATTTGAAAACAGAGTCACTATACCCTTCCCAACCAGCACACTAAAACCCAACTGCAGTTGAACATCTTTCTCTACAAAAGCCACTCTAGAAAGTTTGGAAGAAACAATTGTTCCATCAGATGCACAGATATCAACACAGGGACACAAGATACATGAAAAAATAAGAAAATAGGACACCATCAAAGGAACATAATAACTCTCTAGTAACAGAACACAATAAAAAGGAAACCAACAAATTGCCAGAAAAGAAATTCAAAGTAATGACATTAAAACGACTCAGTGCGATATATGAAAATGCAGATAGAAAATTCAGCAAAATCAGGAAAACAATTCATGATATAAATGAGAACTTCGACAAAGAGACAGAAATCATAAAAAAGAAACCAAACAGAACTCCTTCAGCTCAAGAAGTCAATGAATGAAACAAAGAATACAATGGAGAGCTTCAAGAGCAGACTTGATCAAGCAGAAGAAAGAATCTCTGAACCTGAAGATAGGTCATTTTAGATTACCCAGTCAGAGAATAAAAAAGAAACAAGAATGAAAAAGAGGGAAGAAAGCCTACAAGAGTCATGGGACACCACTAAGCAAACAAATGTTGGTATGAGAGTTTCAGAAGGAGAAAAGAAGAGAAAATGTGTAAAAAATCTAATGAAATAATATCTAAAAACTTCACAAGTCTGGGAAGAGATATAGACATCCAGATTCGGAAACTCAAAAGTCCTCAAATAGATTCAACCCAAAAATGTCCTCCCCAAGGTACAGTATAATCAAATTGTCAAAAGTCAAAGATAAAGAGAAAATTGTAAAAATATCAAGGGAAAACAGTCAAGTTACAAATAAGGAAATCCTTATTAGACTAACAGCAAATTTCTCCGCAAAAACCTTACAAGCCAGGAAAAAATGGGACGATATATTCAAAGTGCTGCAAGAAAAAAATTGTCAGTCAAGAACACTATCCCCAGAAAAACGATCCTCCAGAAATGAGAGAGAAACAAAATCTTTCTCAGAAAGGCAAAACCTGAAAGAATCCCATCACCACTAGACCAGCCTTACAAGAAACGCTCAAAGGAGTCCTACATCTGGAAGTGAAAAGATGACAATCACTCTCATGAAAACATGCAAAAGGACTTAAGCGTTATACAAGACATCCACGTCATGAAAACATTCATACTCCCTTAACATTTTGAAATAAGAAAAGATTAAAAAATAAAATAAAATAATTATAAAATTGTTTGGTTAGTTTATGTCATTGTCAACCAAATGTTCCTGCGGAGAGCATATTGCACAGGTTTTTTGATTGGTCCTTTCACGTCAGGTCAAATTTTCTTAATTTTATTCATCAGATTTTATTTACTTTAGATAAAAGAGACCTTGTAATTATTATGTGCTCTATAGATTTGTACTTCCTTAGAAATATAAATTGTCAGGCAAAACCTAGACCTATTTTTTCAAAATCTGGATTTAAATAATATTTCTAGGTGATTCACATGTACATTAATAATTGTTAAGTGGGGTAATTCTATTCTTAAAAGGGAGGAATTTTAAATGCATATATTGATGTGTCAAAAAGATACAGTGAAGATTATTCCTTTCAATGTATACACATCTTATTTTACAAAAAAATAACTAAAAAATATTGAAAAGAAGAGTGGAGAATGTTTCACTGATAATTTCTACCAAACTTATAAAGAACCAACACCCATTCTCCTCAAACTACGCCAAAAAATTGAAGAGGAGGAAATTCTCCCTAACTCATTCTACAAGGCCAGCATTACTCTGATACCAAAACCAGACAAGGACACAACAAAAAATGACAACTATAGGCCAATATCCTGTTGAACACAGATGCAAAAATCCTCAACAAAATACTAGCAAACTGAATCCAGTAACACATTAATAAGATCACTCACCATGCTCAATTGGGACTCATCCCAGAGATGGAAGGATGGTACAACATATGCAAATCAATAAACGTGATACCTTGCATCAACAGAATGAAGAACAAAAACCATAAGATCATTTCAATAGATGAGAGAAAGGATTCAATAAAATTCAACATCCTTTCACAGTAAAAACTCAACACAATGTAGGCCATATATGACAAACCCATAGCCAACATCATAGTGAATGGGGAAAAGTTGAAAGCTTTTTCTCTAATATGAGGAACAAAACAAGAATGCCCACTTTCACCACTGTTGTTCAACATAGTACTGGAAGTCTCAGCCAGAGAAACTAGGCAAGAGAAAGAAATAAAGGCCATCCAAATTAGAAAGAAGGAAGTCAAATTATTCCTTTTGCAGATGACATGATCTTATATATAAAAAATCCTAAAAGCTCCACCAAAAAATTCTTAGAACTGATAAATGAATTCAGTAAAGTTTAAGGATACAAAATCAACAAACAAAAATCAGCAGCATTTCTATGCCTCAACAATAAACCAGTGGAGAAAGATACTAAGAAATGAATCCCATTTACAATAGCTACCAAAAACATACTTAGGAATAAATTTAATCAAGAAGGTGAACGATCACTACAAGAAAAACCATAAAACTCTGATGAAACAAATTGAAGAAGACATACAAAAATGTAAAGGCATCTCATGTTCATGGATTGGAAGAATTAATATTGTGAAAATGACCATACTAACAACAGTTATGTATAGATTCAATGAAATCACTACCAAAATACAATCTTCACAGAAATAGAGACAGTAATCCTAAAATTCATATGCAACCACAAAAGACCCAAAACCAAAAAAAAAATTTTTGAACAAAAAGAACAAAGCCAGAGGCATCACACTACCTGACTTCAAAATATACTACAAAGCTATAGTAACCAAAAAAGCAGGGTACTGGCATAAAACAGACACATAGACCAATGGGACACAACAGAGAACCCAGAAATATATCCACATATTTATATCCAACTTATTTTAAACAAAGGCACCAAGAAGACACATTGTAGAAAGACAGATAAATGGTGCCAGGAAAACTGAATATACACACACAGAAAAATAAAACTAGACCCCTATGTCTCACCATATACAAAAATCAACTCTAAATGGATTAAAGACATATATGTAAGACTCAAAACTATGAAACTACTCAAAAAAAAAAAAACCAAAGGATATGCTTCATAAAATTGGACTGGCAAGGATTTTTTGAATAAGACCTCAAAAGTACACCAAAAAAAAAAAAAAAAGCAAAGATAGACAAATGGGATTACATCAAACTAAAAAGCTTCTATATAGCAAAAGAATCAGTCAAGAGTGAAGGGACAACCTGCAGAATGGGAGACAATATTTGTAAACTGTTTATCCAACAAGGGATTAATATTTAGAATATAAAAGAAACAGCAGCAAAAAAAACCCCACAAATAATCTGATTTACAAATGGACAAATAAGCTGAATATACATCTCTCAAAAGAAGATATACAAATGGCCAATAGGTATATATGAGAAAAATATCATCAGGGAAATGTCAATTAAAATCATAGTGAGATTTATCTCACTCCAGTTAGAATGACTATTATCAAAAAGACAAAAAATACAAACGCTAGGAGGATATAGAGAAAAGGGAACACTGGTGCACAGTTGGTGGGAGTGTAAATTAGTACAGCCATTATGGAAAACAGTATGGAGGTTCCTCAAAAAACTAAAAATAGAACTACCATTTGATCTAGCAATCCCACTACTGGGCATATATCCAAAGGAAAGGAACTCAGTATGTCAAATAGATACCTGCACTCCCACATTTATTGCAGCAAGATTCAAAATAGCCAAGATATGGAATCAACCTAAATGTCCATCAACAGATGAATAAATAAAGAAAATGTGCCATATATACACAATAGAATACTATTTGGCCATAAAAGAGAACAAAATTCTGCCATTCATGACAATATGGTAAGCTTGGAGAATATTATGGTATGTGAAATAAGCTAGGCACAGAAATACAAATACTGCATGTTCTGACTCATATATGGAAGCTTAAAATGTTGATTTCATGGAAGCAGAGAGTAGAATAGTGGTTCCTAGAGGTGGTGAAGTATAGGAAGGAGGGAGGTATAGCTAAAGTTTGGTTAACACATACAAAAGTATAGCTATTAATAGGAGAAATAGGTTCTAGAAGTCCATAGTACTATAAGGTGACTATTATTAACAATTTATTGTATTATATATTTTCAAATAACTAAAAGAGTGGATTTTGAATGTTCCCATCACAAAGAAATGATAAATGTTTCAGGTCATGGGTTAGCTAATTACCCTGATTTGATTATTATACATTGTGTACATATATTAAAATAAATATGTACAATTATTATGTGCCAATTAAAAATAATAAAACCAAAGAAAAACCTAAAAAGAGAAATTAAGAAGGCATTTCCATTTATAATAGTCATACAAAAATAAAATACTTAGGAATAAATTTAACCATGGAAGTGAAAGATCTTTACATTGAAAATTGTAAAACTGATGAAAAAAATTGAAGAGGACAATAAAATCTAATGAAATTTATAAAATTATAAATGAAAGTAATAAAACTCTGATTAAAAAATTGAAGAGGACACAAAAAAGTAGAAAAACATCCCATGTTTATGGATTGGAAGAATCAATATTGTGAAAATAACTATACTACCCAAAGCGATATGGAAACCTATCAAAATACCAATGACATTCCTCACAGAAATAGAACAATCCTAAAATTTGTATGGAACCACAAAAGACCCTAAATAGACAAATTTATCCTGAGGAAAAAAGAACAAAGCTTGAGGCATCACAATACCTGACCCCAAAATATAGTACAAAGCTACAATAATTAAAATGGTATGGTACTGGCATAAAAACACATACACCAATGAAACAGAATAGAGAACCCAGAAACAAATCCACGTATTTACAGTCAACTGATTTTTGGCAAAGGCACCAAGAATATACATTGGGGAAAGGACAGTCTCTTTTGTAATCTTTTAAACTTGTTCATTTATATTTCATTTTGCTCATTTTTCCCATTCCTGCCCTCTTTGTTTCTTACTGTGTATATCAGTTTCCTAGGACTGCCACAGTGTACCACAAACTGGGTGGCTTAAAACAACAGAAATTTATTGGCTTACAGTTCTGGAGGCTAGAAGTTCAAGATTAAAGTGACAGCAGGGTTTGTTCCTTCTGAAGGTTGAGAGGGGGAGTCAGTTCCCTGCCTCTCTTATAGCTTCTGGTAGTTTTCTGACAATCTTTCACATTCCTTGGCTGTAGATGCATCACCCCAAACTCTGCCTTCATGTTCACATGGTATTCTCCGTATGTACATGTCTGTCTTGTTTTAAGAATAGTAGTTATATTGAGTTAGGGACCCACCCTACTCCAGTATGACCTAATCTTAACATCACTATTTACATCTGCAACAGCACTTTTTTCAAATAAGGTCATATTCTGAGATACTGAGGGTTAGGGTTTCAATATATGAATATCGGAGAGATGCAATTCAACCTATAGCCCTGTACTTTCAGTTTTATTGTTTCTGTGATTCTTTTTATCTTTTCTACTTTTTCCCCTGAGCTCTTTCCTCATTTTAAAGTCTTATTTGGTTATCTCCCAATTTCTTCCTTGAGCTCTTTTATCGCTGCTTTGGTTCTTGTTTTAAAAAAGATATTTAATATTTTTGACAATTTTGGTCATAATTTCATTGAAAACATGAGAATTTTTTCTTATGTGTGTTCTTCACCTACCATTGTTTTGTTCCTATACTACTATTTTATATTTTTGTATAGCTCTGATGCTAGTTTATTATTATTCATCTTTACATGAGGTGTCTTCCTAGAACAACTATTAGGAAGTTCATGTGGAAGACCACTAAGGCAGTGTTTTGGTTTAATGAGTAGCTTTGCAGTAAATTTCATGTGACTCTTGGTACAGGTTGTATATTTGCTTTTGCTTTCCCCATTCGGTTGGGATTAGCAACTACAGAGCATGACATTTCCAGTTTTCCTCCGTATCACCTAAGAGTTTGTTTCTTTCATATATGGTATATCTTTGTGTCTCCTCATTCAGCTCTGCATCCTCTGCCATTTTGTGTTGCAAAGTATGTCCATGGAAGCTCCCATAGCTACCTCAACCCTTTAGTCTACATTAAGATATTTTGTTTCCTTCCTGCTGAGCGTGCCCCTGTGGAGAATTCTCCCTCTACTGGTTCTTTTTGAGAACCGCAACCATTTTCTCTGTACATTGTGCCCAGAAGGCTACTAGGCAAACAAAACGAAACAAAACAACTTTTAACCCAGTGGAGTAAATTTCCCAAATTTCTCCTGACTGTGTGAGCATGTGAACATATAATAAAATGTGGTTTGTCACTTTATCTTACATATCATATTACCATACTGCAATGGTCACGTACTAACATCTCTGAAATTAGACTACATCTTATAAACAATGAAATCACACAATTGCTACCAGTATTGTGACATAGTTGTCATTGCCTGTGTGTGCAGGAACTTGGTCATAGCTGTTCATATTGTTACCACTTCAATAGAATTATGTATATTGTTGATGCTCTCGGCATTGAATTTAATTGGCATGTAAAATGTCCCCAAATTGAATGTGCTGAATGATTCGGCACAAAACAAAATGTTATTAAGAATACATAAAAGTATAGAAACAGTATCTTAGGGCATAAATTTCATATTAGTGAGGCAAATACTCATTGCTTTAAGGATAATTGTGTTTCTATATTTTCTTACAAAGCAACAACCAAATGCTTTATAGGGCCTAAGAAAGGATGGTATCCACAAGTAGGTGAGGTTATGTTATGTTTTATTATTAAATCTATGTAAAAAGATTGCCTATCACTGACTAAGCAGTGCAACTGGAGGCAGAAGAAATCGCCAAATACTTCAGAATAGATGAAAGAAATTTCAAACCAAGGAGAGGCTGTGTGACCCAGTCAAGCTGTGTAGGACTATCATTAAGGCATCAAACATCAATTTTTTAGAAGCTTCCTACTGTCATATTTGATGGTACAATTTTACTGTACTAGACAGCTAAAGAGCTTCCATCCATCATGAATCTCTTCTCTCTCTCCCTCTCTCGTTTGAGACCCACTCTCAAATGGCTCTTTCTCTTTTTTCTAGTCTAAGGCATAACCTTGATTTTTCTTATCTGGGTCGTGGCTCTTTCTCTTGAGCACGTATATCTTGCAAGCTCTACCTACCAAACTATCTTTCTTCTTTCTGAAAATCTCCCTCCGTCTTGGTTCAATCAGCTTTTCTTTGGCTATCTGCCCTGTCCTTGGTTTTCCAAATGTTATTGTTAACATGTAGTGTAATTATAGAGGATTAATATTAAAATAAAATGTAATAAACTATATAAATGAGCAGAAGAATATCATAATTCCACTCACCCATTCTCCATTTATTTCCAAGGATTTTGTCATCATCTGAAGGCAGAAGAATTGGAATACTTATTAGCATGTAGATTTTCCTTTTATATTTTCAAATTTTTCTAGAATAAGCATTTTAGAATATCCCTGTTAATTGCCACATCTCTTACTTGTATATTTTTTGGCTCCTATGAAAACTCATATCACACTTCACCTTATGGAAAAGTTAGCTACATTAGGGATCTGTAAAAGGAGATGATCATCTTGGACCCAGAAAAGGTGGAATGAGTCTTTGAGATTTTGTGTCAATGTAAACCCATGTCAAAATGAAATATTTTGAGATGGAACGTAAAATGTTTCATTGCCCTTTCCTGTGGAGGCTCTTGTCTTTACCATGGTAATACATTGTCTATATTACCATAATCTAGCTTTTTTTTTTTCTTAACTCTCCTAGGATCCTAAAGGCATTCCATATGCCTCTAGGCATGGGAGAGTTCCAAGTATTGTCGAAGTTACTAAAGTTTCCCACAGCTCATTCCAATAATTTTCCCTAAGTCATTATTTTCTGAGTATCACCCACTCCCACCCATGTGAGGTTTCTCTTCTGAGTTTGGCATCTTTTTTTATTCTACTCCAGTCTTCACAAAATACATCTGCCTTTTGTCTCTTGCTAGCTGGGATGTCAGCTGAAACTCGCAACAGTGTGGAGCCTGTAAAAGGTGGCTCAGCCTTTTGTATCGTAGGCATCCTTTCATAAGGACTCTACGGGCAGAGTTAAGCAAACCTACAAAATCTCCCTGCCTCTCCCTGATTCATTTCAGTCACTTTCACAGTACAGAGAAATCCCTTTTATATTTTAGAAGTTGAATTTACATAAATGTGCATAACATTTAAGTTGCTGCTATTTCCCTTCAGCTATTTTCTGTACCAACAATTTATTACCACCTGCTCTTTCATCCTAAAGAAAGATTTATATTTTGAAAATCACATGAGAGTAGTTATATGGTTCATTACTCCGATGGAAACATGCTTTCAGTGCATGAGGGCTCTGCGTTCCTTATCTCTGGGATACAGAAAAATCCTTCCCATTTGTAGTGCTCTGCTCCATGCTCCCTGCTCTTTTGTACATCCTTGTCAATTTTTCTTTCTTTCATTAAATGAATAAGAAAACCAAAACTTCTAACCACATTTAAATGTACGTAAGGAAGAGCTCTCTATGGGTGAACATTCTACGTATCTGTAGCAAAAAAAAAAAATAGAAAGTAAGTAAGGAGAATATTTTGAAGTTTGTTGGAAATTATTTTTCTCGTAAAGCCTAGGTACAAATTTATATGCCTTGCTGAATTTTCTAAAATTGCACAAACATCTTATTTATCAAAGAATCCCTGTCCCAGCTATTGTATTGCATCAAAACATAAACTAGGGATATAAAATTGTCAAGTCTTCCCAACCCCAATGGAAGGTGCCAGTTGGCAAGACATGTCATGACTGACTATGGTACCAATAAAATAAAATGAACAAAATACAGGCAACTATAAAAATAGGTTAGAGGTTTGATTTATTTTAAGCTTTAAAATATTTGTTATTTATTCTCAGAAAACCGGTTTCAGTATATCTGTAGCACAAGAAGGAGACACAATGGAATAAAATATGAGAAAAAAATACCAACCCAATAAAACACCCAATGAAATCAAGTAACATACAGTGGGAATTGGGGCTATCATACCTCGTGAAGAGGTTCTAAAGCTCAATGCATGTCAAAATGAAAAATCTGTCATTGAGGAGATTGGAAGAGAACAGGGAAAGGAGGATGGCTCTTGTACAGAGGAATAGAAATACTTTCTAAAGAACTAAGGATTAAGGCCTTACATCAGAGCAACAATAAATTCACTCCAGTGTTATGATCAGGCCTTTATGAGACAAAGGATGACTCATAGCAAAAATGTTGCTTTCAAGATGGTATTTTTTAATAAAAAGAAGGGAAGAGAAAAAACAAGTAGTTTAAGGATTTTCTCAGTAGTTGGGCAATCATTGGCTTCCCATTCAATTTTAAGAGTATAGTATTACATAGCTGATTGGATGTTTCTTATGCATGGGAGGGGTTTATTGATTTGTGAGTTTCACTGAAGGGTGGTGGGGACCTGGCTGTTTCCCTGGAAGACACCCTAAATATTAATATGCTTAGTTCTTCTTACACCAATCAGTTTCCTAGAGTGGAACCTTCCAGTATCCTGTCTGGCATGGGGAGAGGGGATGGTGGTGGATGTATGAGCTTGGCTTCCAGACTTCTGGGAGCCAAAGGGGGCCTCACTATTTAGTACGAACTTTATTTAGCTCTCATGTTTTTGGTATGGCACTCTAGCCGTTAGCCGAAATCTGAGAATTCAACCTCTGCAAAGAGTTAATTTTTTCAGTCTTCTCCCCTGGTGTGGCAGAAATGGTCTATGTGACTCTACTGTAAGGAGGAGGAGGAGGAAGGAGAGGAATAAGAGAAGGAGGAGGAGGAGGAGGAGGAGAGTGGTGGCTAACTGCTTCTTGCACTGACTTTAGGCAAATTCTGTTTCCAGTGCTGATCTGTACCCATAACTTCAGTTTTCTTCAATAAACTCCTCTTATTTCTTTTTTTGGCTTCCCTCTATCATCCCTAAGACCCAATGCTCCCCCCCACCACCACCACCAATACCAGGCACTTGGGTTTCAGCCTTCTCTAATCTCTTTAGTAATTTAGAGCTCATCTATCCTCTTTTCATCTTCCAAATAATATAGACCTTTTGAATCTACTGCGATTGCCCTCTTTCCTTTTTTAACATATTAGGTTGTACTTTTGAATTCCTTAGCTGTCAGTTTTGCACAAGTTGAGAAGGCAGTAGATGTAAACATTTGTCCAACCCACCTGTTTGACTTGACGTTCCTAATAAATAGTTTAATAAGACTCAGATACATATTTTAAGAAGACATTTGCAAAGGGGTTCTTAGGATAAGTAGGCTCACATCATAGGAAGTAGGTGACAGTTTCACTCACAAAAGTAACAGAGAATTTTATTCATGGAATGGCTCACCAGGGCTACACTAAGTGACAAGAACTCTACAGATGAGAGTCTATAACAACCTTCAGCATTCTTAAGTTTGTGGGGTTGTCGCTTTATGCTGAGGCATACAAAAGGCGTGAGAGGTATGGACCCTGGCACAGGCTTATGGCTTCTCGCATATGAACTTTATAACACCCTCATTTCCTCTCCTTTCCCAATGGCATCATGTACACTCTTTGACGTTTGGATCATTATTTGTGAAATAAAGATAGTTTACCTACTTCATGGTGTAATCATTAGCATTTAGTGAGATAATGCACGTGAAAATATCTAGCACACTGCAGCCCAGTCAAGGGTGGTTAAGCTAAATCTCCAGAAGTTCTTGGGTTAAAGTCTAGGCTTGGAAGACATTGATTAGTTTTTGTCCCTGCTTATATATCACATTTTTATGGCAGCCTATTCCATCTGTAAACAGCTATGATGATTAGAAAGTTCATCTTTATATCAAGCTCATTTTATTATCTAATTTGTGCTTTAAATGGCTAAGGTCAGCAGTGAACAAGATGGACCCCAGCCCTGCCATTTTGGAGATTATAGTCAATAACATTTTTTTATTCTTTTCTGAATGTCTATCTGACCACTTTCCTCCTGTCTAAAAAATACCTTTTAGAATTTTCTTTAGCTTGAGTCTGCTAATAGTGAAGTCTCTATTTTTATTTGTCTGAAAATATTTCTACATTGCCTTAATTTTTAAGAATATTTTTACTGTGTACAGACTCCCGGATTGGCAGTTCTTTTCTTTCAATAAGTTGAAAAACCACACAATTGTTTTATGTCTTCTGTTGTTGAGAAGCCAACTGTTAACCTAACCTTTCTCTTTTGGGAAAATCTATCTTTTTGTTCTCTGACTTCTTTTGAGATGTTTTCTTTGCCTTTGGGTTTTCTTTAACTACACTATATACAGTTGTAAATTTCTTTTTATTCATTCTTAAAGCACCAGGTTGGCATGCCTGGTCTGAGGCACCAGGCTGCCACCACAGACACAGACTCCAGCCCTGCCCAGTGACAGGCGGGTCCCTATTGCTCTAGCCTCCAGACTGACTCCTGTTGCCCCATGCTTCAGCAGATCTAGGGTCCAGGTCTACCCCTGCAGACCCAGGACTCAGCTTCACCCACCATCATTGACTTGGATTAAATACCCAATCAAATTCAGAATACTCTAATACTGTAATTATGGTGTATAAATCACTTTTATCTTGAATATAAAGGTTACAAACAAAACTATTTAAAAATAATAACAGCTACATTACTTTGTTAAGGAATATACAATAAAAATGTAAATTGTGACATCAAAAACATAAAATGGGGGGAGTGGAATAAAAATGTTGAGTTTTTGATGCAAAGTTAAGTTGTGATCAGCTTAAAATAGCCTGTTATAACTATAAGGTGTTTTATATAAGCCTCATTAGAACCACAAAGCAAAAACCTATAGTGAACACACAACAGAGAGCAAATTAAGGAATCAAAGCATACCACTGGATAAAATTACCTTATCACAAAGGAAGACAACAAGAGAGGAAGAAAGGAACAAAGGATCTATAAAACAACCAGGAAACAATTAACAAAATGGCAATAGTAAGTCCTTACCTATCAATAATTATCTTGAATCCCACTACTGGGTATATATCCAAAGCATGTGAAATCAGTATGTTGAAGAAATATGTGCACTCCCATGTTCATTTCAGAACTATTCACAGTAGCCAAGATATGGAATTAACCCAAATGTCTATCAATTGATGAATGGATTAAAAAACGTGGCATATATACACAATGAAATACGATTCAGACTTAAACAAGAAGGAAATTCTGTCATTTTCAGCAACATGGATGAACTTGGAGGACTTTATGCTAAGTGAAATAAAGCAGGCACAGAAAGACAGATACGGCATGATCTCACTTATATGAGGAATCTAAAAAAGTTAAACTTACAGAAACAGATAGAATGGTGGTTACCTGGGAGATGGGGGGACAGTTTAGAAAGATGTTGGTCAAAGGACACAAAATTTCAGTTAGATAAGAAGGATAAGTTCAAGATATCAATTGTACAACATGATGACTATAGTTAATAACAACATTTTCTTGAAAATCATGAAGAGTACATTTTGCCTTCTCACCACAAAAAATAATTGTGTAGGTAATACACTCGTTATTTAGCTTGATGTAGCCATTTCATAATGTATATATTTCAAAACATTATGCTGTCCATGAGAAGTATATATAATTTTTATTTATCAATTTAGAATTTTTTTAATTTTAAAAAAGAGTGGTCATCATTTGAAGAGTCATAATTTCAGATTGGATCAAAATCCAAAAAATTATATAAGGGAACAAGAAACATTATGTAGTCCTGTATTAGTTCTCTATTGCTGCTGAATCAAATTACTACAAATTTACCTGTTTAAACCACAAAAATTTATTCTCTTATTATCTGAAGATTAGATGTCTGACATGGGTCTCACTGGGCTAGAATCAGGGTGTCAGGCAAAAATACATCCTTTTCTGGAAGATCTAGGGAAGAATCTGTTTCCTTGCTTTTTCCAATATCCAGAGGCCGCCTGCATTCCTTGGCTCATGGCCCCTTCCTCCATCTTCAAAGCAAGCAATGGCCTATTGAGTCCTCACATCACCTCACCCCAGCTCTCCTTCCATCATCACGTGTCTTTCTGTGATTTCTTCTGCCCCTCTCCTCCACCTTAAATGATCCTTATAATTATATTGGGCCTCCCCAGACAATCTGGGATAATCTCTCTGTCTTAAAGCTAGCTGATTAGCAACCTTAATGCCATTTGCAACCTTAATTCCCCTTTGCCTTATAACCTAACAGATCATAGAACTTAGGATGTGAACATCTTTTGGAGGCCATTATTCTGCCTACTGTAAGCCCCAAGGGTAGATCACTGGCAAAGAGAGAGGCAGGACATCGTGGCCCCAGGAAAATGAACTAGGGTTCATGGCAGAGCTCCAGTTCTACTGAGGAAATAGAATATAAATTTAGAACTAAAAGAGATATCTATTATGTTGTCTGGAAACTGACAGAGGGAGTTGGGGAGATGTATATATTGAGTGGGGATAATGACAAAAGTCAGTGCCCACATTGGCTCATTCTGTATGCATTTAGATGCTAATTCCTACTCAGTCCTGGCTCCACTGGTCCTATCCCAAAACCAAGCAAAGTGAAGCAGCCTGGAAGGAGGATGTCAGGAGTTTTCATGCTAAAAGACAAATGGAGTTTGGAAACAGTTTTTTGCTGTCCACTCACAAGAAAGAGTGGATCATAAAAACTCATGGGTCATAAAAATCTTCTTAGAAACCTGTGATAATTTGGGTAGCATCTTCCCAAAATTGAAGTTCTCATCCTATCCTTTGGGGTAGGGGAAGGTAGGGGAAAGCAACTTTCTTACTTTCTCCCTAACAGCCCCTCCTCCAAGCAGAGCAGTGGGTTCTATCAGGTCTTTCTGATGGTTCTCACCAAAATGACTTCTAGTTAGTGACCTCGACTATACCTGCCGCCACACAATTCTTCTCAGAAATACAAAAGTATTGCTGCACTTTGCCACCACTGATTGGACCTTTCCTTAGACACTGATGAATGCTGGAATTAGGCCAGAGTTTTATCTTACTCCCTGGGATGTATTTTCTGATGATTACTGGCTTCTCCTGTTCAAAAGTAAGGACCTACAACTTTTTCACTACTCTGTTGCTTGTATCCTAGTACAATTGGTAGATGTAGTAATTGGCTGAACGGTCATTCCCAAAGGGACATTTCTACTTGCAGTAAACCAGGTCCTTCTCTTTGCAGGTGACAAAAGCCTAAAAACAGTAACAAACATGTTGAGTTTCAAATTATGATTATGAAAGTGCTTATCAGGTCAAAACAATTGACTGATCTAACAAGATGAGTTTTAATGAGGATTCATGTAAGGTTCTTCGCTTACCTCATCTTGCCAAAAAAAAAAAAAATCCAGCCAATAAGTACAAAGGTGGATTAAAGTATGGTTTAGCTATTGTTCATTTGAAAACTAGTCAGGGGTCTTGGTCAGCAGTGAACTCAGTTACATCTAGCAGTGCAAAGTGGCTTCCAGGAAGGCTGTGTCACTTTCAGTCTGTATTACTAGAATGGTGTTATCTAACTTGAGGGAGGAGATGGTACCCCTCCAGTGTTCATCAGCTTACAACCCATTGTCTGGCACTTGATCTGGGGCACCCCAATGTAGGAGATTTCAGAGGAGAAAGACCTATGAACACTATTAACTGAGGAATAAGTGTATGAAGAAATTGGAGATGGTTAACCTGAGGACTAAAGATCAGGCAGACATGATAACTCTTCAGATCTAAATAGTTCTGCTTGGCCCCAAGGGTCCAAAACCCATCAGCAGGAACCTCCTACAGACAAATTTTTGCCACAACATCTAGTAGTTAGAAATGTCCAAAGCTATATTGGACTGTCTGAGAAGACTGTGAATACTTTAACATTAGAGAACTTTAGACAAGGCCACTGGCCACCTACAGAGGGTCAAGCTACAGATGGGAGGTTAACTAGATGAACTTGAAGTCACAATAATACTGCAGACTCTTCAATTCAGTGTCATTGAGGCAGTCTTAGCCTTAATCAAAATTATAAAGTATGCAAAGCTGGTCATTGAAACCCTCAACCTAATCCCCTGTTATGATCTTTCTTCTGTCCCATGGTTTAAACTTCTCACCCCTCAGGTATTCAGCATCCTCTGTGCTACTGGCCCTCCATGGATATGCTCTAACAAGACCTTCTTATACCAAATTGAATATAAGTGTTTGTGTTTAAAGCTTAATCTATGCATCTCTTATACCTCCTGGGCTCTGTCTCAGGTCCTCCAAGTTCCCTTTTCATTCCAGCCCTTGGTGTAGCTACCAACGCCTGCGAATGTAGCCTGACAGCACCTCTGTTCAGCTCAACCATGAATCTCTTGCTTTCTGCACCTTAGCCTTCTTCACCACCACCTCCCACATTCCAGCAGAAACTCACTCAGCTGTTCCAATTTGTAGGCCAAATTGGAAATGAGAGGGAGCTAATACCCCATGTGGCATTCACCAATGGGGAACAGAAGTTGCTTGATAAATATCCCCCTCTTACATCCCTTAAGTGAATAATTCTGAAGTGAGTTCTAATTGGCTCCACAGATGTCCCCAAGTGGCCCAAGCTCCAGCTGCCTGCAGTGGTGAAAAGTATAATAACACACCCGTGGATTATTTTTCCTTCCTTCCCTTTTACTTTCATTTCTTGGGATCATTTACCAAAATAAACTATCTGCATGCAAGCTCTTGTCTTAGATTTGACATATTGAGGGAACTTAGTAAGACAATTTATACTTATGAGAGATTTTACCCATTTCCCCATTCCTTTTTTAAAAAACAATTTCAGATATTAGTGAACAGATGTAGAAACTTTCACTGCAAATTTAGCTGCTTAATCTATCTGTTTATAAAGCTAACACAACTACATAGTCAACATTTATGGATACACTATTAGTAAGAACTCAGCATTGACCCCTCCCCTTAGCTATGTTCCATTATAGGAAATAATGAAATGATATAAATGCAACTATGAGCAATGGAGCACTTTTTTCTTGGAAGAATTTGAAAGCACATGACACAATCTCCCTTGGAAATTCTTGTAGCACAGGAAGGAAAGTTCATGAAATAGCCAAGAAATAAAGCTGATTTGAGATTGAAAAACACAGATCTCATCAGGGAGCCACATACTCCCTGAATTTTTAAAAGCAAAAAAAAAAAAAATCTATTTGTTTTCTTAACAATTTTATATCATAAGCCCTGAGTAATTTATGCAATTATAATATTCTACATCCTAAATGAGATTTCACAGCCCTCCATCCAAGAGAAACAAGACTTGGAATAATTTTACTCTGAAGTCCCTAAATAACATAAAATTTAATTCACAGAATCACATTGTTACTGGGAGAATCGATAATTTTTTCAATAAATGAGTTTAACAACAAATTTAATTTAATTTCCAAAAGTTTATGAGGATAATTCTTGTTTGTTTCCTGCAACTATTACCATACTCATTTCAGGTTAACTGCATGAATAATATCATCTAAGATGTTTCTAATGATTGATCTATGTAATAAAAAAAATTCCTGTATACTCCATTCCTTGGAAGAAATTAAAGAACTTTGCCAGCATTAGTCAAAGTCCCACAATTTGTACAATGAAATGCTCAGAGCAGTCAACTCTGGATCCCCGTGAGATCACACAGTTTGTACTAAACCCCGACTGTCTATAGTAGACAAAGACGTGGAGAAGGCAGGATTTTTCATTTCTCGCCGGTTGCTCCCTGCAGGTTTTCTCATCACCCAATGTTCTCAGGCTCTTCCTGGCTGCTCTGGTCTTTGTATTTTACTTCTTCTTGACTCCTCTTCTGCCTTCTTCCCTCTTCTCCACCCCACCCTCTAACAGTACTCACCTGTGCTGTACACTGTCCCTTATCAAGTGCTACTGTGTGGGAGGACAATCTGCTGAAAGGTATCAAATTTCTTCCTTCTAACAGAGTTGCTAAGGAGAAATTAAGGAGACTGTCCATGATCACAAGATTAGTGTTTTTGAAGGAAACACTGTTCTTTGGCAAAACACACAGTGTCAGAATTTCCGTGAAGTCTATTTAGGACTGCTGTGGCTGAGTCTGTGGTATACCCAGTGTAAAATGCACTTAAATTTTTTTTTGGTCAGGTCTACTTCCTGTTTAAGAAGCTGTAGGAATGCAGCTTCCCCTGGGGAAATTGCAAAGCATGAGGTTATAGATAGTACAGCTGACTTCGTCTGTCATTTACTTCTTGACATCACAGCCTGTGGCTGTAGAAGAAAAGTGTGTGCAATTTTCAAACACACATTTTGTCTCGCTCCTCTTTTTTCCCCTCTGCTAAACATTAACCAAATCAAATAGAGAAGAAATAAGAGAGCAAGCTCCAGGTCTCAAATATTAGGAAGACAAACCTATTTGATTTATTTGACTTGAATAACTGTCCCATATTACCAAGAGCAAACAATCATTTCTCCTCCTGACATTTTGGGACTGAATTGTCTTTCTGTTTCCTTTAGTAGAGATTTCCCGGTTGTGGGGATGCTTAAAACTGGTCAGTGGCTTGGCAGTCTCCAACTCACTTTTATTATTATAAAAATATATAATCTAGTTTCAGATTTTAAAATCTTTCAGAAAACCAGCTTCTTGTTTTTCATTCATCTTGGAATCAAAATATGTGAGGTACAGAAGACACACTCAAAAAGACCTAATCACCCCTGTATGTTACAGCTGGAAAGACAGACACCCAGAAAAATTAAGTGACTTGCCTGAGCTCATGTAGCTAGATGCAGACCCTCAAGAGAACACACATTTTGTAAAGGTCTCTGTGAATCTAATGGCGTCTCCATGAAAACAGTCTGTCTTTCTTCTTGGTAAGAAATCTTTGCAGAAGTATTATGGACATTTTAATGACTGTCCATCCATCACTGACAGTCCCTGACATTTGCATGTTTTCCTCCTTTCAACCTTATCTTTAAACCATTTCTACACCCCTATAAAATCTCCTGTTTAGATCTTTTATTTGGACATTGGATAGTAAGAATCGTCATTTAGATTTTGATGTGCTCTCTATGGCTCCATTCATTCCTTCATGCAATAAAGATTTAAAGAGAACTGGGCTGGGCATGGTGGCTCATGCCTGTGATCCCAGTACTTTGAGAGGCTGACATGTGAGGGTCACTTGAGGCCAGGAGTTCCAAACCAGCCTGGGCAACATAGCAAGACCCTATCTCTACAAAAAAATATTTTTAATTAGTTAGGCATGGTGGCATGTGCCTGTAGTCGGGAGGCTGAGGTGGGATAATTGCCTGAGCCCCAGGAGTTCAAGGTTACAGTGAGCTATGATTGTGCCACTGCACTCTAGCCTACATGGCAGAGCAAGACCCCATCTCTAAAAAATATAATAAAAAGAACTGCTGGGAGCTGCACCAGGACGTAGGGACAGAGACCTGATGAAATCATCACCATAAAGTACTACAGGCTACTGGGGATTATCTACACTTAAGTAAATAATTTTAATTTAATGGGGCAAGTACTATAATAAGGATATGTTTATTGGTGCCATGGGAATCACAGCTTTCTTCCTAATGGGACTTCTCTATCTTTCTCATCCTGAGTAGTTGTCATTACTGTGAATAAAAGCCAGCCAGATTAACTTCTAAGGATGTGGGTTTTTGGTCTGTTTGTTTGTTTGTTTAAGGCTAAAGCACTAACTACATTTTCAACTGGATAACCTTTAAAGTCCTTTCAGGATATATTAATAAAACACTTTGGTTCTGTGAGTCTTGGGCCTAGGACCTATTCCTGCTCTGTAGCTAATGTAATATTGTAAACTGCCAAATTTCTTTCCCTTTTTGGGGTTTAAATTGTCCTACTCTTTTAAAAAGCATATTACACGAACCACTGCAGATCATAAAAAAATATAAAAAAAAGATTAAAACCTGAAAAATGGTAGAGCTGAAATAATGACATAACTCACTTTCAATAAAATAGTAAATAAAGTACCAGCAAATGAAATTCAAGTAAATTTAAGAGATCACTCACCTCCATCTAGTATGTTTTACTCCAATTATGCAAGGTACTTTGCTATTAGAATATCTCAAGACATAAAATGTGATGTGAATGGCTCTGACATGAAAACTTGCATGAAAATCTCAAGAGATGCTGAAAAATTATCTAATAACTTTTAACATGATTTTTTTCTTTTTTTGGTTTTTCTTCCTTTTTTCTTCTTTTTTCTTTTTTCTCAGGTGAAAATGGGTAATGTGCTGACATTATAACAAGGTTTGAGAGAGGTGCATCTTACATATAAGCATGAAAACTAAGTCATCATGCTTATGAACCACAAAATGATCTCAATGTAAATTTTTGAATGGGGAAAACATATCAGAAAACTAGGAATAACTATGTAATTCTTCAACATGATTTCTAAAACATTTACCTTAGTGGTTACACATTAGAAGCACGTCTTCAAAATCAGAAACAAGAAAATTACATATGTCATTGCTATTACTAAGTTAGTAAATGCTTTTCTAGAAGTTATGGCTAATCCAGTAAGACAGGAAACAAAACCAAAAGTATAAGTGCCTTTCCATGATAGCACTCACTACATTTGTAATTAAAGAATGAATTATATAGTCACTTGTCATCTTCCTTGTGAAAATACAAGCTCCATAAGAAAAGGAACTAGGTCTGTGTTATTATTTATTAAGGAATCTCAGTGCCCAGCAAAATATCTTTTACAAGAAAAATATTAAATAGATACATATTGGATAAATGGAACAGAACTTCAGGGTATGGCTGAGTAAAGAGGTCAGCAAATCCTCTCCTCGAAAGCAATGATAAAGCAAGACAAAAACGACAAAGACAACTATTCCCATGCTCTTACAATCTACCAAAAGCACACCACAATTTGAGAAGCAGTTATGCTTGAAAAACTATAGAATTTTGAAGACCAGTGGGAGTCAGCATAGGGTATTCTTTACCGGGACTACACCCATCCTCCCTCTAGACTGGTTGAAGTGGATGTTCTGCCAGAGTGGGACAGGCTGTGACAACTAGTAGTTTTGCTACCATAGTCATACCTGGCACACTTGATTTGGAGAGGTGGGCCATACTGGCAGTGGACCAGTAGAGACAGCCAATGACTGTTCTAACCTGACGCTGTGGTTGGAACAAGCGTAATATTGGCTGAGAGTACACACATCCACAGCACAGACCAGAGATGGCCCAAGCCCTTTACACACTCCTGGCCAACACTGGGGTTGCACATGCACAGAAGAGATGCAAAATAGCCCATAGGAAAGAAGAATCTGGAGAAAACTTGAAAAAACATCCTGAACTTTGAATGTGGTCCCCTTCTCACACAGAGATCAATCAACAGAGAATAGAAACCCTACTTGCTCAAGTGTTTTGAGTACAGCCTCTGCCCAGTCATTGACTGACCACTATGCTATACAGAAAGAAGGATGACCCCTAGTAAGTCAGACTTAAAAACAATTTTTTTTTAAAGGAGCAGAGATATAAGCAGCCATGGGGGAAACTGATTTCACAGATTTGGCCCAGGCAAGTTACTAAACAAAACAAACAAACAAAAAAAAAAACAACAAGGAAACAAAAACAAATGTCAGGAAAGAAAATCATGGCTCAGAGTTGCTAGAATATATTATCAAAATGTCTAGTTTTCATTAAAATATTATGAGATATACGAAAAATAAGACCCATATTTTGGGAAAAAGAAAGCAGTCAATAAAAACTGCCTCTGAGTGTCTCAGTTGTGTCCTCTGTCCTCCCCTGGCCATTCTCTGGTTGACCCCTGCAAACTAGGCTTCCTTGCTAGGCAGAGTTAGGCACACGTAGGGGACAGAGGGACAAAGGAGAGAAGAGGCTTCCCGTTCTCCCCTGCTTTGGGCTTTATCTCTGGAATCATCCCCTACAAGGTTCCAGTCCCATTGGGAAGCCCTGGCTGATAGCACCATATTGTCCTTTTGTCCCTCTAGCCCTGGAGATGGCAGAGTTGCCTGCTCTTGCTGTCGCTGGCAATGGTGGTGCTATTTCCCCACCATCCTGTTGGACCTTTATCTCTTCCACTTCCTTTGTAGCAATTTCCCCATATTAAACTCTTTCTTAACAGTCAGCCAGCCACCCATTGATGGACATTTGTGTTGCTTCCAGTCTTTTCCTATTTAAAAAATGCCTTAAAGAATAGTCACGTGCACGTATATTTTTATATTCTTGCAAATGCATATTTGGGATAGATTCCTAGAAGTGAGATTGTTGATTCAAAGGGTAAATGTACATGTCTAAACAACCATAAGAAGCATCATTGTTTTAAGCCAATGTATCTCCTTCAAATATTAATTTTTTCTTCAAAATAGAGTAATTAAAAGAGAGCTGTGAAAAGCTTTGAAATATGTAAGACTTACGTGATTCTCTCTGGGGAAAAAAATCTTCTTATATTTGTGCATATATGGTATAGGATATACACAAAGTCCTTTAAAAGTGCCAAAGTGACCTCCATGAAAGATCACTTCCCACTAAATCTCCCCCAAACCAGGTCTCAGATCTGGGCACACATGTGCAAAAAGTCCATTCAACCCCACCCAATAGAACTGATGAGACCAAAAGTCAGAGGGCAAAAGAGGGCATGTTTGCCCCCCGATCTGCCCAGACCAGCGCAGCAGCTCCGGTGCCTGCTGCCACACAGAAGGATAGGAGAGGTAGGTAGCTGACCATTCTGGAGGCAGGCAGGGAAGAGAAAAAAGAGAGCTATACCCACAGTACTGACTAGTCATGCCTTTGGAAATGTCACCCCTAGAAAACCTGGCTTGTCAAATCCCTTCTAACCTGACTGTCCAGAAGAAGCCGCCTCCCCAGCAGGAGGAGTGAGAGAGGATGGAGCAGCTTGCTCTGGGATCATCCTTAGTCAGGTGAGGAAGAGACCTGGGGAGAGAGCTAAAGGCCATTTTTTTTTTTACCTAAGAAAAGTCCCTTTTGTTGTCTCCAGGGAGACACCCTGTAAAGTTTCATTCTTTACAGGAACATAGTCAGTGTCCATCACCCACCCCTGTCTTCATCTACAGGCAAATAAAGAGCTGCTCCCTCTGGAGGGGCAGCGGCAGTCCTGCGTGGTCTCCCACAATCCACAATGTGCAGGGAGGCCTTCAGTCCTGAGATCCCTACAGTCATCCTCTGACTCTGATTCTTCTGCCCACTTGGATGCACTCTCTGGCAAGTCATCTCCCACCTGTTGGAGACTTCCCGACTTTGCATCCCACACGTATTTGATGGTCACCTTGAATTCAGCCACCTCATACCCAGAAAGCTTCAGTACATGGGCCTGCTCCAGGGTCAATGCATCACCCTCCTTGCACACCTCGTGATCAGACAGCCAGGTCACCTCATCTCTCAAGGTCAGTGGGCAGGCCCAGCTGCCTCAATGTGGCTCCATGCAGTGGGGGAACTGCTCCAGGAGCCCCAGAGCTAGGCTCACGGTGACAGTTGCTCTGTTACCAGCTCAGTGTGGTCCATTTCCACATATTTCATGAACCACTCATTCACCTCCTCCTTCATGTGGTTGGTGAAAAGACCAACTTTACCCCTCAACTTCTTGCTGACCTGGTGCAGTTTGTCTTTGCACTCATCAGATGGGCTCCAATCCAAGGCCACCATCATCCCTTTGTTTTTTTCCAAAGAACATCCAGCTGTGCTCCCAGGCATTCAGATGTCCTTCTGTTAGCCATCCTCACATTTGTCACAGAGAAGATGAACTTGTACATTTCCCAAGCTCTTTTATTCAGTTCCAAGCCTTTCTTGGCAGTTTTGGTTAAGGAAACTTTCTTGTCTCGCTTGGATTTGGGCATCACACTGAAGACACGTGGGGCAGAGGTGTCTCAGAGGCCATTTTAGAGAGAAGCGGCCATGTGGGACATTGCATACGCCTGGCACTGTGTAATTAGGGCGAGTGTGTCTTTTGGTGCATATTGTATAACCTGATCTGTCACCTCAGCTGATCAGAGTCCCTGAACCCCGTTCAAAATGGAAAGTGGAACACTGAGTGAGTTCTTACCTCATGTCAGAAGTTGGGTAAAGAGAAGTCATGTCCCTTCTGACCCATTTTTTAAAATTTGGGGGTCAATTCCAAAGACTGTGAGCTACTGAAGTCCCCATGTTACTCATCCTGAAGGGATATGCAGAAGCAGAAACAACCTCACAGGAAGTAGTGACACAAACCTGAGGATTTCCCTGATTCTCCTCTGATGTTCCCACACGGGGACATAGCCACAACCCCAGAGACTACAGTCTTCCCTGTATCACATTTGGGGTTGGCAGGAGAAAGAACAAAAATGTGGGGCTGGAGAGATTTGTGCCTCTAGGGGTAGGAAGTGGAAGCAGTTCTGGACGCTTCTCCTGCACGGCTTCCTCTTTACGCCACCCTGAGGGTGAGTCCTGAATGAAGGTTTAATCGGGAGGCCTTTGGGATCATAATTCTAGTGAGGGGAGCTTTCAAGAGGCTTAAAAGGTCTCTGTATGGAAATATCTGCTTATTGTGGTTCTTGTGCTCCACACTCTTAATCATTTTCTCACACTATAGGACTCTATTTTCTTTCAGCACTTAGAGACATCATTCCATTAGCGTCTCTTTGTGTTGGCAGCTTGCAGTGCCTTCAGATGGATGGTTTTTGTATTCTAGCTGGCTTTTCTTGTTTTCTTGGCAGCAGTATTGGTCACTCCATCATAGCTGCAAGTCAAAGCCTCTACTCTTAATCATTGGAAATTTAGATGCTTTAATATCTAGTATTATTGGTCTCCATACCAGGATTATTTGTCAAATTTTATAAGTTATTTTTAGCTATTTGTTAACATGGACTTTAGAATCTCAGTGTCTTGTACCCCTCCGTGTTACTAATTTTATCAAATATATAATTTATCTGGAGACAATTTTTATGATATTGAGTATTCTCTATCCAGAAACATTATATCTTTCTTTATTAATTCTTCTGCTTTTGTTTCTTTTGGAGCTTTATTTCAGTAGTTCCTGAATATTTCAAATTAAGTTTAATCCTACATATTTAAGTTGCTATTGTCAATGGGCTCTTTTTACAATTATATGTTCTGCATTGAATATGTACAAAATCTTTAATGTTACATATACCATTTTTAACTGGTCATCTTAGTAAAGCTTTATTAGTTCATTTCCTTTGGATGTCTAGGAAAATATCACAAGGAAATCATAACTTTGCTATGTCATTTCTGATAGTTATCCAATTTAATTATTTTCCATGGCTTGCTGTTTTTGCTAAAACTTTCGGAAAAGTGTTAAACAATAGTGGTCACAATGTTTATCCTTCTTCTCTGCTTCTCTTTAATGGGAATCCTCTAGGATTTTATGATAGTGTGTGCATGTTTCCCATGTTAAAAAACAAACAAAACTATCATCCTATTTATTAAAAAAGGTTCTGTCAGGAATTAACATTAAATTACAGGTGACCTTTGAACAATGCCAGGGTTAGGGGTGCTGACCCCTGCACAGTCGAAAAACCATGTATAACTTTCAACTCCCTAAAAACTTAACTGTCAATAGCCTACTGTTAACTGGAAGCCTTACCAATAACATAAACAGTCACTTAACATATTTGATGTGTTATATGTATTATGTACTGTATTCTTACAATAATGTAAGCTAAAGAAAATAAAATATTATTAAAAAATCATAAGAAAGCAAAAATATATTTACTACTCATTAAGTAGAAGTGGATCACCCTAAAGGTCATCATCCTCATCGTCTTTATGTTGAGTAGCAGGAGGAGGAGGGGTTGGTCTTACTGCCTCAGGGGTGGCAGAGGCAGAAGAAAATCTGCATATAAGTGGGCCTGTGCAGTTCAAACCCATGTTATTCAAAGGTCAACTATATGTGAATGTTTATTCAACATCTATTAAAAAAATAATTTTCCACAATGAGATATCACCTCACAACTATTAGACTAGCTATTATTAAAAAAAAAATTCTAAAAGATAACAAGTGCTGGTGAGGATGCAGAGAAAAGGGAACCTTTGTACACTGTTGGTAGGAATGTAAATTTTTGCAGCCACTTAGAAAAACACTATGAAGTTTCCTCAAAAAATTAAAAATAGAACTATCATATGATTCAGCAATTTCACTTCTGAATATATATACAAAGGAATTGAAATCATAATCTCAAAGATATATCTGTACTCCCACTGTACTCCCATATTTATTCCAGCATTATTCACAATAGCCAAGATATGTTCATTGACAGATGAATGGATAAAGAAAATGTGTATAAATATATGTATCATTGTGTTATGGTCTGAATATTTGTGTCCCTCCAAATTCATATGTTGAAATCCTAACCCCCAAGGAGATAGTATTAGGAGGCAGGGCCTTTGGGAGATGATCAGGTCATGAGGGCAGAGCCCTCATGAATGGGATTAGTGCCTCAATAAAAGAGACCCCAGAGAGATCTCTCCCCACTCCTGCCCTGTGAGATTACAGTCAAAAGATGGCTGTCACCAGACACTGAATCTGCCAACACCTTGATCTTGGACTTTCCTGACTCCAGAACTGTGATAAACTAAATCCTGTTGTTTATAAGCCACTTGGTCTGTAGCATTTTGTTATAGCAGTCCAAACAGACTAAGACAGTGGAATATTATTCTGCCTTAAAAAAGAAGGAAATCCTGTTATTTATGATAATGTGAATGAACCTAGAGGACATTATGCTAAGTGAAATAAACCAGACACAGAAAAACAAATACTCCACAATACTGTTTATATGAGGAATCTAAAATAGTAAGAGACATAGAAGCAGAAAGTAGGATAGTTGCCAGGGGCTGGGAGGAGGTGGGAAATGAGGAGGTATTAGTCAAAGGGTACAAAATTTCAGTTATACAAGATAAATATGTCCTAGAGATCTATCGCACAGCACAGTGTCTCTGGCTAATGATACTGTATTACATACTTAAAAATTTGCTAAGAAGGTAAATCTTATGTCAAGTGTTCTTATCATAAAAAAATAATAAAAATAAATTAAAAGGGCAGGAAGAAACTTTTGGAGTTGATGAACATATTTATGGCCTAGATTGTGGTGATGGTTTCATAAGTGTATGCTTATCTCCAACTCATTAAGTTAAATATATTAAATATGTACATCTTTTTGTGTGTCAATTATACCTCAATAAACTGATTTTACACAAAGATTTTTCTTCTTTGTTCTAGTATGTAAAAAAATACACTCATAAATTTCTTTACATTAAACTATTGTTATATTCCTGGGATAAGGCCAACTTCCTTATGGCATATCATTCCTATATTATGTTTCCAGATTTGATATATTATAGTTTTATCAAAAATTTTTGCTTCTATATTTCTTAGCAATATAGGTCTAGTGGTTTTCTTTTTTATCCACATGTGGCCAATACTGAAGTTTGGAAAATTGAATATCTCTTTCAACCCTTTTTCTCCTTCCTAACTCAACTCTGGAGACTGTGAAGCTAATGGTCAACTTCTCAGCATCCTTTGCAAGTAGGAGTAGACACATGGCTTGACTCTGATTTTTGACACATAAAAAGAAGTCTGGAAATACCTTTGATGACCTGTAGAGATTTCCCCTCTTCCTTTTATCTCCTGCTTTTCTTCTCTCACCTGGGAGCTTTCCTGCCCAGAATGTGGATGTGAGATCTGGACTTGTAGCAGTAGTCATATGACCAGCCATGAGGGAAAGGCCAAGACACTCTGATAGGCTGTAGACCTGATATTCTTGAGTTGCTGAGCCAATACCAGTGTCAGGAACTGTCTATCTCAGGATTGTGAGTTCTGTGAAAATAAATAAACCCCTGATTTGTTTAAGTGACTACTTAGTGGGGTTTTCTATTTCTCTCAGTGGAACAGAATCTCAGCTGATACTCTAAGTTTTCTAGATTATGAAAACAGTTATTCTTTTGAAAAATGAAAAGGAGACTTTCTGTTGTTTTCAATACTGTGAAAAAGTTTTATAAAATACAAGAAAGCTTGAAAATACTAATTGATAATTCCGTCTATACTTGCTTTCTTTTCTAAAAGTAATTCTTAAAAGAATTTTAATTTTAAGCTCCTTGAGTTTAGAGATTCATTTTGTTCACTGAGCAATTCCATGTGCCTAAACAAGGCCTGCCACATAATAACTGCTCAAATATACATACTTGTTGAATGAATGGGTTTCTTTATGGATATTGGTTTGTGGAAGTTTCTTCTTTTCTTTGAGGTAAATTTTGGCAACTTTTACCTTTTTAGAAAATCATCAATTTTGTTATAACTTGAAATTTATGAAGATTGAATTGTTCACAATGACATCTGATCTTAAGAATTCTCCCTTGCATCTGTATAACTCCCTTCTTGTGCCAATTCCTGCACACTGGCTTTAACTGCTGAATGAGTTTAGCCAGATTTTTTTCTACTTTATTGTTGCTATTTTCTCAAAGATAAGCTCTTAGATTTATTTAACTATTTTATTCTTTTTCTAATTTTTTATTCTACAATTTTGGATATTACCCTTCTTTATGCTTTACTAAATTTTGTTTGGTTTTTGTTTGTTTCTGTAATTATTTCATGACTTATTTCCTGGGTTGACAGCCTATTCTATTTATTTTCATTCTTTCTTGTCTAATGATGAAAGAAGATCAGTTGGCAAAAAACCTGTTAGTCTATGGAGCCTCTGAAGAACACAATTAAAGACTAATTCTAACACCCCAGTAGCAACGAGCACAACTAGCATGCAGATCTTGGTTTCTAATATTATTATCCAGTGAAAAGAACCAGGGCTCCTTGAAGAAATGGCTGATTATAGGGATGGGGCAGAAAATATATGAGATAATCCTGGAGCATCTTATAGCACCAGAAAGTAAGGAAGCGCTTAAGAAACAAAACAAAACCAAAAATCCACACACATTGACTGGGAAATGTCAAAGCAGAACAAGTGCTAACTTAAAGAGCTTCCAAAAGCTAAAGCTAGAATAATTTGAGCAACAAAATAAATTTTAAAATATTTGATTATAACCAAAAATATAAAATGAATACCAGAGTGTACATTGATATAAATGATTGAATAAATTAGTAAGTGGGGAAGAAGAGACAAATTTTCCATTCAGAATTCCAAATAATCTATGTAGATACAATACCCTCATGGAGAAGGAATATAACTCTGGACTTCTTAGGTGTGGGCTGTGCATGGTGACCTCCTTCCAAAGAGTACAGAATGGAAAGGGAGAAAAAGAGTAACTTTATAGTAGAGAAACCTGAAAAACACTACTTCAACCCAGAGAACCAGGGTCAACAGCAACAGCGATGAATCAAGTTAATAGCATGTACCCTTGATATGATGTGATGAGAATGGTACCTTAGCCATATAGTCTTCCTCAATAACCACAACCCCATTCTAATCATGAGAATTGCATTAGACAAATCCCAACTGAAGGACAGTATACAAAATATCTGACCAATGCTCCTCAAAACTACCAAGTCTTCAAAAATAAGGAAGTCTGAGAAACTGTCACAGCCAAGAAGAGTATAAGAAAACATAACAACTAAATGCAATGTGGTATTCTGGATGGAATCTTGGAACAGAGAAAGGACTTTAGGTAAACACCAAGGAAATCTAAACAAACTATGGACTTTAGATGAAAATAATGCATCAATACTGGTTTACTAATTATAACAAATATACTGATATAAGATGTTAATAGTAGAAGAAACTGGGTGCAGGGTATATGGGAATCTCTGTAGTATCTTCTCAATTTTTCCATCAATCTGTAACTATTCTAAAAAATAAAATCTTAGTGAACTAAATCTGACAGATAATTAGGTAGATATTCATGTATACATATGAATATATATATTCATGGAGATATATGTATATAGAGAGATATCTTTCTACATAGAGGGATTTTTTTCTTAACAGAGTACACATTCTCTACAAACACACAAATATTCACAAAACTGGTCAAATTTTATGCCACAAAGAAAATCTCAGTAAGTCCTAAAAGAGCCTAATGCTCTGACCACACTGGAACAATTAACAACAAAACAACAGTACATTTATACAAATATATATGATACATATCTTGTTAGAGAAAGAAAATAAAATATTATCCCTTCAAAAATTTTAGAAAACTTAAAAAAGTAATTCCTACATAAAAACAAATCAAAATTGAAACTACAAACTATTTGGAAGTAAGTAACAATGGTGTGAAGACATGTTGAATTTATGCAATTGAGGGCAAAATGTACATAGAAGAAAAATTTTAGCCATAAATGCATCTCATCAGAGAATAAGAAAGATTAAAAATAAACAAATAAGGCATTCAACTCAAGAAGTTGCATTAAAAACCACAAAATAAAACAAAGTAAAATGAAATAATCAATTAAGATAAAAACAAATATTAACTAAGTAGAAAAAACAGAAGCAGGAAATTTGATCAGTAAAACAAAAGTTTGTTCTTCAAAACAATCAATAACACATTCAAACATTTGGCAAATATAATCAACTTTAAGGAAGAGGGAAAAAATACAAATTAACAACATTAGCAATGACAGAAGATATCATTTCATATTTAAAGTATATTAGCAGAAACAAAGTTATACTTTTTACCAATAAACTTAAAAGCATGGATGAAAATGATGTATGTCTGGTACAATGATTCTTAAATTTGACTGTATCAGAACCTCCTGGAGGGCTTGTTAAAATACAGATTACTGGGGTCCACTCCCAGAATTTCTGGTTCAGTGGTCTAGGGTTAAGGCCTGAGAAGTTGCATTTCTAACAAGTTCATGGCGGTGGTGATGCTGCTTATATGGGGTCAATACTTTCAGAACCACTGTCTAGGGTCTAAATATAAATCAACTTAAGAATAACTTGAAAACCAAAAACCTAAATGTTAATAGCTGAAACTATAAAACTCTTAGAAGAAAACGTAGGAGTAAATCTTTGTGACATGCAAAATGTCAAATAAAACATTACCAGATTGAATTTTTTAAAAACCTCCAAGGATTAGTCAATACTCTGTTTAAATAATTCATGACATTTATTGATCAGATGACAAAAAATAATTATCTCATTTTATGCCACAAAAATCATTTGAAACTTTTAAGAGAAAATGATAGGTGAGAATTTGGAGGTAGCAAGTGGAAACTGTTTGTCAACCAATTTGGTTGTTCAAGGAAAGATGGTCTAATAGTTGAAGGAAGATACAGGATCAAGGGATGAAGTGTGTGTGCATGTGTGTTTGTGCGTGTGTGTTAAAGACAAGGCACCCTTGACCACATTCATAGTTTGATTTGGAAAGAGCCAGTAGGTGGAGAAAGGCTTCATATATTAGAGAAGAGCTATTGATGGAGTAAGATTCTAGAGGAAATGCAAGGGAATAGTCTCAAGAATGTAGACAGGCTCAGTCCACAGGAAAGGAAGAAGGAATGGGTGATTTCAGGATATTAAGTTAATAAGGTTCAAGTTTGTTCACATCCACTTTTCCTATGAAGTAGATGTTATAGAGATCATGTAAGAAAAAGGCTGAAAAATTTAGAGGTTGAATTCGGCCATTAGGAATTCAACAATGACTTTTGAGATGAGCTGCCATGGAGTGATGTTGACCCAGAATCCGGTGAGCACAGGAGAGACTGCGGGTGTGGAGGGCGTCGAAAATGTGGCAGCAAATGCAAATTTTTCTTTCAAAGATCAAGACTGAAAGGGGAATAGGGAAATGGAGTGGCAGCCCGATTTCAAAAGAAAACCCTTCAAATTTTAAAACAATTTCTTCGTATTCAAGAATCACCATACACTATGGGAGAGATGTCATTAGCTGACATGTGATGCAATTTGTTGTTTTGTTTGTTAATGAGACATCAGGCACTGCATTGTAAAGGCACAATCCACTACAAATTACCTATCTCTCATCCAAAGGAAAGAAAAATTGGCACCAAAACTCCAGAAAGTACATAAATGTAGAAGCTAAGAATTTCTGAGATTTCCATTCAAATCAAAGATTTTTTTAAAGACTGAATGCAGCTCCTCATTCTTCATAATAACCACTTTCACTTAGCTCTGTTCCACAATCCATAAAATGGGCTTGTCTGAATAGACAAACTTAGGGGGGGAAAAAAATCAAAGAGAACAAAACAGACTTTTGAAAGTTCCATCTAAGAGTTTCAATTTAGCAAGCAATCTGGCCAGCAGGCCAAGTACGGCCTTTTTCAACTTTCCACTAAAATGCCTATGAAGACAGGGGGGCCAGAGGAAACAAAAATTTCATCAACTGGGATTGAAAAATCAATCTATCACAAAGATCTTAGAGGGAGAGATTTTGATGGGGCAGCCCACACAAGCATTGTTATAAGAAATAGTGCAAACCTCCTGGGCAACATTTAAAGAAAAAAAAGGAAAATGTGGCCTCCCTCCTGTACTACCTGTATCCTGATTGGAAAGTTCAAGGAGAGTATCAGAAAATTTAAGCTGCCTTATACCTTGAGAGCTGGGGCTGAATTTTGAGACATCTGTAATGCTTTGGCCCCTGCTACCCCTATACTTCTACCTCTCCCTAAACAGTATCTTTCTAAATGAATCCACTTAGGGTTCATAATTCCCTGAAAACAACAGGCTAAATGTATGGCAAGGACTAATCACAGTGAAGAAATCCTGGAAGGTATGTCCATAGAAGCAAACTGGAAATGTAAAAATCGCTGATGAAAGTCCATGCTAAGGTTGTTGAAACACCAAACAGTGTGGAGTTACAAGATTGTCCCCTAGTCCTTCAGAGACATACTAGGTGGATTAATAATGGTAGAAGCTGACATCTTAAAATGCTCTGCAATTGTAGCTTTTAGAGAGGGCCCCCCCCAGGATGCAAATTGAGCAGACAAGCAATGGCAGCAGAATGCCAGGATTCTGAAATCCCCCCTCGCCCCACAGCCCCCCTCCCCCCACCCCACCCCCGTCTTGCTAAAGCAGTGCTGATAGGAAGAACTCAGGCTTACAAGGAAAGCTCTGTTGTACTGCATGTGCTGTACTTAAGGGCTGTATAAAAAGGAGTTGTTGGAATAGGTGAGGGGAGAGCCTAAGATGATGTTTTCTGCCCATGGAAGAGGGGGCTGGCTGGAGTAAAGTAAATGGGCACCTTGAATGGAAAGCTACAGATCTGAAATTGAAAATATCTTTCTGTTGTAAAGAAGGCAGTTCTGGCAAAATACTGGGAACTACCCACAAAGCTTGGTTTGTGTCCTTCCTAAGTATCTGTGGTAACACCACTCTTACAGACCCTGACCAATTGTTGCAGGGGCCTCGGTGATATTAATTTGTCGTACTGGTGGTGCTGATCTTGGAGAACAAAGTGGCTCAGCAAACTTGGCAGTAAACCCAGCCAGGAATTGGACTGAGTGGTGGTCAGCAGCATGGGAGCAGCCCATTCCTATAAGCAGGTGGAGGGAGGTGCTCCCTGCCGTGGTTGAGTGAGTGTCCCTGCTGGGGGATGGCTACTCTCCTTGCTGGGGCTGCTGGGGATACAAGCAAAGCTGAACCTGGCTGATTACAGTCCCAGCTCTTTTCTAAAGTTAACATCAGATTTTTAATACTGAATGCTAAATACTAAAACTTGGGACACACAGAAAGGCACAAAGAAACTGTATCTTCAGGAGGTCCCACAATTTGCCCACGCCTGCCTTTGTACCCCCCACGGTACTGGCTTCCTAGTGCTACTGCTGTACAGTGCTAAGAAGACTTCAAGCCAAGAACTCCCCACCTGTTCCACAACCTGCTTTCACTTCCAGCTCGAATCCTTCCAAATTAGGGTATATTAATGTTACTCTTATAATATGCTCTACTTTCTTAAGTAGGAAACTCGTGGAATAATCCGTGGTGTCTTTCATCAACCTCAGCATGTCTGCACTGTAAGTGGTAGAAACTCCTTTAGTAGTGCCTAATACTAAAGTAGGCCTTCCCCTTTCCCTTCTGGAAGCTTGATGGAGAGCAGAGAAAAGGATTTTAGGCAAAAAGAATGACACAAAGACATGGAGGTGTGAAAAGCACGGTGTCCTGGGGAATGATGAATCATTTTGTGTGGAGAGACTATAGCGCATGTAGAGAATGGAGCAAAGAGGAAGAAAATGAGAATCAAGGGATGGGCTGAAATCACGCAGTGAACAAACTTAAATGCCATGTGTGCTAGTTTCCTGTTACTGTTGCAACAAATTAGCACAAACTTAGTGGCTTAAACAACATAGATTTATTATCTTACAATTTTGGAGTTCAGAAGTCCAAAATGGATCTTACAGGCTAAAACCAAGGTTTCAGCAGAGCTGCATTCCTTCTGGAGATTCTAGGGCAGATCTGTTTTCTTATCTTTACCAGCTTCTAGAGACCATCCACATTCTTTGATTCATAGCCTCTTCCTTCCTCTATGAAGTGCATCCCTTCAGCCTGATTCTGTCCACATCTCCTCTGACTCTGACCTCTTCCTCTGTCTTGTAAGAACCCCTGTGATTACACTGAGCCCAACCAGATAATCCAGGATAATCTCCCCATCTCAAGATCCTTAATTTAAGCACCTCCACAAATTCCCTTTTGCTATGCAAGGTAACATATTGATAAGTTCCATGGGTTAGGACATGGGCATCTGGGGTTGGGGGGGGTGTCATTATAAAGCCTATAACACCATGCAAGAGAACTTGGACTATATCATGTCAGCCAGAGATTAAAACCTTGATGCTTTCCAGGGCCAGGGAGGTAAAGAAGGTTGTTTAAGTCCATTTTGTGTTGCTATAAAGGAATACCTCAGGCTGGGTAATTTATAAAGAAAAAGGGTTTATTTGGCTCATGACTCTAGATGACTGGAAAGTTTAAGATAGGGCATCCGCACCTGGTGAGGGAGATCCTAAGGCTGCTTCCACTCAGGGTGGAAGGTGAAGGGGAGCTGGCATATGCAGAGAGCACATAGTGAGAGAGCAAGAAAGTGAGAGGGGAGAAGGTGTCAGAGTCTTTTTAACAACCAACTCTCTAGGGCACTAAGAAAGTGACAACTCATTCACCCCCTCCCCCAGGGCATTAATCCATTCATGAGGGATCCACCCCCATGACCAAAACACCTCCCATTAGGCCCCACCTCCAACACTGGGGATGAAATTTCAACATGAGATTGGGTGGGGACAAACAAACCAGATCCAAACTCTAGCAGAAGGTAAACAAAGTAGTCTGGTTATTAGACAATAGGGAAACATGAAAAAAGTGAAAAATCAGAGACTTCATGGTCTGTCTAAAGTGAGTAGCAGTTGCTCAGTTCTGAGTGGTACCAAGATAAATGCAAGCCAGTGTTGCCCGATCACCTGATTCTTTTGGAGAAGCTGGGGTTCAGATATTTATGTAAAAGGTACCAATTTTACAAACAATTTTACCAACCTCTACTGGAATTCTATAATGATTTTTACCTTGGGTAGAGCCTTGTACTAAAACACTTCTGAAGTCAGCACTGAGGGAAAGAGGCAGGAGATTAGAAGAATTGATCAGAAAATAACTGTAATAGCAAATAACAATACAAGCTACAGAATGGGAGAAAATGTTTTCAAACCACATACCCAACAAAGGACTAATATCAAGAATATATTTTTTAAAAATTCTCCAAACCTAACAGTAAAAAAGCAAACAATCCAATCAGAAAATGAGTAGAAAACATAAAGAGACATTTCACCAAAACAAAAACAAAAAAACCAAAAAACAAAGCAAAAAAAAAAAGATAAATAAGCATATGAAAAGGTATTCTGCATTGTTAGCCATTAGGGAAATGCAAATTATAACCACAGTGAGATACTACTATGACTAAGATAAAAAGTAGTAACACCACCAAATACTGGCAAGAATGTGGAGAAACTGGATCACTGATACACTGCTGATGGTACAGAACATCTGGAAAACAGTTTATAGCCTCTTTAAAAACTAAATATGCAACTACCATATGGCTCAGTAATTGTAATCCCAGAAATTTGTCCCAGGAAAATGAAAACTTATGTTCACACACAAAAAAACCTGTATACAAATTTTTACACCAACTTCATTGACAATACCCAAAAATCACAAACAACCCAGATATTCTTCAAAGGATGGATGGTTAGACAAACCATGGTACATCAATACTATGGAATACTACTCAGCAATAAAAACAAAGTAACTAATTATAGATACACACAACCACCTGGATGAATCACCAGAGAATTATGCTGAGTGGGGAGAGAAAAAAAGCCATTCTTGAAAGCTGATATACTCTGTTTCCATTTATTTATTTCTTTATTTATTTGAGACAGGGTCTCACTCTGTCACCCAGGCTAGAGTACAGTGCCGTCATCTTAGTTCACTACAACCTCAAATTCCTGGGCTGAAGCAATCCTCCTGCTTCAGCCTCCCTGGTAGCTGGGACTACAGGTGCACACCACCATGACTGGCTACTCTGTTTCCATTTATAAAACATTCTTGAAATGACAAAATTATAGAAATGGGTAACAGATTTGTGGTTGCCAAGGTTAAGGCGAAGGCATGGCTCTTAAAGGGCAACATGAGGGATCCTTGTGGTGATAAGAACGTCTTGTATGTTGTCTCTATCAATGTCAACATCCTGGTTGTGATATTGTCCCATTTTATAATATGTTACCATTGGGAGAAACTGGATAAAAAGGTACATGGGATCTCTTTGTACTACTTCTTACAAGTGCATGTGATTCTACTATTACCTCCGAATAAAAACCTTTAATTAAAAAATGAATTTTTAAAAAGAAAATAACTGTAATAGTAAAGGAGAGTGATGTGGAAAGCCCCAACCATGATGGTGTCAGTATAAATAGAGAAAGAACAGATTCAAGAAATATTCAGAAGGAATAGTCCACAGACTTAAAGCTACACATGGCTCTGCAGCCTTTATGAAAGGATGAGCCCAGAAAGGGGTGATATTCTGCACAGAAACAGATACCTACATATCCAAAAGCACAAAACCCTGGGAACTCGGATACTTCACATACTGAAACCCAGGGAGCAAAGTCTGAGAAAACACTGGTTAGAGGTTAATAAGAAACCAATAAAAAAAGCAAGCAAGCAAGAACATCATCCTAGAATCTGGAGGAGAGAGTGCAGGAATGTAGGAGTAGTTTCCCAGAGAAAAAAATCTTTTCCCAGCTGGGAAATGCTATATTTCATCCATATAAGATGCCATCAATTGGAAGATACACTTTTATATACCATGAAGACAGGAACAAACAAACAAAAAAAACCCTGCCATGTAAACCAGGACATAGTGCTTTATTTCTTAGAATTTTTACTTTACACTTATTTAATGAGCTCTTTTACACTTACTCTTTAGACAGATTTTTTATCATGCATTACTCATATATTTTTCTAATAATAAAATACATGCTTATTGTTAAAAAATAAACATTTGGAAAATACTGAGAAAATTATAGTGAAGAAAACTACAATGGCTCATGTTTCTAGAGTAAGATTTCTTACTCTCAGCAGTATTGACATTTGGGGATAGTTAATTCTTGGTTGTCCTGTGGGGCCTGTCCTGCGCATTGTAGGACAATAAGGGACATTGCCAGCCTGTACCCACCAGATGCCAGTAGCACCCCACTCCACTCATGATATTCAAAAAATGTCTCTAGACATTGTCAAATGTCCCCTGGGAGGCAAAATCATCCCAGTTGAGAACCACTATTCTAGAATATAGAAGCTATCACTGTTAACACTTTGGTTATTTACTGCTATTCTTTATGCTTTTATGATACAGTTTTTAAACTCTATGCTCAGTTCAGGCTCTTGCACATCTCTAACAACATATCAGGAACATCTCCTATATTCTTATGGACACAAAATAGCTTATTGGACCATCCCCCAGTGTTGAAAATTAAGGTTGTTCCCAATTTTACACCATTATAAATAATGCCATGATGCCCACCATGTACATAAATCATTTTCTGTAACTCTGATGATTTCTCTAGGATAGATATCTCATAATAGAATTAACAAACCAAGTAGCACTGAGATGTCTTTAAATTGCATGAGCAGAATGTGCAGGTAGACCACATGGCCTGGGAACATAGTGTCTAGTATATGAATCACTGCCTCTCAGAACATGTTCCTGAAGACAAATGCATTACTTGAGCTAAAATTTAAAAGAAAAAAAAATCAGCCTTTGTCCAATTAATCAAAAATAATTAAATGGGTAGAATTTCTAAATTTTAACTTTCTATCTAATAAATATCTCTTCATCTTAGGAACCTGCCTCTGCTTGCTAATAATGAGTAACTATAAAATGAAATTAATTTTCTATATTAACTATAAATTATAAAATTAAGAAACCAGTAGTCATGGGGGATGGAAATTTTTAAATAAATACACATACATCTTGTTAATCATGACCTTAAATTTATCAAATCTAAAGTATTCTGAAAAGAGCATCCTGACTTCTAGGTGCTCCTGACATTGGAACAAATTGGAAATTACCCATTTGACATCCATTTCATTAAGGTCATGGCACATACTCACCTAAGCGTGGCTACGTCACAACAGAAAGAAGTCATTATGAAAACCAGACCACAGGAAGGTGGGAATGAGGCAAGGAGCCTCCTGCACCGGCTGAGGACAGAGTAGTCAAATGTAAATGCTACCATCATGTGATCATCAGCAACTGCTGCCCATGCACAAGAATAAATGGCATTTCTGGTATGCATCTTGCCTGGAATGCAATTTTGTGGATTATAACCAGATTTACTCTTTTTTACAAAATGAGATAGAATAGAATCATGCATTGCATATAGTAAATGTAAGTATCGTTTTTGAAACCTTTTCTCAAATATATATATTCACATACATGCACACACATACACAAACACACATACATGTACTATAACAAGATGAAACATTTTTTTTTCCTTACTGTGGAAAATTTTGGCTTTTTTCTCAGTCAAAAATGTTTCAAAGCCACTGATGTAGAAGGCAAGAGATGGGTATGTCCATCCAGGTTCTCCAAGAAGCAGACACCAAGATAGAATTAGACATGCAGACTCATTGGTGGAAACAACTGTGAAGGATAAAGAGGGAGGAGAAGGCAGGAAGAGCTTTCAGACCGTGATGTGGGTCTGACACCCAAAAGGAGAGAGGATAGGAAGACAGATTGGGAGAGAGAGCCTCAGACTGCAGCACAGCTCTGAGATAGCCTTGGCTAGGCTGATGGGAACCCCAGAGCAAATTTTGTCCTTCAAGGCAGTCTGGTGTTGGTCCAGCAAAAATTACCCCCAGCCCTGGGAGTGTGTGATCTTGGCATGAAAGCTATGGTAGACCCTGAAGTGCAGCTTTGGAGCCTGTCCACCAACTCACTTCTTGCAGCAGGTTCTCCTGAAGGGAGAACTTTGGCTGCCACATGAAGGTAAAGGGAGAAATTGTCTCCATATCTTAGATCCTTTCCTGTGATATTTGCATGTACTATAGGTAGGAGTACGTGCTCTGAAGAAAGATTCCTGAGGTTCAAATCCCAGCTCCAAAGCCAGGACTCGAGTGAGGCAAGTGAAGTCCCTAGGGTACCAAATTTAAGGAGGCACTTACACCCTGAGAGACACTTGCGTAACCTTGGGAGTGAGACCTTCCTTAAATATTTTGGCTCAGGGACCTCACCCCAGGCCAGTCTTACTCAACAGGGTCATTTATAACCCTACCTATGTGATTTTGGGCCAGTTTCTTAACTCTGTTTCTTCATCTGTAAACAGGAATGAGAATAGTAGACCCTACTCACAGGACCACAGTGACTATCAAATGAGTTAATGACTATGAACACTTAGGACAGTGCTTGCCACATAATAATGACTATATAAGGGTTGACTGATTATGCTATCACCACTATTATATTTATATTTAAACATCTGAGAACCACTGTCCAGCCTTTCCTCGCTGAACACTCCTTCCTTTACAACTCAGCCACTTGCTGATCATCTCCCTAAATATTTTTCCAAGTACCACAACACGAGCAATAAAGCTAAATTTTGTGTGTGTTTTTACAACAAAGAAAGCTGTGGGGGGGAAAGCCCAAGGGTTCCAGGATCCAGTCTCATCATGACATGACCTTGACTAAGTCAGAGTCATTTCATCTGTGGTTGAGATCGCCTCTCTTCATCTATTTCTCACCATCCCTGTCTGACTCTCTGAAACCTCCTCGAGAATGCAATCACTCAGCTATTCACAGTGCTCTGGATCACGACAAGGACTGGTTTTGTGAGCGGCACCTTCCTTTCACATGTGGAGACGCTTCACGCACGGCTGTGAACACCTCCAAGCTGACTGGCATTGGGCCCCAACACACACTCACCCACAGCTTTGAAGTCTATCATCTTCGAAGTGTGGCCCATGAGAAGCACACAGGTGCAATTTCAATAGGGGATTGTGGGGGACAATAGCTTCTGATTGGGATACAATCCCACCTGTGTCAGAAATGGGCTGCAGCATAATCAACAACTTTGTGTGAAATGAGAGCACCACTCCACAGTTACCTTATGTTCTGAAGGAATCAGTTTAATGTGGAGAAACTGAAATGTTCTGCTTGATTCTCAAAGAGGGGCTGAAGTCAGAATGAAAAGCCACTGTTCCAAACACAACCTGAGGAGAAGGTTGCTGGGGCAGGGAACCCTGGCCATCATCAGCTCAAGCTGCCAGCCTGTACTCAGTCCATGTCGTGGAGTGCCCAGCACGGCCTTGCTTATCATCCAATTCAGTGAGGTGGTGCTGGTCACAATAGGCAATGCTGCTACCACAAGCGGTTGTTGTTATGATTTATTGAGTACTGACTAAGTGCTAGGCATAGCATTTTACAAACACATTATCTCATTTACCCAATATCAAAACCCTCTGAGATGGGTACTGATATCATTATATAGACGTAATTGCTGAGGCACAGAGAGGTTAGGTAATACACCCCATATCACAAACTTAGAAAGGAGAGAGTCAAGGTCTATGTCCAGTTCCATCTGGCTCCAGAATCACTACTCTGTTTTAAGGAGATGCCTTTGAACAGAATGAAACAAAAAAGTATGAGATGGCTGTGTGCTGTATATTACAATATGTAGCTTGAGAAAGTATCAGACATACAAGATAGAAATAGGAGAGAAAAAGTCAGTTTTAAAAAAGGCAGAGAATAAATTCTACAGAAGTGGGAGAGTATCAAAGTGACGGTGTAATTTTTACAGGTAGGAGTAGGGTAGAGAAGGTGCCTTGTTGCTGATTCATGTTATTATCTAAGCAGGACTGGGAAGACTATAAGACCTGGGACCTGAAAGTAAACCCATTTCAAGAGGTGGTGGGCTCTGGGGGCCAGCCCCAGTTGGGTATTAGCAGGCGGTGTGTGGGCTTTGGATAAATGAATCTAGGCAATGTCCACCCCAAAGAGGTGCAACCCAAGGAAGCAGGGTGAATCAGATAGATACGGCAGCCGGGGAGAAGTTGACGGCAATGAGGTATGCCCTGGGTTGTAAACCACAGGGATGTGGTGGAGAGTTGAGAGGCACTGGAATAATTGAGTCCCGGGGCTTTGTGCCAGGCTCTGGTCTGAGCACTACATGCTTTACCTCATTTACACCTCACCCCAACCCCTATGATGTCGGTTACTATATAAACCTACTTTACAGATGGGAAAATTGAAGTTCGGAGATAGGAACTAACTTGCCCAAGTTCACACAGCTAGTAAGTGGTGAAATAAGGATTCAAACAAGGTATCAAATGATCCAATTATTGTCTGATTTCTACTAAATCCCTGATTTAGAGTTATTTTGGTGTCTATCTCAGGTGTTGGGAAGGTTTTGATCACCTCTAGACTCTGAACTAGACTCTCTAGCCCCTAACTGTCTTGATTATCCAATACAATAACATTTTGTGTGTCAGGATACGTTTTATCTAATCTTACCTAATGTAGCTAGGTTATGATCACTTCTACACTCTTTACCCATCTCAACCATAATTCATTCAGTTCCTCATTCAACCAATACCTTTCAAGCTTTTTTCTATACACTAGGCACTATTCTAGGCCTTACAGACTCAAAGATGAATAAGATACAGAGGCAGAGAAATAGGAAAACATATAACTTTAGAATATTCTTATAAATACCGTGGTAGAAGCATTAAAAGACTTGTGTGTATATGTGGAGGGTGGGGGGCAAGCCCAACTGTTTCACTGAAGAGATGCAACAATTGAAATCTCAAGGTTCACACCTGGACCCTTGCCTCCATCTCTTTTCGTTTCTGTTGCCCGACCTCTGCCTTCATCCTCCAAGCCTTACATTGACTCCAGCTCCATCCCAGTTCCTGGAATTCCTACTGATGCTCCTTTCATTAAATAATGTTCAAATGGACTAATAATTATTTGCAGTGAGGCCTGCATTTTTCCCAAAAGTCCGGTTTTGAACAATAGAGACCATGCAAAAGAAAGACTCACTTCCAAGGGGAAGGGAAGGGAAAGAACTATGGCAGGAAAACCTGTACATCTCATTCTAAGTTAAAGAAGTTGTATGTGTGTGCGGGTGTGTGTATGTGTGTGTGTATACTGATAGCTTATGTTGAATGTAGTTGTGAATGGCATGCTAATCAGTATTAAAGTTTTATGACTACAAAAATACTTTTTCATTGGCCCTTTAAAATATACTAATAATCCAAGTCATTTTGCCTTCTTTACACTGAAGATTGTGTAAGTCATTGGCCAACAACCAAAAAATCAAAACATCTTTCCACGAGTGGATTAATAAAATGTGGTATATGTATGCCATGGAGTATTACTCACCAATAAAAAACAATAGTGTTGAATGAACAAACTGGAGCTGCAAAAAAAAAAAAAAAAAAATAGTGAATTAACACATCTGGTATTATCCTGGTTGGAGCTAGAACCCATTCTTCGAAGCGAAGTGTCACAGGAATGGAAAAACAAGCACCACTGGTACTCACCATCAAATTGGTACTAACTGATCAACGCTTACATCACACAGGGCAATAATATTCATCAGCGGGTGGGCAGGTGGGAGGGGGGTGGAGGGGATGGGAAAACTCTCACTGAATGGATGCGGGGAGCACAGTTTGGGGGATGACCACCATTTTAGCTCTGACACTGGCAGTGCATGGGCAATATATATAGCCAAAGTGTCGTACCCCCATAATATTCTGAAATTAAAAAACAACAAAATATTTCCAATGACACCTTGTCAAGTCCCTTTGCTTCACCCAAACAAAATCTATAAGCAGCATGTGACCACAACATCTAGAAAAAAAATGAGAGAAAGAGGAGGACTCTATTCTTTTTTTGATCAGTGTGTTAGTAAGAACACGAATTTTAGTGCTATATTTTTCAGCCATGTCTGCAAAATGTACATGTGCAAAGAAAGACTTTATCTTAGAGGGCTGTGGAAGATTGAGGGGATTGGAGGTCTCACCTTCCTTGGTCCTGGTGTGCCTATTGATGCACAAACCTAATGACACTGGCAAGCCAAATCCCAGCACCAGGTTAGCTCCATGTATTTGCTGCATGGCAAAGCAAGGTTGAATAAATAATTCTCTGTTTAAACCCCCTGCCTTTCTACCTCCTCTCTTCTCTATGAAATGACACATAGCAATGAGGTAAGTTGGCAAATACATGGACATTTTATGCATTTTGATGTTATTAGTTTTCTATTGTATAACAAATTACCCCAAAATCTAGTAGCTTAAGACATTTCTGTAGGTCAGGATTGTGGCAGCAGCCTAGCCTAGAGGTAGCCTGACTCAGTGTCTCTCATAAAGTTGGGATCATCTGAAGCCTTGATTGGGGCTGGAAGATCTGCTTTCAAGGTCACACACACAATGGTTCCTTGTTGACTGTGGGTCATAGTTCCTCACCCCATGGACTTCTTCATAGGGCTGCTTGAGTGTTCTCATGACATGGCAGATGGCTTTCCCCAAAGCAAATGATCCAGGAGAGAGAAAGGCATAATCCTCAATGACCTCAGAAGTTATATAACATCACTTCGTCCATATTTTATTACTCACATGGACCACCTATGATATGAAGTGGAAGAGAACTACACAAGGGCATGAATACTAGGAGGTAGGATTCATTGGGGCCTGTTTTAGAGGCTGGCTAGCATATCAGTTTTTGTGAGATTGTTCATTAGTATTTTATTTTCATGTTATCTAAATGGGGGAGATGAATGTGAGTCTTACTGTCCAACATGGTTTTTTTGGTGGCATATGCTACAATCAAATAAGAATATAGAAAATTTTGATTTACTGATTTTTAGATTCAAATTTAGACTATAGTG
This sequence comes from Daubentonia madagascariensis, assembly GCA_023783475.1. Lineage (NCBI taxonomy): Eukaryota > Metazoa > Chordata > Mammalia > Primates > Daubentoniidae > Daubentonia > Daubentonia madagascariensis. Next base: position 1,434,697 of record JAKFHU010000633.1, read on the forward strand.
TTTACTGTCTTCTATTTCTAGATTTTCCCCAATTTCTACTCTAAATTCTTGCTATTTCTATGGAATTATCTGCAGATGACCAAACCCAGAGTAAACTAGTCTTGATAATTCTGAAATTAGTAGATGTTGAAATACTGAGGAGGTCCCCAAGAAACAGAACCCTTATTCTCCAGGAAAGTTCTGAATGAATTAAGCAAAAACAATATGGCATAAGAGTAGGCAAAGTAGTTCCTTTATTTCTGAGAGGTTGATAGGGGAGAATGCTGTTTATATCCAAAGGCAAGTAGCTTGCCTGATGCTGAATTTCAGCATTGGAAAGACTCATCCTCAGAGTCCTAGACAGCCCTGGACCATGATAGGCCTCTTTCTATGGCCTCCATAATATGAATCAGAGCAGAAGCTATGCTCTCAAAAGACAAGAGGAAGAAGAGTAAAGAGATGGACAGAGTTGTACATTCTCAGTTTCTCCATCCAAACTCATTCATCAGCCAAATCACCAAACCTTTCATGAGATGAAAAAGTAGCAAAGAGAAGCCAGGAATTTTATGCTAACAGGGACCTATCATGTGATAGGAAATATCAGGTATAATGAAAAAGTGATATGTTCCTAATAACAGAGTTAAAAAGTAAGAAAAATAAAAGGTTCTGCTTATGGTATGGCAGAGTAAACTCTCATCAGGCCAATATTTCCTCAGATATCAACTACAAACTATAAAATATATATATAAATAACAACTACTACAGGCACTGAAAAGTGAACAAAAGTAGAAATATTCTGGAAGGGAGTCACATTTTGGAAAAAAGGACCAACATTTTGTGTTTTCTATCTTTATAGCTTTTGGCCTGAATGCAGGCTGCAGTGGGTGGCCACATTGAAAGGCTAAAACTTAGATAGATAACTGCAGTCTTTCTAGTCTGAAGAACCACAGCATCTGGGAAATGGGGGAAGGGTGGAATCCCAGAAAGGAGAGAACAAAGTAAAAGAGACACCTTCTATGCATAAAGTCTCCCCAAATCGCTGGATAAACTCTGGACCTCATCAATATGGGGCAGACTACAAGCAGAACAGCTAAAAATAAAGGAAATGGACTGATATTTGAGCTACCACCAAGAGAAAGAATTTGCAGTTTGAATTCAAGTGAGTTAATCACTTGATAAAACAAGAAAAAATCCAGCATTTTTGGAGAAATATAATAGAATCAACAACATAACATTCATAATATAATTCAAAACATAACATTCATAATTTAATCTAAAATTCCTCAACATATGAAGAGTCAAGAAAATATAACTTATTCTGAAGATCAAAGACAATCAAAGGAAGACTACATCAATAAAAGCGATTTTAAAAAAAGAAGCAAATGGAAATTCTAGAACTGAAAAATATTATATCTAAAATTTTAAAAAATCCCTGGATAAACTTAACAACCAAATGGAAATGACAAAAGAAGGAGCTGATGAACTTGAAGATAAATCAATCAAATATCCAATCTAGAAAATAAAGAAGAAAAGTATTTTAAAAATAGGCAATATAAAATTGTTTAGCTTATGCATAGTTGGATTCTCAGAAAGAGAGAAGAGAGAAATTTGGAGAGAAAAAAAATTTGAATAAATCATGGTAAAAAATTTCCCCAATTTTGGGAAGGATATAAATTTATAGATTCAAAAAGCGCAGTGAAATACAAGCAGAGTAAATACTAAAAAAAAAAACCCTAAGTAGCTATATTGTATTCAAACTAATAAAAATAAATAATAGAATATTTTCAATGTAACCAGAGAAAAGTGACACATCACATACAAGGAAATAATAATTTGAAGCCACTAACTTCACATCAGAAACTATGGAAGACAGGCGACACTGGGACAACTTGAAAGCACAGAAATAAATTTTAAAAACAATAACAACTGTCAACCCGGAAACCTATATTCAGAAAAATATCCTTCAACAATGAAGGCAAAATAAAGATGAGTTAAAATGAAAGAAAACTGAAAGAATTCATTGACACCTGTCCTGAATTAGATGAAATGCCAAAGAAAGTTCTTGAGGTTGAAGGAAAATTATAGAAAATAGAAAGTCAGATCTTCTGGAAATAGTGAAGAGCCTTAGAGTTGGCAAATATCTATCAGAAATGTCAAGTAGCTGAACAAATGTAAAAAAAATTTTTTTCTCTTAAATTAAAAACATTCTCATAAGTTATACATTGTATACACATATTTAACTATCACTCTGTACTCCATGAATATGTACAACTATTATGTGTCAACTAAAACTAAAAGAAAAAAACTGATAAAATTATGACCTAACTGGCTTCACAGAGATATCTTACCAGACATTTATGAAAAGATGATACCAGTTCTACACAAATTTTTTCCAGGATATTGAAGATTAGGAAATATTTCCCAACTTATACTATGAGGCCAGCATTAGCCTGATACAAAAACAAGGCAAAGATTATTATAAGAAAAGCAAACTACAGAGAAATATCCCTCAAGAATTTAGGTACAAAAATTCTAAGCAGACTTTTAACAAATTAAATTTAAAAATATATAAAAAGAATTATTCATCATGACTGAGTGAGATTTATCCCAGGAATGCAAGCTTGGTTTAAATTTGAAAGTCAATTAATGTAATTCACCAAGTAAAAAAACTAAAAAAAAGAAAAACTATATGATCATCTCAATAGAGAAGAAAAATCATGTTATAGAATCCAACACTTATTCCTGATAAAAACTCTCAGCAAACTGAGAATAGAAGGACACTTTCTCAACCTGATAAAGGATATCTATGAAAAACCTACAACTAACATCATATTTAATAGTGAAAACATGAATTCCCTCTATCATTAGGAAGAAAAAGATGTTTGTTTTGGTCCCTTAGTCATTCCTTATTTTGCATGACCCTAACACTTTTGAAGAGTACTAGTTATCTACTCTGTATAACGCCCTCAGTGTGGGTTTACCTGTTGTTTCCCACATGTTTGGTAAAAATATCACAGAAGTGATATGCTTTTCTCAATGCATCATATCAGAGGACACATGATGTCAATATGTTTTATTACTAGTGACATTAACTTGCTCAATAATTAAGGTAATGTCTGCAGTGTTTCTCTCCTGCAAAATTATTATTTTTCCTTTTGTAATTACTACATAAGTACTTTATACAATTACCCTATTTCTCAAACTTTCACTCACTCATTTTAGCATCCATCTGTGTATCTTGCCTACCATTATTATCACTGTGGTATTTTAGTGGTGGTTTTTCTATTTCTCTTATTGCTTCTTCTACATTTATTAATTGGACTTAAGAAAGAGCTGTCTCTTCTCACTTACTTATTAATTTACTTAACTATTTATCTACATCAGCATGGATTCATGGATATTCTTTTTATTCTATAGGTTATACCAATTATTATCTATTTTTTGTTCAAATTGTTTCAGCTCTTTCAGGCTGGCTCCTGGGCCCTTTTGACGTGCCTTCACTCTTTTTTGAGCACTTCCTTCTTTCATGGCACACAAGGTGCTCCAAAGTCATCCTGTGTTCTCCCCTTTCCAGCCCTGGAATCAATCTTTTCTCCAAGGAGCCCTTGGTCCTTTTATTGGAGAATGATGTTTAGAAATCATCTCTGTGTGTGGTGTGCTCATTGCTACTAGAATATCATAGTTTCTAAGCCCTCTCAGAAGCCAAAACCAGGAAATATATGTGTACATATTGTATATGTGGATGTATATTGTATATACGTTTATAATATAGATGTATATAACATATATGATATATGTATGTATACACCCATGTGCACGTACATATTTATATGTACTTCTTTGTCTATCTCTGCGCATATGTATTAAAAGCCATGAGTTCCTACTTCATGAGTTCGATGTCCTATTCCAGACCACCACCACAGGGTCCTTCTAGCCTTCCCTCTTTCTTTATGTATTGGAACGTTTCACTTGATATATTCACGCATATTTGAGGAGATTTTTCTAGAAGTTTTTATTACATTGATAATTAAGACAACTAAATAAAAACAAAAACAGAGGCTAGTATATCAACTAGCTCAGCGCACGCTGGTCACCTGCATTGGGAAAAGCAATAAGGGATACACGTGGGAATGAGACATATATTCCGCCTTTAAGGAACTTTATAATATTGACAATATGGGATGAAACAGCAAGTCAATCTTGCCCCAGGCAAGCAATTAAATGAAAATCTGATTGATATGAAAATTTGACAGATACTTATGGTCCTAATTGCTAATATTCTCAAAGTGTTTTTGAGCTATTCTGGTAAGGAGGTCTCAGGAGTTACTAATACTCTCAAGCTTTCTCTTTTATTGTTTAATTTTATTAGAGCAGTAAATTCTTTGCTATTGATTATGAAACTTAGGTGCTCTTGAACAGAGGAAAAGATGGTAAATAACTACTGAAAGCTCTTAGTTTAAATTCTCTGAGGTGTGGCAAGAGAGAACTCACTTTCTGATGCTGGGATGCTTGTTATAAACTGATCAGCAGCAGTGGCCACTGCTCCCTCTGGTGATCAATTTAACACTTGGTGAGACTCTATGTCCTGTTAACCAACACAAGTGGATGAGAGGAAGTTTATGTGCATGTACATAATTGAGATGACTCTCCTAACCTGTTCATACAACTTGCAATCATAGTCAGGAGGTAAGCTTCCAGTAAGTTTGGGAGAGAGAGACTTCCTCCTTTATGCAAGGGCCTTTTTAAAGAATTTTATATATAATCATGAGGAAATCTGCTCTGCCCTTAAATATCTCCTGAATGGCTGCTGGAAATTTCATTATTAGCAATTTTTCTCCTTTATAGGGTGCCCTTGTCTCTGTTAAATTCAAGAATTTGAGAGCTGCAGGCAGGAAGTTACAATCAATCCAGTTTTGGTCAATAAACATGTATTGAGTGCCTCCCATAGACCAACACTGTGCTAGACTTAGGGTGCCATGCTGAGTAAAATGCATTCCTTGATTTAAGAACCAATGTAGTCTAAGTAACGATTTCCTAAAGCCAGCCCAAAGGAATGCAAAAGATTGTGACTGAGGTCCTTGTTAAATAAAAATAAAGATGCTTAAGCTCCATCCCAGAGATTGATACAATGGATCTGAGGTTTTGGGAAATCCACAGGATGGACATGGTATTTAGACTGGGCAGTGATGGATATGTTGAATTCACGTGGTATAAGGGTGTGGGAGAGAAGGGTATTCCAGGAGGAGAGAAGAGCTCGAGTGCAGATGCTAGAGAGACCAGTTAAGAGACTTAGACTAGGGTAGTGGAAGTGGAAACAGAATAAAGAGGATGGATTTCCCATATAAATTGTAGTTACAATGATAGGATTTAGTGTTGGATTAGACATTTAAAGTAGTTGTCTCTGGGTGGTGAAATTGCAGTGGTAACCAGCGGGGGGTGGTGACTGCTGTGGGCATGGCAACCACTTTTTTCTTTTCAAAGAAAGAAAAGACAAATGATTTTTAGTTTCCTCTTTCTTCTTCTATGCATTTTATAATTTTCTACAGTGAACTTTAATTACTTCAATAATTTTTTTAAAACAAAAACTAAAAAAAAATCTTCCTGAATACACCAAAAAGGGATAACTGGATTACGTACAACGCAGATCCTGGAGAATCTAGCCGCCAAATAAGAAAAGTTCTCAAAAGAAAAACAAAGCAGATGAAACAGGAGTAAGACCAGCTACTGGCATGCACACGGGGGTAGGAATTTCTGTATCTCTACGTTTGGCTAGGGCAGTGCTTCAGATTTTTTTTTCCAGCATTAGAATTCTTTCTTCAAATAAAATCCACACAGAGGCCCTGTACATAGTAGCAAGCACAGGAGCACCGTCTGGTTGAAAGGCTAGGAGGCCTGAGCCCCACCTGCTCCACTTACGCCTGAGGTTGTGCCCCACTTGCATCACCCCCTTGCCCAGGGACAAAGGGCAAGACACCTCTGAGAGTGAGATCAACAGGGGTTTTTCTTTTTCTTTTGTTTCCTTGGATTTAGGGATTCTAGCAGAGGCAGCTCTGTTTGATGCATGTGATATGCTGGTGACAGAAAAGCCGAGTGGAAGCCTGGTTTCCATCCTCGGTCAATCACAGCCCTGATTGCACGCTGGCTGGAATAAATATATTGTGAACGCCGTATAGCACTGATCAGAAAGATGCCTTAGATGGGCAAACAAACAAAAAGGTGGAAAAGCAAGAAAAAGAAGCCTTTTCTCTTTCAAGGAAAGAAAAGACAAATGAGAGATGAGAACATGACTTGCAAACAAAACGCCTGCTCCAGGTTGGGTCTAAACTGTGTCTCTTTGAGCTTCCGTTTGAGTCCAGGTCATTGCTAAGGACACCTAAGCAAGTCTGAGGGATCAGCGCCAGTTCAGCAAAGGCAAATGGGCTGGCCCCATGCACACAGCAATCACTCTTCCTCGCTGGTCACCACCCAGACAATGACAGGATTCAGTTTGCAGCCCGGCTCTCAGAGTTTATGAATTAAGGTGGGGAAACCATATCTTTTAGACTGGTCAGTCTGGGAATAGGTTTGATGAGCAGCAGGTTCATGGGAGGGTGGGTGAAGAGGACATTATTTTTCCACCTCACGCCCCTCTCCCTCTCCATCCTAATGGTTTCCATGGCAGCTGTACTGTTCTCACATGGCTCTGCGCTTCTGGCCACAGCTGATGCACCAGGGCTGAGCCTGGAGCCAAGCTGGACTGATTCTAACACCGCATCCCCACATCCAGGGGATGATTTCTCTCAGGATGATTACCTAATCCATATTGGGCCTCTGAGTATCTCACCAAAGTTTCTGGATCTGAAATGAAGACCATCATTTATCTTTTTCTGGCAACTAAAGAGGTAAGCATTAAAACTCTACCTCTTCCTTCAGTAGGTGAAGGGATAAACAGACCCTGGTACATCTGCACAATGGAATACTACACAGCTATAAAAAGGAAGACACTATTGATACACACATCAAATTGCATTAATTTCAAAGACACTACGCTGATGAAGAGAAGACAGTATCGAATGGTTACACACTGTGCGGATTCTGTTTAACTAATGTAGTAAGGAACCGCTGGCTCAATTTTGCATTAGTTGTTCCAGAGCAGGAGAGTAGCTTTCCTCTTTACAAGCATAATAGCAAATGGATAGCTGCTTTACAGATAATGCCACCATAGCATTTATAGGTTTTACCACATGGATACTAAAACCCACATTCCAAACTTCTGACCCACTAAGTCCTAACACTTGCCAAAAAGTCTCTTCGCCTGAGGTTGCCACATAACCCTGTGAGTGCTCATTAAATCTAAGAAATTTAAGAGACGTTTATTGTTATATGCAATTTAGCCAAACTTATGGGAGAGTTTCCACAAATCATGCCAGGAAAAGTCCCATGTTACTAGCCTGCTAGTGAGGTTTCCTTTCATGGTGGGGGTGGGGATGAGGGAGGTCTAGTATAACTAGAGATCAGTCTTTCTTTTCTTTTTGTTTTTTAAAAATTAATATTATTTTTATTGACAAGTCACAATTGTATACATTTATGGGGTACAGTATGATGTTTTGATATATGTATACAATGTGCATGATTAAATCAAGCTAATTAACATATCCATCACCTCACTTACCTATCTTTTTTTATGGTGAGACATTTGAAATTTACCCTTAGTTATTTTGAAATATTCTCACACAATACATTATTATTGACTATAGTCACCCTGCTGTGCAATGGATCTCAAAACCTAATCATCCATCTCTCTGAAACGTTGTACCCTGTAATCAACAAGTCCCCATTCCCTCCCTCTACACCCCTCACCTCCAGCCTCCGGCAATTGTCATTCTACTCCCTACTTCTATGACTTCAACTTTTTTAGATTCCACAGATAAGTGAGATCATGTGGTATTTGTCTTTCTGTGCCTGGCTTAGTTCACTTTGCATTTCGGAGTCATCCATATTATCACAATGACAGGACTTCCCTCCTTTTTAAGGCTGAATAGTATTTCAGTGTGTGTGTGTGTATATACATATATAGATATACACACACCCTATATTTTTTTCATCCATTCATCTGCTGGACACTCAGGTTGTCTGGCTATTGTAAATAATGCTGCAATGAACATAAGAGTGCTGATATCCCTTTGACATTGATTTCAGTTCCTTTGGATATATGCTCAGAATTGGGATCACTGGATCATATGATAGTTCTACTTTTAGTTTTTTGAGGAACCTCCATATTGTTTTCCATAATAGCTATACTAATTTACATTCCCGCCAACAATGTACAGGAGTTTCCTTTTCTCTGCATCCTCACCAATACTTATCTTTTGTCTTTTTTTGATAAAAGCCATTCTAATAGGTGTGAGGTAATATCTCACTATGATTTTAATTTTCATTTCCTTGATAATCAGTAAGGATAAGCATTTTTTTCCCCAGAAGTGACAAATATCTAGGTATCCAATAGGGTTATTTTATTCCTCATGGAGATTTATTCCATCTCATCCCTAACTTCACTAGGTCCAAAAGCTGTGAACGTCTCATTTATTCAGGACTACACTTTTCCCCACTAGTACAAGGGATAAAAGAGGGAACTTTGTGAGGGGCATACATTCATATGTTTATTAATGTATACACCAACAATCAACAAATTTTCATTTCCTTCAGAGCTAGGAAACCAAGATGAGTGAAACAGTGGCCAAGGAGATACAGCCACATAAGAGAGACAGACTTTCCAATAAATACCTACACACTGGAGGCACCGAGGAAGGAGTGCAGGACAGAGCTGCTTGGAGAAAGTGACACGTGGGTTTCAAAGGATGGGAAGGAGTTTGCCATGCTTTTAAGCAGAGAAGAGCTGTCTAGACTGAGGAGACACGCACAGTGCAAGGGGGTATTAAACCGTGCAGTGGATTTGGGGAATTCAAAGGGTCTCGTACCATGCAGAGGGGGCCAAAAAGGCATTCAGGAGCAAGGTTGAAAGCTTGGCCTTTGTCCTGAAGTGGATGAGCAACTGAATGGAGTGAGAGAATTAAGTACCAATGAGGGCAAAGTTGAGAAGATAAATTTAGAAGGGAAAATTGATAGTACATCATGGTGACTAATTGGGTGTGGGGTTAAAAGAAGAAAGAGACCAAGATGCTGCTGTCACTTATGATTTGGGACCATGGGAGCATGGTGGGAGGCTGGCATCAAGGAACAAGAGAGAAGACAGGAGGAACATGGAGTTGAGTGGGGATGAGGTATAGTGAATTCAGGAGGGAAGCTGGGTTTTTTCCTCTATCGAATAAACAAAACAGAGCAGCAGGAAGACCTGTCACTGGAATAGGAATTTTATTTTGTCAAAAGAGAAATGCCCTGTATATCTTGTTTTATCTCTTCTAGTGTGTGCAGAAGAAACAAAGAAAGATCAGAGAGGCAGGAGAAGCCTGGAGAAATTTTAGCAGACTGGGAAATAAAGCCTTCTCATCTGAAGCACTCATGGCCAGCCAACCTGAGACAGAGAAGTGAAGACACTTTGATGAACAGCCCAGGTTGAGGGAACACTGCTGAAAAAGGCAGAGGATGCCATGCTCAAAGGAATGATTTAAAAATTCAGCAATCTAATCACCACCTGTGGATAAGATTAGGTTTGGGAAAAGTGCAAAACATTTTAGAAACAGTGAGAAAGGCAAAGTTCCTTTTGACTATGAGATCTGCTCTGGGTCACCAAGACTTGGTGTAACACGAAGATCACCATTTTAATATGGAATTCTATTTTTTATTTGAAAAATGAGAAGGATAGGCTCATGCATGCCTTACTGCTCCTGGAATAAGCAAAAAGACAAGAAAAACAATTCTGATAGACTAAGAGGTAAGCATGTTTTATTTTAAAGGTTGATTTTGCAAAACAGAATTTAGGATTTAAAAGGAAATTTCACTATATTTGTATTCATATGACTTACCTTATAGTAGAAGTTCTCTTAAACAATTTCAACTAGTCAGCAGTTAAACCAATATTCCTCATCTTCTCTGTAAGCGTCCTGACCCATGCTTGGGCTAGGCTGTGTGGTTACTCTGTAGAATGCCCTGGCCCTTTGCACCCACCAGCTGAGTTATGTACTTACCAAGAATACTTCTTTCTTATCTGATTTTGCTTGTTATTTTATATGCACTGCAATTAAATATTCCACAATCTAATAAAATGTGATTGCAAAAATAAAGAGTTGAATGCTTTAGAAAGACTCAGTAAAGACAAATTGCTTTTAAGAAATGAACTAGGGTGAGTAAGACAACTATTAATATAAATGACCAAAAGGAAAAGTAAACATCTAGAGGGAATATATATTCAGATTTTTTTTGCAAGTGACTTTTGGTTCTCATTCTACTTTATAGAAACAGAAACTGCAAATCACAGATGATACATCCTAAGTGTGACTTAAGCAATAAAGACCATGTAGAACTCTAGTCAAGGAACGTAAGTTTTAAAAGCAAAAGATTGTCATGTGAATATCTTTATGTTTTAAATTAACATAAAATGTTTTATTATTTTACACAAAAATATGCCCTTTTTGTCCTTCACCTTAACCAACATTTTGATTGCCTCTCTACCTTCTGGTCCCTGTGACAACAGGGAACAGAACATCTGCTCAAATATATCACCAATCCACTCAGATAGCTTAAATTACCATTAAAATACTAATGTCTTTGAAATCTGTATCTCTAGGACAGATTGCTGTCCTAGTTTAAGACCAACTGCTTATTGGATACTTCCATTTGGATGTACCAAAAAATGTCTAAACTCAACGTCCAAAATCATATCTAATCCCACCCCCAAACTCAAGCCCGCACCCCCTTCTGCATTTCTCATCTCTGTGGGTCCAATGCAGCCCACCTGCAGGCTTCATCCCTGATTTCCTCCCCACCCGCCACCACCACCACATCTAATCAATTCCTAAGGGATGTGTGTGTGTGAGAGAGAGAGGGTGTGGACTCTTATCTCTTAAAAACCCTTCATATCTATGCAGTGCTCTCTAGCCACACTGCCACTCTCTTACTTCTGGCCACAGTGAACTCTCTCGTGGATGACTACAACAAGCTCCTAATTGATCCCTCTGCTTCAAGCTTCTTCCAATTCAAATATTCTCCTTACCACAAAATAACCTTTCTCAAATGTAAGTGTGATCAACTGCATACCTTGATGAGCTTCTTGATTAAAATTCTATGGTTTTCCCTTGTTCTTATAATGAAGTCCAAACTCCTTAACATGGTTTACAAGGCTCTGCAGGGTCTCTCCTCTAATGATGGCTCCAGCCTCAGATATTACCACTTTCCTAGTACACTCTGAACTCCAGCTAGAATAAGCCTCTTTTGCTTCTGTGGACACACTAAGTTCACTCTTTCCTCCTGGACCTTGAGTACACTATTCCTTTTTCTTGGTACACTCTCCTGCCCATCCCATCCCACACCCCTCCCCGCCAAAAAAATGTACTTCTCCTGGATTACACCCACTCATCCTATAATTCTCAACACAGGCATTGCTTCCACAAAAGACCTTCAGGGACCCCCATTCCATCAGGCTGGTTTAAATGCCCTTCTAAGAGTTCCCAAAACTCCCTACATCTTCCTTTTTGTGGCACTTGTCACTCTGTGTTGTTGATTATTTGCTTACAAGGGCCCTGGCAATGTCTTGTTCACTGATGTATACCCAATGCCTGACAGAGAGTAGTTTCTTAATTAAGGTATGTTGAATGAGTGATTGAAGGAAGGGTCCTTGCAAGTAGCTCTGGTCTAACAATGGAACCTCCTGTTCCAAAGGATAATCTCCCTTACCTCCCCTGGAAGCTTTGCCTTCTTTTGTGCTCTTAGTACTAAGTACTCTAGTATTTAGTACTCTAATACTCAGACTCTATTCCCAAGGATTTGCAGAGGTAGCGTATCCTAGAATTTCTTCTTCCTTCCTCCCACATAAAAAGAATAGGTTTCAGCACCTTCTCTTGACATGTAATCAGGTCAGCCATGAGCTAACTTGTTTTTATTTTATAGCCCTATAATAAAGAGTATAGGATTTTATCTTATCCAAGGGATTGTATTTTCTGTGAGAGGAAGTAAAACATTCTTGCATTAATTTATTTAGCCTGTGCTAAGCACCTACTGTATATAGTCACTGGGCCACAGTCAGACAAAGAGGTTCATCATAAACACTAGACTTACTCCTAAGGGTTAGGCAGGGCATATTGTGGAGAGTCTGAATAGTCTTTTGCCAGCCTAGGAACTCAACCCTTATCATTCTGAAGATTTGCTGTAAAGAGAACTAATCAGCTAATTATGACTCCAGGTATAAAACAGCAGAGATGAAAAAAATTTTTAAATAAAAAATAAAAAATAAAAACAGCAGAGATGGGTTAGTTTTCATTGACCAAACTCTAGTCTAGGCCCTCATCCCTTGTCTGTTCCAATAGCTTACTAACTTGTCTCACAAGATAGTTTAACTTGAGGCTTTTTAAAATTCATTGCCAAAATTTAAAAGTACAGATTTATTTGGGGAAAAAAAAAAGCATTCACATATGGCAACCTCTGGCTGAGGAAAGTCGTGGTTGCTTCCTTTGAATGGGTCAAATTCCCACCTGTCGCCACCCAGTTGTTTCAGTCACTTACAGAGCTGCCTGTCCCCTGTAGGTTTTCAAGATTATAACACTTTGTGTCAAGATAAAGTCTAGATTCAGCATGAAAGGCCTATTCAACCTGTACCCAGCTCACCTCTCCAGTATTATTTCTTCTATATCCCAGTATTTTAGCTACTCTGAATTAGTGGAAAATGGTCAGAATATATCCTGCTTGTTCCTGTCTCTCAACCCATGATCATGTTGTTCCACTGCTTGGCCGACACCTATTATTAAGGATGAAAAAAAGAGTCGTGGAGCAAGGAAAATAGGCTCTAGAAAGGTAGAAAGGCCACAGAATTTCTCCACAGACAAGGTATTAGAAAGACAACTCTACGTTAGGAAGCCAGAGAAATTAGCTCCTGTCTGTTCTGAACCTGTGTACATCCTGAATCTACCATTGAATTGGCTTTAGAATAAACTTCTCCGTTAGTGGAACAAGTTAAGAGAACTGTGGCCCTGCCTGCTGGCTCTGCATCAGTTTTTCACATCACTGCAATGAAAAAGCTGACGGCAGCCTGGTGTTGTGTTGGTCATTACCATGACGGGTCATGAAAACAGTTAGCCAACTGCTTTGGCCAAGGATAAAGGAAAGCAGAGAAGTAGCAGAAACCTGGTTGGCGACAACTCATCTTAGGGCAAGACCAACTGTATCGTAAAGCTATTTTTTTCCCAAAGACATAAATTATTTTCTTTTTTCAACATAGAGTGTAAGAACTAGTTTTCTTCATTCCAAGTATGGGCAGCAGTTGTGTGTCTGCCCAGTAGAGGGAGGTCTCTCACCTACTTACAAAGATAATATTCAATACATAGTTATGCTCAGATTTACAGGGGAAAAGATGAGAATAAGATCTTGAAAACTGGTTTGATATAAAATCATGCCAGCTAGGGTTATTGGTGGCTTGAAGTCTACCTAAGATAATGGACAGAAAAGGAGAATAGAGCACAAAAATTAAATTTCTGGAGATCCTTACAAAGTCCTCTTTGGTGCAGACAGCCTGGATTACAGAAAGATATTAACACATAGCCCAATCTGAGGGTGTCTAATGAAGGACCCAGAGTCTCCGTCCTAAAAAGTTCAAGCTAGTGAGATATAAAGAATTTCTACCTTCAGGAATGGTGGTAATCATACAATTTTGCTATAGAATATGTCCCATGAATAAACACTTTGAGTGATAACATCCTGACTAGAACTCAGAATTCTGAACCTACACAACCTGCAGTACATCACATCCAGTATGAAGATGGGGCCCAAGTAAATGCAGGCTCTTTCTACTCCAGTCGTGACTTCTTTAACTCCTGATAAGTATGGTGACTTCAGGGAGTTCTAAAGCAAGGTTTAGAACAAAAACAGGCTAGTGGCTTTCCTAGTCCTTTCGCTCAAAGGTTTTAACCCTAATTCAACTTTCTAGGTCTTGCTTGTTGATGGTGAATAAAGGTGAGCTAAGCAAGGGGTGAGCTCATGGAAACCACACCCCCAGATTAGCAGGTGTATCACTGCTCCCTAAGGTGGGGCAGAGCTTGTCTAGGCCAATTGGTACTTGAAGCCTAATGGACTCTTCAAGGGCTTATTTTAAAAGTGTTTGAGGACCTAATCAAAAATCGTATAAGTTCTAAAACATGAAAAAAAAACCACAAAATAAAAGTAGTAATATGGGCAATCACCCATGTAGTACTTTCTATGCCCCAGGCTCTATTCTGAAAGGTTCTGTCATACTGGCTCATTTGATCTTCACCATCCGTCTGGTACTCTCCATGTTACAGTTGAGGAAACTGAGGCACATCGTAGTTATCTTGCTGGTAAATGGTAGGGTCAGGATTTGAACCTTAGCGTCTGGTTTCTGAGTCCTTGATTCTGGGTCTCTAAATCAGGACACCTCTCTAAATAGTGCATGTTTAATTTAAATATTTACAAAATGTAACACTCTGTCAACTAGAAAACTGCACTCCAACTCTTACAGTTATACATAAATTACATTTATTAGAGATGTAGTGTATTTTATTAAAATTTGATGTAGTAAAGTAGGAGGAGCTAGGGACTCCAAAGTTTTGAAGTAGCTCTGACCCCAGATCCTCAGAGCCCCAAGAGCCTTGTTGGAGAACCTGAGAAAAAGGTGCCAGAGAGGCACAGGAGAGAACTCTCTGCTCAGACTCAGGGCCTTTGTGAAAGCACCATCTCTTGCTCCATCGCCCAATAACATTCTTGCTAACCACCCTAGACCAAGGATTGGCAAACTATTTCTGTAAAGGTCCAGATAATTAATATTTTAGGCTTTGCAAGCCACTGGGCTCCATTGTAACTATTCAACTCTGCATTGTAGTGCCAAAGCATCCACAGCTAATACATAAATGAATGGGCATGGCTGTGTTCCAACAAAACTTTATTTTTAAACACTGAAATCTGAATTTCATATCATTTTCATGTGTTAGAAAATATTACTCTTCTTTTGATTTGTTTCAATCATTTAAAGTTATGAAACCATTTTCAGCTCATGAGCCATGCAAAGACAGGCAGGCAGGATTTGGCCCCAGGGCTGTGGTGTGCCTAGCCCTGTCCTCCTTGGACATCAGGAAGGATGAGGTGACAGATTAGGTGGGGAGAAGCCTCGGCATCACCCAGAGGCCATAAAATCTAATATTGCTTCTAGGATAACCATTTTGGCAAGCCAAACTAACTAATACTGTAGTTCCCAAACCTGAAAGTACAGAAGAATTATCGAGGGTACTTGTTAGAATTACAAATTTTAAGGCTCCACCCCCAGAAATTCTGATTCTGTCATATGGCTAGGTAAGGAGTCTATAAAGCAACCCATTGATTTAGGCAAGAGGTCTTCAAAATGTGGTTTGCACTCCAAGGAAGTATAGGGGTATCCACTAAGGTATGGGAAGAAAATATTTAATAGTACAATTGCTTTCTATATTATTTATATTCAAAAAAAGGCAGGAATAAAATGAAGCTTTATAAATATTTACCATGTAAATTGATGTTGGCTCCCTCACTGGGTCTGTGTGTTGGTGATCATGGATCACAAGCAGTACATGAAATTTCCTGAGAACAAAGTGGAAATGCTATAATGTGCAGGAACTGACAGAGGTACCTTCACTCCTATGTTTTCTCTTAGTATGCTGCATAAAGGAGAGACCAGTACCAAGAATGGCTGAAACAATTTTGAAGAAAAAAAGAGATTTATCCACCAGATCTCAAAACTTATCATAAAGGTATATTAATTAAGATTGTGGCCATGCATGGTAGCTTGCACCTGTAATCTCAGCTCCTGGCGAGGCAGAGGAGGGAGGATCGCTTGACGCCAGGAGTTCAAGACCAGCCTGGGCAATATAGTGAGACCCACTCTCTACAGAAAAATTTAAAATTAGCCAGGCACAGTGGTGCACGCCTGTAGTTCCAGCTACCGGGGAGGCAAAGGTGGGAGGACCGCTTGAGCCCAGGAGTTCAAGGCTGCAGCGCACTATGATCATGCCACTGCACTCTAGCTTGGGCAACAAAGCAAGACCACCATCTCAAAAAAAAAAAAAAAAAGATTGTGGTAATGATACAGGAATAGGCGAAGAGGTCAAAGGAATGAAACAAAAGTATAAGATATACCAAATAAGTAAGAGAGGTGGCTCTTCAGAGTAGTGGGAGAAAGGATGGACTATTCAATAAATGATACTGGGGAAACTGATTATCTTTAAAGAAAAAATGAAATTAGACCCCAACTCACTTCATCAATAAAAATCAATTCTGGGATGAGTAAAATATGAAGAACAAAATTTTTAAACTTTTAGAAGAAAATATAGGAAGATCTCTTTTTGGTTTCAGGGTAGCATAGGATCTCTTAAGACACAAGAAAGTATGAACCATAAAGAGAAGGATTGATCAGTCTGACTCCTCCAAAGTAAAAGCTTGTGTTCAACAAGAAACACCACAAACGGAATTAAAATTCAAACCACAGACTGGGAGATTTACAAAGCATGTAACCAATAAAGGGCTGTACCTAGAATTTGTAAGAAACTACCACAAGTCAGTAAGAATGACACAACCCAGTGGGGGAAAAAAAGGGCAAAGGATATGAACAGGTAAATCACAGAAGAGGAGCCCTAGAAGGCCAATAAATGCATGAAAAGATGCTCAATCTCATTAGCAATGAGGGAAATGCAATTTAAAATAAGAAGGTACCATGTCATATACCAGTTTGCAACAAGATTGAAATAGCGGATAATACCATGTGTTGACAAGGATGGGGAGAAAGGAGGACTCTTCTATGCAGATGCTGAGAGCCTGAGCTGGTTCAATTATATTAGAGAGAAACTTAGCAATATTTGGAAAAGTTGAAGAGGCGCAACCTACAACCCGAAATTCAACTTCTAGGAATACACCTAGAGAAATTCTCATACATGTTCCAAAAGAAGATCTATAGAAAAATTTTCACGGCAGCATTGTTTGAAACAGGAAAAAATCAGGTAAACATAAACATGAATGAATAGGAGAATGGATACTAAGTCTATGAGAAAGGACTTTGTTTAAAGTGAATGAGTCAGAGCGACATGTGTTAATAGGGATAAATATCTAAAATCATGTTAGTGAGAAAAGGCAAACTACAGAATAACATACAGTTTTACAACAGGGAGAACAATGCCAGACATTATGTACGGACTTGCGCATATGTGGTAAAGAGTAAAAACATGCGAAGGAATGATAAATTCAGGAATGATAATTCTGGATGGTGATTCTCTGGGTGAGAGCAGGAGGCATGGGAAAGAAGGGGAGATACAAGGAGTCCTACTTGTATCTGTTAGTCCCTAATAGGGACGGGTGTTATTTGTTATGAAATTCTGTGGCCTTTTCAGTAAGAGTGAAATACGTTGTAGTTAAGAGAATTTAAAAGAATAAAGTTAGATATAAGGTCGCAAACCTTCAATCAAATACCAGAATGTCCAAAGCTTCTGTAGTGGATGGGGGAGGAGGTTTCAGACAGATTTTGTCACGAATCAACAGATTCAAGGGATAGGGAGCTGCCACGACGTAACCGATACTTATAATGGGATTAACATACACCCTGGTTTGCCCCGGACAATCCCAGTTTATTCATGTTGCCTGGTGTGATTATTAATAGTTCCCCCTTTCACTTTCAAAAGTGCCCTAGTTTGGAAGATCAATGATATGGTCTCTCTAATAATAAAGCACCCTCAGTTCCTGCACCCAAAAGACAGACTATGGGCACCTGATGCAGGGGCTTGTCTGCTAAGGCCAGAGCGCTTATTAGATGAAGAGCTAGACATGGGAGACATTCAAAAGAACAGGGATTGTAGTCAGTCTCCAACTGATCTTTTATGTGAAAACTGAAGACCTCAGGGCTCTCACCTTTTCTTTAGAACCATGCCCGTTTAGAACATAGGTCCGTGGTCTTTTAATCTTCTCAAAGACACAGCTGATGGAGTAAAAAGACCCATAGAGTGAAGCTCACAGACCTGGCCGTGGACAAAAGTCACCTTGGGAGCTTTGAAAAATAGAGATTCTTGGGTCCCAACACCAGATTATTGATTTGAAATCTGTGGCCACAGAATCCATTCTTTTTTTTTACCTCTCCAAATTAGTCTGGTGCACAGATACATGGAATTTCATCATAAATAGCAGAGCTCTAACAACTGTACTGTTTTAAACAGTGCCTTATTGAGAGCGAAAGTCTTTTACATTAAATTTAAATCCTCAGATATCTGACATAAACTACCTTCATCTCTCGCCTTAATCTAATGATTTTCTACCCTCATTATACACAGCCTGCAGCCAATCCTTTTCTTGGCTAGGTATCTACTATCGAGATCAAGAGAAGGCTGGAGCCCAGGATCTGGAACATGCTTGTCAGGGTCCCTCCTAGCAGCCTTGCAATCAGGTGTCCATGAGTACACAGAGGACAATGCCAGGCCAAGGAACACTCAATCATTGACCTGAGCCAAACCTTCGTGTGAAACTCTAGCCTTGGTGAGTGGCTAAACCAGATGCCATGCTTTCTGGAGGAGACACGCCACAATGGACTTCCTTTCCTGAGGCCTCAGGCTGGTTCCTGTTGAGTTTCTTTCTAAGAGGATAGGCTAAAAATAGAGAGAAAATTGCCCCAAGCTGCAGTAAAACCTATTGAGAAATACTGGAGGATAATTTTTTTGCATTTTCTGCGCTTAATTTTTTTTTGTTTGGTTTGCTTTGGTTTTAGTTGTTCTTTTAGTTTTTTTCTCCTTGAAAAGCATCTTTGGATTTGGCCTAGGGTTGTTGGACATACTTTTGCATGTATTGAGAAATATCTGAATACGCTAAAAATGTGACTCCACAGCTGGGTGTGCTGCAGCCAGCAAGGGTACACACCACAGGACATCAGCTAAGCTTGAGTGATGACCTTGTCAGTTTGAATTTTTAATTCATTGGCATTAGATTCCTGAGGAACCAGGTGATATTGTGTAAGATACAGTGGATCCTAGAATTCATTCACATTTAAATTGTCTGGGGAACTGTCTAAGTACAAAGTTAGGTGTATCTCTGATGATTTTTAGACATTTGATCTGATTGGATTTTCTCATTTCTTTGGCTCTTTTTTGGAAAGAGTTCTGGGGATTGGGAGAGTGTTAAACCATAAGTACCTTTATTTCCCAGTGGCCACTGAGAATCAGGGTCAGGCTAGAAATCTGTCACAAATAGCTCTGATCATGTCCTAAGAGAATCCTTTTGTGACTGGCCTGATGCAAGCTGATTGATTATCTCTTACACGTGTCATTTCCAACCTTCATTGACCATCCGTACCATCTGAGAACTTTTAAACATTATTAATGTCTAACCCCCACCCAAAACAACTAAAATATAATGTCTAGAGAGGGGCTCTGGACGTCAGTGGTTTGTTGTTTTTATAAAGTTCCCCAGTGTGGGGTGTGTAAACATCCAGTATGTCTGAAACTGAGGGGTTTCAGAACAAAAACTAGAAAAGTCCTGCACAGACTAGGATGAGTTGGTTACCTGAATGGGGGTGAGACTCCTGGCTCTGTCCTACTGCACCCTGGGGATAGAAGACAGAACTGTTACCTGGACCCTTCTGATGGATGTGAGCAAGATATTGGAAGATGCAATAAACCTGGCCTAAGGAGATGAAAAAAAAGTGGATCTACACTGCCTGCAACCAGAGAACAATGGCAAAACCTTTATGATTGCATGGAAAGAAAAGTGGCAAGGAGGGATTTTTAAAATATCACTCTCCTATTAGTCAATTTTTCTTATTCTGATTTTATTTTATTGCTTTTTATGAAGAGATTTGAGGCTTCCTTTGCAGTAGCAGACATTTTGGGCCCTCTTGGTGTTTCTCCTCTTGGGAGAGTCAGCTTTTATGTTCCCCAGGTGTTCTGTCCTGCAGTGTCCTGTGCAGTGGGGACACCACTTTGTGCATGTGGTGGGGCCAGCACTGTTGCTACACCTGGGCTCTGTTATTTGTGCCTAAGATTGAACCACTTTGGTCTTCCCTGAAGCCAACCTACACAGTTTGGAACTTATTGTACTTCAGTGTGAAAGGCATTTGGGGGTTTAGAAGTGGAAGCCTGACTTTTGATATGAAAATGAAGTGTACCAACGTTAGGTTGGTTTATATACAATGCAAATGTACTTGATGTGAAGGTGAGCTAGACTAGGTACCCAAATTTAGATGTGAAGCTCATGCAGCAGCAGATAAATCTCACCTGCCTTGGAGCACAGCTCTCTGCCCTTTAGAATAGAGATGAGACTTTGTGGGGCGCAGTGGCTCATGCCTGTAATCCCAGCACTTTGGGAGGCCAAGGCAGGAGGATCACTTGAGACATAGAGTTTGAGGTTCCAGTGAGCTATATGATAGCACCACTGCAATCCAGCCTGGGTGACAGAACGAGGCTCCATCTCTCTTTAAAAAAAGAAGAGAAAAGAAAGAGCCATGCACATCATCTCTTGCCACTTGAGTACATTTTCCTAATATTGGTATTTCCTGGGTATTGGGACAGGAATATGAGTTTAACTCCTGTGCATTAACAGCGAATCTACAATCCCCTAGATCCACCTGGTAGATTTCCCAGTACTCATGAGCAGGTTCTATATGCCACAAAATGCCAAAGTTAAGCCCCTGAGGGCAAACAATTCTGAATCAGGGCAAAGGATGCATTTGTTGATACATTTCCATTTTCCTCAAAATGCCTCTTCAACTTATTCAGGGAGTCCAATGGTTAGAATGATGGGAAAGGAGTTTATGCAATGGGAAGGGAGGTTATAAACCACATAAACTTTTTTGCAAATTTCCTTTGAGCTGGATTTGAGAGGTCATATTGCCTGATCCCATGATAAGTGCAGAAATTGATAAAGCTTTCTTGTATTCTGCAAATATGACCCATCTCTGCCCTCCACTTTGAGCATTCTGTATTTAGAAGCCCACAGTCCTGGGGAGAGGAGGAGTATGGAAATATTGATGAAGATAAACAATATTTGAGTTTGTATCATATGCCAGAATTTTTATTTTCCTGTGCATTATATTAATTCATTTGACCCCCATAAAAGCAGTACAAAATAAATGTTATCACCTCCATTTTATAGAAGGAAGCTGAAGCACAGAGGAAAAAAAAATATTTTTTCCCAGAGTTGCACAGCCTAGAAGCAGAGGGACCCAAGTTCAGACTCAGGCAGCTCCTGACTTCTACTGGCTCTTGCTAGACCCAAAGGCCCTACATCAGCTGCAGCCGTGGAGCATGAACTCATCCGCTCAGAGTACAGTGAGGCAGGTTGCAGATCTGGTAAATATTTGAAATAATGAGAATGGGCAGGTGGGGGGAGCTGAGGGAGAGTCAAGATGATGGGGGTTTGGGGGAGGAAGGTGAGATGTCTTGAGGGAGGGGAAGGCCTAGCCAGTGCTGGCTAAAAACACTATCAGGCAGCATTAGAGAGCAGGAGTTTGTAGAAGTGTCAGGGTGGCAGTCTGCTCTCGGTTCTTGGTGTGTTCTTGACTGAAGAATGACCAGACACACCAAAGTGTCAGGTCCAGCCTCTTGGTGGACTGTTATCCTAGTTCTCTGGCTCCTTGCTTGGAAAAAGAAAATCACAAGCAGGGCCGGTATGATGGAGTGACCACAAGCAGGAAGCAGTTTCACACGAGTAGCTTTTTATTATAAGATGAAATAGGTCTGTCTCCATGAGCGGAGAGAGACTGACAGACTGACAGACTGACAGACTGACTCACTGACTTACTGACTAACTGACTCTCTCTGGGAATTCTTGAGTTGTTTCCTTTCATTGGCTTGATCCAGGGAAGGGCTTTTGGGAGGTGTGGGATGTTACCAAATGATTATCAGGTGTTCTCAAGGTTGTATCTGCATATGCAAGCTCCTTCTCTGAAAGCCCTACCTAGTGGGGGATGAACCACAACATAGACTTTAGCTAATGACATAATAATTAGCCTTAGGTTACTCTAGGTTACTTTCCAAATCCTATTATACCTAGGCTGGGGAATATCCAGATTGGTAAATTGTTCCCTCCTTCCCCAGGTGTAGCAGTTGCTCAGGATAGGATTAAAGGTGGGAGAACACCAAAACAGAGTGCTGCCTTTGTCCTTCTTCCCAGGTGGGGCAATTAATTGTTTGAGGCAGCACCAAAGCAGGGCACCTTTCTCCCTAGGAGAGCTGGAGATCCTAGCTATCTACCTAACAGAAGCACCAATCTGCACACTTGGGTGACTTTTGTTTTTAATCAGTGGCCTATATATAAGAACAAAGAAGATAAATAGTCAGGTTTTTCCAGACTGGTACATAGACAGATAGATAGAACACACCTCAATGAAAATGGGGCTTTTACGCTAGGATGAACGGTTTTAAGACAGCCATGAGGGGCTTGGTGAATGCAGACTTCACCAGGTCCTGTGCTTTGTATAACTTGGAGGATGGGCAGCCTCCAACCCAGAGGGCTGCAGGGAGAAGGGACACCCTAGCAAGAAGTCAGGTTTCCATTACAAGATGTGGAGGAAACCCTCAGGAAAGAACTGGATAATTGTGTGGTTTTGTGGGGTTTTTTTTAACCTTATAATGGGGTTTACATTGGGCTTAGTAGAGAGCCTTGTATTTTAGTCCCTTCATGCCACTATAATAGAATACTCGAGGACAGATAATTAATAAAGAAAAGAAACTTATTTTCTCATAGTTCTGAAGGTTGGGAAGTCCAAGTTCAAGACACCAGCAGGTTTGGTTGTCAAGGGAGGGCCACATCCTCTGGAGGGGAGTAACCCTGTACGCTCACCTGGTGGAAGGCAAAAGGACAAGCTAGCCCCTCGCTGAGTAAAGCCTCTTTTATAAGGGTCTTAATCCCATTAATGAGTAAGGAGCCCTCATGGCCTAATCACCTCTTGAAGGCCCCATTGCTTAATATAATCACAATGACAACACCTGAATTTTGGAGAAGACACATTCTCCACAGCACCTTAGAAGCGAGAGAGGAAAGAAAGTGGGTGGGATAGAGAAGCCAGGAGAAGACAGGCCACCAGGAGGGCTTGCATTGCCGGCTTTAGAGGCATGAGGGGAGGGTTGTTCTCGCCCTACAGATCCCACAGGACTCTGGATGGAGCTCAGGCACTCCCTGGCTAGTGCAGGCTGCAGTTCAGAGGAGCTGGCATGTGGGCTTCAGATGCTGAGGCAAGAGCTGGCGAGGGCCAAGGCAAGTGGTTCCCCCCTTGCTTTCCAATGTGTGTTCTTTCCAAAAATCACATGGGGGATTGAGAGTGAGACAGGGAAGTTGTGTGGGGTAGAGAAAGTCTGGGGAAAATGGTGACTTTGGGCCACCCACCCACATGCCTCAAGTTCGAAGGAATGTGAACAGCAGGAAAACAGATTTGCCCTCTCCCCACTGTCATATATGTGAGAGTAGAAAGCAGATTTGAGCCAGAAACTGGTATGTACACCACCGTTGCTCAATAAAGTATGGTGTGGACCTTTTCCTTGGTCCAGAGCCCCGTCTGGTACCTGGTGTTTATGCCAGTGGGGTGGGTGGTGTGGTCCAGGTTTTGGCCTCAGTGCAGGAGTTCCTATGGTGGTTTAGGACAGAAAGCAGCCAGAGTCTTTTTGCCAGTGATAAATGACGGATTTACCCGCTTTTATTTTATTTTTTTAACTGTTTCATAGCTTGGCCGCCTTTTTTAACCTGAATGTGAAGTCTGTTCATCAATATTCTCCTCTCAAGCCTCCCCCTCCAGGAGGCCCAGGCAAGGTTTGAGGGCAGCATTTCTCCCGGTGTGGTCCGAGGACCACCCACAGGAGAGAGCCCCTGCCCAGATGCCTCATGTTTATCAAGCTCCCCGACACAGTCTCAGGCACACTCCAGTTTGGGAACCAGTGTTGGAATGTCCTGCCCCTCTGGTTGCTTCTTAATTGACTGTTCCTTATTTTCTCTGTGACCTTTAGCCATTCACTTACCAAAACCCATGAGAATGTAAACTCCACAAGGAGAAGGGGATCTGTTTATTTTGTTCACTGATATATCCCAAACTCTTAGAATGGTGCTGCTCATGTGATAGTTGCTTAGTAAACATTTGAAAATAAATGAACTCTTTCTCAAATGCTCACTTTACCAGGCGCTGGCTGTGCTGAGTGTGCTGGGGATGCCAGCCCTCTCGGTGTGTGTCTTCTGGTGTTTGGGGAGGGGTAAGGGGGACAGACTGGCAGACTAAATAATTGTAGTAAAATGAGAAAGTGTGGTGAGAGTAATGTCAGGGTTTGCTGATGTGACTCCAGAGGCCACTGAAGAGGTGGAAAAGCCTGATACCCCTGTCTTTACTGTTAAGCTGCAGGTGGCACACCCTGGACACTAGTACACAGGTGTGGGGGCCCACATGGCCTCCCAGAGGACAGGGAAGGTGGAAGGTAGATTGAGTCCCATCCATGGGATACAAAGAGGGATAAACCAGTGTATAGAAGAGCTCTACAACATCCACGGGATGGGGAGTTAAGGACAGAAGTCTGGAATGATTTATGTTTCAATGTCGAGAGGAGAGACAGAACTTTCCTAATATCTGTGGCCTCACCCAGAGTAACAAGTGGTATAAACCAGAGAGTAAAACCCGGGGAGGGGGGCTTGTATAAAGCCTAACAGAAAGGGGGGTGTAGAGAGGTTTTCAAGCCACAGTACAGCCAGCAGCTAGGCCAGTAGGAAGAAGACAGAGAGTAGATGAAAGTTTTATGGCCAGAAATAAGGGTGCATGAGAAGCCCGCTTCAGAAGGAGAAAAAGACCCACACAGCAGACCTGGTATGGCCCTGGACACCTCCACCCTCAGTTTCCTCCTTTGCCTTCCACATGGTCAGACCATCCCTTTCAACTTGGTACTCTGTCACTTCCTATAGGTGGGTTCATTTCTCCTTATTTCGAATAAAAAAGGAAAATTTCATTTAATCCTGTTGTTCTCTTTTCTTGGACTGCCAGCTATTAAAATTGTCCTCTTCTTTTCCTCAGCTACTAAAAAAATCAGAGCTCAAGTCAATGCCCAGTTAAAATAACCAGATTTTCCTAGGCATTGAGTCAATTTGTTTCCCGTTCCCTCCTGTTTTAAAATTTTTTTATTTCTATTTTAACAGCTGCACTGCAAATTTTTTTTTTTTTTAGTCTTGAAAGCTGCCTTCACTTTTTTGGAATTTTTATACAGATATAAATTATGATGAAATAAAATACATGTGTCCATTTTCTCCCACCCACCAATCCTTTAACCCTCCTGCAGACCTCAGTCACATTGCCGTGGAACCGCCTCTTCCTATGGCCTTTCCCTATCTCCACGGTAATCTTGTGTTACTCTTCACTGCAGGCACCCACACACCTGGGGAACCTCTCACCCCTTGCATTTTGCCCCGATTGCCACTTGCTTGTGGCTCCTACCCCTGCCCTGACCCCTAAAGTTTAGCATCCATTGTTCTCGCCTAACTCTAATGCCTCCCCTCTCACCCAGATCTTGGAAACCGTAACACCCGTTCCACTAGAGTAGAATTAGTGTCACCTTTCTTTCCACAACGGATTCCCGTAGGGAAATCTAGCAATCCATTAGGGGGGACCCAAGTGGACTTGAGTTCAGAGACTCTTCCACCCTGCCCCCAAACCCTGACAACGAAATAAATTTAACCAAGGTCTTCCTTTGTGTATTTCTGTCCTACTGCTTGGTAAATGCTTGCTCACTCATTCATAACTAAGGCTTCTAAGCCCAGCATCACTCATCCTGCTGTTTGACAGTTGTGCCTCCCAAACCCTTTGAATCTTAAATTAGTGTCACTACAATGTTATGATTCGTTGCTCTTACTCTTTCTCGACATTGTGGTTGTTTCTTTTAAACAGCTCTTCCATTAAGGTAGAAGAGCCAGCATAGAACACACACATATGTCTTCCCAAATCCCCTGCTCTGTGGGTGGTCCTAGTATTTTGTTCCAAATACAGCTTCTGAGAAAGGGAGGAAAGGGAAATCACGCTTGTCTGTCTGCTCCTAAAACTTAATTTTCAATGGAAGTTAGTACTAATACACATGGGTGATAGGGATTCCACCCTCCTCTCCTTTAACTAAAAGACAGTTTAAAATTTTTGAAAGGGGTACAACTGTCTGTGTGCTGTGCTATCTCTGAGTTCTCCAGTCTTGAAGATGTGCTTTGGCTTAGTCCAATTTGGCTAATACAGAGCACAAAAACCATTCATTCACTCAACAAATATTTGTGGAGGAGGCTCTGTTTTAGGAGTTGGGAATTCAGCCATGAAATTTTGTGGAGTTTATATTCCAGTGAGGAGAAGACAGACAATGAAACATGTATAAATGATATAATGTCAGATTGTGTTAAGTGTTATAAGGAAAATAAGATAATTTTGGATAAAATGACCAGAAAAGGTCCCCCTGAGGAGGTTAGAGACACGAATGAAGGGAGAGCTCCTCCTCCCTTCCCTTGCCGGTGGCTAACTAACATCCATAATCCATCAGAAGGCCGGGCACAGTGGCTCACACCTGTAATCCCAGCATTCTGGGAAGGGAGGATCACTTGAGACTAGAAGTTTGAGATCAGCCTGGGGAGCATAGTGAGACCCCATCTCTACAAAAATAAAAAAATTAGCAGGCCATGGTGGCATGCGCCTGTCATCCTAGCTTCGCAGGAGGCTGAGGCAGGAGGATCACCTGAGCCCTGGAATTTGAGGCTGCAGTGAGCTATGATTGCACCACTGCACTCCAGCCTGGGCAACAGAGCTGTCTATAAAAAAATAATAATAATAATCAGAGCCATCACTTCTTTTCCATGAAGCCGTACAATCCTCCACACAGCACTCCAAGCCATCACTGCCATTTGGTGGGTGTTACCGCGCAGGACTGGCCTGTTTTCCATCCCGTTCCAAAAATGTCTTCCTTTTCTAAAGCAAGGAAAAAAAATGTAAAATAGACAGTGAAGCTGGGGACCAACTTTTACCCATCATTATTTAAGAGCCTAATGAGGTAGGATTGATTGTTCCCTCTTCTCTTGTCAAGAAAACAAGATGTTTCCATCCCTTTATGAGGTTTTCTTTGTACATCTGAGTTTATAACTCACCTCTTGAGTGGTTTATGGGCCACTCACAGTCATGGGGCTCTGTGGCTGCCTCAGCTGACCAGTTCTAACCACCAGCTTTAAATCGGGCATGCTGTTATGTCATAAACATACTCGCAGATTTCAACCTGAAACACATCGTGGGTAGCATGTTTTCTTGACAAAATCCATTTTCATAAATAAAAACACTCTACACATACACCTCCCAATTTTCTTTTTATCCATTCACTTATTGAGCACCTACTGGGTGCCAGACACAAAGTATTAAAGATGAATAAGATACATAGTGTCTTACTCAAGTCTTACACAAATGCCAATGGAGAATAAAGTAAAATAAACTGAAATTCATATCTTATCGTCTTACAATTGTTTTTAAGACAAATGACCCTAGCAATCACAACCTCAGAGGTCACCAATGACTTCCAGTTGCCAATCCAGGGGCAGTCTTTACTCGACTTGACTTCTACTGAGGACCATTTCCTTCTTTTCTCCAATTGCTTTTCTCAGTTCCTGTCATCATGCATCATCCTGATCTTTGCTCTCTCCCGTCTTTCTCTACATTCTTTCTCCGGGGGATCTCTGTCGGTCCCAGAGATTTAATATCACTTTCATGTAGCTGAGTCTCAAATATGTATCCCTGCTTACAACTTCTCTTCTGAGTTACAGTCCACCAAGATATCATTCTAGAAACTGAAATTTCATATGGTCAAAGTCAAACACATCATCACTGTATTCACCAGGGTCTTTGGAACCGCAAATGACAGAAACAGAACTTAGAGTGGCTTAAGGGGGGCGGGGGTGGGAAGAGGAATACACTTTCCTCTTCCGGAAGAGTCTGGAGCGAGATCCAGGAACTCCCCACCCCTCCCTCCCCCTCCCTCCTCTCTTCTCCCTCTTTTCTTGGGTCTGTGTGTGTGTGTGTGTGTGTGTGTGTTTGTGTGTGTGTGTGTTGACTTTCTAGGTAAGGGTCTCCATATTATAGCCCCCATAAGCACCAGGCTTGTCTTCACTGGCTTAGTAAACCTAGAGAAAAGAGAGAACTTGGCTTTTCCAACAGTTCCATAAAAAATCCTACAGTTAAATTTCATCAGGCTAACTTGGGACACTGGACCTCCTATAACCTATCTCATGACTGAAATGTGGAAATACGCTAATTATGGAAATCTAAGGTTTTGGAAGCTGCGGATAAACTTCAATCACACTGAGAACAGGAAGCTGCCAGTTTCCTCTATATCCTTGGGAGTTCTGGCACTTTGTATCTTTCATTCTTACTCTTATCACATTATACTTTGCAAAACAGCTGCTATGGACTTTCTTATCTCCTCTGGCAGACTGAGGTTGGGGACGTAATCTTTTTGATGTCTTGAACCATAGTAAGTAATCCATAAACACTTGTTGAAATGATGACAGTAGAATCTCCAAAATCTATGCCTAGGAGTCTTGGGGGTTAAAAAAAAAAGTGTACTTTATAAACATTCTACTTTTTTAGATTTTTCTTATATTAAACAATAGAATTTTCAGATATAACCAGAGGTGATTTTATTTGTTTATTTTCACCAAAAGAAAAAATTTTTTTTCTGTTGCCAACTTCAAATGCCTTGCAGAAAATAATGCAAAATAATGCAACGTATTACCACCTTGTAG
The DNA here is from genome assembly GCA_023783475.1 of Daubentonia madagascariensis. Taxonomy (NCBI): domain Eukaryota; kingdom Metazoa; phylum Chordata; class Mammalia; order Primates; family Daubentoniidae; genus Daubentonia; species Daubentonia madagascariensis. Next base: position 1,463,548 of record JAKFHU010000633.1, read on the forward strand.
AGCAATAGCAACACCACCAAAATTGCCTCTGCATTTCAAAAGAGCTTTTGGATGTTAAAACTTAACATTCAGTTGTTCCTTCAGCACATGTTTATTGAACACATACTAAGGCATGGCATTGTGCTAGGAATACTGATACAAATTTATTGACCTCATTGAACTTAGAATCTAGTGGAGGAAACAGACAAACAAGAAATTACTATGCACTGGGTGCATAAGAGCAGTGAGACTCAATTAATAAACTGCCTGCTTCTTCATTTGCAAACTGTCAAGGTTGATTCTGGTTGATTCTTAGGGCTCTATTGTATATCCACCCAGGGAACACTAGCATTCTGGTCTCGCACTTTAAGAGTTAGGCAAAGGGGAAGAATGTCAAGGAGGCCTGTAGCAACACCTGCTGCCTTCCTGGTCCCTAAAGAAGCCTTGCCTGTGGTTCCCACCACCTAGAAGGAGCTGGTGATATTAGCTGAAGACACCCTGGGGAAAGGGACATTATGAATCATTGCACCTACATGTAAGTTGGTTCAGAAAGTTCAAAAGCTACTCAGCAATTTGGAGAGGACTTCCTAAAGTAGCTTTGAATTTTCTTGCCTTTATGTTCATATTGTTCATAAAAAATTTTGAATGTTAAGGCCTGCACCATTACATACCCGAATTTCTGAGAAAGCCTTAGGAATTCTATGTACTTGTACCTCTTCCAAGGCCTAGAACACAGCAGGAACTAATTCCAAATTTCAGTTATAATCTGTGTTCTGCACTCAACTTAAATGGTTTAGGGAGACACTTCCCAAACTTTGTTCTATGGATCCTCAGTTCCAAGGGGTGGTCATTAGTGAACATACTTTGAGAAATGTTGTCTTAGGAGATACTGGCCTGTTTAGTGAAGAGTTTCTGGAATAAGGACATAATTTTGAACTCTAAATGCTGTATCTGTTGCAAATAACTTGTTGCCAAGAATACCACTGTGTGCACATTACAGAAAATATAATGGGCAGACGGGTTCTTGGTCAAATGGAGGAAAATTCATCTGAAATTGAGGCAGGTAGGGATAAATGTTCTGATTGAAAAAGATGTCACATGGTTTATATGACTGATATAAAGACACATCCTTATAATATTAAGGGCTCTCCTTCCTATTCTCCTGCCAGTGGGACATCATTAGTGTTCAGCTACAAACCTGAGCAGAGGCCATCAGAGCCTGAGGCTAGCTCATGCAACCACGTCCCATCTCCCAGGTCCTGCAACTACCTCCCTCCCCCTGACTTTTAGCCATGTTTTACTCTACAGTTCTTCCTGCAACTGACCTTACAACTGAGCTCTTCCTTGGGTGCCTTTTCCAAGTGCTCTCTCAAACCATCGTTCTGTGTTTAGCTATTGACCAGCTTCCCTTTTACCCAGCTGGCCTATAGGAAGGCATTATATTTTGTGAGACTCTGTGGTGAGTCCTGTGATTCTTCTACAACCCTGGGAAAATAGGGCTGACAAAGGTATTTGTTTCCTATAGCTGCTATAACAAATTACCATAAATTTAGTGGCTTAAACCAATGGCAATTTATTATCTTACAGTTCTGGAAGTCAGGGTCCAAAATAAGTCTTATGGGGCTAAAATAAAGATGTGAACAGGGCTGCATTCCTTCTGGAGACACTAGGGGAGAATCCTTTCTCTTGCCTTTTCCACCTTCTGGGTGCCGCTCACATTCCTTGGCTCGTGGCTGCATCACTCCAACCTCTGCTTTGGTCATCACACTTGCTTTTCTGACCTGACCCTTCTGCCTCCTTCTTATAAGGACCCCTTTGATTACACTGGAGCCACCCAGATAATCTAGGATTATCTTCTCATCTCAAGATACTTAGTTACATCTGTAAAGTTCCTTTCACTGTACAAGGTAACACACTCACAAGTTCCAGAGGTTAGGACGTGGACATATTTGGTGGGGGCATTATTCAGCCTACCACATTTGAGGAGGAGATTGGGTCCTGCATGGGTCTTGTTCCCTGTTGATATCTCTAGACCATGACTATACAATAGGCATTAGCAAAGTTTTTCTGAAGTGGCAATGTAGTAAATATTTCAGGCTTTGTGGGCCAAGAGGAAAAATCAAGGATATGGTGTAAGTGCTTATATAACCATTTAAAATGTAACTATTTAAAATTGGAAAAATCATTCTTGGCTTGCAAGCAGTACATAAGCATGTGGTGGCAGGATTTGGCCCATGGGCTATGGTTAGCTGAATTCTGCTCTATGATCGCTTATAAAATACTTCTTTAGAAGTTCATGCCATTTAGCTAAATCTCTTCTGCTTTATCTTGTCACCTATAAATATCCTGGTCACTCTTCAATGCACATTGAGGATGAATTACCCCCCCTGGAAGTATCCAAGAAGGTGGAAACAGCCTCTTGATTCCTGATATGCAAAAGTCAAACCCTACAAAGTAACAGTAATATCATAAAGAGAAAATATATTTTTGTTCATGCATCTCCTTTCTATCAAAAGTTCCTGATTCAGAAATGCATTTTCTCATCTAAGAAATTCACTTAGAAATAGCCAGATGTTGCCCTGAGTGGCCACAGTTTTTCCATTCTGAAACATCTGCCAGATTTGGTGTTGTCACAGGGTATAAGGCATCAGATACTCTCCATGAAAAGGCTAGAGACAATGGCCAAAAACACAAATTTTCAGGGCTATAAAAGAAAATTTTTAATCATCTAGTCTTTTTGGACTGTGTAGCTGGTAGGATGCTTCTGATTCCGAATGAATTCTCTAATATGGGTTCTGGCTTCAGGCCCAGAGAAATCTTTCTTCTTAGAGCCTCAAAGGTTCCTTGCATTCTTCAAATGAGAGCTTGAAGTGAAGATCATTTTTAATTTCACTGTCACTGCCAGTAAGCCCGAGTCTCTGCCTACCACTGAAAGAAAGAAAACAAAAAGGGAATAGATGCCTAGGAAAAGAGGCTTTCATATAGTAGTTCCCTCCCTCAGTGACTAAATGATGGTTTTCTCCATAGACAGGAAATAAAATGTTTCTAAGGGTACAGTGTCTCAGACCAGAAGAGTGAGACCAACGTGGTCTGGGAAGCAGGACTAATGGCATATATGATGTGGCTATTTTGGAGACACAAGAGGCACACTCCCAGTGGTTAAGTTTTAGAAGTTTCCCTTTGTTTGTTCAAACTTTGAGGGACTGGAAAATCTGTAATCAATGAGATCAAGATCAGTCATTGCAGTCCAAGAAACCCCCATGCCTCCTAAACCTGTAAGCATTTTCTAAGACTCTGAATGTGGAATTGAACTTGGAAAAATTCACTGAAACTCTACCACATAGTCGTATCTAAGTTAATGTAGAGGAAGATGGAAGAGGCTCCAAAGTTGAAAGAGACAAGAAAATGGTTAATGGTAGAGGAGAGGACAAATGAAGATGCAGATCTTCATAAATTTAAGAAAATCATCTCTGTCATAAACAAGGCTGTGGGGCTCTGTGGAACAACACACTGCAATAGGCTCTATTTCACATTCTCTGAGACTTTATGTATTACTTTATTAATTCAAAATATATTTAAGGAAACACTACTGTGAAATGGGTCCTGCATGCTCATCAAGAAATGAGAGGTGAGTACGATGTGATACAGCTGGCAGGGGCTCAGAGACGAGGGCACGGACACAGGTGCAGAAAAATCACATACAGCATTAATGTTCAAGGAACAGTGGGGACACAAAGGCAGAATTTGACTCTATCTGGGAAAAGAGGGAAAGATTTTCTTACCTCATAAACATATGAAAAGCAATTCATATGTTTAAAACTTAAAAAAAAGGTATGAATTTTTGAATCTACAATTAGTGATAAAGTGAGGTCATGGTGCAGATTTTCAAGAAGACTTGGCAAGATGATCACCTTGAAGGCTAACACTTTTGGTGCTATTTTTTTTTTTTACATTAAATCCAATATTTAGAGAAAGGAAATAATGTATCCTGATCTATACTGATTTGGGCTGGCAAATGATTAGGAGATTGACACCCGTTGTCTGACCAACCACAATTTTTAAAAGGAGTCCATTTTTCAATTTGTGCAATCTCAACATAGGTTGAGAAGATGAGGAACAGCATGAGAAATGAGGCTAATTTTGCTCTGCTTAAAGCTGATTAGAAGAGCAAGTTGGGCTGCCTTTATCAGAACCGCCACTCTGATAAGAGTGATATTGCAGCTTTTATGACAGCTATGATAATGGGCAGGAGGAATATATGGCCCACTTCACGGCAGCAAAGTAGAATACAACATACGTTTACATGTAAATAAAATACTAGAATAAAAAGGGAGAAGGACCATGAGAAGCATATAAATAGATTAGAAACTATTTTGCACAAAGAGAAGAAAGGAAAGGAACAAGTTAACTTTGGATCTAATGTGAATTACTATAAAGGGAGATGGATGAATGTCCCTTATGAACAGAGGATGGTAACTCCAATTGAAGTATGAGAACTTAAAAGTAGTAAAGGGAAATGGTTACCTAAATAAGAGGGTTGGTCTGCTCTATAGAGTTTCCTATCAAGTTTTAGGATCAATTTTATTTATGAAGAATGAGTTAGAAGTAAGCCTGTCTAGAGATAGAGACTTGGAAGCAGAGAATTTAAGAGTTCTTCCAGCCCTAGATTCAGGGATTTATTTCATCAACCTCTCTCTCCTCACAGAAAGTACAATGTGGGTGTTTCTGGCCAGTGAATGGCCTTCTGTGTGGTCATTCGGAAACCCAGGTTCCTTCCATTTTGTGGCTCCACCATCCCCTAGAGCCTCAGAATTCTTTGCTGGATCTTCTGCAGCCAAACAGCAGAGAAGAAGAGAGTATAGAGGATCATGTGGAAGCTTTTATAAGACAAGCAACATTGAAATGGCAAATGTCAACTAGGTAGGCCTGGTCACATGGCCACATCTTATCACAAGGGAAACTGGGAAATGTGGTCCCAGGAGGCAGAGGAAACAGAGTTTGGTGAATATGTCATAGTCTTTGCTGAAAGTGTGTGACATGACCAGCTCTGTGCATCCTGCTGGGACCCAAGCACAAGACAGACTCCTGCCTTTGATGCACAGGTGGATAATTTCACAAACGTGTGGTAAGAGCAAGGAGCATAGTAAGCACAGGATATGTGGAATGTTAGAGGATGATACTTAGCCCAGCCTGGAGAAGAACCGGAAGGCTTCCTGGAGGAGGAAATGCGCATGCTGAGTATTGAGGATGGGTAGAAGAGGGGGAGAAGGAGAACGAGGGAAAGGTATTTTAGGCAGAAGCAACAATCAGAATAAAGAGTGTGGGAGGGATAATCACTTCAGTATCCTATGTTCTATATTCAATATTCTAATACACTTCAATACCACTGGAGTGTAAAGGGATGGGTGAGGAGGGACAGGAGATGACACTGCAAGGGCCTTGCATGGGAAGCCTGGCATGCTATCTGGAGGCATGTGGACATTTTCAATAAGCAACAGGAAGAAACTGTGGGACTTAAAAGAGGGCTTGGTACATGAGCAACTATGCATTTAATAGAGGTCACTTTGGTAGCTGTATTCAGGATGGCTTTGATGGAGGCAAGACTAGGAGCACAGTTTGGATGTTTTTGCAATATTTAATTGTCCAGGAAGAGATGATAAGGGCTTAAACTAGGTTGTAAAGGAAGGATAAATGCAAGAAATATGAATGACTTAAAATTGGGAAGATTTGCTAATTGGTTAAATGGGAAGGCTCAAGGAAAAGAAGGAACCTGGGCTGGTCCCAGGCTTCTGACCTGGGTAACCCTGTAACTTGCCTTGTCATTAACTGACGGGAAATATAGGTAGAGTCATAGGTCCAGGAAAAGGTGAGGGCAGTTTGAGGAGTTGTCCAGTTATCTATTGTGCAACAAACTACCTCAAAACTTAGTGGCATAATCCATGTGAAAATGTCTGCTGCTCATTCTTTTGGGATCAGGAATATATTCATAACATGCTATGCTAATAAAGGAGTTCTCAGGGCTGCCAACCTTACAGTAGAGGTTGAGTGGTAGTATATTTCTTCTACATAAAAAAAGGAAAAATAACTTAGTGGCACAAAACTACCACCAATTTATTATGCTTATGGATTCTGTAAACTGAGAAGTTGGACAGGGCTCAACAGGGGTGATTTATCTCTATTCTAACACCTGGGGCTTTGGTTGGAGACAGTCACATGGCTGGGGGCTAGAATCACTTGGAGATCTCTTTGCTTACTGCTGGGGCATTGGCGGAGATGGCTGGAAGGCTGGGTTCAGCACTGCGAACGGTTTAGCAGCATCCCTGGCCTCTAGCCACTAGATACCAATAGCATCCCACCTACCCATTGCCAAATACCTCCTGTGGGACAACTATCTCCTGTGGTTAAGAATCAGTGGGCTATAGGAGTCTGAAACTTAGCCAGGACTGGAAAGAGGACATTTCCAATCATCAGCAGGTAGGTGGTCTTTAGAGCCAATCCAATATATGAGATGTTTCAGGATGTGTGGAGTGAGAAGATCAGTGGTTCAAGGTTAGAAGGATGGACACATATTGAAGGAGGTGAGGAAAAGAAGAGAGACTATTAAGAAAAATGAAAAAGCAAATTAAGAGAGATAGTAGGAAAACCAAGAAAGACAGGGAAGAGTGGTGCAGTGGCTATTGCAAATGTCTGCCCATCATCCTGCCTCCACTCTTTTTAGCCAGGCCCAGCGTCTTGGCTACAATGACTGCTCCATTGATGGGCACATTACACTAGCCAGGCCATGTAGTCCTTCCCTGTGATTTTATATTTTGAGCCATGGAGCAAGGTGTTTCTTTCCTCTTGTGTCCCTGTATTGAAACAATATAAATCCAGAAGTGTCTGTGGTGTGCTCCCTGCCACATGACAAAGGTTCAGCTGAGTAGGTTCAGATGCACCATGAGTTAATCATGACCACCTGGGTCTCACAGCTCAGGAAGAGGCTCTTCAGAGAAGCTGGTGGATGTATCCTCACACCTGAAGAGGATTTTTGGGGCTCCTAAGACACTTTACACTTCCTAAAATTTTCTCAGATTTTTGCCAGCTAGTGCTTCTCTGTGGAACTCTGGAAGACCAGAGAAGATGCACCAAAAGCATCCCTTCCATGCTGTCTCTGTCTTGCTACTGACTTCTGAGCTAGATGAGCCATGAAACTGTGCTAAATACACACACACGCAAACTGGAGCTGTGCGGGAGCTTGATGAGTAGCAAGCAACCCAACACACTATACCGGTATGAGAGTGTCACAGTGTCATCTGCAGTAGAAGAAAATGAGCCCAGCAGCAGAGGGAAGCAGAGCAGACAGCTGAGAAAGACTAACTTTTTGGTAGCATTTGAGCCCCTGGACGCAGTTATCCCAGAAGCCAGATCCAACCCTGCCCTTCCAGGTATGTGAATCAATAAATGCTCTTGAATTGGATATCTTTCTGTTGCAAATGCAAGTGTCCTAATACAGAAACTTGAACCAGGAATGGAATGATAAACCTAAAATGTGAAATTGGTTGAGTCAAGATAGGGAAGGTTGAAAAGTTGGAATCCTTGTCATACAGAAGTGAAGCAGCTGTCACATAGTATATTTTGTGTCTCGGGCAATGCCCCAACCGTCCTAACAAGAGGAACATTACAGACTTGGTAGAAAGGCATCAGGATATGGGAATGAGAACTAGGAAAGCCCCTATGCCACAAAGCACTCCCAAACACCTCCCCTCTGCAGCTCCTGCCTAACAAGGGTCATAAGCCCTCCCCACAATCAACTTTGGATGTGTTCTGGCAATGAAGGCAATTGGCAATTGTACTTTTCGAAGAGTCAGAGACCAAGATAGATGAGGTTAATCTAAAGCCCAGGGGAATGAGACAATTTCTGCCATTGCTGCTAAGGGACTGAAACCAAAAGGGTGGGGAATCCAGATTCGGAGATGCTGACTTCAGATTTTTGGCATTTGTTACTAACCCATTTTACTCGCCATCCAAAATTATATAATCAGGCCAGCTACCAAGCATTTCAAGCAAACTTTATTGCTCCCTCAGCAAACAAAAATTATGATTACTCAGTCCTTAAGATGGCCCTCCAAGTCCCCATAACAGAAAGTGGGTTGCTAACACAGTAGAGACCCCACCAGAGGAAGTCTTCTGAACATCCTGAAGCATGGTGGCAGTCAATGGACAGGGGAGATCCTCCCAGTAGAAAGGCTCTGGAGCATCCAGATACCCTGACTAAGGAACCTATTCCACAGCAAGAGAAGGGAGCCAACAGAGATCTCCTTGTTCCTGTTTATCAGCCTAGAGAATGTTGCTTCCTCCTCTGTAACCCATTTCTAAAGGTGGAACAACCTTGCCTCTCTTCCTTCCCTACCAACTTCCTCTCTCCATATGGGGGCCGCCATCTTATTTGTAGACTCAGGTAAGTCTCCTATTCCTCTACCTGCTTAACAATAACTCAGCTATACTGCGACCATACATATAACCTACAGAAAATGAAAAGCCCATAATCACACAGGGGTTATTTCTCCATTCTGCCAATCCTTGAGGAGCCTAGCAAAAGCCCATACCCACCTATATAAAAGGGCTGTCATTTAAGGTAAGTGTAACAACAGAGACAGACATAAAACAAAAAAGATTTTAGGTAACATTTATTTCTTATCCCATCCTAATTTTGGCTTTAACCCTCACCTCCCATTTCTATTCTCTTCTTGGAAATCCAAACTTTTTTTTTTAAACAAAATGTTTTAAATCATGATTATCTGGAATCATAATAAAACTTTCTTCTCTTCAAAGAGAGGGGAAACACACAACTTTCATTCTTTTGCAGCACTTTCAAATATGCATGTCAATATATATTTTATAAACTATTTAAAATAAAAACCCTTCATCCTTTGAGGTTATTGACATTTTCTAGTTCACTGACACATCTTCCATAATACAATAATTCTATTCATTTTCATGAATGAGGTGGAAACTATACTAAAAAATAGGATTTTAATCCCTGAGGTGCCAGTTAAAATGGACTAGGTTGCCATTGCAACACGAGATTTAAAAAATCAGCCTTAAATAATAAGCATGGATCATGCTATTTGAATCAGAATCACCTCCACAGCATGGAGTCATTTAGAAAATTGCATTTACTGGGTTAGGTTCACCCTGCTATTCTCAGCCTTCACGCTATGATAATCTTTCCTTTTGTAAAGGAATAACACATAGCAATGAAGTCTGCACAAACTTCTGAGATCCTCAGAAATCAAGAGAAACCACAGTCCTGTTTCTCCAATCTCCATCCGCATTGTTGGAGAGGGTTTTTCAGCACCATTCCAAGACCCGGAAAGGTTGATAAACAGACTTGGTTTTTCTACGTTTCCATAGATTCAGTCGAACAGGAGAAATCAGTCTTCCTTGCTAGAAAAAGGGCGTGTCCTGCTGGTCTCTGCAGCCACAATATTAGCAGAGCTGGGTTCAGTTCCTTGTGGCCACCGTTCCTGCTGAGCCTCCCCCTTCCAGGCGGCTTCCACTGGTTTCCGGGGTTCCCGCCGCTCTTCTAGTAGTAGCGGTTCAGGCTCCTGGTCGCGGGCACCTCGGGCTGGCCGTTCATCCAGATCTCCCTGATGATGCGCTCGCGCTCCTCCAGCCTCTGCGCGCGCTCCAGCTCCTCAGCCGAGGTGAACACGTTCTTGTTCAAAGTCCTCTCGAAGCGGCGGTGTCTCCGCACCGAGAGGTCGGACGCAGTGTCCGAGCTGCCGTCCTCGCTGTCGCTGCTGTCGCTGCTGCTCTCTGGGTCCTGCGGGCACTTCTTCCCCGGACGCCGCCGGCAGTCTGTGTGGCAAGAGATCCTCATCACCAAGGCAGCCAGGGTCAGCACCAGCCCGATGCACACGCCAGACACAAAGTACAGGGCTGCGCGCTCAGGATTTTCTGGAGGAAGAGGAGGAAGAAGGTATTTGAGGGATGACAACTGTATATGCAGAGACCAAATATGACTCCAGGCCACATCTCTCACCAGGCCCCAAAGCTTTGATGGTTACAAATATTGCCCTCCCATGTGACAAATATAATGTATTCAAAATATAATTATTGATAAAAGTGAATCTGTAAAGGCTATATGACATTCTTTTACTCTTGTGCAACTTTAACTTTGAAATTATCTCCAAATGAAAAGTGAAAAGAAAGAAAAACTATAATTGCTTAGCACCTATTACATGCAAGCAACCGTGCTTGGGCGCCATTTGAGAGACGGTTCTGTCTAAAGCCTCTTTTCACCCACAAGAAAACATCTCTCCTTGTAAATTTGCTCATGCAACCTCTTAAATTACCTTTTCATCACAGTGCTGGGCAGTTTCTGAGCTGACCTCCACCTTCTGGTATTCGCGCTCTTATGCAATCTCCTCCCTTTAAGGGCTAAACCTAGTGACTCACTTTTAAGAAATACAGTCGACCCTTGGACAACACGGGCTTGCACTGCACGTACGGGTGCACGTTCAAGCAGAATTTTTTCAGCCATCCGCGCGGATGAAACACAGTATTCGCAGGGCTCGAAACCCGCATATAAGGTAGGCTGACTTTTTGAACACGGGGCTGCCGCAGGGCCACAGGGTCGACTGCAGGGCTTAAGCATACACGCATGGATTTGGGTATACACGGGGGTCCTGGAACTAATTTCCCACACATACCTAGGGCGATTAGACTGTAGAATATGGCAAAAGCAATGAGTGATTCTAAAGTTAAGTTACATAAGACTGTGACTTCCTCTTGTTCTTGCTCTCTCTCTCTGTGGCTCTTCTTACTTTCTGGCTCGGAAGAAGCCAGCTGCCATGTATAAGTTGCCGTACAGAGAGGTCCAAGTGGCAAGAAAGAAGGATGGCCTCTGGCCCACAGCCTTCAAGGAACTGAATGGTGCAGAAAGCCACAAGTGAGTTTGGAATGAATATCACTCGGTATATCCTTGAGGTGACCACAGCTCTGGCCTTGCAGCAGCCTGTGAGAGACCTTGAAGCAGAGAACCCAGCTAAGCCACACCCAGATTTCTAACCTGCAGAAACTGAGAGATAAAAAATGTGTGTTATTTTAAGCTACTAAGTTTTGGGGTAGTTTTGTATACAGCAATAAATAACTTCTGCAATCAATCACCCACTGAAAGCCAGCATAGGCATTTAGGAATGGCCTTAGCAGGTTAACTGAAAGGAATTTGATTAAGCTCTTTCCTTTGTGAAAGAAGAAAACAGTCATTCTCCTGATGATCAAAACACTTAGTGGGCTCTGTGGTGGCCCCTGCAAGATGTGCTCAACAGAATAAGAAAGAGTCTTTGGGTGAGCAGCTTTCCTTTCTAGGTACACGTGAGGACACGGGGACATGCCTGGCCCTGAGTCACAGGGTGTGGTCAAGCTGACATGACTCAAGACTGACAAACAAATTAATTTCCCATATTCTATATTCACTTGTAAGTATGAATCAAAATATATATTGTTTTATGGGTTTTAAGAATATAAGTGGGATCATAGACAATTACATATTTGCTTGTTAAATTTAAGAATATTTCTTAGGGAGATTTCCAAATTTGTGTATTTATGTTAACAGCATTTTTTTTGACTGCTGCATAGCATTCTGTAGCATAAATAGACCTGTCAAAGTTTATTCAACCATTTCCTTATTGATAGCATAAAAATTGTTTCCAAATTTTCCACAATTACAACCAATGCTGGAGTCAATGTCCTTGGGTCCTTGTACACATCTCTTCATGTAAAACAGAATTATTTCCACAGGTTAGTTATCTAGAAAGTGAATAGCTACATCAAAGAACATAGGCATTTTGAAGTTTTATGCACTCTAAATTCTGTATCCCATAAAAGGCACTGTGATCTAAAGACAGCATATTGAACCCATGTGTTAACAATCCATCCTTCCCTCTGAAGCCCCATCAAAATGACAGTCATGTGGATAAAACAGATGTAAATTACAAACAAAGAGTAGAGTGGAGAAGAAAATAGAAACAAGAACAGGTGATAATAGTCAACAAATGGATTTAAAGTGCAGTGAAGGAGACTGAAACTGAACTCTGTCCAGCTGACATTCAGCAAACACTGAGAGGACTAAGGAAGCCGCTGCCCTGAAGAACCAAGAGTCCAGTGGGAAAGGAGGCCCACCCTGTTCCTCTACAAGAAAAGTGCTATAACAGAAGAATGAAGAGGGATCTCTGAAACACAAAGGCAAGTAGGAAGCTAAGATCAGATATGGGGGTCTGAGAAGGCTTTCTAGAAAACATAATTTCTGAGCTGAGAGTTGAAGGCAGAGATGGGTTAGCCATGTGAAGATTGGGAAAAGTGTTCCAGGCAAAGGGAACAGCATGAACAAAGCACAGAGGTGTGAACAAGCATGTCTGTGTAAGAAAGTATAAGAGGCTTGGAACAAATCTACAGAAAAATGTTAAATTCCTCTTTTCTATGGCAGCCCTTTAAATATTTGGACATCACTATCATATAGCAAGGTTTCAAAGAACACCGGTTGGTATTCAGACCTCACAGTCACTCTTTAAACATCACAATATTCTAGCATAGAAAGTAATAGGACCATATGCTCCCCCATTGTAGATACTGTGTCTCTAGTCAAACAAACCCAAATCATGTCTTTATCACCAAATCACAGTATTCTCATGTCGTGAACTTATTGTCAAGTAAACCCTGTAAGTCTTGTTTCCCCATTTAAAAAAAAAAAAGCTACCTATTAGGATTCTTTTTAATTCAAGTACAAACACTTCACTTTGTTTCAGCCTGGTTTTAAATTGTTAAGATTTTTTATAATCTCAATATTGTCATATAAAATGATCTCTCAGCGCCTACCATCGACTGCCAGAACCAACACGTATAACTCCATCCAAAATGATGTAAAAACATTGAACGGGACAGTGACCTGCAACAAGCCACTAGACCGGCCTCTAAGTTAATATTGACCTGCCGTGTAAGAGAAAGCCCTATGGTCTGCAGGAGGCATGAATTTACCTAATCAGCCCAGCATTCAGCCCAAGTGTCTCCACCTTATCCTCATGCTCACAAAATGCCTCAGTGATTCCCTGGTCTCCTGGGGCTGCTTACCCCATCAATGTGCCTCCATCATAAACGGCCCATTGTGTTACTTACTGTCAATTGCTTACATCTCTCTCCCCACTAGACTAGGTGCTTTCTGAAGACAGAAACTGAATCTTATTTAATTCTTTGAATTCCTAGAACTTAAAAAATTGTCCATGTTCCTACAATTTCACAAAATCCATTCTATCATCCAGTCCCAGTCTTTAAAATAGTCCCCTTTTTCTTTTTCTTCTCTTCCTTCCTGCCTTCCTCTATCTCCTCCATTCCTCCTCTTTTGGTTGTCTTTTATGAAATAAAAGGCAAAAGCAAAAAGAGATACTGTGATTTCCCTAGGCCCCGTGATAAGTAGAAAGGCCCAAGCAAACAAGTCCAAGTCTGTCCAGTTTCAAAGCCTACCCCTTCTCATCACCTGGTACCTTCTGTGGTACCAGTATCGATGCTCAGGTGCTGTCTACTGCACAAGGCTGTTGGGAGGATCAATGTGGATAATGCATGGGAAAGTTTCATTTCTGGGCAAATAAAAAGTGATATTCTTGGAATTCGTTTGCTTACCATTGGCATATTCCTATGCCAGGTGCTACAGGGTCACAGAAAAGGCACTACCTCTATCCCTGAGGAAATAATGACCAGGACAGTCCATGGATCTGCATTTATCCGTGATTAGCTCATGTCTGCCTGATCATCATTAACACGCACAATGTGTACAAAAACATGCTATCTGGTGATAGGCTGGAATGGGCCTGAGCCTTATCTAGATTCTAGAGCAACTCAGAACATTCTTAAGCCCTCAGATGCAGAGGACATGTCTTGGGACAAATAAAAGCCCTGGACTTGGCCTTCCATGATTGGGTTAAATCCAATAAGTTGCTTTTCTTTTGTACGGTGGGAGGAAGGCTCTCTCATTTATTCATCAAATGACCTTGAGCCAATCACAACTTCACTGAACTTCCAAGTCTGATCGGAAAAACAGGCACACAACAAAACTTAAGCAAGTGGAATTGAGCATGACTGAGTGGAACCACGGGAGTGTGAACGAGGCACGTCTGGGGCGGGCTCAGAGAGCTCAGCATTGGTGCAAAGTCTGTGGGCACAGGGAATGGAAAATCAAAAAGGCAAGAAAAGTTCAGTCCAGAGTGGCCTTTATAAGACCTAGTTCCAGTGATAATTCAAAAGTAAAAATCACCAGGATAAAGCAAAATGAAATCCATTTGCTGGAAAAATGGGTTCTGCTGTTTATCAAGATAAAACCTCTCTCCAGGGCTGTGCCTTGGGCCTTTCTGCTTTGCCTAGAGTTCTTTGGAGCCCTTTTCCTCTAAAACAGGCTTGACTCTGCCTCAGAACTCTGCTCCCAATTGCTAACAGAATTGATTTTCTGCCACCAGCTGCGTTGGGCAGGAATAAGGTCATTCCATGTGGGGTGGCAACTGGTCAGGGACCCAGGGTGCTGCCTCTATCCACACACCCACGCCATCAGGCCAGTGACCTGCCTAAGTCCCTGTGGGTCTAAAGGGGCCTAAGTTTTATCTCACTGCTCTGTGCTTTACTCTAGATAAGCAGTTTTCGCAGTGGGAACACGTGCCCAGGAGGAGAACAGGCACAGGCGGTTTTAAAAAAATCAATTTCTAGACCTTCGACAGCCATTTTCTTTGTTCTTTCCTAAACTGGATCTGCCAAGAAGGTGCCCATGCTGGAGAGACACGCTTACCTGTTCAACACCCCCCACCGCGGACCTTTTCCATTTCATAAAAAGTAGACTCTCCCCCCCGCCACATCCCAAATCTTGCTACAGTCTGCACTGTCCCAGAGTGCAAAAATGGCCACCAAGCAAAATAACAGTTCCAAATATTGATGTCAATGTCTGGAGGCAAAAGTTTCTAACAACTGGTAACACATTCTTTTCCAAGTCAGTTTCCAATTCTTGGTTTTCAACAAAACAGAAGAAAGGCCCAATCAGGTTGCCAGCTGATAAATCATTAAAATAATTTGTGA
Source organism: Daubentonia madagascariensis (assembly GCA_023783475.1). NCBI lineage: Eukaryota > Metazoa > Chordata > Mammalia > Primates > Daubentoniidae > Daubentonia > Daubentonia madagascariensis. Next base: position 1,478,620 of record JAKFHU010000633.1, read on the forward strand.
TGACAGATCACCCTGATTTTTGGCATAGAATGCAAATTTAATTCAAAGACTTGAGGGACTTTACTATGGCAAAACTCCTTTTGTTTTCATGTACATATTTATGGGAACAAAGTTTCTCAACACCCATATCTATAAAAATGAAAATCAGAAATAGAATTTTCACTGAATCATGCCTCATTCTTGCAATAAGTAATATTTATCCATGAATACATAAACTAACGGGGGAAAAAACTCATCTGTCTCTTTAAGAGATACATTTCCTATAATAAGTTTTATATTTAAAAACTCCCTTGTACCTTCCAACCTTCTACAGAACATATCTCATGATGAACTCATTTTCTTTTACCTCAAACCAGCAAGTTTCTCTTGCTCTCTCTCTCTTCCTTCCTCCCTCCCTCTTTCAAACATTCCCTTTACCTGAGGCTCCCCTCAGTCTACCAGCCGTCTATGCCCAAAGTCCAGGGTCATCTTTGACTCACTCTTTTGTTTCCACCCATGAAGTAGCTAATCTCAGCCAGTCTCATGTCTCTTCCCTCCCCTCCATTCTCACTGCCATTTCCCTGCGCCTGCGGTGTTCCAGCTCAACAATCAGATTCCACTTCCTCCCACCTCCAGTGCATTTTGCACATGGATGTCTGTCAATGCAACATTTTTAAATGTGACTCCTATTACATGCCTCATTATTTTTTCAAAAAGAAAAAAAGACTCTCAAGGCCCTCAAAAATCTGGTTCCAGTCCCCCTCTTCAATCATATCCCCCCAAACTCTTCCACAGGAACCTTTACTCCACACAAGCCAAAGAGTCCATTGTCCACTCTTGGTCCACAAACACACCCCCTTCATGTTCGTTCATTCCTGACTCCTCTGCTGGAATGCCGGAATGTGGGCGCCTTAGTAAATTTTTCCCAATAGATAATTAACTTTCAATAAAACTGAGCCTTTCTTTCTTACATTGATGTAGTGCACCAGTGACGTGCCTTGAACTTCACAAATATTTAATTCCTCCTTTCAGCGTTACGAAACACTCTAAAGGAGTTTTCTTAGAATTCTATGAAAGATCACTGTGAGTATAAAATAAAAATTCCACATAAGGTTATTGTGAAAATTCTTCCTTAGGAAAAAAAGAATTTAAAATCATCCTGCGCATGTTTTGGTTTAGGAGATATGGCTTTGAGTATATAAACTATAGATAAGCTCATATTGCTCAGTATGCCCTGCCAACAAAAAGACTTTGATTTCTGGCCTTAGCTTGGCTTTGCCTCCTTAACTGAGTTAAAGAAATGGAGCCAATTATAATTAAGTTACAGATTTTCTTAATTAGAATGAAATGAGCCAAACAAAAGGACTGGCCCACTCTGATCTAACGCCCTTGAAGGTGACACGCCAGTGCGAAGCTGGCTCTGCTCTGAGGGGCAGGGGAAGGGCCCCCATAGGCACAGTGAGTGTGAATCAGCAGGTACAGCTACTGTGATTGGCATTCTGCATCCCTTTTCTGGGGACAAGGCTTGAAACCAAATTCTTGTCCTCTAGCTCCCCACTGTGAAGCCTTGAAGAGAACCTGCCTGGGCAAGCCGTGGTTCAGAAGACACCGATACTGCATCTGCTACCAGTCCCTTCAACCCAAGGAAGCCAGTTCCCCAACCAAGAGAGAATCTGCCTGTGTCCCAGCGTGGGAGGAAGAGGACAGCAGAGGTCAGTTACACTTAACTTTATGGCCCAACTCCCCCAATGTATCAACCTCTCTTCTGTTAGTATAAGTACTTAGCATTAAAAGAACTCAATTCAGCCAATCCATATTGGTAGGTTAGAAATAAATTCGGAATAGGCTGTCTTTTAAAACCTCTAGATGGCTCAGGTATCCATGAAGGCAGCAAACACACCCTTGTCTTCCTGGAGTTCTGAGTCTGGAGCTCCCTAATCCCAGCTCTGTTTCTTGGAGACCTGTCTGCATTCCCTACAAGGGTTTTCAGACCATGAGAGTTTTTAACGTAATCGCATGGGCCGCATACTCCAATGAAATAAAGGTCAAGAGAAACCAATAAACGCTGAACAGACACAGCAGAAGAGCTTTGGCTACATTCCCTTTACTTCCCAACCCCATCACAGGTGGAATCTCTTCATGCACCCACCCTTTTCCCAGCATTGAAATCTAAGAATGTTTAAAAATATATGCATGTTGCACACATGCATACACAAAGAGAGACATAACTCACAGGGAAAGGAGGGAGGGAGGGATGAGAAAAGGAAGGAAGGAAAGAAAGGAGAGAGGGAAGGAGGGAGGAAGACAGATTAGACAGAATAAATAGATAGACAGAGTGAGTGAGTGAACTGTCATTTACTGAATGATGCTCTTTGCCAGGACCTGACATAATCCCTTTATGCTGATCACCTGTAACACCTTTACCGCAGTTCATCAGAGTAGGTAATTAGTGTTACTCTTGCTTAAGAGATGAGGTGTCATATGCAGGTCATATGCAGACACCCAAATCCATGTTTTCACCAGGAAGGAAAACTACACTTCCTACTAAAGGTAGGAACACAGATCACTCTGGCTTTCACATACTGCTCTCACCCGCCTATTATATAGGCCTAAATTTGAAGATAGTTTCTGAACTCCATCTCAGAAACTGCTGCTCTCCCTCTAGCTTAACTAGTCCACCCCAGCCTGTCTCCCAGATCAGAAAACATCTTCTTTTGTCTACAACGTCTCAGGCGTGGATTCCCAGAGAAGCCAGTAAAAGCAATCAAACAGGGCAAGGGAGTTTACTAGGCCTTACTGGGTTTCAAGCTGGTAACTCAGCTGATGCAATTAATATCATGCCTCTTCATCACTTCTCTGAAAAAATCAAAACTGGAGCTGTACGGTGGTTGTTTTTTCTCTCCTCTAATACTTTCTGCTCCAGTCACTTCCTCTTGACCAATGATCCACCCTGGTCTTGACCAGATCCAGACAGCTGTTAATTTCCCAGGAAGCAGAGTAGGGAGGGCTATTGTCAGTTGTTTTCCCTTAATAAATAAAAATAAATGTATTGCTGTATCTTGTTTCCTGCAGGGTCATTGTTTTCATGGGCAGGAAGAAACCCTATGGAGAGGTCCTGGGGCTAATTTCTTTGCACCCTCAGAGGTCAGATCATGCCCAGGAGACTCTTTGCAGGAGAGCACAGCAACAACCAGCCCAGATCGGGTCAGCTGGTCTCCATGCAAGTGTCACCTTTGCCCTGCCTGGGCTCTCTTATTGGCTCCAATGCTTCCAATTCCATGAGTGGAAAGGAAAAGGCTTTAAAATGGGCTTTAAAGAGAATAATGGGGTTTGTGTAGAATCGGGGAGTACACAGCATAATCTCTTCTCTAACTCTTTAGGCATTATAAGGATGTCTCTTTATGGGATTCTTCCCCACCCCATAGGAAAGGGGAGACTCCCACTAACACTACTACTGCCATCCCTGAAACCCTGGAGGAGGCTTTTCTTCCTTTTCCTTCTATCCTTGACTTGCTCTTCCTCAGGAAGGAGTATTGGAAAATCTCTGCTGCCACCAGGCTGGCACTGATGTGTGCTCCTTTAATGTCACCCCTTCCATTTCCCTGCATAGGCAGTAAGTACCCCACAAGAAAGCACCCATTTTCCTACCCCTCATCCTAATCCACCTGCCCACTTTTCTTCCCCTGCAATGGGAAAGATCTGCAGTCCCATAGCTGCACTGGGACTCAAGGGAACTAGGGGTAAGAAGGCCCTGACACACACAGTGTCTAATCTGGCTTTACCACTGCTGAAGTTGACACTGAGGTCAACTTCAAAATTCTGATGCTTTTCTGAAGGGGTCCATGAGTTTGGAAGGGAAGAAGAGTACGATTAATTAGCCCTTCCAATCTAGGCAGCACTTTATGTAGTTGCATTACAATTAGTTATAAATCATTATCACATGACAGTGAGAAATTTGAGCACAGAATCCATATGATTCACTTCAGATTCCCAGAGCATCCAAGCACAGTGTGTTGCTCATGGTATCACACAGATATTATTGAATTAAATCATGAATTTGCAACTTCTAAAAGAGCAGTTAATAAATTTATTATATGTATACACATATGTATGTGTATATATAAAATATATATACATATATGTGATGGCCTAACACTAAGAGTAGAAAATAGAAAAAAATTACAAAATCACCATAATCTCACAACTTGAATATAACTAGTATATAGTATAGTGAAGTGAATTGTCATCTGTACTTTCTTATTTATATTTACTTTTTATAAATTTGTATTTGTATTTATACTTGGTTATAGTCAGTACATATAATATACATGTATATAGTATATACATGTACATTTCATGCAACACATAACATTGTTCAGTGTTGCTCCATAGTCTTCCCTCAATCAGGCCTAATAAAGGCTACATACTATTCTATCCAGTGAAAGTGCCACAGTTTACAGAGACAGTTTCCTGCCTTTGGTTATTTAGATTGTTACAAAAAAATTTTTTTTTAAATGATGGAAGGAATATTGTGTTTGACACTATTTCCTTTTTTGCTTCTCTGTTGTTTATTGCCTTACAATGGATTCTCAGAAAAGGAATCTCTATGTCAAACAGGGTATACATTATTATAACTCTTCATACACATTGCTAAGTGGTTTTTCAAAAGTGGTATATTAATGCCATGTGTCAAAGTACCACTTTCACCAAACCCTTTCTAGCAGGGGATATTCCAACTGTTAAAAATTTTACAAATTGTATAGGTCAATATATGGTTACTTATATTTATTCCACAAAAATTTACTGTGAGTCTTCAATGTCCTTTGGTGTTGCTTACAGGGTAAGGACATAAAGGCCCTAAGCCCTCATGGGATTCACAGTATAAAGGGGAATTAACAAAAAACAGAAACTACAATACTTTCTCAAATGTCCAAATTTGTGACTATCATCAATTGAGTTATAGAGGGCTAGGCTTCCTCACTGCTGAGACACCACCTTCCTCATACCAAGTTCATAGGAAAAGTAATTCAAATTCTGGCTAAATGCTATACAGTCAGCACAGCTGTACTTGCAGTTACATTTTCAAAGAATATTGGTTAAAAAAGAAAAAAATGATCCCCCAAAACTTCCACATTGAAAAAAATTGCTATCAGCAAAGTCAAAAGATAAGTGACAAATCAGGAAAAATATTTATACTATGTAACAGAGACAAAGGACTCATATATAAAGAACACCTAGAAAGAGCATTAAGAAAAAGACAAACAACCAATTTAAGAAAAAATGGACAAAAGACATGAACAATTCACAGAAAAGGAAATACAAATGGCTCTTCAACATGTAACAAGATGCTCACCTAAAACAGGGATTGGCACACTATGGCATACAGGCCAAATCTGGCTGGCCAGCCACATGTTTTTGTAAATAAAATTTTATTGAACAAAGCCATGCCCTTTCATTTATGCATTGCCTATGTCTGCTTCCATGCTACAATGCAGAGTTGAGTCATTATAACAGAGACTGGCCCACAAAGCTGAAAATATTTACTCTCTGGCCCTTTATAGAAAAAGTTTTCCAGACCCCAACCTAGAGAAACAGAAATTAAATGACATTTAGACATCATTCTTCATCTATCAGATTGTTAGAAATCCAAAAACTTGAAAACACTGCTGCAGGGGCTTCTCATACAACTTTTATGAGTAAATTGGTAAAATTCTTTAAATGGCAATTTGTCTTTCTCAATTAATAATTTATATATACTTTGATCCAGCAATTCCACTTTTGGGAATTTATTCTACAAATTCACTTGAACATGCATGTCCTGGTTAATTATTGCAGCTCCGTCTGTGGCTCAGTCTGAAAAGATGTGAACTACTCCCACTAGCTATCGGTAGAGGACTGGTGAATTTATGGATGGTCCATGGATACAATGGATCAGTGTGTAGTTGTCTTAAAGAATGGGGAAGGTCTCCATGTACTGATCTGAAATATCTCAATGATGTATTTTTCAGTGAAAAAAGCAAATGAAAAACAGTATTATGGTATGCTCTCTGTGCATAAAATGCGGGAGGAGGAAACTGCATGTTGACATTTTCTTACATTTGCATGAAGAACTCTGGAAGGATTCATAGAAGCCTGGTGACGGGAACTGGATGGAGGAGCCAGCTCTGGGGTAAGACTCCTTGCTATATGTCTTTTTATATCATTTAGTCATTGAGCCATGTTCATTCACTGATTTATTGAGCGCCTAATGGTTGCCAGGCACTATTCTACATGCTGAGGATATAGCAGTTGGCAAAAGAACCAAAAATCTCTCTGTTCCTGGGAACTTACGTTCCAGCAGGGGAGATAGATATTAAACAAATATATAAAATACATAGTATGGCAGATGATGATAAGGTGACAAGGAGGAGAAAAGGGGGAAATTGGAAGGAGAATATGAAGTATTGAATGTGTATTCATGGGGAGGAGGTAGATAGAGTGACCAGGGTGAAACTCAATGAGGTGACTTTTAAGGAAAAACCTAAAGGAAATGGAAGAATGAGTGCATTAAATGTTCAAATCATTAAATTAAAATGAGTAATCATTCCATTTACTCTTTCTAACAACCCTGTTAGGAGTTCTTAATAAGGTTATTATTATTAATGAGATTATCCCCATTATAAAATATCATTCTGGTCCCAATGGGTTGCTTGCAAATAGCTAAAACAAGAAATATTAACTCCTCCAATCCCAGTGCTTAGAAAGAGGGAAACAAAACATTTGGGAAGAGTGCGGATGGACGCCTAAGCCCATGGAGGGAGGGAGGGGAGAAGATGATCCCAAGAGAGTCCTGAAGACTAGGAGGGAGTTAGCCAGTCCAGGACTGAGGGGAAGAATTCTTGCAAAAGGAAGTGACTGTGCAAAAGCAAAGAGGTAAGCAAAAGCCTGGCAAGTGTTTAGAATAACTAGAGCAGAGGTCTTGGTCAAGGAGGGCAGCGACTGAATAAAAGCACAGAGAAGTAAAGGTCAGACACTAAAAGTCCTGGTAAGGCACACAAGGACCTGCAAAATGGGGTGCCCCAAACCATCCCCAAGTCCCTTTCTCCTTGTTTTTCTACTCTAGAGCAGGTTTTCTCAACCTCGGCACTATTGACATCTTGGACTCGATAATTCTTTGTTGTGGCAGATCGTCCTGTGCATTGTAAGATGTTTCTCTGCTAGATGCCAATATCAGCCTGCCCTTCTGAGGTAAGACAACCAAAAATATCTCCAGATATTTCCAGAAGTCTTCCTGTAGGGCAAAATCACCCCTGGTATGAACCACTGGTCTAAAGATTGAAAAAGCTAAAACTCTCATTTTTCCAGCCTCCCTTGCAGCTAGAAATGGCCGTGTGACACAGTGCTGTCAGTGAAATGTGAGAGGACATCTACTGGAACCTCCTTCCTTTTCTGCCTTTTTTTGTCTTGAATGACAGCATGGACAACAGCAGCCACTTTTTAGCCGTGAGATGACAAGTGTAAAAGAAAGGCCACGAGAATCACAAAGATGTTGGCCCCTACATTTTTTATTGCATATATTTGAGGTGTACAACATGATGTTTTGATATATTTATACATAGTGAAATGATTACCACAGTCAAGCAAATTAACACATCTATCACCTTCCACAGTTACTGTTTTAATTTTCTTGTGGTAAAGCACCTAAAATCTACTCTCTTTTTTCAGTATACAACACAATGTTATTAACTATAGTCCTCATGCTGTACATTAGATCTCGAGACCTATTCATTCTATGCAACTACAAGTCTATACCCTCTGACCTGCTTCTCCCCATTTCCTCTCCCTCCTCCCCCTGGTAACCACTGTTCCACTCTCTATTTCTATGCATTCAACACTTTTTTTAGATTTCACATATAAGTGAAATCACTCTGTACTTTTCTGTCTCTGGCTGGGTATATACCCAAAGGAAATGAAATCAGCACCTTATAGAGGTATCTCCCAGTTTCACTGTAGCCCTATTCACAATAGGCAAAATATGGAAACAACCAAAGTATCCATTGATGGATGAATGGATTAAAAAAACTATGGTGTATATACAAAGTGGAATATTATTCAGCCTTAACAAAGAAGGAGATACTGCCACTTGTGACAACATGGATGAACCTGGGGGACACTATGCTGAGTGAAATAAGCCAGACACAGAAAGAAATATGCTGGCCCCTACATTTTTAAGCCAATGGGCTAATGCTAGCAAATGTCCACCCCCAGACTACTTGTTGTGTGGGTAAGATAACTCCTGTGTGTTTAGGCTACCAAGTTGAGGTTTTCTATTACTTGCACCTGAAAATAATCCTAACTGCTAAACCATACAAAAGTGTTTAGAGATAATGAGGATGGACTGAGGGATTCTCAAAAATAAAGAGTTGTATCATCACACCTGCATTCTGGAAAGATCATTTTGCTACAAAATACAGACTGCGAAGCGAGATTGGAGGCAAGAAGACCATGGAAAATGCCATAATGGCAAGGCAGGCAAAAACGGGCTGGGGCTGGAACCAATTCAATAATGGTGGGAATGAAGTGGAGGGGACATATTTGAGGGACATGGAGAGGCTAAGATGGACCTACCCTACCCAGTTGCATATGTGCCGTGAAGAAGATGCATCAAAGGTTAAAAATCATATTTCTGGATTAGGCGATGTCCTAGATGGGTATGCAAAAGAAGGAGTATATTTAAAGTGAAGGACAATATTCCATTCTAGGCCAGGTTGAATTTGACATGCTTATAGCACATCCAAGTGATAATTTTCAGGACACTTTGAAAAGGAAGGCAGAAAAGATAGGGAAGTGGTAATTGTCTAATGTATACATGATATAATTCAAAATTTAATATTCTAATAAAATAACATACTTATGAAATAATATCAATGAATTATAGAATAATTAAAAATACAGCTAAGTGAAAGAAAATAAAACATACAGGAATATACCTGTACAATCCTGACACCCAGATATAATTTGTAGTAAAACATGGTTACCTATACATATGAGTATACAGACATAAATGGGATTATATTGTATGTGATGCATGGTAACAGACTTTGTTCACCCAACAGCATATCACAAATATCTTTCTATTTCAATTAATATTCACCAATATTTCTAATTTTCTTACTACCTATATTATAAACAGTTTTGAGATGAATTATCTTCATAGTAAAATTTCTGCCTATATCCCTAATTATTTCCTTAGGAGAAATTCCTAGAAGTGGGATTCCTGGCTATCTATGTTTTTAGGACTTTTGATAGATATGGCCAAATCATTCTCTAGAGAGGTTGCAGCAATTCACAATCCCATAAGCACTAGATGCAAATACTCATCTCCCCACACTTTCTCCAAGACTAAAGTTATATAATTAATCACTCAAATCTCTGAGAAATTTTTAAAATAAAAACATTCATCTCATTGCTGTTTCCATTTTGTATTGGCTAGAATTTGAGCTCTTTATGTTTTATTGATAATTTGTATTTTTTTCTTTTGCAAACTGCTAATTCTTGTCCTTGGCAACTCTTCTTTTGGGACACTTTTATTGATTTTTGAGAGCTCTTTATATGTTATAAACTTTAACTTTTCTTCAGCAATGCTACATTTTTTTCTTAGTTTGTCACTTTTCATTTGCTTTTAGGGCTCATTTTGGTTAGCAGATATTTAATATTATTGAAAGGGTCAAGGTTTGAAATGGCTGTTGTGAAGGATGGGCATGAGATGTATCCAGAAGCAAAGAGAAAGGTTAAAGCACTAAGTGAAAGGCTCAGCTGAGACTGGAGGCCATGAATTTCTAGGGCTTCAAACTGCAAACTGTAGCAGCACTTGGTAACTTGATTGCAGAGGGAGTCTTAAGTAATCACATCTCAACCCTGTGAAAGCTGATACGTGAAAGTGAAACCAGTCCTTGCCCAAAGGAAGTCTAATCAGAACCTTAGTCTCTTCCTTTTTTATATAACATCCAGAGACATCAGGCAAAAACAAAAGCAAAATGTCAAAAAGTTAAAAACTCACTCAAGCAGCAGAGAAGCAGTTTGGTCATTCAAACCACCGAGCATTTTCATGTATTTTAAGACGGCTTCTTTTATATGAACAGCATCTGTTTTCAAGAAATTATCTTGAGGAGAAATTCAGCCATCCTCCTATAGAGTCCAACTTTGAACCAAAAAAGGGGCAAATATCAGATTCTCCCAGACACAGGTACCTTCTACCTCCATCTCTCCCACCTCAGACAGCCCCCCAAACACAGAAAACACACAAACACACACAGAGAGAGAGAGAAAGTGAGTATGATACACTCAGAGTTAGGGTTTCCCCTACTGATTTTCTCAGAAGCTGGACAAAATAATAAGGCAGTTGTGTGTACTAGCAAGTATGTTGCTGAAATAATGGGCCACATGGATAGAACAAGAGGCAACTGATGCACTGGGAGAAAACAGGAGGGGTTGGGGCCCAAGGAGTTGAAGAGTAGATACAGCAGAATAAGAGCAGAAGAGAGCTACAAGATTAACACATTTTCCACAATTTTCTTTTATCATACTTTTCATCGTTGCTTCCAATCCAGTTATTTGATTTTCTTCTTTGGAAACAATGGTTATTTGTATCTATAGATTCGCCTTCATATTTTAAATTTTCTTTATTCATTTCATTTATAATCAGGGAGTGTTCGCCACTGAATCAAGTCTATTTACTGGATCTAACAAATTTTATTTTAGCCACTCTACTTTCCACTTCCTTACATTTTTTTAAATCTCAGCCCATACTTACTTAAAAGATCTTCCTTCATCCCAAGCACTATTTAATTTTAGAGTATGGAGTAGGGAGGAGGAAGTTTGGAGAGGAGAGAAAAACAGAGCCATGTACTCTTTTGGCCTTGACAAGATCACAAGACACATGGTCAACAGAGACCGTTCAATGAGTTACCAGTTTCAGTGGCCACATTCAGGGTCATGCTGGCTGAAACAGAAAACTGCCAGGCACCTCCTGTGCCGAGCACAGCTCCAAAGTCCAGTACTTTGTTTGCTCTCTCCTAAGACATTTTCTTGCAACTGCTGATTTGCAGATGTCCTTTGAAGCCTTGGAAACTCCAGACCCTCTCTGCCACCCCTACTTCATTTTGGGGATGTCTTCACTATAAAGTTAAGGGAATCATCATTCAATCACTTGTGAAAACATGATGCCAGAATTTCAAACATCTCTTTTCTAGCTTTAGTGTCCTTTCTCCCCAATACAGCCTCAAAGAAAGAGCAAAGATAAGATTCCTCCTATGTGTGGGTGCCCGGGAAGGAGGCCTCTGGACTTCTTTAAGGGAGGTGAGGAGCTGACCGATGACCTAGGCCTTCACTGATCCAAGAAGGCAGAGCCCCAGACTGAGGCACATGCAGATTACATGCTGCATCTTGCCAACAACAAAGGAGCCGGCTGGGTAAGTCCAGAGAAGTCTCTCTTTCTGAAATCAGGTTGCACATCATCCAAGATCCTCTCACAAAGAAGCTGTGAGCTTCCTTGGACCATGGAACCCTCAACCGTGGCTTGGATTTGCCATTGTAAATACAAATGTCAGGTTTTGTATTTGAACTCTTAGGTCACCACATATCAACCCTGCCTAGAGAATTAGAAAGTGAAACCTGTCCTTGCCCCAAATAAATCTACCTGGAACCTCAGTCCTTTCCTTTTTATACAACATCTAGAGACACCTGGCAAAACAAAACAAAACAAAAACAAAGTATCAAAAAAAACTAAAACTCACTCAAGCAGCAAAGAAGCAGTTTGGTCATTCAAACCACTGAGCATTTTCATGTATTTTAAAATGGCTTCTTTTATATGAACAACATCTGTTTTCAAGAAATGATCTTGAGGAGAAAGTCAGCCATCTTCCTAAAGACTACAACTTTGCACCAAGGAAGGGGCAATTATCAGACTCTCCCAAACTCACAGACCTTCTGTCTCCGTTTCTCCTACAAGGTATCAAACACCTCAGACAGCTCCTGAAACAGAGAACACACACACACACACGCACACACATGGGCAGCCTGTGTGGGATTGAGAACTGCATAGAAATAACCAGGACGGAGACACTCCATCAGCCCCCTCCCTCCTCAGAGCTAATGCATAATGACAGATGCCCACAGTAGCCCCAGGCTACTTCACTCACTCACTTGAGCTGAAAGGAAACCAAACATTTTCAGCAAGATAAAGCTCTTAGAACCCTTCATTTGCCAAATTAGAGAAAATGCCAAGCTTAACTCCCCACCAGAAGACCTTTCATCTCAAGACTCAGCACAGCAGAGCCCTCGCTTTGATCACATAGCGTTTCTTTCCTGAATATAAGACCAGAGATAGCCACCCAGGAGACAGCCCTGGACCCAGCCCCAGGCCCCAGCCCTGGCCCAGCCAAGACCAGGTACCTACCCGAGACAAAGGAATAGGCTGCTAGGATGTTGCTGAGCAAAGCCATCTCCACGCGCTCCGTGCTGGGGCTGAGGGGCAACCTCGTGTGGCATCCAGAGGAGACCTCCTGGAGATGCTTCGGCTGAATCGACGTGTCCACCCTCCCTCTCTTCTCTTCTGTTTGGGAACACAAAGGGAGTGATGAGACGCATTCTGCTTTCCTGAGGCCATGTTCCAGAAGCCTGGGCTCAAGAACAAAGAACCAGTCTCCTAATGCCAGTGAGCTTTCCAGTCAGGGGCCACAAAGATCTGGGGTCTTGTCCTCTTTACTCAAGCGAGCCTATTGGTTTTCAAGGAAGTAGCAACTCTTTACATCTCTAATTTCCCTGGCCTTTCTCCTTTGTCTTCCCTATCTCCCCACTTGAACACTCTCCCCTTACCTTTTCTGGTTCTCTTTACTGCAATCCCCCTGGCTCACCTTTCAGGCGCAGCCCATCGGGTCCAAATCCCAAGTGTCCAAGCCACAGCCCTCTCCTCTCCAGCTCTGCTTTCCTGGGAGCCTGCACTGACGACACTTGTGTACCTTGATCAGTTTGCCTCATCCCTCAGGTCACCAAATGTGCCTCCTTGGCAGTGGGTCAGCGCTGGCTATTTCAGAACTGCCAAAACAGTTCTAGTTCTAATAAAATAACCACCAGAATTTGGGAGCTCGACTCCCCAACTCCATGACTCCACCTGTGCCAGTGATGGGTCAAACACACACACACACACACACACACACACACAGCCCACAGACTGCCCACCCACAGAATCATCTCTCCAGGGCCTTGGGATCTCAGTGTGCAGCGGCGGCCCCTGGCTGGAGGAGCACATCCTCTCCCCAGCTACTGCAGCAGCTCAGACCCAGCATCATCATTGCCCAGTTCACAGAGAGCCCCTGAGCATGAAGCGGGAGAGAAGTGGCAAAGACTTCAATGGCTGACGTTCAATGCTGTGGCGAGTGGAGGGCAAGGAACTGAGTCACAGGGTGCAGAGGGATGTCAGGTTGGGGAAAGCCAGAGAAGCAGAAGGCTCCAGTCTTCCAGAAAAGAACTTGGGCTCTCAGAGGGTCACAGATGTCAGTGAGATGGACCACAGTCAGAGGGCCTGGAGAGCGGTAGTTCCACCAGGTGGATGGAGCGCGTTACAATGGCAAAGAACACTCTCACTCAAGGAACAGCAGAACAACTCACGGGTGAGAAGAAACAACCATAAGGTCCTTGGAGCAGCCAGAGGCCTTGGGAGTGGAGGTCAGGGGCTCTGAGAAGGGGCTGGCTACTGTTGAGGATCCTTGAGCCTCTGAGCCAGAGAACGGAGCCTCCTTTAGCAGCCGTTTGAGTTCCTAAAAGGTGACAAGTGGATGATACAGGTGAATGGTTAGAACCACCACCCCGAGTTCAGAGGCTCTTCTGCAGGTCTGAGGATTTCAGGACGCAGGAAAAGAGTGAAGCTCCTGCAATACGTCTGAGCATGCAGCAAGACAAGCCTATTTCAAATCCACTCCCTCCTACCTATCTCCTCTAATGCTACCATAGCACAAGTCTCATCATTTCTGAGAATTCTGCAACAGTCTCCTACCTGGTCTTTCCGCTGACATCTTCTTCCTGCTTAATATAGCACCCCCTCTCACCAACAGAGTCATCTTTCTGCAATACAACCATGATCACATCACTCCACAACCCAGCCCTTTAGCCCTTCAGTGAATTCCCATTGAACTTCTTTTTTTTTTTTTTTTTTCAAAATAAAGGGTGGATTCACATGCTTTATTTTGTTAGGTCTTATAATTTCCTTATAAATGTGGAAGAACATTTGCATCATCACCAATTCATGGCTGTATAAAGTGTCTTGGAGCAGTTCCACTGAACTTCTTAACACAACACATGCCTATTTCCACAACATCTGACTCCTATATAGCTCCTAAACCTTTACCTCCTAACTAACAGAGGTTGAACAGTCACATAGTTTACCCATCACTATCCTTGCTTAAATGCCCCCTTCCTCATCTGTCTGCTAAGTGTTCCTTAAGAAGTACAAAAGTTTAGTCCACAAAACCAAGTCGTTTTTTTGCAGAATGAATTTATAAATTTATGCTCTCGGCTTTGTAAAGCCCACATTGAAATACCCTGAAGCTCATCTGTTGCAAATTTTCTTTAGTAATCAAAAGTGTACGTATGAAAGACAGTTTAACAATGAAGAATGTATCCCAAAATGAAACCTCTAATAAAGTTCAATGATTCAAGGGTGCAATCGTCATGGAAACAAGACAATTTTGCAAAATAAGAAACTGAATCATCTCTATCAAAATATGAACTTTAGGACCATCACCTTACACCATAATAAAACAAGACCTAAGTGTTAACACGCTCTCAAAATTTTCCAAATTAAAAATTCTCTATAAGAAAACTAAGTAGAAATAAAGCTTCATGACATTGAATTTGACAGTATTTTCTTGGATATGAGACCAAAAGCACAAACAACAACAGTAAATATAGCTAAATTGAACTTCATTAAAATTAAAAACTTCTATGCATCAAAGACCACAAGAGAGTGAAAAGGAAACCCAAAGAATGAGAGAAAATATGTACAAATCATGTATCTAATAAGGTGTTAATATCTAGAGTCCTATATATCCTAATTCCTAATATCAGAACTCCTACAACTCAACAACAAAAACAAACAACCCAATTTAAAAATGGACAAAGGACTTGAATAGACATTTCTCCAATGATATATGAATAGTTAATAAGCAAAAGAAAAGATGCTCAATATCATTAAGCATTAAGGAAATGCAAATCAAAACCACAATGAGATAGTACCTCATACCCATTAGTGTGACTAATATCAAAAAATCAGAAAATAACAAATATTGGAAAGGATGTGGAGAAACTGGAACACTTGTGCACTGTTGGTGGGAAGGTAAAATTGTGCAGCCATTATGGAAAACAGTAAGGCAGTTCTTCAAAAAAGTTAAAATAGAATTATTATATGACCCAGCAATTCCACTTCTGGGTATATACTCAAAAGGATTGAAAGCAGACACTTGAACAGAATTTGTATACCAATGCTCAGAGCTGCATTATTCACAATAGCCAAAAGGTGGAAGTAACCCAAATGTCCATCTACGGATGAATGGATAAACAAAATGTGGTGTATACACACAATTCGATACTACTCACAGCCTTAAAAAGGAAGGAAGTTCTGACACACGCTACAACATGGATGAACCTTGAAGACATAGGCTAAGTGAAATAAGCAGGTCATAAAGGACAAATATTGTATAATTCTACATATATGAAATACCTAGAGTAGTTAAAGTCATAAAGACAGAAAGTAGAATAGTGGTTATAAGAAATTGGGGGAAGATAGGAAAAGAGAATCATTGTACAGGGTACAAAGTTTCAGTTTTGCAAGATGAAAAGAGTTCTATAGATGGATAGTGGTGACGGTTGCACAATAATGTAAATGTACTTAATGATACTGAATTATACACTTAAAAATAAGTTAAGAAGATAAATTTTGTTATGTGTATTTTACCACAATTTTAAAAATCAGTAATAATAATAATGATAAAGTTTTTATGAGGTACAACAGTGAATTTTGAAGGTTTCTTCATTTCAAGAATCCTGCAATTAAATTTTGGTTCTAAATTAACAGGAATGGTAGCAGAGTTATTTTTTAGTGGTATTAAAAATTAAAGTTAATAGAATTCTAATTCTATCACATTATGAATATGGCTTAATTTTAAGTAAAAGATATTATCTCACTTATTAAAAAAACTGAATAGTAAATTAGTATAATCTATCACATTTATAGAATAACAGGTAAAACATATATCACATCAATGAATGCAAAATGTATTTGTGTAAAATTTAATAAAAATTTGTGATTTAAAAAAACAGAATCTATAAGGAACTCAACTCAAAAAAACACAAATAAATGCATTAAAAAATGGGCAAAGGACATGAACAGATATTTTTCGAAAGAAGACATACAAATGGCGAGCAAGCATATGAAAAAATATTCAGTATCACTAACCATCAGAGAAATGCAAATTAAGACCACATGAGATACCATCTTATACCAGTCAGAATGACTATTATTAAAAAGTGAAAAAATAACAGATGTTGGAGAGGATGTGGAGAAAAAAGAACTCATACACTGTTGGTGGGAATGTAAATTAGTACAACCTCCATGGAAAACATATGGAGATTTCTCAAAGAACTAAAAATAGAACTACAATTCGACTCAGCAATCCCACTACTGGGTATCTACCCAAAGGAAAAGAAGTCATTATATCAAAAAGACACCTGCGCTCGTATGTTTATCACAGCACTATTCACAACAGCAAAGATATGGATTAACCTAAGTATCCGTCAATGGATGACTGGATAAAGAAAATGTAGTGTGTGTGTATATATTTATACTATTTAGCCATAAAAAAGAATGAAATCATGTCTTTTGCAGCAACATGGATGGAACTGGAGGCCATTATTTTAAGTGAAACAACTCAGACACAGAAAGTCAAATACTGCATGTTCTCACGTATAAGTGGGAGCTAAGTAATGTGTACACATGGACAGAGAGTGTGGGATAACAGACACTGGAGACTTGGAAGCGTGAGAAGGTGAGAGGGGGTGAGGGATAAGAAATTACTTAATGAGTACAATGTACACTATTTGGGTGAGGGCTGCACTAAGGGCTCAGACTTCACCACTATGCAATATATCCATGTAACAAAATTGTACTTATACCCCTTAAAATTATACAAATTAAAAAAATAAAGAAAGGTCTATCCCACGAATCCTCCAAAAGCCCTTCTTTGGCTACCAAAGTATCCCAATATTCTTCTAATATTGCACTTTCGATATTGCAATTGGAATTATCAGTTTACGTGTTTGTCTCCTAAACTGAAGAAGCATCTTGTAAATCCTTGTTACCCAAGCCCCTGGCATTGTACCTGATGAAATGAGGTTCCCAGTAAACGCCCGCTGGCTGGATGGGTGGGTGGGTGGGTGGGTGGATGAATGAAAGCCACAATGACAGATCTGAGGGTGAGCCACCTTGAAAACTAAAGGACAACAGGGCTGACAGTGGCTCTGCATGAGGCACCAAGCAGAGCAACTCCCCAGGACCATGAGAGGACCACATGCAAGACAGAGCTTTATTGTGGCACAGAAACTCTTCCCACAATCTCCCTGCCCCAGACGCCAATGGAGAGGGTCTCAGGAGCCAGAAGCAGGAGAAAGAGGGACAAAGAAGTCAGGCCAAGGCAGAGGAAAGATGACCTCTGCATGGCCCATCCTAAAGAGTGGCCTCCATGGAAGACCCTCCATGGTCCACATGGGACAAGTCAGTCTAGGGTAGGGGCCAGCACAGCTTTTCTGTAAAGGGATGAGAGTAAACAGCTTAGTCTTTGAGAGCCAGAGAATCTCTATCACAGCTACTCAACTTTGCCATTGTGTTACGAGAGCAGCCATTGGTAATACACTGAAGAATGAGTGTGGCTGTGCTGCAATAAAATTTTATTTACAAAAATATCTTGGTCCTAATTTGGCCCACAGGCCATAGTTTGCAGACCCCTGCCCTAGATCCTAACTATTCAAAATATGGCTCGAGGACCAGCATCATTGACATTACTTGGGAGCTTGTTAGATCTGCATAATTTTGTTCACCACTCCAGACCTCCTGAATCAAAATCTTATTTTACAAGATGCCCAGTATAGTTTGAGAGGTGCTGCTCTACATAATCGCCTTCAGCCTGAGCACTACGATACCACACAACAACAGAGGCCTGGGAGACTTTCACTTAGTGCTGTCTTTATAAATCTGATCTGGGCCAGAAGGTCTATTCCTCACTGACCCTGTCATACAGCTCAGTTCTCCAAGCAGTTATAGAGAAACTTAGTGGGGACTCCAAGCCAGAGGGCAGGGCTTGGCAGAGGAGAGTCTGTTCAGGGCATCCGCCAACAAGACAAGGTCTGTAGAAGTCAGAGAAGTGATGATTCCCAGAGCCAAACTCTACTCTCAAATGCTTCTCCTTGGGCCCTCCCTTAACAGGGATGAACCAGCTCCAGGTAACTCTGGACACTTTGCACTGGCAGTTCGGCCTGTAATTAAAACATTTCTGCATCTCCTACCAACATAAAGGTAAGGGGAATGAAGCACTCATTCACTCCTAAGTGCAATTTTGTGCTCTGTTCCTCAAGGAAGCCCTTCATCACTGGTTAGCTCCTAGAACAGTGGTTCTCAATCCAAGGCAGTTTTGCCTGCGGGGAACATCTGACAATGTCTAGAGACATTTTTGTTTGTCACAACTACAGTGGGGCATGATACTGGCATCTAGTGGGTAGGGGCCAGAGATATTGTTAAACATCCTATAGTGCACAGGACAGGCCCCCAGCACAAGGAACTATCTGACCCAAAGTGTTAATAGCGCCAAGGTTGAGAAACATGTCCTAGAACAAACATCACCACTTCATTAAGCAGCCTAAGTAATTCTCAGTGTCTAAGAACCTCATGTGTATCACCAACACAATCAGAAAGGTGTCAGAGAGAGGGGCTGCTTGGCAGCTCCCAGCACCTTGATGAGGGCAGCACAGGTCCAAGTCCTGGGCCAGCAACTCAATGTTCCCAGTGAGCAGAAGTGACCAAGCTCTGGGAGAATGACTCATGGCAACCCAGCCATTAAAAGAGCACATCATCGACCAATGCTGGCTTATTAATTTGTAGCTGGAGAACCACATGGCACAAGGTCTAGATTGTGTCCTCCTCTAAATACATCCATCCTGGGGATTATGTTGGTAAGGACAGAATTATGACTAAGGGGCTGTGTATTTTCAAAGTCAGGCCTTTCTCTCAGTGATGACCCCTTGTGTTAACCTCATACCATTCTAGAGAAAAGTCATTTCTAAAGAACACTCTAGAGCCAGTCAGCCAGCATCACAGTACACTTTCTTTGGACAACACCTACAAATTCTTATAAATCTCACTCTCCAACAGCTTTCTTTCATCCATGTCCCAAAGCTCCTTCACCTAATTACTGACAAACCACACTACAATTGAAAGGAGACAGATTATTTCTAACACCTACATCCCAGATTCTTGTCTTCCTGACCACATGCTGGTCTCCTGATGAAGATAACAATAAACCCTGTCTTGTGAGCACCATTTCTTAGATTGAAGGCTAATTGCAGGCATTTTACATTTTTTTCAGTGGCTTCCATTTTAGAGGTACCCTTATTCTTCCCATTGCTGCAAATTTATATTTTCCAGAACCTTAAGTCTACCTGTTTATACTGATGCAATCACTGAATGGCCAAGCGTAAAATGAAATGCACCTGGTGATAGTACATTATATCTTATATTTTAGTAGCAGCAATGTGTGCCCCCTTGTACGTAAGCACCCATACAGGTAACTGTCTCATTACATAATGCTCAGTGGGTGGTAATCTCATTATTCCTTTAGCTACCTGGGCAGAGGTGTGCTGTCAGAAGCAGAGAAGTTTCTGGTAAGAAGAGTTCATCCCTGATAATGTTGGTATCAGCCAGTAGAGGTTCTAAAACTTGGTTGGCTCCAGTTGGCTTCTCAGACTCTGAAAGAAAAAAGAAGTAGCACGAAAACCATCATATACCCGGGAGATCACATCATGCTTTAGCTCTGGTGTCATCATGAACCCAACAGAGAAGCCTTGGTGCTGTGTGTGTCTGGATTCTTGGAGGGATGAATAGTATTCCCTGAGAGGAGAAAGCCTAGTGCCAGAGTTTAATCTGGAATTTGGACCAGACCACCAGGGAGACCAATTTCCCAAGATCATAGCAGAAAGGAAGCAAGAGGTAAAAGATCAAAGATACATGCTTCCTCTCCTCTCCCATCAGCCAAAACCCACAAAACAGCTAGACTGGGACATGCCCGTCTGGCCCCTCATCAGTGAAGTTTGCATGCCAGCCTCTCTGGAATAGGAAGGGAGGGAATTCAGTTCCCAGATAGCAATGCCCACATGGGCCATGAAATGAAGTCTCACACAGCTTTGTGTGGGCACTAAAAACCTGTAACTGTTGATGTGTGGATTCCACAGCCTGTGCCTTCCACGCACAAGTGTCAAGGCCTCTGCTCAGCCCAGCTGAGGAAGCTCCTCTCTGTTGCCAGCTTCATTTAGGCGTGTGTAGGAAGAGTACACTCAGTCACCGAGCTCCCAGCACGGAGCCGTCCCTCCGCACATGTGCACACTCATTCATTTGTCATCACTGCACCCTGCCAACTCCTGTACCTTCTGACTTCTGCTTGTTGACAACTTTGTAGAGACTTATCTCAGCTGCTTCTGCCCCACAAAGGATTTGTGGCACCTTCCTATCTCCATTTTACATGCCAAGAAATTAAGGGCAAAGAAGAAAAGGAAGAAAGAAGCATGGTATCGCAGCTCCCTGCAGGCTCATGCACCAAAGTGCAGAAGCAGGTCCTGGAGGCCCATTATCCTCCACTCTACACTCATAGAAACCATCAAGGACTGACCCCACGGCAGTCACACACAGTCGGATGGGAAAGGCTCAAATGGAAAAACAGTCCTCACATCACAAGCGGGGCAGAGGATACACGTGGCCCCAGAGAAGTGACTGAGCAGACAGATAATACCCCAGTTTTTTCTATAGAGCTGATAAGCACCTGTGGATGACACATCCAACATGCTAGACTGCCAGCCACTTGGCTCCCATTGCTTCAACTATCTTCTCCAAAACACAGCCGCAAATCATTTCCAGGGACATATCCTGGACCTTGTTGCCACATGGAAAGGCTTCACCTCTGAGATCTAGGCTGCAAACTCCTTAAGGGCAGGGATCATGTCTTAATTTTTCTCTTTGTTTCCAGATCCTCCCACAATAAGTGCACAGAGCTAATGCTAAGGGACTGTTTGCTGGATGAATGACTCATACTCAGAAACCCGACTATCCCATCAGAACCTCTATTCTACTTCTCCATGCCTGAATCAAAGTAAACGTGCTCCCCAACCTCTCTGAGGCTCTGCCTTCCACCCTCTCCATGCTCACCCAGGGCATCACTCTCTTCCTAGATTCACCTTTTCTACACAGCCTGACCACCCCAACTACACCATGTGCTCTCACCTGCTCCCACCAGGACGCTTCTGCTGCCCCCCATGCCCCCAGGCCTAGCCCCCAAACCACTCCAACCCGCACCTGCCTGCTCTCCTGCCCACATACTAAGTGATCCTTTAAAAAAAAAATCATTTGTATTTGCATCATTGCAAATGTTTGGTTTACAAACCCAATCAATCGAGGCCCACGACGCTGCTAGGAAAACCTATAGGTATGTCCCTGATATCTCACTTTCTCATTCCCCAGAGATGGACCCAATCTCTACTTCTATTTTCAAGCTTACTCCTCCATCCTCACCTCCCTCAATCTTCCCAGCTTCCCAGAGAAAACAGAGGCCACCCTCCATAAGCTCTAACTTCTCTCCCTCCCCTCACTCTGACCTTCCTTCCTCCTGTCTCTAAGGAGAGTTCACCTGTGCTTTTCAGCAGATCCTTTCCCCCTTCTTCCTATAGGACGTGGTTCCACTAATGATGGATTCTTTTCTCACTTTCTCTTTTTTGACTGACCTCCATCTCTCTATATAAGTAGGCAGGCAGACAGATGGATGGATAGATAGATAGATAATAATACATAGAGAGAGATTATATATACATGTACAAATCTCTCTCTCAAACTTTCTCCCAGTCTTTCTTTCTCCTGTGTATGTGTATATGTGTGTGTGTACAGAAACACACATATATACACGAGTGCCAATGTGTATGCATGCATGTACGCATGTACGCATGTGTGTGTATATGCATCTATCCTGCTCTCTCAAGCATTTTTCCATTCTTTCCCAATCACTCTTTCAATCTCTCTTGTCTTTTGATCTACTGGCCTTATCTGCTCCTTATCTACTATAAACTTACTGAATTACCCCCACCCTTAAACAATCTTCTCTTTGCTCAGCCTCCCCTGTAGTTTCCTGTCACTCCTTCTCCTTCCCGTCACAGCCAAATATCTTCATGGAAACTTACACTTCCTCTTGCCATGTCTCCCATCATCCATCTTTGGCCTGAAAAATTTGGCTTTATATCCAGCCTATGTACCAAAGTATCGTTGGTAAGGTGGCCACAGTGAAACAGTCAGGTCTAGGCTTCTAACGACCACTTCAGGATAAAGACTACGAGCTCCTGGTACTCAAGGATCCCATACCCCAGCCTTCTGCATTTGTGGTGGCCAGCACAGGGCCTGGCACATAAGTGCTTTCAAACAAACTCTGTCACAGTGATGGGAGCCAACCTGTGTGGGGCTAAGATTGCCAGACATAGGCTTTAAAACAGAATGAACAGTTTCCAAACCATTCACTGACATCGCTATAACTCCCGAGACCCCATCAAAGAGCTCTGTCTTGATTTAAACATAAGAGCTGAGCTACAGAACCAGAGTTTGGAACTGATATGGCCCTAGACAAACATTATGGCCACAGACTACAGGAATCCCAAGGCTGTTACCGCACAAAACCAACACAAAGCCTGGGACCTTCACTTAGGACGAGATAGAGGTCAGTACTAAGGGTGGCTCATACATGCGATGCTGTTTAGCCTGTGGGCAGCCTACCTTCCTATCCTAAGGCAGAGCCTGCTTATCTTAAATCAACAAATATTTATTAAGCCCCACTAGAACCATTTATTAGCAAAGCAGACTGCCTCTGCTAAGGCACTGAGAATGCCCTGAAGGAAGGTCCATATCTTAGTCACCTCTGTGCCCAATGCTTGATTCACAGTAAGTGCTTCCTTTGAATGAATGAATCCAGAAATGAACAAATGTGGTCAGGGAGAGAGAGTTACAATCTAGCTAACTCCAATGCAAACAGAATAAATTATAAGAGCAATGTAAAGTAAGTGGGCAGTTGGGAAGGAGTAATTAATTCCAATAATGGGGTAGCAGTGGGGAGGACCCATAAAGACTTCATAGAGAGGTGACATTCAAATTGAATTTGAACTACTGAGTATTAATGTAATAACTAACTATACTAACAGTTCACATTTATTGATACTTTCCTCTGCAACCAGGTAATTTGCTAGGTGCTCTAGGCACAATATTTAATATAAGCCTCATAACAATCCTATGAGGTAGGTGCTATTATCCCCACTTTTCAGATGGGAAAACTGATGTATGGAGAGGTAAATTTGCCCAAGATCACCTAGCTAGAAAATGTTGACGCTGAAATTTAAACTTAGGCAGTCCAACTCCAGTGCTCTTAACTTCTAAACTGTGATTTTCTAGAGTAAAGAATGGCCCTGGAGACAGAAGGATGAACATGAGCCAAAATACATGGCACATCAGGAGCGAAAGGATAGGCAGAGGAACTCAACAGGAGTTGAAAGTCAAAAATGGAATTGCATATTGGAGGATCGGCAGTACCTTACAGAAGCTGAACTTTATTTTATAGACAGTAAATAATACTAACAGCAGAATGGCATGATCAGTTGTGCTTCATAGGAAGAAACACTGCCAAACTGTGGACAGTATGCTGGAGAAGACAGAGGTGGTCTGAAAGACTCATTAGGGGGCCAACTCATTAGTGCAGGTAAAGGATTATGAGCACCAGAAACCAAGGTTATGAAATAGCTGAAGAAGCCAGCAACCCAGAAACCCCACACAACAGGTGCAGACAAACAAGCACCCAACAACTAAGTGCCTGCTCTCTAAGTGCCTGCTCAAAGGACCAGGAAAGGGGTGGTCGAGCAAGAAAGAAAACTCTCAGACAATAACCACTCTACTTCAGCCAAACATCATTTAAAAAAATAAATAAATAAAACCCTATGGCCTCACCCACACCCAAGCCAGCAAATCCTAAGTGGAGAGTCTAGACTTCCACCCCCAAGAGACTATAACAAGAAACCCCAACACCCGTGCCAGAGTGATGTCAGAGAGAGCCAAGTAGGGAGATGGGACTTTCAGCCCAGACAGCTAGCAATGAACCATCGTCCCTGGCAATATCAGTGGAGACCACATGGGAAGCTTGGGCATCCACCCCCACCCAGAAATAACTTGGCACCCCTCCTGCTCCCTACTGGGGTATCAGAGGATGCCCTGCAGAGAGTCAGGAGCCTCATCACCACCGGTGGTTACAAGCCAAACATCAGTGGAGACCACATGGGATCTAGAACTCCTGTTCCCATCCAGCAGTAATGAGGAGCCAAGCAACAGATGCCAACACCAAGATGACAGAGAAAGTAGAATTATCCAACAAAGATTTTAAAGCAGCCATGATAAAAATATTTTAACAATTATGAACATGCTTAAAACAAATGAAAAAAAAATGAAAGCCTCAGCAAAGACATATAAGAAAAAAATAACATTTTAGAATTTAAAAATACAATAATCAAAATAAAAAGCTCAGTAGATGGGCTCAACAACAGAATGCAGGGGACAGAGGAAATAATCAGTGATCTAAAAGATAGAACAATAGAAATTACCCACTTGGACAACAGAGAGAAAATATAAAAAATGAAGTCTTAGAGACTTTTGGGACTATTACAAAAGAGCTAACATTTGTGTCACTGAAGCTCCAGAAGGAGAGAAGGAAGAAGGAGGAAGTGAAAAAGTAATCAAAGAAATAACAGCTTAAAACTTTCAAAACTTGGCGAGAAACAATAAGCTACAGTTGCAAGAAGCTGAGCAAATCCCAGATAGGGTAAACCCAAAGAAATCCATGCCAAGACACATCATAATTGAACTTTTGAAAACTAAAGACCAAAAAAAAAAAGACAAGAAAAAGAGAAAACAAGAAAGCAACCTGAGAAAAATGACACTTCAGCTATCGGGGAAAACCAGTTCAAAACACAAAGGATTTTTCATCAGAAACCATGGGGCCAAAATGCACTAAATAGCACAATATATTTTAGCTAAAATAAGGGAAAGGACTGAAAGAAAAGAACTATCAACCCAGAATCCATACCCAGCAAAAATATCCTTGAAGAATGAGGATAAATCAAGACATTCTCTGATGAAGGAAAACGAAGAATTTCCTACCAGCAGACCTACTCTAAAAGAATGACTTAAGGAAGTCTTCTAAACAGAAAGAAAAAAAATCATCACAAAAGAAATCTTGACATATCAGAAAAGAAGAAAGAAAGCAAAAATATGGGTAAATACAATAGGCTTTCCTTCTCCTCATGAGTTTTCTAAATTGTATTTAACAGTTGAAGCAAAAATTTTAACACTTTCTGATGTGGTTCTAAATATATATAGGAAATATTTAAGACAATTATAGAGGAGGGTAAAGAAACATAAAACGGGTAAGGTTTTTTTATACCTTACTCTCAAACTGATGAAATGACACTAGTAGACTCTGATAAGTTATATACATGTAATGAAATTCCTAGAGCAACCGCTAAAAAAACTAAACAAAGAGATACACTCAAAAACACTACAGAAGAATCAAAATGGAATTCTAAAAAATGTTCAAGTACTCCAAGAAAGGCATGAAAAAGAAAACAGAGAAAGAGAAAAACACAAAGAACAGAGAACAAAAAAGCAACAGCAGACTTAAGCCCTAACATGTCAATAATTATCTTAAATGCACATGATCTAAATATACCAATTAAAGATAGCTATTGGCAAAGTGGATTAAAAGTAAAGTTCGGAGCAAAGAAATTTACAAGAAGTTCTTTGGAAAAAAATCTATGAAATTGACAAACTTCTATCAAGACTGCCCAAAAAAAAAAAAAAAAAACAACCAAGAAAGAAAGAAAAGAAAGGAAGAAGTCACAAATTACCAATATCAGAAATAAAACAGGGAATATCACTTACAGACCTTGCAAATGAAAAAGGGTAATAACAAAATACTAGGAATGACTCTATACAAATTTGACAATTTAGACAAAATGGGCCAATTCCTTGAAAACCACCAAGTGCCACAACTCATCCCAGGCTGGAGCGCAGTGGCGTGATCATAGCTCATTGCAGTCTCCAACTCCTGGGCTTAAGCAATCCTCCTGCCTTAGCTTTCCAAGTAGCTAGAACGACAGGCATGCACCATCATGCTCAGCTAATTTTTTTTTTTCTGAGACAGGATCTTGCTATGTTGCCCAGGCTGGTCTGGAACTCCTGGCCTCAAGCGATCCTCCCATCTCAGCCTCCTGAGTCACTAGGACTACAGGTGTGAACCAGTGCACCTGGCAACAGAAATTTGAACAGCCCTATAACTATTAAAGAATTTAATTCATAATTTTAAAACTAACAAAAAAGAAATCTCCAGGCCCAAATGGTTTCACTAGAAAATTCTACCAAATGTTTAAAGAAGAATTAACACCAATTCTACACAATCTCTTCCAGAAAATCAGAGGGGGAATACTTCCCAATTCATTTCATGAAGTTAGCGTTGCACTGATCCCAATCCCAAAAAAAGACAGTACAAAAAAAGAAAACTCAAAACCCTTAAGAATATAGATATAAAATTCCTTAACATGATATTAGCAAATAGAATTCAGCAACATATAAAAAGGATTTTTTTCCTTATGACTTTTTATGACATGACTGTGTGAGGCTTATTCCAAGGATGCAAGGCTTGGTCAGTAATCAAAAATCAGTCAATATAATCTGCCATATATATGGGCTAAAGAAGAAAAGTCATATTAATTGATGCAGAAAAAAATACTTGACAAAATTCAACATCCATTCATGATAAAAAAATAACTCTCAGAAAAATATGAATAGAGAAGAACTTCCTCAACTTGATGAAGAGCACACACAAAAAACCTACAGCTAACATTATACCTCATAGTGAAATACTGACTGTTTTCTCTTTAAGATCATCAACTAGGCAAGGATGTCCACTCTCACCACATTTAATCAACATAGTGCTGGAAGTCTAGCCACTACATTAAGGAAAGAAAAAAGAAAAGGCATACAGATCAGAAAGAAAGAAAGAAAACTGTCCCTATTTGCAGGTGACATGATTATCTCCATAGAATACCCCAAGAAATCTACAAAGAAAACTCCTAAAACTAATAAATTAGTTCAGCAAGGTTGCAGGTGAGGTAACATAGAAAAATCAAGTATATTCCTATGTACTAGCAAGTGGGCAAGGAAATTAAAAATAGAATACCATTTATAATTGCTCGAAGAATGAAATACAGTCATGTACTGCATAACAAAGTTTCAGTCAACACAGACCACATATATAACCCTGGTCCCATCACTATATCCTAGCAATGATGGAACCATCGTAACATCACAACTCAATGCATCACTCATGTGTTTGTGATGATGCTGCTGTTAACAAATCTACTGCACTCCTAGTCATATAAAAGTATAGCACATACAATTATGCACAGTACATAATACTTGATAATGATAATAAATGACTATGTTACTGGTTTATGTGTTTATTAATACCATACTTTTATTTTTATTTTAGAGTGTACTCCTTCTCCTTATATTTTTTTAAAAAGTTAACTGTAAAACAGCCTCAAGCAGGTCCTTTAGGAGGTAATCTATTCTAGAAGAAGGGGTTGTTAACATAGGAGATGACAGCTCTATGCATGTTATTGTCCCTGAAGACCTTCCAGTGGGACAAGATGTGGAGGGGGAAGACAATGACATTGATGATCCAGATCTTGCATACACCTACGCTAATGTGTGTGTTTGTGTCTTAGTTTTTAACAAAAAAAGTTTAGAAAGTTTTAAAAAATTAAAAAATTTAAAAATAGCAAAAAGCTTATAGAATAAAGATACAAAGAAAGAAAACATTTTTGTACAGCTGTACAATGTGTTTGTGTTTTAAGCTAAGTACTATTACAAACGAGTCAGAAGTTTAAAAAAATTTAAGTTTATAAAGTAAAAAAGTTACAGTAACTAAGGATAATTTATTATTGAAGAAATAAAATTTTTTTTATAAATTTAGTGTAGCCAAAGTATACAGTGTTTATAGAGTCTACAGTAATGTACAGTAATGTTCTAGGCCTTCACATTCACTCACCACTCACTCACTGACTCACGCAGAGTGATTTCCAGTCCTGCAAGCTCCATTCATGGTAAGTGTCTTATACAGGCAAACACTTTTTATCTTTTATACCATATTTTTACTGTACCTTTTCTATGTTTAGATATACAAATAGTTATCATTTTGTTAAAACTGCCTACAGTATTCAGTACAAGTAAAATGCTGTATAGGCTTGTAGCCTAGAAGCAATAGTTTAGACCATATAGCCTAGGTGTGTAGTAGGCTAACCCATTTAGGTTGGTGTAAGTGCACTCCATGATCTTTGCATAACAATGAAATTGCCTAACAATGTATTTCTCAGAACATACCCCTGTCGTTAAGCAATGCACAACTATACTTAGATATAAATCTAACAAAACATTTACAGGACTTGTATGCTGAAAACTACACAACATTGATGAAAGAAATCAAAGGAGATCTAAGTAAATGAAGAGACATACCATGAGCATGGACTGAAAGACTCAACATAGTAAAGATGCTAACTCTTCCCAAATTGATATGTAGGTTAAGTGCAATTTCTATTAAAATCCCAGCAAGATTTGTTGTAGATATTAAACAAGATTACACTAAAATTAATATAGAAAAGCAAAGAAACTAGAATGGCTAAAACAAGGTTGAAAAAGAATAAAGTGGTAGGAATCAATCTACCCAAGACTTACTTTCAAGACTTATTACATTGCTACATTAATCAAGACTGTGTCTTACTGCAGAGGGATAGACACATAGATCAACAGAATAAAATAGAGAACCCAGAAATTGACCCACACAAATAAATATCCCCAACTGATTTTTGACAAATTTGCAAAAGCAATTCAATGAAGGAAGATAGCCTTTTCATCATGCTGGAGGAATTGAATATCCATAGGCAAAAAAGTGATCTTTGACCTAAGCTTCATACCTCATATAAAAATTAACTCAAATGGATCACAGACTTAAATGTGTAACATAAAAATATGAAACTTTTAGGAAAAAAAACATAGGAGAAAACCTTTGGGATCTAGGGCTAAGCAAAGAATTCTTAGACTGGACACTCAAGGCATGATCCACAGCAGCAAAAATTGATAATTTGGACTTCACCAAAATTAAAACTATTTCCTCTGTGAAAGACCCTGTTAAGAGGCTGAAAAGATAAGCTACAGAGTGGAAGAAACTATTTTCAAGTCATTTATCTGACAAAGGACTAGTATCTAGAATATATTTTTAAAACTCTCAAAACTCAAGAGTAAAGAAGCAAATAATCCATTTAGAACATGGACAACATCATGAACAGACATTTCACTAAAGATAAACAGATAGCAAGTAAGCACGTGAAAAGATATTCAACATCATTAGTCACTAGAGAAATGCAAATTAAAACCACAATGAGATACTGCCACACATCAATCAGAATGGCTAAAAGAAAGAATAATGTCAATACCAAATACTGACAAGGATATAGAAAAACTGAGTCATTCATGCATTACTGGTGGGAATGTAACACAGCACACAATTTGGCAGTATCTCAAAAAACTAAAAATGCAACAATGACAAAACCCACCACTTATACTTCTAGGCATTTATCCCAGAGAAATGAAGCTTGTGTTCACACAAAAACCTCTACATGAATATTTATAGTAGCTGTATTTATAATAGCTAAAAACTGAAAACAATCCAGATGTCCTTCAAAGGGTGACTGTTTAAACAAACTGTGGTACATCCATACCATGGAATACTACCCAGCAATAAAAAAGGGACAAACTATTGATACACACTAACAACCTGAATGAATCTCCAGAAAATTATACTAAGTGAAAAAAAAAAACAATTTCAAAAGGTTGCATATTAAAAAAGGGTTATATATTGTATGATTTCATTTATACAACATTTTTGAAATGATAAAATGATAGAAATAGGAAACAAATTAGGGTTGTCAGGGGTTAAGGAAGAGGTGGAGTCAGAAGGTAAGTGATTTTAGCTATAAAAGGGCAACATGAGAAATCCTTGTGATGATGGAAACGGTTCTGTATCTTGACTGTGTCAATGTCAACATCCTGGTTGTGATACTGTACTCTAGTCTTGCAAGGTGTTATCACTGGGGAAACTGGTTAAACAGAACATGAGATCTCTGTATTATTTCTTGCAACTGCATGTAAATTTGAAGTTATCTCCAAAAAAAATTCTAATTTAAAAAATGTTTTAATGCACAATCTCTACGGTCCTCCTGAATCACAATCTGCACATTAAAGTTTGAGAAATACTAATCTATCATAAAAGACCAAACCAGGATATTAGGGGAAATATCCTCTTTCTCATGAGGAACAGCTGAAGGGATAAAGAGTTTTTCATCTGGGGAGACCTTGGAGAAGACTATCAGGGTTTACTTTTTCTAGAATATGATGGGATTATACACAAGAAATTGGACTTGGTGTGGTGCCAGTAAACAGAACACAGGTTGATGTATGGGAAAGTGCACAAGCTTCAGGATTAACCAAGCCTAGGTTTAAACCCAAGCTCCACCATTTCCTGTCTTCAAGACTGCACAAGTTAGTCAACCTTTCTGACTCTCCATTTCCTCATCTTTAGAACTAAGCTAATGATTCCTACCTTCATCCATCAATCAGCATCTAAGCAGAGAAACAAAAACTGCTTCAGTATTTGCAACAGAAGGAATTTAATGCAGGGACTTGGTTGCAGTGATAAAGATAGAAACATAGGTTGCAAGTGACAGAGAAGCTGTCACTTGAAGACTGTTGCCATAGATGACAAAGTTGACAGTGTAAAGATCCTCTCAAGTGAGTATAACTTTAAAAATGAAATTAGATGGAGTAAGGTCCCATGGGATGGGACCATGATGTAATCCAGATATTAGCAACAGTAAGCAGCATGTAATTGAGGGGACAAAGGTAAGAGGTAGTGTTGCCAGAGCCCTGGAGCCAGGGTCACCAGGAAGAATCTGGAATCATGGATGACCCAAATAGTGGGAACTGGAGCCATGGAGGAGATGCAGCCACTGCTGGAGGTGACACTTGAAGAAGAGAGAGAGGAAATACTCTGGCTTCCTCTTTTCCACTGCCTTCCAGCCTTCCACTGGTGCTTCTACTGGCCAAATCTAGCAGGAAACCAGAGAATCCTTGAGCCTGGGAAAGGCAGCCTCCAGGCCAGCCCCAGCTATCCAGAGCAGAGCAGGGATCAGAAGACAAACAGGCCCAGGTCTGGCACACTCACAGGGTGCTTGTAAGGATACAGAGCATGTAAGATGCCTGGCACAGAGTAAGTGCACAAGAAATGGTCATTATTTGTATGTGCCAATGTTATGTGATGACATCTAGAGCTGCATTTTCTCATCATTTTATATCTGAATAGTAGAAACACAAGCTGGGGCTCATGCCACGTGGACTTTGCCAAGAGTGCTTATTTTTTCCAAATGAGCAGCATATCTGAGAAATGTGAAAAGCAGCCCTGTCCTAAAGTTTCATTGTATAAAGCAAATGCTGAGTTTCCACAGCTGTTGGCTTCAGCCTACCCAGAGGGATAGTTTTAGTGAAATATTAATCTCTGAGAAAGCCACACTAGGGTAAGCTTGCACAGTAATTCAAGCAGCATGTGCAGAATTTATTTAGTGTTTGGCTGGGAATGGTTTTAATTATGTGAAGTCTTCAGAATGAGAAGAAAGTGATTGAAGATGTTTGACTAAATCAGTCATGGAGGCCCTGGATGTTCCCAGACCTCTCTCCAGTTTCGGTTTATTACTGCAGTCCCAAAACCACAAACACAAAGGAAACTTCCACGCAATTGGATGATGGTACTGTCAGAACTAAGATGCAACTAGCAGCAAGAATAGCCAAGACAGGAGACACCACACCAACACCCCCAGCAGTTCAGGAACTTCCAGTGTAGCATAAAGGTCATGTGTCCAGTCATTTGTCCCTACAACCAGACTAGGGACAGAGGGGTAAGAATCCAAAGGAATCTTCAAAACCTGAGAGGTAGGATGCAAAGTGCTTTCATCAAAGGACCCACATGAGTGCAAGGTACAGAGTGTGTTGTGTACCTGCTGGACACCTCACACTTCCTGGGGGGTCACTGGCATGGTATGGTGTTGAAGTCACACCTGGGAGTGGGGTGAGGGCCAGGGCCCATCCCTGAGGATGATACAGGAATGGGGACTGGGGTTTATAGACAGAAGAATTGAGCCAAGCGTATGGGCTTAAAAATGGTCAACAACCAAAAGCCACAAGGTGTCCTCTAGGCTGATGGGACAGATAGAAAACCCAGAAGTTATCTTTAAAGACAAGCTTTCAGCCTCTGGGTTCTGTCCATGGGCATCTAGGCCCTGGCATCAGCCTGGGGGCAGGGTTTCTGTTTCAGGAGGAAACCTCAAAAAGGAGACAAGAATTTTCAGAGACATTCAAAAGCTAGTCCTGTAAGGTAGAACACAGGAGCTGGAGACAGACAGCAAGGTTCTTGTGCTCAGACCTAGGTTGGCCCATCAGGACTGATGCCCTAATATCTATGCCCACCACACGGAGGGCTGGAGAACCTGCCACAGTATTCACTGCCTCGGGTCAGCCAAGCCTGAGCACCAAGGCTGCTGGGCCTGGCTGGTAGGAGTGGGGTGGGAGCCAGACTGCGCTGACCTGGAGTCGGGAACACTGATGCTGGGAGGGGAAGGGCACAGTCTCCACCTGGGTTCCCCAGAGATCCCTCCAGCTCGACATATCCTAAGGTCACTCCCCCAGCCCACCCGCCTCCTCTTTTCTCTACAGTGTTCACAATATCCTGAGCCTCCCAATCAGTCAGGCTCAAACCTGAGGGACATCATGGACCCTTTCTCTCCCTTGCCCTGAAATCCCACCTCCTATCCTTTCTAACTCTCCATCCCCACTGTCACTCCCCTAACTCAGGAATTCCTCCCTCCCCACTCCTAATCTCATACAGTGGTGCCAGGCTAAGCATTTGGAAACAAAGTTCTAATGATGCCACTGCTTTGCTCTAAAAATCATCAAAGGATTCACATCACCTAGAGTCAAATTCAGATGCGAGCCTGTAAATCCAAGCCCTTCATCTGTTCTTCCCAGCCTACCTTTCCAACACAGCCCAACGTCAGACAAGTGGAACCACTCTCTCCTCCGCACACTTCCCACCCGGTCCTGCCTCTAGGTTTTGCTCTTCTTGGAATGCATTTCTCTGCATCACGGCATTTCTGAATCTCACCCATCCCTCAAGGTCCACATCACATCACCTCTTGCAAGCAAGGTCTCTGATCTGCTCCTGCTTTTGGACTCCTTGCAACCCTGGGTGCCACTCTTTTGTACTGAGTAAAAGTATGTGCTTTTTATACTTTCCCATTGGGCTATAAGCTCTTTGACAATAAGGGCCTTACCTCAGATTTGCCTTCATGGAGGAGGCGTAGGCAGACCCAAGAACACTGAGTTTGGCCAGTTTGTAAGACATGCAAAGAAGTTTGGGGGAATAACTTTGGAAAGGTAGATTGAAGTCATGTGACTCCAGAGTGGCAGGTGGAGGCATCTGGGAGTCATCAGCAGAAGTATGAAAATAGATGAGGTAACCCTGAGAAAGAACAGTCAATGTGAAGGGAAAAGGCCTATGGCTGGAACCACAGGGAACACCAGCCTGCAAGTGTCAGCTGGAAAACAAAGAAACCGTCATGGACACTGGCAGGAAATGGTTGTACAGAATGGAAGACAGTCACACCATTCATACCACGCTGCACATGAGAAGAATTTCAGCCCTGTTGGTCAGCCACAACCACATGTGCTTAAATAATTCTAATTGAATCCTGTGTGACTTTTTAAATAGGGCAGGATGTGCTGGCAGACTTGTGGATCCTTAATTCAGGATGTTAAAAAAGGTGATCCACTTGCCACCATTTCATTCCTAACCAGTGGGGCCTCCCAAGCCCAGTACACCTGAAGCCTCTGCAAATGTAGAGAACTCACAGAAATAATGCCTGGCCAAGGAACACACAAATGAAAACAAGAAGCATTCCTGGTCATCTGATTCTTTTTTGTGTTGGCTTCCCAGTCCCAAAAGTGACTTCTAAGTCCATTACATTTATTAAAACCAGAGCACAAGCACAGGGACCCTGAGGAAGTCTGCAGGGGGTTGGGGGGATCAAAACCCCTGACTGCAGGGAGTCTGGAAGCCCTGGGCAGCCCCCCAGGGAGCTGGAGGGAAGAGCAGTTCTAGGTGGGGGGTATGCCAGCCTCCCCAGTGGGAGTTGTGTGGATTCTTGGGAAGGCAGGCAGCTTCTACCTGAGACCTTCCTGATTATCCCTCACCAGGGGGAGCTAGTCCCACAGCCACACGGGACCTGCTCTGTGTCAATTCAATTCAATTCACTGCAGACAAACTGCTGAGCTCCTGGGAGGTAAAAAGCCCTGAATGGGGCAGACGTTCATCTGATCAAAACAGTGAGGCTCTCCGAAGCCAGCCCTGCTAAAAATGTCCCACCTGGGACCACAATTGTCTTATACCTGATTCCAACACAAAGGAGGTCAACCTATTTGTTTCAAGGGTTCTATAAATGTTTGATTCAAATTGCATTTTTAAAAATACTTTTAAAAGTATAAACAGAGACACTCAAGTGTGTGATGCCAAATGTGAATGATCACAGACCCCAATGGTTTACCTGAGCTACAGGTTAATATACTCATTCCCACTTCAGAATAAAGAATCTCCTGTCAAAACCATGAGTATGTCTGAACACATGTAGATGTGTCATTAATTAGGAAGACTGTAGTTCCATAAAAATCCTGTAATAATTCAGATCCATGCAAGTTTTCTTGTGCTATAAAACTGTACAAGCAAGTACACTACCACCCCTCTGGCCCCTGTGTGTCTTGTTCAATTAAACGCCAGGCAAGGCTTAGGGACTTGCATTGAGTGCATTCTCTTATACAGATAATAACAGTAAACTATGCAGTATAAGTGACCACATAACATGTTGCACCGTGGTAACTTATTATTGGTAGCTTTAGTGCTTGTAACCTTAGACTCATTGGTAGACTTTTAAAAATCTGAACAAGATCAACTCAGCAATGCAGGGCCTCTCTGTTACTGCTCCTCCTGTGGCCCATAAAGTGTCAGCGATGAGACTGACACCTGAAGTTTGGGCTCAACATGCCAAATTAAATGTTTTTTGCTGTGTTAAAGGCAAAGAGAAACAGAAAGAAAGAGAGAAAAACAGGCGGTGTAGTTTCTGAAAAAAAATTTAATAACATAATTAATCTCTCATAATGACACAACATAACTTTGGGAAGTATTTTCTGCCAAAGATATAAATTGGTGAAAGAATCTGTTCATCTATTCCTTTCAATTAGACCCCTTATAATTAAACAATTGTTACAAAGCATTGGTGGGTCAACATTTAAACCAATTCTTCCTAGATTTCTCTTTCAAGTTTCTGGATATTTTTAATCAGAATAGCCTGAATCTGCAAGGTGTCCTGTTTAAAAATGCTATCACTTCCAATGTCTAGTTGTGGCAATTTTCCCCAGGCTGTACAACCAATACAAAATACGGGGGTGCATTTGAAGTGAGGATGCTATGAGGCAGCAACTGTCACCCCAGACCCTCAATTTTAAAATTTCATGTTCATCATAACACTCTCATTATTTTCATTAATTAACTATGTTACAAACTAGATTTATCAAACAAAATAATATTTATAACAAAATATTGGTTTCTTCTGTTTTACTCATTCATATTCCATATAAGATTTCATTTGAAGAGTTTTAATGCTTAAAATATTTTTGAAAATCACTGTCATTTAATTCATAGGAGAAACCCAATATATTAAGCAGGAAGGGGTGAAAGAAACATATCTTTTTGGTTAGAAAGACAGAAACTAGATGTGTGCTTCAACCACAGCCCCAGGTATAAATTTAGGGCTCAAAAAAAAAGCTTATTGAATTAATCAATGAAGCAGAAATAGTGGTCCCTTGCTCCTGGAATTGGGAGAGGGGAAAACTTTGTGAATCAAGAAACAGGGAAGGCCATATAGGAAGTTTTGCTTTCCCTACGAGATCCATCTTTTTACAGACAAGTAAGCAGGCCTTTCTTTGTGGGAAGCAAGGCAGACCAGAGATGATGGTCAGTGGGTAGCCAAATGTGGCCACTGACCATTAGGGCCAGTAGATGTCAGCACAACAGAAAGGACATCTTGAGCAGTGAGGTCTCTGGACTTGTGGTAGAGAAAAAGTGGTGAGCAGACATGTGATTTGGGGGGAAGGAGGCCACAGGGTGGAGAACAGAAGCAAAGCACAGAACACAGGGATCAACTCATTTATTGACAGAGCTCCTATTAATACAAGGTACTGTATTAATTTACTGTGCACTGGAGTTACAAAGATAAATAAGCTTCGGTCAGTGTCTCTTTGGGGGAGGAGAGGTCAAAGAGGAGTACAGGGAGCTAGGAGGATGGCAGAGGATAGGGCCATAGTTGGCTTCCTGGAAGAGGCAGCCATGGGGATGAGTCCCAGAGGAAAAGCAGGAGTTAGTCAGGCAGAGCATGGCTGAGGACTGGGGAGGGAGGCACATCGCAACTGGGAGAGCATTCATGAAGCAAGACAATGTTTGAGAGAGAGAACTGTATGGCTGAGGAACAGCAAGTGGATCAAAGTGGGTGAAGCACAAAGTGAAAGAAAAGGAACAGAAAGAGGTGAAACCGTTGAAGGGGCCAGGTCACGGGAGGCCTGGCGTGTTCTGCAAGGGAGCTCAGACTGTCTCCTGGCAGCACTAGGGAGCCACGCAGGATGCTAAGCTGGGAACCTGCATGTACACATTTGCTTGTGTGGCCTCCCACAAGAACTCTCTGAGAGCAGGAACTGTCTTTTTCATCTTTATATCCTTTAGCTCAGTTAGCACAGTGCCTGGAATGCAATAGGAACTCAACACTTATTGTTATATGAACTAATAAATGAAGGAGCAAAGTGCAAAGCAGGGAAAGAAGAGGCTGGAAGGCAAATGCAGTGAGAGTCTTCTCATGCAATAAAACTAGAGAACCCTGGCAAACGCAAAGGCTGAGAAGTTAGGACAGGAACCCACCTGAAATATAGTAACGAAACCATGAGTAAATACAGGCAGAATCTTCATGTCCCACACAACATATACAGGAAGTAGATGGAAAAATGACCACAGATGAAGATACCCTGGAGTAGGAACTGGACTGAGACCCACTCAGGCACCTCAGTCTAAGGAAGCTCCTAAATTCTTCTTGGGAAAGGGCTGTGTTATGGGTTGAATTCTGTCCCCCCCCCAAAAAAAATATAGGAAGTCCTGATCTCCAGTACCTCAAAATGTGACCTTATTTGGAAATAGGGTATTTGCAGATTTAATTTTGTTAAGATGAAGTCATTAGGGTGGGCCCCAATCCAATATAGCTTGTGTTCTTATAAAAAGGGGAAATTTGTACATAGACACACATAGAGCAAAAAAACAAAAACAAAAACATGAAAAGACACAGAAAGAAGACAGCCATCTATAAGCCAAAAACACCTAAGGCTCCAAAAGCCATGGGAGAATCCTGGAACACATC
This sequence comes from Daubentonia madagascariensis, assembly GCA_023783475.1. Classification (NCBI taxonomy): domain Eukaryota; kingdom Metazoa; phylum Chordata; class Mammalia; order Primates; family Daubentoniidae; genus Daubentonia; species Daubentonia madagascariensis. The sequence continues at coordinate 1,516,633 of JAKFHU010000633.1, forward strand.
CTCCCTTGTACCTTCAGAGGGAGCACAGCCCTGCTGTTCTAAGCCACCCACTTTGTGGTACTTTGTTACAGGAGCCCTAGGAAACTATAATAATACAGGCTGGTAGTTAAAACAGATCAACTTGCAGCAGACGTTGGTGTTTATCCCCCAACATGCATTTTCTCTTCCTCCTCACTGAATGGGTCTTAGAGGGGACAAAGAAGAGAAGGGAAAGGAGGGAGCTGCATAGGGTCACAGGTGGGACTTCATGCCACCCCCTGGGAGAAGGAGAAAAGATTTGACACCACATCCACCTTAAATCCCACTCCACCATTCACCAGCTATAGGACTTTGGGCAAACGACTTACTATTTTTAAACTGAAATAGAAAATACAACCTAACATTCTTAAGAATTCTTAAGAGTTATGCTTAGCAATGAGATAATCTATGTAATGCACCCAGCACTATGTCTACTGACCAGCAGGTGACCTCCCAGATGTGCATGTGATTCTGAGTCACATGCCCAGAATGTACATGAATTTTTTCCCTTCACTGGAAGAATCAGTCCACTGAGCATTAAAGAAATAACTAGACATGTTCCCATTAGATTGAGCATGCAGTCCTGTCATTTTTACCTTGGAGCATGCCACAAACCATTTTTTCCCCATAGTCCCTTCCTTAGGTTCCCTGAATTAAAACAACAGCTCCTAACTGGCTCCCTAGCTCCATTCTCTCCCCATCCCCCAATCTAACCTTCACAGAGCCACCAGCATGATCATTCCAGAGCACGGGTGGGTAAACTACAGCTCATGGGTAAATCCAGCCCACTGCCTGGGTTTGTTTATGAAGTTTTATTGGCACATAGCCATATTGTCTATGGCTGCCTTTGCACCACAGTGGCAGCACTGAGTAGCTGCAACAGACTTTATGGCCTACAAAGCTTAGAATATTTACTGTCTGATCCTTTACAGAAAATGTCTGCCAGCCCCTTGGTAACGTGTCACTCCCTCCACTGATTTGCTTCTGATACAAAAACAAAGCTGTGTTAGTTGGTACTTGCCCATCTTTCCTGGCTCATCTCTTGCCACTCCCCTCTATGTAGTATAAACTCCACCTTCACTAAATAAGAGTCCCCCCAAACACACCATGTTGCCTCCACCTAGAATATCACTACTCTCTTTCCATGTAGAAAACCTTTACCTGTTCCTCAAGATTCTTCTCAATCTTCCACAACTGCCCCCTCAGCCCTACCAAAGGGCCAGGCACTCCTTTACAGCTGCCTCGGCACCATATAACATCCCTTCAATAGACAGTATGCCGTCTATGGTGAATATGGGTCTATATATCTTTCTCCTGCACTAGATGGCCCCAATCTAAACTGTTCTCTCTCATTCCCTCCTAGAGCACCCTGTTCTTGTCCAGCATAGCACTCACCACAGTTTGTAATCATGTATTTTATCTATGTATTCATTTCTTTAATGTCTGTCCCCTAACAAGTGTGAGCTCCAAGAAGGCAGGAACTAAGACTGTTGGAATCACCACCACGTTACCATCCCCTAGCCTACAGCCAGCCACATAGTAGTTGCTCAAATTGCTGAATGAATGAGTGATTCGCTGAATGAAAAAAATACATTTTACTAATGAATCAAATACAAGTGAAAGGATCAAAGGTATCAAAGCTGTTACTTTCTGGGCACACTGGATACTGTCTCCCAGACACTTCTGGCACCCCCATGGTCCAAAAGATTGGATGGAAAGAAGCACCATTGACAGCTTTGATGTGGGTATTCGAAGCATGTATATAGTCCTATGCACTCATTTTTGGAATCAGAGTGGAACATGCACATAGATAGGCCTTTCCCATGACAGAAAATTCAGACTCGGTGGAAGAGGAATAAAGCCACGTACAGAATTATGTATCTTCATCGAGTCCACATTTGTGCTGAGCCATATGGTATCCCAGCCATGCCCTGCTGGAGAAGGACATCCTCCGTTCCTTGTCTAATGAAAGGTGGGGCAAGACACCTGTAGCTTCTGCCCTGTGTCCCTAAGGAGAGTGCCCTATCTGTCTATCACACCCATACTCAGCCAAAGGGACACTGCACATTCCTGCATCCAACCTGGTGGGACAGGGCTGAGAGGGGTCTGGCAGGCATGGTCCTTCCTTGCCCCCCAGTGTCCTCCACTACTGAGGAAACCTTCAAACTTGAAATGTGACTCCTGAAAGATGCACTATTCACTTTTCCTGATATCCAAAGGCTCATGGTCAAGCAAATAATTCAGCTGAGTTGCTGCTTCGTGTGGGGAAAAAAAAAATTTCCCAAGGTCATTTCCTGTGTGGCCTTTTGGATTCAGGACAGTATCCTTTGGGAGAGCCCCATCCATAAAGGCCCTCTGTGAAGGTGTGTGCATTTCACTGAGATGTTTCCAAGAAGAGCAAAGACGCCATTTCAACCAAGGTAAATTTATGAAGTTGGCAGCCGAACCCTAATTCCAGCCCTGAGCCTCAGGGATGTCAGCGCCATGAACCAAGTCAAAGCTGAATTTCTTGTTTAAGTCAAGCTTTTAACCCTCTGTGGTATATGCCTCTGGTCTGAACAAAAGAATCCTATGTATGAAAGCAGAGGTTGTCTTTGCCCCTAGATAAATACATCTTCTCAGAGCCTGTTGGACCTGCATGCTCTAAGCCTGGTAATAAAGCATTCATAAAGAAATGCCAGACCTTTCCATTATTAAGAACTTAATTGGCAGCAGCCAAATCATCTGGAGGCATTCCAAGCAGAGGGCTGTGGTCCCAGCAAACCTCCTTATAATGTGCCTTCCATTTCCTACAAGATCCAAGCAACCCTCTGTCTCCTCCCATAGATTTGCCTTCATCCCCAAGAGCCTCTGCCTCTGATCAGGTGTCTTGTGTCCAGTCCAAAGCTGGTGTCCTCTGCCCGAGACCCCACTGTGCTCTGGGTCCCCTTCCTTTGTCCTCGAGCCTTTGTGCCATCAGCATTCTCACCTGCAGGGATCTCTAGAGCAGACACCAATTCTCCAGGCCTGACATGGAGCCCCAGCACCTAACACTCTCTCAGAGAATATTTCAAAGGTAAATTCAGTGGATAATATATTGCACCTGAATTTGACATGGTCTGGATTTAACAAGTGATGAGTCACCATTGGGCACCGTGAAAGATATTTTCTCTGCTCCACCTAATAAAGCTGTCCAGAACATGAGGAGAAATATTAAAAATCTGCATGGAAAAGGAAAGTGAACATGGAGATATTTTTCCCAGCGAGCATAGTGTACTTGTGGCCACTCTGCAGGGCCTCCTCTGGCTCCATGCGTCCTCCCCATGTAAATATGTGTAGGTCTTTTCCATCTCTAAAACATTGCCTCTACCTGACACCTCTAGCTACTGTCTTCTCTCTCCTTTTACTTTCACAGCCGAGCTTCTGGAAATAATTGCTGATGCTCATTATGTCCACTTCCTCACCTCACATTTGTTCATCAACTCCCCTCATCCGTCAAACTCCCCTCACCAAGTCGTCAATAGCTTCTTATTTCCCAAATCCATGGACATTTCGGCTCTCTCAATGGACTTCCACATTGTGGAATGTACAATGCTTCCACACTGATGCTGTTGATCCCTCCCTCCTGGAAACTCTCCTCTTCCACATCCCAGTGTCCAATTTCCTCCTGCCTCTGCACTTCCTCTCCCCTGTTGCCTTCATTAGGCCTTCTCCTTCCTTCCCTCAGAGGTCAGTGTTGTGCCCTAGGACCCCCACTCTCAGAGGCAGTCTGGCCCAGGCCCCAGATCCTGACAGTTGGCCTAAAATCCTAGGTCCTTTGCTTATAGCTGTGTGACCTTGGGCAAGTTACTTACCATCTCTGTGCCTAGGTTTACTCAGCTATAAAATAGGTAAACTAATAACAGTCATCCCTGGCAGTGGTTGTTGAGAGGATTAATACACATAAAGTGTTTAGAACACACAATACACACTGAATAAGCATTAGCTATAAATTCCTCTTCCCACACTCTGTGATCAACTGATCCACACCATGACTTCACTATCTTTTGTTAAAAGTTTGCTTGTGAATCTTCGTTAAGACCTCTCTCCGGAGGACCTCTCACCTGCCAGACATCTCTCCCTCACTGTCCTGGTAGTTCAAACTCAGCATGTCTAGAGCTGAGCTCATCATCCTTTCCCCATTATCCTCCTGATGAACGGCCCACTCTCCTTCCCGCTAGTCGTCCAAGCCAAAAACGTCGGCGTCACCCTACACTCCTGCCCCTCCCTCACTCCCCCGTTTAGTCACCAAATCATATCAACATTATTGGCAAAGTATTTCTTGAGTCCGCGCCCAATTCTCCACTCCTATTACCAGCGTCTTATTAGAACCTCATTAGCTCTCATCTGAATGATCATAAGTAACAATAATATTATTAATAAAAATAATATTGGCCACTATTATCACACGCCAATCAATGGATAAACCATTGCAGTAGACATTTCACATACTTCATCATCCTGCCCAACATCCATACCACCCAGGAGGGAGGAAGAGAGTCTCTGTTTCCAGATGAGAAGACACAGGCTCAGATACATTTACGAAATAGCCCAAGTCATAGAGAGACACTGTGAAACTGGCAAGGAGACTGAGATGTGCCTGACTGCAAACCCCAGGCTACTTCTACCCTCTAAACAGCAGTGGTGTCCTAACACCTGTCCTCTTGACACCTGTCTTAGTCTTCTCCAATATCTACCCTATTGCCAGAGAGGTCTGTTATTAGAACAAAACTCTGACCCGGTCTCTCCTCAGCGTGAAATCCCACAGTGGCTCCCCAGTGCCTTCACAGTAAAGTTCAAATTCTCTAGCAAGGTCCTTCTTGATCTGGTTAATTGCCGCTTCAAAGACTCACCTCCCTTCTCTCCAACCACGCCTACCTATCTTCCTTTCTTGGAGCACGCCATGCCTGCTCACCTGGACATGCTGTACTTCTCACCCACCCCTCTGCCTAGGTTCTGCTTCTCCCTCCGTCAGCCTGGATGCCTCCAGCTCAGCCTCCTCGATGAACGTCCTCTTGGACCTACCTGCTATCCAAGCTGAGTTCATGTGCTCCTACTCTGGGTGCTCATGGCACTCTGTCTCTGTGATTGCCTCTAGAATGGCATTTAGGGTAATACAATATTCATGGATAGAGGCGATCTGGCACAGGCCCCAGATCCTGACAGCTGACCTAAAATCCTAGGTCTGTCACTTACAGCTGTGTGACCTTGGGCAAGTTACTTACCATCTCTGTGCCTAGATTTACTCAGCTATAAAATAGGTAAAATTTACAGGGCACCTACTATATGCCAGAGTTCACGGTAGGCTCTGGTGATTTCAGAATCATATGTCCTGCTTTCAGAGAACTTACTCTAATGAGAGATGGGCAGCAAAATGTTGCGTTACTATCTCTGATTCCCTTGTCTGTCTCCACACCGGATTGCTGAGCTCTTTGGGTACAAAGAGTATCTTGTTCATTTCTGTGTCCCCAGGGCCTAGGATTGTGCATGGCACACAAGGGTGTTAGTAAACATTGACAGTTTGAGCTGAGCAGACACACCAAGGCCATCAAGCTATCTCTGTGAGCATTGAAGCCCACCCAAAGGGACACAATTCACTTTCATATGTGTCTTTTCCAGATTAAATGTCCAAGTCATTATTTTCTGAATTTTCATGAGGTCCTCACAGTAAGCCCCACTTTGACATGCAGCAGGAACTAATGCTGCAGGATGTCCAGAGAATGTCCAGGCCAACCATTCCTGCCCTGTGTGACTCACCTGCTGAGAGATTAAGGGACCCAGTCCTCACAGCAGGTACGTGGCATTGCTGACTTCCTTCCAGTGTTCATTCTGCCCACCCTCAGGTTCACTGTCGAATTCAGTGCAGCAAGGAAGGGAGCTGCTGTCAGAGGTTGCTCAGCCAAGTGGCACACAGGATGGGGGACCTCAGGAAAGAAATGTGCTTGCCTTCCAGCAAGAGGCCCTCCCTGCCTCTCCCCATGGGCTGCTGTGGCCTGTCTTGTCCTGACAAGATGAGTGTGTTTGTGGAGGTGCCCAGGGGAAGACAGCTTTAGACAGCCCTTTTGATTGGGTCCCCATGCAGAAACAGGATCCCCTGAAGTCTGTTCCCTGCAGCTACTTCCCATCAGAGTGACATGGGCAGGAGGGGGCAGGGCAAAAGGGGAGAGGCTTAAATTACAGCAGGTGTTTTATAAAAACCCTTTTCCTTGCAACTTTATGGTTGCTTCTCTGCTGAGCAGCATTTCCGCGTCCTCTCACCATGGAGGACAAAGTGCAGGCGGCCTTGGTGATCAAAGAGGGGGCAAGAGGAGGTAGAGAGTCACTGAACCCCAGAGCAGAGAGCCCTTACCTGCCCTGGGCACAGCCTCAGATGTCATGCAGGGGAGAGGAAAAGGGGGGAAGCAGGGAGGAAATGACTTGCTCCCACTCTGACCATAGAGGCCCACATTCTTGTACCTGCTTTTTTGAAAACAGATTTTCTAAAAGCATCATTGATGATAATACAACTATCCCAAGACTGTCTGGGGCAGTGGTGAAGGGCTCAGAGTCCAGTGGTCTGGATCTGATTCCAGATCTGCCTATAAGCTGGGGGTGTGACCGCACTTCCTCTTCTAATACCGAACTCAGAGGGTGTTTGGGAGGATCTAGCAATAAAGGCATCTAAAGCCTCTATCACAGATCCTGGCACCCAGGTGCTACTGTCAGTTTTTCATTTTTAAGAGGCTCGGTCTTGCTTTGTCACCCAGGCTGGAGTGCAGTGGCACGATCATAACTCTCTGGCAGCCTCGGACTCTTGGGCTTAAGCGATCCTCCTGCCTCAGCCTCCCGAGTGCTGGGATTACAGGTGTGCACCACCGCGCCTGGCCCGGTACTACTATTATAATCAACCTCTAGGAACCACCCACAGGACCACTTCCCTGGAGGGAAGTTGGTCCCCAGAAGACAGCACCCTTCTCCCTGCCTCTGTTTCCTGATCGCTGGCTGGATTGGGTCTTCCTCTGCAGCCGTATCTTCTCTGTCATGGTACTAGTCCACTGTGCCGTGTCGTCTGCTTTCTTGTTTATCTCCCCATTCCGCCACAAGCACTTTGGGGGCTTGGAATGGGACTTCCATGCTAGGGCATTCACTCACTTATCCATCACTTACTGAGTGCCTCCTACGTGCCAGGCGTCACTAAGTGGTAAATAAGTGAGTGAAGCCTCGGGATGACCTATAGAAGGACCTACACCAATTGTCCAGCCAGCAAGCATGTGCCCCCATCATCTGTGCGGAGGGCTATGCAATCAGTACACGCAAGAGGCTTTGGGCTTGGAAAGAAAGCCAAATGGGAAGACAATTGCCAGGAAATGTGTCAGTCCTAACAGCAGCTGATCTGTTGGATCACAGGCTGAATTTTATGTGAAACAGACCTGAGCATCAAAACTAAATCTCTCTCTCCCCTTCCCTTCCTCCCTCCGTCTGTCCCTCCCTCCCTCTTTAAGTCTGGAGAAACTTAGCAATTACTTAGCAATTCATACAGACTTTTGGATGCTCTAAAGGTAATTGTTCAAAAGCCCAGACTCTGGAAGGGCCATCCACATAGTTCATCAGCCAGGGCTTTGAAAAGGAAACAAAACAACCACACACAAGCACCGAGCTCAGCTTTGTTTCTGACTGTGGTTTCTTTGCTTACTAGAGACAGTGTCCCTCCCTGACCCCTGGGCTCTGGTCGCACTGCCCCAGGAAGAAACAAGGCAGCAGAGACAGGAGGCAGAGCCACCATTCAAAGAGCTCAGCACAGCTGAGTTTTAAATGCCCACTCTGTTGTCTCCCAACAGCATGGGGACAGACTCCTGGACTGCTGAAATGTCAAAGTCACCTCCCCAGACCCATCTCCAGCCCTCCAGTCCCCACCATATACCTACATGTCTGCCAGCCCCTTTCTTGACTCTTCGCCTCATGTATGCTGTGTCCTGTCTGTAATGCCCTTTGATCACCAGTCCCCTCAAATGCAGCAAGCTCCTACTTATACGTTAAGGCCCAGCTCAAACATCCTCTTCTCTCTGATGCCTCTCATGACTCTTCCAGCAGGGATGATAGCTGGTTCCTTTGAGCTCCCATCTCTCTGCTCAGATCTCTTATTCTACTTAATACACTCTGACAATCTGTTCATATATCCATCATATGTCGTGGACTGTGAGCTTGATGACATGGACTAAGTATTCTTCATCTTTGTGTCTTTGGCCATGTACACAGAGCTACCCATTACATGTGTACTCCAAGTCCACACTAACAACTCAAAATTCCACCACCACTCTAGTCTAAGACCAAAATGTCCCTTACAGCACTAAACAGGGTTTCCCATAGAGTCAAACAGCCAAGTACATTTCACAAAGAACACAGCTCAAGACCTAAACAGGGCGAACTGTATCTCCCCAGAACTGGACACACAAAGGAGGAGCCAGTTTCATTAGAAACCTGCCTGCTGGTCAGTGAAGAGGTATTACCCAAGATGGCAGCCAACAACGTGTGATATCAGAGGCCTGAAGACCAGGCACCAAGCCTGACAACCCTCCCCTGGACTCACGCCCCCGGGCTACTTTATCTTCTGGGTCAGGCTATAAAAGCCTCAGTGTAAACACAAGTGATGCCCAAAGATCTTGGGTCTGACTTTTACTCAATTCATTAACATCCTGGAGGAATATGTTTCTCCGATCAGCCAGCTGGTGAGCTAGGAGAGAGGACAATGCCAGGAGACAGTAAGAGTCTGGTGTCTGAAGGGGAGGACAGTGCTACAGGGGATCTGGAGGGTCTCGGATGTGTCAATGGACAGGAAAGTTCTCACCCTTCTTCACCCTGAAAAGCAGCCTTTACTAGAGTGTTGCTGTGGCCCCTCACAAAACCACAAGGCCTTACAGACATCAGGTGACCTCATCCCACTGAAGTTTTGGGGGCAACCTGCCAAAACAAGCAAACTCAGGGGGATTACAGCTGTGGAGGACAGTTGTGGAGGAAGCCAGAGTACACAAATGCACAGGTATTTGTGCAAGGCAGTCAGGCCTATGGAGCAACTGGCCCACGGACTAGCAAGGAGGGGGCTCAGCTTTCAAAGCCAGGGCTGTATTTGGGACAATGCAACATTCCAAGTTGGTTTAGCGATCAGCTGTAACCAAGTACCCAGTGTCAAACACAACTCATACAGACGCTCAGCAACTGGTTCCAAACCTGGTTCTCCAACACCCTATATGAGTCATTAAATTCCCTTAACAAGCTTTACCTTTAATAAAAAAATGTTCCTCATGATACTCAGAGACAAGATGTACTCTGCACCTGATCAAGTATAAGGTGGGAGACCCAGCTGGTGGCATTTATTCATCCATCCCCTATTCATCAATTGGTTTCACCAATATTTATGTGCTAGGTGCACACTGCAAAGGGCACGTTTGGTAAGGACAAAACTGTGGTCACAGAGTTCCTGACCCCAAGTCTGCACCTCTCTCCTCCAGGCAGGTGTATGTTGACTCCAAACACCCTCTGCACCCCATTCCCAAAGAGCTAATGCTCTTCTAGCCCTGACTAGGCACACTTAAACTACATTGAGCATCAAGGTCAGTGGTGCTGGCCCAGCACTGTGACAGGGGACTAACCCCAATGTCCTACCCCCATGTGACTGGAGGCAGGGCAAGGAGGAAAGGAAGGAACAGGAGTTGTAAAAATAATGGCACAATCTTAGGTCAGAAGTGTGGTGCAGGTGGAAAAGCCAAGGGACTTAGGCTCTGATTCATGCACTCAACAAACGTCATCTCCCATTTACTAAGCACTTACTATACGCCAAACACTGGGCTAAGCCCTTTACCTGCACAGTGTAAAGAGTATGTGTTCTGCAATCCAGATGTCTATGTGAATCTTGGCCCTATCATTCATTAACTGTGTGACTTTGGGCAAACCACTTAGCCTCTCTGCGCTTCCATTTCTTTGTCTGAAAAATAGGACAATACTGGTACTAACTTTAAAAGGACATTATAAGGATTAAATGAGCAAAAACTCATCAAATGCTAAACTCGAACTATCTCCTAGCATGGGCAGATATTCAGTATTAAGATGAACAACTATGATGCCATTAGTTAGTCACACTAGTCTGCAGGGGAGGCATACCATTTTTTCTTATTTCGCCTATAAGGCTTTGAGAGACTGAGTCAACTTGCCCAAGGTCAAGTAATTAACTTTTAACAGAGTTAATAAGTGGCAGAACTGGGATTTGAATGTAGGCAGCCTGACTCCAAAGCCAGAAAGCTCAGCCACCACTGTGCACATGCATGGGCACTGTTCAAGAGTCTAAGTACGTTAGACCAGTGCAGAAATGAACAAGGATCCTACACAGTGCAGCGAATACTACCAGAGAGAGATATTGAAAGAAAAGGGGGGGGGGTGGGTGCCTGGGGCTGGGGCAGCAACAGAACTGGCTGTAGGAACTGAAGAATGCTTCACCCAGAGTGGGACATGAGCTCTAGTCTCAAAGAGTGATGAGAAATTTGCCAGCCAAGGAGGAGGAAGGGCATTCCAAAAAGTAAGGACCTAGAATAGTGAGTTGGAAATTATGGTGAGAGCATAGAGGAAGTGGCATAAGGTGAGGTGGGGAAGGTAGGCTGAGGCCAGTTGTGAAGAGCCATGTGTACAAGATCAGAGGTTAGATTTTATTTTGTAAAGACAGTGGTTCTCTCAAACTTTAACATGCAGAATAATTACCTTTGATGCCTGTAAAACACCTGCAGATTCCCATTCCTTCTGTTAGCAATGGGAGAGCAACAAGTGTATGAAGGCAGTATAGTTGTATGACCTGCTGTGGATTTAGCAACAGAATATTCTGGCACTGGAATGAGGGGAGAGATGGGGACAGAGGTTGGTATAATCGGCCAAACTGGAGCAGATAAAAGGATGAGAGCTGGAAATAATGGCACTCTCCACGAACTGATACATTAAATCAGGGTTTCTCAACTTCAGCACTATTAATATTTTGGGCCAGATAATCCTTCATTGTGGGGTCCCGTCCTGTGCACCATAGAATATTTAGCAGCATCCCTGGCCTCTACCCACCAGATGAGTAACATCCTCCCCTGCTTACATGGTGATGGCCAAAAATGTCTCCAGACATGGCCAGATGTCACTTGGGGGGCAAAATCAAAACCCTGGTTGAGAACCATTGCTTTAAACCCTACCATCCCTACTTTACAGATAAGGAAATCCAGCTACAGAAAGGCCTCCGCCAGGATTCAAGCTGGTGGTCTGGCTCCAGGGCCTGGGCTCTTAGCCACGGTGCTTAACTGCCTTTCTTGGAAGAGACATTCAAGCCATCCTTTTGCAGCAAAATTATAGATTTGGTAACAGACTGGATGACAGGAAGGGCACGAAAGAGTGAGGCTCAAAGGTGAAATCTCAGTACTTGCAACTGAACTCTGAGAATAGTAGGTACTAAATAAATAGTTTGGATTTGTATAGAATCAAGATGCATTTGCTCAAAAAGAAAAAAGCCTGGTCTCCTGTGCTATGGGCAAGCAGAAGGTGGTGGTTTCTTGCTCAGACTGAACAGAGGAACCCTCTATAGGGCTGGACTTGGGATGTGCGGTATAGACCACCTGGGACCCAAATCCTGGCTGGGCTTCCTCCTAGCTGTGGCCCCAGGGGTGTGTTACGTAACCTCTCCCCATCTCATTTTGCCTGTTTGTAAAAGAAGGAAAGGAGTCTCCACTCACAGGCTTGATGTGAGAAAGGCAGTTATTAAGAGGAAAACGGCATGCTAGCTTGACATGGTTGGCCCTCCTGTCGTTCCAGACCATCCTCCTTACCTCCACGTCTCATATCTAGTGCCCCCCGTCCCCGCCGGTGGGACACCCCCCGCCCCAGATGGAGCGGCACGGGCTGACTGCGCCCCTGTCCACCAGCAGAGCGTCCCACTGAGGCATTAGGGGGCGCCAACAGCCTCTTCACTCCCCAATAAATTCTGATTCCGGGGTCCCGGGGGTCGCTAAATGCGCGCGGCGAGCTGTCTCCGAAAAGAGCCAGGTAACTAGTTCAAGGTGCACCACGTAAATTTCAGGCAGGTCCGCCCGCGGCAGGCCCGGGATCAAAGCCAGTCACTGCCGTGGGCCGGCTCGCTCAGCTCCGCTCCGCTCCCAGAGACGGAAGAGGAGAGGAGGCGCCAGATTTGGAAAGGACTCGCTCTCCGAAGCTGGGTGTAGAGGCAGGGAGCTGAGAGTAGTTTGAGCCAGAAAAAGAAGAGGGGAGCGGGGAAGCAACAGGAAAGTGGGAGGAAGAGGAGGCAAAAAAGAAAGCGCTGGGAAGCAGAGTTCCCCGTGGGACCCAGCCTACAACACCTGGGCAGGGGCTCAGGAACAAAGCACGGCTTCAGGTCAGAAGTGCTCTGGGTGTTTCCGAAGACAGGGCGCTCGGGGAAGCCGCGGCCCGCTGGAGATGCCGGGCGCCCCTGCGCCCAGGGCGCGCTCTCGGGCGCCGCTTACCTTCGCCCGGGCCGCCGGCGCGCACTTCCGGGGGCTGCGCTCGGAGCGCGCGGGGCAGAGCCGGGGAATCGGGAGCCGATCACCGAGGGGAGGACGCCACCAAGCGCTGCCCAGGGCTTGAGCCGGCACCGGCGCCTCGGAGAGAAATCCCGGCGGGCGGGCCGCCGGGTCCGGGACTGGGCTGGAGACGCGGGGTCCCGGCCTGGGCGCTCACGGGCGGCCGCGCCGAGCCCCGCAGCCGCTGGAGAAGCCCGAGTCAGTGGAAGGAAAAGGTTGTCTCATTTCCTTCGGTCTCCCCCCTCCTCCACCCCCTCGCCTCCGGACCTGCCCTCCCTCTCCCCCGCCCCCTTCCCCAAGCCAGCCGCCCATGTGGGCGCTCACAAGACGCGAAACCTGAACGGCTGCGGCGTGCGGCGCCTCCCTCCGCGCCAAGTTAGTTCACGCTCCCAACTCCCGCCCGCCTCCCTGCGCTTCTGACTGTCTCCGGGGCCGGGGAGGTTCCCATCGTCCGCCCCCACCCTATCCCGGACTTCCAGCCTTTCCCTCTGCGGGGACGAGCCCAGATTTGAAAGCAGACCTCCAAGCTCCTGCCAGCATCCATCCTCTCATTCCTGTCCCGTCGCCTGCTTTGAGCCTGTATTAAACAACCCAACCCAGACAGGAAATAACCACTTACTTTGTTAAATTTGGTCAACTTTTTTTTTCCCCCCGAGAGGGGAGTTAAAGCCTGATGCATAATCTCGAAGGAATGTTCATTTTTATCGAAAGGAAAGCAGCAGAGGCCTTTGTTTGGCCTTGTTCATTCAGGGCTGGGGTTTTGTTTGTTAAAATCAACAGGTATTTATTGACAGACTGATAGGCGCTGAGCTGGGCGCTGGAAATGCAGAAACAAACCAGAAGGGCACCCTGTTAATGTTACCAGACCATCGTGGCAGGTGATCAATGCAGGTAGAGAGGCGGTCCAGGGGTGCAGCGGTCTCTTAAGAGATGGGTCAAGGAGTGGAAGAGCTTTCTATGGAATAAAAACAGCATGGGCAGGGGCAAGAAGGAATGGGAAATCCCTGTGAGGAGGCAGTCTAGCAAGAACACAGCCAGGGCAGTGAGTGATGCTGGGAACAGCGTAGAGAATGTCATGCTAGTCCATCAAGAAAGGATAGGCGCTGCAGGATGGAAATGACAAGATCCGATGACCAAGGGCCTGATAAGGTGAAGACGAGAGGATGAAGGAGAGAGTAACCAGTGACCAAGTGGATGACCAAAATCCCAGAGAACCTTCTGGATGAGCTGCTACTGCAAGTGTGGTCCACAGACAGGCAGTATTAGCATCACATGGAAGCTTCTTAGAAATGGAGACTCTAGGACCCACTTGACTTGCTGAATCTGAATCTGCATTTTAACAAGATCCCCAGATGATTCAAATGTGCATTAGAATTTGGAATATACCGACTGTGTATTAGACTGACTGTATATTAGACTGTGGAGCCCTGACTGTATATTAGAAACACCTGGGGAACTTTAAAAGCCAACAAAAGGCCCCAGCTCCACCCCCACAAATACTTTTTTAATTGGTCTGGGGTGGGGCTCCTACATCAGTATTTTTGAAATGCTCTCCAGATGATCTAATATAGCCAGAGTTGACAACCACTGTTCTAGTCATATTCAAGAGCTTCTTCATTTAACCTTGAAATGCAGCTCTTCAGAAAGGAAAAAATACCCATGTGCAGATGAAAATGTAAAGACAAGTTATTCCATTCTCATACAGAGGCAACTGGTCTGGTAGAAAGGACCCTTGTTTCCTAAGCTAATCAGGAAACCAGGTTCTAGCCTTAGACAGCCACTAAATTCCTATCAGAACTTGGGCAAGTACTCCCCTCTCAAACCTTATCTTATCTGTAAAAAGAACAAATACTTGCCTGACTCCAAATTCCACACCCTGGCATGCAAGCTGGCATCATCAGAGCTCCCCCTAACTCCCCAGCTTTCTCAGCAGGCAGATGGAAAGACAGTGTTGAGAAGCAGGGTTTTCTGATATGATACTATGTGTGCCAGTCCAGAGCACAGCCATGCATGAATACCAAAGATCAGAGGTTTGTGTGCTGAGCACAGGGGCATACACAAAACTGGTGCTAAGTAGATGTGTTGAATGAATGAATGAACAAATAAATAAATAAATAGGGAACAGGTGCCAATAGGTGAGCATAGACTTTCTATAGGCTGTTTGGCCCTAATCCAGAGCCTGTTTATTTGCCCCTCAGGCTGGAGAAAGGACAATTGCAAGCACTCTGACCCAATCTAGCCTTGGGTCACTACCAAGTGACAACACTACCACTACTAAGAACGGTAAATAGGTGTTGAATACTTAGTACATACCAGTCATTAAGATAAGTGTTCCACTTATAAACATTGCCTCCTTTTGTTAAAAGGAAGCAGATACTGTTGAAACTGTGCACTTGAACAGGTTTCAGGGATCACAGGTATGGAGGGACTCGAGTTGCCGTCTACCTTAGCCCCTGCCTCTGGTTGTGCAGCAGGGCATAGTTGTATCCATTGCTGGTCAAACAGCCCCCTTGAGGTTCCTACAAGTCATTTTCCAGAACATGCATCCTTGCATAGAGATGAACCTCAAGAGAAATGAGTGTTCCAGGGTCCTACAGAGGAAGATTCTCCCAGGAGCTATGGTGGGGGACCTTTGGGTTATGGCTGAGCCTTGGAAAGGGACTCCTCAAAGCGACCAACTTCATGGCTGCATGGATGTTCATGTGTATGTGCATGCATGCACTGCCTTTAATGAGAGCCTCTTAGATGCCAAACCCTATGCCAGTTTTCCCCACATATATTTCTTTTAATCGTCACAGCATCCTGATTGGTTAAGTATTCTTGTTCTCTTATCTTATAAATAAGAAAACTGAGACATCATGAAGTGAAGATCTGTTTGTCCCTGAAGCCCAAGTTTCTTAAGTAGTATGCTCTCCTGCACCACTGTCCGCGTCCACCACCCCTGCTCACCTCCTTCCATGGAGGGAAGAATCCTCATTTCAAGTCCCATTCACTTGTTACGGTTACAAGTCATCAAAACTCTCTGTGCCTCATTTTCCTACCTGCAAAATAAATTGTCCTTGATTGCTCATTTCTTAAGGTACTATGTGTGGTTTGACACTCCATAGCCTGAAAGGAGATGAGGAGAGATAACCCACAGACTGTTAAGAGAAACTGAAAACAGTGGGGTGATTTACCCCAAGATGAGAGGGCCCAGTACTTCACTAATAGTACAGCTGTCATAAAAGAGGGAACCATCTATTTTCCATCTCTAGGGAGATATATGTACAGAGCAGCATTAAATAGCAATGAAGACTTTAGGTCAGATGTGAGGAAGGGGCATTAAGCCCCTGAGCTAGACCACGGTAGATGCTCAGTGGCTGCCCTGTGAAGCTGCTCAACCTGACCTTACAGGGTCTGCTGGACTGGCCTTATGGGTGGAAGTGGTCGAGGAACCCATGCAGGGCTAGGAATGCACAAAATGATACAGGCAGGGCAGAAGGAGGGAGTCTGTGTGCACAGGCACAGCATGCAGCTCCAGTTCTAACCAGAGGTAGGGAATTCGAAGAGGAAAAGTATTCATCCCGGGAAGCCAGAGTGCGCAGCTCAGGATCTGAAGTAACCACTCCATGCCTGGGTCCCGGCCCAGGGCTGTGAGCTGAGGCTATCAGTGTGGGCAGCCTTGCAGATGTGGACAGATGATGCCAGCAGGCCTGGGCCCCCCTGCAGAATGCACAGGGCCTCCAAGGTGCTGGTGGTCAGGGCAGGGGACCACCATCCCTCATGCTGATGTCCTGACCAACAGCACATCCAGCTCATGGAAAAAGTCTGGATGCCAGAAGCCCTTCAGTTATTACAAAGAAGACATGGTAGTTTTAACCTTCAGTGAGCAGAGACCATGGCATTCCCTCAGTGGCACAAATGTCATGATGACAGGATTTGATAGGAGGATTGCTATGTCCAGGTCATCACTGAACCCCATCGATGAGCTACTGTTTGACAAGAATCCAGCCACATTCCTGCTGCTTCCACTTCCAAAACTCCATCCATGTTTGCATGACAGCAATTTGATGATTTTACACAAAGCTCATTGTGGCAAATTTGTACTAGTTTTTGCCTCAAACAAAAATACATCCTCAGACTTCGATTACCCCCATTTTACTGATGAGCAAACTAAGGCACAAAACTCAAAGGCAGACAACAAAACCAAGCTGAGCTACCAGCTGAACCAAGTTGACACCTTTTAACCCCTATGGTTTACCCCAAAATGATGAGCTGCTGAAGGCACCAAAGATGCCTGCAGTGAGGAATGTCCAGATATGTCCTCACCTGAACTCATCTGGCACTGTGTAAACCATTTGTCTATCAGTGCAGTTCAGCTTAACTGTCATTTGCTGGAGACTTCCTGCCCTTCACCGGGAACTGCCTAAACACCATAGGCAACCTTGCTGCACATCACATTCAGCCCTCACTTGGGGAGTGTTCTGAAGACACCAGCTGTGCTCCAGACCTGACCAATTGAATCAGAATCTCCAGGGGTAAGACTTCTTTTTTTAAACCTTTGCAGGTAATTAAAATGTGCAATTAGGATTGAAAGCCACTTCTGTAGGAAATGCTCAAAACCCAGGTCCTTACACATGAGAAGTTTACAAAACAGTGAAGAGCTCAGTCTAGTAGTGGATGGTCTCCAAAAGTCATCAGGAAGAAGAAAACATCAAAATTGCTTTCCTGTCGGAAGCATATGAAGACGATGCCAAACGGAGAAAAATCCCTGGACTTACCTCTGCCTTAAGTGAGTGAAATCATCCCCAAATGGTAGGATGTGGGGATTTTCCTACCACACAAAGTAGGAAATCTGGTTCTGTCCCAAGAAAGTATAAATGATTGAAACCAGGATCCTTGCCTGCTTCTACTATGGCACAGCTATTTACAAGAAGCCTTCAAACTTCCAGCTCTTATTAATTCCAGAAGTAGTAAATGATCTCCAGGAGCGTTAGAGCAAGGCAGGCATGGAAACCGAATAATGAAAGGCAAAGGAAATTGCCTCATGGCCTGATGAGAGGCTAATGGATGTTCAGACAGAGACACCAATGTGTCACCATTAATGATGTCACTTTAGGAAAATCAAGAGGCTGAAAAAAAAATGTTTTAATGCTTTGCCCTACGGTCGTTTCATATTTATTCATGTCAGCAAAAGTAAACTTGAAAAGAAAATGTATACTTGTTTAAAATGTTAGTTTGGGGAAAGGAAGACAACCTTCCTTCCTTCATTCCTCTCTCTCTCCCTCCCTCCTTCCCTCCTTTCCTCCATCCTTCTTTCCTTCCTTCCTTCCTGTCTCCCACTGTCTCACTTTTGCCATTACATTCCCTGGCAAAGCGGTGGGATTTCTGTTAAGGCCCATGGATAGTCATTAGCCAAATGGCATTTAAATTCATTTATTCCCTGACACCTGCTGAAATGAAACTAGTCGTTTGACAGTATTAACTACTAATATCTCCTAGACACCAAAGGTTGGAGAATGCAGTACCACTTACAGTCCAACCTTTCACCAACTTTTTAGAAGGCCTAGTAGATGCGTTTAATTGCCAAATAAATCAATGTTGACAGTTATATCCCCTCTAAAGTTCTAGTTTCCAGATGTAGATAACCTGGACAAGTTCTCCAGGCCTTGTCCTTTTTTTCAGAAAGCGAAGTTTTACCTGTACAGAGGAATATGAGAGGATGCTGGGAGAATCATTCAGTTGTTTCAAAGAACTTTTAATAGAACTAAAAACTCCGGGGAATAGAAGTCATACAGCTAAGTCTCCACAATGTTCCAATCACTTCCCCAACCTTTCTTAAAACGTAATGTGCCCCAAAGGATGAAATAATGAGTAAAAAGCATCAATTAAGTTTCGTCTTTGTCTCTTCTATCGTGGAGTGGAGGTGTACCTCATTGAATCATTTCCTCATAGTCCCCAGCCAGAAGAGTAAAGATCTAAATACTCAGTTCAACCACTTTATCTTGCTTGGGGTAATAAGTAGAAATCAAAATATCTCCCTAGCCAGTTGCTGCTGCCCAATACAACATTACTTCTGATTAATGATAGGTTTTTAATCAAAAGATATTCACCAGTTAAACCATAAACATAGCTTAGTATAAATTCTGCTTCTTTTTTCCCCCCATTTTCTATAGGGAAATTCTCATACCCAGGCTGCCTCCTCCTTTACTATTTTCATCTTCACTAACAAGGTTAAATAAGCATAAACAGAACTTAAATAAATCATCCGTAAAAAGCCCTCTCTTTCTAACCAACAGGCAGTCACTGTAAAAATGAAAAATTTCAATTATAAAAAATGAGCCAGTAGAACTATGAAACATGCCTAGAGAAATTGCTGATAGTTGTTCTTTAAGAAAATGCATGTTAGATCCCTGGTCACAATATACATGACCCCAAAAAGTTGTCAATGAGATAAATATTTTTAAAAATAAGATCAATACCAGTCTATTTTTATACTGAAAATACCATTGGCTCTCATTATACAATTGAGACATCCCACTGCATTTTAGTCCCATGACCTGTTAAAAAATCACCTTCATATGTAGAAAACTATGCATTTTTAAAGAAAAAGGAAACATTAGAGTTTGAAATACAGTATAAAATTTGAATTGAAGTAGCTCAACCTAACAGCATAACTGAACTGAATGCTGAGCCCTATTTTAGCGTTCTATTACAAGACTGCCTGCAATGCTTCCAAATTCCTCAAGGACTTATTATTTCCTGTAACTCTGTGAAAGGTGTGAGCCTGAGAAATTAATAGGGTGATTTGGCCTGAAAAATAAATGGGCAAAACACAGACAGACGGCAAATCATACCAAATTCTTAATTCCCTTGAAGAGTGTACACTAACCAGAACAGATGGTTGAGGGGGCCCCAAATGTCTGAAAACCCCACAGTGCATGCATTTAATCAGTTCTTTAATTCATAGATTTCGTGGTAGCAAGTTCTGTAACATGGTGTCCTTATGCACAGTTGTGCTAGATCTCATCACACAAACTAGATGGCAATGTGTTTATGGCCCCAGTGCCCAGATTGGAGTGATTTCCATTCTTCAACTTGTGTCTGTGACCAGCAACCAGTCAGCTTTCTGTGTGTGTACATATGTGATGGAATTTGGGATCTATTGTAGATGTGAACAAGGAATCTAAGATTTTGATCCTAGCAGCAGAAGAGCTAATAAATGAAAGGCTGTTTCATTTGCTTCACCAAAGAGTGCACGCTGGATATCCTCTAAATGAACAAGTTTGATAATGTATTAATAATATGATAAACTTGATTTGTTTTAAGCTGCTTGCTATACTTCCCAGAAGCATAGGGTTTACTTGCAATGAGAAGCGCAGAGCGACAGAGCTTCCACACAGCTGTGTGACTTCAAACCCCCTCGACACATGGGAAGTTTGGTCAGGGGCGTCTTCTCTGTGCTTTAGGCCCCTGCTTGCCAAACCTTTCCCCCTCAGCTGTATTTCCTCTTTCCTTGTCTTTAATCTTCCCACTGCCTCTTTTCTCTCAGCCTTGAATGTGCCTGAACCTCCCCCAGCATTTAAAACATGTTAATAAATTGTTATTAAATAAACCTTTCAGATTCTGGGCCCATTTCTAGATATTTTTCTTTATCTTTAATTGTTTTCATAACCGTACTTCTCAAACAAATGCATGTATTCACTATCCTCACTTTCTTAACCCTATTCAATCCTCAATTCACTGTAGTCTGGGTTTTGTCCCCGACACTCCACTGAAACTACCTCATTAAAGTCACCAGTGGCTGCCTCCTGCTGTGTTCCTGCTCTCTCTTCAGGATTTGCTGCTTCGGCCGCTCCCTTCTTTGCACTCTCTGCTTCCTTCACCTCTGCACTTCCCCATTTCCTAGATCCCCTCCTGCCTTTGTGATCACTCCTCCTCTGTGACCTTCTTTAACTGGCTTTGCTTCATAACAGACACATCTGTTCGTGTCACTAAAATGCCCATCTTTTACAAGATAAAATCGGGACTCTTTAGCATTGGCTGCAAAGCCCCTCGGGGAGGCCCCTACCTGCCTCTCTCACCCACCCAGGAACCGTCTTAGGCTTCAGCCATGTCAACCTTTTTACACTTTCCCAAACATGTCATGCTATTTCACGCTTCTGTACCTTTGTACAGAATGTTCTCAACTCCACCCCCGTCCTCCCCTGAGGAATTCCAGCTCATCTTTTAAGACTCAGAACAAAGGTGAGCAATTCTGGGAGGCCTTGTCTGCCCCCAAATAGAGGCAGCAATCCCACCTGGGTCCCCAGCATCTGTGACATGTCTTTGTTGTAGAGCTCTGCACCCTGCAGCCTCACCCAGATCTGAGTGTTCCAGAATTTGCCACAGCACCTACTACATGATTAGGCTGCAAGAAATGTCATGCTTCTTTTATTTCTCTAAGTCGAATTTCATTTGACCTGAGCTCCCTATTCACTCCATAAAAAATTTTAATTTCAGTTATTACTGGGACATCTCCCTTCCCCAGCATCAGGTGGAGGGTCCTGGTGACTTGCAGGATGCAGAACATGCAAAAAGGGTGCCACAGACTTTGTCCACATAGTCACCACATCCAGGCCTACTGTCCAAACCTGCATGGAGCCACAAGGCAGGTTCTTCTGAGGCTTGGGCCTGGGGATTTTTTTCACAGGGGTTCTCAAGGACACTTCCCTTAATGTTTAGTCATTTCTACCCCTCATCCCCCTCAGCTGCCCCTATTGTGGGTGCTGTTGGAAAGCAGGGCCCTGAAAGCAGGGTCAATATGTCATGGACACCCCAATGATCCTATTGTTTCTCTCATTTTCAGGGACTACTTTAGGCCCCAGTCAGGCTATGCACCCTCAGAAACACACAGAGCAGCAGGATTCCCCTCAAGGAGCATGGGCAGCTGAAACAAAGGCAGAAATAGGGATGTCTTCTACTAGAAAGTCTGTTTTCAGCCCTGCAACTAAACAGCTCCGGAAGACAAGGGCGTGACAGGGTCTTGCCACCTTCTTGAGACAGAGAAGAGTACCCATAGCCAAAAGAATAAGACGCAGATGAATAGCTCCATAAATTATTCTGCCATATAACCATCCATGAATTTGTTTAATTCCTTAAAAGCAAAATGTCCATGAAAAACACAGATGGAATTGCTCTCCCAAAAAAAGGCACCTCCACCTGGCAGCCCTCTTCCCTCAGCCTAATCCTCCTCCCTGTTCCTTCCCCAAGGAGGGAGCCCTAAAATGTCTGGGGTCCTCCATCTGTGGCCCAGGAACACCGCTCACATGGCCGAGTTTATCTGAGCTGCTGACTTGGACTGCTGACGCAGGGCATTTGCTGCAGCTGCACTAACCCACTTTCTCTCATGGATGATTTTAATCTCTTTAATTTTTGCCCAGCCTGTGAGAAAACTGAAAGCATGGTTGGGAGGGGGCGGGAGATAGAAGTTACAGGTCATGAGCTGAGTAGCAGCTAAATCCTGTGGGAGGAAGCGACCGTGAGTGTAATCCTTTCAGGAAAACAAGTATTACTGGAGAGGAGAAAGCTGCCAATGTAACTTTGTTCCAAGAATAAATAGCACATTTTCCCTCAGTGTTTGCTTTTCTCTCTTTGATCCCCTTGAAACCCTCTGGAAATGCCTGGCCAGCAATTTTTCTCCCCTCTGAGGCTGGGCAGAAGGAGCCACAAGCACTCACTTGAGATTTGTCAAATGAAGGCATGAGCGAGGGCTCCCAGGCAATGCTGGAGCCACAAGGCCTGTGGCAGCCAGAGATCCAGACATTGTCGTGAGGCTTAATCACCACAGATATGCCACAGTGTTTCCAAACATGCTGTCACGATGCCAGAAGCTGTTTAAAAGGCAATAATCACGAAGAGGGTCTATTTGACCAAAGCCACTGGGAGTTTGAAAATGGGAAGGAAAAGGCAAAGCTCGAGTGGGTTAATGTTTAGCTTTGGTCCCAGGCAAAGTAAATGCCTGCACACCCCGAGGCCGACAAGAGCATACCCTCACCATGGGGAGTCTATGGTTCAAGGGCTCTAGAAACCACAGTCCTTAGCTACTCATATGGTTTCTCCCTTTTCTCCCAGATAGCTTCATTTCAAGGGAGGTGTAGGCAGGGCAGTGCCAATGACAGATGAAAGCCTTGGCATCAGACAGACCTGCGTTCAGTTCTGGTTCTCTCACTTACTAGTTGTGCTAAGACAAGGTAAGTACTTGGCATCCTCGTCTGTCAGATGGGAATAACAATACTTATCTTACAGGATGGTCATGAAGAATATATGAGGTGATGGATGCAAACACTTCACATCACGCTTGACTCTAAATATTCAATAAATGTCAATTCCCTTCCACCACTGCCTCCCCATGGCATAGCACTCAAATCAGAAAATACTAAGCACTGATTAATGGGAAGACTTATACCAGGCTTGCGCAGGAAACCAAAAACATAAAACCCACTCAATTAGAAACAACATTCCAAATGAGGATCCAAGCCTGGAAAGTGTCCAGTAACAGGCACATGTGATGTCATAAAACTGCACACAAGGCACTGATCAATGGCCAGTCCTGACAGTCAGTCCTAGGAATCCCTCAGAGGGTAGAGGTCTCTGAGGAAAAGCTTTATGGAGAAGCCTGGGCTTGCTTTGGTCAGAGAGGCAAGGAACAACTAGACATATTTTGGAAAATCTAATAGACTTACCTGACTTACGTAGGAATATCTTAAGGGTCTTTTGGGAGATATCTGGAAAGAAATTGGGAAATCTGGTATGTTAAAGATGGTGGCAAATTCTTTGTCATTGTCTGCATTGAGAGGTAGAGTTTATGTCTCTTATTGAATCTGGGCTGGTTCAATGACTGCTTAACAAATAGCATGTAGCAGAAATGATGCTGTGCCAGTTTCAGACCTAGCCCTTAAGAGAACCAATAGCTTTTGCTTCCTGCTTCTTGGCACTTTTGCACTTTAGACACTGTCTGTTAGAATCTAGCCATCATGCTGTGAAACATCCAAGCCAAATAGAAAAGTTATGTGTGGTTCTTCAATCAAAAGCCCCAACTCAGCTCACAGCCCACAGAAGTAATAAAACCACTTATGTGAGTGAATCATCTTGTATATTCCAACCCAATCAAGCCCCCAGATGACTGAAGCCTCATTTGATACCACATGGAGAAGAAGAGCCACCAAACTGATCCCAGTCAACCCACAGAATCTTGACAGATTGGCATTGCTTTTAGTCACAAGTTATCTATTCAACAACAGATAATTGAAACAGGAAAAACTTGTGGACGGCACTGAACAACAAACACCAAAGTCTATATTCGTCGTCATCATCATCATCATCATAGAAACCATTAGTAAATGATCACTATGTGCCAGACACTATGTTTCAAGTTTTTATATATAAGTTTTTATATATGTTAAAAGTTTAACCTGCTTATAAACCTATGAGGTAGGTACTATTATTCATATTTAATAGTCAAGAAAACTAAAATTTAGAAAGGTTTTGAAATTTGTTCAAAGTTATACAGCCATAATATAGTAGAGATGGGATTCAAACCAGTTACGTTCTGACCACTCTCAAACCTGCTATCTTTCTGCAAGTAGAACAAGGAATGGATATACGGATAATCTTGAGACATACAAACAATTCTTCCAGCTGGAAATTGGCAACCAGTTTGAAAAACCGCAAACTTCCTGGGCTTATCAAATAATTCCAGGCAAGAAAATGGCAGTGAGTTTAACTCTTATTGTTCAGTAACTGTATAGGTACATAAGACAATTTGAGACAAAGAAGAATGAAAAGTTTATTCAGGAAAATAGAGGCCACTTGTACTAGTTATCTGTTTCTGTATAATCACCCCCCCCAAAAAAAAAACTTAGTGGCATATAACAACAATGATCACTTATTCTCTCTCATGGTTTCTATGGATCAGGAATTTTGGAGTGGCTCACCTGGGAAGTTCTAGCTTGGGGTCTCTCAGTAGGTTGTAGTCAGATGCTAGCTGGGGTTTAAGTCATCTGATGACTTGCCTGGAACTGGGGGTCCACTCCAAGGCAGCTCACATCCATGACTAGCATGTTGGTGGTTGTTGAGGGGAGGTCTCTGTTCTTCATCGGGTGGGCCCCTCCAGAAGGCTGTGTGAGTGTCCCCATGGCTTGACAAATGGCTTCCCCTGGAGCAAGCCTTCCAAAAGGCAGAAGCCAGAATACCTTTTAGGATATAGCTTCAGAAGCCACAGACCAACCCTTCCACCTTATTTTATGGATTCACAGGGCCATCCCTGATTCAGTGTGGGAGGGGACTCCACAAGTCAGGAATACCAGGAGAAAGCAATCATTGGGGGCCACTTTGGGGCCGGCTACCACACTCCACGACCTACTCCAAGTACTATAGGCTTTGAAAGAGGACATTTGAGGCTTTTATATGTGTCCGTAGGGCTAGAGAACAAAGGTTAAAGAAGCTATTTGTAATGATCCCAGCCTGCATCACCAACATAAGAAGTTCTGAAGCACTCACTTGGAAGTTGTTTCAAAAATCAGGAAACTCCTACCATCTATCTCAGCCAGCATCTCTGAAGTAAGAGATTCTCTATAGGCCAACACTGGCTGTCTCAGCTGCCTACAGTACTAAAGAGGGTTATTCACTAGAGACTACAATGAAGCTGCTAAAAACCTTATATCTGCCTTCTGCCTCTTCCCTCAAGTACTTCCTAAGAGTGCAGCCTCTCCCACTCCTCTGCCTTCCCGTCTCAGACAAATGCTTCTTATTGACTGACACTAACTAGGATCCCAGAGGGAAGGGGATTCTGGGAAATGTCATTCCTGGCTTCTCTCCTTGGCAATGCAGGGAGTTCGTGGAAGCAGGTGGTGGTGGTGGCTGAGCTGAGCACAGGTCATCTAGCCTGGACTTGGGGGAGTTTTGAGCCGATGTAGCATGCATGGTGCTAAGCATTTTGACTTGAAATTCTCCCCCTGCTCCAAAATAATAATAAACTCTCTCTCTCTCTCACACACACACACACGTATTTAAGTAAGATACGGCATGCTCACAAACAAAATAAACACTTCCATGAATGAGACAGTAATGGACAGGGGCTGAAGCCATGAAGCTATAGAGTCAGAAATGGGCCGATGGGGTCAAAATTCTACCCCTTCTGCTATTTCAAGTTCTGAAGGGTGACAGGACTCAAAAGCACCTGGTGCTGATAAGAGACCGGAGCTGGGCTCACTCCTTGAAAGAAGGCTGCTAAAAGCTGAGACCACAAGCTAGGCCTATGGCTCGTTAACGTGGTGTACCTATGACCCTATTCCAAGTGATTGTCATGAAGAAGAGAAAGGCCTTACCTGTGTTATTGCCTCACTGAAATCCACCACTTCCTTATATTAGCTCCATCTTTTTAAACCCCTCCCCAAATTATTTTATTAGACTTATCAATATATTTTGCTGATATTTTTGCTCTTTTTTTCTTACATCCCATTTCTTCCCTGTGAATTTATATCCCTTCTTGCTAAAGTACATACTTTAGTAACTCTTTCTTCAATGGTTTATAAAAGGTATAAAAGGTAAATGCTCATACTTTATATATTTTTGAAAATATTATTTTTTCCCTCTTGTAAAATAGTGTGAATTCTAGGTTGACAGTAATATTCCTTCAGAACTTTGAGGATATTATTCTGTATCTTCTGGCCTCTGTTGTTACTAATGAAATGTCTTTTGTCAGTCTAATTGTTCTTTCTTTTCTCTCTATAAACCTTTAAGAATTTCGGGCTGGGCGAGGTGGCTCACACCTGTAATCCTAGCACTTTGGGAGGCCAAGGCAGGAGGACTGCTTGAGGTGAGGAGTTTGAGACCAGCCTGAGGAACAGCAAGACCCTGTCTCTACAAAAAACAGAAAAATTAGCTGGGCGTGATGGCGCGCACCTGTAGTCCCAGCTACTCGGGAGGCCGAGGCAGGAGGATCGCTTTAGCCCAGGAGTGTGAGGTTGCAGTGAGCTCTGATGATGCCACTGCACTCTAGCCCAGACGACAGAACAAGACTCTGTCTCAAAAAAAAAAAAAAAATAAGAATTTCTCTTTATCCTTCATGTTCTACAGATCCCATTAATATGTCTGATTGTGAGTTTATTTCATCCTGCTCAGCACCCTGTGTGCTCTTACAGTCATGAAACTCATGTTTCTCTTTAGCTCTGACATGCTGTTATGATTGCTGATAATATCAATTTTCTACCATATGCCATTTCCTTTATTTTGTGCTCTTTAACTCCCTATTTAATTTGTACTGGAAACTTTTTGCTTGCCTTCCATTGTCAGCTCATTTGTATTTTTTTATCTCTTTAGCTCTTTAGCGCTTTCTGTGTGATTTCTACCATACCATATCCCAATTTATCAACTATCTCTAAAGAGTTCCCAATCTAGGGTAAATCCCATGTATTGATTGTGTCTTAAATTTCAGAGAATATATTGACATTTCCAAGATTTATGATTCTTTTTTTCTATGTCAGTATTTTTCATGTTCAAGATTCATATTTAAATTGTTTTTGTTTCACAATTCCATGTATTTTTTATGAATATTATTCTGTCCTTTAATTCTTTAGATATAGTGTTCATATGTGCTAGGCATATTAATTCCTTATAACAATTCTATAGGAGTACTCTTGTTATCTCCATATTACAGATCAGGAAACTGAGGCGGAGAAAGATAGTTGAGTAAAAGTCAGTCTTCTGGAAAAGAGATTAAGATAGAGAAGGGCAGATCTAAAAGAGAAAATGGAAAATATTTGGCACAATATTCTTATCAAATTAACCTATAAATTCTATGCAATTCTAATCAAAATTTCAATGGGCATTTTCATGGAAATAGGCAAATTGATTCTAAGTTGCTTATGGAAGAACAAAGGGCCAAGATGTAGCCGAGGTAATTCTGAAAAAGAGGAACAGAAACAAAGAACTTGACCTACAACTGATACAGGCTTACTACAAACTAAAATAGTAAGATAGCAAGCAAGTAAGACAGCAACAGCCCAGAGACGGACAAACGGATCAACGGAATAGAATAAAGAGCCCGGAAACAGACCCAAGTATAAAAGAGTCCTTGGTATAAAGTAGATGAGGTAGTATAAATACTCTGAAGACAGAGTATTTAATAAACAGAATTGGGACAACTTGATTTCTATATGGAAATTTTCATAGCTGGAAAATATCACTGCATCTCCACCTCACACCAGTACAAACATAATAGTACCTAAATGACCTTGAAAGGGGAAAGAACTCCTAAAGAAGATACAAAAAACAGAAATCATAAAGGCTTAATTAATTTGGTTATATCAACACTAAAACTTCAGTAAAATTAAACCCACATAAAAAAGTTTGTGTTTTTAAAGAGACCAGGGACACAATAGAAGACATTTTCAACATACGTAATTAATAAAGTTGAGTAATAAAGTTGAGTAAACTTTATTTTTTATCCAGAAAAGACTGACTTCTACAAAATAGGAAAAAGACAAACAACACAATAAAAAAAAAGAAGGGGCAAATGTTCCTTTCTTATGTTCACAGAAAAACATAAATGGATGATTAGCATATGAAAATAGTAGCAGCAGGAAAATGAAATGTAAAACAGCACTGAGGTTCCACTTAACATTTCTCAATAGGACAAAAGCTGAAAGTCTGACATATTCCTGTTGGCCAGGATAAAGGAAAACAGGAATTGTCAAACACTGCAAATAGAAGTAGGATTTGGTTCAACCACCTTGGAGAACTGTTTCATGACAACTGGAACCCAGAAGTTGGCAATCCAGTAATTCCAAGTCTAGGTTAATATCTCAGATGAAGTCCTATACATGTACTCTAGAAGACAGAAGAATGTTCATTTCAGCTCTGTTTGTAATCAGAATATTGGAAATATCCTAAATGACCATCAAAAGGAAAGCAGGTAAATATTGGTGGATATGTACAATAGGATACCAAAATACAATCAAAATAACTGAACTGTATTTTTATATATCAACAAAAATAAATTTCAACAACATGATGTTGAGTAAAAAAAGTTGCATAACATTATGTACCATATGATAGTATTTATGTATATTTTACAAAAAACAATTCAATATTATTTGTAGATATGTATGTATTTATACTTTTATATGACAAAGTCATCATAGTCCTTGCTACTGGGGAGGGAAGAAGGTGAATAAAATTGGGGAGGTGAGCAAAGAAGAATTCAACTTTATTGTAATGTTTTATTTCTTTTTTAAAAACTAAAGAAAATATAATAAAATGTTGGCATTTATTTATTTTTGAAGTTGGTATTATAGACTAATGTTTGTGTCCCCCCAAAATTCATGTGTTAAAACCTTTTCCCCAGTGTGAGTATATTTGGAGGTAAGCCCTTGGGAAGTGATTCGGTCATGAGGGCTGAGTTCTCATGAGTGGGATTAGTGCCCTCGTAAAAGAGACCCCAGAATAGTCAAAGGTTAGTTAACAGAAACAAAAATACAACTAGATAGGAAGAATTAGTTCTAGTGTTCTATAGCACTATAATTAACAACAATAACTATAATTGACTATAATTAACAACAATTTATTGACTATAATTAACAACAATTTATTGTATATTTTCAAATAGCTAGAAGAGAAGATTTCGAATGTTCTCCACGTGAAGAAATGATAAACATTTGAGGTGATGGATATGCTAATTACCCTGATTTGATCATTGCACATTGTATACACGTATTGAATGTCACACTGTACCCCACAAATATGTATTAATACAACTATTATATGTTAATTAAAATAATAATAAAAGAAAAAAAAGGGGGGGAGAGAGAGAGACCCCAGAGAGCTCTCTTGTCCCTTCCACCATGAAGGGCCACAGTGAGAACTAGGAAGTGAGTCCTCAACAGACATTGAATCTGCTGGCACCTAAGTCTCGGACTTCCCAGTGTCCAGAACTGTAAGAAGTAAGTTTCTGTTGTTTATAAGCCACCTGGTCTATGGTATTTTGTTATGGAAGCCTAAATGAACTAAGACAATTAGGTAAATTGATAGGTAGTCTCTGGAGTCCTTTTGTATTTTTTCCACAATTAAAAAATCAAAGGAGGGTGCAGTGGCATGTGCCTTGTGGTCAGTCCCAACTACTCAGGAGGCTGAGGTGGGAGGACTGCCTTGAGGCCAGGAGTTTGAGGCTGCAGTGTGCTATGATCATGCCTATGAATAGTCACTGCACTCCAGCCTGGGCAACATAGTGAGACCCCATCCCACTCAAAAAAGGGTTATTACCCTTTCTATCAGAGCGTGTGAAACTATCAAAAAGTTTTAATATTTTCTCATGTCTTAAGATGTGCTCAGAGTCAAACAGAATAGCACCAAACACTGAGGTTGGGCTCACTCAGAAGCCCCAGAGGTTCTAAGAGGAAACAGCCATGATGAAGTTGATGGTCCTGAATCGGTCAGAGGACCCTATACCCTGCAAGAGCAATGCTGAATGCTGCCACCCTGCCCTCTTCAGCCACCTTAAAGGAGTTTTCTTGCCTCCAGATCCTCCCTAGCTCACATGCCAACCATGGCCATGGCAACCCATGGGCAAAACTTAAGAAAACCTGACGAGGGCTGCGTATAGGAGAGAGCTAAGTGGTTCATAAAATTTGCAGTTACACTGACTCTGAAACTAGAGCATGCATGTACCTCGCTGAACACTCTCAGAGTCAGCATCAGTAAGGAGAGGTTTTTATCTCCACCAAATGCTCAGCCCCAAGGGATTTTATTACCTAATCTGAATGGTTCCCAAACTCTTTCTATACTAAATTCTAACCCTAATTGTGTTGGCAGTGGTGAGCTGATACCAATTAAATGAAGTTAATTCTCCAGCCCCAAATCTATACTATGCCAGTTTGCTAAAGGAACATGTAGAATATGATCAAGGAAGTAATCAGTAATTCCCAAGAAAAAGTAGAGATTGATAAAATAATAACCAAGCAAATTTTCAAATGGGAAAAAGTGGGTCCCAGTAATTGTATGCCAGTCAGATGGAATCCAGAACATATAAGTGAATGTGGAAAGAGAAATATGAATGAGAGGTAATGTTCGTAGTTGCTAGGTGTGTGGGTTTTTAATTATGCAGGCCTTGAAGGACAGCTCCACTCTTTAAGAGAAATACGACCTTGAAAATTTACTTACCTTCTCAGGGCCTCAGTTTCTATTTCTGTAAAATATCTACTTCACAGGATTTTTTGGTGAAGATTAAAAGTGTTGATGAATGTAAGGCATTTAGCATTGAACCTGTACATACCAGTTGCTCAATAAAAGGCAATGATGATGATGGTGGTGGTGATTTATAACCGTTGAAAGAGAATTCAATAATCATTAGATACTGGGGAAGGTTTATTAATAGCTGCTCCCGACTAATCTCATTTATTATTTCATTTGGTTACAAAATTAAATAAATGAATAAATCAAGGAAATACCATTAACCCTAATCTGTCTTCATTTTATTAAAGCATTTAGCAGGTCTTTCATAATAACATATTTTTATACTCAAAATGATATCATGTTGTTTATGAGGAGGAATCTTTAAGTCTGTGAATAATCATACCAAGCCACTAACTCTGTGTCAATCTTGAGGGTGGCCAAGGTATTTATAGGAAAGATGCTGCCTTGTTTAATATGTTTATTGTTTATTAATTGTTTAGATCGATTCATAGTAAAGGCATTTACTTATTTAAGCCTCCATAGAATTAAAATTATCTTGCCAGATTAAGACAATCTGTATTCTATGGAAGATAATAATTGTATAACTTTTATTATCACTTCCCCTAAGGAGAAAATTTTAATTTGATTTAGTCTCTCCCTGAGAAAAATTAAATACTAAGAAATAAGATTTTGTTGGGTAAGTCTGAGCATTTGAAGAGCCACAAACCATTGTAATGTCTAAGATTTTTTCACTAATCCCTTTCATGGAGAATGCATGAGTTAAGATACCTCAGGGAATTTTACATGAATAGACAGTCAGCGTGAGTTAACAGAGAGATACAACTGCTGAAGGAGGCATTACAGTCAAAAAGCCAAGTGTTGAAGAGGTGGTGGAAATTCTAATGTACTCTCTGTTGGTGAGACTTCTGGAGTGTTGAGTCCACTTCTAAGGAACAAACCACCAGTGAAGTTCTGCTAGGCTGCAAGTAGTCAGAGCTGTGAAGGCTTGCCAAATATCATACAAGGAGCTAGATTACATGAGGAACTGGATCATAAAGAAAAAACTCAAGGGACTCAGAATAATTAGACTGAAGAAAAAGAAATGCATAAGGAGCATGACAATTATATTAAAACATTTAAAGGAGAAAAACAGGGGGAAAATTGTGACTCAAGAATCTACCCATAACATGTCTGCCATTTATGAGTTGAGGTAAGAGAAAGACATTGTTAGCTATGTAAAAACTCAGAAAACATATAACTCAGCTACCTTTCTGAATAAAATATTTGTCACCATGTTCTGAAAATCGAATTCTAAATGCATTATAGTATTCTGGATTGCATCCTAGAACAGAAAAAAGATATCAGTAAAAAACTGGGGAAATCTGAAAAAGTCTATAGTTTAGCCAGTGTATGGTGCCAATGTCAATTTCTAGTTTTGATAAATGTGCCATGGTTATGTAAGATATTTATTCAGATTACCCTGTTTTTCTCCTTTGCATATTTGAACTTTATGTTAAGACTTCTTCTGGAGTTTTCAGTATAGTTCTAGGCAGCAAACCACAAACTTAGGAAAATAATTTTAAATACATTTGAAGAAACCATATGCACAGATGTTCATTATATTATTATGTATGCTAGTGAAAATTTGGAAACAAAATGTTCAACAATATAGGAGTTCTTAAATCATGGTACATCTCTATGATTAAATGTCTTAAAGCCATTACAGATGTAATGGTATGACATGATATTAACATGAGGAAATGCTTATGATATAATATGGCATTTAAAAGCTGCATACAAATCTTAATTGTAGCCCAAACCACTATGCTACTTAAGTAAAATAGGGGAAAAAAAAGATTAGAAAAATAAGATACTCAAAAATAATATACATTTTCTCTGGGTTTGTTTTTTCTTTTTCTTTTTCTCTGTTTTCTAGTTTTCTCTAATAAGCATATGTTACTTTGCTGATCAAAAAGAAATCCATAAAAATATTTGAGCTAGTTTCATTATATAAACAGTTTAGAGGTCAAAATCTTTCCCCTCTCCCCCAGGCTTTGACTAACTATAGGATGTTAAAAAACTGAGAAGGAAAGTCATAAGATTGCACAACATAAAATAACTCATAAGGATTTTTTAAGAGCATGGACTATAGCTAAATCCATTAGAGTTGAAAGAAACTGTCTCCATGCTTCTAAGCAGTCACAAATGGCTTAAAGGCAAGAGGGCCAGCAAGATAGAAGAGCGTGCCAAAGATATCTCATCTGGACATGAGTGTAACCATACACAAAGACAGAACACAAAACCAAAGGGGTTGGGATTAGAATCTGTCCCAGACCTTGGACAACAAACCAAAATTACATTTTAGTGCAGACAAATGTTCATAAAATAAGTATGGCAATAATCCAGGCTGAAAAGCATATAGTTAAGCATGGCATTTATCCAGAACAAAGATTTAAGTCTCATTATCAAAAATGCTTCATGCAACAGAGTAGAGAAAATTCAAGTCAGAGAGCAGTAATGCCACAGGCAAAACACAGAACACAAAGTATACAGGGATTACATTGTACCATGAAGAGCTTTTGCTTGAATAAGCCAGTTATTCCCTCCCCGTGAGGGTTCCTTACAGAATGCAGATGAAAACGGAACCTCACGCACCAAGATGAAAGAACATCATCCCATTTAGACAAGGAAAAGGTGGTCTGGCCAAATGATACCAGCACCTGTGCCCATCTTGCACAACAGTCCTGGGTATTTAGGAATCTTGATACTGTTGCAGAGACCAGCCATTAGTCAGAAACCTAAAGGCACCCTATCCAGTTGGGCATTTCATTTTTCCAATGATGGACCACACATGTGTGTGGACTGTTTATGAGTTTTACTGAGAGTCTGTTTGTTGGCCAGAAACATGGATTTCTTTTTAGCTCCAAGACCAAAGCAGATCAAAACACATTTTAATAAATGTTACTTCTATAAAACATTTACAGGCCTGGTACTAGTCTTAGTTCAACTTTGGTCTTGTTAATTATAGAACTGGTATCAACAAACTAAGTTGTTATCAAAACTATGGAATATAAAATTAAAAAAAAAACCTGTGGAATATAATCACAGTTTGGTCTGGTATGTATATCTTTGTCCAAAACTTCAGGAATGTGACTTCTTCTGAGTGGACACAATACATTTTTAACCCAAACGTCCACACTGTTAGGCCTAATGCTTGGCAGTCCTGAATATCCTGAGGTTTCCTTCCAAAAGCAGCTACAGAAACTTAAATAATGATTCATATGCATTAAAAAAAATCTGGGACTCTCTTCTGATACTGTGACTTCATTTCCACGAAATATCTACAATTTCCACACATCCGTATTCCCAATGAACTCAGGGCTGTTTGATAAAGAAAAATACAACCAGTTTGAATCTGAATACCTAACTTCCTTCAATGAATTACAGGTCTTCTTGACTTTTCCCCCTATTAGCTTCAAGGTTAATGTGTTCAAATGTCTTGTCACATCCTTAAAGATATAAAATTATCTGAGCCAGGGGGAGCTTGATAAATGAGGTCTCTTGGAGTATGTTCATTTCCCAAAATCCTTGATCTGAGAAAAAAGTTCAGTAAGCCTCTTCTGACTACATTAGATAAAATAAAGTCCTAGTTTCTGCTTCAAGTTATTCAAATATCCCTCAAACTGGCAATGATTAAGGTATAGTCGCGAAAAAAATTCAGCCTTGCTCACTTTGTCTGTCTGTTCTGATCGTCTAAGAAAATAGATACAAACATTCACAGGAGAAAATGTGCGGATAGAAGATTAATGGAATGTGGGTCACCCATCTTTTCTGTTACAAAAATGTGGGTGCTAGTTGTACTTTTAATTGCACTTTACTTGTACTTTAATCATACTTTAATTGCTAGTTGTAATTTTAATGTTCATCTGTAGCATGTGAGCTAAGTTTCTCTAAGGTATTGTGTATGTTAGTAAGGAGGGGGGCCAAACGCAGTAGGTATCACCCCAGGATCAAACAACACATTGACTCAGACATAGAGTTGATCTTTTTGATCCTTTCCCATTCTTATAGGTAGGATCAGAAAATAGAGAGCCTGGGGCCCTTATAGTGAGTAAGAGAGAAAGGAGAAATTAAGGGCTGCTCGTCAAGACTCACAGTCCATGAGCAGGATTTCCCCTGTCCACCTGCAGCAAGGCCCAGGAGAAGTTGCAAGGGCACATACTTGTCATGGGCTTGAGCAAATAACAAAAATATTGCCCCCGACCCACAACCCGCAAGCCAAGCCTGCTCTGTGTGATTTACGGCCTGTTTGTTTCCCCTTAACTCAGCCAGGTTTCTTCAAGGACAAGCTTGGTTCCCAGAGGACTCATTAGTGAGTGATAGCTGCTGACTCAGATATGAATGTGTAAAGTATGTTCAAACATAATCAATAAATGCAGCTCATAAGCCAGGATGGGGCCTTTAGGGAATTCCAGTAGCCAATACTGTCAGAGATAAATTTGAGGACAGATTTTTTTTTTTTTACCTTATCTGGGTTCCTTTCTTTTATTTACCCTCTTTAGCTTAAGTAAATAATCAATCCAGCACCACTATGCCTAGATGACAATATTTACGTTAATGAGGCAAACTCTTCCTCTGTTCTGTTTTTCCCAAGGGAAGCATTTAATATTTTAGAACTGTGGTCCTCAACCCCCGGGCCACAGCCAGGTACCGGCCTGTGGCCTGTTAGGAACCGGGCCACGCATTACCGCCTGAGCTCTGCCTCCCCCCGACCCAACCCCCATGTGTGCAAAACTGTCTTCCATGAAACAAGTCCCTGGGTGCCAAAAAGGTTGGGGACCATTGTTTTAGGAGCATCAGACTGAGTTGCACAATATAAATCAGATAAGATGACTTCTGATCTTCTGATCCAAGATGGCTGACAGATCACACATGGCAACCTCTTCCTTCTCCCCAAATTCTTAGAAAGAATAATTCACTCTGGAAAACAAGATGGACCCTCAGTGGGTCAGAAATCAGAAAAACATCACTAAAATATGGAATATAAATAGGATTAGATTAAAGAAGAAAACCACAACCAAAATGCACACAGTAGAAGGCAACTACAAGAGGTGAGGGCAAACCCTACCAGGCACACCCAACCAGGAGGGAGCAGTTGCCTAGAGGACAAGGGGACCTTGGAATTACTAAACAGCTTATTATTTAAGGTCCCGCAAGAAGAGCCACCAGGTGTGTGGAATCCTCCTCTCCTTCCACTTTCCCATCTTCCCACCCTTCCTCCCACCCACGTTGCTTGGATCAGGCAGCAAGCAACAGGGCTGACTCCACTCAGAGATGAACAATGAGTGTGTGCGTGTGGACAGAGAAGCAGTCTAGTTGCCTTGGGCAACTGACAACCCCCTGCAAGTATGAGTAGTTCTCATGCCTAAGAGTCTAACTATCAAAGTAACACAGCTGGCAACAATTGGCCCCTCGTTAAGCTCAGTACACACATGTGGTACAAACACAGCAGCACAGAATGCCTCTCACCTGCCACTCACCCTATCCTATGCACACATGCAAGCAGGTAATGAATGCATAGCAGTTAACAGGGGAAAAGTAAATATAAAGCATCACTTGTAATCACAAAGCATTAAACATTTAAGGAAAGCTAACACCACTAAAAAGAGATACTTTTAAACTCAAAGAATAGACAAACCTGACTAATGGAAAACAGAGGTAATAAAGCAAGCAGAAAAAACAACCACAAAACAATGTTAAAAAAGACATAC
The DNA here is from genome assembly GCA_023783475.1 of Daubentonia madagascariensis. Lineage (NCBI taxonomy): Eukaryota > Metazoa > Chordata > Mammalia > Primates > Daubentoniidae > Daubentonia > Daubentonia madagascariensis. The sequence goes on from JAKFHU010000633.1 coordinate 1,553,180, forward strand.
TCAGAGAAAATATTGGCAATTAATACAGTAAAGGAATAGTATGCAGTATATATAAAGAACCTCAATAAATCAAAAAGAAAAATCTCTCTCCACCATGTAAGAATACAGTGAGAAGACAGCCATCTGTAAGCCAGAAAGAGAGCCCTCATCAGAACCCAACCATGTGGGCACCCAATCTCAAACTTCCCAGCCTCCAGAACTGTGAGAAATAAAAGCATTGTTTAACTCAAGTAGAAGAAGAACAAGAAAGCAAACAATGCAATAGGAAAATAGGAAAAGATTCTTAAAAGTAATTTATAGAAATAAAAATAAAAAAACAGTTTAATCTCACTACTAATTGGAGAAATGCAAATTAAAATATATTTTTACCTTTGAGATAAAAGTTTTTTAATATAAAATGATGACAAAAATAAGGGAAAATGGCTGCTCTCATCTAATGATGCTACTTTGGAGGGAGATTGGGAAATAACTGATAAAATTAAAGTTTCAGACCCATTCCATTCTCTGTATCAATTCTGGAGAAACATTCATGTATGTGCACAAAGTCACACATATAAAGATATTTGTGGCCACATTATTTGCAATAACAGAACCTTGGAAATAACCTTAATGTCTGTTAATAAAGTAATTATTAAATACTATGACACATCCATATTATAGAAAACAAACAGAAAAAAAAGAGTTTCCTCCATTTATAATGATATGGAAAATTCTCTAAGCTATGTTACTAAGTGAAGAAAGCAATCTTCAGAATGGTACCTACAATAAATTCCACATCTGTAAAAAATTAAAACACAAAAATATGATATAATTTCACAGGTACATATATGCATGTAAATACATATATAAAATTTTGAAGGGGTACACATATACAATTCACCCTGGGGAGGAAAATGGGGTATGGGAGGTGGCAAACAGGGATTTCAGCATTATTTGCAATATTTGAATGATTTATAAGCAGCATATATATACATATATATATACACATATTACTTGTACCAAAGTTTACTTTTAAATTCAGAAGCAAAATTAAACTATTAATCTAGTAGGGAAATAATTATCTGTTAAATGAATAAAGAAAATTCACCACCCAAGGTACTGGCTATTTTTGCAAAAAAAAAAGGTGAAAGAAAGCAGCCATAAAGAAAGTTTATGTTCTTCTCCCAAGAAAAAGAAAGATAATCAATACAGGTCGCAGCTGCATAGATGCAGACCCACGTGCCAGCACAGGAGGTAACATAGTGCTTCCTCTCTTTGACCAGCAGAGCTCTCAACTTCTCTACTAAAATATGAGAGAAAAATTATCTTTGAAAATAGTTTTAATATATATCACACCTTTTGGGAAAGTAGGAAAACCACACTCATCTCACTGACAAAGAGTTCATCTCACACCATTGGCTTTTCAGAAAAATTATGAAACATACCTTGTAAGACAGCCTTTTCAAAAGCCAATATTCCACAAAGCATTTTAAACATTGTTAAGTAGAATTTTCTTTGTTAGCTTATGCCCCAGCATTCCTAATTATGAGTCCCCTGTGATAAGCAAACAAAAGCCATTATCTCTTCAACTGATAACATCCTGTTCTGAACACTTACTGGTTGTTCTGAGAATACTGACAGGCCCCTGACAAGTTTACTGGGGGGAAAAGTGTTTATTCATGCAAGAATGGGGATAGAACTTTGTGATTAATAAGTCTTTGAAGTAGAAAAAAAATAAAAATCCAAACTGGTTAGGTGGCATGCTCCTAATCCAGAAGACACAGGAGAGGCTTCTGAGCGATAAGCCTACAATCTTTGGCTAGATCAATCAGGCTAGTCGAGACTATGCTACCATAACAAACACCCCCCAAATCTTAGTGGCTTCAAACAATAAAAATCTCTTTATTGTTAACACTACATGTTCACTGTAGGTCAGCAAGGAGGCCCTGTACATCATAGTCACTCATGAATCCAAGCTTACAGAGCAACTGCTATGCAGAGCATTGCCACTCACAATGCAGATGGAAAGGAAGAGAATTCTGGAGGATCTTGCACTTGTGATAAAATGCTCTGGGCCCAGAAGGGACACACATCATTTCTGATCATTGGCCAGAGCTAGATATGTGGTCCAACTTAATCACAGGGTACCAGAAAGTGCACTTCTACCATGTGCCAAGAAGAAGGGAGAGCCACAGATATTTGACAAACAACACTAATAATTCTCATTAGCCTGGTCCAAGGGCATCAGAGATATCTACACGGAGGATCCCAGGCCAACACCAAGTTAGATGAAGGGCAAGTCTGCTGAGAACCTGGAGGCCCCAGGCTGGTTTAACTAGGGAGCAGAAATAACTCATCCTGCCCAGGAATCTTAAAATAAATGGAAAAATCCCAGTAATATCTAGTTTAGGATAATCTGTACATGTAGGTGTTGCTGGGACATTTCTTCCAATTGCTCACAAATGATGATCAGTGGTTTCCAAAGCTGCCTGATCATCAGAGTTATCTGGAAAGCTTTGAAAAATAGAAATGCCTGAGTCTTACTCCTAAGAATTCTAATTCAATGTACAGCTGGGACAGGTCCCAAGAATCTATATACTTAACCTCTATAGTACAGTTAAAAATAGATATTTGATCTTAGTCCCCAGTTCCTGGCACAGAACTTCTAATACTCTTGGAATTTCCTGGGTGATAGGAGTGATAGGAATGTCTTTTGTTATTCATAACAAGCCTCTTTCAAACACACCTGAGTTTATCCTAATGAGATGACTCAGGGTGGGTGCCAGATCACTTGAGATGGAAGCTGGTTCCAGAGGAACCAATCATGTGAGTAGAGGGTTGAAACTTTCAGCTCCACTCTTGAACTTCCAAAGAGGGGAAAGGGGCTGGAAACTGAGTTCAATCATCAGTGGCCAATGATTTAATCAATCATGTAAACATAACAGAACTTCCATAAAAACCTCTAAATGATGAGGTTCAGAGATCTTGCAAATTTGCAAACACCTCTGTGTTCTGGGAGGGCGGCGCACCTCAACTCCATGGGGACAAAGGCTTCTGTGCTTAGGACACTTCCAAACCTTGAACTAGGTACCTCTTCATCTAGCTGTACTTTTGTATCCTTTATAATAAACTTTAATAGTAAGTATGGCATTTTCCTGAGTTCTGTGAGTTGTTCTAGCAAATTATCATACCTTGGGCAGGGGAAGAGTTGTGGGAACCCCTGACTTTGCAGCCAAGTTGGACACAAGTGCATGTAACCTGGGGACCCGGTACTTACAACTGGCACCTGAAGCGAGAGCAGTCTTGTGGCGCTGAACCCTTTAAACCTGTGGAGTCAGATGTTAACTCCAGGTCGTTACCGTGAGAATTGAATTGAATTGTAGGACACCCGGTTGGTGTTGGAAAATCAGAGAATTGTTTGAGTGGAGGACAAAACCCCTCACTCTCACACCCCGAGGATTCTCATGATCATTAGGTATGGTGACATCTGCTGAAGATGTTTAATCATCCAGCAGTCCTCGTGCATGTTAATGCACCAGCCTTTCCAACTTCACTGACCACTGAGACTGTTGAGTGACTGGGTGACCCAAAGGGAGCCACTGAGCACCAGCAAAATAGGGTGAAAGAAACACTGGCTGAGAGTCATAACGACCACTATTTGTCCTAGCTCTGGATATCTATTGCTACATAGCAAACCATCCCAAAACACAGTGGCTTAACTAGCAACAAGCACTTAATTTGCTCATAAATCTGCATTTGGGGCAGGGCTCTGCAGAGATGGCTATTCTTGTTCCATGCATTTCCAACAGGGATGGCTTGAATGGAGCTGGAGGATTCACTTCCAAGCTGGCTCCAAAATGCTGATTGTCAGCAGAGGCTGTTGACCAGAGACCTCAACTCCTTCCCATGTGTGTCTCTATGGGGCTATTCAAGCTTCCTCACAGTATGGCATCTGGGTTCCAAAAGTCCAGGTTCCCAGAGCAGGAAATGGAAGCTGCTGGTCTCACAAGGCCTGAGGCCAGAAACTGGCATAGTGTCACTTAGGCAGGCCAAGCAGTTATGGAGCCTCTCCAGATTCAAGAGGAGGGATATAGTTCCCACCTTTCAATGGGAGAAGTGTCAAGGAATTTGTGGGTCATCTTTAATGCACCACAATCCCTACTCTGACCTTTGGGCTTCAGGCTTCTCACCTGTGAAATCAAAGAGTCTAATTGTATTAGCTTTGAGGTTCCTGCCAATCTCCAAAGGCTTTGAATCACTGGTTCTGATGTATAATTTGCTGATTGACAAATAAGCCCAGTCTGTGAGTCCATGACCTTTGTAGGCTTGCACATGGCAATGGCTGAGCTCAGACAGACAGACACGCAGAGATCATAGGCAGCAAGGACCCTGGGCACCCAGGCTCCTCTGCATTTCCCTCTAAACTCACTGCTGCTTTTCTCCACTAAGCCAAAAGTCCTATTCTAATTCCTGAAACTTGATAACAGTTGCCCCGAAGTCTTCTTAACTGTCAACATCATTCCTGCCCTATCTCTTGGGCAATAACTCATAAGCTAAATATGCAAGAAGTGTAGAAGAAATTTCAACAAGAGGTCAACAAAGCTCACAAGTACAATGAAGGGGCTCAGTGAATGGGCTCCAGATCCAGACAGTCTGGGTTCAAACACCCTCAACATTACATTTTAGCTGTGAGACCTTGTATAGAGTGACTTCATCTTTTTAAATTTCATTTTTCCATTTTAAAAATGGTGATATGAATAGCATCTACCTCATGGAGTCATTAAAAGCATTATCTGAGATAGTGCATATAAAGTGCTTTGCACAGAGCCCGCTCTATTATAGGCACTTGGTAAATATTAGCCAATGTTTTTTATTAAATCATAATGCAATAGTCACGCTGGCTGTTGTTTGTTCTTCATTTCCCAGAGGCAGAGAGGGTGAATCTTGCTGGAGCAAGCAGTGTGAGGCTCAGAGCTGCCATATAGCCCTAGGGCTGGCCACTGACCACTGGCCTCCCCCCAGGAAAAGAGAAAAGATGACAGAGTTAGCATCTCATTTTTGCTTACCCAGCTTCAGGGTGAGAATCCTGCATTAGCTGGACATCTCTCTTCAGTCGTCCCTGATCCCAGTGTGGACAAACGACTCACATCCTAGGCCACCCATGGCCTGGAGATATTCGCTAAGTGTCTACCATGAGCCTACTGGGTGCTGAGACTACAGCAGTGAACCAGCCAGCCAAGCATCCTGCCCTCATGGAGAACATGTTCCACTGTTCCACCCTACTTGAAAAGCACACCTTTCAGTGGCACACATATAGAGGCCCTTGGCTGACTCATTCTGGTCTGCTCTGACCTCCAATCTCATTCTTGAATCTGTAGCTTTCTTTGACACCTGAAAGCTGGCTCTTCAGACTCTCTCGGGGGTGGGGTGGGTGATGGGAGGGAAGGACTGTATACACTGAGGACAACATTTGTATGGCCACGCAGGAATATTTTGATGGTGCACTGGAGTGTAATTCCTCAGTGTTATTACAAAACTGCCAGCTCATTTCTGAAGAAATACAAAATACAAACAAGCCAGCATTGTTTGCTTTACCAATGCTGTACTGTGGTGCTGAGTTTAGGGAGGCAGCTGCCGCAACATCTTGTAATAACCCTGCCAACTCTTTCGCAAAATGGCTGCAGGGCTCCAGTGCTTCCTGCACAAGGAAGAAAAGCAGTATTGAATATTGGGGTAGAAATTCAGACAGAAAAGAACTAGGCAACAGAAAACACAGAGTCTGGCACTCTAGTGGACGAAGTTCAGCTCCCAGGAAAGGAAGGACGCAGGCCGGCTCAGTCACAACCATGTGCACAGGGTCCCTTGCAGACACACGCGCTCTGGCCCTTCCTTCCTAGGATCCTTAACCATGACCTTTCCCAAGGTTCCTATTCTCAGGCCACTCACCTCCTTGCTGTGAATGCCCCATGCTGTGTCTCTTTGCGTGTAGATCCTAAATAAAGACACGCAGCCCAGGCCTCTTCCCTGGCCCCTCAACTCCATGTATCCAGAGACCCCATGGAGATCTTCACCTGAAGGTCCTATGGCCCTTCAGACACAAACTTCGAACTGTTAGGGGTTGGATTGTGTCCCCTCCCAAAAGATGTGTTGAAATCCTAACCTCCAGTACTAGTAAATGTGACGTTATTGGAAAACGGTCTCTGCAGATATAATCAAGAAGTCATTACGGTGGGCCCTAATCCAATATGACTAGTGTCCTTACAAGAAGAGAAAAATGCCATATGAAGACAGAGACACACAGGGAAAAGGCCATGTGATGACAGAGGCAGAGACTGGAGTGATTCAGCCATAAGCCCAGGAACACCAAGCATTGTCAGCCACTGCCAGAAGCTAGGAGGAGGCAAGGAAGGAAGGATTCCCTCCTACAGGTTGCAGAGGGAGCATGGCCCTGCTGACACTTTTATTTTGAACTTTCAGCTTCCAGAACTATAAGAGAATAGATTTATATTATTTTAAGCCATCCAGTTTGTGTAACTTTGTTATGGCCACTTTAGGAAACAAATATACTAAGCGCAGCCCAAACCAAGTTCATTGTTTTCTACTTTTCTGACTAGCCTGTCTTCCAGTATTTCTTGTTGTAATACATGAAACAAGTCGCCAAATCAGAAATCTGAGGGCCATTTTGACTCCCTCCCCACGCCACAGCCATCAAGCACTAGTCATGTCAACCTGACCTCCTTTGTATGTCACCAGTCTTTCCTCTGTTGATAACTTTACCTCCTTTCTGTTGTGCTCCCGGCCAGTGTCCTTTTATCTGACATCATCTCCTGTCCCCACCCTAGCCCATCCTTATTTTGCCAGTGAGATCTAAAGCCCTTCATGTCACACCCCTGCTTAAACCTTCCTCAATAGTTCCCTGTGTCTAATTTCAATACCAACTCTAAACCCGCAGGCATCGCCTGCAGGGCCCTGCGTGAGGGATTCGGTTCCATAGGACTGCCTCCGTTTGTTATCCTTCATATACTCCTTTCCTCATCCTTGAACTTCGTGCTCAAGCAATACTAACTTTCACTGGAGGTTTTCAGAATATGTCATGCTCTTTCATGCCTCTGTGCCCTTGCAGGAGCTGACCCTTGCGCCAGAAACATCACTCCACTCCCTTCTACTCCTGGTAAATGTCTATTCATCCTTCAAGTCTTCGATTAAGCGCTTTCTCACTTGCGAAAGACTCCCCAAGCAATTTTGAGAAGCTTATGTTCCCTCTCTCCTGTGATAATAATTATCTTCTTATATCATAACTAGGCTGTTTGCATGCCTGTTTTTCTACCACACATTTTGAGGGCACAAACTGTGTTTTCTTTGTACCTTTAATATTTGGTATTCATTCATCTCTTTCTTCTTTTATTTATTCTTTCAATGAATGTTTATTGTATTTATCTCCTACAATGAGCCAGACAAGGCACAGGGGACACCATGAGAAACACTACTCCTGCCCTCTTGGAATTTAGACTCTAGTAGGGGATAAAACTAAATGATCACAGGGAGGCCAAGAACGCCACCAGGGACTCAGGTACAAGGTGCTATAGGAATAGGTAGGGAGTCCCTTGCCCAGCCTCAGAGAGTCCCACGGGAAGTGAGGTCAAGGTGTACGGGGAGTACAGCCTGGTGTCAAGAATGCTCCTGGTCCTGCATAGCTGGAGAGCAGAGGGAAACAGCTGCAGGAAGAGAAAGGCTGGCGCTATCTGCAGAGACCAGATCCCAGGGGCTTTGTAAGTTGGTTAAAGAGAGCAGACTTAACCTGAGGGCCCAGTGAGTCATAGGAGTGTTTTAAGCACTTTGTCCCTTTTTTTTCCCCTTTAAAATTGCCTTTATTCAATTGCTTTTAATTAAAAAAGAAGATTCTTGTAACAAGCAAAATAGCCAAAGACAGAGAAACAAGAAGCTAAAAATCACTCCCTCTTGTTCTTAGGTCCTGAGGCAACTTACACTGTTAAACTGCAGTTCTCCAAGTTGGTATAACATATACATATACAGAACAGGCATGTATGTTGGGTTTTGTTCTGTTTGTTCACATTTTTACAAAAATTAGATCATAGTCTAGACCTTTTTCCACAACTTGGTTTTTGCACTTAGTGTATACTCTCATATGTACTACTCATATCTCGTCATGTAAATATATTCATAGATCTAAGTCATTCATCCTTCTTTGTGATAGCTGCAAAACATCCCACAGCATGGAGGCACCATGTTTATTTGACCATTTTACTATTGATGAATAACTGTGCATTGCCCAGGACTCTGCCACGGGCAACAGTGCTTCTGCAAATACCCTTGTCAATATATTCTTAGGTACGGATGCTTTCATGCCTGCTGGAATGACTGCCCAAGATGGGGCTGCTGAGTCAATGGGCGTGCGTTTTGAACTTTAACAGACATTGCCAAACTGTTTTTCCCTAGAGGTCTGAGCAGTTCACATTCCCACCAGTAAGATATAAAAGTGCTCACACATAGATGTTATTGACTTTTTCATTTTTGCCCACATGATGAATAAATAATTAAGTTCTACTTTCTCTGACATCTCTGTCCCACTTGAATCTTCATTTCCTCTTTTGTGACTTGCTTGTTTGTATTGTTTCCTATATTCCTATTGTTTTGGGCCACTTTATTACCAATTTTTATGAGCTTTGGATAAATCAAGGATAATATCCTTTCATATGTGCTGCAAATGTTTACCTGAGTCTGTAGTTTGTCTTTTGACTTTGCTTACTGGGTTTTTTTTCTTATAATTTGAAAAACAAGATGAGGGAACATGTGTTATTTTTTCTTCCCTTCATAGATTTTGGGATTCTCACCATCATTAAAAATAGCTCCTCTACTCCAAAGTTATACAAATTTCCCACTAGATTGTCTTCAAATACCTTGTGTTTGTTTGTTTATTTATTTATATACATTTATATCTTTAACCCAAACCCATCTGGGATTATTTTTGTACACAGTATGAAATGGTGGTCTGCCTTACTTTTTTTCCACAGATGGACAGCCTGTTAGGTTGACGTCATTTCTTGAATCAGTCATGACTTTACCACTGAACTGAAATGTCATCTTTATCAAATACTAATTATGCAAACATATGGTGCTTATTCCTGAATTCTATCCTGTTCTAGTGGACCACTTACTCTTGTGCCAAAACATATTCTTTTGATGACCATCACTTCATCTTAAATTTCAATATTTGGTAAGGCAAATGTCCCTATTTCCTTTTTCAGAATTATCTGTCAAAGTCTACAAGTCTGTATTACAACACTGCACTATAATTATGTTTTTTAATTAAGTTACTCTTGCATTTCAAAGAGGAGGTGGTTAAGAGTCACAGTTAATCCCGGATGGCTGTGAGTGAACACCCAGTCATTCACGCAGCCAGAGTCACCTAGACGCCCTCCCTCCCAGTCTCATACTCCGATTCCTGCCCACCAACTGACTCAAAAGCCCCCAGAACACTGGATCCTGAGGGCTACGTTCCCCTTTCCCTGGGTGAGTCCCAGGGTTGCATCAGTCAGATGTGGGGGGCCACCTGTCTTCTGCTGACAACCCTGTCCCAGGCTAAGTGGCCTTAGCCCACTTAGGGGCATTCCTCCCCTTCAGGGTCCTGCTAGCCCCAAGCACAATGGGGTATAGGACCAATTGTCTGCACGCTGATAACTGCCCTCCCACTTTTCTGCAGCTGCTTATGGGACATGCATGTGCCAGGCTGCTTTCCTGCTCAAACTCTCCTTCCAGAAGATGTTTCCCTGCTTCTAGACCACGCTGTGGTTCTCCCTGGGAGTCCACTCCCAACCTCCCTGGGGTGGAATCAGCTCTGGCCGCCTCCTCATTGATATTGCTGATAGCAGGAGGAGTGGGGTAAAGTCAGAAGCATGGTGCTATGGATTGAATTGCATCCCCCTAAAATTCATGGGTTGAAATCTAACCCCCAGTACTTCAGAATATGGCCTTATTTGGAACAGAGTCATTTCAGATGTAATTAGTTAAGATGAAGTCATCAGAGTGGGCCCTCATGCAATATGACTGGTGTCCTTATAAAAAGAGGAACTTTGGACACAGACATGCACACAGGGAGGACACCATGCGAAGATGAAGGCAGAGATTGGGGTGGTGCTTTTAAAAGCCAAGGAGTGCCAAAGATTACCCAGCAAACCACCAGAAGCTCAGGGAAAGGCAGGGAACAGATTCCCTCTCACAGCCCTCAGAAGGAACCAACACTCCTCATAACCTTGATCTGGAACTTCTAGCCTCCAGAACTGTGAGGCAATCAATTTCTGTTATTTAAGCCACGTCATCTGTGGCACTTTGTCACAGCAGACCTAGGAAACTACCATGCACAGCTACCCAACACGGATGAAGGCAGGCTGCCTTCTCCCACCTGAGTCCTTCTCTCTGATCTTTGCTGGGGTTGGGTAGAGAGTCAGATAACAACAAACTTCAAAATGCATTTTTGCCTGCAATAACACTGGCCTCAAGAACCTTGGCTCTCACCTGGTATGGAGGTTTAGCAGAGCAACTCAGCTTCCCTTTTGCTACCCACAGCCTGGTCCCCCATGCAGAAGCAGGCAGAGGGCTCTGCCTTCCCAGTGGGGAGCGTCGTGGCCAGGCTTCAGCAGTTCAGCAGGAAACAAGCCGTTAGCAACTGCTCTGCAAACTAAGCCTGACATGCTGAAGTTTAGGGCTTATCCTCTAGTGCCTCCCGCACCGTCTGCCTTCCCCACAGCACAGGAATCCTCACTTTTCTGAAACGTGTAGAGATGACTTGTGGGCATAATTTAGGACTGTGTCCAATTGTCCCTCCTCATACCCAGCGCCTAGCTCAGTGTCTGCCTCACAGAAAATGCTCAATCTTTGTTTCCTGGATGGATGGATGGACCAACGTACAGGAGACTCTTTGGGCCTTCCCCGGTACCTGATTCAACAACACAGCTGTGGAAGCATTACCTAGATAGAGGAGCTTCTAGGAGCTGAGTCTGCCATTGAGTCGCTGCAGATTCTCGTTCTTGCCATATGGACCCTGCATTCTCTCTCATTCTCTCTGGGCTGGCCGTTGGTTTCCAAGTCCCCTTCCATTAGTGCGCCCTCCTGGCAGCTCTCACAGTCGGCTTCACACAAAGGAGGTTGAAATAGCCTCTGGCAAGTCTCCCTGGGATTCACAACCAGTTTCCCCCACCCCAAAATCTACCAAAAGCCCCAGACAGAACTCAGAAGGGAAACCCTGCATTTAAAAATGAATCTCTTTCCCCCAAGCTTCTTTCTTTTTAGAAAGCAGAAGCTCATCTTGAAACAACCATCCCAGGGAAAGCCTGTGAAGGAAAAACAAAAAACAAACAAACAGAAAAAAGCCTTGAGGCTTCCCTGACATCATGTTCCAGAAACTTCCACATATGGGAATTGCAGTGGGGACGGCAGTTGCCAGAGTTGGGGAGAGACTTGCAGAGACACTGGGGACTTGAGAGCTGGAAATGTGCCCCGAGCGCCAGCCCAACTTGGCTCTTAAAGAGAAACCCACCACTCATTAACCGGCCCTAAACCCTGCTAAGTGAAAAAGAAAATAAATGAGCTCATTAAATTCGGAAGGAGGGAAGACCTGGAGCCTTAACCAAGGAAATTCCCAGCACCCACTTAGAAAAACAAGGCGGTGTTGGGCACAATAAGATCTGTGGCCAAGGAAGGGGCTGGCCCCCAAACAGGGGGGTTGAGTCATCCTGTACCACGGCAAGGGGCTGGACCGTTTCCAGCTCTGCAAACAGGCGCCTGGATAGGGATCCCCGGTGCTCAGTGTGGCCGGGATGGTCTGTGTGCTTTACCAATTAAAGAGGTCCATGTCTTTGGTCAAACTCATGGGGAAATCAGTTGGGAAGTATAGTGGGAAGTTCCAAGAGCATGACTTCTTGAGAGAATTATGACTTCAACCCAGACTGCGGTAACTGACTGTGACAAATACAGCCTCAGGTTTGGCTTAATAAAGGCTGTTCATCGTTCTCCACCCTCCTTCCCCATCCATTTCCCGCTTATGCACTGGCCCCGTGCTAGATGCTGCCCTGTCAGGCCTGACTGACTAGTGTTGCTCCCATCAGCCTGTCCAGGTTCCTGCTCCTGGCCCCAGCTTGACCCCCTGACCATGGCCCCCTTTGGTTTGGGGGTTCTGCAGGCTCCCTTCAGATCTCCTTATTCTTGGAATGGTTGGGGCTCTGACCGTTCCTGACATCTGCTTTTGTCTTGAGTAAAAGAGAACTCCCCTCCCACCACTCTCTGTGGTAGCTCCAGGCCTACGCAAACAATGACTGTGCCTAGATTAATGCCTGTGGCATGATGCCTGAGCAGGAACAATGGGAATGCAGAGGAGGGTGCCTAACCCCACCTGTGTGTTTGCAGGGAGCCATCAGGGAAAGAAAGCCTTCTTCAGAAGAGGTGACTCACTCATCAGACTTTCCCCTGGCGGGTGGCCAGGTTGGGGGGGGGGGATGAAGGTGACTCCAGGCAGAGGAACAGTGGAGAGACGTGAAGAGGATGAGGACAGCCAGATTAATAAAACACTCCTGACGCTGCCAAGGAAAAGACGTGGTCAAGTTTATTCTGCGCCTTTTGCTTCCACTCACTGATTCGCTTTCCTCTGGGGACTGTATGTGAGAACCATGTTCACGACCGACTTATAGGAAAAGTTATCATTTGTCTAAACCTGAAGCCTTACAAGAAATTCTACAATATGGCAAGATCCATCCCCAACTACCTTCTCTCAGCCATTCCCTTCTAACATGGACACCACTCTCAAAGGGCAACATGTAATTACAGGAAAAGAATGAGTTTTAGAGGCCCAAGGTCTTGAATCCCAACTCAGCTAATAACTAGCTGTGAGACCCTGGACTGGTTACTCAACCTCTCTGAACCACACTTTTCTCATCTGTAAAATGGGTGTAATAATACCTACCCAATAGAGTGGTCATGAAGATTAGAAATAATATATACAAAGTACCCCCCCAAAATGCTTTGAGTATAGCTCATGTTCAAGGATGGCAGCTAATATTATCCCAGATTGTGAGCTGGATTGCCTCCCCTTGGAAGCTCTCTGCTCCCTTCTGTGACTGGCTCCTACTCAGTGAAGGTGGCATGTGGTTTAGTCCCTGGTGTGAAATCCAGGACCCTTTGTCACTTCCATTTCTGCAACAAATACACTAGGTTGCCCACTCTGCATCTTCATGGAGTCTACCCTTTGCTCTTGGAAGCTTTAAAAAAACTAATTGTCATGCGTGAACAAGCCCTTGGAATCCAAAGTCACTTCCTCAACACTCAGAAGGGTCAGTCTGCTACAAGTTTTCAAATGCACTCCCAGAGGTCTACTCTGAAGGTCAGGGCCACAGATTGTTCTAGATCTTAAAGCATGTTACACACATTTTTAGTCTCTTTGAGGCAGGTGACTTACCAGAGGGGTGCTTGCAAAAGATTTTAAAAATTAAATCTGTAGTCCCCTTCTCTGGTGAGAAAAGTGCCAACTTCTTCGTCTTGTAGACCTGGACAGAAAACTAACTTGGCCTCAAGGAGGGTTGCTCACCAGGGGGGAAGGGGGAGGCGGGAGCGGGGGAGGAGGTAGGGCACCCTGAATCCCCTCGGGAGTCGATGAGGGTACTTTTCTCCGAAGTCTAGATGGGTGGCAAGTAGCCCCGTTGTCCAGGAAGGGGGGGGCGGGGTGGTAACAGGACCCTTTGTGTTTGAATTGAAAACAAAGGATGGCTGGGACTCGTGGGAGCCTGTGCCGCCCTGGGGCTCCTGGGACCAGCTGGCACCTGGAAGGCGACTGTGAAAGGAAACCGGAGGCAGAACTCAGCTGAGCTGCAACCTCGTGAGCTCCCGTGGGGGTCACCCCTGGCTGAGGTTACCGCTGAGGGAATGGGGTCATCCTCCCTGGAGAACCTCAGCGGCTGTGCGGGGACACGCACAAAAGCCGCTTTGTGGAAGGCCGAGGGACCGTCCAACGGCGCCACCGTGTGGCAGCGCGGGGCAGCGGCAGCGGCGGACCGAGCGCATCCCAGTTTCCCGTACTGCACCCCGGACCTTCTCGGCAGGTGAGGAGGGACTTACAGGGATGCTGGTTTTCTGATAACAGGGTACATGGAGACTACTTGCCATGCAGTTGGAAGAACGGGAGAGATATGGCCATCTTTGCACTCCAAGTGTGTGGCGCAACCTTCACCACTTCCATACTTGGCTGAATTTAGTCCCAGGCAGTAGCCCCACCTGAAAATTGTTGATTTAAAGACAATTCAAATTGAACAAAATAAAGACTGCTTGAACATTAGGGATGTCTAGTCCCTGGGATGTTTCCAGGTTCTTGACTCAAAGAACAGGTGTCATGTGCCTAAATGACTGAGCGAGGAAATTGAGAATTTCTGAATCAACATCCCACCTTGCTGGGGTTTTCATCCACTCTACCAGACCTATTAGAGGGGACTTTGCTGGCCTCAGTCTCAACTGAGGCATGGGTTTGGTTGAGAGTGAGACAGCTCACGATGCGTGGAATTCACAGAGGGAATTTCTGAGAACTGCTTCTACAATCCTTGAACGCATCTAGAAAGGAGAAAAGGGAGGCGAGTTGTGGCAGGTTTCTTTGGAGGGCGCTGCTGCCAAGTCCCCACTTCCCTTTGGAGGGGTGTGGAGGGGCTGCTCCTTCACTCAGGCCTAGCAAGGGGGCTTCCATGGGAGCAGTGAGCAATCTTACTTAGTCAAACTGTGTTCCCACTCCCTGGGGGTACAAAAACTGGGTGGCTGACTCACACTGAGATGACTAAGGCAGCCTGTGCAATAGGATGAAGAAGGGGCTGCCCTGGAATTGGGCTGCACTCCCAGAATTCCTTAGAGCGAGGATGTGTATTTCCCAGACCGTGAAGAGCTGGAAAAGCCAGAGGGTACGGTTTTAAGTCCTGCCTGAGAGCAGAGCCTGGGGGCTGAGGGACCCCCAGCCAGATTCAGTGCAGAGTAGGCCATCACTGAAGCAGGGGGCATGGGACCAAGAGAGGAGACATCCAAAGGGACAGAATGCACTGCCCACATCACAAAGGCTGTGGTCAGCAGGGGGTCTCTGAAGAGCCCAGCAATGTGCCACTAGTGAAAGATTCAGCTTCAGACAGCAGCCTTGCAAGAAGGCTCCATCAGACATAGGTTCCCCCTGCAGGAAAGCTTGCCCCAGCTCCCTAATAACCTCTCCCCCAGCCCAACTGCCAACCTCTTTAGCAAGTAGGGGGAACAGGAGCTGAGAAAGAGAGAAGCTGACCATTGGGCCTTCTTAGAAAGAACCCAGGTTTTTGGCTGCCTGCTCTCCAGCTAGGAGGAGGGGACAAGATTGAATGCTAATTTAGGTTCTGAGTTTTTATTATTACACAAACTAGGCTTTTCAATTACTCAAGTGAGACTATTTGCAACTAAGTGACGGCTAGACTGTTATTACCTGACTGTGAGCAGAAAAGTCAAGAGTCCAGGACAAATTTTAAAAGGGTAGTGGGAGACCAAAACTAAAGATGTGTTTTATGACCCACTTGCGTTCGTTTAACAAATAGGTTGCAGTATATGGAACTAATCTTTACCCAGCATTTTCTCTGTACAGAGACTTGGAAGACAGAAGAGGAGGAGGAAGAGGAGGAGACGGAGCCCCACCCTCACAGGCCTGCCAGTCACCTTGGAGAGAAAAGCCTAGCGCCCCCCTCTATTCAGGGACAGGCAGTAGTCCAGGGCCAGGGTGACCGCAGACTGGGTGCCTTTAAGTTCGGAAATCATATTTGCAGCCAGATGCCCCTTTCTGTCTTCACTGAGGACTCCGTAGTGAGGGTCTGCTCATGAGGCCTTTGCTTAGCTCTCAGCGGACACCGCCGTCCCAGGGCTGCCTGAAGCCCGATAATGCACTCCAGAGCCCAGGGAGAGGGCTGATGTAGAGTCTGGGGCCTTGACCACTCTGATTCTCCCAGGTCACAGCTTTTCTCTGCTCTCCCTGCTCCACCACCATCCTCCAGCCATCTCCGTGGTACCAACTCCTCCCCAACGCCTCACGTCCTGCCCCTGCGCCTGTGTTCCCCCTCTCCAGCATACATTCCTCTCCAGATCCTGACCTGGCTCCCTCATGCTCCCTGCTGCTGCTGGGGACAGACCGATCAGTAGCAACACCCCCCCGCCAAGTCCCTCTTCCCTCCCTCCTCTCATCCCACCCGGCTGGCCTAGAGGTGGGACCCTGCCATTATCCTCGCCTTACAGAGAGGAGGGACGCAGGGACTTGTGGGTACTGCGGAGTGGCATCAGAACTAGAGGGGGCGTCTCTGGCTTGGGATCTAGTCACTTAGAGAGGAAGCACATTTCCTGCTTAAATCTCCTCCAGGCCTAACTTTCCCCATCAGGTGTTCTACTTCTCAACTGCTCACATTCCCTCAATTATCAGCTGTAGCCTGGGGCGGTCTAACTCCTCCCTGCGTGGTGGGCTGGGGTCCTACGGTGCACAGCTGAGCTTCGTCCCCAGTTTAGAGCTAAGGCCACAGAGAAGGGGAGACAATCAAGTCCCTTTCCCCAGCTCTCCCAGACCCGCAAAGGTGCTCCTGCTCCTGTGTCCCATGTCCCAGTGAACGGCCCCAACTCCTACACCCAGGGGCCCAATACAGCACCGTGGGAGCCAGCATAGCTGCTGCCTCCTTCTCTTTTACACCTCACATCAAATTTGTCACTAAGACTATCCATTCCCTCTTAGTCATATCTCAGGATTCTCCCACTTCCTCTTCATTTCTGCTGCTTCTGCCTCTGTTCAGATGTCACCACTTACACAAATGCAATATTATCAAGCATCCCTGTCTGTCAGGCACTATGTGCATCACTGTCCAATTGAGATGCAGGGTCCATGTGAGGGAGTTTGACAGAGGGAGCTGAATACAGAGAATGGAATACAGTAGAGTAGGAAGAGCAGAAAAGCCAACCAGGGAACAATGAAGCAACCCAGAATGCGCAACAGTGGGAGGCCATTACCATCCCCAAAGCTGGAGGGACAAAAGGAAGAGGTGGTGGTATCAGAGCCAGAAGCAGTGGCCACTTGGAAGGAACTTGAATTTTTTTTTTAGATTTTTTTTTTTATTTGAGAATATTATGGGGAGGAACTTGAATCTTGAAGGCAGAGATTGTCCAATGGGAGCTGAGGCCTCGGAGGAGATGCGATCACTGTCAGTTTCTTTGCTGCTCAAAGCAGAAAGAAAGGGAGAGAAATACCCTGGCCTTTTCCTTGTTCCCACCAGTGCCTCCCATTGGCCAAACCCAGCAGGAAGCTAACTGGCAAATCATCCTAGGAAATGTAGTTTGCAAGGGTCAGCCTCTGTGATGCAGAGGAGAGAAGCTGAGGGAATCTGAAAGCAAACATGCATCTTTCCAGGACAGGCTGTGTGCTGGGAACTGGGGGTACAAAAAGCAAACTAGACAATCACAGCCCACAAGGTACCCATAGATACACAGATAGTTACAGTGCAGTGTGGTAAGTGATGGAGGAGTCCATGTGGTCTAGCAGGTGCTGGGAAGGGCATCCAAGTCAGCCTGCCCAGGGCCAGGTAAGTAAAGACTCCTGGAGGTAACATAAGAGCTGAAACTTGAAGGATGAATCAGAGTTAACCAGATGAGAAGGAAGGTGGGCTTGGGAAGGCCATTTCAGGGTAGAGCATACTTGAAGGCAAGGAACAGAAAGATCATGACTTCTCCACAGAAATCCTTCAGTGGCTTCTCATTGTGTGTGGGAGAAAATCTAAGTCCCTCCCTGGGTAGTGCAAGGCCCTGCTCTCTCCAGCCTCAGCCCTATCTCCAGAAAGTCCCCTGAGACTTCAGCCACTTTGTACTTCTCCCTGTGCAGGTAGATAGGGCTAGTGATTTCTCCCTTGGTGCCTTTGCACGAGGCCTTCCTGCTGTTCCCTGGCAAGATTCTGCTCAAATGTCAGCTGCTATGTGAACTTCTCTGACCTCCCTAGATGAGGTTATGCTCCTCTAGGCTCTATGTGCATTGCCCTTAAACCATGTGCATTTGTGGATTTGTTTCTATAGCTGACTGCCAACAAGGAACTGTGAATAAGGGCTTTGCAGGAAACTTCACATATTTACATTATGTGTCCTTACTGCTTGCAAAGAACCTGGCACAAAGCAGGCACTCAGAAAACTGGGAGAGGGTGGACAAAAGAGAAAGAGAGGGAAGCAGTAGCCAAGGTATGTTGATTTTGAGGTCACACCACTGGGACTCTTGAAAGTACTCATGTTTGTGCTGGAACTCAGAGAACTTGTTAAGGTTGCCGTAGAATATAAGCACACCACACTTTTGTGAATATAAATTTCATTTTCAAAGCCAACATTCTATGTTTTTTTCAAGGTTGTAGTGCATTTAGAATCTCATGAACTCATCCTAAGGAAGTTGAAAAGTCTAGTGTTTTCCCATCTCCACCTGCTGCTCAAGGCCACTTCAGCAAGCTCTGAGGTTTCACTGCACACAACCAATTTCTACTTTGCCAAGCTCCAGAAGGTACTTCTGCTCATTTGTTTTTCTTGCAAAACACCAAGATTAGCTTTCAAAATTGCAGCTAAATGTAAGGCAAATAACTTACAAGAAAGGTAAGGGCGAGTTCACTGAGTAATTATTACCTGATTTGTCCCCAGCTGCCTCTATGTTGGCCACATTCTCCAGTTTGGCTTGGCACAGCGTCAGAGTTGTTTATTCACTGGCCTAAATGTCCACCACCAGGGCCTCAGCCAAATGAGGTGTGGTGTAAACACGTGATTTAACACTTGGCAAACATTGAAAATGATGTTGAAGGTGCATGTTTACTGACACAGGAGAATGTTCATGGTATCTTCTTAAGTTGATATATACATGGCTTTTTAAGCAGAGAAAAGGGTCTAAAATATATAAACCAAAATGTTTATTTTTCTTCATTCTGTAATTTTCAATTTTTTTAATAATAACCTTAAATTATATGTGAAAAAGTAGTAACCTTAAAAATTTAAACTTAATCAAAATACAAAAGGTTAAATATGTATATTTTAGTTAGTTAATCATGGGTCACCCTCATATATATTACAATTTGACTCAGGAGTCTAGATTCCTTACTTCTGTCACCTGGCAAAGTGCCACTCCTGTTTCAAGAGTTAGCTCAGTTGCTCCATTTCTGGGGACCCTTCCTGCCCAAGTCTGTGTAAAATGCCATTCCTGAGCATTCCCCTAGCCCACTGAGACCCCCTATACTCCAGCAACCACCATACAATGTTGTAATGGTTTTTTTATAGCATACTCTCAGCCCTTTAGAAAGAGTTATTCATTACCATTCAACTCAGCAATCCCACTATGGGGTACCTACCCAAAGGAAAAGAAGTCATTTTAGCAAAAAGACATCTGCGCTCAAATGTTTATTGTAGCACAATCCACAATCACAAAGATGTGGAAGCAACCTAAGTGCCCATCAATTCATGAGTGGCTTAACAAAATGTGGTATATACATACACCATGGAGTACTACCCAACCATAAAAGAAATGAATCCTTTGCAGCAATATGGATGGAACTGAAGACCATTATCCTAAGTGAAGTATCTCAGGAAAGGAAAAACAAACACCACATGTACTCTCTAATAAGTTGGAACTAATCAATGGGCACAGAGGGAAGTAAAAGTCATTGGAAATCAAGAAGGGGGGAGGGGGAGGAGGGGGGAGAAGGGTAGGGATAAAAACCTACCTAACAGGTGCAATGAACACTATTCAGACGATGGGCACAGTAATAGCCCTGACTCAAGCATTATAAAAGCTATCCACGTAACATAAACATTTGAACTCCCTTAATATTTTGAAATTTAAAAAAAAAGAGTTATTCAGCTCCATGTCCCCGGGTCTACTTGACACATTAAATAAATGAATGACCCAACACTTTGATGGGTGATATTGAGCATGTCATCACCCTCCTATAAATCTCAGTGCCTTCATCATTAAAATGGGGATAAATGTGCCCATCCCTGGAGTAGCTGTACGGATTAAACAAACATTTTGTGCACTGAAGAGCACTATAGACATCAAGTAGTACTCACAGGAAGGGCATGTGTGACAATCAAACCCCAAGTCCACACCAGGTTTCTTCTCCCAGCCATGCTCTGGATTCTGTGCTAATGAGACAGAAAATTCATTTTTAAAATGATTGTACAAGCATAAAGAGGACTTGTGCATGTGTGTTTTTATTTGTTGTGTTAAATAGATTATGGTCATTCTCAAGCCCCCAGCCCTCCTAAGAGGTCCTCACCAGGGGTAGCCTAAGCCGCTGGGCCTTGGTCTTCCCCAGTGCCTCCATGGTTTGGAGAACTGGGGTCTCTCCATTGCTGCAGGGTGCTGTTTTGAACAAGAAAACAGTTTTATTTTGATTATTATTACTATTTTTGGAGACAGGGACTCACTTTGCTGTCTGGACATGAGGGCAGTGGCATGATCATAGCTCACTGCAACCTCAAACTCCTGGGCTCAAGTGATCCTTCTGCCTCAGCCTCCTGAGTAGCTGGGGCTAGAGGCACACGTCACCATGCCCAGCTAATTTTTCTATTTTGGGTAGTGACGGGGTCTCACTATGTTGCTCAGGCTGGTGGTGAACTCCTAACCTCAAGCAATCCTCTAGCCTCAGACTCCCAAAGTGCTAGGATTACAGGTGTGAGCCAACACACCTGGCCAATTTTGATTATTTTTAACATAAACCTTTCTAAACTGCATTGTAAATCAACACAACAATGTAAATAGAGTTTTATAACCATTTCATGTCAAGTTAGGCTATGTTTTATCTTTTTAGATATTAACTTGATATACAAATGGTAATGATAGCTAATATTTAGTTTAACTTTAGTATGTTGCAGGTGCCATTCTGAATATTGTACATACATTTGCCCATTAAATCTTCATAACATTTGTAGGATGAGGAAACTGAGGCCCAGAGAGGTTAAGTGAGGTGCCCAAGGTCACAAAACACAACATATAAACCCTAGCACCATGGCTCTGGAGCCCACATGCTCAACACTGCACTTCAGCTGCCCAGTCTCAATGCTGTGCAAAGAAGAGTCCATGATGGAGAGAGGGACTAGGTGTGGACTATGCATTCATTTCTTAAAAATTAAGTTTCCATTATAAAATGAGCATTTCCATATATCACAGAACATATTGAAAATAAAATAGAAAAAAGGGAGGAACTCTAGATCCAACAACCAGTGTCAATAGTTCCCACTTACAACATCTAGTAGGAGAATAATGGAGCAATTATGCATATCAGTAAAGCCATAAGTAATCATCAAGTAAATGTGTCAAGAAAGTTACTATTGAGGAATGTCTAAAGTGTCTGTCTTAGCCCATTTTCTGTTGTTATAACAATGAAGCAGACTGGGTAACTTATAAAGAACATAAATTTATTTCTTACAGTTCTGGAGGCTGGGAAGTCCAAGAGCATGGCACTGGCATCTGGTGAGTACCTTCTTACTATGTCACAACATGGCAGAGGGCATTGCATGCCAAGAGAGCAAAAGTGTGCCAGCTCAGGTCTCTCTGCCTCTTCTTATAAAGCCAATGGTTCCATTGTGGGGGCCCCACCCTGATTACCTTATCTAATCCTAATTACCTCCCAAAGGCCCTACTTCCAAATGTCATCAACATATGAATTTGGGGATTAAGTTTCCCACACATAAAATTTGGGGGTCACACTCAAACTATAACAGTATCTATTAAAATTTTGGGGAGCTTCCAGATAGATGAATACATGGAGGCTTATAGGAAGGTGAACAAGAACTCATCCATGTGCCAGGAGGGTGAAGCACCCCAACTCCACAGGGACAGAAGCTCCTGCTCTTGGGAACCTTCCAGACCTTGCCCTATGTATCTTTTCACCTGTTTATTTGTATTCTTTAAAATATCCTTTGTAATAAACCAGTAAACTGTTGCAATAAGTCAATCCAGGATGGACGCCGGTCACCTACAAAGCATATTTGAGACATGGCCCTGGATCAGTGATATGGTTAGTGAGAAAGGCAGCCTTCCTGCCCACTCCAGAGTAGCATATGGAACAGCACCTTGCATTTGGGTGATTGTTCTGTCCATCCCCAAATGAATGCAGATGAATTTACTGCAATCCATCTGGGTGTAAACAAGGAAAAGGATATTTCCTAGTTTCCATAATGGAGGGTTCCACATTTATGGCAGCTCAGTAAAATAATGCTCAAGACCCACAGAGGATGTTTCAGCTTCATCAGACTATGGCCCAGATTCAGCAGACCAAGTCCCAGGTCCCACAAGCATCCCACACCAACCAGAACAAGAGGAAAGGCTGTACCTCCACATGTGAAGAGGACTGCACTTCCTCACATGAATTATTGCCAAACAGAATATAATAGGAGAACACACACCCTTCAGTGACAGCAGCCTCCTTCCTGCAAGTGTACCACCAGGAAAGGAAGCCCCAAACCCAGGCGGGCCACATGCTCAGAGGCCACATCCCCACACCCAGGGCAGGCATATCTGACACTCTGAATTAATGCCAGCAAATTCTTCCCCAAAGCCAGAGAACATTGTACTGGTTTCTTTTGCTGTGAAATTCATGGAAGAAAAACACACACACACATACACACACACACACGTATGTATGGTAAAAATATAAATATTTGATAATTTTTATTTTCCATATATTTCCTCCTCTATCTTATGTATTTTTGTGAAACATTTAAAAAGTGAGATCCTAGCATTTAGGTTCCATTTGGACTAGTGCTTTTGAAACTATGGGTCATGTCGCATTTGTGAACCATAATTCCACAGGTTATGACCAGCATTTTTTAATTAAATAGAATTGAATAAAATAAAAAATTTTAAAAATATATTTTGACCAAACCACACTAAATAAGGATTGTGTGCCTCACCTTCCTTCCCTATCCCTCCCCCAGGAACATCCCTGAGGGGTCCTGCCCCACCCCACATGCACACCTATGATCATCCTTATAATGTCCTAAAGCTCTCTCAGATTCTCTCTCTCCCTGGACATACTGAGAATTCTGTCACTGAGTCTGCATGACGCATTTTCTGCTGGGCTGCTGCTGCTTCAAAATGCCCTCAAATATAAATGAGGATTTACAAGGATACTAGGAATATTTGAGGGCCAATGTACACAACACAGTGGTCACTCTCACCCTGTACTCCAGACTCCTCCCTGTTCCTCAAGGGGCCATGCATTTGCTTGTGCTCATTCATTCATTCAGTAAGTGTTTATTGAGTAGCTACTGTGTACAAGGCCCTCAGCCCTTAAGGGTCTAAGACCTAATGGAAGAGACTAATATTAAAAAGGTGGTGACATTGATCACCGGACAGATACAAGCTGTGAAAAGTGCTGTGAAGGAAGAGCACACACAGCTGAGAGGCGACCCGATGTAGATAAGGAGGGTAAGACCTCAAGAATGAGGAATGAGACCGGGAAAGGGTGGAAGTTATTACATTCTGAAGGAACAGCCAAAAACCAGGCCTGACACATTTGTCTATCCAGAGACCAACAATGCAAAAGTGGGGAACTTGTCCAAAGATGCATCTGAAACGACAGGCAGGTACGGGAGCCAGGTCTGGGAAGGCACAGGACAATGGACAGACTTGGGATCGTCCCCTAATAGCAGTGGGCAGCCAGTGAAAGGATTTGAGCAAGGGAGCAACGTGAGAAAGAAAATGTCACCCTTGCCCTCAAGGAATTCACAATGGTATAATTAGATTAGGCGCTCCTAAAATGTTAACTCAACCTTGGGTAAAATGATGAGAACAAAGAAATCACACGAATATTTTACTGGAGGACTTGGGAAGACGTAATTGTGTTGACACTAACTACTCTGAGAATTCCATGTTCTGTCCTGGCTGTTACCCTTCTCCGTGAAAATATGGAAAGAGCAGGTTAGGGAATATTTATGTTCCGGGGACTACAGGAGCAGAATGAACAGAATAATTGGCCAAATGGGGGGAAGGTCTTCTTTAAGGTCAAGTGGATACAGGTTTTTGTTCTTATTACAGATTGAGTATTTCTTATCCAAAATGTTCAGGACTAGAAATGTTTCAGACTTGGGATTTTTTTCAGATTTTGGAATATTTGCATATACATGATGAGATATATTGGGGATGGGACCTAAGTCTAAACATGAAATTCACTTATGTTTCTTATATACCTTACACACATAGCCTAAGGTATGTGAAGGTAATTTTATACACTATTTTAAATAATTTTGCACATGAAACAAAGTTTTGACTGTGTTTTGACTATGGCCTGCCACATGAGTTCAGCTGTGAAATTTTCCACTTAGGGTGTCATGTTGGTGCTCAAAAAGTTTCAGATTTTGGATTTTCAACTTAGAGATACTAAACCTGTATCATAAATTAAAGTTTCTTTCTTTAGTATTTACTGTCAAGGATCAAAAAGCTTCATGAGACATTCCTAATGTATTCTTAATTCATTTTTTATGGCAACTGTATGTTTGGTATTTGATATTAGCTTTGTTCTCTTGGCCCATGGGTTGGCAATTTACAGCCCCTGGGCCAAATCTGGCTCATCAACTGTTTTCAAACAGTGTGTGTGTATTAACCACGTCTTTTCTCTTCTATATTTTGATGCTTTGACAGCTGGGGCCTTGCTGACCCTGGAGACTGCCCCTCCCAGAATTAGCCAATTTCTAAACATAATAAACTACTGACCCATGAGCATGCCTTTCAAATATAAACCAACCAAATCCAGAGCCTACAACATCAACACCTCCTTTATTGGGCTGTCATACTCCAGGCCTTTATCCATCTTCCCTAAGCAGCCCAGGGAAGGTATCAGATAACCCAGAATAGCTCCTATCCCCAGAGCTCCCTGAAATTATTTAGACTAGTCAATCCTAAACCTTCTTATCCTACCTTGCCCGTTCCTTCCCACAGAAACCACAATAAAGTCTCTAGCCCACAATTCCCCCCTCCCTCTGCCTCCTGACCAACCCCAGTGCTTCCCTGTGTGGCCCCCCCAAGGTGTGACATGCCCCCTCCTCTGTAACAAACTGTCTTTTTGATGGCAATCGTCTCCTGATCTGTTGACCTTACTAGACCTCGAATTTTCTATTAATACACTATATTTTAAAACATTATATGCTAAGAATGGCTTTTACATTCTTAAATAGTTGAAAAAATCAAAAGAAGAATAATATTTCATGACACATGAAAATTATACAAAACTCAAATTTTATTGGAACCCAGCCACACTCATTACTATACATAACACATGTGGCTGCATTTGTGCTATAAAGGCAGAGTTTCATAGTTGTGACAGGGACCTTATAGTCTAAAAAACCTAAAATATTTACTGTCTTTACAGAAGTAGTCTACTGACTCCTGCCTTAATTTATGGAACATGCTTGTTATTTTATTTGCTCGTTTAAGCTATAAACTTGTTAACCCATTGCTCTCTAGGTAGGGTAAAGAGCTGTTTATAGTTTGCAAATTTCAGAATCTCCAGGTCTAGCTTTCTTGTAGAATCTACCCCCCAATAATTGATCCTCAGTAAGAAGAATATTTTACATTATGACTCAGGACACCCACATAAATGATAGAATCAAATTTCATGAAACATTACTCATCTTTATGACGTGTGGATCATTTTGATGGTTTCTGTTCTCTTCTATTCCATTTTTAAAATACACTTGTCAAAATCTACCAATTTCACAACCCACTCATGGGTCAATGTGCACGTATTAATAAACATCATGAATCTAACAGAGTGAAATCTAAACAACACAAAATGTTACCCTCCTACACCGTCTACTGAGGAAGACAGGTATAGAAACAGATAATAAATAGCAATAAAGCACAAATGATATAATACTAGTTTAAAAGAATGTTCTAGAAGCACAGAGGAAAAAAGCTATTTTTTTTTCTCTTGGAGTTATTAGGTAGTTTCATCAAGAAAGCAAGATTTGAACTGAGTCTTGAGAGATGGTCAGGAAATCCTGATAAAGAAGCAAGAAAAGGGCACAATTCACCCCATGTTAGAATGACATGCTTTATAACAGAAGCTCCATAGGCTAAGGACAAGGTCTTATTCAATTTTTAATTTCTAATTCCTAGCGTGATGTTTCGCACACAGTAGGTGCTCAGTAATGGTTTGTGATGAATCCACACAATAGTTGCCCCAGGATCTATCTGGGCCCAACTCCATCCCCCTCCAAATATGCAAATTTGAGTTCTTATGTTCTGTTTTTTTTTCTTTTTCACCACTTTCATTTCTATCAGGGTCATTTTTTAAAATTCAGGCAACTTATTTTGTTGAGGGCATATTGTGAATAATGTTTGAAACCGAGATCCCAAATCCTAAGTCACAGTGTAAAATATTCTTACTGAGGATCATTTTTTAAAAATCAATAAAACACTAGAGGCTGTCATTTGGGGTAGACTCTAGGAAATTGATTTCTACTGCTCTATCTGCCATGTTTGGATCTTAAGAAATTTATCAGAAGGGACCCAGCAGTCAAATCCATACTGCCTTGCTGTTAGTCTTCCACCTCGAATCTCTTTGGTCTTCCATTTTCCAGCCTGAAGGATGTGACCTGAAGTATGTGACCTTAAGTCCTAAGAGGCCAGACCAGGGCTGCCTGCTCTATACTTCCTGTCCCTGTGCCCACCCAGGGCCTGCCTGTCTCTTCCTTTTACCACACTGAAGCTGAGAGGGAACAAATGAATTTCTGCCTTCTTGTATTCACACCCAGAAGGCTCTGCCCCTACATGATGCCATGTAAAGTCCAATGTCCCCTCCAAGAGCCCTGCACGTTCTTCCTGGCCTCTTTGGCTATGAGTCCTGGCTCTCCATGAAACTCTTGATGTCACTGTGTTTATTTCCTACACTGGGCTGTTCTCTCTTATCTGTCCTATTTCCGTGGTATGCCATTCACCCCAACTTCAAGCCAATCCACAAGGCTTTTCCCAAAAGTTTGGGGCAATGGAGAAGGTTTATATCACTATATTTCTAGGTATTCTCCTCCTCCTAAATATTACCTGCTTCTCTGTTTTCTAGGTCAAGCATGCCTCTCCCTTCAGACAAGCCTTAAAAATCAATAACTGGCTTTCTTATGCAGATAATTTTAGAGTTCCCCTCCCTTATAATTCTGGGCCTCTCTGTCTGTCCCAAACTCATCCATACTGGGCCAAATGAAATGTTCATAATGGATTTCTCCATTTCAGTGGTGTACTAAGGGGGAATGGAGGATGGGAGTGGTCTACCCTGGGTGCAACAAGGGAGTGCCTTGGTGTAAAGAATTTAAAAACAATAATAAAATCAACTAAAAGCTGGTCTGCTCTCTATTGTCACTATGTACCAGCAATTCTAAACAATATCAGTAATAAAATACTCCCCCCCCAGGTCCACTCCCACTATTACCCTTGCCCACCCCACCCTGCCCCACCTTGGTAAGCACTGCTCCATTTAGGAGCAGAAAACATGCAGGCACCTTGAAATGTCCATCTTTATCGTCCTCTCTGCCAGGGAGATTTCTTTTTCCAAGCATAGGAAATTTCCTCTTTCTTGAAATTCTGTCCCCCCCTTGGCTTCTGTGCTACCAGTCTTTTCTGGTCCACATACTTGTTGGCCTGGAAATCTAATTCTGAGGCTCTGTTCTACAGATACAAAATAGGCGGTATTTAGATGCAAAATCACCATTGATTTTAGTGGCAAAAAAAGAAAGAAGGAAAGAAAGCAAGAATTTCAAAGGGAAAATTTACACTTCCATTTGCCCGGGAGATGACAACATAAAATAAGGTATTTCATCCTCACTGGTCGATAAAAGACCATGAACTTGAATAACCCTGGGAAGACAGACCTAACAGGCCTACTGGAAGATCTTTGCTGCCCAGTGAACAGCAGAAGAGACAGGCAGACTCATTCAATTCATAATTAGCATGCCAGTGTGAATTTCTTCTTTCCTAGTACACAACCCCCTACTAAGTTTTTTCCTTCTGCAAAGTTCTCCGTGAATGTCTTCACCGATGTGTACTCCTTGCCCAGCGATTTGATCAACTTTGTGTTTTCCAATGCTCTGGTGGTTTTTATTTTATTCTTTGACCAACAAAAATTAAACCAATTAGTTATGGTTTGGGCATACTGAATTCTAGTGCCCATGGGACACGTCTGGGTTGAGGCCAGCAGAGGTTGAAGATCTGTATCTGAAGCTTGGTTGAGGTGTTTGGGAAGAAGCTCAAGAAGCCATAAGCAAAGAGGTGTTAGTTGAAGCCACAGATAAGAATAGGATCCCAGCTAAGTGGAATGTGTTGCCTAAGAAGATAAGAAGGCTTGAGTGGAAGCCCTGGAGGATTCTCTAAAAGATATCAAAGAAGAAAGTAGGAGTGGATTTGTGATCGTTTAATTGACGGGTTCTACGTTCGTTCTTTACTTGCAGCCAACCTCCAACGCCCATTGCCTCCTTTTGCTTATAGTCTTCAGTTGAGTATTTTTTCTCCTTCCACATCTGTAATTTTTTTCCAGACCTTATTCAGGAAACCAGGGAGCCATGTAGCTATCTCATGATGAAATAAGCATAGATGTTTCAGGAGGTTCCCATAAATTATCATTATTTTGCAGCATTGATAAGGAAACAAGACCTGTCTTTGTTTCAAGGAGGGATCTCAGTCCTTAGATTCACATTAAGGAATATAGCTTCATTTAGATTTAACTCAACTTGATTTCTATTTGGAGCCCCACAACCACACCATTGCCGTCCTTCCATGAGAAGAGTGGAAATTTAATTCCAATATATTCAGGTTTAGCCCCCACCGCACCCCACAGAGGCTGCCACCTTAGTCCTTTCAGGTGAGGCAGCAGCTCTCGATGTCCTCTAAGCCTTTGTTGAGAATTAACAATCAATTTCCACACAGAGATATCACTGCCTGCTCGCTGGTCTCAGGTCCCCTAAGCCTAAGACCTCTCTGGAGTTCTGTTGCCCTTTGCTCTGCCCCACTCCCCCAAGAACTCTGCCCAGGTAGCATGATGCATGGCCCTGCTCTTCAGGACCCACCTGATGCTCTAGGAGTCACTAGGAAGCTATGGCCATTCCCTTCTGGGTTCTTCCCAACCCTTGAGACTCCAACAACAGACATCCTCCCAGCCCAATCACACCCAAGGGAACGCTTAATTACGATTTTAAACTTAAAGGCACACCCTCTATTGTGCTCACCCTTGGAGGCATCTAACATAATCTCCTTAATAAGTGTGAGTTTTAGCCAGAGATCAGCAGATTGCTTTTGGCTGTTGCTTTCCTCCTCCGAGGCAATTGATTGAACTGGCCCGTCTTCTTGAATACAGGTGGTTGGAGGAAAAGTTCAGAAATTTATTTTTTAAAAAGGAAATATGCAAGGGGAGAAAACATCAATTAATATCTCAAAATATTATCTAATAGTTGTGTTTACTTGTATTTTCTCAGACAAGGGCCGTATATCTCTGGCCCAGATCACTCTGTCATACCCTGGACTCTTATATCAACTGCCAACTCACCATCTCCACTTGCATGTCCAAGAAACACGACAGGACATAGTTTTTGCTGTTTTGAGCGTTAAAAATTTCCATTGACACTGAACGCCCGACATAAAGGAGAATTAGAAATAACTTCAAATCTACACTTGAACAGGCCACACCTGGTTTACTCCTGTGGCGGTAACATCGATTTCTAGTACCTCCTCACTGCGGAGAAGAGCGCTCCAGGCCTGGGAACGTGGATCGCCCCTGCTGAGAGCTCCAGAGTAGGGAGGAATTCCCTGACAGGGTCAGGGGAGCATTAGCAGGTGGAAGATAATGGTTTCTGATTGGTAATTGGGGAGTACTGTGCTAATTAGGAACTTTGTGACATAAACGTTCTTTTAAAAATAATGCTTAATAGAGTCCAAAGTGCTTGTTAAATCTGTGGAATGTAATTATAATATATATATTTTTTAATGGCTGTAGGTATGGGGTTAGGAGAAATCACTTCATCAACAAAATAGAATAGACTTCCTAGTCCCAACAGAGGCAAAGGGCATATAATTATACTTTTAGGGATCATTTCTATACTATGTTTCTGGAGTAGTGTAGGGTATCCAAAATCCCGACGATGAGCTGTAGCGCGCGCTGCTGAGTGTGACGCTGACAGGTGGCGCCACCTGGTGGTAGCTCCTGCTTGCTGTTGGTGAGCGTTGTTTTCCTCCTCTGGGAAGGATGAGCGAGAACGCCCTTATCCTTCCTAAAGGATAAGCTGAGGGGCTCCTTTCTGATCTGATTGCTTGTGTGATTTTGTTCTTCACTCTTGGGTTTTCCCTTTTCCGTAAAAGGAAAGGGTAACGTCTAATATCTTCCTTCACGTCTGTTTTCTTGTGGCAGTATTAAGAATGCATTTGGTAACAAAACTCTCAAAAAGACAAAGGTTTAACTCCTTCTTGGCTTGCCCACACTTTACCAAAATCCTCCTTTTTCAGGTAAAGCAGTTATTTCTTCTTTTCTTTGCTTATTTTTAATATAACAATATATGATACTGTCTCATTTTTGAACCTGTATCTTCTCACTGAACATCCCCATCGGTACATGGGTATCTAATTTTTTATCTGCCGTGAAGTATCTTAAGATTTAAATAAACCATAGTATATTTAGCCACCAATGTGCCATAGTATATTTAACCACCAGATTTCTTTCAATTCTTTGCTATAACAAGCAGTGCTTGCAATGAACACTGTTGGATGTCTTGTGCGCACATATGAGTTTTCCTTGGAAGTAGATAAAATGTGGAATTACCGAGTCAAAGAGAATGTATACTTTACATTCTAAGCTAGTACCAAATTTCCTTTCAATTCAGCACTGAAATTTTATACCTTATCAACAGTGTGTGGAGTAAATATCTTTTTTTTTTGGTTTGTTTGTTTGGGTTTTTTGTTTGTTTTTGAGACAGGGTGTCGCTCTGTCACCCCGACTAGAGTGCAGTGGGGTCATCATAGCTCACTGCAACCTAAAACTCCTGGGCTCAAGCAATCCTCCTGCCTCAGCCTCCCGAGTAGCTGGGACAGGCACGTGCCACCACGCCCGGATAATTTTTCTGTTTTTAATAGAGACAGGGTCTCAGGCTGGTCTCAAACTCCTGGGCTCAAGCAATCCTCCCGCCTCAGTCTCCCAGAGTGCTAAGATTACAGGTGTGAGCCACCGCACCTGGCTGGTGGAGTAAATACCTTGACGCTGTTCCTAGTCTTTCTCTCTCTGCCTCTCTCTTTCTCTCTTTCAGTCTAAAGAGAAGAAACAATATCTTATTACTGTTCTCATTTAATTCCCCTGATTACTAAATAGGTTGAAATTATTTTTATATTTCATGATCATTCATATATGTGCAAATGCATATTAATATATACAGCTCAATGTTGAATTATCCATGTTTTTATTTTTCATATGCAGGACTTCTTTGTATATTCTGAATATTAATCCTTGGTTGGACTGGTCTGATATTTAATTTTGCTTATGGTATCTCGTGTCACTCAGAAGTTGTCGATATTGATATATCAGGTTTATCAATCTCTCTCATGGTTTTTTCATTTATGTTATAAGAAGTCTTCACAATCCTTTCATATTTTCTTCTATGACTTTATAGTCTTTATATTTACTTCTTTAACCATCAGGAATATATTTCTATAAATGGTTCAAGGATCTATCTCAATTTTTCCCATATGTATAGACACTGTTAAATAGTTTACCTTTCTGAACTGATTTGAATAGCTACTTTTTTCGTATACTAAATTTCAATATATACAAAGGTCTTGAGCTCAGAGAGCTATCTTGACTTAGAGATGCAAGTCTGGGAGAAATTAGCATTTGCATGACATTGGAGCTGCAAGTGTAATCAGTCTCCCGGGGGTAAGGTGTAGAATGAGAAGAGGAAAATAAAGGTGATTGAAGAGATCAAAGACACGATTGAAGGAGGACAGGGCAGGGGGTAGAGACGTGACGATGTGTGTCATCAACAACCCCTGGGGGAGCCACATTCTTGATGGGAGAAGTCCCATCAAGAGCACAGGCTCCTGCCTCTAGATCTGGCTCAGGTCACCCCTGGTGGTTCCTGTGGCTCTACTTTGCCCCTTGACATCCCTGGATCTCTGACCAGAACTTAACTCCTTTCTAGCACCATTTGTGGGAGGAGAGATTGGTTCCTACAACTGGAGGGCACTACAGACATTTCCTGCATGCGGGCTACAGATGCATAGAATCATAGATTTGATTTGATTTGATTTGATGCTGGAACCATTTTGCACAAATGCACAATTGTCCTTCCCAAAATGCCAATAACACCTCTTGTGAGAAACCCCAGAAGAGAGATTGGTAAGGAAGCTGTCACAAATCTACTGGAGAAATGATGAAGACTGAGCTAGAGCAGTGGCAAAGGCGGGTATGGGTATAAGGAGTATTTATGAAGTAGAATCAGAAGAACTTGGTCTTGGGTGGATGATCCAGGGTAAGCAAGAGGGAGGAGGCAATGAAGATTCCCAAGGATGTGGTTTGGGCTGCGGGTGGCTATTTCATCCAAAATAGAAATACATAAGATGGTCTTCATAGGTAGGAAATGATTAATTCCATTTAGAATGTGGTGAACTTAAGGTCTCTGTGGGGAGATTATGTGAGGATGCCCAGCAAGCCAGGAGTCTCTGGACATGTGAGAAACAGATGTGGAAAAAACTCCCACACAAGAGGCTGAGAGGGAACAGCCAGGTTTAGAAATGACTCATGGCCTACATGTTCGCATGGATCAGTAGCATCTGAGGGAAATGTTCCAGCAACA
The DNA here is from genome assembly GCA_023783475.1 of Daubentonia madagascariensis. Lineage (NCBI taxonomy): Eukaryota > Metazoa > Chordata > Mammalia > Primates > Daubentoniidae > Daubentonia > Daubentonia madagascariensis. The sequence continues at coordinate 1,586,021 of JAKFHU010000633.1, forward strand.
CACACAGACCCCTGGTCATCCTGAATTAGCCATGGCTCCTCAATGAAGCTTTCCTGGGACCTTGAGGATCTACCACACAGATGGTCTGGGGCTGACCTTGACTCTCCATGTGGGCCTCTCTTAGGCTCCTGACCACACCAGACACTGCAGGCCCTCCCTGATGGGGAGCTGAAGCAAACCTTGGTAAGCTGAGTGCAAATTCAGTAACCCTGGAGCCTTTTTAGCCTCTGTATCACCTGGGAGAAACAGCAGGGGGGAGGAAAGATAGTAAAACCAACTAGTCATCGAGTTCTACCGCAGATGCATGGGTGGCTGGGGAAAGGCATTTAAACCACAACAACCTCTCACTTAATGCCATCAAGGAGATAAATTTGATATGGATTATAATTTTTGGCAATGTTATACAAAGTCCTCAGCAAACACAGCTTCAAGCTTCCCCTACCTACAGATTGCTGCATCTGGCTCCTCCAGCAATAAAAATCTGGGCTGCCACCAATCCCATCATGATGCTGACCTTTCAGGGATGTGTCAGGAATGTTGAGGCCAAGGAAGAAGTGTTCTCAAAACATCATTCTCAGCTGAAAGGGACTGACCTGTGGCCAGCTGTCAGGCCCTGTCTTATAGATTAGAAATATGCCTGCTGCCTCTGAGTTCCTAAGAAATTCTACTCAATATCATTCAGGAGGATAATTTCTTTGCTAGTTTCTTTTCCTTCTGCTCACTTGTTCTTCTGATTCAGGGTTTCCTTTCTGCTAGCTTTGGAGTACTTTTGATCCTTCCCCGCTGAGTTCCCTGTTCATCAGCCTCCCTTACTAAGTGAAGTATTGCATCCTAAGACTCGCCTTCTCCTTCCTTCAGCAGCAACTACTGTCTCTCCGATGTCAAACCAGGAAAGAGATCCCCAATTAGGACAAGTCTTTGCTGGATCATTTACTGAGGGCTTTCCAAAGGGGGTGGCACTTGTGCTGAATGGGTCAGATTAGACCACTTCCGGCACTCACTGCTTACATTTTTTTTCAAACATCTTTGCTCAGTTTTTCAAAAATGCAGTTCTGTCACCACCTGTATCTAATTCTACTGGAGCACCTGTTGAAACTGCAAATTCCTGTGCTCCACCCTAGGCCAGACCTATTCAATCCGATCTCTGAGGGTAGAGCTTAGGAATCTCCAGGTTAAGCAAACACCCAAGCTGATTCTTAAGTACACAAGATTTGAGAACCTCTGTTATAGGATGTGAATTTTGATAAATTAACATTCGGTTTTATTTAATTCAGCCTCAAAATATCTCAGAGTAGTGAAAAGCAGGGTTTTTTTTTTTCCTTTCCTTTCCTTTTTTTTTTTTTAAACCATCAAAAGCATTTCTTCATATGTGAAATGGGAGCAGAGCTGCTCTGGCCGGGGTGGGAAGGGGTGAGGGTTTGTGTTTCACCTGCCGATTCCCACCTTTAGCAAACTTTCTCTTTCCCTACCCTGAAAAGCACAAATTTAGGGATTTGATAGACTCGGTTTGAATCAAACACTCATTTAGCTGAGCAAAAGTGACTTTGAACAAGTTGTTAAACTCAGGGTTCTTTCTATAAATTGAGAACAATAATACCTAGCACAGAGTTCTCTCGAGTGTGGCCTTGACCTGAAGGCCCTCAGCTTCTGTCTCCTCAGTGGAGGATGGGGTCAGGGAGTAGCCTGAATTGATTACTATGTAGTGATATTTCTGCCTCTTCAAAGATTTATTCACTACAAAAATCACTAGCACTTCACATCTTTCCCGATAAGCTGGTCTGAGGAATGTTGGTGCTATTGGCTGAGATCTAGCAGCTCATAGTTGGTTATTAAGTGATATTTTGCTAATTGGGAACTAGGAGACTAAAGTTTTCTTAAAGAAATACAAGTCAATAGTGTCCAAGAAGCTTTTTCTTAAAACAAACAAACAAAAAAACCTTCTTGTTTCAAAGTGTTTGCTAGGACAGTATGTTGCTGCAATTTTTCCAAAACATTGGTGAGGTATTATAATGAAGAGTTCACATCAGCAAAAAGTGAGGGTGTGTTCTACAGCTAACACAGGTGACATGACTATTCTGTGACAGATTATTTCTAAAGTCTGTTACTGGAGAGGTATTTCTGGACCTGCAGCTCACTGGGTACCAAGACAATGAGCTTTAATTCTGAGAGAGCACACACGTGGCTGGGCTGGCCTGTCACCTGAGTGACTGTTCTCCTTTTCCCTTTGGGCAAATAAGAGGCAGAAAATACAACCTAAGTCATCATCTCCTCAGATCTAATCTTAGCTTGTTTAGTAAGTTTTTCAATCTGGACATTTTCTTTCTTTTTAAAAGATTATCAAGAGATCTTTTGATGTTTTCTTGTATAATTTCTGTTTAATTCATTTTCTGTTACATTTTTAAAATCACAAGTGTGTCTTTGATAACGATTTCAAGGCATATAAATATATCCAAGCATTCTACACAGATTAAGCAATTATTTTTCCTGTAGGCTTTATTTTGAATGACAATAGGGGGTTTTATTTAGGTATTTTTTTTAAATGCATACACAGATCACCTAACATAGTTCCTGTCTCACCCCATGGCCCCTCCTGAGTGGTCTCATTCTGATGGCTCCAGTTGCTGCTACACTGGCCCAGGTCTGTCTCCTAAGCCCCAGACTCACTTCCAGCTCTCATGACAGTGACAGACATGCTCCCCAAGTTCAATATTTCCAAAGTGCACTCAGCCTGTTTCCCCAGATCTACTCCTCTTCTCATCCCCTATCTTGTCCGCCAACATCACCATCCATCGAATTCCCAGGAAGGAATCCATGGGCTTCCCCACAACCTGTCAATCACCAGGGTTTGTTGATTCCTTGTCCTCAATGCCCACTTCTCCTGCCACTTCTCATTCAGCCCCAGGTGTCTGAGCCCAGAGAACTGTCATATTTTGCAAAGATCACTGCAAAAGATCACTACCTCTTAAGTCAACTCCCTGACCTGCAGGGCCAGCCCATTCTCCACTCTGCAGTGACAGGGAACTTTCTGAGGTGCAAGCCTGATCTTGTCATTCTTTTTTAAAAAATCTCTGAACACTCCTCAGTGCCCTCCTAAAAAAGTTTGCAATCATTATTATGACTTCTACATCCCTTCATGCCCTGGACCCAGCCCACCTCCCACCTTCATTTTCTGCACAGGTAAAATGCAAATGAATAAGACAAGCCTGATCTCTGACTTATAACTTATAGTCTAGTGGGGGAGGCAAATGAAAAAGAAACAAACCACTGAAAGAATATCTATCCTTTGCTCTAAATACTGTGAAAATAGAAATCAGGAATAACTGGGGACTCCATTAGGGAGGGTGGTCAGGGAGTTTGATTTGCTAGTCCCTGAGATCAAGAACCAGGAGAAGGAACAGTATAAGGAAGATTATAATCATCTGTTTTTGGTAATAAGAATATCTGTAATGTATTTTAAAAGTACTCACTGTTGGTTTTAAAATATGTGTATATTGTTCAAAGCAGTAAACTTCAGCTCTCCAGAAAACTTGTTGTCCAACATGATGAAGACTCCAGAACTTCTGAAGCCAGTAGAACACAGTATTCTGCAACTTTCTTCTAACTGGAGTCTCATGTATTGGCAGTAGGGGTGGGGGGTGATTCTCTAATCTCTTCTGATTAATCCTAACCTCTTCTGACTTCTGTTTATAGGCCCAGCTCAATTCTCGTTTCTTCTGGCAAACTTTCCCAACCTTCTTAGTTTGGGCAAAATGCACTCCTGTGTGCTATGGCAGCCCACGGAGCACACATCCATTCCACAATTATCATTCTGTATTGTAATGTTTTCTTCAGAGAAAGTTATTTCTCTATGTCCATCTTTATAAGGTCACAGAGGCACACATTACTTATCTGCTGACCATGTGAAACACCCAACACATGTATTTGTGTGACCTTTAACAAGTCATTGCTCCCCTGTAAACCTCAGTTTTCTCCTCATTCCAGGATAATACAGCCTACAACATGGTGGTAAGGCTTAACTGAATATTTACACAGTTTAATAAGAATAGGATTACTAAGCAAATAACTGTGTGGCATATCAAAACCTTGTATTTATGCTTCAGGGTTCCTTATCCAGCTTATCTTCTGGGGGGTTTGCAGAGGATACCAAGCATTCAATTGTAAAAAGGCAAATACTCTAAAGGGACTCTGTAGAAAAGCTTTCACCATATACAAAAATCAACTCAAAATGGATTAAATGTAACACCTGAAACTATGAAACCACTAGAAAACAACTGGGAAAACACTACAGGACATTGATCTGGGCAAAGATTTTTTGGGTGAGACCTCAAAAGCACTGGCAACAAAACCAAAAATAGACAAAATGGATTACATCAAGCTAAAAAGCTTCTGTATAGCAAAAGATATAATTAACAAAGTGAAGAGACAATCTACAGAATGGGAGAAAATATTTGCAAATTATACATCTGACAAAGGATTAGTAACCAGAATATATAGGAACTCAACTCAACAGTAAAAAAGCAAATAATCCAAATATTAATAAAATATGGGCAAAAGACCTGAATTGACATTTCTCAAAAGAAGACATACAAATGGTCCACATCACTAATCTTCAGGGAATGCAAATAAAAACTACAATGAGATATCATCTCACCCCAGTTAGAATGGCTACGATCAAAAATACAAAAAATAACAAATGCTGGTGAGGATGTGGAGAAAGGGGAACCCTCCTATACTATTGGCGGGAATGTAAATTACTGCAGCCACTATAAAAAACAGTAGGGAGCTCCCTCAGAAAACTAAAAATAGAACTACCATAAGATCCAGCAATCCTACTGCTGGGTATATATCCAAAGGAAAGGAAATCAGTATATAGAAGAGGTATCTGCTCTCCCATGTTTATTGCAGCACTATTCACAATAGCCAAGATATGGAATCAACGTAAGTGTCCATCAGTGGATGAATGGATAAAGAAAATGTGGTACATATACACAATGGAATATTATTCGGCCATGAAAAAGAAAGAAATTCTGTTATTTGCAGCAAAATGGATGAAACTGGAGGTTATTATATTAAGTGAAATAAGCCAGGCACAGAAAGAGAAATATTGCGTGTTCTCACTCATTTGTGGGAGCTAATAAAGTAGATCTCATAGAGATAGAGAGTAGAATGGTGGTTACCAGAGGCCGGGAAGGGAAGTGGAGTAGGGAGGATGAAGAGAGGTTGATTAAGGGATACAAAAATACAGTTATATAGAAGGAATAAACTCGAGCATCCAATAGTACAGTAGGGAAATTATAGTTAACAATAATTTATTGTGTATTTCAAAATGGCTAGAAGACAAGAATTGTAGTGTTCCCAACACAAAGAAAAGACAAATGTTTGAGGTGGTGGATATCCCTCACCCCAATTACCCCGATTTGATCATCACATATTGTATCAATATATCACATGCATCACAAAAATGTGTACAACTATAATATATCAATTAAAAAAGAAAGAGACTTAAAAGCCATCACAATGAAAGAAAGAAAGAGAGAGAAAGAAAGAAATAGAAAGTAAAGCTAGAGTGGACCTAGAGCATCCAGCCTTGCTGTGTGGTGCTGTGGCCCCCAGAGGGCAGCCAAACCACCCATGCTGTGGAACTCTGCCTTTCAGAGCCCTGAGGGGGCAATGTTTTCCAGACAGCTGAGAAACAATTATTTTTTCTTCCAGCCATTTGGGTGAACATTTTTATAAAATATATTACATTATCTCCTAATCATTATAAGTAGATTATTATAACTGTTTCCTGTTAGTTTCACCATTTTCTGTCATTGTAGGTATTAGCGTAATATGAGACCAATGCAGCTTTTAAGTCCTTTTGCAGAGAAAACTGTATAAAGGAACTAAGAACTGGCATAGTCTGTGCATTCATGTTTTTAAAATGCTGTATTACTTTTCCGTTGTAAAACCAAAATGTGCTTATTACAGAAAGTGTAGGCAGAAAGATTGATAAACCAGGAGATCCTGTTAGTCTCACCCACCAGTCTGTGCTTAATTAGTTACTCATTATAGTTGCCTGGAAACATCAGCAATAACTATGAATATCAGCAAAATCATCAGCTGATGTTTAGGGAGTGTTTACAAGACTTTCCAAGTGGGAGAATGTTGAAGCTCCCCTTACGTTCTGGGCCCCACTACACCGATTTGGGATTATGAAAATCACTGCAGGCTCTTGAGTCAACTTCCTGCCCATACACATGCCAAGGGCTGTCACTGAAGGGTCAGATTCAGTCTCCCTGAATGCAGTGAGAATTCTCTGCTGGGAGCAAGCAAAAAACAACAAAAAAAAGACTGTTTCCTAAGTCTTCTCCCATCATGCTCCCAAATCAGAATAGATTTGTTGTTATTTCAGGGTTCACATGGGCCCTGAGGTCATGGGTCATATGGGCACCGAGACCACTACCTACCCTGCCTGGAGGCTGCTCAGGGGCCCCCAGTTGTCTTCATCTAATTCATTCAGTCTGCAGGAGTTTACTGAGCAGCTTCTTTGTGCTGGGTGGCTGGGACACAGTGGTAAGTGAAAGAAAATGTCAGTTTCTGCCCTCCACAATCTTAAAACCTCTTGAAAGAAAGAGAATTACAAAATTATCACCACATTGTGACAAAGAACACAAAGGAAAAGCTCAGGATGCCATGAGAAAGGAGAAGAAGGGGTGGCTTCAATTTGGTGCTGAGGAAGGTCAAAGTGACTTTACAATGAGACCCAGAGAGCAGCACTAGAAGAGAAGGAAGAGTGATCCAGGCAGAAGAAAGTAGAAACCACAACACACCACAAGCCAGTGTGGCTGGAATGAAGCGAGCCAGGTAAAAAGGGAGAGAGGAGCTACAGAGGCGGAGAGGGCCCTGGTCACAGACAGCCTTGTAGATGGAGGGTTTTTTCTAGGCACAGAAGGAAGCCAGCAGAGTGGCAGAGGAGTACTCATTTTGTGCACAGAATGCGTTTACTGGAAAATCTACAAACAAAATACGAAAGAAACTCAACTGTTTCTATATATACGACCACCTATAGGTGGTAACCAGTCAAGTCACATTCTCTCCCTCTTATTTATTCCAAGAGAAGGAAATCATCCATGACAAGTATCAGCGGCCAGAAAGGAAGCCTCATACTTAGGGGAAAGTGAAATCTTTCACCATGCAAACCAGTGCACAACAGCTTCAAGTATACTTCCACGTATCCGGAAAGTGGAGACTGAAGTGGGTTTACCCAGCGGTACAATCTCCACCCTTCAGTGTCTTGGCGCTAGTTTACAATTCTGTAAGTTGTAGAAAACTGACAGTAAATGTAAGTCCTTCCTGTCCGTAGCAAAGAGCGTTTGCTGGAATGCAATGATTGCCCTGTGGTGTCTATTCCTGAATTCATTTCAGCACTCCTTACCTGGTTATAAGTGTGGGAAACTCTGAGTCTCCTCTGCACTGGCTTGTAACATCTTACTGATTTCCTTATTCGTGAGTGAGCTAAATAAAACCTTTCACACGTGTTCATTTTATATTTGTATGAGAGTCATGATTTTGTTTTTGCAAAATAATTATCCTTTAATGCTAGTAACATACTAGAAAAATACCAACAAATATATTGTCATAGAATACATTGCGTATTTTCAGTTGAAGGTAAGAAATAAAAATTAAAGTCTCAGCCACCAACCAACTGATTGGACCCCCTCTTGGCCAAGGGGATTCCAAGTGAGAGAATGTTGAAGCTCCCCTTTTAAGGGAAACCTTAAAAACTGAAATCCAGGCCATGATGGGGTGGGAGGTCAGACATGCCTGTTATACTCCTCTGTTAACCATCATTAGGCTTCCTTCCCTAAGAGTTAAACAGGGCCAGCCCTTTGGACAGACTTGCTCCATTGCTGATTTCAACCAACTGTCTAATACTGCTCCTCCTGTTTTGTGGTTTCAACACAACTGACCAGCATTCCCTCCCCATAAGAGACAACTGACCATGGAGTGATTCTGACCAGTCTGTGGAGGCTGCACACAGAGGGTTTTCATGTCCTCTGCTTCACCTTTTGATGTCGGAGAGCTGAAAACTCCACCCTCAGATCACGCTAATGCCACCATTTTTTGAACATGGGACCCATGAAGCAGCATGAAGCTCAATTGTGCACACACGTTTCTCCTTTCATAAATATTCGTGACTCCTCCTATAACTTATTAAATATGTATATTCAGCCACTCTGCTCAGCATAAATTTCTGTTCCTTTACTCCTCCCTCTAAGTGCTTGTCTCGGTTTCTGCCTGAGACTATGCTTTCCAGCCTACAAAATGGCTCTCCTTTCCAAATTTATGAACCTTGTCATTCTACAGTTGACAAAGGAAACCCATTTGCTTTTTCCTTATGAAGAGATTTTTTTCATCCATTTGACTTGTTGAAGGAAAAAAAAGCTCTACAAAACACCCCCTTCAAATAGAAAAGATCAATAAGGTATTATGAATGTTGTTGAGAACTAGTTCTTGGCCCTTAAAGATTGGACATTTCTCATGAACATGTTATTGCTCAACAGCCAGTCACAAGCTGGCTGCTTGCAACTGTTAATGCTATTCTGTAAAACATTTCTGAGACGGTTTGTACACTGTGGTATAAACTCGACAAGAGTTAGAAGAATATGAGTTTGCTGGTAAGATTGTGATAGGACCCCCAGAAGCCAGAAAATTCCTTTTGGTGGGGAAAGGACAGTCTTTTCAACAAATGGTTCTGGGCCAACTGTATAACCACAGGCAAAAAAAAATAAAGTTGGACCCTTAACCTTACACTCTGTAGAAAAATTAGCTCAAAATGGATCAAAGACCTAAATGTAAGAGCTATAACTATAAAACACTTAGAAGAAAATAGAGGAGAAAACCTTCATGACATTGCATTGGCTGATTTCTTGTATATAACACCAAAAACACAGGCAACAAAAGAAAAAATAAATAAATTGGACTTCATCACAATTAAAACTTTGGTGTATCAAAGGGAACTATCAAGAAAATAAAAGGACAACCCATAGAATGGAAGAAAATATTTGCAAAACATATATCTAATAAAGGATATATCCAGTATATATAAAAAAAGAAACTCTTATAACTCAACAGTAAAAACAAAACAAACCAAAAACACATACGAAACAAGCAATCCAGTTTAAAAATGGGCAAAGGACTTTAATAGACATTTCTCCAAAGAAGAAATCCAAGAGGCTAATAAGCACGTGAAAAGATCCTCAATATCACCAACCGTTAGGGAAATGTAAATCAAAACCACAATGAGCTACCACTAAGCATCCATTAGGATGGTTATTTTAAAAAATAAATAAATAAAATGGAAAATAACTAGTGGTGGTGAGGATGTGGAGAAATTGGAACATCCCTACATTGCTGAAGGGATTATGAAATGGTGCAGCTGCTGTGGAAAAGTTTGGTGGCTCTTCAAATAATTAAACAGAATTATCATATGATGCAGCAATTCCACTCAGGGTATACAAACAAAAGAATGGAAAGCAGACATTCAACACCTATGAACTTCTATATCCATGTTCATAGCAGCATTAGGCACAATAGCTGAAAGGTAAAAACAAGCTAAATGTCATAGACAAATGAAGGGATAGACAAAATGTGGCAGATACATACAACAGAATATTATTCAACTTAAAAAAAGAATGAAATTCTGCCATATGCTACAACATGCATAAACCTTGAATATTGTATGATTCCACTTATGTGACATACCTATAATAAGCAAAAAAAAAAAAAAAAGAAAAGAAAAAAAGTAGAATAGAGATTACCAGGGACTAAGGAGAGAGAGTAATGGAAAGTTATTGTTTAATGGCTATAGCATATCTGTTGAGGAGGATAAAAATGTTCTGGAGATGGACGGCAGTGATGGTTGTACAATTGAATTGTCACTGTGTTGATACACTGTTGCACAGTGACAACTGAATTGTCATTGAAATATGCACTTAAAATGATTAAAGTGGTAAATTTTATGGTATGCATATTTTACCTCAATAAAGAAACAATGAAATAGAAATGGAAGAAACTGGTATGTTATTGGCATAGGACAAAGCTAAAAAAATTAAAACAGAAAAGTCCAGGCAAGACCCAAATAGTTATGGGAATAAGTAAATGTTAAAGACAGCATTTCACATCAGTAGGGAAAGGATGTTCAGAGAATTGCAGCCCAGGTGTGAAAACTCACCCCTGTGTACCAAAATACACCACAGTCAAGATAATTAATCATTAGACAGATAGTTAATAATTTGACAGATATGAGATGTGAAGGTGGAGAGATACATTGCTCGATGATGATAAATCATTTAAAATGCTGATTTTTTTACAGCAAAAATGCCTTTAAAACTATTTCAAAAAGAGGCAGTAAATAAAACACAAAAGCTAAAGTATAAACTTTAGATCTGTTACAACTTAAAAAGTACAAAACTAGAGACATTGCCTTTCTTTTAATAACCAGTGTTAAAGAAGGAAATCGTGTTCTTTCTTTCTCACTTTCCCCGAAGAAAAAGGAGAACAGCCATGAAGAAGTGTCAGTTGCCACCAGAGAAACCAAAACCCAGCCTCATGCTCAGGAGAGAACACTACAACTCATCAGCATGGTTTCCAGTACCCTACATGTTGAGAAATACTTCTACAGTAATTTACTATGAAAACAATCCCTGAAAGTATAGTCTTAGTTGGCTTCAGTGCTCCTCAGGTTGGTGTTTAAAAAAAAAAATGTGCATTTCACTAAGGGTGAGCTTGTTGTAGTGTCACTGACTACTTTGGGAAAAAATATTGCATTAAACCCTTCTAGAAAACTCCTTAAAACAATGAGAAGTTTTTATAAAGGATATAGACTCTGTTAAGTACAATTTTATGAAGAAATCTTTGGTTTCCAAATTTCTGATTAGCATAGTATTGTTGTTGAAACCACAAGGGGGTTTCAGTCTAGGTCTAGTTGCTTGTCACACAAAGATCAAATTATTTAGACAACAAGGATTGCTGAGGAAGAAAGGAATTTTTAATACAACAGATGTCTATTGTCTGTCTCCCAACAGATATTGGGAGGAAGGGAGGAACTGCTTCAAATTTGTCTCTCTGACCAATAGAGATCCTGGGCTTTTAAAGGAAGGCCCAGGTGCCTTGGGGCAGGTTGTACTGTCTGTGTGCATTGGGGTGGATGGTGAATCTTGTCTGAAAGTCTGCCCAGGGGCCTTTAGAATCTCAGCTCCTTTGTCTTGCAGAAAATCCATCCTTTCTGGGGAAACAACTCAAAGGGTCAAGTAGTTAGTTAAGGGAAAGGATTATATAGGGGTCATTGAAATTTGTTTATTGGGAGGGCTGGTTATAGTATAACCCCACAACCAATCACAAGTGATTATCTATCAACAAATATAATTAATATTTCCCTAGAGTAGTGCATAGGAAATGATGTACAAATAAAAGTGATAATGGGAATAGAACTTTGTGATTAATAAATAACTGAAGTATAAAAACTCCATCTAAGCGAAAATTAATCAATGCTACTACCCAGGCCTTTCCTCAGTGGAGACGGAAGCTGTGGGACTCTGTTGGGTGGGCCTTGGCAACACCTGTAAAGGGAGTGCCTTCCTATTGTAAAAATAACATTCTAAATGCATTTCAATGCAAATATTTATAGGTTAAGCCCTAGTGTATGTCTTGTCTAGGTGCTTAATCATTCCCAGAAATGGATGAATTTTGTTCTTAGTTGTTTATACTTATAGGTGAATCAAGAATATATGGTATTTATGATTTTTTTAAAACTTTTTTGTAGAGACAGGGTCTCACTATGTTGCCCAGGCTGGTCTTGAACTCCTGGCCTCAAGTGATCCTCCCGCCTTGGCCTCCCAAAGTGCTAGGATTATAGGCATGAGCCACTGTGCCCAGCCTAATTTTATCATAATTTATATTATCTTAATTATAGTAGAAATGAGATATAGATCTAATTAATTATTAATTCTTTCATAGTTTTCTGTATTATGGAATTGTCATAATCTGATTAGTTGTTTCTATTATAATGAATATTGGGTTTTTAACAAGATTTTATTGGACAATTGAATGAACACTTCTGGGATGGCTGTCATCCTACTAGAAAATTCTGGAGCTCTCAGATGAGTTTATCCTTAGTGTGGATAAGATGTAGAGCAGCTGGTTTAAAATGTTTAATATATGTTTCCTCCACTTGACATTGTAAATCTTTCAATATTTTTCTCAGTCAATTGTGTAATTTCTGAATATTAATCATTTGTCTCTTCTACAACTTGGAAGTAATTTTTCCAAGGCGATCACTAGTATTTTAAATTTGTTTACAGTATCTGTTTTTCATCTAGAAGCTTTCAATGGTAATGGGGTCAAATTTATCAAAATCTTCATGGTTTTGGGGTTTTTCAATTCTATTTAAGAAGACACTACAATTTGTATTATCTTACAATGCCTTGTATTTTTTTCTCATGTATTTCTTTATTCTATCCAAAATTTTTCATTTTTTAAAATTCAATTTGCAGAATAGTTAATTATATTTAAAAGATTTATAGTCAAACAATATAAAAATGTATACAGTGAAAACTCTAGCTCCAACCTTGTTCCTTCTAAGCCTTCTCCATCCTATGAAAGGTAAGTTCTTTCTTTTTTTTTTGTATTCTTCCAGATGTTCATTATGCACATCAAGTAAATTGAAACATAAGATAGCAATTTTCCATAATTGTGAGGTATGGGTCAATTATAATTTTTTTCACTGGATATCCAATTCTCTGAACATCATTTATTGAGCAGCCCATCCTTTCTTCATTGATTTTAAATGCCAGCTTTCTCATATCATAAATTCTCATATGGATATGTAACTATTTTGGATGCTGCTGTTTTGTTTATTTATTTGTTTTTGTTACTTTTATTCCTTCTTTGTTCTTCCTGTGCTAATAATACAATTTTTTCCTCATTTCTTTATTTTTAGGAAATATATGTATACTTAATTAAAAGCTAAAAGAGTTTAAAAAGGTATGCAGTGAAAAATAAGATACTGGGGCCCTGATCACTGTTGCCCTGGCTGGTGAGGTGATGGTTCCACGCCAGGAGAGGCAAGCCAAGAATGCCAGAGGCTACCGTCCTTCCTCCCCCAAGTGCTCAGCTTCTAGAGCAGGGTTTCACTCAGAAAGAAGCACACCACTGTCCTGGCCCCAGCTCCAGAGCCTTGTCTGACTAGGATTTTGACTGGGAGGAGAAATAGGCCATAAAACATAGTTTCTAATCTCTTCCCAAAGGAACTGACTTCATTTTCATCAGAGAGAGAGAGAGAGATAGAGAGAGAGAGAGAGAGAGAAAAGACGTTTAAGCCTAAAAATGCCATCAAGAGCAGTGGAGGTTGTGGCGAAAGGCAAGTGGGAGGAGGTTCAAGATACAGGTGAAGTTCTCAGGAGAGAACCTGGAATACAGGGATTCCAGCTGGAATCTGGATGCAGTGGCACATTCCTGTAGTCTCAGCTACTCAGGAGGCTGAAGCAGGAGTATTACTTGAGCCAGGGGTTCGAGTCCAGCCTGGACAACACAGCAAGGAAAGGTCCCTGTGGCAAGGAACCAATATTACCAGCCAATGGCCATCAAGGACCTGAGGTCCGCCTCTAGCCACATGAATGAATGAATGAGCTGGGAAGCAGACTTTCTCTCAGTTGGGCCTTGAGATGGCTATAGCCCCAGCCAACATCTTGACTGCAGTGTTGTGAAAGACCTGGAATCAGAATCACTCAGCTAAGCCACTTGTGAATTTATGACCCACAGAACCACACAATAATAAACGTTTTTTTTAGCTGCTAAATTTAGGAGCAATTTATTAAAAAGCAAAATATAGCTAATAAAGGTATTTTTTTGTATGTGTGGGTGCTTATGAGGCAATATCAAGGTCTTTTATCCAAGCAAAATATATACCTCAAGGCCTCGCAGACAATATTTTTTACTTTGGAGGATTTGTCATGGCCCTGGGTCTGCCCTTTGGCTTTGGAAGCCTGGAACCTGATTTATCAACACAGTGTGAAATAGATTCATCTTTTAGGGCAGACTCACATGAACCATATTTATAAAACTGATATAACAAAACCAAATGTTAGTTTACTAATTTATAATTAAACAAAAAATAATCATGCTGACCAGAATACCAGAATATTTACATCTCTGTGTTCAGTACTTTCTCTCTCTGAACAAAATTTAATGTCAAGTAACCAGGGGGTTGCTTGATAAACATAGAACAAAGGCAGTTTAATACAGGTTTCAAGTGTTTATTGGCTAAGCCTCATACTAGGGATAATTTCATCAGTGGAATCAGACAACTTGACAACTGTTAGCTACAAGTCCCTGTGTCTATCTTTTCCCCTGGATAGACTCATCAATGGGCCTGGAAATTCCCCAAATTATTATATTTGGCTAAGGCTCCTTTTCTGGCTGGTCACTGGTCAACTTTTCATGTTGTAACTCTGGTTTTCTAGACTACCATGATGACCAACACCTCTTTGGAATGAGAGATTCTTTCTTTGGATGTGTTAATATATGGACCAGATTATAGTCTCCTTTTGCTGGCATCTTTAAAGTAAGTTTAAAAAAAAAATCTTTTAAAAATTATTTATTTATTTATTTAAAGATGGGGGTCTCACTCTGTCACCCAGGCTGGAATGCAGTGACCCGATCATACTCACTATAACCCCGACTTCCTGGTCTCAAGTGATCCTCCCAACTTAGCCTCCCGAGAAGCTGGGACTACAGGTGTGAGCCACTGTGCTTGGCCCAAAAAAGGCTTTTTTAAAAATGAGGTGATGGATATATTAGTTAGCTCAACAGTAGTAATCATTTTGCAATGTATATGTGTATTAAATCATCATGTTGTATACCTTAAATACATACAACTTTTATTTTTCAATCATATCTCAATAAAGCTGGAAAAAAGAATTTATTGTGATCCATACATCTATCCAAAAACTCTATTTATGCATTATCTCAATTTAATCCTTATAACAACCCAATGAGGTAGGTATAATTATATTCTATTACCAACAAAGAAAATAAGGCAGAGAGAAGATAAGAATCTTTCTCAAAGTTTCACAGCTAGTACATTTCAGACCTTTGTTCTTGCTGACTCTACCTCACAGATAGATCTCTTAGCCACCTTTTTGTCTCTCTGTTGCCTCTACCTCAATTGTTCTCAAACTGAAACGATCATCAGAACCACCTGGAGGGTTGTTAAAGCACAGATTGCCTGCCTCCATCCCCAGAGTTTCTGATTCAGTAGGTCTGGGGGTGGGACCCAAGAATTGGTATTTTTAATATGTTCCCTGGTGGGGCTGATGTTTCTGGTCAAGGAAGTACATTTTAAGAAAATCCATTTTATTCTCCAGGTCAGCAACATCTCTCTTTTGGAATATTCCAATAGTTTCCTGCTTCCCACTCATTTTCTAAAGTGCGATCAGAGTGATCTTCCTAATTTTAGTTGGAAATATTTACTGGATGCCAGATACTCTACTGGCCATAGAGGATGTAATAATGAGCAGAACAGACAAGAATCCTGATGTCACAATAACCTGAAGCAAAGAGTTTGCCTGGAACACTTTCTTCCCTTGGCTGAACACCAGGTAATGATGTTCATGATCTCCTTTCTATGGGTGTAAAATACAGAAGTACATAATTAAAGTTCTATTCCTATATCAGCTCATAAAATGGTTGAGCCAGCTCTGTGTTCTTTGATTTTGCTCTGCTAAGTTGTTTGGTGGAATAAGTAAAAGTCCCAGCTTGTTCTTGGCATTAAGATAAGGTCAGAATGGCCTGATGGATGCTGGGTGAGCAGGTATATGGGAGAAAATTAAGTAAGATTCTTTAGGCTCATTCTTCCAGTTTTTTAAAACTCTACAAAACCATCCTTCATCTTTAGAAGGAGGTGGGTGCAGCAGGGATGGCTTTGAAATGTTAAGTAAGTCCTGCCCTCCTCCTAGGAAGGTCTGTCTTTTATTTTTCTGCCCCTACTCACAGGACTAATCTCAGCAAGAGTTAAGGCCAAGTGTTCTGGGCGTAGTTAATACAGTAAAATCCTCACCACTACCAGTCACACATATCTTTGTCTTTCCTCCCTTTTACTCTTCCTTAATGGTTCGAAGTCTACTATTTGGGTGGGCAGAAGAGCCAAAATTTTGCTAATCTGAAACTTTGGTTGCATGATTCCTTGTTATTTATAGGGTAAACTCTTGTTCTAATCAAGGAAGGCAGAGTTAAAACAGAAGGCCCTGTCTTTCCTCACAGCACCTTGAGTTCTGAGCTCAAAACATGGCCCTCTTTTTCAAGCTGATCTAACAGTTCACGTGTCTTCAGGATAGCAAACTTGAGTGTGGGGAAGGCTGCTGAGGTTGGTTGCTTTTTTGAGATTTTGATTTTTATCCCAGGGTCAACAGTAAATTATGGAATGCTTTAAAACTGGAAAAAGACAAGGACCAGATATGAATTTCTAAGCCATCTTTTTTGGTTGCTGTGTGAAGGACTGGAGGTAACTAGAGGCATGAAGACTAATAAGATGGCAGTTGCAGTGATTTGCAGTGATCCTAAGGAGAAAGAATGGTGGTTTGGATTAGAAATATGGATAGGAGGATGAGAAAGTATAAGGATTCTTGAGACATTTGATGGGGCCAGGCATTAGTTTTAGGAATTTTACCCAGGGAGAGACAGGGAGGAATCAAGGATGGCACTGAGAGTTTTGGTTTAGGCAACAGAGTGGATGCTGAAGCCATTCCTTGAGATAGCCAATCCTGGGGAAGAAGTTTGGAGATGAATGTGATGCACTCAGTATGGACACGATGAATTTGAGGTAGCTTTGGGACATTAATTGAACTGGAATGACTAATAAGTAGATAAATAATCACATTACTTTTCAGTGCTAAATCCTTCCAGTATGTCACCATTGCCGACTGGACAAATTCCAAATTTCTTAACAAGACGTACAATTTACTTTTTTCAGCTTCATCTCTTCCACCTGTCCTCACCCAAAGCTCAAATTGCCCTGCTCAAATTCAATTTTAGTTCCTCAAAGAGGTAACGCTCTCTGTAGTTTCAGGGACTTTGTGCTAGTAGTTCTGTAACGAACTATTTTTTTCCCCCTTTCCGTGCATTCAACAAACAGGGAGGGCCAGGTAGGCGTTACGTGCTGGGATAAAACGGTGAGCAAAAGACTTTGTCCCTTCCCTCATACAGCTGATAGTATAGTGACAGAATTACGTACTAATCTAATAATTACACAAGAAAAAATTGTAAATGAGATCAGAGCTGCTAATGAAGGGTACCTAGAAGGAACGAGAGCCTATAATGGGGTTTTGGCGTAGGGAAAGCTTGCCGAGAAAGCGAAGGTAGAGTTGATTCAGAGGGGTAGGAAAGAGCTTCTTTGAGGATGGGAAAAGACCCCTGTGGATGGGTGTAACTTGGCATATTACGGGGAACTACAGAAATACATGCTTTTCCTAAGACTTCTAGGAAAGGGGCGAAGAGACTTGTCTATTTTGTCCTATTGCAGCCGCCATCCGGCCCCAGGTGGTTGCCCCCTCGTCGCACTGATTACTGGGAGTTGCAGTCCGGACCTCAGCTAGCGGGCATGGCGGCCTGCATGGCGGGAAGCTACGCGGCCGTAATGGGCCTGGCCGGGAGTTTTCGAGCCTCCAGGACGCTGCTCCCCGCGCCGGCCTCTGTTGTCTGCCGTAAGTGGAGCGGGGCTTGCGAGCTGGGGCGCGGCAGGGGCTCAGGGCCAGGCTGGCGGGAGACGAGCCTGGAGGTCAGAGGCGACCCCGGCGTTGGTCCCCCGTGGGACCGCGGGTTGGGGGAGGTTGCAGGGCTCTGAAAGATCTCAGGGCGGGCCCGAGAGTCCTGACCTCTGTCGTTCGCTCCCGCAGGGGTCCGCGCGGGGTCCGGTCGGCAGCAGAGCACTGGGCCTTCGGAGCCCGGCGCCTTCCAGCCGCCACCGAAACCGGTTATCGTGGACGAGCGCCGCCCCCGGGTCCAGGAAACTAGGTGAGGCCCGGACCTGGGCGCGATGCCGGCTCCCTGGGTCAGTGCGCGCGAGAACGTGTTCGCGTGAGCGGTCCCGGCTCTAAAGTGGGGGCTGGAACTCCCACTGCACAAGCTCGTGTGTAAGATTCAGAAGCCCGCGTATGTAAACGCACCCAACTCAGTTCGCTTTTCCCCAAGCTAGCATCGAACTTCTTTGCAGTTTTCTTAAGTCCCTCAAAGTAGGGATTCCCCAGATTTTAAGCTCTTTCCTGGTATTTGTCCTATACCAGAGTTTTTCTCTGAAGCACATCCTGTTTATACCTGTTTAAGTTCAGGAGCCGATCTTTTCTCGAAAAAGACCCTTAACCCTGCGTAGGAATCGATTGGCCAAAATTTACTGTTTTAGGTGGGTATGGCTGGCAGAGGAGGTATGGTGGTAAAAATCACAGTTAAATTGTGTTTGAAATTTACTCTTTAAAATAGTGTGAATAAAAACCTGGTTCACTTAAATGAATGGTGGTACATGTAAATTTAAATGACCTAAGATTTGGAGAAAGTGTTCCTAGAGAGTTGTGTAACAACCTTTTAAAAAAAACCTTTTTAAGAGGAAAAACTTGGTGTGATTATAGGCTTTCTAAAAGGGCTGTAGGTTGTTGATTGGATTATCTTTGGGATTTTAAAAACATTTTAAATATTCTATGGTTTTAAATTGAAATAAACTTGGATTTAGGAAACCTAGAGATTCAGAAAAGATTTCCTTATAAAACTTTTTTTTAAAGGTGGAAATGGAATATCTCTATCAACGGGCAGCATTAAAAAACGTTCAGTTAAATAGGAATGTAAATTGTATGTTCTGGAAAACAATTTGGCAAAATTAAGTTTGGGTATACCTTTCTACCCAGAAGGTGTACAACTTAAACTGTAACTTAAAGAAACTAACGCATATGTGTAAGGAGACTTGTACAAGAATGAACATAACAGTATTGTTTGTAACAAACAAAAGTTTAGAGGCAGCTTAGATATCCATCAGTAGGTGAATAGTCAAATACATTCATATAACAGAATATTACGCAGCAGTGAAAGATAAATGAACTAGAACCAACTTCTAAACATGTATGAATTTCACGAATATGATGTGTGTAAAAAAGCAATCTTTAGAAGAATTGATACAGTATGATGCCTTTTTTTGAAGTTTAAAACTATATTAAACAATATTTTATGTTGCCCAGACATGCAGGCATATAGAGAAAGTATAGAGAAATGTAAGAGGGACATTCTCCACCTTCACTCGGCAGTCAAGCCTAACTTTACCCATAGTGGTACAAGCTGATATTGTTATATGCCTCCTGATGTGACAGAATAAGAAGTTTATGTCATCACCTCTGTAATATTCCTACCAAAAATGTTTAACTTCCTAGCACTTTCACAGGTCCTCTCCCAGGCAGTGGGGCCAGGATTTGGTAGCTGGTGCTGAGAGAAAACCCTTGATTGAATCCTTGCCCTGGGACTGTACCAGTGGCAACTGTCACTCAGTGGAACAGAGAACATTTGGTGGCATCTTACTCAACTTTGTGTCTTTCTCCTATTACTCTAACCTTAGGTCCTCCTTCCCCCTTTTTATCCTTTGCCATACAGAAATAAAAAGGCAAAAAAATGTTTAACTTCAGTCTAGGCATGTGGAAATAATAAATCCATAATCCAGGGATTATCTTTAAGGTAGTAGGCCTTGACTGTTCAAAAAAGCCAATATTATAAAGATACAAAGATGGGGAATAATACTAATTTAAGAGACTGAAAACTAATACAATGTGTGAAGCTTGATTGTATCTTGGATTGGGCAACAAATAGATATAAAAGACCTTTCCGAGATAATTAGATACATTTGAATATGAACTATATGCTAGATTATCTCATCGAATTAATGCTAATTTCGTTAGATGTTATAAAGGTATTGTGATAATCTAGGAGAAAGTCCTTATTCTTAGCATAAACCTTCTACATTATTGAGGAATGAAATGCCTTGCTATTTGACATTTTCAAATGGTTCAGGGAAAAAAAAATGTATATATTAATATAAAGCATATATAGCAAAATTTTATCAGTTGGTAAAAGTAGGTGAAGGATATTTGGGTGTTTATTGTATTTTTCATTTTTTTGGTAGGTTTTGAAAATTTTCAGAGTAGAAAGTTGAGCAAATGGAAGAAATTTATGGGAATAATCACCAAATTTAGGATAGTAATTAACTATAGGGAGTAGGGAAGGATGCACAGCAGCTTCAACTATATTGATAATTTATTTCTTGAGGTGGGTGGTAGGGACATGAATAGTCATTGTAATGTCATTTATACTTTTTATATAGAGTAAATATTTCAAAATGAGTTTAAAATCAGTTAAGGAAGAAAAAGAAGATTATTTTAAAAGTCAGTTTACGATTGGTGGCTTATACGTTTTATATCTTTTCCAGCATAATTTATTATAATATACATAGCTCGTTGTGAGGCCATAGGCTTTGAAGATGGACAGACATGCCTACATTTAAATCCTGACTTGACAAATTTATAGCTAATATAACAATGGGTTAGTTATTTACCTTTTCTAAGCATTAGTTTTTTCTTCTGTAAAAAGGACATGATGACACCAAACCCACCTGGTTGCTATAAGAATTAGTTTATGCTATAGATGTTGCATAAAGTTTTTAACAAAATACCTGGTGAGTACTTAGGGATTGTTGACTATTTTCATGAGCATTAACAATTTTAGAAATAAAGTTGACTTTTCTTACCTAGGCAATGAAGAGTAAAACACATCAACACCATATTCTTTCATTTCTTTGTAAAGCAACAGTTTTTCTTCTAGTGGCCTTTTAAGTTTACTTTTAACTTTTTTTAATTTATATTTTTCACAGGTTTTTGAGTCCTGAATTCATTCCTCCAAGGGGAAGAACAAATCCTCTGAAATTTCAACTAGAAAGAAAAGATATGTTAGAAAGGAGAAAAGTACTCCACATTCCAGAGTTCTATGTTGGTCAGTAATAGCTGGATGCTTTTATTATTTATTAGTGGTTGGAGGGTTAGTTTTCTTTGCATAGAGAAGATTGTTTTTCACATACCTGGGTTTTGCCCATATGAAATACTTATTCCTAATATTATATTAAAATATTTAGGAAGTTAAGAAGTTACCTAGAAATATTATTTGTTTCTGCATCTTATATAAAAGTTCACTTCTCTTTTGAATTTGTAGGAAGCATACTTCGTGTTACTACAGCTGACCCATATGCCAATGGAAAAACCAGCCAATTTCTGGGGATTTGCATCCAGAGATCAGGAAAAGGACTTGGAGCTACTTTTATCCTTAGGAATACTATTGAAGGGCAAGGTAAGTTTCATTTCATTATTTTGATTGTCTAAAAAATGTTATCTCAGGATTCTTTTTTGTTTTCTGCATCCTGGGATAAGAAATCTGAAATTTGAAAGTGAAAGGGAGCTCCAAGGGGAAGACATGGAGCCTGTGGCTTAGAATGGATTGAGAATTGAGATTACTGATTAAATACAGTTGAAGGCTTTTTGTATTATGGGGACAACAGCCATTAGAAGTAGAGTTTCCAAACCATGGCCACATCAAGGGAGGAAATAAGTGACTATAAAGCATGTGGGGACATTCATTTTAGGAGCAAATAACCCATGAGACCATTAAGACAAACATAATGATGTCCTTATGAGTTATTTACTCCTGAAATAAATGCCTGCATTTTGCTTTATATTGTGACACAGAACAATCACCAAAATTATCACTGTTTTATAAGACTTGCAGGCATTTAAAAAAGGCAAAATTATGTTTGTTTACTATGCCTAATAAGGCAGAGAAACAAGTGGTAAAATTCTAAAAAGATTATGAATTAAAATGGCAGTAACAGTAAAGTTTTTATACTTGAAGTTGTATGCTTCATGATTCCTAACAGTGAAGTGTTACTGTTTTCAAAGAAATTGAAAATGTAAGAGCAGTTGCTGTCTTATTCTGTAACAACCTGTGGTGCTGTGCATGTAGAAACTCAGCGGGATTTGATTGATCACAGAAACTTGTGCCTTCGATCATGTTGAGTACTTGGAGAAGCCTAGTAATAGAAAGAAGTGAGCATAGGTGTGAGTCAGATGGACCTGGTTTGATTTTCTTTAAAATTGAGATGTTAATTATCTACCTCACAGGGTTCTAGTCAAAAAACTATGACATGTTGTACATGAAGTACTGGACATAGACCACTCAAAACGTATTAGCTTTCTCTTGCCATTCTCTAGTACGCTTGAATATTGTAACCTGCCTCAACCTGCCCCATCAGGACTCCCTGCTTTAGTGGTTCCTTCTCGTCCAGTGGCTTTGTATACCCTCCATATGATGATAACTCCCAAATTTATATCTCTAGGACTGACCCTTTTCAGGTTTCAGATTTGTACATGCAGCTACCTGCTCAGCATCTCTATTTGGATGTCTTATTAGCATAAAACAAGCCGAAAACATCTCTCTCTATTTCACCTCACAGGGTGTTCCTCTCACAGTCTTTTCTATTTGCATAAATGGTACCACTGCCCACCCACTTACTTAATCCACAGTCTAGGAACTATTTTTACTCCCTTTCACACTTTCAATCAATGAGTTTTCTTGGCTCAGTCTCCAAAAAATATAACCCAATTTTGTCTGTTACTCCCTTTCCATTCCACTCTCATCCATGTTACCATGATCTCCTGCCTGCGATTATACAGTATCTCTGGTTTACATTTCTAGTGTCTTAGGCCATTTGTGCTGCTATAACAAAATCCCACAGACTGGGTAATTTATAGAGAACAGAACTTTATTTCTCAGAGTTCTGAAGGCTGAGAAGTCCAAGATCAAGGTGTTGGCAGGTTTGGTGTTTAGTAAGGACCTTGTTCCTGCTTCCAAGAGGGTGCCATATTGCTGTATCCTGTGGAGGGGATGAGCTCTGTCCTCATGTGGCAAAAGGCAAAAGGACAAAAGAGCCTTGTGTAAAGATTGGAGAGAGGTTTTGTAAGGGTTTGCAGAGGCAGAGCCCTAATGACTTAATCACTTCTTCAAAGGCCCCACCTCTTAATACCACCACAGTGGGGATTAAGTTTCAACATGAATGTTGGAGGAGACACATTCAAATAGTAGCACCTGGCCCACTGAGTTACTGTACTCGAGCCACATGGGCCTCTCCCTGGTTTTTCCAATATGGCAAGTTTGTTAACACTCAGGGCCTTTGTATTTGCTATTCTTTCTGCCTGTAGCATTTTCGGCCCTTTCAAAGAGGCTTTCTCTGACTATACTAATCTAAAGTTGTCCCTACCCCAGTTGCAATTTCATCACCCTATATTGTCTTCACTATATGAAATTACCTTGTTAGTTTGTCATCCACTAGCATGTAAGCTTTATGAGAGGAGAAGGATCTTACTTATTTTGGTTTTGCGATAGGCACAGCTTCTAGATCAGTGCCTGGAACAGAATAGGTATACAGTAAATATTGAATTGAATCCTGATATTAAATACTAGAAGCTAATGTTGATCATATAAATAATATTTGTATTTCTCTTGGGATTATTCCAGAAAACCTCAGAATACACTCTTACCCATAAGTATTTGATAATACAGATGATATTAAACTATGACTTGTAGTGTCTTGATGTGCTCAAACTGTTCCTAGCTTGCTTCATGCAGAGGGCCCTAGTGTGTTAAAAAACCTAGGCCATCCTTAAAGAGGGACTTCTAACCAAAGTTGGAACTTAAAATTTTGATTACTCTTTTTGCATCATTAATCCTATTACTCTTAACATGGAAGATTGATTTTTATTCAAGTAATTGGGAAATAAATAAGAACATGACATAGTGAAGAATTTACTCAGACTTTCTCTAAGTTAATATATTGTCAGAATTTAGGAGGTATATGACTCAGTATATTTATAGAAGACATTTTTTTCTTTAGACCATCATTCTATTAATAATTCAGACTTTCTCACTTCTTATGTAAATGGATTTTAGTTTATTTCTATTTCTTTCAGAAATGTGGGTACATTTCTTTCAGAAATAGAAATAGTTTATTGCTATTTCTATTTTTGTAATTTCTTAAAAATCGCAATTTTATGTCATGTTTCCTACATTCAAAACCTTGTGCTAATTCCTTTATGAATGCTTCTACTGTAGTTAAGGCATGTATAGGAATCTGGACTTAGTTTGTGAGAATGTGTTTTCTTTTCTTTTTAGGTGTTGAGATTTGCTTTGAACTTTATAATCCTCGAGTCCAGGAGATCCAAGTGGTCAAATTGGAGAAACGGCTGGATGGTAGTTTGCTATACTTAAGAGATGCCCTTCCTGAATACAGCACTTTCGACATGAATATGAAGCCAGTAGCACAAGAGCCTGGCCAAGAAGTTCCCGTTAATGAGGTATAGGTTGGATATTTGAAACTGGAAGTTCAAGTATAAAATAAGAAAGAATCATCTTAATGAAAACTTTAGAAGAATTTTTGCTTATGTCTGTCAGCCTAATTCCTTTTTTTTTTCCTTTGTATCTTCCTTAGCTGAAAGTGAAAATGAAGCCTAGGCCCTGGTCCAAACGCTGGGAACGTCCAATTTTTAATATTAAAGGAATCAGATTTGATCTTTGTTTAACTGAAGAACAAATGAAAGAAGCTCAGAAGTGGAGTCAGCCGTGGCTTGAGTTTGATATGATGAGGGAATATGACACTTCAAAGATTGAAGCTGCAATATGGGATGAAATTGAGGCATCAAAAAAGTCCTGATTTGAAAATGAATTTGATTCCCTGCAGAGGATATATTGACTTCCAGAGGATTTATTTTGAGACCAATTTAATTTCATTTATAAGAACATAGTCATTAAATGAAGTAAGTATTCATTATTTTATTAGTACTTTTTAAAAAAATAACATTTGCATACCAGTTTATTACTCTAAGAAGAAATATACAACCAGAGAGTCTGATGTCCATTCCCTGACTGGAGGCAAAGCTACAGTAGAAGTCAAAGCGTCACGAGAATGCTTTTCATTGAGCATGGAATCTGAACAAGGGGAGTGGGTGGGATAATTTCTTTAAATTGTGAAATCATAAATAGAGAACAATTTATGAATTAAATAATAATAAAATGAACATTCATGTACCTACCACATTAAGAAATAGAACATTTATTAAAATCTAAGAAGAAGATTGTGTATCTGCAATTGTGTCCCTCCCTTCTTTCAGATGTGGACACTTTCAGATATAGACACTATCGTGACGGTGTTAATCATTCCATTGTATTTCTTTTAGTTTATTGCCTGCATATATATTCTTAATATATTTAGTTTTGAAAAACCTGTTAGCAAGTACAAAAGGGCAATATTGTTTTTAACATGTTTTCCTTGAAGTCTGGTTTCACCTTCCCTGGGAGTTTACAATAGCCACTTTTGAGGAAGTTCATGGCTAAGGTTATGTGTGAGTGAGTTCTGCTAAATAGATGGCTCACCACAGGCCATTTGGCAGGGTTATAGCGTGGTCTGGGTAATTGATATCTGGCAGAAATGTGGTCAGAGGAAGTAAACTATTTTCTGATGCTCAGAGCATGATGAGTCAAACTCCCGCTCTTAGGAGTAAATCAGAACAGAATACCTCTGTGGGGTGATGAGTGTCCTTGCTGATCCATGCAGCTGAAGCATACATGTAATTTGGTTTAGACTCACCTGGGCATGCTGTTCCTCAGGTTAAAAAGAGTATGGTACCAGCCTACATGATGCAAGGCAACCCTCAGCTTGTCAACTGAATTATGCTCAGCTCTGCCCTCTAGGGCCTAGTTGTCCTAGGACTTCTTTCCTGTGCAGAGCTGTTTTCTGGATTCTGTATTTTTCATTTTATTGGTTACTAACTTGTTTCAGGGGAGCACATCCTTTGGTACTTTCTAGAGAAAGTGTGTGGAGGTAAAATTTTTGAGACCTTGTGTGTCTATCATATTTGATTGATATTGTAGAGTTTTAAGTGGGAAATAATTTTCCTTCAGAATTTAAAGGTATTACTCCATTGTCTTCTTGTTTCCAGTGGTGTGTTGAGACATCCAAAGCCATTTTGATTTCTGCTCCTTGTATAAATTTCACGGTGAAGTGCCTTGGTGTGGTGTGGGTCTATATCCATTGTTTTGGACTCTTGGTGAGCCCTTACAGTGTGGTAACTCACTGTCAGTTCTGGGAAAGTGACCATTCATTGATTTAGTTTCCCCTGCTTCTTCCTGAATCTAGTATTTGGATGTTGGCTATCGGGACTGGGTATCTGTTTTCTTACCTTCCCCCCACTTTGATTTTTAGCTTTTTCACTCAATTTTCCAACTCTTCTTTGCTATTATATTTTAAAATCTTAAGAAGCCTTTTTGATTTGTGAAAGTTTATTTTCTTACATAGTACCCTCTTACTGTATGTTTTTATCTATGGATTTGTTCTCTTACCATTAAGGTATTCATTATAGTGTTTGTATTTTTTCTTTTGAAATTGTTTCCTTGCATTTCTGTTTTCTCCAAATTTCTTTTCTCTGTGTGTATGTATTTCTCTTTTCTATATTTTAGGCTTTTCCAGGACATCTGGTAATCCTTGGCTGTCTTCTTATGGTTGAATGGAGGACTGAAAAGCTTGGAAAGCCTTGGATTTGTGGGAAGGGGTTGTCTTTAGGGTTATGTGGATGGGCTTTTTTGGGAGTTCCTTCCCTCCTCCATGTGAATATCTTGGTTTGGTCAGATTCTCTAGAGTAGAGGCTTGTAATCTCCCTCTTGCAGGGGAAGATTCTATCTGCCAGACAGCAACATTCAGCTTCTTCCTTGATCTTTTTCACTAATGATTGTTACACACTATCTCACTACCTTTAACAAGCATTGGACATGCCATCTTTCACTTATTTAGATTATTTGCCAAAGTTGTCTCTCAAAAGTTTTAATAAGAGGCTATTTCCTATATTTTTCTTCTCTTTATCTTGTTAGAAGCTTGTTATTTTTCTACCTTGATAAACATACTTCAGCGTTCTTGGTAGAATGGTAGATGGATATATTTTAAGATCTAAAACTGTGCAAATATGTGATCAGCTCATAAGAATAGGTGCTCAAAAACACCTGACGAGTCATGTTTTTTACTCTAAGATTAAAATTCTTGTGAATTTTCCCCCAGAAATAAAGCAAATCTTAATACTTTAAATGTGCATAGTATAAAACTTTTTTTATTGTGGTAGGATATCTATAACAAAATTTGCCATTTCAACCATTTTAAATGTACACTTTAGAGGTCTTAATTATATTCACAATGTTGTGTAATTACAACCACTATTTTCAAAACCTTTTCATCAACCCAAACAGAAACTCTATAAACCATTAAGAAATAACCCCATTCCTCCCTCCAAGCCCGAGGTAATGTCTAATTTACTTTCTGTCTCTATGAATTTGCTTATTCTATGATAGATACTTTTTATAAGTGGAATCATGCAATATTTGTCTTTTTGTGTCTGCCTTATTCACTTAGCATATGTTTTCAAGACTCATCCATGTTGCAGCATGTATCAGAATTTAATTCCTTTTTATGATTTAGCAATCATATTCTATTTTATGTACATACCACATTTTGTTTATCCATTCATCTGTTGAACACTTGGGTTGTTTCTACCTTTTGGCTATTGTGAATAATGTTGCAATGAACATTGACATACAAGTATGTGTTTTAGTCCCTATTTTAAATTCTTTTGGGTATATATATTAAATGGAATTGCTAAATCGTATCATATTTTCTAATTTCTCTTATGATTTCTTCTTGGGTCTACTGGATGTTGAGTATGTTAGTTTCCACGTACTTTTGAATTTCCCAGTTTTCCTTCTTTTTTTTTTTTTTCTGATTTCTAACTTCATTCCACTGTGATCAGAGAAGACACTTAGTTTGGTTTTAATCTTTTCAAATTTACTAAGAATTGGTTTGTGGCCTAACAGATGGTGTATCCTGGAGAATGTTCCCTGTACACTTGAGAAAAATGTGCTTTGTTCTGGTGTTGAGCATAGTGTTCTATGTATGTCTCATAGGTCTGGTTGGTTTATAGTGTTCTCTTTTTCCTTATTGATCTTTTGTCTAGATATTCTATCCATTATTGATAATGGAATATTGAAGTTTTCAACTACTACTGTAGAATTATTCCTTTAATAATGTCAGTGTTTGCTTCATATATTTTGGTGGCTTTTTTTGTTTGGCATAAATGATTATAAATTGTTACATCTTGATGAATTGACCCTCTTATCAATATATAATGTCCTTTGTTTTCTTGTAACAATTTTGGGCTTGATATTTTGTCAGATATTAGCATAGCTACTCCTGCTCTTTTGGTTACTATTTGCATGGAATATCTTTTTCTATACTTTCACTTTGTGTCTTTGGATCTGTTGTAGACAGAATATAGCTGGATCATGTTTTGTTTTGTTTTTTGTCCATTGTGCCATTCTCTAACTTTTGATTGGAAATTTTAATCCATTTACATTTAATTTAGTATAAGGAAAGACTTCCTTCTACCATTTTGTTATGCATTTCCTGTATGTCTTACACTTTTTTGGTTCCTCATTTTCTCTTTTATTGCCTTTTTTTGTGTTGATTTTTTTGTAGTGAACCATTCTGATTCCCTTCTCATTCCCTTTTGTGTATACTTGTTACATGATTTCTTTGTGGTTACTATGGGTATTACAATTAACATCCTAAATTTATAACAATCTAATTTTAGTTTGATGCCAAGTTACCTTCAATAGCATACAAAATCTCCTATAAAGCTCTGTTTCCTATTATGTTATTGATGGCACAAATTATATCTTTATTTATTTATTTATTTTAAACCTACCTGTGAACAAATATCTTTATATATTGAGTGCCCAATAAAATAGATTTATAATTATTTGTATGCATTTGTCTTTTGAATTATTTAGGAAATAAAAAGTGGAGTTACAAAACAAAATTACCATAATGCTGGATTTTATGTTCATATATTTACCTTTACTTGAGCTCTATTTCATTATACAGATTTGAGTTTCTGTTTAGTGTCCTTCCTTTCATTTTAACCCTTATGCATTTTTGTAGGGCAGGTCTAATTGTAATAAACTCCCTCAGGTTTTGTTTATCTAGGAATGACTTAATTTCTTCCTCATTTTTGAAGGACATTTTTGCCATATACAGAATTTTTGGTTGACAGTATTTTTCTTTCAGCCCTTTAAATATGTCATCCCACTGCCTTCTGGCCTCCATGGTTTCTGATGAGATACTGGATGTTTATTTTATTGAAGATCCCTTGTTCATGATGAGTCCCTTCTCTCTTACTGCTTTCAAGATTAGCTCTGTTTTTGTCTTTTGACACTTTGATTATAATGTGGCTCAGTTTGGGTCTCTTTGAGTGTATCCCACTTAAGAGTTTGTTGAGTTTTTTGGATTTGTAGATTGATATTTTTCATAAAATTTTGAACATTTTTGGCTCTTACAGAGCCTTTTGTGTAACTCACAGAGTTTAAGTTAGAAGTTTCTCCAATTAGAAGCATTAGAAAAATGATATATCTAACTTTTACTTTTTCAGGGATAGGCTATGCTATGCCCCATTAGAAATGACCATTCTTCAGATTTTTTTTTACTGCTTCTTCTGGGACACTCCTAATGTATATGTTGATCTGTTTGATGGTGTCCCACCAGTTTCCTAGGCTGTGTTCCCTTTTCTTCATTCTTTTTTCTTTCTGTTCTTCAGACTTGATAATTGCAATTTTCCCTTTTTTCAAGTTCACTGAATTTTTCTTCTACCTACTCAAATCAGCTGTTGAACTTCTCTAATGAATTTCTTATTTCAGTTACCATAATTTTCAGCTCCAGAATTCGTTTGGTTCCTTTTTATAATTTCTATGTCTTTATTCATATTCTCATTTTATTCATGTATCTATTTCCTAACTTACTTTAGTTCTTTGCCCATGTTTTCCTTTAGCTTTCTGAACGTATTTAAGACAATTGTTTAAAGTATTTGAATAGTAATGTCTGTGCTTCTTCAGGAATGGTTTCTATTATTTTGTTCCTTTGAATGGGCAATACTTTCCTGTGTCTTTGTATGCTGTGTGATTTTTGTGTTGTTGAAAACTGAACATTTGAACATTATAATGTGGTGACTCTGAAAATCAGATTTTTCCCTCCTTCCCCAAGATTGGTTTTATTTTTATTATTGAAGGTTGCAGTAGTCTATTGTTTTATTTTTACAAAGACTGTTCCTTGCTGTGTGTGGTCACTGAAGTCTGTGATCTTTAATTTGTGTTTAATAGTGTTTTGACAGAGATTTCCTTGAAAGGAGCTAAAACAAACAAACATCTCTCCCAGTCTTTGCAGATTGGCTGTGTGCTGGGTTGTTGTTCCCTTAGCACTTAGCAGGTTTACAGTGAGCCTAGTGATCAGCGCAAAAAGCTAGGGTCTTTGCAGGTCTTGTCTGAGCATGCTTCTTGCTCTGTGCATGCGTGTGGCTTTCTAAATTTCCCCATATGTGCTACTGAATGTCCTAATTTCCCCAAAAAACTTCTGTGTAGCTATTTCTCCCAGACCTTAAGTGATCTATTGTATATCTTGACCATAGTCTTTTGCCCCAGGTGTTTGCAGGTTGTTAGTTTACTTTATACTTTTTTCAAGCAATGCCTGCTACTTTTCTGGCCTGAATTCCCAGTCAGACAAAATGGAGATGAGTGCTCTGTGTCAATCCTTCAAGTAGTCCCCAGACACGCCAGAATAAACAAGAATTTGTGACTAAGTTCTGTTCTGCTTCCTCTAGAAATGGGAACTAGGATCCCACACTGGGAATGCAGCTGCTGTCTTCAAGACTGCTGCCACACCAGGGAGAGTGGCGGGGGAAGGGCAAACAATGTCACGAAGCTTTCCTACCATTTTAAAGTTGCCCTTTTCCTGATTCAGCATTTGCTTGGTTGCTATAAACTTTTTACTGTTTTCTAGAGTTCTGACAAAGTTGGCTGTGACTATTTTTCTTGTTTTTCAATGTTTCTGTGGGAGGACGAGATCTTGGATTTGCCTCCTCTGCCGTGTTGCTCAAGTGTGTATTTTTTAAAACTACCCTTTAGTGTTGTGATGGGACAATTATGAGCTTAAAAGAAATAACTCCCTGAGCCTTTTGTGTAACTCATAGAGTTTAAGTTAGAAGTTTCTCCCATTAGAAGGATTAGAAAAATGATATATCTAACTTTTACTTTTTCAGGGATAGGCTATGCTATGCCCCATTAGAAGGTTCCTATGTGCTGGACACTGTGCCAGACATTTCATGTCTCTTAATTTTTACACCACCTTGTGAGATAGGTGTTTTTACTCTATTTTATCTATTTCACAAATGAGATAGCTTCAGAGAGGTAAGCAGCTTGTCTAAAGTGGCCCACGTGGTGAGGCTGTTAAAATTCAGAAGCGTCTGAGTCACATGAGACAGAACTTTTTTTTTTGTTTAAATAGAAACAGGGTCTCGCTATGTTGCCCAGGCTGGAGTGCAGTGTCTACTCATAGCGTGATCACAGTGCACTACAACCTCGAACTCCTGGTCTCAAGTGATTTTCCCACCTTAGTCTTCCAAGTAGTTGGGACTACAGGCACGCACCACTGCATCTGGCTCTTAAGTCAGAACTCTTTTAAAATCAGTTTTAAAAGTCTTCAGATGAATTATGTCAGAATATTTGGGAAGGAGAGGTTTGAGAACCACTGCACTTAACATCCTGCCTGCTAAAGGAACAGCGTAACGGAGGTAAAATTCAAGGCAGATTATCATTTTGCTCCCAACTAACCAGTTAACCAAAATGTCCAGGGAATGTGTTCAATTAAGGCAGCAGAGTGATCAACTTGTCTTGATTTGTCCAGGACTTCCCCAGATTTAGCACTAGAAAGTCCTACATCTTGGGAAACCCCTCAGTCCTGGGTAAACCAGGATAGCTGGCTACCCTACAAGGCAGTTTTTTATGGAATTTGATTGTCTGTAATAGCATTTTATTATTTAAAAATCCTAGATATGTTTCTAAAAATTAGAACAGGGAATGTTTGTCTATGTATATATGTGTGTACTTACTGACCTATCTTCAAGTTTATTCTTTTTTTCTGCCAGCTCAAATCTACTGTGAGCCCCCTAATTATTTTCATTTCAGTCATTGTACTGAACTCATTCAACTCCAGAATTTCCATTTAAAAAAGAATAATTTATATCTTTTTACTGACATTCTCTATTTGATACATTCCCATCATCACATTTTACTTTTCAAATCATAGTTTTTTTCTTCTGTGAACATGCTTAGAATGGTTAGTCTTTTTCTGATAAATCTGACATCTGGTTACTCTCACAGGCAGTTTCTGTTGCCTGCCTTTCTAGTGGTGTATGGGTCATACCTTCCCATTTCTTTGCATACCTCTTTTTATGGCAAATGGATGTTTAACTGCAGTAAGAGGCTGATGAACAGTTCTCCCAAGTGCTTATTCCATTTTCCACTTTCATTAGCAATGTGGGTGTGTGCCAAGGGCTTCACATCCTCACCAGCGTTTGTAGTGATCTTTTCAATCATTCTAGTGGATGTGAAATGGTATGTTATTGTGGTTTTGATTTGTATTTCTCAGAGAACCTAAGTTGTTGAACACTTTGGATAAATTTCTAAATTTAGTTAGTGCTGTGTCCTGCCCAAGAAATCTTTACCTACCCAAAGGTCAAAGATATTGTTTTTTCTATAGCCTTTCTTCCTGAGTTCTGCATTTAGATCTATGATCCATTTTTATTTTTTATGGGGGGGTGTGTGTGTGTAGAAAATGAGAACAGTCAAGGCTCATTTTATTTCATACAGATATCCAGATATTCTACCAATATTGTTATAAAGACTTTCCTTTCCTCCTTGAATTAAATTGGCACCTTAGTCAAAAATTGTATACATGTAGGTCTATTTCCTGGACTCTATTTTATTCCACTGATATATTCATCTATTCTAAATACCACACAATTGATGATCATGGTTTTATAGTAAGTCTTGAAATCAGATAGTGCAGGTCTTCCAACTTGTTCCTTTTCAAGCTTGCTTTAGCTATTATATTTTAAGGTCTTTGTACTTCCACAGAAAATTTAAAATCAGGTAGTCTAGTTCTTAAAAAAAAAAAAAGCCTAATGGACTATTGATAGTGATTGCATTAAATCTATAAATCAGTTTAGGGAGAATAGACATCTTAACCAAAATTGAGTTTTCTAATTCATAAACATGCTGTATCTCTCCCTCTATTTAGACTGTTTAATTTTTCTCAGTAAAGTTTTATAGTTTTCAGTGCAGAGGTCTTGCACATTTAAAACCAAAAATTTATTAAGTTTTTATTCTTCATTATCTTTTTTTCCCCTTTCAGATCTAGACCTGCAGATCTTTCTATAGGTTTTGTTCCAAGGTATTTGATGTTTTTGCTGGTACTGAAAATGTTAATTGTTTTTAAAATTTAAGTTTCTAATCAGATCATTAACATGCCCTGGCTTTGATTCTTGTAAGATTTTGCTGAATTCACTTATTTCTGGTTGGTTTTATTTTTTGGTAGACTGCATAAGGTTTTCTATGTAAACAGTCATATCATTTGTGACTAATGACTATCTTAATTCTTGAGTTTCAATGTTTATGCCTTTCTTTTTCTTGACTGATAGTATGTATGGCTATGTCCTCCAGAACAATGTTGAACAGAAATGGTGAGAGCAGACATCCTTGCTTTAATATTTCACCAGTATGTATATTAGGTATAGATTTTTTTTCACAGATTATATCAGATTGAGGAATTTATACTCCTAGTTTGCTGAGAAGTTTTTGTATTGTGAGGGGATGCTGAATTTAAGTCAAACACTTTTTCTGTAGTAATTGAGATAACTGGTTCTGCAGTCATGGAGATGTGGGTTTTCTCCTTTATTCTGTTCATGAGTGAGTGATTATACTGATGGACTTTCCAATGTTAAACCAAACTTCTCTTCCTGGAATAAATCCTATTTGGTCATGATGCATTATCATCATCTTTAAATACATTGCTGGGTTTAATTTGGTAATATTTTAAGGACTTTGATTTCTATGTTCATGAGGCATATTGGTCTGTTTTCTTACATCTTTCAGATTTTGTATCACATATGGTATTTCTTAGGAGTCATCTACTTAAGTATCATTTTGTCAAGGACTTAAAAAACCAAAAATCAATTGTTTTGAGATGGTTTTTCAATCATGAAAAATTTTTTTTAAAGTCATCTGATTCTGTAAAAATTTCACATTCTTTATGTAAACAAAAAGCTGAAAAAAATCCAGGGAAAGAATTAAGATGTGAGATTAGTTGCCAACTCAGTGTTTTGTTCTTGCTAGTTATGTTCATCCTCTTCATTCTATTTATTTCATAGTAATAGGGAAAAAAAAGAATTTTGCATTGAGGATTATGTAAGCTTCATAATTTTTGAATTATAGTATATGATAAAAACTTTGAGGTTCAAACTCCAGGTATAGTGAAATTTAATCGAAAGTTTTTTTTTTTTTAATTTATTTTTTTAATTTCAGAATATCATGGGGGTACACCACTTTGGCCATACACATTAATCGAAAGTTATTAAAGTAGTTTGTCAATTTGTAGTTTTGAAACCCTTTCTACTATTATTTTCCATTCTATGAAAAGAAAAGTCTCTCTGCCCAACTTAAAAATATATCTTTAATTAAAAATCCAAAAGCCAGAGGATAATTTCCAAATGTGTACTTTTATAGTAAAAAAAAATCTACAAATTTCATATGCAATAAAGTATCTGCCATTTATGTAAAAAACAAAGCTTTACATACACATACACACACACTTTTGTAAACAGAAAAAAGGTCTGAAAGGATAACATTAAAATGAAAACAACTCTTACGTCTGGGGACAAGAGTGTGAGAATGCTAACTGCTTTTCAACAGTGGTTTGAATTTGCTAGATGAGATTCTATTCTTGTATAATTTGTATAGCTAGTATTAAAAAATCCTTTATGCCAGCAAATCACAAATCTTCATTGCAGTAGAAATAACACACCCAACTGTTAAATTATATGCAGCTTCAAAATTAATAAAAGTAGGCCACATATTCAAATCCTACAATATAATCAATTTTTTCCAATTATCTTTTGGGCAACAATTTGCAAAATATATATTTTTGGGTTGCCTTTGAGTTATTTAGCAAATAGACTAAAAAAATTATTCATAAACTCCCACTTTGAAAAATTTTTTAAATTTCTTTTTGCTTAAATTACCCTGTCCCAGGCTTCCTTAATTAGATGATAACTATTTTATCAGAAAATGAATCGTATGTTCTGAGTATTTAAATAACTGTTACCACCAGTGACAAAAAACAGTAGTAGTAACTTGCTATCAAGTAGTGACTTAGTATACCAAAAAACATCATACACAAAATTAATAGAGAAATGGCAAATAAGGAAAACTATTTGCCACACAGCATGGGCAAAAGATCAACATCTTTAAAATGTAAAGGTCTTATAAGTCCGTAAGAAAAAGGTGAACGGATATTTCAAAAATAATTACATATGGCCAAAACCAACACGTTTATTCTCTAATAGCCAAAACAAAATAAGCAATTAAAATAAGGTGGTTTTTAACCTATCAAATTTGCAATGAATTTAAAAATGATAATACTCATTGCTGGTGGGGATTCACTGGCACTCTCTTACAGTTGTGTTGGTACAATGAATTGGTACAGATTTCTAAAGGACAATTTGACAGTTTCAAACTCCTTAAAATGCCTTAATTGTTCAATACTTAACAAATAATTCATTACAATTAAGATTTCCGTGTTTATTTATTTTTTAACAGAGGTAGTTAAAATAAAGAGAACTAAAAGATGTTTTTGTAGTTCAGGACAGAAGACTTAGTAGCACGCTCTGCTAAGCCAAAACAGCTACGAGCAAGGTTTCTCCAGTTCCCCTCTTAAATTGGTAAAGAAGTCAAAAGAATCAAAGCGAAACAGGTTGAAATCTTACTGCTCCTGTACATTTAATTCCTTCAAACATCACAGAATCAAGGTAGCCTGTCATGATACCAGAAGGGAGAGCATGGAGGGAATGGAGGGGTAGAGTTCTGCTTTTTTCCCATTATAGGGAATAAAGAAGAGGCAACAGGTTTTTATTCAAACAAAGGAACTGAGTGTAACTATATTAAAATCTCATTTTAGCACTTTTCTATAAAGTTTACTCAAACTTCTTTAATCAGTGGCTTAAGATGGTCTAGGTGATATTCTTCTATGAAGGATTCTGCTTGATTCAAAGCTTTTATTTTCACCAGAATAAGCGTTATTTCTTTAACTTCATCCCTGAAAGACAAAACAAAAAAGCATTTCCCCTCTTTAAAATGCAGTGTATGAGGGCACAGTAGTCAATTCAGGACCTAATCATCAGTCATTAATCGAAAACAAAAGTTTACCTTACAAGCCAATATCTAAAGTAGCATAAAATACAGAGAGATGCTGCCTTCTCCACTTAATTATAAAGTTCAAATACAGGTTATTAGTGGATGTATTCTGAAAAATTTCAATGTGAATTACTGTAAAAAGTAGAAAGGAATAGAATAAGTCTCTAATCAGAAATTTTCATAGTGCTGCACTATCAGCTTGTGTGAGACATTATGGTGGGAGCCATGGTGGGAGTATTTATACCATGGACATTAGCAAATGCTACAAATCTGGGCTTTTTTATTTTTATTTTTATTTTTGGAGCAGTGGTTTACAAGAACACCACTGTATTTATGCCCTTAAACATCTTGTGCTGTGAATGCCTTCAACATCTTGTGCTGTGAATGAGACATTCAAAATGGAGATCTAGCTACTGTTGGGTAAATACCAGGCTGCAGACCGACACTGAACAAGTGTTGAGTCTTTAAAAATGGCCAAGAAAATTAAAACATATTTTTAAAATTCTTAATAAGAATTTTGGATTTACAGTTTTAATTCTAAATTGCCCCATGTTTATGTTAGTTTTTTGGAAGTGCTTATTTTGGAAGCATTTTACATTTTAAAATATGAATATGCATGAGCCATCCCCAAAGTAACCATAAAAATATCCACTAACTCTATCACAAAGGCTCAATAAAGATTTTAAAGTATAGTGAAAATACAAATCTTTCTAAAAATTGCTGACAGCATATGGAATCCTTGAACTATGCTTATGGAGGTGAAAATAAAATATGCATTACCTGAATTCACTTCTAGATAATTTATGTGCAGACTGCAGTAAAAACTGAATGAAGTTTTCTAGCTGGGGAATAGATGTCCTCATGGCAGAACTTTCGAACCACTTTTCTGGTAGACATGCTGCTATCTAT
Source organism: Daubentonia madagascariensis (assembly GCA_023783475.1). NCBI lineage: Eukaryota > Metazoa > Chordata > Mammalia > Primates > Daubentoniidae > Daubentonia > Daubentonia madagascariensis. The sequence continues at coordinate 1,623,428 of JAKFHU010000633.1, forward strand.
TAATCAAAACACATGGCTTGTTTACAATAATGACAGTTATCTAAGGACTTTGGCTGACATAATCTCATAGTGATACTGCAAGTTGAGTATTATTCTCCCTGTTTTATAGTTTATGGTTAAATAAAAATTTTTAAAAATTTCCTTTTGTCAAAGGTTATATACATGTAAAAAATCCATTCTTTAATGCTAAGAACTTAAAATAGACTACTGTTCATGAACACTCCTTAGCAGTACTTGTAATTCTTTCTATACTCTTGTATTTCTGAGCCATTAAATCTGTACAAAATATAATTTACAACTAAAACCCAGAAATGCCTAGATATAAGACATTTTTAGTCAGCACAACTACAAAATACATTATTTTTTCACAAAGAAAATGGGTATATGATCTATATAAACAAATCAGACATAAGGAATCAAATGGGTGATTTTACTAAGATACACAGAATGAAAGATAAATTAATTATGGCTTTGATCCTCTACCAATTTAATACATTGTTTTAAATGTCCACGGCAGCAAAGTGAGTCAATGTAGGCACATTCAATCTTGGCGAGAAGAAATAACATTTTATCATCATCATCCTAAGAATAATACCAGATTTGGGGGGAAGTCTTGGAAAAAACAGAAAAATGTTAAAAAATTAAAAAAAAAACAAAAAATAAAAACTTCCTCATAGCACAATTTTTGACTTAGGATAAATTTCTAGAAGACTTAGTTTGGCTAAATCAAAGGGTGTAAACTTTAAAAGTTTTGTAACCATCATGCCAAAATATTCTCCAGAAGAGCTGCTATATCCCTCCTTCCACCAGTGCAGGAGACTGTTTTCCAGAAACACCACATTGAACATTCCAGGTGAACGGTGCCCCAGGAATGACGGGACTGTTGTTTCCCTGTGCTTATAACAGACAACACTGGGAATTATAATTAAAACACTGGCAAAAAAATGTTTGCCAACACAACTGGTAAAATAAATATCCTTCTTGTATAATAATTTGCATTTCTGATTATTAGTATTGTTATTTTCATGTTTAAAGGTTATTTTTACTTATCCTTTTTTTTTTTTTAAATTTTTTTTTTGAGACAGGGTCTCGCTCTTTGTCCAGGCTACAGTGCAATGGCATCATTATAGCTCACTGCAACCTCAAACTCCTGGGCTTGTCAAGCCATTTTCCTGCCTCAGCCTCTCAAGTAGCTGGGACTACAGGGGCATGGCCACCATGGCCGACTAATTTTTCTATTTTTGGTAGAGAAGAGTTCTCATCATGTTGCTCAGGCTTCTCTGGAACTCCTGGCTTCAAATGATCCTTCCGCCTCGGCCTCCTGAAGTGCTAGGATTACATGCGTGAGCCACCACTTCCGGCTTGCTTAACCTTTTTTGGTGACTTGACTATTGTCATGTGTTTTGGCCATTTTTAACCAAAACATTTGAATTGTTTACTGATTTGTAAAAAGCTTTTTTATTTAATGTGGGTATTAAACAACAGTAGAAAGAATAGTATAATGAACCCAATGAACACATCCCCCAGTTTTAATAATCATCAATTAAGCTTTTTGGTTTATTTTTTTTCATCCACTGAAGATTTACATTTTTGTCAAATCTATTACTTTTTTCCATCATATCTTCTTTTGCCTTTAAGTTTAGAAAGGACTTCCTCACTCTCATATACAGTCATCTTAGTATATCTTATAGTTTTTTTTACATTTAATTTTTTATTTCACTTAAAATTTATATTGTTATACACTGAGAAGTGAGAATCTAACATTCTTTTTGTAAACAGACAGTTGTTCCAGCATCATTTATTAAGTAATTTTTCCTTTCCCTACTGGTGATATTTCAAACCAGTATACCATTACTTAAATACAGAGAAGCTACTCTAGGTTTCTAGTTTGTTAAATTGATTTGTCTATTCTTATGTGAGCACCACAATTTTAATTATTTTGCTACACAATAGATATTAATAGATGAATTTTTAAAAATGATAAAATTAGAATCAGTTCCTACACAACTTACCTTGTTACACTTTTTAACAACATCTGGCCCAGGTATGGCATTATGAAGCGCTATAATAAGGTAACGATTTAGCAGCTTCTCTAGTCCTAGCTCTTGCAGGATGTCATCTGGGAGGAGTCCATTCCAAAGAAGAATATTGCTGAAGAGCTAAAATAAAATATCAAATAAATATGCACTTTTTCTTGAAAGAGAAACTGTAATAGTGTCTAAGAAATATAAAGAGTTGGTCAAACTCTTAAACTCTCACTACAATTAGCCCTGTTGCAACTGTCAATTTTAGAACAGAATATCTCTGAATAAATACCTGATTCTTTCTGACCTCCATGTATTTGCTCATCTTATTTTCATTTCACCTCCATCTGTCTCAAATAACTTCACTGGAGCCCTTCCAGAACAATAATCATCTTCCCCAATCCATTCTGTCTCAGAGCCTGGGGCTGTTGAATAGAAGACCACAGGACCCCAGGATTCACAAAGGACTGCTGTCAAAGTCAGTGCCACTGTTACCAACGTGTGACCTTGAGAAGCCCATCGATACTGACAGCTTTATTGTTCTGATGTATAAAATAAAATTATCTTCAAACCTGTGAGTTTGAAGATAAGTTGGGTAAAGTATCCATAATAAATTCTAAAAAGATAAATACTGGTTTGTCTTTCCCTCTACTACATCTAGACCTTTCTGTGAATTTTATGGTGTTTCCCACTTTCTTTCCAGTACTGTATTTATTATTATGAGTGCTGTACTACATGCAGTTTTACTAACATGTAATGCTTTTTCACACCTATGTCATTGTTGATGTTGCTCTGTCTTCCTGGAAAGCCTTTTCCTGACTCAACCACATGATAAATATTAATTCACCCCATTGAAACTATTCTTGCTGGGATTATTCATGTCCTTCTAATTGTTAAATTCAATACACATTTTCAGTCTTTCTCCTCATTCTCTTTGGTGGCATCTAACACTCTGCTTCATTCTTGAAAATCTTTCATTTAGCTTCCTTGAGACCACTCTCTCATGACCATTCTAAGGCTCATGATTCATTCTAAAGTTTCTTTGAAGCCTCTACTTTCTCTGCCCTGCCTCTTCTGTCAGTATTCCCTTGCCTTCTTCTCGTGCTTCATCCAGTCCTCTCAGAGCTTGTCATTCATGACCATGGCTCCAAATACTGCCTACATGTAACTGACTCCCAAATTTCTAGCTCAGATCTGTCTCCTGAAATTCAGACTAATATATCCAACTACCTCCTACTCCTCTACGTTTCTATTTCTCCCACAGATATCTTCAACTCACTATTTCCAAAATAGATCTTATCTTCCCTCTCAAACCTTTTCTTCTTCCTATATCGCCTACAATGTCCCTGAAGAATGTCATAAGCTACACCAAGTTGTCAAACTCAGAAATGTGGCAATGGGCCTACATGCTTCACATGTAATTAATTAGTTAATGAGTCCTTTCAATGCTCCACCTAAACATCATTTGAACCCATCTTCTCTTTACCATCCCTACAGTAGCTGACTTAGCAATAACTTTATCTTTTAGACCAGGGGTTAGCCAACTGTGGCCTGTGGGTTAAATCCAGCCTGCTGCCTGTTTTTGTAGGGTCCATGAGCTAAGAATGGTTTTGACATTTTTAAATGACATTTAAAAATTGTTAAAAAAAATTTTGTAACATGAAAATTAAATGACATTCAAATTTCAGTGTCTCCGTAAGTTTAAATGAAACACAGCCATGGTCATTTGTTTACCTATTTTCTATGACTGCTTTTGTGCTATAGTGGCAAAGGTGAGTAGTTCAACAGAGACTATATGACTAGCAAAGCCTAAAATATTTACTATTTGGTCCTTACAGAAGAAGTTTGCTGTTGTTTGTTCTATAGTAAACTGGATTAAAAAAATCTGGATTTTTATTTTTGTAGTTTTTGCTTACCTTTAGACCTGACCAGAACTGTCTTTCTTGGAACTCTGAATGTGGAGATGTTTTGTTTTCTACAGCACTAATTTGAAACAAAAGAAGAAAATGCAAAGAAATGTTATTCTTCCAGAACGGATTTTTTAAAAACAGATTTTTTTTTTTTTTAACCAACCAAACTAAGCCTTAATGGAATATAAATAGAGGTGGTCTGATAATTACAAACGCATGCACGCTCTGACCCAACAATCCCATTTCTAGAATGCCTCTTGTAGATATACTTGCACATGTACAGAACAAAATGTCTATAAGGTTATTTACAATATCACTGTTGGCAATATTGCTGCTCACATGCCCCTCAGTCATAGCACATCTACATGATGGCACACTGTGCAGCTTAAAAAAGAATGAGGAAACTAGTGATATGGTCAATGACATGAAAAGATCTCAAAGATGTGAAAAAGGTACAAAACTGGTTACAACTGTTTACACTATACTTCCTTTGCAGGAGAAAAGAGGGAAAAATAAGATTACAGCGTATACAAGTATTTACTTCTATATGCATGAAGAAATTATGGAAAGATAAGCAAAAATTACAATCAGTGATTATCACTGCCGCATGTATATGTATACAGGGGAAGGGCAAAAACTGAGCGGATGGAGGCCAGGGGTGGGAGTGAGAAAAACTTTTCATTTTAAATATAAATAAATGAATGAATAAACCACACCCATACTTTTGAACCATGTGAATGTATTACTTATCTAAAACTTTACAAAACCAACTTTACCAGGGCAGAATTTTTATATCTCCTCATGACTCAAAATAAATCAGAAAGCTTTGAGATTCCTTTTTTCCCCCTCAAAGCTCTTTCACACTGTGAGTACTCACTGGATTGCTACAGTTCATGAATCATTACTATTAACTGATGCCTTTTTAGTAAATGTATGATCATGCATCAGATACTACTTTTTTCATAATCTAAAGTGAATACAGAATTACAGTTGCAGTTTCTGGTCCCTCGGTTATGTTCCAGACCTTATGCTGTGCTTACTCTGTGCTAGGCACTGTTCTGAGCACTCTCCATCTCCCTAATGCTTTGTGAGGTAAGCACTACTTTTATCCCCATTTTATAGATGAGGAAACTCCTGCATAGAAAGGGCCAAGGTCAAGTATCTACTCATGGTGGATTTGGGCTCTAGAATCTGTGCTCTTTACCACTCTATGTCACCTCTCACATTCCTAGACTATGTTAAAAAAAAAAAATACTATGTCCAAGTGCCAAGCATAACGTATGGGATATATTAAGTGACTAAGAAATATCTGTTGAAATCTTAATTTGCATCTTGCATTAATAGAATATGTGTATGCACTATAGTTTCTTTTGCATTACATTCTTAAATCTGTATTCTATGATTAGCTATTTCAAACAATATAGAAATTAACAGCTCTTACCTCTTTGGATAAAGAGGAATAAAAACATCATCTTCTATTGCCTTCTTCATTCTTGAAACAATGGATTTAAGTAAATCCTATTATTTAAAAATTTTAAGAGCATCAGTGATAGTCACAGGTGAAAATACATTTATCAAAAAAAGTAATTTTAACAGTATTACAAAGTTGGATCATTTTCATTGCTGTATAGTATTTTGTTGCATGAATACTACTGATGGGATGCTTAGATGGTTTCCAGTTTGGGGGCTGTTACAAATAATGCTGCTATAGAAGTTCCTGTGTATGTCTTTTATTATGCATGGGCATACATTTCTAATGGGTATATACATAGGAATGGAATTGCTGGAATACAGCTCATGTCCCTATGTTCAACCATATACAAAATACCAAACTGTTTTCTAGAACAGGAACACAGCAAGCTGTGCAGAAGAAGTCCTGTTTCCCTGCATGCTTATCAAAACTTGGTTATTTTTTTGTTTTTTAATGTTTGCAAATCTGGTGGGTATGCAGTCATATCTCATTGTGTTGTTTCAATTTTCATTTCCCTGTTGCGTAATGTGATGTTGGGCATCTTCTCATATTCTTATTTGCCATTTGGCAAGCCCTTTCTGCAAAGGACCTAATTAAGCTGCTTGTCTATGTTTCTTTTTTCTTTTTCTAAAAATTAGGTTCTGTCTTTTTATTGATTTGTATAAGCCTTTCATATACTCTAGCTATGGGTCCTTTGCCGGTTTGTTTGTGTACTTTGATGCAGCAAATTCACTTTGGTGAATTCATTTTGTTTGTATATCAAAAATTAGAAACAACCAAATTATTCAATGATAGGCAATTCTAAGGGCATTATATTATAGCCATCCACTGCATGGAAATATTAATTAGCTAAAGTTTAGTAAAGTTTACTGTAGTAATACACAAATATAAATATGTAATAAGATAATGTTAAGCAGAATAAGTAGAATACAAACTTACATGTTTATTAGGATTATACCTTTGGAAAAAAAAACTGGATGAAAATATCCTACAATGGTATCACTCCTTTTATTAGGATGAAAAGATAATGGGAGTTTAAAATATTTTTTTATGTATCAGCAATATTTCTATGATATTCTTATCCTTAAAAAAGAGTCCATATTTGAAAGATGAAAATGGCATACCATACACTAGAATAAAAGTTATTTTTTAAGTCAATGACAATATATATAGCACAAATTAAGCTGTTACATGCTCTATACTAACTAAATTATGCACAAATATAGAATTCAACCAAACTTTTTTTTTCATAAAAAGTATATTGAACTGAAGTCCTGTTTCTCTTTCCACTTAATTATCTATAACGTATTCCTCAAAGGGCCATATATGAATATATAGTTAACATTAAAAACAAACAAAAACTCTGTTTTACTCCATTTCTTAAACATTTTGAATTCAGTTAAAAGAAAAAAAGATCATTTTCTAGACAATATCTCTACAAACATCATCTGAGGCTTAGGTAAGTTTTTTTGTTTTTTGATATGGGGTCTCACTATGTTGCCCAGGCTGGTCTTGAACTCCTGGGCTCAAGCAATCCTCCACGTCAGCCTCCTGAGTAGCTAGGATTATAGGTACACACTATAGCACCCAGAAATTACTGAGTTACATGTCTGTTCTAGAAAAGAAAGCTATGCTTTGATTTTTTCATTTAATTTTAATGATTTTGAATGCCAGCCTTGACAGATATTTCCATACTGTTTAAATTTTGTTTCTCTTAGAACGGTTCTCTAAAATAATGCTATAATGGACACTATTGAGTTAACTTACAAATGTGGAATATGGATGGTAGATCAAGTGTTGATAAATTTACTGAAATTGCTAACTGTACTATGGTTATATAACAGAATATCCTTATTCTTAGCAAACATGCACCTTATTTTCAATATGTTCAAGAGAAAAGTATAGTGTGTATAGATAAAAAATGGGAAAGCAAATGATAAAGCAAATGGGGCAAAATATTAATGATAACTGAATCTGGATAAAGGGCATATGGACATACTACTCTTATTTATTCATGAAACTTTTCTGTAAGTTTGAAATTATTTCCAAATAAACAGATTAAGAGAAAACATAAATTTACATATTTTAAAACTGAGTTTATCAGCTTTTCTAAGTATTAAAATAACATCATATATTTGGTGGAAAAAGGTTCTCTAAACAGTAGTTATAACAAGCACTCTGAACCACATGTTCAGACTTACACACATGTATACATAGCCCTCTCTATATATATGCTTTACAACAGCTTTGAAGAGGCATTTATATACACTAGCCATCGTTTTTAATGCTGCTCTGTATATCCATGGAGGTAATCTCAGGGTGGCTTGGGCAGATGTTGGGGTGGTCAGGGAAGAAGGGCAGGTGCTTGCTACAGTAGAAGCAATTTTGCTCGTGTGTGTGTGTGTTTGTGTGCTGGGTTGTGTAAGATTTATTTGAAATAGGTTCTGCTGGTAAGAAAAAAAAAAGCTTGAAAATCACCAATCTATCTGAACACCCAACCAATGGTTAGATTCCTTTTCACATCTCTACTAACTGGCCAATCACCTATTCCTAAAAACATTTAGTGATAGGGAATCACTATCTCTTGAGGCTGGCCCACAACTTTGGACAGCTTTTAACTGTTAGATTTCAGTTAACAATGAGAGTTAACAAACTTCTCTCTCCTATAGCTTCTACTCTTTGGTCTTAGTTTACTTCTTGGGATCATACAGAACAAATCTAATTTCCCTTCCCTATGGTAATTCTTTAGATTTTGACATTGTTATCACACTCTTCTGTATCTTCTCTTTTCCATACCATGTTAAGGCACTTTCCACTTAATATGCTTACACCCAGAATTAAACACGATATTCCCAGGAAAGTCTAATCTGGGTGTAGACCACATAATACCGTTTTTACTCAAAATAGAACACACCTAATAGGATGAACTCCCATTAGTTTTTCTGTTACTCAAATGACACTGTTGACTCGTACTGGGTGTATTGTTGATTATACCTATACTGCTTCAAAGCTGTGTCTCTCCCATCTTTTATTTATGCAGTTAAATTTTTAAGCACAAGAGCAGGACATGCATTTATTCCTTTTACATTTTATCTTTTGAGAATCAGTCCATTTTCTCCAACCTTTTGAGATCCTTTTGGATTCTAACTCTACTATTCATAGGTCTATGATAGAATTCCTTAGCTTTCTGTCATTGACAAATTTTATTAGCATGTATTTTACATCTTTATCCAGTTCAATAAAAATACTGAACAGGGCAGAGCTGAGAAGATATCTAATACTTACAGACTCCCCATAGGCAGCTATAGCCCTACTGGTCAGTATTCTTTAGGTACGCTCCACTAGTTTCTAAAATGTATCTCACTGTACCACTGCCAAGCTTATATTTACACATTTAATCTACAAGAACAATCATAACACATTAAATACACTTTCTACTGAACCATATCTATACAGTAGATAATCTTATTTATCAGTGAAAGGAAACTGAGATAATATGGGAGAATTTACTTTGAAAAACAATGTTAAGTGTCACTTGTATTTAGGAATCCTATCAATGATAGATCACAATAATCACTGTTTTCTTTTTTTTAAGTGTTCATAATCCACTTCTGTAACAATTTACTTTAGAATCTTAACCAAAATGAAAACTATTCTCTCCAGGCATTAGCTTACAGAATGCATTTCGTTTTTACTTTGAAAACAAGAACTACGCGCTCTGACTCCACTCGTCAGGAACTGTTCTCATTCTCTTCCATCACTAGAAAGGCTATAGTGAGCTCACTGGCAAACTACACTATGCAGTCCAGAGATTCTCCACCAGGAGTCATTTTGCCATCTCCAGGGAATATTTTACAATGTGTGGAGACATTCTTGGTCGTCAAAACTGGGGAGTGCTACTGACACCTAGCAGGTAGAGGCCCGACAGGGGTGGGGAACCTGTGGCCTTCCAGATCCCTCAATCAAATCCAAACTTCACAGAACAAATCCATTTATTAAAAGGATTTGTTCTGTAAAATTTTGATCCAGTCAAAAGTCCACACTCAAGGATCCAGAAGGCCACATGTGGCCCCAAGGCCACAAGTTCCCCACTCTGATTCAGTCCAAATGTCAACAGTGCTGAGATTGAAAAAACCCTGATGTAATCTAGCCTCCTACCAACGGAAAGAACCAATTTTCTGCATTTATAGTAGAGGGATTTCAGAATAAAAAATTTCCAGTATAGAAACTTCACAAGTGAATCCATAACAATGCTGAAAGGCTTTAGTGATTACAAAGTGCCAGACCTGACACTTAGTACTCAAGTGGTCTTTTGCAAGTAACTTAGCCCTTCTGGGCCCCAGCTTCTTTATCAGTAGAATGCAATTAAAATCAACACATTTCACAGGGTTATGAGGATCAAACGAGACAATGAGAAAGTATTTAATAACTGGTAAAGTCCTACTTACATTTAGGTTATAATTACATAGTCCTATATAGAGAACAAATATAGGATTATGTATCTGCTTCCTTGTAGCTTTTACCTACTAATCCTGGTTCTATGCTCTGTAACAACACAGAATAAATCTATTCCTTCTTTGAATATAAACAGCACCTCCCTGCACATCTTTTAAGTCAAATCTCTCTAATTTCTGCAATGTTTTTCATATTCCTTGTGCTTTTATCCTTTGGAAGTAAGTAGGGAATACTTTTTCTCTATCAGTTGCCGCATGTTCAAATCCTATCCTCTCCTTCAAGTCCCAGCTCAGTTTCCACTTCTAACATAAATTATTTCCTAATCTCCACTGCTGAAAGCAACTTCTCTCTCCTGAAGTTTCACAGCACTTCATCTGCACAGCTCATGGGGAGGCAATGTGGTCAGCAAGACAAACCTGGGCTTTCGAGGCAGACTAACCAAGGTTCAAATCTTAGTTCCAATTCATGGTTTACTGTGAACAAGTTTTCGAGATTCACTTTCTTCACCTGTAAAATGAGGCTATCACCCATATTTTATAAGGCTGCTGGGAGGAAGCGAGATGGCAGAGGTTCAAGACCTAACAGAGTGCCTGGTGCACGGCAGGAATTAAGTGTTTCCTGTCTTCCCTACTTCTCCTTCTCCCACTCCTCACTTCCTGTTTTAAATTACAGTTTATGTACATTTTCTTTCCTCTAAGACTGCACAGTTCTTGAAGGCAGAATCATGCTGGGATTGCTCTTCTCCCTTTCACTTCTTATAGATTTCCTCCTTTGTGATCGCAGTTCCACGGGCTAAAACTGAATGGCATTCATGACACCACCATGACGTGCCTCCTTGCTTGTCAAGCACTGTAGTCACTCTACTTCAGCTGCTCTTCCCTCTGTCAATCTCTCTCTTAATTTCCTAAAGCTTAACATAAAATTGGTTTACTCATATAACTGCATGAGAATACAACAGTCTCTTCAACAAAACAATAAAAAACAGAATACCACAATGAAAGTAAGATTCACCAGACTCTCAGCAAGGCCTCTGTAGAAAGTCCCTCAGTATCACATATGTTTCATAAACTCAATTCTAAGATCACTGTGAGATGAAGCTCTGTCCCACCAAACTTTGAATCTTTAAACATATCAGTACTTTTACTTCAGGAGATTACAAATAACTAGTTAACTAGTTAATGTAATGAATGTTAGCCTAATTTTGAAACCATTATTATAACAAGGCCACAATGCCACTAGATTTTTGCCAAAAGAACAAAGATCATGAGTTTAGTTTAGTTTTGTTTTATTAGAAGAAATGAATTTGCACTGATGCATTTATGCCTGTTCATCTCTGCAGGGCCAAAGTATATTCACAATCCTGAAAGATGGTTGTCTAGGCCATGAGAACAGAAATCAGATCACTGGAGAGAGAGAAATAAGCTAATAAGAATGAGAGTAATAATCTGGGTCTTATTACATGTATGTGTATACTTTAATTAATAATGATTACAATTCCTGTTACAGTGTTCCAAAATATCAAAGTACATTCTTTCATCTTATTATAATAAAGAGGAAAAACGGCCAATCCTAGTTTCTATAAATCAGAAGTAAATATGTTTCCCTAAATAGTTTCTTGATAATTATTGCTGCATCTTCTATGAACAAAGATTTGTAACAAAATCATATTGATTTACAAATAAATCAAGGAATTCATAATTCTAGAAATCATTACCTGTTTGCTTTTACTAACTTCGTTTTCACAAGTGGCATGTTCTTCAAGAATCACTCTGCAGTGTGTTATTAAACTTGTTGTCTGTGAGGTTGACAAGGGATCCCAAATGAATTCTACAAAGTCTGAAACAAATATTTCAGTGGTACACAATTTATTTACTAGATTGTTTGGCTTCTCACATACAAATAACTGAGGCCTTTAGCAAAGACTACTTCTTCCCTCCTCATTCAGTTTAAAATCCATGACCAATCATTAATTATTTGCATACATCCTCAGTTTCCTTGTCCTTCTTGGGCTTTGCTGAACTCATCTGGCTAACCCACAACCCTAGTTAAATTCACTTTGTCACCAAGTCTGTGCCTGCAACCATACAGCTAAAATGTGGCTGGAAAAAAATCACACTGATTACCACAAAACCCAAGGTGAACCCTTAATGCTGCCCAGCAATCATATTCTCTTTCCCTGGTCCTTTCACTTTCCCTCTTGCCTAGATGATTATTTCATACCTTCTCCGTCCTCCTTGCTCTCACTCTCAATTGATGGATTTTATTCTTCTAGATGACTTTTGTTTTGTTTTTGAGACAGGATCTCACTCTGTCACCCCAGGTAGAGTGCAGTGGCATCATCACAGCTCACGGAAACCTCAAACTCCTGGGCTCAAGCCATTCTCCCGCCTCAGCCTCCCAGAGTGCTAGGATTACAGGCATGAGCCACTGCACCCGGCCAGACTACTTCTTACTTTCTTTTTTCTCCTCCCTTGCTTGCTGTCTCTTTCAGTTCATTATTTTGCTTCCTAACTTGATAAGAAAATAGAAGCATTCAGAAGAGAAGCTCTATAAGATCCTACCACAGCATCTGCACATCCACCTGCCTCTGTGCCCTATTCCTATGGATGAAGCACCCATGCTCCCAGTTAAGGCCAACCCTTTATTTGTGCATGAGATTCCAACCCCTATGGCTTACTCAAAGATCCTGCTCGTGGAATTCTGTCCTTGCACTTTGGTTTTGTCATCACTTTTCCTGGATCTTTCCCATCAGCCTATAATTATTTCTCTTGTATTAAAAATAATCCCCCTCTTAACCCTATTTTTCCCTCCAGTGCTGCCCCATTTCTGTCCTACCTTTTACAACTGAATTCCTCAAAATATTGTCTAAACTTCTATCTCCAACTTCTCTCTTCCCATTTGCTCTTAAATTCCCTTCGATTAGGCCTTCTCTCTCAGCGTTCTTCCTGAACGGATGACATTCACATAGCAAACTCCAGTGGTTGATTCTAACCCCACCAACAGTTGATCATTCTTTCTTTCTAGAAACACTTTCTTACTTGGCTTGCAGGGTACCATGCTCCTGGTCTCCTGCCTACCTCTCTGGTCTTCTTGCCGCGTGTTACCTCTTTACTTCTAAACGCTGCATTATCTCAGCATTCAGGTCGCTTACCTTCTCTTTCCTGTTTATGTTCACTCAGTATTTAAAGTCAGTTTTACCGCTTTAAGTGCCATCCATATGCTGATAAATTCCAAATTTATACCCCTGCCTGGACCTCCCCCTTTAAGACTCATTTATTCAACAATCTACTTGACATTTCCACTTAATTATAGGCATCTCAAACTCAACATGTCCCAAACTGAGCTCTCGATACACTTCCCCACTCTAAGCTTTCCTCTCAGTCTTCTCCATTTCAGGAAATGGCAACTCTGTCCTAGTTGCTCAGGCCAAAACCCACAGAATCCATTCTTGATCCTTCTCTTTCTCTCTTGCCAGCAATTCCAGGTAAAATAAGAGACTTCGGATTAAGTATGAAGCACAAGCATTAATGTTAAGTGCTTACAGTTGCTAGTGGCAGATGAGAGGGAAATGCAGTAGTGTTTTTTAAGGCAAAGGAACAGAAAGAGAAGAAACAGAGAGGTGTTAAGGGAAAGAAAGAGATACATGTAGTATGGATGGAAGTGTGCCACTAGCAAATGACTGAAGTGTCACAAATGCAGCAGTAATGTCATACACAGTAAAGGCTCAGAATATAAACAGTTTGGTAGCCAACCACTTGCACAAACGAGCATTCTTTTAACCAGCTTAAATTTGACATCTGTTGATTTTTACTGCATATAACATTTCTTGTTTCAAAAACTTCTGAAAAAAACATGTGTGAATGTAACAGAAATCAATGACCTTATACTCTGCCAAAAAATAATTTAATTTTATCAAGATTATGAAGCAGTACCTGTAAGTCGGGGGATAATTGTTTTGTTGATGACAGTAGACAAGATTTTTTTATCTGACCTATATTCCTTCTTTGAGTCTTCCATACTGCTATCCATAAATTCTTCTACAGCTGTGAACCATGGCATCTGTTTTAAACCTATGGAATCCAGCTTACAAATGAAATTATAAAAGTTATAAATAAATTCTTAAGCATTAGTGTATTTTAAAATAGTTAACTTTTTAAATAATCACCAGAGCTTTTCTAAGGATCAAAGGAGAATAATTCTATATTTTAACACTGTATATAGCACTAGGCAAGGTGACATGACTAAGACTTGTTGTCTAAGCAATATATTTAATAACAAGAAGCTGCATTTCATGCACTCACTTGTGCAACAAACACTCAACAACTGCTTACTGCATGCCAGAACCTTTAGAGCCTACCACATGGCAAGTACTCTGCTAGTAGCAAAAGAAACACTTGTTAGGCACTTGAAATAGCCATGGAATTTGTTTATAAAAATTTATTCCCCGCAAGTGAAGTTTACTTCTGGCCCTTTCAGTTCTCATAAGCATAAATGTGTAATTTGTTATGTGGTTTAGCTAAAGGTCCTGGCACACAGTAGGTGGTTGTTAAGTTCATATCTCTTAATTCAGGATCTGAACATCAGTGTAATCTCTAGCTCCTGAACTAATATTTCTTCCTTTATACCTTACAAAACACCTTTTCTTTTCTGTCTCTTCCTGTTTATCCTAATACCCTTCAAAGCCTCACTTAAATTCCCCCTCCTTAATGCAACCCTAACTCTTCCCAATATGTCATTTCCAACTTTAGAACTCTTGGAACAAGGCTTGTATATCTAATTTCCTCAAATCCAGTATTACCTTATACTTTGAGGGATTTCAAACTTAACACAGAAGAAACTAAAACAATGTCTTTGCTTTACTGATGTTTAGTGCCACTCACCCTTAAAAATCAAGTGAGAGCCAAGAAGAGAAGAATGTAGCTTAAAGGACACATTTCCAGACTATTGTTCCAAAGCTCTAAATTTCAGCTCCAACTCTAAGGTATTTAACAGCTAACCTGACAGCCAGGCAACTGAAGCAACTAATGTGATCAGGATAATTTTTTGCGTGTTAAGCATAAATACCTTAAGAGGATTCCAGTGAATCAACTGAACGCGTATTAGGGGATTTAAAAGCTTCGGTATGCATAAATTAATGAAAGCTTCATAGTAGGAATCAGGAAACTTTTCTCGCCATTGCTGAAATTTCAACAAAATATTCTGGATGTTACAAAAATCATCATGCACATCTTCAAAAACTTTCTTCTGATTCTGTAAAATGTCATCTGTAAACAAAATGAGACTCTTTATATTATGCATTTTAAGTTTGTGAACTTTCAGCTTGCTTCCTATAAACAGTCACACATGACTGTAATCAGTTGAGCTAAAAACTTTCCTTTGGTATTAACATAAAAATTCATTTTTATTAAAAAATTATCACCTTAGCCACAAACATAATAACATCAACACTAATAAAATCTACCATTACTGAGCCTCTGCTATTTGCCAATATATTATAAATACATTAATCTCATTTTATCATCATAACTATCTTCCCTACAATATAGGTATAGCCTACTTATTTACAAACAAAAAAAACCATTGATATTAAAGAGGTCAAGGAATTTGTCTAAGATCACATAGAACAAAGCCTGTCTTTGAACCCAAGTCTACTTAACTGCAGAAGCCAGAATCTTTCAACTATACACGTTTTATACCTTCTTATAATATTAAAAATGGTTTTGCTAAATTCAATTGTTTTAAATTAAAAATGATAATATAGGAAGTATATGGTAAAGAAATGAAACTAAAATGTTCATTGTAAGAGGAGAAAAGCTGAGGGGAAAACTATAAAGATGCAAGAATACTCACAATACTCCTCCTTCATTTTATTCCATTTTTTCAGAGGTAGGAAAAGAGTCTTAAAGGGAAAAAAGTTTTCCATTTTTCCTAAATTTTCCAAATTGTTTCATATAGCTTATGTATTTAAGGGCAATCATAGCAAGCATTCCCACCATTTCAATACTTCAAACCAAGACATATTGGAAACCTGGGAACTGACCTTGCCTTTTTTGGAAGTCAGTCATCTCTGCTGAAGGTAGTTCATCATCACTGGATGTCCCTTCCTGATGGTTGCAATTCCCAGAAAGCACCCTCGCTTGTCTTTTTTGTGTTCTATATTTTGCAACAAACCAAAAATAAATGAAAAGCAAATAGCTCTTGATGAAAATAAATATTTTAAACAAAGAGAGGTAATTTTATCATTTAAAATGGCCAGAAATATAATCATATTAGCACACTTAATATTTTTGACATTTTTACAGCTTTATCAGTTTGAGTTGGTGGTTCTCCTTCTCTTTTTCTTATAAGACATTTCTAGCTAGGACATTCTCATGGGCTAACCAGATTCTGAAGAAGGGGTAACAATATAATCAGGACCGGCTTCTAGTTATGAGCAGTTCCTAGCCTGACAAAAATGTCATTTTACCCATTCCTTTTAACTGATCCAAATATACCAGTGTGTCTTTAAAGCAGTCAAGGACTGTTTAACTAAATTTTGGTTTTATTATACATTATTCTTACAGATTAATACTGTATGTCAGGTGTGGTTAATTACACCATATGGTTAATTATATTCAAGTAGTAAACAGTACTTGCTCAATGATGCCTTAAGTCTTCACTTTATATAGCTACCTTCGAGATCCAATCTCTTCTAAAATCCAGTGAGTTTTTTCATCTACAGCCAAGCTTCCATTTGTTGATGTCTCCTCTTTGCCTGTTAATACATAAAATTGATTTTGTACTGTAAATTCTCAAAAGAAAAAAGTGAAACACTTTAAAAATAAAGGTAATATCATGGATGTATATACATATTACATATGTGTATATAAACACACACACATAATATTCTTAAATTGCATATTTTCACCAGTTTTCTCCATAGCCAGATGCTAGAAATATTTGTATTACCAATATAGTAGTCCACAGGGAATATGTCCCAAGACCCCCAGGGGATGCCTGAAACCATGGATAGTACCAAGTCCTATATATACTATGTTTTTTCCTATATATACATTCCTATGATAAACTTTAACCTATAAATTAGGCACAGTAAGTGATTAACAACAGCAATAAAACAATTATAACAATATACTGTAATGTAAGTTATATGAATGTGGTCTCTCTGTCTTTCAAAATATCTTGTTACCTATTACCTTATTATCTGTTTTTGGACCACAGTTGACCTCAGGTAACTGAAACCGTGGAAAGTAAAATCACAGATTAGGGGGGACTGCTACATTTTATTCATATTATTTCTTATTTTAATATATACTGACCCACTAAATGTCATGTGTTTGAAAGTCACTTTGCCTTTGCTTTTATTAGCTACTTGGTTATGGTCTCATCTCTTTTACTGTCTCCTGATAGCACCTTAATCAAAAAAAGACATCTCTAAAAATACAAAACCAGTGTGAAAATAAAAGGAAGCATCCAAATCTTATAATAGAGATCTCACAGATAAATCTATATTGAAACTCACCAGAACCAATTTGTGGAAGGGCTGTGAAAACTATAAAGTTAGGTCTCTACCAGAGTCTATAGATTCATGTGAACTTACCTCAAAACATTCATTAAATGGCTTTGTAAATATTTTGTCTCAAATACTAAATAATTATAAGTTATAATGTTTATGTTTTGGTCTTACACTTAAGACATTTTAAAACCCTAATTCTAAATGTTTTGAGTTTTTGGAAGTGGGTGGGTAAAGGTTAGTGGGAAAATACACAGAAAACATTTTTGATACAGGAATAAAAATATTTTTGTTCTTCAGATAATTTAGTTTAATGAATAAATCATATTAAATATGAAAAACACTAACATGATAACTGTTGTAAATACGTTGATTCATGTTTTAATTCATCTTGCCTGCGTTTCATAAAGGTCATAGCTTGTTTTAAAAGGAGTGCATGCATGGATGATTCTATTTCTTGGATGCTGATAATCTGAAATACATATATAAGTAACATTTTGTAGATCATTGATAATGAAATATAAAAAATATAAAAAAGTAATATTTAGAAGATATATAAGCATATGTATTAATATATGCTCAATTCTCATAAAAAGAAACATTGCCAATATTATCACACCTCAATTATAAAACATTGTGAGCAACAGACCTGGCTGCCAAAACTATTACTATCAAAAGACAGAAAATCAACTTACTGTCCTGGAACAGCACTAAATATCTCAGATAATGAAAGCAAACGGGATGGAGTCAGGAACGTGGATAAGAGTGATAGATAAGAAGGATTCTTTGTTTGAGATAAAAGAATAGGAGGAAATGAAAGGTGCAGCTGTTTGCACAGGCCGAGGGGGCGGACGATACGTGGGCACTTGTACAGTCTGGTGAAATCTGAAAAATGGAGAATGGAAGAAATCTAACCAGAGACAGGTAAGAAAGTTGTGATACAGAAGTGAGAGACTAGTTGACATTGGAACTCTTATTTTTTTTTGGCAAAAATTCCTTCTATTCCAATGATGGTCTAGCAGCTGTTGCTATGGATACATCAATGCATAGGCTGACAAGATTGTAATAGTGTAATTCTTCAAGGATGAATGAAGAAAAATATTACATTGTAATAAATACTTCAGAAAGTAACTACCCAGTGATGTTAGAAGGTAGCGAATTTAAAACAATAGGGGTCAGCACCCAAATGTGTAGAAACATTTTAATTATAAATAAAAAATAATATGGAAAGTAAAGTATAATTTATTTTTAAATGGTTAATCTATTTTTTAAAAAAGGACAATTGAAGACCCCAATGTAAGAATTCAGTATACATAAAAACTGAAAGTGAAAAATTAATAAATCTGGTAACACAAAAATTTCAAAACATTTGAATGTTAAAAAACCATCACAAACAAAATAAAAAGACCAAAACAAACTGGTAAGTTTACATCAAGTAGGACAAAGCACTAAAAATTTTAAGCTATAAAGAACTGTTCATCCACACTAAGAAAACTAAAAAAGAAAAAAAAAAAACCCACTAAGAATGAAAAAGATGACAAAGCAAAGGAGACAAATAATTCACAAGGAAAACTATACATAGCTAATAAAATAAAGGGTTCACTTGAGATCAAAATACAATATATAAAAACAAAACCCATTTTTTCTAGTAAACTAATAAAATTGGCACAATCATTCTGGAGGACAATTTGGCAATATGTTTCATAAGCCTTAAAAATATTTAGACTTAATAATTCATTTTCTTTCACTTACTTCACTTACTAGTAATTTTTCTTCAATGGATGAAAGTTTAACAAAAATTTAAATACAAAATTTTATATAGTGTTACTTATAATAGCAAAATAACTGCAAAAAATCTAGATGTCCAACATTAAGGGAATGCTTAACATCATAGTATGTTAAAAACATGTAGGAAAAATACCAGAGACAAGTATATAATTGTAAGATTTAGACTTTTCTTAATTTCATGGTAAGGGGGGTTCTACAAAAAAAGATAATGATATAAATATTTATATGTACCTTTTCATTAAGGCAGTCAATTAAACTTTCCATGTAAATTTTCATGCTTTTATAGAATTTATAATGTAGAGCTTGATTTGATGAATTCTCTAGGTGCTGGATTGTACTCTTTGAGCTCTTGACATCTTGTATATATTTTTCATATTCCCTCAGGTGTGAGCGGTGAGTTTCCTGTAGCAATGTTAATCTAAATAAATAAAATAAAAATTGCTTTATTTTTCAAACTTTTTTCCCCCTAAAGTAGCAGTCTAATGCAAATGTTTTCAAAGACCACCAAAGAAAATGACAATCATATAAACTTGAGTTTATTAGACCTGCTAAGCAAAGGAGAATATCACAATAAAAGTCTCAAAGGGAAAAAGTACCAAAGGGCACATACAGGTTTTTAGGGGCTGGAGCTAGTTTTGGAGTAGATGTTAATGAGTATAGTTTTAGGTCAGGATTGAGCAGAATTTATAAACTAGGTGAGTTGCATGAACAATCAACGATCTTATATTTGAAATACAGGAGTCTACGTGGAATTACTATTAAATCAATCTGTGGTCTTTCTTGGAATACAGGTATCTGAATGAGCTGGTATTAAAATCTTTTGAGCATGTTATGGTTTGGTATAATTTGTCTACTTTGTGATTCATAATGGCTTCTGTTTCATTTGTCATTAGAATATGATGTTCCTTGAGGTACATTCCATTTTGTTGCTGCTCTGTTGCATTTCCCTATATGCTGCTTTATTAAAGTTAAGACAGCCACTTTGTTTTTTGAGACAGAGTCTTGCTCTGTTGCCCAGGCTAGAGTGCCATGGCATCAGACTAGCTCACAGCAACCTCAAACTCCTGGGCTTAGGCGATTCCTCCTGCCTCAGCCTCCCAGGCAGCTGGGACTACAGGCGTATGCCACCACGCCCGGCTAATTTTTTCTATTTTTAGTAGAGACAGGGTCTTGCTGTTGCTCAGGCTGGTCTTGAACTCCTGAGCTCAAGGGATCCTCCCGCCTAAGCCTCCCAGAGGTTAGGATTATAGGCGTGAGCCATCGCACCCGGCCAAGACAGCCATTTTCTTTCAGCTCTTGTGAATACCACATGTATCAGCTGATGTTATAAGAAAAAACTGTCAAATGCAATTCAATGACTGCTTATCCTTTAAAATTTAATTACCTTACATATATACATGCCAATGGAGGAATAAGAAACTCCCATTATTTTTTTTAAAAACATCTGGAACGTGTTTTCTAATATTTGACTCCAAATGCGTTACAATTAGAGATTTAACTACAAAGGAAATAACACATTCATACTATGTGAATTAGAATCAGACTTATATTTTTAATTCAACTACTCAGCTAACCTGCTCCATAATTGAAACTGTTTAGCACTTGCTTAGGCTAACTAAGTATCCTCTCTCCAAATTTTCCTGCATTTGTTTTTCCAAGTCTTTCCTTGCTTTATGTAAAGAACAGTGAGAGTTAAAAAATAAATCAAGATAATAATGTATAGCAGGCCCTATAATAATGTTTTAATTAAGTAGAATATTATTGGCTATAGCAGTAAAGTTATAAGAACGTATTATGTGGAAAAAGCTAGGTACAGAACAGGATATATAGCATGCTTCCTTTTTTGTATAAAAATAGGACAATATGTAAATATACTTGTGCTCATGTAGATATACATATAGACCACTTCTGGAAGTAAATATAGAAACTAGCAGCAATGGTTTCCTCAAGGGAAGGTAACTTCCTTTTCTCTGTATAACCTTTGTACTGGTTGACTTTTTTTAAAACTAGTTAATAAAAAAATAAAGTACAATAAAGTTAAAGTTAACTGTTACCCAAATATAATAAAATACTAATCTAAGTGAGTGATCTGCTGCCTTTTTTCTCTTCTATCACTTATGCAAGATAATTCTCTTAAATAAGATCTCTTAAGAACAACCTTAAAGGTTCTGGGTTATATGCAATTCTACACGCAATAGCTGCAATTCTAGCTGTTTCTTCAAACTAAGGAAAGCATATCAGAATATAAGTAAATGATAATAAAGTTATTAAAAAGATAATCTTGAATCTGTTAAAGTAATCTCACCATTTAACATCACTATTGAAAAACATTGATCTAGAACAGGAGCTGGCAAAACGTTTTTTTGTAAAAGGTTGGACAGTACTATTTTAGGCTTTTAGGACTAGATGGTTGCTTATGCAACTACTCAGTTCTGTGTTGTAGCATGAAAACAGCCATAGACAATACGTAAACATGCAAGCATGGCTGTGGTCCAATAAAACTTTATTTACCA
The DNA here is from genome assembly GCA_023783475.1 of Daubentonia madagascariensis. NCBI lineage: Eukaryota > Metazoa > Chordata > Mammalia > Primates > Daubentoniidae > Daubentonia > Daubentonia madagascariensis. The sequence continues at coordinate 1,645,099 of JAKFHU010000633.1, forward strand.
AAACAGAGGGTAGGCTGGGAGTTTGCTAACCCTCTAGAATACAGAGATAACTTAATATCTAAAAACTGGTATATCTAAAGATTTTCAAATATTTAATTCACTATAAAATACTACAAAATGCCTTTTCTACATCAAATCATTTAAATTACCAATATATTTTAGTTGAAATGTGATTAAGGAATGAAGCTACCTTAAAGTTAATTCATAAAAAAGATAATGGGGAAAAAAATTTGAACCTATTCTCAGGTAATTAAAAAATACATCTTGAAAAGCAAAGAAAATGTTCTTTAAAAATACCTGCTTTGGCAGGAGAATCAAACTCTCTCCTTGTATCAAACTGTTATAAGGACTAATAAACTTTTGCTATCATACTTGTTCTTTCATACATCTAAAGATACACACTAGATCCTGAGTAGTACAATTACAAAATACAAATATTTAAAACAAAACAACTTATGATGGGGTTTGCCTTAGTTTTAGCAAAAATACCACTTATATTAAAATTAATATTAACTATATAAAAGGTAAGTATTTAATATTAATACTGGTAGAATAAAAGATAGCTGTGCTTTTAAAAGGCAATCTGTACCAAGAGCTATAATAATATGACCTTTGCCTGGAAATTTACTTTAAAGAAAAAAAAACTACAACAAATTAAAATATGTTCGTTATCTGTAGCATTATCTATAATAGAAAAAATTTAGAAATCAAAATATCCAACAGAGAAATACTTAAGTAAATTATAACATAACTATAGGGACAAACATAGTTTTTATAATGTAGAAAAATGCTTATAATTATATTAAGTAAAAGAAGTAGAATTTTATATTTACTGATTATAACCATGTAATATACATCTGTTATAAAGATTAAAAAGGCATACAGTAGTCCCCTCTTATCCACAGGGATATGTTCCAAGATTCCCAGTGAATGCCTGAAACTGTGAATAGTACCGAACCGTATATATATTCTGTTTTTTCCTTTACATACATACCTATGATAAAGTTCAATCTATAAATTAGGCATAGTACTCTTGTACTTTGGGGCCATTATTACATAAAAGAAGGGTTATCTGAACACAAGCACTGTGATACTGTGACAGTTGACCTGATAACCAAGAAGGCTACTTAAGTGACTAATAGTTGGGTAGCCTGGAGCGTGGAGATGCTGGCCAAAGGGGTGATTCCTGTCCTGGGTGGGATGAAGAGGGACATCTCAAGATTTTACCACACTACTCAGAACAGTGTGCAATTTAAAACAGATGAATTGTTTATTTCTGGAATTTTCCATTTAATATGTTTGGACCACAGTTTGACCATGGGCAACTGAAACCACAGAAAGTGAAAGTGTGGATAAGTGAGGACAACTGTATACAAAAATAACATCAGTCGTATTAGTATGACAATACAGGAGATGATATTTTTTCCTATAAATCTGTTTAATATTAACATTTAATAATTTAAAAGAATATACTGCTACTTTTTTACTATTAAATGCCTAGGACAAACGTAAATTTCAAAATGAATATTACTCACCTAGTATTTAATTGCTTCTTAATAATTTCTAAATTGACTGGTGAGAATGAAATGGAAGTATCAAACTTCTTCACTGTTTGAGATCCACTGCTGTGGGAAATATCTATGTCTCTTTCCTAAAAACAATATGAAAATTGATTTTTAAAAAAACATTTCACTTACCTGACAAATGTTAAGAGCATGAAAGGAGATTGGATGATCCAAGGTCCCTTGCAGTTCAAAAATCCTATGTCTTTGTAATTTTTCATGGCCAAAATGAAATACTTCTAAAACCCTCAGTTTTAAAATTTAGAAATTTAAATTCACACGTAAGAGGCAAATGTTAAAAATAGGATTTTTCAAAAAAGTTTAGTTCTTGAGGTTTTTAAAGCTAATTTTATTTATAGGCTAATGTAGTCTCAGAAAGTCATGCAGTTTTTGAAGAAGCAACAGTCCTTGGTGAATATTACCTTGTGTGGTAGACATAGCTGTCTGGCTAACCTAAAAGCTGTTTCCATGATAGAAATAGCTATTATATTTAACTCCAACTCCATCCTAGTCAACGAAGAGTAAATGAAAGTCTGCTGGAGGGTTTCTAGGTAAAGCTTTTACCTTCCTTTAAGCTGCTACTATTTGGGTTTTCTGTTACTTGTAGAGAAATGCACTCCTAACTAATACATCTTGTAACATGGTATACTTCACATTAGTGTCCTCTGACTAATTACAACTCATCAGTTCCACTTACAGCTTAGAATGTTCAAAAGATCCTAAAGAACCTCTATTTTAGACAAGGACATATGAATAAGTGGACCAGATATTTAGCCAACTCATTGGCTTAATTCTCTTTTTTATATTTTCCATGAAGCACCATTTCTCATTTCAATTTTCACCAAGTCTCCCATCCAGCTCCAATCATATCTACAAATCCCCAAACACCCCCACAATATTCTGAAATTAAAAAAAAAAAAAAATCCCCAAACACTTCTGATATTTTCAGTCTCAAATTCCTTACATCATAAACATCTTCCAATGACCCATTCAAATATCACCACTACTGTGCAGGCTTTTCCAACCTCTCCATTTATCCTCCCTCCTATACAACTGACCACCCACTTGCTCTTTTGTGCCATCTCAGGACCCTGCACAGAGTTCTGTCATAAAACTTGTAGAATTTCACTGCAATTATTTTGTAATCTCCTCCTGCAAAGATTGTATATCATTCTAAGTGGCTATAGTCACATCAAATACAAAGAATTATGCAAACTTGTGTAGTCAGAGTAAAGAGTGTGTGGCAGGCTTTTTTCCAAAGTATTTTTTTAATGCTGTTTTTACTAAAAAAGGGAGAAGAAAATCTAAATCTGTTATAATCATAAAAACAGTCCTCTAAACCTGCAGTCCCCAATGCCCCGACTGTGGCTTGGTACCGGTCTGTGGCCTGTTTTCTAACAGGCCACGCATTACTGCCTGAGCTCTGTACCATCCACCCCTCCCCCCATCCCATGCTCCCCACCCTGAGTCAGTGGAAAAATTGTCTTCTATGAAACTGGTTCCTGGTGCCAAAAAGGTTGGGGAGCGCAGCTCTAAACCATTTCTCTTGTCAGAGACTCCAAAATTACAACCACAGCAGTACTTTTACTTAGCTTTTTAGTTTTAATGACAAGGAAATTTTACAATACTTTCTTACTTAAAAGAACAAATAATCTCTCAGAGAATTTTTTTTTTTTTTTAGAGACAGGATCTCACTATGTTGCCCAGGCTGGAGTGCAGTGTCTTGATCATAGCTCACTGCAACCTTGAACTCCTGGGCTCAAGTGGTCCTTCTGCCTCAGCCTCCTGAGTAGCTAGGCCTATAGACACGTGCCACCATGCTCAGGTAATTTTAAAATTTTCTGTAGAGATGGGGTATTGCTATGTTGCCCAGGCTGAACTCTTGGGCTCAAGTGAAACTCCTGCCTCAGCCTCCCAAAGTGCTGGGATTATCGGCATGAGCAACTGTGCCTGGGCTTCTCAGAGCATTCTTATTAAAAAGATTCAAATATAAAACCTAATATTTCTGTAGTATTATACAGTTTATAAGCACTTTCACTAATATCATTATGATTTTAAGCCTTACATCAACCTATTCAGGCATGTAGCATTATTATCATTCCCATTTTATTGATGAGAAAACTGAGTTAGAGAAATTAAATGATTAAATATTTGTACAAATATTTATTGAGCACTCACAATGCTAGCAACTGTTGGATATAACACTGAACAAAATAGTAATTCTTGACCTCATGAAGCTAATATTCTACCAGCAGATCCAGAACACATATCCAGGAATTTTAACCCCAAGTACAGTACATTTTTTGTTTGTTAGTTTTGTTTTAAACCTATTTGTTTAAATTTTATTTTTAAAGACCTGTTCTGTAAAATATAAAACTGTCAGTTAGTATAAAATTAAAGGTAAAAAAAATATGGTGCCCTCAAGTGGAAGGTATTTATAATCTAGTGGAAAAAGAACATAGTATGTAGTGGGCTGAATGGTGGCCTACCAAAAGATACACCCATGACTTAAGCCCTGGACTGTGTGAATATGAACTTACTTGGAGAAAAAGTCTTTGCGGTTATAATTAACTGAATGATCTTAAAATGAGATCATCCTTGATTACCTGAGTGGGTCCCAAATCCAATGACAAGTGTCCTTATGAGAAATAGAGACACAGAGAAGAAGGCCATGTGAACACAAAGGTAGAGACAGAGGAGTTATGCAGTCACAAGCTAAGGAACACCTGGAACAACCAGAATTTGGAAAAAGGAAAAATTCTCCTTTAGGGCCTTCGGAGGAAGCAAAACCCTGTCAACACCTTGATTTCAGATTTCTGGCCTCCACACTGTGACAGAATAATGTCTGCTGTTTTAAGTAAGCAAGTTTGTGGTAATTTGTTATAGCAGCCACAGGAATCTAATACATACGGTATAAAAAATTATTACCTCTATGATTTTAACTGCTTTCTTCATTTGTTGATGTTCCCAAATATCTTGATTTTCATCTTCCTGACTTTCTTCACTTGTTTCATTTCTGCTTGCTAGGGAAAAAAAAAAGTTCACATATAAACATTCAATATTTTTCCATTCCAACTGTAGCAGCCAACATTTTTGGGGGGCTTATTATATGCAGGCTTACCACCACTTTACATGTTATTTATTCTTCACAGTAATTCTAGGAATTATTGTGCCTTCATTTCACAAATGAGGAAACTCAAATACCGGGAGTTTAAAAAACTTGAGGACTATATTGAAGCTGGAACTTGAATCCAGAGTTTGACTCCAGAACTTGTACTCTCATCACCAAACAAAATACTATAGTTCCACATACATAAAAAATTAAGGAGGAATGAAATGTTTGGTTTTCTTTATCAAAGATCTCTCAATTTCCACCTGAGAATCGAAAAACTTAAAAATAATTTCTCAGTTATAAGGAAGCAAAGTCTCATTCTAAGAAAAAAATTATTTCAAGTAACAAAAACCTCGGCAAAATGCATGTATTATAAATGAGAAATGTGTAAATAGTCCTTTGACACTAAGATTATTGCTAGAGGAAATTTTTTCTTACAGCAGAAAGATTTTAATACACGACACCTAAAATCTCGATAGATGCTTCCATGTTAAAAAAAATTCTTTATAAAGATGACGATAGTTTTCAATGTTTCAAAAATAAGATACTGCACAATTTTTTTTAACCCATCAACAAAGATCAAGTGGGGGGTCAGGCATCAGTAAACATTATTACACATACCCTTTGATAATAACATTTTGACGCAGATACATCTTTTAAAGGCCATAATATCGTGGACCAAATCGATACTAAATAAAAACCAAACTCAACAATCTTCACAATATGAGACACCACATTACATTTTTATGGCGATTTTATCACATGATATTATATTCTAATGAAAAATGCCTTAATCTTCATATATTGGTAAATAAATTAAATACATACCTGTTTCTTCAGCCATTCTTTGTCTAAGTGTTTGAGGCTTAGGGGTAAATGGCATCCTCTTTTCATGGTCATCAGGCTCACTTTCAGTATCTTCATCACTGTTTCTCTTCATACCAGAGACAGTGAAGGTATGTTTTACATCCAAAGAAATATAGTCACCTTGGGCCCTGGCCAATTCACGTTTTCTGCGGGCTGCCTGAATAAAAGCTGCATCAGGGATCTTAACTGAAAGTAACAAAGAGGACATTAAAAACCAAAGACCAACAGAAATAAATATTCCTCACATTTAAACAAAGAAAAATGGCACCATTTTCCTAAATTTTTCACTATTTTGATACATGCATGTGACTAATAAATGGCTCAAAATCTACATCAGTAAAGAAAGAAAATTAATTTAATAGAGATTAAATACAATTTAGAGAAATAAATCGAATCTAGAAGTACCAGAAAATATACTTAAATGACTCCATTTCATCTTTTAATTCTTTTATTCATCAGGTGCTACTCTCTGTGAGGAGTAGATCTTTCTCACTTCTGGAAGCTCTGAGATTATCAGGGTGGGGATGTAGAGAGGGCTAAGCATGGAGTTCCTCAGTCAATGAGTACTGCAGAAGTTAAGAGGATCAATGACAGAACAGTCTGACTTACCAAGTAAGAGAGAGACTACACTATGATGCGCCCCTCCCCTGTGGGCACCCATGAATATACGGAGTGAGAAACAGACTACAGCTGGTGTGAAGCCAAGTCAGCTTCTGAGGTTCTGTGGTAAGTCCCACATGAAAAACACAAGAAGTTAAAAAGTGTAAAGAAAATAATCAGGTTCATTTACCAGGTTAAAAACATTTAAATTACAACTCTTAATAGAGGCTAATTTTTTTCTTTATTTTATACAGTAAAGACCTCATTAATATAAACTCTTCCAATTCAAAACAAGTTTCTTCATGTATGATCTAAGTATTTCTTAAAAAAAATACGACAGTTAACAAAGGGCAAGAGAAATTTTCACCATTTCAAGCACTTCAAACTATTAAAGAGATGTCAAGCCACTGAGGCTCAAGTAAAATTTTCTAACCTTTCCCACAAACTGGTCCAAATTCTTTGAAAAATAAATAGAAAACATGCCATATGCCCGGAGATGCACAAATGTTCCAATGTTTGAAACAAACAAAGAAAACAGGAAACAGATTTTAGAAATCACAGACCAATATGGTTGGCATCAGTCCTAGGGAAAATTTTAAAGTGCTTGAGTTAATCATGAAGCAATAAATATTCATCAAGAACAAGTAATATAAAATCAAGTGCTTTACTTTTTTTTTTGACTAGTATTTACTTATAAACTATCAGGGAAATGATAAAGGTCAGGTGCCTCTTCATCCTCCCAAAACATTTAACAGTTGGAGTCTTTCCTTGTGGCCAATGTTAAAATATGTGGGGTAAATCATAGAGTTCACTGAATTCTTAATTGGTTAAATAACTACTAAAAAAAAATGTTGATTATAAAGCTAAGTAGGAACCTGCCACAGAGCTCTCTACTTTGTCTTGTCTGGTTTAATGATTTTATCATGATATGAATGAAGACAAAATGGTATGTCTTTAAAGCTGAGAGGTACAGCTAATATAATCTAAAGCAGAATTAAGATTCAAAACCATCACAGCAGGTTACATTTGCAACCCTGGCTACACATTAGAATCACCTGGGAAGTCTGATAAACTACTGATACCGAGGCCCCCATACCAGAGATTCACCTTCAGTTGATCCAACATAGAGCTAAGCAGTAGTATGTTTTTATAGTCCCTTAGGGAATTTTAATGGGCAGCCAGGGTTAAGATGATATATTTAGGGTCAAATACTCAAGTGTATGACTATGGAAACTGAAATACTTTTATGGAAGTGATTCACCTGTAATTGACTTGACAGGGATTACGTAATAAGTCACAAGCAGTGGGACTCACTAGTGAGACATTAGTGCTATATAAAGCTAATCCTCTCTCAAGCTATAATAAAGAAGTAAAAGTTCAAGGAAGAGAAGAGTATTTTGTCTGTCCTGTTTCTCCATATCTAATACCGAGCTCAAGGGCTCCCACACAGCAGATGCTGGGCAGACACAGGATGAATTGATGTAGTTAGAATATTGTTCTATAATAGAAACATCATGTTTTTACAGATTTATAACCAAGTAACTTTTCACACACATCATCCTATTTAATACACAATCATCTAAGATGGAGAGATCAACTATCATCTTCTATTAGTAACAAGCAGTCTCTGCCACCAGAAATATTTCAAGGCAGATATTCTATTACTGGATCATTCTAACAGTTCCATCATCTGAACACAAAATAAATGCACTCCTTCCACACACCAGTCCTTACAATTATCACATTCCTCTGTCTTTTCTTCTCTAGCCAATATGTCCCTTGCATTTTTAAATGTTCCTCACAGAGCAAGTTTTCAACTTTTAATCAGTGTTTCTCAATGGGGCATTTGGGAGAGGGGCAGTTCTTCACTGTGCTGAACTTCCTGCACTCTGCAGGACATTTATCATCTCTTACCTCCAGGCACTATGTGCCAGCAACGCCTTAATCACTACAATCATTAAAAACTATCCCATACATTTCCAAACACTGCCCTCTCTCCTTTGGTGGGCAGTGCTGCTAACACCATTCTATCTAGAATCTAGACAGGGCTTCGGCTTCAATTGTTTACCAGGCTTCAATTCTTAATATCGGCTTTACCATTCAGTACTCCTGTACTTTGTGAATGCAGATAAGGGGGAAAAAAAAATACAAGGCTGTAGCTACTGGTTGTTGCTATTTAATGGGTTAATACAGAAGCACTTATTACTATGTTAACCTTTTAAAATGTATTTTAACAATTTTATCTCTATGTAATTTGTTTCCTTTATAAAGCTAAGTATTTTACTTTATTAATTTTATCAGATGGGGTCTTAGGCTTCACTAGACTGAAAAAGGAGTCTATAGCACAAAACAAGTTATAAACCCTTGTAAATGGCCAGATAAATATTTTTGACTTTGCAGGCCATAAGGTTTCTGTTGCAACTTCTCAACCCTGCCACCGAAGTGCAAAAGCAGCCACAAATAATAAGTATTTGAAAGAGTGTGACTGTTTTAATAAAATGTTATTTACAAAGATAGGCAGTGGGCCAGATTTGCCAGCCCCTGAACTTGACTGGTGGTAATTTGCCAATATCATTCTAAAACAGAACAATGGTCATGTCATCTATTTGTACAAAATTTTCAGTAGTTCCCCAAGTCCTGTATAATCTGACTCCAACTTGTCCCTCCCGTTTTCTTTCTGTTTCTTTTTCTTAAATTCCCAAATATTTTCAGCCAAACAGAACTATTTTTAGTTCTCTACACATATTATATATCTCTTCTAGAGTTTTACATATGCGACACCCCATACCTAAAACATCCTCACTGACCAATTCTCACCATTCTTCAGGTATTAATGTGAATCACTCAGGATAGCACAGCAGTTAAGAACATAAGTTATGGACCAGACTGCCTGGGTTTGAGTCTTACCTCTGCCTCTTAAAAGCTATCCAACCTTGCACATATTACATAATAAAAATGAGCAGTAAATTTTGGTGCTTTGACAATCATTAGTAATGACCAACTTCCCCCATCCTTCACTAGTTTGTTGTGTTATCAACAATAAGAATCGCTAGTATATAAAATACTATATTAGAGATAAAAAGTTTAACCAAAATTACAAAAATTACCAACCTGTTGATGAAAATTCTTTTTCTTCTAGAGAGCTAGAGCTGTCAGAAGATGAACTCTGATCATCCTTACTTTCTGAGGAGTGATGTGTTCCATCCTCTTCATCTGTTGAAAGATCAACTGTTCTGGATTCTAACAGGACATTTTTTTTAACATAATAAGAAAGAATCAAAATAATGGAATCAGTAATTGAAGTTCTGAACACATAGTGGCATATCTATAATATGGTGTTTTAATCCTACTGCACATATTTAAAATAAATATACAGCTCTTTCTCCAACTTCCAGTCTTTCTGAAACAACTCTATGGTCTAATAAGTTTATAAAGACTTACTGTTTTTTTTTTTGTTTGTTTGTTTTGAGACAGAGTCTCACTCTGTCACCCTGGGTAGAGTGCAGTGGCATCATCATGGCTAACTGCAGCCTCAAACTCCTGGGCTTAAATGATCCTCCTGCCTCAGCCTCCCAAGTAGCTGGGACTACGGGCTTGGGCTATGACACCCGGCTCATTTTTCTATTTTTAGTAGAGAAGGGGTCTCACTCTTGCTCAGGCTGGTCTCCAACTCGTGAGCTCAAGCAATCCTCCCACCTCAGCCTCCCAGAGTGCTAGGATTAAAGTGTGAGCCACCGCGCCCAGCCAGGATTTACTCTATTTGTATTACCTACATATCTAATAAAATATTTCCAGAAGGATGAGAAAAGGGAAGGAAACACTAGAGAAAAAAATACAGGGACAAAAATTGAAGTAATATTTAGGAAAGAAAAACGGTGGCAGTGAATAGGAAAATAGTGGTAGTGATTAAGTAGAAAAAGAAAAAATATTTAAGGTACACTTGCTATGTGCTAGGCACATTGAAACCTGTCTTACATGACTTATTAGTATTTCATTTAATATTCACAATTCTATAAAGTAAATGCTATTTCTGATGAGGACACTAAGGATTGATAAGATAAATAACACCAACTTAGTAAGTGGAGAAGCAGGCCCTTCAACTTAATTCCATCCAACTCCAAAATTTAGGCTCTTTTTATATTATGCCATATTTCAATGTCTGGTGGCAAAAAGTACTATAATGAGCACTTTGATCAAAATTAAAGCATGAGTCTATCTTTTCAGTGTGTGAATTTGGGAAGGTCACTTAGTCTGTTAAGCTCAATTAAACAAAGATAACATTAAAACATAAAATCCCCAGGGGTGTTATGAAAATTTAATGAACAAGATGTCAAAGAACTCTTGACATTACTGACAAGAAAAGATTTATTCGTTCATGATAATTTGACAATCTTCATGAGTAACCTTAAAACATAAGATTACATGGTATTCTTCATCTTAAAATTTTACCTTAATTAGAAGACCTAACTACAGTTTAAAAAAGTCTGGAGTAAAATTAAAACTTGAAAGACTAGAAGAAGATAGTTGCAACTCACATCTTTCTTAGCTACTGCTATTTTTGATAACCCCTATGTGTTCCCAAAGTGGATTAACACCAAAACAGTGCTTCTCAAAGCATGACCCATCAATCCTTGGAGGTCCCTGAGATCCTTTCAGGGGGTCTGTGAAATCAAAACTACTTTAATCATAATACTAACATGTTAGTTGTTCTTTTCACAGTGTTGACATTTACATAATGAAGAGAAAGCAGTGGTGAGTAAAACTGCTGGCCCCTTACTATCAATCAAGGAAGTGACACCAATTTGCAGGAGCAGTTATTGTATTCCTTAACCACCATGCCTTGGCAGGGGGAAAAAAAGCCAGTTTCACTTACTTCACTTCATGAAGCAATAAAAACTTATTTATTAAATCTTGACCCTTGAGTACACATCTTTTTAATATTCTGTGTGACAAAATGGAAGTATACATAAGGCACTTTTCCCGCATACTGAAATGTAATGGCTGCCTTAAGGAAAACCATTTATGTGAGTTGCAAGCTGAACTAGCTAGCCATTGTTTTCAAAGTGAAACATCATTTTACTTGAAAGAATAACTAGTAAGACAATTGGGCTACTCAAACACAGATATGTGACAAACATTTGCTTAAACATGAGCCAAGCTGTGCCTATCGCTTCAAGAATGAGAGATTTGAAGCGAAAATTGGAATTCTGGAAAACCTGTATCCTCCATCGTGAATTTGACAGCTTCCCAATACTTAAAGACTGAGGAGATCAGTGATAACATTAAGTGATTTTTTTGATATTGTATAATAAAATGCACAAACATTAGCAAGATCTGCAAACTTAGCAAACAAACACTTTCCAAATAATCAATGCATGATATCATCAGTCATGCATGAGTAAAAGATCCATTCAAAGTGCCAAACAGACCAATGAATTTTAATGTAACAGAGAACCAAAAATTTACTAATATGCTTTAAGATTCCATGTTGCAACTAACCTTTAAGAAAGCATTACTTGTTCAGCTTTGTTGTAATATTAACGCACAACACCCTCAACGATCTAAAAAGGCTGTCAGGTACTCCTCTTAGCCACATATCTGTAAAAGGCTGTCTTTTCTTCAAATACTTCAGTCAAACCACAGCACAACAGATTGCATGCAGAAGCAGCTATGAGAGTTCAGTTGTTTTCTATTTAGTCAGACATCAAAGAGATTTGCAAATCGAAAACAATGCCACTCTTTTCACTATTTTCTGGAAAATATTTTTCACAAAAATGTTACTTATCCTTACATGTAATTTTAAAAAAATGAATTAATAAAATTTTATTTTAATTTCTAGTATGGTAAGTACTGACAGATATAACCTGCAGAAACAAAAGCTCTTTGGGATCCTTGATCATTTTTGAGAGTGTGAAGGGGATCCAAAGACCAAAAAGCTCTAGAAGGCAAGAGAAAAGGCAACTCCTGGCCTAAATTCTCCTTAGTAAAGTTTAGTCATATGACTGACATATTTTAGGTTACAAAAACAAATATAAAAGATCATAACAAAGACCAGGAAATCATTAAGATCATGAACCTGGACGATGTTAAGTGAAATAAGCCAGGCACAGAAAGACAAACACTGCATGATCTCACTTACATGTGGAATCTAAAAAAGTGGAAATCACAGAAGCAGAGAGTAAAGTGGTGGTTACTGGGGCCTGGGGTTGAGCATGGTGGTGGTTGGGGAGATGTTGGTCAAAGGACACAAAATTTCAGTTGGATAGGAGGAGTAAGTTCAAGAGATCTACTCTACAACATGACTATAGTTAATAAAAACATACTTTATACTTGAAAATCTACTGAGAGTAGCTTTTAGTGTTCCAACCACAAAAATTATCTTAGATTATGCATATATTGATTTAGCCATTGTACACATTTCATACATCACGTTGTACACCATACTACATACAATTTTTGTTAATTAAAAAATTTTTAAAAATCCCTGAGATCACTTTAATGGGACTAAAAATAGTGAGATTTTGGAACTCAAGACTAACCCCAAACCGTATTCTTTACTAAGCTACAATTCAAACTCAGAGCAGCACATTTTTGTTAACAACTTTGCTGCTGCTTGAAACATTTATGTAAGAACTTAAAGGTACTTCAAAATGACTACATTGTATTTAAAGTCATTACTGGTACAATCTACAGCGTCATCAATCTAATTATGCTACTTAGTGTTGCATTTATTATTATTATTATCGGTTTTTTGCAAATAATTGATGCAAAAAGAAAAACAAAAGAGAATTTTCCGAAACCTGTCACTTAAGAGTCTTTTAATGTACTATTCCGGTGAAGTGTTTTCTAGAAAAATAAATCGGGCAAGTTTCCAAAAGGTACATACAACTTTTGCCTACCTAATAGCATTAGGAATTATTGAACTCCTTCGGGACGATTTAGGGACTTCATAAACATCAATTACCGTACTATAGCTATAACTGGGGTCATCTGATGGTGAAAACAAAACAGAGCCACCAAACCGTGTAGGATTCTCTTGACTCCCCTACGGCGCCCAACCTGCAGAGGCAGGCCACGCGCGAGTGCTGGAAGGCGGGCTGTGGGCCGGGAGCGGGTTACGGGAACCACTAGGGAAGTACGCAGGCACCTCGCGGCCCCCTCCCGCCCCCGCGTCACCTCGGGCGCCCGCCCCTCCTGCCCGCGTCACCTCGGTCGCCCGCGCCGCCGTCCGCGCGGGGAGCCGCTCTCGTGGCGCGCCGGGAAGTCGCCCAGACCCGGCCCCGGCCCCGAGCGCCCCGGACTCGGTGGGGCCGGACCGCCGCCTCCGCGCGGCCTCCCCCAGACGGCGGCCCTTCCTCCGCAGGGCCGGGGGCCGCCTGCTCCTTCGGTGCCCCAGGCTCGGCAGATGGCTCCTCGGCTCCGTCGCTGTCGCTGGCATCGGCTGGGCGCTGCCGAAAAGTCCTTTTCGGCCTGTGAGCCATAGCCGAGGCTGCAGCGCCGCGCAAACCTCCCGCCTCCCGCTTACGCCAACCCCGGTCGTCGGTGACCACCCCGGCGCGCGCCCGCCTCGCCTCGCCGCCGGGGGTGCGCGCCCGTTCCGCGCGCCGTCCACGTCCGCGTGGCCCGCGCATGCGTACTGTGGCGCCTGGAGCTGAGCCAAGGCCTGTTCCCAGAGCCCAAATGCGCGAGGCAAAGCGTTCTCTTTGCCAGGCTAGGTTGTGTGGACCGTCGCTGGGACGTTTCCACAGCCTCCCTGAGCGGAGTCCCACGGAGAGCAGCACTCACGTGCTGTCCTTGTGCAAACCCCATCAAGTCATCAGGCGCTATGCTCCCAGTCCTGGACTGGAACCAGATCCGTTGTCTTCTACTTTGCGGAGAAAGCCCCTTACAACCAAGAATTAAAACAAAACCCCCAGGAGTGTGGGGGTGGGTGGTGGGGAGAGATGCGTCTGAAAGCTAGACAGTAATATCTACGCATAAATGCGTACGGATTAGTTAAACTTTGCTCACGGATAAGCAGAAATCAAGTGATTGCTCCCAGGCGGCAGGAAGTGTGGTAGGGATGTCATTAGTAAGAACGGAGCAATCACTTTGAAATAATTCTTGCAGCTGCAATATGGTCTTGACTGACAGCAGAGCTGATTTTCACGTTCTCATTATTAATAATTGCAAAGAAAACTCAATCCAGGACAGAAAACGATCACTTAGAGCCTTATATCACAAGAAATTATGTGTAACAATTATTTATACACTTTTATAAGGAAATATCAGTTGATCAATAAAAGACTTTCAAGTGTAAACTGTATTCTTAGGAAAGTAGAAATAAATATAAATTCAGGAGAAAAGCAATGATGCAAGAGTTGTTATTTTGTGATGATATGAGTATTAAATAGGTTTGACATTTAGGTTACATTAAATACATTTAAATGAGTGATCTAATTTTTATTTAAAAAGTATACAGTACACCAGAAATTGCATTCTTTGCAACTGTCAAAACTTACAATAAAAACTTAGAGATGTCCACCTAAAAACGTGATGAAGTAATGAATTTTTAAAATTCCTGAAAGAGTTTGCAAGCAAAAAGGTATGAAACCACCTTCATAGGTGACTATTACCAACACCAGCTTCTTTCTACTGATTATAGAAGCTCCAGTTGCTCAAAAAACAGAAAAACATTTCTTTCCTGGCAAGTCTCATAGGGGTTGTATTTTAAAATTGATTGGAAGGGAGTCATAGACAAAATGGGCATTGAAGTACATTTTTGGGGGTATACCCACCAATAAGCCGATTCTCTAGAAATTTCTCCCCCATCAGGTTTCTATAGCCATGTCTACCTCCTGGAACGAAGCTAACAGGATCAGAGTAGACATCTGAATAGACACATGGTAGACTGATTAGAGCCTTTGTCCAGTATATTAGCTATGAGAATGAGGCCACAATTTATTACCTGCATGTGTCAGGAACCATAGCCTGTGAATGTCTAAGCTGCCAAACAGCCTTTAAGTAATGAGCTCCTGTGGACTCTGGAAAGCTGGTTGCAAAATGTTCAGAAATTGTGGGAGGCAGTTGTTGAACACAGTCATTATTAAAAATTTAATTATATAAACTTACAAATTAAGTATATTATGAATAAAGGTAATAATCTACTCAAAACTTACCACTTCCTTACTTTTACTACCTTTTACTGTTATCTACGCTGCTGAGGGTTATGTCAAATGTGTCTGTATGATAGAAATGTTATATAATTACCTATTACCTATTACCCACACCTATTACCAAGTCCATGTTTAGTGATGTCATGCTAGCAGCTTAAAATCAGCCATAATGGGAATATTTATACCACAGAAATTCAAAGACCCTACAAATCAGGGCTCTTCTCCGAGAAAGCCAGATATTAAACACTTACCATCATATCACTGACTACATTTCACCAAAGGGATTGAGAAGGGGCAGTGTATCCCTGATGGATGTGGTCCCAGAACTCTTTTTTCATGGCCTTCCCCAGTGAACTAATACTCCCCAGAATAAACTTGGAAAATTCTATAATAAAATATTATCAGTTATTCATAATTTAATAATAACTTATTGTAAAGAGAGCCTTCTCTTTTTAAATCCAAGTAAAGTTATTTGGCACTGCCAGAAAGTTTTTTTTTAAATGCGATAGGGGCAAAGGGTATGGAAAGGATATTTCTGGGGAATAGAGATACTTGTGATATCTGAAAGTACAGCTTCCTACCAAGGGCCGAGTGCTCCTTGTAACTAGAATAAACTCTAAAGACTGGGGGTGGAGGGATGGGATCCATCCCCAGTGGTTTTCAGTATACCATCTTTCCTTGCAGAATTCCCAAGTCCTGCACGAATACTGCACTATTCTCCCATAGCAGAGCAGGATGTCTTTCTAAATCACACCACCAAGCAGTCAATGCAAAACCAAACAGCAGACTATGATTTTAAAATGGTGAGGAGAATGAAGAAGATGGTAATGATTATGATTAGAGGGAAATTCAGTGTTCTCTTATGCACTATTAAAGAAACATATTAATATATTGTACAATTCAGTCATCATTTATTATGCACCTACTAGTACAGACACCATGCTAGGCCCTAGACTAGTTCTCCTCAAATCTAACATTCTTCAAAGCACCCAGGAATTGTGTGGACATATAGATGCTGATTGAACAGCTCCATAGTAGGACCTGAGAGTCTTCATTTCTAGCAAGCCCTCAGGTGAAGCCAAGGATCCTTGTCTGAGGACCACACTTCAAATAGCAAAGTCCTAGAGCATATACTAAGAAATATTAATCACCCTTAAGAAGTTTTAAAAAATTGTTCTGAGTAACTGAATCATTGATAAACTTCGTATCAGATTGTAACAGCATGTAAATGCTCAAAATTTGGAAACTAAATAGTCCTCAAGAAAGAAAACTGATAAGAATCTATTCATAGTGATTGAGGTTATCTAAGTCTAGTAGTTATTCATCAAAAGGGGAGATCTACCTGCACCTCATCAAGAATGTTCTCCACCAGCCTCCAAAATCACTTTAGGCGTCTATCTCAATTTGAAAGATGGTCAGCAGGACAGAATTCACTCCCAGTGTTACTCAAAAGGCAGCAACTTATTTAAGGATAATCTAAGTGTGATGTTGGTGTTTTAGTTGAAAGCCACCAACTCACAAACCATATCCAACCAAAATGTGAAAACATTAGGTAGGGTTTAATGTTTTCAGTTGAGTTCAGAGCTATCAGGTAATGTGGACTAGTTGCTTACTTCCCCATTTGAGAAGACACCACCTCCCCTGACAGAGCCCTTCTCTTACACATGTTGATGTCCCCATAACTAGTATAGTGTCTAGTGTACAATTAACATGAATGCAATCAACTAAATGGGTGGATGAGGGGGTTCTGAAACACCTGTGTTCAATCACGATAATGAAAACCGGAAAACAAATCACTGTTTAACTTGTTGGACACAAACATGTTAAGAGACAGGTGACACACTACTGAGACAGAAGGAAAGAAAAAAACTCTACTATTTAAAACATAAAGCAAATATTTGTTTTAAGGGAGAGAAGTGAAAAAAGTGAGTTTCTTTGGGTATTGCCTAGATGGGAGAGGATAAAGTGAAGAGAATTTGTTTAATCAAGAGGAAAGAATCTTGAGTTTTCTCCTCTGTCACCAGGGAAGGCAGAGTCAAGGCTCTGGGGTACAGTTGCTAGATTTAGAAAAAAATATGGGATGCCTAGAAAAATCTGAATTTCAGGTAAACAAGGAATAGTGTTTTTTTAAAAGTATACTTATGTTCTATACAATATTTGGGACATACTTGCATGGGACATTTTGGAACCCTAGTCTTGGGTAAAAAGATGGGAAGAATTTCAGAGGGTGGAGGATGGAGGGTGGTCACGATTCTGAAACTGGAGGAGAAATGACTGTTGGTGAGAAGTTCCCAGATACAGAGTGCAGGTGGAGGGAAAATATGGTACTGTTTTTTCCCAAACTTTTAGTAAAACTTTGCTCCATACACAATCTTAACACTGCTGTTGAGAATGAAGGACTTGGCAGCTGAGGTCAGGGTGGTGGATGAGGAAGGGTTGGCGACTCCACAGTGTCTGAGCTGTGAGTGTCAGAGGACAGGGAGTGGATCACAGGTGGGAAGCAGGCTGCTGAGTACACCGGTTTAGGAGGGCCTAGGAGAGCCCCCTTACCCAAATGTACCCAGCAAGGTGCAAGTTAAAAGGGGAAGATGCTTCGTAGGGTTACATATGGATACAGGAAAAGGGCAGCCAGACAGCAAGAACTGTATTTCTCCAAACAGCATGTTTATCACTTCCTTGTATTATTTCTCTTTCTCATGAATACTAAAAATTATTCCCCCCAACCCCCGAGAGGATAAAGATAATGCCATAGTTCTCATTTGCCTTACACTGTACTTATTTACAATACTAGCTTATTAATGAACTGGATAATCATTGTGAGACTTTGCATTATTCCCCTTTTATGTAATTTATAATTGTAGAAGTTAACAATTGAAGAAAATTGGCATGAAAAAATTCCAAACTTCTGGAAATCAATGTCATATTTACCAAAGCAGATGCTTTTCTCCCTAAAGTAAAACAATTTAGTCAGCTTGTTTTGCCATTTAATGGTGGGTTCAGAGCTCCCTCTAGTGAGAGATGTGCTACTTACAGAAGGATTGTACAAAATAATCTTTAGAAATTGCCTCTTTTCTTATTAGACAGCTATTTTTTCATCCTCTCTTATTATAAGCAATGGATATATTTTCGTTTTTAAGCCAACTTATTGCAAACTTTCTCAGAGTAAAAAATTTGGGGAAGTCATGTTTATAAATAAAATATCACTATTCTTTGAGAATTAAAAAGTTATTGTGAAAACACATCCGTAAAAATATGGAACTAATTGTGCTTTCATTTTTTTCAGCATCTGTTTTTTGAGCACTTACTATGATATGAGCCCTGTGCTGGGACTAGAAGGTTGTAACACATGGGGTCCTGTTCCCAAAGGTCAGATTTCAGGAACCAAATGAGCCCTAGGAGATGGCTTATTGGAAATACTTTATGATATCCTGTAATCTCATGTATTAAGAATTTTCTCAATTTTATATCCTAACTTTCAGAAAGAGTAGATGTCTTTTTTTTTTTCAAGCTTTTTCCTTTTCCTTTTTTTTTTTAAGAGCAGCACAATGATTTTGGGCGTTGGTTAATACAATATAGAGAACATAAGGGAAGAGTAGAAAATGGCACTTAACACCAATGCCAGGACTTATCTCATTAGGGTTATAACTAAGGATATTATTAATTTTTGTATTATTTGCTTTTCTTTAGAACATAAATCGAAGCCATTAACTTGAACGTGAGGTATATACACAATACATACACAAACTTATACAAAATACTTTTCATAAGTAACATTACATTTAAAATATTAGAAACTGAAAATCTGTGCTGATTTGTATTTTGACTTAATGGAACAAGAAGAGAACATTCAACTAGGGAGGGTTATACTGATAATAAAGCTCTTAAAGTTCAAAACGTCTTCCTCTCCCTTTGTACTTACCACTGGCTACACAATGTCCTGAGAGGATCCATTATGAGAAAAGTGTCAATCACAGCTTTAATAACTTACTTTGGAAGGAACTAATGAGAAAGTAAATTGGAAGGTGAGACGTCATCTTTGATTTCAAATAAGTGGTCTTAATTTTTCTTCTTATAGAAAAAGTTTAAATCAGTTTATTATAAATATATCTAAACCATTAATTTTTGCAGCTTTCTGGTAAAGTCCAGCATTTCATTTATACAAAGTCTATGAGAAGAGGTCAGTAGAGATCATCTAATCTTAAGTCGTGACGTCACCCATTCAAGTCCTTGGCACAATCCTTCACCAGTAAGAGCACAGCATGCCTGGATATGCCGCTGGTGATCTTTGATAGAAGTTAGCTTCAAAAACTGGGAAATTTCTGCTACAGTCATGCACTCTTTAACATCTTGTTTATTTGCAAAAATCAGCAATCCAGCTTTCCTTAGGTCCTCATGTGCTAACGTTTTATAGAGTTCTTCTCTAGTTACAGAAATCCTCTCTCTGTCTGTACTGTCCACAACAACTATTACAAACTCCGTGTTAGTATAGTAAGTGTTCCAGGAAGAACGAAGAGATTCTTGGCCACCAATATCCCACATTAGGAAACGTGTATTATTAATCACTATCTCTTCTACATTACTTCCTATTGTAGGGGATGTATGTGCAACTTCATTCATAGAAAATTGGTAAAGTATAGTAGTTTTCCCTGCATTATCCAGCCCAACAATGATAACTTTGTGCTCCTGGTGATCGAACAGTCTCCATATCCTGGTGAAGAGAATTCCCATTCTGGGCAGCGGACCCCCTCCAGCCACCCGGGGCGCCTGGCCTCCCCTGGCTCAGGCTGAGGGGGAGGAGAGAGACGCGCTGGAGCCTGCGCCTCTGCTGCTACCCCCGCGCTGGCCGCCGGCCTGCTGCCAGGGAACCGGAGGGAGGCCGAAGCCCAGGCCGCCCTGCCACGCGCGAAGCCCCGCCGCTGCCGCCGCGGCACTCGCCTGCCTCGCGGACATCGCCGCCGCGTTGTCTGCCAGAACGAGTAGATGCCTTTGAGCTGCCACTCTTGTGCGCTTGAACCAATCTCTTGATTAACTGTTAGGTAACCCCAGGACCACCGGAAAAACCTATTGATCAAGCAAAGCCAAGTTTATAAGATAAACTACAGTAGGGCAGAACACCACCTTGACAGAGTCTTATAAGTGTCTGAAAATGGAAGAATAAGGCAGGATATTTACAGGATTTTAGAGCCTGGGCTGGATGATTTTTTTTTAAGTTCTATTTTATTGTGGTAAGAACACTTAACACGAAGTCTACCCTCTTAACAAATTTTCAAGTGTACTATACAGTATTGTCAACTATAGGGACAACGCTGTACAGCAGATCTCTAAAACTTGTTTATCTTGCATACCTGTTAATTAGTGACCCCTCATTTCCTCCTTCCCCCAGCCCTTGGCAAGCACAATTCTACTCTCTAATTTTATGAGTTTGACTATTTTGGATACCTCATATAAGTGGAATCAAACGGTGTCTGTCCTTCTATGAGTAGCTTATTTCACTTAGCATAATGCCCTCAAGATTAATTCATGTTGTTGCATGTTGCAGGAATTCCTTCTTTTTAAAGGATGAATAATATTCCCTTGTATGTATATAACACATTTCCTTTATCCATTCATCTGTCCATTGACAAAATGGCGCAACCACTATAGAAAACAATATGGAGATTCCTTAAAAGATTAAAAATAGAATTACCATGTGATCCAGAAATCCCATTTCTGAGTATTTATGCAACAGAATTGAAATCAAGATCTCAAAGAAAGATTAGCACTCCAGTGTTCATTGCAGCAGTATTCACAATAATTAAAATGGGCTGGGTGATTTTAAGGTGGATCTTGTAAAGAAGAAAACTGATTGGGTTTGGGCAGGGTTCATGATGTAATTGCTTTGGAATAGTGGGCACAGGGAAGGCAGGTCTTGAAGTAAACCGAATGAGCAAGCTGTTAATCTTGATAAATACATTGTAGTTGGCTCACAGTCTTATCTTCCAGGAGCAGACACTTTTAGGAATAAGTACTTTTGTTTAGTCCTAGTATGGCTTAGCACACAAAATAGGAAAGTATGCTTCCTATCATAATTGTTTAGTATAGGGACAAGAAAGTATATTTGATCCCAGTATTGTTTAACATGGGGACAGGAAATTATTTTGATTTCACTTATCAAAAGAGTTAGGTCTTAAAAGCATTGATTCTTGGTAGGCAATGGAATAATAATAGCAGCCAAGACATATTGAGCAACTATTAATATTATGTTCAGGTACTGTGACAAGTACTTAAAATATATAATCTCATTTTATACTCACAGCAACCTTACAAGGTGGGTTGTTACCTTGTTTTACTGATGAGGAAACAGAGGAAGAGAGAGAGAGAGACTAAGAAAAGCTCCCAAGTCAAAGAGCTAGCTAGCTAGCAAGTGGTGGCGTGGAGATTCAAATCCAGGCAGCATAATCTGAAGCCTTTAGTCTTAACTACCACATGACATCATCAGGGCAATTCCTGTCAAGGAAAAGGAGTCATGTGAAATAAATCATACTGTGCTAACTGACCACAACCTGTTCATGCAGGGAAATCAAGTTAAGGTCAATATACATAGCAATTTAAAAGGTTTAAGAGGAAATGATGTCATAGAAAGTCAGTGTCAAGGGTGATTATGAGTGACGTTCTTCGTTTTGAATCCTTTGCCTTTTAGTTCTAGGAAAAATTCTGGAGCTTTCCTTCTACTCCAACAAATGAGTTTTATAACAAACCCAAGTTTCATTTTAATGCCTCTGCTGGGGCTTTCCATTTGAGGTATTGAATGAAAACCCTTTCGCTCAATATGAAATGGAACATATACAGAAAAATGCACAAAACGAAAATGTGCAGTTCAAAGACCAATCACAAAGCAAATCCCTCTGTACCCACCACCAAAACCAAGACATAGGAGATTGGTAGCACCCAGCAATCCCTCTTGTGCCCCCTTTCAATTCTTTCACTCTCTCTGTCCCCAAAAGTAGCCACTGTTCTGACTTTTACAGTGATAACTTCCTTGCTTTTTTAAAAAAATGTTTTTACCACTGAAGTATGCATACTCAAACACTTTGGTGTAGTCTTGTCTGTGTTTTTGAACTTTATAGAAATGTAATCATACCATGTTTATTGTTTTGTGCTTGGCCTTTTTTTGCTTAACATATGCTTGTTTATATTTCTGTGTTGTTCTGTGTAAATGTATTTTGTTGCTGTGTAGTATGAACATACACAGTATATTTATCTATCCTAGCATTGTTAACATTTGGTTATTTTTACTTTTTTGCCATGTTACAAGCCATGTTATTATGAACATTCTTGTATCTGTCTCAGGGTCATGTGCACACAATTCTGTTGGGTATAAACCTAGAAATGGAATTGTTGTTTCATAGGGTATGCATATCTTCAACTTCAGTGGAAAATACCAGCTTCCAAAGCAGTAGTTGCCTAAATTTACACTCTCATCAGCAGTGTATTAAAGTTTCCATGGTGCCTCATACTTATTAACACTTGGTATTGTCAGTTGTCTTAGTTTTAGCCATGGGTATGTGTCCTTGTGCTTTGAATTTGAATTTCCTTGATTACTAATGAGGATGATCTCTTTTTCATATATGTACATGTGTATATACTGTATGTATATAGGCTATCTAGAATTCCTCTTTTGTGAATTGCCTGTTTAAGTCTTTTACCCATTTTTCTATTGAGTTGTCTGTTTTTTTCTTAATGGTGTGTAGCTTTTCTTTATGTAGTCTGTATATGAGTCCTTTGACTGACATATGTGTTGCAAATATATTCTCTTACTTTGTGCTTTTCATCTTATTAGTGGTTATTTTTGGTAAAGAGAAGTTCTTAAATTTTTAATGTTAATATACTACTACTTATTTAATCTTTCCTTTATCATTTATGCTTTATGTGTTCTGTTTGAGAAATTTTTCTCTACCCCAAGGTTAAGAAGATATTCTCTGCTATTATATTATAGATATAGATCTATATTATACCCCCATGGGTTTTTTTTTGTATGAAGTGAAATGTCAAATCATTTTATATGGATATCCAATTGATCCAGTTTAATTAAAATTATATTATGGAAAACTTCCAAGGATCTATACTAAGTAGAAACAATGGTTTAATGAACACTCATCACTCAGCTTTGACAATTTTCAACTCATGGACAATTTGTTTTATTTCCAATCCCGTCCACTTCTCACACATTATTTTGAAATAAATCACAGACATGATATTTCATCCATAAATATTTCAGGCATCTCTAACACATAAAGAACATTTAAAAAAATAAAATGTAATTACAATACAATTATCATACTTGAAAAACAACTCTTAATATTATAAAATATTTAATTAGTGTTCAAATTTCTAATTTTCTCATAAATAAATATACAAAACCATTTGTTTCAATCAGGATCTAAATGAGGCCCTAAATTTGGGATTAGTTGATGTGCTTTTTAAGCCTCTTTTAATCTGTAATAATCTTTCTTTCTTTCACTCTTGCTCTGGCTTTCCCTCCTTGCATTCTTGTAATGCATCTGTTGAAAAAACTAAAGATTCTTTCCACAGTCTGATTTTGGCTGATTTCATTCACACAATGTCATTTTTAACATGCTTCTCTGTCCCCTGTATTTTCTCTAAGGAGAGGCTTGCTCAGATTCAGGTTCAACTTTTATGGCAAGAATACCTCATAGGAAGAGTTATTTTCTTCCATCAAGAGGCATATAATGTCTAGTTGTCTCTTTGTGTGTGCATATATATTATGTTAGCTGACATTAATGCTAAATATCTACATCTAATAACTCATTAGGGCTTGAAAAATGGTGATAATCTATCGTTCCTCTTTTATTTATTAGCTGGAATACTTTTTTAAAGAGAAATTTCTCATTTAACATTGGGTTACTCAGTGATATCATTTATGTAGAAAAGGAAGTATAAATGTTTATTCCTTTCTCTTTACCAGTTTTTAAAATAATAAGTTGCTTCAGAGCATCCTCCAACAATACAGTTAGTATTTCTCAAAAGTTTTATATGTACTCATGGTTGAAGCATATTGGATGTGTTTTGGATCACTGCAGCTATTATTCTACTTGATAATCAAGTTATCCCAACTTTGACCAATGGAAGCAAATAACATATAACAATTCAAGCTAGTTTCACTCTACTCCATTCCAACTTTACCTTTTACTCAGAATCTCCACCATCCTTTTCATCTACAAACTTAAGGAAAAAGGAAAAGAATGTAGAGAATTATAAAACTATAACTATCAAGGCTCTAAGGAACATCAACTACCTAAAGCCCAAATTGTTGCCATTAGCCTTGATGGCAGTATGATCAATCCTCTTTGGGAACCACAAGTTATCTCCCTCTGAGTTAAATACAGGTTGCCTCATGCATTTGGGCATTATTTCCAATCCTAAATTCTACTGTATTGTAAGCTGGTATGACTAAACATTACAACAAATTCATATGATGCCTGCAGCTTTATTACCAACAAGCTATATTTCTAAAACATTCTCCTAAGTAGACTCTCCATGGCCTGAAACCTGGACATGTAGTTTTCTAAAGGAGGTGTTAGGGGAAAAAACTGCCCCTGAGCCTCTCTAGAATAGGCCTTACCTGGTAATGTTAATTACTGACATACTAGTAAAACTTCAAGGTGTTGATCCCAACTTAAAAACACACAATACTTTCTTCTGACTACTGGATGGTCATTCCGTTCAGAGACCTTAAATTTAGGATTCTTTGAAATTGTCCAGAAGCTTCTAAGTACAGAAATGAATTGTTTACACTCAAGATGACAGAACATGTTGCTGACTGCAAAAAAAAGCAGCTTCCACCCAAGACCAGATTAATTTTCTGATTCTTTATCACCATTTGCTTTCCCTTTACTATTACCTATTATTATATTTTGACTCTCTATCAACTAACTAAAAGACTTTTCAATATGATCTCCCTTATCTTCACTCAATTACTGTTGACTCTGTATGATCTTTGGCCATTTAAGGAAAAACAAAACATCCTGATGTGTTTTTCTCAGATCATAGCTGTGGCTGTGAATTTAGCTGTCTGCTGACAAGATTTAATAACTGTTCCTTCAAATACTTTAAAGGATAAATTATCATTTATAGGACGTTCTGTAAGCTAAATTTCTCTCATGTCATTAATCCCACCCATTATTAGTCTTATAAAAATTAAGCCTCGACCTACCATGAACAAAAAGCTTTTGCTAAATTGTAACAACTATATCAGCAAAACCTAGCCTTTCAGGGATGAGGACTAATTCTCATTATGATACAGGAAAGTGGATCCCAAATCTGGGGTCCAGCCCGAAGACCAAGTTGGTTCTTGGCTTCGCGCAAGAAAGAATTCAAGTACAAGTTAACAGAGTAAAGCAAAAGCAAGTTTGTTGAAGTAACAAAGAAATAGAAGGAAGCCTGGCTCCACAGGCAGAGCAGTGGCTATCTCTCAGAGCAACAGAGAGTAGTAGCCCTTTGTGAGTTTTGGGGGTCTTATTTTATACCTTTTATTTAATTTTACCTTAAATGGGGGGGAGGATTATTCTTAAGATTTCTGGGAAAAGGGTGGGGAGCTCCTGGAACTGAGGGTTCTTCCTCTTTTTAAACCATACAGGGTAACTTCCAGAAGTTGTCGTGGCATTTGTAAACTGTCCTGGAGCTGGTGGGAGTTTCTCTTAGAGTGCTAATACATTATAAGCAGGATATAATGAGCAGTGAGGGTAACCTGAGGTTGCTTTTCAAGGCCATTTTGGTTCTAGTTGGTTTTGGTCAGCTTCTCTACCACCCCCTGTTTTATCAGAGACCTTGGTTTGGCTCTTATTGAGCAGGGCCTGCCAGTTCCCTGTCTCAATTAGTTCTCATTGTGTGCCATTCTTCTCACAATAGTCAGAGATACACCAACCTGCTTTGCAGGAACTATCTAATCTCATCTAAGGAATCTGCTCAACCTGAGGGACAAAAAATTGGCCTTCTCTTATTGTACTAAATAAATTATACCTACACTCTCAATATAATCTCTACCTACTAGAGTACTACTTATGTGAACATGAGGCTTATACCTGCCTGCCACACACTAACGTAATCTGTATGTTCAAGATAATTGTCAGTGATTTTCTGGTATTTTAAGAGTAACCACAGATCATGTTTCCTTGAAAAGAATGCCCAGAAACCTCCCCAAACAGGCAAGTATAGGTTACTTGAAATTCCCTGTAGGGAAAATTAACTCCTCATTTATGCATACTATATGGGCTATAAGTTCTACAGTAATAAAACAAAATAGGCTGGGTGCAGTGGCTCATGCCTGTAATCCTAGCACTTTGGGAGGCTGAGGCAGGAGGATCCCTTGAGGCCTGGAGTTTGAGATCAGCCTGGGCAACATAGTGAGACCTCATCTGACCAAAAAATTCGTGAGACCAAAAATAAGAAAAATTTGCCAGGCATGGTGGCAGGTGAGTGTAGTCCTAGCTGCTTGGGAGGTTCAGGCAAGAGGATCACTTGAGCCCAGGAGTTTGAGGCTACCATGAGCCATGATCATGCCACTGCACTCCAGCCTAGGCAACAGAATGAGATCCTGTCTCAAACCCTCCCCCCCAAAACCCAAGACAACAACAACAACAACAAAACAACAACAACAACAACAAACTACTGGAAAAGTCTTTGAACCTAGCAAAACTTACAAATTATACAACTTCTTCTCTGGAAGCCTGATAAATCAGTTTAAATTTAAATTCACTAGCTGGAATTATCATGGATAGTCACATAGCCTTTGAATTATTCTTAGCAAGCCAAGGAAAAATTTATGCAATAACAATCACTTCTTGTGCTAATAGAGGGCAAGTAGAACAGTCCACATCTAAGCTAAAATAAAAATCTACCCAGTCAGGTGCAATAGCTCATGCTTATAATCCTACCACTTTGGGAGGCCAAGGGAGGAGGATAGCTTGAGGCCAGGAGTTTGAGACCAGCCTTAGCAACATAGCAAGACCCCCCATCTCTACAAAAAATAGAAAAATTAGTCGGGCATGGTGGTGTGCACCTGTAGTCCCAGCTACTTGGGAGGCTGAGGCAGGAGGATTGCTTGAGCCCAGGAGTTTGAGGTTGCAGTGAGCTATGATGACATCACTGCACTCTAGCTCAGGCAACAGAGCAAGACCTTGTCTCAAAAAAAAAAAAAAAAATCTACCTGACTCTCTAAAACAAGGCCCAGGTGGATTCTGGGACATGTTTTCATTGTCTGGGTTTTAAATTTTAGGCCCCTGGCTTGAGGCTTGTTGTGAAGGTGAATCATTAATAATTTTTTCAGGTTATTGTTTTTTTTGTAGTTGGCTGATATATCCCATCCAGAGTCCTAAACAGGACTATACAGCCATTGTCATGGCAGCTGATTCAACAACTCATCCTATGACAAAATGAGGAGGAGTTAACACTAACCCAACTGAAGACTGTTCTCTGGACAACTTTCTGATCTTGATTAGCAAAATCTCAGCAATGGTGAAAATCTAGATGTCACAGATATCATCTTCCCTTGGTTAAGAAGGGGACTGAGAAAAAGAAAATCAGTCCTTGCCTGACATTTAGAAGCTGACCTGATACTGACATCAGGCCATGATGTTGTTAGGTGCTGACCTGGCACTCTCAGCTAGGCCGTGGTGTTCGTCTGTTGAACATAATTTCACAGAGCATCAACATCAGACAAGGTTATTCTATGGCCATGATGGATCAAGACAAAAACAAGACCACTCTGTAATCATGTCCATGAACATTGTACAAATCACATAAATGATTAACCATCCCCTTGTCCTGGCTAATATGAGTGACTGCTGCTGCTTTGCCAATTACGGGGTTAACCTCACTTTAGTCTTCCCTCCTAGATGAGGTTTATTAGGATACCCAGTGGTAGAATTGCTTCTGTTTCCTGTTAGCATCCAATTCTGAGCAAAGCCCTGCTTCCTCAACTCCCCCCATCAATCATCTAAGACAAACTCAAATCCTATGTTTTCTAACACCTTCCTACGGAAACATTCCTCAGTTCTCAATGGTATGCGTTCGCTGTCATTGCAACAAGCAATAAACCAAACTTGCTCAACTGCAGGTGTGTTCCTGGTAGTCTTTGGCTGGAGGGCATTCACTGACAGATTGGGTGATATAAAATTGCCATTTTTAAGTCAAAAATGGTTGCATATTGGCCATCTCATATTGTTCAACTTAATACAACAAACATGGCAGTTTTGAAGGTCCATCTGAGAGTCAGCAGCAATTCTAAGAGAAAAAGCCTTACTACTACAGGTTGTTCATCCTTAATCCAAAAATCTGAAATGTGAAATGCTCCAAAATATGTAACATTTTGAGTGCCAACATGATACCACAAATGGAAGATTCCATATCTGACCTCATGTGATGGTCACAGTCAAAATGCAGTCAAAACTTTGTTTCATGCACAAAATTATTAAAAATGTTGTATAAAATTACCTTTAACCTATGTGTGTATGGTGTGTATATGAAACATAAATGAATTTCATGTTTAAATTTGGATTCCATCCCCAAAATGTCTCATTATGAATATGCAAATATTCCAAAATCTGAAAAAATCTGAAATTTGAAACATTTCTTGTCCCAAGAATTTTGGATAAAGGATATTCAACATGTACTTCTAGTACTAGATGATAGACTAGTTATCAGGAGTTAATAGGAACATGTGGCAGAAACAGTAGACTAGTTTTTAACATTAATTTTCTCTGGAGAGAGAGATAAGAATTAAGTGGATATTGGATAGGCTTGAGTGGGTTTATATGCCAAAACAGAGATGAAAGTAGAAAAGAAGAGTTGAAGATACTGCAGGCAGAAAATACTGGAATCCCAGAAGCATGGAAAAGGTTGGGATTTGGTCCTCGGGGAGGAATAGCCCAGGAAATAATAATTGCAAATATACAGCATACCTACCACGTGCCAAGGCTGGTTCTAAAAGCCTTGCAAGTTGAACCTTGAAAACATCATGCTCAGTGAAAGAAGCCAATCACAAAAGAACACAGAGTATATGATTTCATTTATATGGAATATTCAGAATAGGTAAACCTATAGGGACAGAAAGTTGGTTAGTGGTTGCCCAGGGCTGTGGGAAGAGAATGGGGAATGACTGCTAATGGGTACAGGGTTTCTGTTTGGGGAGATAAAAATATTCTAAATTTACTTTGTAGTGATGGTTGTACAACTCCGTGAATATACTAAAAATCACTGAACTATATACTTTAAATGTGCAAATTTTATGGTATGTGAATTATATCTCAGTAAAGATATTTTTTAAAAGCTTTACAAATATGTATTCAGCTTATTAAGTAATAGCTTATTTAATACTTGCAAAAGCCCCATGAGGTCACTGTTATTATCCCTATTTTATAGATGAGGAAATTGAAGTACAATGAAGAGAGAAGGAAAGTAGTAAGAATGACTCTGTAATTGAAATGAGAGAAAAAATATAAGACGATGTGGCTATAAATACTTCTGGTGGCTGGCCATCAAGAAGTTGAGAGAATTCCTGTACTATGGCTTCTATTTTCATTTTTCCTCTTGAAAGTAGGAGGTGAGGTTACATGTAGAGAGTGTGTGCGGGGAAGCGTGGTAGAGAGTAACTAACTTTGGGAAAGTGAGTAAGTTTCAGAAGAGCTAAGCTGGCTGAGCACAGTAAATAGATGTCCAAGAAGCACTGAGGAGACTGTGAAACATTGAAATGGTTTCAACACTCAGGTCTTTGAGATTTTTTTCCTGTAATGCCTTGATGCCATGAGGTAGGAGAAGAAGGCATAAATTTAATGGATTCACGGTTGGAGAATTTTAGACAGGGCAGGGCTAGGTTGTTAAGGGTGCAAGCGACACAGCAGTCCGAAGGAACAGGGAGTCTAGACTGGATGTGGAAGGAAGTGAGGCCCGGACAGGGCAGATAGGTCGTGTGAAATGAATGAAAGTATGGGTGGTGAAGAGTAGGAGTAGCAAGAACAGGAGAGTGACAATACTTAAAGAAGGGAGAGGGAATCACAGAAGCAGTAGTATGCTGGGAAATGTTCAACAGCTGGCTCTCCGGGAGAAGAGCCCTGCTTTGTAGGGCT
Source organism: Daubentonia madagascariensis (assembly GCA_023783475.1). Lineage (NCBI taxonomy): Eukaryota > Metazoa > Chordata > Mammalia > Primates > Daubentoniidae > Daubentonia > Daubentonia madagascariensis. The sequence continues at coordinate 1,675,517 of JAKFHU010000633.1, forward strand.
TGCTGCTTTCCACCGCGGTGATGCAGATACTACCACTCTTACCTAGCTGGCAGGACACTACGGCATGCGCTGGGCTACATAGCTGCTGGAGGCCAGTGCAAGACTCCAGTTCTACGGAAGTTCGGACCCTACTCTCTCTTCCTCCCAACTTTGCCTCCCCTTCCAGCGAGGCTCCCTCACCCCCCTCTCAGGTGCTCTGTGTTCAGGGGACTGAGCAAATATCTGACTCAGTATCCAGCGTACCCAGACACCATTGCTCTTGCCACTCCTGAAAAAAAAAATCACTAGTGAGCTTGTGAAACCATGCTCCTTTCCCTTTGGGGCTGGCTGTGCCTTAGGGCCCAGTGGCAATAAGTGGGTCCCCAGAGGAAGATTACTAATTAGGTGCCTCTTCAAACAATCTTTTTGTTTTTTTAATTTCACCTTTATTTAGTAGGGGGGAAAGGGTTAGGAGAAATACATGTCCTATTAAGTAGATGTAATATTTACTTCTTTATATTAAAAACAAGTTGTACAGTTTTGTTAAGCCCCAGACAACTTCTTGAGTTTAAATTTTATATGGTAAAGTTAATCACTTGTTTCTTGTCAGCTAGCTCTCCATGGTGGAGTGTAACACATTTCTGAAAAATACTCTGCTACAGGTCACTTGTAGGAGTTGGTTTTCTTAAAAAAAAGTTTTTTTTCCACATGAGGGCACTGTCTACTTTGGCTTTGGCTTTGGCAGTTCTGTAAGAAATTATTTCCCATTTTGCCCATTGATGTTGTAACTCCATTTCTAGATCCATTTAACCCTACTGCACCTAGCAATGTCAGGCTACAGTTTTACATGGGAGCTGAGCGTAGTGTAATTCCCTGCCTGGCAGAAAAGGAGAGGTCAGCAGAACCTCTCTTCCAGCTCTCGTCTGCTGCCTAAAAGCAGTGTAGATCTCCAGCCTGAGCCATGTAATCTGTTTGGTGGCCTGGCCTGGCATAAATGATCAACGGTGCTATCCACAGACCCTGGCAGAGCTTGGGTGTCCTGCAGTCTCTGTGGCCAATTTCAAGGCTCACTGGGTGAAATGCTAGCCAGAGTTTACTAGGCCTTGAAGATTTCTGAATAGATATATTCACTGCAAATAGTGAGGCACATCTAGTACCGCATTCTCAACTTCCTGTGGCCACTTTCCTGGGACCCTGTCCTAACCATTCTCCTAATTGCTGCAAAGTCAGGTGGCAGCGAATGTAGTCTAGTGTGCAGAGCAGTTCCTCCTAGGGTACTAGATCTATGGATGGTTATTTATTTTGCTTTAGGACTTAATACTCTCAAACAATGTACTGCATCCTGGGTTTTGGTCACAGGAAGGGATACATCAGGGAATTCTGGGTGGTAGGATCCTGCCTGCACATTTGAATGATGATAGCCCCAGGCACCATAAAGCTTTTGGACTTAAGACACATGGGCCAAGTCTCCAGGAAGCTAGCCACATTTGAGATCTGTTATCTCAGGAGGAGTCCGCTGCTATTGATACCTAGGCTGTCTGAAGCCTGCCTCCAGAGGGCCTGGCATGTCACAACAAAACATGCAGGCCACCAAAGCTTGGAGCCACCAGCTGGGAAAGACTGGGACATTCACATTGCTCTAGGGATTATTTGGATGTCTTATTATCCTTTACTTGTCCCCTAAACTCCTGGCCAGGCATGCTCTGTCCTGAGAACCAGAGCCCCAGAGCTGCCAGGCTGGCCAGAGCTGAAGGCGTAGGTGGGCTGGTCTCAGAGTGGAAGACTGTCTGTCCCTTCTGAGGTACCTCACCCAGACACTTTGTGCCATGACACCACCTGACTAGCCAAGTCACAAAAAAATGATCCAAATGGGGTTTTGTTGGCTTTATGCTTTACAGATCAAGTTTCAAAATCACGATTTCTGATATTTACAGAAGACCAGGAAAAGACTCTTGCATCTAAAAGAACTGCTCACTACTGTGTGCCCTTGAGATGCCTTTGCCTTACAGAACACCTTTTTTCACATTCCCACTCATGTCATGCTTTGGGAGTGATGGACATTTCCTCAAAGGTGGCACACGTTATTGATCCTGCACCCGTTTCTACTGGCATTCTGATATCATCCTGTTATCTACCTTCTCCGGCTGCCAATCCCCTTGGGGTTGGATGCAGCTCCTCATTTGTGGCCTGCTGTTGAAGGGCATTATACCAGACTCAACTCCTAAAGACAAATAGGCAAATAGGACAAATCATTTGAGTATTTAGCTAGTCTATGCCAGACAAAAAATATGTATCAAGTATTTATTGTTTGCCAAGAAGTGCTACCTGTAAGGTGATCATGAGTTAGCATGACAAAAAGGTAGAGAAGACAGCTTTCAGGCAGAGGGGGACAGCAAGAGTCCTTTGGTGGGAGAGGCAGCGTGTATTCAAGGAGTTAGGTGGTGCTCATTGTGGCTGGAGCAGAGAGAGCTGGTGGACAGCGGGACAACAAGATGCTGGAGAGGCAGACCTGTGAGATGTGTAAGGGTTTTGGACTTTATTCTAAATGCAGTAGGACTCAAAGATAACTTCCTTTTATTGTTTCTGTTGGCAATACTTTCTTACTACAATGGAATTTGTATCTGTGTTTCAAAGGAAAAATGCTATTTTAAACACAATTGACTTTAGCAATTTTTGTCTTGTTGGGAAATGGTGTAATCTCACGGAAGCTGTTTTTATATTTGGTATAAGAAAACCACCATGATATACCTTGATGTGTTTGGGGGTTGAGAAATAGGAGCCTCCTCTGGACCTGTCCTAGAAGAGTAAAGCTAGGACAAAATGAGAGAACTAAATTGGTCTGCATAGTAAATAAAAAGAGTTTCTCAAGATCATTTATCTAGAAGTATAGTTGTTAACTGAGGGGGCTTGCACATTTTCAACTTTATTAGATACCATTAAATTGCCTTCCAAAGTGGTTGTTCAAATTCACACACCTATCTGAGGTGTTTAAAAGTTCTCGTTGCTTTATATTTTTACTGATCCCTGGAATTATCAAACTCTAAAACGTTACTAATCCAATGAGTGTGAATGTTATGTTGTTATTGTTTTCATTTGCATTTACCTGATCACTGGTAAGGCTGAACATTTATTCACATGTTCAATAGCCATTTGTGTTTCTTTTCTGGGGGGTGTGTGTGTGTGTGTGGTTTTTTTCTCTTCATATTCTTTGTCCATTTTTTCTGTTGGATTTTTCCAATCAATTTCCTAATTGATTTTGGGTTATTTTTTATGTATTCCAAATTTATTCATTTGTTATCTTTATTATTACAAATATCTTCTCCCAGCCTTATTTTATTATTTTAAAATTTCATTTAATATTTTCTGTATTACAGAAGTTTTAGATTTTAATATGGTAACATTTATCAATATCTACCTAAATAAATTTGTACTTTTTGTAATTTTATTTTTAAAAACTTGTTTAAGAAACCCTACCACAAAGTTATATTTTCTTTAAAGTTTTAAAATTTTATTTCTCATATTTAGATCTTTAAATCATTTGGAGGATATTTTTGTGTAGGAAATAAAGTAGGAATCTAATTCAATTTTTTTTTCGTTATGGACAACTAATTGTCCTAGCACCATAGAATGAACAAAACATTCTTGCCTTCTGCTTTGCAATGCTATGTCTGTCTTATACCATGTTTTCTACATAGTTTCTTTGGCCTATTGGTCTACTCTTGCACCAATGTCACATAATCCCATTACTGTAGCCTTAAAGGAAGTTTTAATATCTGGTGGGGCAAATTGTCTTGGATATTCTTAACCTTTAGCTTTTTCATACGAATTTCCTATCATATTTTATTTAGAATTTTTCCATTTCTGTTTTAAGTGAGATGGTCTACACATTTTTTTTCCTAATATTATTCTTGTCTGGTTTTGGTATCAGGGTTTTTAAAGCCTCATTAAATAAATTGGAAAGCTTTTCGTCTTCTTCTATTATATGAAACAGTTTGTCTAAAATAGGGATTAGTTCTGCAAAGTACAATATGGTAGACACAAATAGGTCTGTCCATTTGGCTGTTCCTGAGTTGTATCCTTGATAATAAACCATTAATAGTAAGTAAAGTGCTTCTTGAATTCTGTGCACTGTCTAGCAAATTATCAAACCTGAGGGAGGAGTTGTAGAAATTGGTTGGTCAAAAGTACAGGTGACTTGGACTTGTGATAGGCATCTGAAGTTGGGGTAGTCTTGTGGGGTCTGTGTTGAATTATAGGGCATCCAGTTGGTATCTGGAGAGTTGGAGAATTGGTTGGTTGGTGTGAGGAAAAAACCCACATATCTGGTGTCAGAAGTGTTGTAAGTAAAAACAACACAGAATTGTTACAGCTTTCTTCTGGTTAGTATTTTCCAGTATGCTTGCCAGCATCTCTGCCTTTTATTCCTTATTTCCTAAGTTTTAATTTTTTATCATAATAATAGAGTTAAATATTCTATGAGGCTTATTATAAAAAACTAGTGACCCCCATTCCCTTCCTGCTAGGTGAAACAACTTTAATTTCTTTTAGATGATTCTTTTAGTATTAATCTCCATCTCTATAGTATGCTTATATTGCTACTTTTATGTTTTTTAATAGAATTATCTATTAACTTCCCACTATGGAGTAATAATAGCAAACACATATGGAACACTTACTTAGTTAGTGCCAGGTACTTCTCTGTGTGCTTTACATATATTACTCATAAAATCCTCAAAGCAACCCTATGAAGGGATCTGGGGAACTGCTTCTTAAACACTTTCAGCCAGTCTTTCTATTTGCAGTATAATTTTTATTATTTTACCCCATTCCAGAGATCCCTGGTGCTGCCAAATCCTAAGCCTTTTGAGTCTGCAGTGTAAATCATGTTTCTTTCTTGTTTTCCTCACTGCCTGCTAAGTCAATTACCAAAAATCCACTTGCTTTATAGCTTTCAAAATTTTGTAGCTAGTGTCTCTGTTACCATTGTCTTTGTTTTTGTAGGTTAGACCTTAAAAACATTAGCTGCCATTTTATTGGGATTTCAAAATGAATCATAAGTAAATCCCCATGTTCCATTTGTCATGTTTTTACCTGTGAGTCTGGTATAGCTTTCCATTTATTCATTTTCAACTTCTATGTGTTGTCTTCATTTAGGCGTATGTCTTGGATATAAAGTTGGATTAAAAAAAAATAATATGCTTAGGTCAATTAATAGGACCATTTAATCTGTTTATATGTACTGTGAATTATTTGTACCATTTTATTTTATGTTTTTTCTTTATTATCCTTTTTCCTTGGTCTATTTCCTCCCATATATTGGAGTGTGAAACTTTCCATTTTCTCTCCCTGTTTTTTCACTATGAAGATTTGGAAGCTACAGATTGCATTTTTTTAGGCTGTTAGTGGCATTTTTAAACATTCATTATACAGTTGTTTAATGTCTCTATGCAACTCCTAAACCAGACGAGCCATATCAGTAGTCTCTTTATCATTAAACTGTCCTTTTTTTCTGTTGTCTAGAGTTTAAATGTCACATTTTTAAACATAAAAAATTGTATTTAAAAAAATTTTTACATATGATAGTTAAGTACATTTATCAATACATTTTATAATTTCTGCACCAGCATTGGTTTTTGTATTCTGTGCAATCTCTGTGGTTTACTCTTCTTTTTACTAGAGCATTCTTTAGTAGCTCTTTCAATGATGGTTTGTGGTTGGTAAACCCCTATAGTTCTTGTTTTTCTGAAAAAGTCTTTATTTTCCTCCATTTTGAATTTGGTATAGATACATTTTTCTTCCTTCCTTTTTTTCATTCTTTTAACAAATATTACAGCTGGAGTTGACTAGTAATGGGTCATGATTGTGCCTATCACTTCCCAACTCCATGTTCAGTGACAGGTAGGTTGAAATTGGCTGTGATAGGAGTACATACAGCATGGAAATTGGCAAATTATACAAATCAGCATTTTGTTTTCTTTTTGTTTGTGGGAGGTTATCATTAAAAATTTATCAGCACACCACTGTTGAGCACCTAAAATATGCCAGGCCCAGTTTTATGTGTGACAATACATCAGGGGAAAAAAATAGATAAAAATCCTTGTCTGGAGTAACCTCAGCAAGATGACTGACTAGAGACACCTGGTGTCTTCCCCCTACAAGAAAGGACAAAGGAAATGAATAAATAGTTAATATATATATTTTTTTTAGAGACAGAGTCTCCCTCTGTTGTCTGGGATGGAGTGCAGTGGTGCAGTTATAGCTCACTGCAGCCTCGAACTCCTAGTCTCTAGTGATCCTCCTGTCTCAGCCTCTCGAGTAGCTAGGACTATGGGTATGTACCACCATGCCCAGCTAATTAAAAAAAAAATTTTTTTTAGAAATGGGGTCTTGCTATGTTGCCCAGGCTGGTCTTGAACTCCTGGCCTCAAGTGATCCTCCTGCCTCTCTCTCCCAAAGCGCTGGGATTATAGGCGTGATCCACCATGCCTAATCAACAGTTAAGATTTGACTAGAGTGTCAAAGGCAGAGTGCTGGAGTGCAGCAGGGGAGTGGAGACACACCTGTGGTGATTGGAAGTCCAGAAGGGCAGTATAGCCCTGTCTCCCCCAACCCAAATTGGATCCTGTTGAGGGACTTCCCGTTGTGGGGAAAGGGTAAGCAGACGATCCCTATTAGCCCCCATTGCCATCACTAACACCTACGGTCTTTATAGCAGGAGAATCCCACAATCCTCCAAAGCCCATTTGGAGAGCTGTTAGAAATTCATGCAGCTGCACTGCCCACATTAGGATCACAAGGTATGTAATCCCCACCCCCCTCACACCCCTGTGAGCCAATCTGCTACAGCATGGTGCCATCTTGAGACCACAGCCACCTCTGGAGTGTGCCCTGCTCTGGGGGCCAGTAGTCACTGTACCTCTCCAGCACTGGGGCTCCATCTTCATTGTGCCAAGCCCACATGGGTGGCTGAGCAACTAGGATCAACTGCGACTCTGGTCCTGCACAGCAGTGAAACAAGCCCCCAGCTGGAGAAACAGTCTGGCATTACCACCCACGGTGAACCTGCCCTTGAGCTGGCAAAATGGTTGTACTCCCTCCCTCAAGTGGGAGAGGTCCCCAAGCTTCTGAGGAGCTAATACACCCCTGGGCTAGTGGAGTGGCTATATGCCCATGCCTAGGACTTGAGAAACATCTTTGCTGTACCCCTGCCCCCTGCAGACACACCCTTGGCCTGCCCAATGGCCCTGCACCCCCAATAAGGGCTTGAGAAACAGTTCCATAGGCTGCCCCTGGTGGACATGCCCCCAGGCCAGCCAAGCAACCAAGAGCCCACATTCCTGGAACTGAGAAACAGTCCTGTGGGCCACCCCAGTGGACACATTCTAGGCCAGCCAACAAGGCTTGCACTTGTGTTCCAGACCTGAGAAACAGCCCCATGGGCCACCACAACCAACACATCCCCAAGCCAGCCAAATCTCTGTGTGCCCACCTCCTGTGTCCAAGAAATAGTTCTGTGGGCTGCCTCTGGCAGGCATGCCCCAGGCTGGCTGAGTATCCCTGTGCCTTTATCCTGGGCCTATGTAACAGTGCTGTGGGCTACCACCCTTAGAAACACACCTGATCCAGCCTGCTGAGTGGCCTTGCAGCAGTGTTGTGGGCCTGAGAAACAGCCCTGTGCTTGCCCCTGGTAGACATGGCCCCAAACCTGCTGAACAGCTGTGTGTGAACATACTGAGCTGGAGGAACATCCCCATGGGCCACCCCCAGCAGACATGCATGCAGACCAGCCAAGAAGCCATATAACCACATCCTGGGCCTGAGAAACAGCCCTGCAGGCCACTCTTGGCAGGCATGCCCCCTGGCTGGCAAAGTAACTCTGGGCCCATGTTCCTGGTCAGAGTAACAGCTCTGTGGTGCCAATGTCAGTGAGCCAGACCCCAGATTGGCTGATCTATCAAGTGCATGTGCACTGACCTAAGAAGCAGCTTGGTCAGCCCATCACTGGCAAAGATGTACCACCATTACCACAAACTCTCTCAGCCTAGGCCACTGAGGAACTCACAAATGCCACTAGTGTGGATGACAGCTGAAGAAACTGCACAAAGACTACACTATTGCATCTACCTAGAACCAAGGCCAACACACCCCACTGAATGAATACCAGAGACCCATTCATACAGATAAGTGTTTCCCTACAAAATCTACCCCATAAAATTGGAAGAGGCAACTTTCCTACCAGATGCATAGAAATCAATGTAGGGACACATTAAACATGAAAAAGTAAGGAAACTCCAAAAGACAACAATAAGTCTCCAATAGTAGACCAATCATAAGGAAACACATGAATTGCCAGAAAAAGAATTCAAAATAATAATCTTAAGGAAACTTGGTGAGATACAAGAGAATACAAATAGACAATTCAACAAAATCAGGAAAACAATTCATGATTTGAATGAGAAATTCAACAAACTGATCAATATCATAAAAATGAACCAAACAGAAATCCTAGAGCTGAATGATTCAATTAATGAAATAAAAAATACAATCAAGAGCTTCAAAAACAGACTAGGCCAAGCAGAAGAAAGAATCTCTGAAGCTGAAGAAAGGTCTTTTGAAATAATACGGGCAGACCAAATAAAATAAAATAAAATAAAATAAAAATAAATGAAGAAAGCCTACAGGATTTATGAGACACTTTTAAGTGAACAAATATTCATATTATGTGCATTCAAGGAGGAGAGAAGGGAAAAGGTGAGGAAAACATATTTAATGAAATAATAGCAGAAAATCTCTCAATTCTTGGGAGAGAGATGGACATTCAGCTCCAGGAAGCTCAAAGTACCCCAAATAGATTCAACCCAAGCAGATCCTATCTGAGGCACATTATAGTCAAGTTGTCAAAAGCCAAAGACAAAAGCTGCAAAAGGAAAGCATTAAGTCACATATAAGGGAAATTCTATTAGACTAACAGTGGATTTTTCAGCAGAAACCTTACAGACCAGGAGAGAATAGGATGATATAGTAAAAGTATGAAAAGAAAAAAAAAATCCATCAACTAAGAATATTATACCCAGCAAAGCTATCCTTCAGAAATGAAGGAGAAATAAAATCTTTCACAGACAAGCAAAAACTATGGAAATTCATCACCATTAGACCAGCCTTATAAGAAATGCTTAGACGAGTCTCACGTATGAAAGTGAAAAGATGATAACCACCATCATGAAAACATACAAAACTATAAAACTCACTGGTAGAACCAATACACAAAGGAGAAAGAGAAAGAAATCAAACCTTATCACTACAGAAAACCACCCAAACACAAAAATAAACAATAAGAGAAGTAAGGAACAAAGGATATACAAAAAAATCAGAAAACAATCAATAAGATGATAGGAGTAAGTCCTTAACTATCAATAATAACCTTGAATATAAATGCATAAAATTCCCCCTTTAAAAGGGGAACCACTGGCTGAATGAATAAAAGAAACATGACCCAATTATATGCTGCATACAAGAAAATCACCTCACCTCACCTGTAAAGACACACATGGACTAAAAGTGAAGGGATAGAAAAAGATGCATGCGAACAAAAACCAAAAGTGAGCAGCAGTAACTATCCTTATATCAGAAAAGAACAGACTTCAAGTCAAAAGCTGTAAAGAGAGACAAAGAAGGATATTATATAACATTAAAGGGATTAATTCAGAAAGAGAATATAACAACTATAAATATAAATGCACCCAACACTGGAGCACCCAGATACATAAAGCAAATATTATTAGATCTAACAGGAGAGATAAACTCCAATATAATAATAGTTGAGGACTTCAACATCTTCCTCTCATCATTGGACAGATCATCTAGACAAAAAATCAACAAAGAAACATCATATTTAAACTGCACCATAGACCAAATGAACCTAACAGGCATTTACTGAATATTTTACGCAATAGCTGATTGCTTAACCTATAGAGTGTGGCAGAAGTGCTGTTCTAAAATTTTTAAAGCTAGGTGATAAGAAGCCTTGCAACTTCTGCTTGGCTTTCTTGAATATTCGCTCTGGGCATCAGCTACCATGTAAGGGGATCTACTACGCTGAGACTACCATGCTGTGATGAAGTCCAAACCCTTCATGGGGATAAAGAAGCCTAACTGGCCCCAAACTGTACCAGTCACCCAAGCCCAGACACCAAACCTGTAAATGAATAAGCCTCCATATGCTTCCAGTCTCAGCCACCAGCTGAATGTAATCATATGAGGTACCCCAAACCACAACTGCCCAGTTGAGCCTGTCAACCCTCAGAACCATGAGAGATAACAATAAATTGTTGTTTTAAGCTACTGTATGTTAGGGAGGTTTGCTATGCAGCAATAGGTAACCAACAGAATTCATCAACACATAGATGTCATGTAAAACTATGAAACTGGACAAGCTCGTAAGAAGTGAGAAGAGATAAAGAAATGAAGACATTCAAGGATTAAAATCTAGGATGTTCCAAAATTTAGATGTTGGAAAGACTGTGTGGAAAAAAAATAAAACAACAATAAGAAAAAGCAAGACTGACAGTTATTATTCCTCAGTGCTGTCAAGATTTGACACCATTATCTTCTTCTTTTTTAAATTTTACATTTTACTTCAAAAATAGTTCATTTGTTCACAACATATACCTTTTAAATCATATGGCACAACACACCACAAATAAAGCCAAGAGAAATGACAAGCTGGTGGAAGGTATTTACAACATGACAAGTGTTTAATAGCCTTAATGTATAACTAGCTACTACAAATCATTAAGAAAAAGATGAAAAAAAGATGATAATAGCAGCTAAGATTTACCTAGTAGATACTATGTGCAGGTTTTAACTTATTTAATAACCCTTACAACAACCCCATGATATAGGTACTATTATTGTTCCCATCTTCCAGATGGGTACATTGAGACCCAAAGAGGTTAAGTCGCTTGCCCAATTTTAAAAATAGCAAATGATATTTACACCGTGATCTTCTGAAATCTTTTTCTGCAAAAAAGAAATCTGCTGTTAATCTCAATCATTCTTTTAAATAATATATTTTCTCTCCAGTAGCTTTTAAGATTTTCTCTTCTTCCCTGACACTATAATTTTACTCTGATGTAGTTTAGGATGAATTTATTTTTATTTATCCTGCTCAGTAGTCAAAGTTCATGTTTACTGTAAGGACATATGCTTTCTTCAGTTCTGGAAAAATCTCAACCACTAACTTGCCAAATATTGCTCCTCTACTTTTTTTTCTAGTTTAAGAGATTCCTATGAGAGTAGAGATACACTGTCATTTCTCAGTTTTTTCTCCATATCTCTCACTGCTCTATAATATACATATGCATGTGTGTGTGTGTTTATATATGTATTTGTATATAACATATATGTATGTATATATAAAAAATTTATTTTTCTGTTTTCACTATTGTGTTTTGTCAAATTCTGTCTTCTGATTCACTAATTCTCTCTTCTACTGTGTCCTCTGTAGAGTTTATCTCATTCATTGACTTTTTAAAAATTTTAATAATCATATTTTTATTTTTCAAGATTTCTAATGAGTTCTTTTCCATATCCATCTGTCCTTTTTAAAATTTCTGCTTGCTTCTATTTTATAATTTCTTAAATTTTTTTTAGAGACAGGGTCTTACTCCATACAGTGACATAATCATAGCTCATTGCAGCTTTGAACTCCTGGGCTCAGGTGATCCTCCTGCCTCAGCCTCCCGAGTATCTGGGACTACAGGCATATGCCACCACACATGGCTACATTTTTTTTTTTTAGAGATGGAATCTCACTATGTTGCCCATGTTGGTCTCAAACTTCTGGCCTCAAGTGATCCTCCTGCCTCAGACTCCCAAAGTCCTAGGATTATAGGCATGAGCCACCATGCCCAACCATAATTTTTTTTTTTAATATGGCTGTATTTCCTTCATTTATATCACTAAAGGGCCTACCTAACATGTTTATTTTAAAGTCTTGGTCTGACTGTTCTATAAAACTAATTTCACTTGGAGTAAATTCAGGCTCATATTATTAAGTTGGGCATCTTCCTTAGCATTAGATATCTTCATGTCATTTGGAAATTTTGTTTCATCTGTATATTTTGGCCTCCCATGACTCCTATAATATGCAGTCCTAGGTAGAGTTGGTAGTAGTTTTCTTAAGCCTGCTTCCATGAATTGGAGATCTTCACCAAACCCTACCTTAGGCAGTAGGTCTTTCTCTGATCCCCTTTCCAGCCTAGTGGATCATTTTTATTTCTCATTACTCCATAAAAATTAAACTCCTAATTGCTCCTGTTTGCTTCTTGACCTGGAGCTCAGCTCCCATTTTTTATTTCTTTTCCATATACAATCCATAAGATTGTTTATTTTTTGCTTTTGAGCACAGTTTTTAAAAAATTATTGTTTGTTTTCTTTTCATATGTTTTTCTATCACTGCTCTATATTTGGAGCAGAAGGGGTGTTTCCAAGTGTGAATTTACTGTTCTATCCTTTCTGAGCTCTTGCATCATATCCTTCTATTGGAGATTTGGTGAAGAGTTTGCTACCTGAATTCTACTAATAGCAACTATTTCCCACTTGGCTTCTTGTAGATGAAGTAGAGCCCCAAACTGAGTCAAGGAGCACAAAGTATTCTAAAGTACAAGCTTGTCAAGCAAAGCTGATTAGAAAACTTGGTGGAACCTCTTCTCCTCCTCCCAATCTTGGACCTTGGAGCCTGACAACTCTGACTTCCTACTGCTCATCCCCACCCCAGCCCACTTACAGGTTGAGAGGCTTTGAACAGTAGTCACTGTTCATTGGGGGGGTGTTGTTGGTGGTCACCACCCTGCCCTGGTAGTCTTACATTAAGAGCTAAGTCAAGGCATGGGATGTGCTTCACAGAAACCACAGGAAACCAGAGGTATCAACTCTACCCATTTCTCTAATCACATCAATCAATCTGCCTTCTTATGGGAGGATCAGGTTCAGGGTTTACACAAGGCCTGAAAGTGTTTGCACTGGGCTTCTCCATGTCCTGTGAAGGCACAAGAAGCTGAGAACACAAGCATTCCTTTTTTAAAAATTTTATTTATTTACATATTTATTTTTAAGTTTCTACACATAGAATTGAAAAGTATTTCCTTAATGCTTCTGACCCAGTAATTCCATTTCTGGAAATCAGTCCTAAGGAAAGTAACCAGAGAAGTGGTCAAGACTTATGCATAAATATGTTTGCCTTACTTATACATATAACAGTGAAAAATAGGGAAAAACAAATTCCAATGTCTAAAAATTATGATCAGTCTATATGATGAAATATCATGTTACTTTACAGATTTTTTTAAATTTTAAAAAGAGCGACATGACACATGATCACAATATAATCTTAAATGAAAAAGCCAGATTAAAAATTAAAATTATGCTATAATTTTAATTGTTAAAAACAGAATAAGAAACATAGAAAAATTTCTTAGAAAAAGAGAACTGCAAAAAAAAATACATCAATGTATTAATAGGTTATGCTTCTATATTTTCAAAAGTCTCTCATATAACTATATATTATTTTTATAATCAGAAAAATATGTTGTTAAATAAAAAGATATCTGTTTCCTAATATATATGACTGTTAGGTAGATAGTTAGGCTCTCCGGCTCTTCTGGGGACAAAGGTTCCCTGTTTTGGTGTTGTTTCGAGCAGTTGCTCCACCTGGGAAGAAGGATGGGGGCAGGCACTCTATTTTGGTGCTGCTCCACCCTTAATCCTATCCTGAGCAACTAATACACCTGGGGAAGGAGAGAATGCTTTATCAATCTAGGAATTCCCCAGCCCAGGCACAGTAAGATTTAGCAAGTAACCTAGACTAACCTAAGGGTAATAATATGCTGCATTGAGGGTCACCCCCTCCCGAGGTGGGCTTTCTTAGAGGGAGCTCGTATATATGCAGATGGAATTTTGAGGACACCTGTTGATCATTTGATAACATCCTACACCTCCCAAGAGCCCTCCTCCAGACTGGGCTAATAAAAGGAAACAATCCAAGAAGTCAGGAGGAAATGAGTGGGTCAGCCAGGGAGTGAGTTGGTCTGTCTCCACTCTTGGAGACAGACATGTTTTATTCTACAATAAAGAGGTGCTCTTGTGAAACTGCTCCCTGTCTGAGGTTACTACGTCGTATTGACCTTGCTGGTGATTTTTTTCAAGAAAGGAGTCAGAGGACCAGGATAATAGTCTGAACTTGACACTTTGGTGTGTCTGGTCATTCTTCGGCCAAGAGCACACCAAGAACCGAGGGCAGACTCCCGCTTTGACATCTTTGGCACCGAAACCAGGGATTCTGACATGATCACTACAGACAACCAATTTTGATACATAAAGTGACGTCATCTTTAATTGGGTATTAAGCTAATATCCAAACAGTTGCTGTTATAAAGAAATTTGATCATACATAACTGGTTATAACTTTCTGTTCTAAATAGTTAATGTACACAAAAGTTATCAAAAGAAAAGGAAAAAACCAAAAGACAACAAAAAAGTTAATGTAGAGATAAGAAAAAAATACGAGTTGTCATATAATTTTAAAACTTAGTTAGCAGGCATTTAAAATAATCTCTAAAAGAAAATAAGATCACGCACAATCTTTTTATAGCAGGGTGACAAATGTCTCATTAGGTAAAGTGCATGTTGGCGTAAAAATGAATGTAATTTATATTTGAATTTTTGGCTAATCAACTGACATATGTTTTATTGTCTTGCAGTTATATTAATGAGCAATATTTAATTAAAAGCTAATTGAATATTCCAGGCGGCAATTATCTTGCAATAGAGATGCCAAATCTGACATGAGGAGGCAGGTGAGCAGAAAGCAGAACTTGTGTAATTATTCCTCTGGGAGATGGAAAAGAAGAGACCACACCAAGCATTGCCACAGTGAGAGATTTGTGAAGATTCTGCCCTAAACCGAACCATTTCCTTTGTTGAACTTAGATTACAGTTCCTTCATCGGGTAAACCATGTTCAATTAAAGCAAATGTAGCCGGTGTTCACTAGTTCTCAAACGCAATTCTATAGGCATTCTTTGAACCCACCCCAGGAAGATGAGAGTGAACTTCACTCACTTTCATTAATTCAGGTATGGATCATGTGCCACGTTGCCTCAGCAGACCCCCTTTACCATGTGGGATGGAAGACAAACAATAAAACAAAACAAAGCAAAATAATTCTTTTAAAATGGAGGAGAATCCATCAGTTTAATTTAAATGGAATCTTTTTGGTTTTGGAGACATCCCAATATTTTCTAAATATAAAATAATACATATTAATATATACTATACATATGAAGTATATATTTCCCCTGATTTACTGAGGCATAATTTACATATGATAAATTCACTCATTTTTAAGTGCACAATTTAATGAGTTTTAACAATTGGATATATCTATGTAACCACCAGCACATGATTTAGATTTAGAATATGTACATCACTCCAAAAAGTTCCCTTGTGTCCCTTTGTAGTCAATTTCCTTCCCAGGTCCCCAGCATCAGGCAACCATTAATCTGTTTCCTGGCACTGTACTTTTTTATTTCTAGCATTTCATGTAAATGGAATCATACAGTATGTGATCTTTTGTGTTTGACTTTTTTATTTTCTATTTTTGAGATTCATCTGTGGTGTTGCATATTTTATACAAGTCACAGTATGATCATTACTAATGAGACTACTTAGTTTTTCCCCTATTTGTCTGTCCACAAAGAAGAATCCAGTCTTTGCCATGTCAGGAGAGTTAGTTATTCTTATGGACTGAATGTTTGTGTTTCCCCAAGTTCATATGTTGAAGCTCTAACCCTCACTATGATGGTATTTGGAGGTGGGGCCTTTGGGATGTAATTAGGTTCAGATGAGGTCGTAAGAGTGGAGTCTCCATGATGGGATTAGTGTCTTTATAAGAAGAGGAAGAGAGACCCAAGCTCTCACTTTCTTTCTCTGCCATGTGAGGACGCAGTGAGAAGGCGGCAGTCTTCAAACCTGGAAGAGAGCCCTCACTGGGGAATAGGGTAGCACCTTATCTTGGACTTCCCAGCCTCCAGAACTGTGAGAAATAAATTTCTGTTGTTTAAAACACCAAGTCCATGGTATTTTGTTATGGAAGCTCAGGTTTACTTAGATCATTATCTTTCAGATTTGTACTTTTGGTATTTCTGTGGCAGAGAATTGGAAGAATGGAAAGTGGGAGATAGAATTATAGAGCCAGAGGCCTGGCATGGTGGCTCACACCTGTAATCCAGTTTGGGAGGCCAAAGGGGGAGGATTGCTTGAGGCCAGGGGTTGGAGACCAGCCTGAGTAATATAGCCACACTGCACCTCTACAAAAAAAAAGAAAAAAATTAGCCAGTGTGGTGGTGGGCGCCTGTAGTCCCAGCTACTAGGGAGGCTGAGGCAGGAGGACTCTTGATCCCAAGAGTTGGAGGCTGCAGTGAACTATGATAGTGCAACTGCACTCTAGCCTGGGACACAAAGTGAGACTTTGTCTCAAAAAAAACCAAAAAACAAAAAAAGAAGACAGAAGGAAAAAAGGAGGGCTCAACAAGAAAGGCTAAGATAACCTATATCAGCAGTTCTCAAAGAGTGATCCCTGAACCATCAGCATGACCTGGCACCTGCTAGCAATGCAAATTCCTGGGTGCCATTCCAGCCCTCCTGAACCAGAATCTCTGGGATGGAGCCCACGAATCAGTGTTTTAACAGACACCCCACCCCCCACCAGGTTATTCTGCTTGTACATTAAACACTTTATATAAACGCATTCTGGCCATTCCTATGTCCCCATGTGTGAAGCTTCCTGGCAACTTTTTTGAGAAAAATGCCCAAATTCAAGGTGGGCCATGCGGCCATGGGTCGGGAAAAACACGCACCCCTGGCCAAGCAGATCCTGGCTGGGGATGAGGTGTGGGCAGGGGCCTGGGAAAACCGGCAGAGTCGCAGATACCCAGAAGAGGAAGAAGAGCATGGGGGCCCCGGCTGAGCTGATGAATTTCAAGCAAGCACGGCAGCAACGGGAGAAGCTCCAGGCTAAGCATGGGACTGGGGGCAGGCCTGTGGCATCATAGGAACACACTGCACGGCTGGGTCCAAGAGTGCCCAGGATAGATCAGATGACAAGGACAAGGAGTGACCCACCCTGGAGAAGATAGCCACAATGACAGGAGTGAGCCACCGTGCAGAGTGGGCCGTGGACCCTGAGGATGAGTGTACCACTGAGATGTTCAGGAACAAGAACCCTCCTGCCAGGTACCCTGGCTGACAACATCATGGAGAAGCTGCCTGAGAAGCAGAGGTTGAGATGGTCATGTCAGAGGTGTCGGGCTTCCCTATGCCCCAGCTGGACCCCAGGTCCTGGAGGTCTACACAGGGGTCCAGGAGGTGTTATCTAAGTATTCTAATGGGAAACTGCCCAAGACATTTTAGATCATCCCTGTACTCTCCAACTGGGAGCAAATTCTCTTTGTCACAGATCCTGAGGCTTGAACCGCAGCTGCCATGTGCCAAGTCCCTACCAGGATTTTTGCCTCTAAACTGAAGGAACGCATGGCCCAGCGCTTCTACAACCTTGTTCTGCTCTCCTGGGTTCAAGGTGACGTTGCCAAATACAAACAACTCAACTTCCACCTGCACGTGGCACTCAAGAAAGCCCTGTTCAAGCCTGGAGCCTGGTTCTAAGGAATCCTGATCCCACTGTGCAAGTCAGGCACTTGTACTCTCCAGGAAACCATCATCGTGGGTAGTGCCATCACTAATGGCTCCATCCCTGTGTTGCTATCCAGTGTAGCCATGCTGAAAGTTGCTGAGATGGAATACAATGCTGCCAACAGCATCTTCCTGCAATTGTGGCTAGATAAGAAGTATGCACTGCCCTAGTGGGTGCTGGACACCCTGGTCTTCCATTTCCTGAGGTTCTGGACAGAGAATTGAGAGCTGCCTATGCTCTGGCACCAGTGCCTCCTGACTTTGTGCTATAAGGCAGACTTGGCTACAGATCAGAAAAAGGCCCTCCTGGAACTTCTCTGGCTGCAGTTCCATCCACAACTGTCCCCTGAAATCAGGCATAAGCTTCAGAGTGCAGTCCCCTGAGATGTAGAATATGTTCCCATCACCATGGAGTAAAGAAAACAGTCACTTGTCCTGGTCCAAGGGGCATGGGAGGACACCAGGACCCCTGCTGGTAACTAAAGATGACATTGAGCCTTCATGGTGGAAGACCCAGATCAGGGCAGCAACAGGTCACAGGGGCATCTGCAGCTCCCAGCCCAGGGCAGGGAGGACGGAGGGTCTGGCTGGGTCCCTCATCCATTCTAGTCCTCCTCTCTGCTCAGTTCTGGTACCTGACTTGAGACTCGAGCATTCCCTCCCACTCCCCCGCTGGGCCTTGGTATAAGTACTTTCTGGCTGTTGTGTCAAGTCCCTGGGATGTGATAAAAACAAAGGCAGGCATTTATTGAGCCTCTGTGTTTCGGTGTAGTCAATGGAGGTCTTTCACCTTTTGTTCTTCAGCTGGAAGTGGGAGTTACTCCTCCCTGTTATTGTCTCTGGAATGGATTCTCAGCCAGTCTACATAGGACCTCCCTGAGCTACCAGTTCCTTTCTCCAGGCTAGGGGGCACGTCGGCTGCCTTCCCCTGACATGACTGACACACGCTGCTTTGGTAGAGTGCCAGCAACCAGGAGCACGTTGTCCAAAGACGGTTGTGTCTCAGCTGCAGATGAAAGGACTGCAAGAGAAAGCCCCACCATGAGGGAAGTGGGGATACGGAGGCAAGAAATGTCAGAGAATAAGGTTGGGCCCAGGAACGAGTAGATCCGAGGTCAGCACCAAACAGGTTACATTTCTAGCTTTTCGGCCAATGAAAGCTTTAGATCAGTGGTTGGGAAACTAGGGCCAAATGCCTGTTTTTGTGTGACTCGTGGGCTAAGAATAATATTTACATTTTTTAATGGTTGGGAAAAAAAAATTGAATAGCATTTTGTGATAGGTGAGAATTACATGAACCTCCAATTTCAGGGTCCATAAATACAGCTTTGTTGGAACACAGCCATGCTCACCCCCCACAAAAAAACCCACTTTACACAATAAGGGACTCTACAGAGAGGAGAAGAGGAAGAAGACAGATAATGAGGTGGGCTAGGGGTAGAAGAAGTTTCAGAGACAGTCCCAGGAGCAGCTATGACATATGAAGGAACTAAAGATTTAAATGAGTGTTTCTGTAGATTAGGTACTGAGATCTCTTTCTGGTTTTTAAGACAAGTCAAGGTTTTCAGTAATTTTGAACTTGGTGTCATGTTTGTGTGTGTGTGCATTTAGCAGTACTTTTCTGAACCAGTGTACATGTGACCTGGATTTATGAGGCCTATACACATACATCTGTTCCTTCTCCACTCCACAAGTATCAGCGTCCAAATGGAGGTATTGACAAATGAAGTCCGCATAGAAATGGGAATTTAGGATAGAACTCGTCCTGAACTTTGATCCAGTCGTTTTTCTCAGTATTTATACAATTTTTCTAGGATCAGGAGACACTATGAGGAAAAGAAGAAAAAACTTTTCGAGGCTCTGACATTAAGGAGGAGGGTGATGGAAATTTTGACTGGCTTGTGAGTGTTGTGTAGGAAACGTGGCTTCACGGCTCTGGGCATTTGCTTGGTGGAGAGATGTAGAATGAAGGGAGAGAAAGAGACATAGGGTGAACATTCAGCTGCTCACTAGGACTGTAGCTGGACTGTTTTGTAGATGAGAATGATTTGCACAATGGCAAGCCAATGTTGCATTGATTTTATTTTAATCCTCAATGTAAAAAGCCCAGCAAAAATACAAAAAAAAGAAAAAATAAAAAAATAAGAATGAAAACGAGCGAAGGGTGACAAGTGCTGCAGACCTCTTCAAGATCACTGGGAAAACCTGTGTCAACAAACAAGTTGGTTTATTCATGTTATTGCCAGACAAGGGAGAGAACTAAGAACAGAGTCTCACTGGTATCTTAAAACTCTTTGATTTTTTATCTCCCTAGGATGGAATTAGGTTTAGAGCATGGGTGGTTTGGGGATGGGCCTTAACAATTCAGGATTAGGCGAAGCAGGGAGGTTGCAGTCGCTTTTAATGGATATGGGGGCACAGAGCAGGGTTTTCAGCAGTTATTTACACTAAATCCTTTAGGATCTTTGCTTTTTTCTCCCAAGCAGTTTGTGACAGTGGGGACACGGTTTTGCTTATTTACATTCTTGGTAAATTTCCAATTTTAGTTTTCTAAATTCAGTTCTCATTTCTCAGTCTTTATTTCTCATAAGAAATCATAACAACAGACTATTTTAAACTTTTGATATCTTTCTTACATATTTGCATATCATCTATAGAATAATAAGTGTATATGTTAAGTCCATTTTGTACTGTGCTTTGACAAGTTTTAACCTGGGATTATCAGTGACCTCCATTCTTTGTCAATCACCTCTTTCAGATCAGAATGTGATTATATTCTAGAATTTCTTGGATAACTCTTTGGCCACATATTCACAGGGTTTCTGATTTTAGAGGTTTTAATTACGTTATCTTGTCTACATTTGCATTTTTAAATTAAAAACAAATACGAAAGTATTCCCAGTCTTCTTTGTCTCTTCTTATAAGTGGTTGTCAATCTCTTTTTAATTTATTCACTTTCCCTGTCCCCGAACCTTTAAGAGATATATGAACAGTGGGAGATTAATTGATGTATTTCCCTAACTGCTTTAGTGCGAACTATAGCAGTTATCTCTGTGACTTGAGGAGTGATTGCTAAGAAAAATGGTCTCTATTTTGCAGTACTGATGGCCTGTCCAAAGAAATTAGCAGCTAAAACAGCATTCAGTATTTAATCTGGGGATAAAGCCAAGAATTAGGTAGAAAAGCTTGCAAAGCAGATTAGATTTGCAATCTGAAAGCCCACACAGCCAGCTGGGCAAAGAAATATTAATTGTGTACTGAAATGTGATTTCTGACATTTCTTTTAGTCTCAGGGATGAGCAATGAAAACATGATCTTCTCTGAGCTCCAGAGGAGCTTATAGTAAATTCCAAAATATGAAAAGAGATGTGGTATTTTTATTACCACTATATCATTATCTTAGATTAACAGCTGTAATTAGTCTGAGGCTAGACTATCATCTGCTATTGAAATATCTGAAACTAATTAGACATGAGATATGTTACCGGAACAAGATTGGGAGACTGAAAATTTACACAAACTAGGCCTTCTGAAATGAACACAAGTCATAATAATATTTCTGGAATAAATCAAAAACAAGACAAAAGAGAGAATGAAATCAATCAGGAGGATATAAACCAGGATACCAGCACTTCAAAAAGTTTAATCACCATTCTGTAACATCCAATTGTGGGAAGGGGCACAACAATTTTTATGTAATCACCAGGAGCTCTTGTAATTAGGACTACTTGTGCTTTAATCTAAACAACAGGGAAGACATCAGTTAGAGATAGGCTGTAAGGGTCCACATTTGACTTTCCACGTTCCTACAACAGTTCCCAGGGAAGTTTGTAGAAATTTTCCTTGAGATACTATTTTGCATTTGGTCAGTAAAATATAGTATAGAAAACACTTAAGAAATGCTTATGTTTCTTGTGCTATTTTAGCTTTCAAGTGTAGATCTCTGTCTCATAAGCCCCTCCTCCCCTGGGCTCCTCCTCCTCAATGACATTGAACTCTTGGATCACAGCTGCCCTTCCTTCTGTCCTGCAGTCCCTCCCTCCCTCCTTCCCCCTCTCCTCTCCCTCTTTCCCTTTTAAAAAGCCAATGGCTAAACAAATTAAGAAACTCACAAACAGAAGATCAGATGTTTATTCAAACAAGAAAATATCTAATTTATAAACATATAATTTAGCAAATATAAATAAATATTAGTGATAAGTACTCAAAAAATTTTATTAATGGGGTAACTTCATCAAGAAGTTTAGAGTCTACTGCTTTAAGGACTTTTTATTCATTTAAACAATCATTTGAGAAGTACTAGAAACAGCTTGGTCCAGTCGGTCAATTCTGCTTCCTTCTACCTTTATACTTTGTGCCAATTGCTTAACTTCTGTAAGCCTTATTTTCCTCCCATATGCTAACCTAATAGACATTAAATACAACAATGTATGTAGAGCCCCAGGCATTATGCCTGCAGCAAAGTAAGACTTGACTGATTGCTACTTCTATCTCCCTCCTTTTCTTTCTCTTAGTAATACCAAGTAGTGCTGTAGTGGTATTAAATTTTTATTGCTGCATAACAAATTACCATAACTTTGTGGCTTAAAACAGTATCCACTTAATTATCTCACAGTTTCCGTGGGTCAGGAGTCTGGGTGCAGCTTAGCTGAGTTCTCTGTTTCAGGTCTCACAAGGCTTCAATCAGGGCGTCAGCTGAGCTGTGTTCCTTTTTGGAGCTTGAGGTTCTTTTCCAAACTCTTATAGTTATTCGTAGAATTCAGTTCCTTACATTTGTAGGATTGAAGTTCTCCTTTTCTTGCTGGCTCTCAACTAGGGGCTGTTCTCAGCTACTAGAAGCCACTCGCAGTTCTTGGATATGTGGCCCTCTCATGGCATGGCAGCTTACTTCCTCAAGACCAGTAGAGAGTGTTTTCTTTGCTAAGACAGAGTCTTGTATAATGTAACAATCATGGGAGCAATTGTCCTATCATATTCATAGATCCCTCTCACTCCCAGGAGAGAGGATTCTATAGGGCAGGCACACCAGTGGACAGAGAGATTGGGACCATTTTAGAATTCCTCTACAACAGCAGTAAGAGGAATCATGAATCCTACAGAGTTTAGAGCAGCGATCCCAACCTTTTTGGCACCAGGGATCATCTTCATGGAAGACAATTTTTCTATGGACCTGAGAGGGGGGGAATGGTTTTGGGATGATTCAAGTGTATTGCATTTATTGTGCACTTTATTTCTATCATTATTACATTGTAATACATAATGAAATAATTATACAACTCACCATAGGTTGGGGACCCCTGCCCTGGTTTAGAGAGCAAAGATAGGTTCTTTTAATTAAGGAAGGGTCCATGGAAAGAGTGAAATATACTCTGATGCTTGAAGTTTGGATGTCCAAAAAGTTTGCAGTAATGATCAGGGAGGCCAAACAGATCTGGTTCTTCGGAGATGGGAGAGTTTGACTATCAACACACCTTGGACAGGTAACTTAACTTCTCTGTAATTCCATACTCTCAGATGTAAATGTACTTGTGTCAAAGTACCTGTAAAGGTACATCAGGGGACAGAGAGATTGGGAGCATTTTAGAATTCCTCTACAACAGTAGTAAGAGGAATAGTGAGTCCTACAGAGTTTAGAGCAGCGATCCCCAAACTTTTTGACACCAGGGACCGTCTTCATGGAAGACAATTTTGTACTGTACCTTTACAGTATTTTGTACTGTAAAGGTATTGTGTCAAAGATTGGTAATCATCCCCCAATACCCATTTACCTCATTTTCCATAGTAGTAGAACTCCTAATTTTCAGTTGGGCACATGGCCTCTTAGAATAAAGACTATATTTCTCAACTTTCCTTGCAGCTAGATTGGCCACATGCCTAAGTAGCTAAATTCTGCCCAATGGGGTGTAAACTGGTGTAAGTAGTATGTATACCTTCTTAGAAGTGTCCTTAAAGAGGTAGAATATGCCTCTCTTCTTTTTCTTCTCACTACTGGCTAGAATGTGGACATAATATTTGTAGATTTAGTAGCTACATTAAACCATGAAGGTACCTTGGAAATGGAAGCTACACATGGCAGAGCAATAAGACTGAAGGAGCCTGGGTCTCTGTCACCATGAAATGTCATTCCAGGGTTGGAGTATATCTGTACTTCTCAAATTTGAGAAAAAAAAGTTTATTAAACCACAGTTATTTTTAGTTTCTTTGTTACTTGTAGCTGAATCAAATTTTAACTGATACACCCAGTTTATAAAAGATCTATGAACATAGCAAGCAACTGAATTCAAAGTATATAAATCGTTGAGATAAAAAGACAAGTATATGGTTTTAAAAGATTGAGTCAGAATAGTATTTTAAAATATTAATTCATAAAACATTTGTTATTATGTTTTGGCAACTCATGTCCAAACCCCTCCCTACATTGGGGAATTTCCAACCTTATGAATCTTAGTGGTAGGTAGAGTCACCCTGAAAAGAATGGCTTCTAGCTTTCCAGGAATTCTTTCCATCCAGGGTGGAGACATATGACCTTAGCTTCATTAATATGAGGCATATCCCAGACTCTGAAGTGGGGTCTGGTGATGCAAAAGGGGACTGGGAGGAACATTCTCTAATGGTGGTGACACTTGTAGGAAGATCTGATTCCCAGGTGGCTGTGGTTGTGTTGTGGGAGGCAATATCCAGGGTCCAAAGTTAGTGGTGTTGATTTGCCACAATGTGTAGTGCATGGCAGTAATAGCAATGATGTCTTCAGAGGACCATTTTTGTCACACAATTTTGGATGTTCTACTGGCAGTTTCCTAAACCTGGTTTTCCAGCCCTCCTGATGATTCTGTAAGCTATCCAGTCTCTTTTCTTTAAAAAAAAAATTTAGTTTTCCACTTTTGTTATAAATTGACGAATTATATTTGTACATATTTATGGAGTATGGAGTGATATGATTTATGAATACAATGTGGAATAATTAAATCGAGTGAATTGACATTCTATACTTTCAGAATTATACTTTTAATCAATTAATTTTCTGCTTAAATTAGCCAATTGTTTTCTGTGCTTTGAAATGAAGAACTCAGACTGATGATGAATGGTACGCTTTCATCCCCTCTGTGATCATTTCATTATTCCACTGCACTTTGAGGGCCTGCCTCCTATTCCCTCCAATCCAGACAGCAAGATATGGGTCATTTACTGCAGGTCAAGAAATATTTAAGTCTCTACTTTTCTACATGCAGACTTGGTAAAAGATGCCCACAGGCAGGCAAAGGGATGAAGGGGAAGGATACAAAGACCTGAGATCATAAGATCTGGAGACTGTGATGAGCCTTCAAAGGAGCAATCAGCTATTGCCAACACCAGGATCCAGTGGGTGCCCAGTTGTGTTCTTGCAGCCATCTAGTGAGGACCATTAATCAACGGCAACCAGGGCATCAGATGATCTGCTGAGCTGTCAATAGGACTGACGGTAATCTGTGGTCCAACACTTGCTCAGCACTTCATCCCATTCAACCTACCTGTTTAATAGCTTAAGACATTTCTAATCCTTTCCAGGAATTTATGGTGGGACCTTGAACACCAAAATCCTGGGAATGACAAAAAAGATAAATGCCCCACATCTTCCTGGTGTGGGATTAGACAAAATTAGCTTCATATTTTTTAGTGAACCAAAAGAATGGTGAATTCCTTCCACTCCAACCAAGATTCTAAATTTTATAATTGTATTAATAACATGAGCCATCTACTTAGATACTTTATTGTTTTAGTTCTGGTTCCTTTATTGTACAAAAAAATCACTAGGGGTAGGGATTCTAGAAATAGGAGGGTAAGACTAATGTATTAAATGATTTTCAGACATCAGGAGAGGCTAGAGGAAACGGAAATTGTTTTTTTTTTTTTTTGTTTGTTTTTTAAAGAGATGGGGCAGTGTCTCACTCTGTTGCTCAGGTTGGAATGCACAGGCGCAATCATAGCTCACTGAGCCTCAAACTCCTGGGCTCAGGTGATCCTCCTGCCTCAGCCTCCTGAGTAGCTGGGACTACAGGTGCAAGCCACCACACCCGGCCTGAAATTGTTTGACATGATGCTTCTCTTCTCCCTTAGGCAAGGGGAAAAATCAGAAGGACTCAAGGATGAGGGAGGTAGTTATTTATGTAATGTTGGAACTGTGACCCCAGAAAACTTTGGTCCCAGGTTGAGATGGCAGTTATGGATTTTGAATATGTATTGATTTTCAACCTATCTAATCATCATTTCACTGTATTTTTCTGTTCTCAGAAAGCTCTGTAATATCTTGAACCTTACCGAGCTCCCAATGAGTTATTCAAATAGCATAACTGAGCAAGTACCCACTGCTGCCAAAGAAAACTGCTCTATTTTCTTCCTAGCTCAATGTCTGTATTTAATACTTGCTTGTCAAAGCTGATGGGATTCCAAGGCCCTGATTCCTGTCTGTTAGCCTAAGAGTGACATTTTCCATTTCTACAAATCCTTTGGTAGTAACAGAAATAAAAACTCTTTATGATTTCCAACTAAATAGTTTTTTCCCCTGTTGGAGATGCTCATCTTTAACTCGTTCAGAGAATAAGGCAAACCTAGTTCTCATAAGTGCCCAGGACATAGGACTGTGAAGTTGGATTGCTGATTTGGTCCAGTTCTGCTTGGCATATGCAGAATAACCCCCGCTCCCCGCCCCCCCAGCACTGTGCTTGACTGCAGCCAGAGCCCTTACTGCATTCTGTGTGGATGTCACGGAACTCCAAGCATTCAACAGTAATGACTCTGAAGTCACATTTCTTTTCAATGGATTCATCTTCTGAAATTCATCTTTCTAATTTCTGCTGTTCTGAATCCCAGCAGAGTTATCATGAGCTTAAGTATTCATCAATTAATGTCAAAACTCAATGTAACACCTTCAGAATGGCCTTTGACAACCACTAGAATACAAAATGAATTCACTAATGATCAGTTCCTGAGCAGAAAGAGTCTTAGGAATTTGTGATGATGGGACATTTAGGCTCAATTCATAAAATATGCATGGGTTTTTAAAATGGGGATTTAAAAAAATTTGAGCACAGATTAAAATGAGGGCACAAAGAACAGTCACATGATATAAGGATCCTGAAACTATTTTTTTTATTTAGAACTTTTCTTTTAGTTGAATACAATTTAACCTGACACTTGCTAGAGAGACAATTCAGAGGCCTCTCTGAAATCTCAACTCTTTATGAAGTCCTATTTTATTAGTGTTTATTTTGTTGTTATGACAGAAAACATGGGCATTTCTATGACTTGTAAGTTGTACAAAGCAATTGTATATTGATGGTTTTCAATGGAATGGGCTTATTTTCTTCTGGGGACAAAACAATAATGTACATGTATTCCTGTGCAAAGTCTCATGTGCTCCATTCCTGCTTTATTATATCTATATCATGAACTGATAGGGCCTAACAACTATCAGTTTGGGCCCAACCCACTTAAGGGAGGTTCCCAGTACTTCTATATCTGGTGATTGGGGCTCAGTACCAAGCAGGACTACATAGCTCTCTGTCTTCTGAATGGGGAAGTACACAATCTTTAGTTTGCTGTAGGAAGCCCACTGGAGTCTAACTTCTGCCCGTCATTCATTACAGAAGCCTCCTGCCATGAACTCTGATCCTAGATGTTATGATCAGCATCAGCTTTCTGAGCAAATCTGTGCTCTTTCCTGCACACTTCCAATCTTTTGCACACAATGTTCTCTCTGCCTGGAATACCCTTTACTGCTTACCTTCCTGAAAGTCTCCTTCTCAGTGTTAGGCAAAGTCAGACACTCTGTGCTCCTCTGTGCTCCTATTGCACGCAATTCTTTCTTCCAGCCTTTATCGCATTTTGTTGAAGTTGTTTCCACATCTGACTCTTGCATCACTTTATCCTCAGCATCTAGGAATGCAACCAGTGCATAGTGAGAGCTCAATATTTGTTTGTTAAATGAGTGAATAAGTCTGGGAATGACTGGATGACAGAGACCTGGTGTCATATAATCCATGCATTCTTCCCTCCCCTGTGCCCCTCATTTTATTCCTAGCCTCACCAGAGCAATTTGGGTTCTCATGGAGCTATTTCAAATTCACAGGGTCCTATGGCAGGAAGAGAACTTAGAGCTTCATGGATTATTTTATGTCCCCCAGTACTAATAAAGTCTACTTATTATGCCAGATAGACCCAGTCATATGTGCTGAGTTGGGTAGTTCGTATATGCAATTTGATTTTGAATTAACTTGAAGGCCCTTCTACTCTCATCCTGCTCCCTTGTAACTGATGCTCAAATAATGCCTCTCCCTACAGATGAACTTCACAACAGATATATTCATTCCTTTCCTAAAGGGTGTTGGATGGAATGTGTCCCATGAGATGCTTTCTGAGTAAGGGACTTCATGAGCAACTAACTTTGTAGGCTGTGCCTGACTATACAAGGCCATGTTGGTTTGGGCCTTCCAGGAAGAAAATGCTAAGATGAGGTTAGACACCCAAGAGATTTATTAGGGAAACACCTGAAACATGAAGGAGAACAATTAGGTGCAAGCAGAAAAGGAGGGGCATTGGGTAGGAAGAATCTCAGATTACAGTGCAGTGCATTGCTAAGAAAGTTCTGGTCAGGATGGAAGTCCTAGAGCTGCAGCCACCTGTAAGAGGAGGCCCATGTCCCATAGGAATAAGCTGGCACTGGTGCCCACACTGTGTACTGCCAAAGAAAATGTGGCCTCAATACAAACACACTGGTGGATCCAGAGGGGTGGCACTGGGCTGTCAGTCAACCTTGCTCCCTGCAGCAGGAGATCTGAGAGGCACATTTTCATGGCTGTCACACAGACTCTATTCTAAAGGTACTTTGTACATAGCAGTTCATTCAGTCTTTACGACATACCCATGAAAGGGGTAAGTTCTCTTATTATCTCCATTTTTCAAGGCATAGAGAGGTTAAGTAACTTGCCCAAGACCCTAGATCTGATCTCATAAGTGATAGATCCGGGATTTGAACCTAATCAGTCTGGACCCAGAGACTGAGAGCTTAACCACTGCATTACGTTGTCTTACAACATCCCTTTTTGGAGCATGATAATATACCCTCCCAATGCCTCACTATATCAGCTGTTATATCAGCTTCTTATTTCACAATGTACATAACCATAATCAGGAATCTGAAAAGTCCTGCAATAAAGAAATCTTTTTAAATTTGTTTAGCCTGGTAGTTTCCAAATTTATTTGCCTATGGAACCCATAGTTGATGGTACCAGTGTTCTCTAGAACATGCATACTTGGGAAATGCACTAAGTTGTAAATGACTGGCAATAAATCCTCTCCAAAGAGCAAGGTTCTACATGAGTCCAGGCCAGCATTGTGAAGGATGAACACCTATGTGGGCAGAGAGGTGTTGTCATGAAGGTGAAGGGAGCAGAGGATTGGGACTCAGCATAGCAGGGTTCAGTCCTTGGTTCCAGCACTTTCTGATGTTGTGGCTGGTTTGTTCACCACTTAGCCTCAGTATTTTAGTTGTCAGTCATGGATCATAGTGCTGGCTTCCAAGGGTTGTTATTCAAATTAAATATGAATTTATGTAAAGGTGCTTATCCCTGTGCCTGGCATAGAACAGCCGCCATCAAATGGTAATTGTCTTCGTTGGCTTTCTCTCATAGAAAGACTAACTGCATCTAATTCACCCTTTAGCCGAGGGCTAGATCTCTCAGTGACAATTGTGCCTGCCTGACCTACATACAATGGCTTTTTCTTTCAGGATATTTGCTGGGAAAATTAATTGGAATCAGAATGTTTTCTGTTGAGAGAGGAATTCTGGGAAAATGCTGTGGATTTGAGCGAATGTCCGTATTTGGACTTTGCTTGTAGTCTAAAAGCATCTCCCTTTTAACATGTACCTTAGGGGAGAGGAGAGGTTTGAAGATTTGTTTTACCCAGCCCTCCTTGCTCTCCTTGTATCATAAAGGTAAAAGTGGAATGCCCAGGCATGAAAGGGAGGAAAGGGGGGGGACCTCTGGAGAAGAGACGGGAAGATAAAGGCTGCTACATTTTCCTTATTCCCTGGGAAGAAAGCAGTAGGCTGGTCCCCGTGCTCCCTGCTCCTGCTGTCATTTCCCTGTTCTTATACTCTGTGACTCACTGGGCAGCACCAACCGGTGGGCTCCCCACTTCTGTGCTGTGGATGGGGACGGGTGATAAACAGGCTCTGAGCACTGGGACTTTCCACACCTGAAGGAGACATGATCATTTGCCATTCTGCCTCTTTTTCGTAATGCCGGCGTTATAAAACAGTCTATTACCCCTTCTCTTTCCGCCTGGTGACTTTGCTCTCTTCTCCCTCCTGGGCACGTGAGGAGCTCTCAGGAAGGCACCTTTTCCTTGGCTCTCCCTTCTTCATTCAACCTTTCATGTTTTGCATTTCCTTTTTTGTCCCTGGGGTGACTTCATTGTCACTTCTGACCCCTCCTCTTTGTCTTTCTCCACACTCTGCACAGGTTTCTCATATGAGTCTCATCTCTCCTGTTCTAGGACTTGGTGCTTCCCTGGGTTTCCTCCTGCTCCACACATGCGTGCTGTTATTTGAGCATCTTTAGTCTTTAAGGGCTGACCAGTGGCAAAGACGCTCCCTGCCAAAAAGCAAGGGCTGATTGCTTATGAACATGCATCAGTCTGTACCTGGCTCTGGTCTTAGTCTTTTCTGGCACAAAGAGGCAGATATAGTACGTAACAATCGGTGGGCTGCTAGGTGAATTGCATGACCAATCCCTTCCCTCCAACCTAAAGAGACCAGTTTTTATTTCTGAGCCCTGCAGACTCTCTCAATGACTATAAATATTCTTTTTTTCAGAAGTAGCAGGTTTAACTTATTTCTCCCTTTGGTTTTGAAATCCCACTGATTCTTCAAGGTTCAAAACACATGTTGCACCATATGGGAGACTTCCCTGAGCTCCCTGTCAGAAGGAATTATTTCCTTCTCTCTGTTCTCAGGGCATCTTGTTTTGGCCTCCTTTATGGCCCTTTGCCTCAGCATGATTTGTATGGTGGAAGCTTTAGTGTTCTCTGCTAACCCGTCAGCTCCTTGAGGGTGCCTTCTTCAAATGTGCAGCACCTGGCTCAGCCAGGTATTTTGAAAAGAGTGATGATTCTCAAGATTTAGCAGCTGAGAGATGGAATATACAACTAGACAATGGCCAGATTATCTATGATTATAGAACCTAACCCAACCCAACCCCTAACCTAACCTTTGAAGCAATCAGCCTAGGAAACTAAACCACAATCTTTGCAGCAATTGGCCCACAATAGTCAGGACTTGGCCAACAACTGCCAGCTTCACTAGTTTTTTTTTTTTGTTTGTTTGTTTTTACCCCATTTCCAACTCAGGACTAACAAGGGAAAGTGAAATATACTCCCAAAGCAATTCCACAGGCTGACCTACTTCTAATAGCCTTCCTTCAGCTTCCCATGTCAGTAAAGCTTTTCCACCCCCATGCCTGCCTTTGAAACTCTGCCAAATGTAAGCGATGGTGGCTGACTTCCTTGCTATAGCAAGCTCTGAATAAACAGCCTCTGCTTATTCTCATTTGGGAGGTCTTCATTTATTTCTATGACATAAGAATCACCTAAAGATCTTGTTAAAATACAGATTTCTGGGTCCAACCCCCAGCTTCTAATTCAGTAAGTATGGGTGGGGCCTGAAATTCTACATTTTTAATAAGCCCCCAGGTGACCTTGAATAGCACTAGGATGGAGTGGTCAGGAGAAGGGATGCTAATAGGAAATATTAACCTATGTTCTCCCCCCACCAAATTTCCTTTCTTTTTTCTTGCTCCCGTTGATCCAAGGAGGCCAGCCTGAGTTCAGTACCTCTGGGGAGAAATGAGGCAGTCAGGAAGAAAATACTCACTGACTGTCCTTTTGGTTTTTATTTCACCAAAACCTGAGTTTTTAGGGCAATTATTCTCAACTTGGGGATCTTTATCTCATCACAGAGAACATTTGGCATTTTTAATTGTCACAACATGGGGGTGTCTACTGGGTATGTGTAAGATGCTGCTAAATACCCTAAAATCCACAGGACAAGCCCCCACTGCAAAAAATACTGTGGCCAAGAATTTCAATAGTGTTGAGGTTGAGAGACCCTGGTATAGTGGAGCAGAGATGCACAGACTGAGTGTTTGAGAGTTAGGAGTTTGAGGCAGGAACGGCTTCCTCCAACTGCTAAGAGTCCCTGGGTTAGGGGAGCTAGAGCAAAGAGGGAAAGAGATCAGAGCAGAGACTTGCGGGTTATTTCACTATATAGAGGAGCCTTGCACTGTGTTTCCTGGGTAGACCTCTGGGGAGCCAGAAGGACCTGGAGGCTGAGGGCTGCAAGTTGATTCTGGCTTAAGAGGGACAGTTGGACAGCCTCAGGGAGAGGACCACGCCCAACCCAAAGGTATGGTTATTCCTGGCCCAAAGCGTGGAAGTAAGAGAGAGTTGCTGCAGGGCAATGAGGACCAGGTGAGAGAGGGGATACCTCAGGGGTAAATGATGGGCTCATGAACAAAGGCCAGATGAGAGGGCTACCAGGAGGACAAATGACACAGACAACCAGAAATGGCTCCCTCCTCTTGCTTCTGTTTTAAAAGCCCCTGAAACCTAGATGCAGCCCTGGGAAAAGTGGTGTGATGGGCCCTAATGGGCTGAGGTGATTTTCCGGCATAATCAGGGCCTGTGGGAAAATAAATCTTCCTTTATTTCTCAAAGTTCATGGATAATCTGCTCTGCTCCAGAAACCTCATGTGTGCATTCAAGATAATATTAACAAATACGAATATTAAAAGCATTACAGGGCCTAAAATAGAAAATAAGCTGAGTTACAGAAAAGTAAAGAGAACATTTCCTGAACGTCTGAGTTTTGGCCTGAGCTTCTGAAAAATCAAAACCCTCTGCCCCCACACAGCCTGGATGTTGGGAATTGAAGCCATGCCTTACTGTCTACATTAATATAAGTTTGTGCTATTCCTCTGTCTTCATTAGCATGACTTTACTATTCAGGCAAATGGTTTGACTTCTAATTGCAGGAACTTCCCAAAAGACCCAAGAACTCTACAGTGGAAAACATCCACAGGCAGTTTATGTCCTAAAACTTTTTAAATCCCTCTCCTCAAAATCCTCACCTTCCTGTTTCCACCAATTCTGGATTGTTTTATTGCAATCCTTACCCAATCCTATCCAAGACCACCCAAAGTTCCCCCCTCAATCCCTCTTAAAATACTTGCCTTAGATCAAACTTCCAAATCTTATCAATTCTGACTTTACCTTCGTTCTTCTCAGACACTGCCAAAGCATTGCTAGGTGGTTTTCTCCCTTAACTGCACTAAGCAATCAAGCCAGCTTTTGCGACAGAATAGTCACCTCTCCTCTCATAGATATGGAAAGGAAATATTGACAGTGGGGAATATGGAACAGAGGGAATGACCTGAAAAAAATGGAAAAAATATTTTCTGTCTCTCTAAAACATCCTCCACTCCTTTTTGAGAACTAAAACCTGTATCCCTGCCTCAGGCCAGTGGTTGGGAGGGGCAGGGGAATGTCTTTTGTTCTTTGTGCTGTAGGAGATGGCTCAGCCCTAACCTGGTGGAGGGAGGTCCTGGGCAGAGGTCACGGGATTGTCTTCAGAGGAGATGGGACGAAGATGGGGTGATCAGGATCGTCAACTGTAGTTGAACAGCAATTCCCTGAAGCTGAGAACCCACCCTTTAAATGCTCTGTATTTCTGTTTGTTATTAGGACGATGGCATTTTTCAGACAGTAGCCTCCATTCTCCTCATTTGCTGGCAAATGAATAGACTTCTGTTTCCTTCTCCTCAAACCACTTGCCCTTGTTCTTCTGATGTGGCCTCAAGGACAAGTGCTGAGCTCTCGTTAACACTTTGTCTATTAGCATGTTGTGTTGGTGATATTTGGGGAGCCAACTTTTGATGCTCAGTGTAAACAATCAAAGGATGCTGTCTTTGCTCTAGATATTTTCCATGAAAAAGGAGTCCTTGTGTCTGGAGGCAAGGAGCCAATGGCCAGCAGAGCAAGCAGTTTGGTTTACAGGGTTCTTAATCTGGCAGGATGCTTCTGGGGTTTGTGGTACACCTGGATAGCTTGATTATTGTTGGGGAAATACAGTTAAAAACAAAATCTCCCAACCCAGAAATCCTTTCCACAAAGGTAGAAGAGAAAGAAAGCACTTTATGTTATTTAACAAACATTACACCTAAATGTGATCTGCATCACAGGCAATCTGCTAAGAAATTGTAAAGACAGAAAGAAATCTTACCCTTTCATATAGCCAAGCAGATACAACCAATTACATAATATGTTCTCAAGATAAGCAATAACTAGTCCTCAAGTAAGAGGACTTGGCAGCACCATTTGTTACACACGGTTCATCCTAACTTTCCTTGATGATTGGATGGACCATCTGTGTTAGCTTATGGGCTTTATGCAGAGGAAAAACAAACCTCTCATATCTTTATAACAAAAGGTAGTTTTGAGGAAACTCTAAAAAAACTAAAAACAGAACTACCATATATGATCCAGGAATCCACTTCTGGGAATACATCCAAAGGAATTAAAATCAACATGTCAAAGGGATACCTGCACTCCCATGTTCATTGCAGCACTATTCACAATAGCCAAGATTTGGAGTTAAACTAAGTATCCATCAGCAGATGAACGGATAAAGAAAATGTGGTATATACACACAGTGGAATACTATTCAGCCTTAAAAAAGAATGTAATTCTGTCATTTGGGACAACATGAATGAACCTAGAGGACATGCTAAATGAAATAAGCCAGACACAGAAAAGCAAATACTGCATGGTCTCACTTATATGTGGAATCTAAAAATGTGGAATTCATAGAAGTACAGAGTAGAAGGATGGTTACTGAGGCTGGGCTATGGTGAGGAGCGAGCCAATGGGGACTTGCAGGTCAAAGGCTACAAAGTTTCAGCTAGACAGGAGGAATAAGTTTTGAGATTTATTGTACAGCAAGTGACTATAACCAATAATAATGTACTGTGTATTTCAAAATGACTAAGAGTAAATTTCAAAGGTATCACCACAAAAAATGTTACAGGAGGTAAGGGGTATGTTAGTTAGCTTGATTTAATCATTCCACATTGTATTCATATATCAACACATCACTTTGTTCTCCATTAATACAATACAATTATGGTTTGTCAATCGAAAATAATATTAGTTAAAAAAAAGAAGAGGTAGTTTTGCAACCTGAAGCAAGGCTCCCAGCTCCAGTGAAGTTAGATTCCTACCCTCCCACAGAAATAGAAGTGCTATCTCCCTTGATATTTGCATTTCAAAAAGATGGCTCCCAGGTCCTTGACAAAGACATTCCTGGGTCAGAAAGCCGACAAAAGGCCCATCTAGTTTTCAAAAGAATTTATATACATCTCAAAGAGATGACAGAGTACTTTCAATTTTAAGTTTTCCAAAGTAAATGCTCCAAGAAAAAGGAGGGGAGGGGAATCTCTTTCTTTATTTTCAACAGGGACAATTAAGCGTCTTACTTTAAATTTTTATTTGTGTTTACATTATGCAGTGATATGACTGCAATGACAGTTCTGCCGTGTGGCTATTTCATCCTTGTGGGGAAGAATTTGTGCTTCAACGGAAAGCCATGCCTTTTGTAGAGTACGTCTCCAGGGTTATCTAATTCTAGCCTTCATTGTTTTTGCACAATTTTTCAACTCTAGAAGCTGTCGATAGCTGGTAGCAGTGCAAAATAATTCTTGTACGTAGACATCATACAAACTCTGTCCTATGCAGGGGAACGTCACTCGATTCCCCTCGTCCCCTGGGAAGAGGGCAGTCTTGCTTCCATTCACAATTCATTTCAATATTCCTAACCTGTAGATGTGTCTGTTCTTTGGCCTCTCCCTTGAACCAGATTTCCCATTTTACTGGTTCCCTCATTGAGCAATGAGCTAAAAAATATGTTTAATGTGTTAGTTTTATATTTGTATAAGAGTCAGGATTTAAGTTTTTTTGAAAATGATCTTTTAGCACCTGGCACAGATCCAGGCTTGTCACCATTCCTGAATTCCATTCTCAGCTCTAAACTTCCGTGTATGACTTTGGAGGGACCCTTGTGTTAGCAACTGATTAACTTTTCATGCACTAGTTAGGGGAAAATAGTAGAAATGGGCACTGATCAGGAGTGGAGCCTGGTCCAATGCCTCTGACAGCTCTGCAGGTAACGACTACAAGGGAGGAAAAAATATCTTTCCCTCCACCCATCTTGGGTTCATTGGCTGGGGCCCCTGTAGCAAAACACAGATTAACAAGAGAAAAGTATACAGATTTATGTAATGTAAGTTTTTCATAGCATGAGAGCCTTCACAAGGAAATGACCCAAAGAAACCTGCTATAAAAACCTGAGTGTTTTTATAGCAGGTTTGATGAAGAATGAAGAGTTGTAGAAAAATATGATAGGGAGAAAAAAAAGAAAAAAAGAGTATGAGTTAAGCATAATAAACTGGAGGAAAGAACAAGGCTTGTTTGTTTAGATTCCTTTTGACATTCCTTGTCTTGGAGATAAGGATGTTCCTTTCCTCCAGTATAAAGAGAGAGCCTCACGATCTGGTTCAGGGGAGAAGGGCAGGGGAAGGTCGGAGAGTCCTTCCTGCATGTGCTGTTTCTCAAATTCCTTCAGTTTAAAATATTCAATGTGTCAAGGTGCCATATTTCGGCGTAGCATGTCTTGAACCCCATCAGTACTGTGTAACCTGGTTTACCCAGTCGGGAAAGTGGAATTAATTTTCTTCACCTGCTTTTCATCAGTAGTTCTCTGTGTCCTTTATATTAGATGGTCAGCCTTTTATTTATCTAATGCACTTTATTCTCATACTCAGGGGGAAGGTGATATTTGTTCATCTTCTTGCTCTATAATGTTATGGGTTGTTTGTGTTTTACTGTTCTCAAAATGGCATCAGGATTTATGGTACGATTCTTCGGGCTCAGCGAACCTCGTATCTCTGGTTATTGGCAGTGCTCCAGCGCCTGCAGCTTCTGAGGAAGGCAAGTAATAAGAATGGCAATGATGATCTGCCCAGGCATCGTAAGATGCTGTACAGGACATGGGACGTTTTTTCCCCCCTGTCACATTCAGAGGAGAGGCATTCAATCTGAAGCATAAGATGTGATGAGCTCACCCGTGCAACAATTGAGGATGAATGTCCTTTTATTTCCATAGGCTCCTTCATTACTGGAGCTCTTATATTACATCTATATTTGACCCCTAGCTTGTCACTTACTGCATTGCCTTAGGCAAAGTTAGTTATTCTCTCCAAGCATCAGTTTACTCTTTTGTTATATAGGGGTAGGGAGAATACTTACCCCCAAAAGCTTTGCTCATCCTTTTCTCTCTGTCCGAAATGTTTTTCCTCCCACCAGCTGCCTAAGGGAAACCTCTTAGGTCTCAACTCAAATGATGCTTCCTCAAGGAGGGTTTCCCTTTACTCTCTTTCAGATACAGTAAATTCCAGATACTCTCTCAGATCATCTTAAAAATTTTTTTTTTCAACATGGTGCTCACATAATATAGTATAAGTTTGTTTATTCAATTTCTGCCTCCCCTTCTCGGGTGTGTGGTCCCTGAGGGTGCGGGTAGTATGGGTTTTTCCCACCCTATGCCTAATATTGCATACTGTGCCTGGCAAGTAGTCAGTGCTCCATAACAATGTGTTGAATGAATGAGATATTTAAAATGTTATCCTAAACAGGGAAGTGCTTAATAAATGTTATTAAGCAATGTTGCCATTGCTTCTGCATTCAAAGGAAGAAATTTAAAATATTTAAAAAGCAGTAGATTGAAAATGGCCTCTTTTGGAAATTCAGATAAACTAGGGACATCTTTTAGCATGACCTTATTCTACGTGATATGTGTTCTCTATTTCCCACTATCTACTTAAAAATTATATTCTACCACAAAAGGCTCTGAAATGCTTAGTAACATTCTTCCCTGGCTTACCATTATATTCTGTATACTGAGCATCTTGTGTGTTGATGGTATCCAGCTGATCATCAAATTAATTTTTATCAAAAACTGCAAAGGCAATTGAAATTTGCTGACAGAAATTTGTAAAGCTCTGTGCCAGGGTGCTACTAATTCTGTAAATGCTACTTAGTAAAAACAAACAAAAATGATTATTCAAAATGGTTATGCATTTTATTCTGCTGCATCACATTGAGATTATTATCATTTGATGGATGATACAAGCCATAGAGTGAACATAGAAACACTAGGAGACCATGGGAGAGTCTTTTGTTCTTTGAGATGATCGTTTTGAGAGTTAGTTCACCAAAGCCAAGGTTTATAATTTTATTTTCCCCCATAAGGTGAAGTGTAAGTGTTCTTAGGGAGACAATAAAATTGGGTATTTCATTCCTTTTAAAATCATATTTGGTTTGCTGAAAAGGTGAGCTTGAAATTGTAGCCATAATTTTCCTTTTGGCTCCATACTGGGGGTTTCCGAAGTACAGTCACTGCTCCCAGCATTAATGTGTACACACAGGTTACATTTAAGGTTGGTTGGAGCTCTGAGCGTGCGACAAGCTTAAATCTGCAGGCAGAAGCTCAGAATCGCAACTCGGATGCTTAGCATGTGGCTCTTCCATTGGCGAGACACGCAGAAAGCCTCCAAATCTGCCAGTGTCTTCAATGGCCTCCCTAAATGGTACTTTCTGTTGTCTTTGCCCACTCAGTGTGAAGATTTCCAGTCCATTCGGGTGTCTAAAAAGCTCCATGTTAAAAAAGGAAATGAGTCAATTTAGAGGTCATTTATTCCAACTCCCTCATTTTGTCAAAATGGATGGTGTGGCTAGGAGGGGTTAAACACCCTGCTGGAGTCATCATGCTTGCTGAGTAGTGGCAGTACTGAAATGACAGTCTAGATGTCTGATTCCTGGGTAAAAGTTCTAGTACACAGCACTGCCTCTGCATTTGAAGGCAAAGAGGTTGCTTTTTTCTTTTATTTTTAAAATATCTTTTCTTTATGCTTAGAGTTTGGAACCTGCAGAGAGGAATGTCTATGTTTTACAACCTTCGCAGTTGTTAATTGTACTTGGCAAGTCAGTCTGTTCCCAGAAAAGCTCAACAAAGGTTCTTGCAAAATGACTGAGGTCCTTATAGCCAAGAAGCTGGGTAAAAAACCAATTAAACATTCTTTTTAATCAGCCTGCCCATGCCCATACACTGATGACTTTGATCCTCTTCAAAAGCTCTAATAAAAATTGCCAAAGAATTTCGTTAAGTACTCACATCATTAATACGATTTAAGTGAAGTCGTCTAGTAGAATCATCCAGAATTTTCACAAGGGGCTTATCAAGCCTCACCCTTCAGTAAGCTGTTTATTTATTTTTTTTAAATTATGATTATTTTTCTTTCCTTATTACTGTAATTTTATGTTGGGCTTCTTCTTTTTTTTTTTTTTTAAATTGTACCTAATCCTGTGAATGGGATAGCTTCTATACCAGCCAATGCGCTGCCTGCCTTGGGTAAAGCCCTGCTGTCTCCTTCACATTCATACCATTTCCAGTAACTCTGTCTCAAGCAAGCAGGCCTTTTAACAAACCACCGATATCTTAGCCCTTGAAGGCAGAAACGAATCTTCTGTGTTCTTGCAAAACACTATGCACACAGCACGCAGAATGCTGGCTTGTTTAACACACACCAGAAATATATTAGCACACTAAAGAATCCTTATCTGTGGGTTTCTGCAGAAGGCTAGAGGGTTGATTTCTTCTCTCAAAAAATTCATCAGAGGCAGCTAAGCTTGTAGATAATCCTCCAGGTAACTTGGGAGTCTTACACACTGAATTCTGTGAAGTGAGCATCTTCCACTGATCCCTTAAATTTTGGAATTATGTTCACCTCCTGTTTTCAGATCCTTTGATACTCAGATTTGTCTCATGTGGTATTTTGATGTGTGAAAGGAACCCTAACATTTTCACTTTTCAAAACCAAAGTCTTAGATCAAATAAAAGCTGCATATCCCTTAACCAAAGACACCTTAAATTCTCATCCACAGCAGTATTCTAAAAGTTTAGATGAAGGGAAGGCATTGTACTGCCTAAGCCTGATAAATAAAAACTTAACTGGGCTGCTCTGGAAACTTACAGTATTATTGTTTTGCTCATGTTTATAAAAGGAGTCAACATCTATTTCTTCATTGTAGTTTGTCAATATTAACATTCTAAACTTACTACCATCTAGAATTTCTCCCTAAATGTGAGCACTAGGCTGCTGGTATCTCTTCCAACCTTTAAGTATCTCTTCTCACATCACGTTGGGGCCTCCCTTTCTAGACACCTGAAGCCCAGACTTCTAAGCATATCTAACTATTGCCAAAATGAAATGTCCAGCGGCTACTCATATGCCATATGCCTCCCATCCGACGAGCAAGATGTGCTTCTTTGACCAAGAAAATGATGCACTGCTTCTTGAGGTTGCCAGGTGCTGTTCCCTTCACTTCCACAGTCACTACACTCACCCAATTCACACTGGCGGTTGGCTTGGAAAATAAAAGAGTTTCATTTCTGATCTTTCAACTTCATCCCTTACCTCTTGCCAAACTTCTTATGACTTCTAGATAAATATTTTTCAAAAACAAATTGGACAAGACTCTTATGCTGTTAACATAATATAATGTCTTGATATCTTAACAATAAAAATATCCAAACTCTTCAGTGTGGCCTACAATAGTCTATAGATCTGTTCTCCTCCCACCTCCCCAACTTCACTAAATTTCTATTTTTCCCTGCCCACTACACCTCAGTCTCTTCCTCCTGACCTTTGAACATGGCAGGCTCTTCCTGCTTCAAGGCTAACTTTCCCATATCCAGTTCCTCCTGGCTGGGCCCACCCTCTCACAGCTTTTCAGATGGCCTGAATTCTCGTTATCCTTCAAATCTCTTCTCCAGTGTCTTTTTATCAGACAGAGGCAGTGGCAGAGATGGTGAAGTCCCCAACCATCATTTGTGCTCTCCTTTCATAGGATATAGTTGTTTTAGGAGGTGACTGCCCAATCAGGGACTACATTTCCCAGTTCCTCTTGCATCTGGATGGGGTCATGTGACCAGTTTTCACCAACAGGATGTGTGCAGAAGTGATGCGATCATTTCTGTGCTGAGGGGCTTAGAAAGTGGCCGTGGCTTTGCTACTCTCTCTGCTCCTGTCCATTGGCTGAAAACAAAGAACTCTGACGTTCTTTGTTTGTCTGACAGAGACACAAGATGGAAGGAGCCTGGGTCTCTGAATCACTATATGTAAGGCTGCTTACTGAACACCTGATTGGACTACATGTGAGGTAGAAATCAAAACCTATTGTGTTAAGCCACTAATATGTGGGAGTTTATGTATTACAGCAGCTGCCAACATTACCTTAGCATAGGCCTTCCTTAAACATTCAACTTGCCTGAACACTAAGTAGGTAGGTATGCCCCACCCCCCACTGCTCCATTATTCTCTGTCCTAGCACCTTATACATTTTCTTCACAGTACATAGGACAGGTTATATATTTGTTTACATCAATTTTCTTCTTCTGTCTCTCCCACTAGGCTGTATATTCTATGTGGGCAGGAAAAGTATATCCTGTATCTAATACCATGACTGGTACATTAATAGGTATTCAATAAATATTAGTAGAATCAATTAAAAAATAAGAGAATAAAAGAAAATATTTTAAAGTGGTAGTAAAGCTAAAAAAAGGCAAAAAGAGAATCGGTATCACCCATCTGGCTCAAGAGTGGAAGCTTTTGGCGTTAGGTAGAAGCTGTGAAGGTGAAGAGGTGCTACTCCTTAGTTTGTATACTACTACAAATTATGTTAACAGCCAGATGCCTGAATCTTGTAAGAATATAATTGGTTACCCAGGATGTAGAAACAGATAAAAATAATCATTATACCCTTTGCTTGCATAGTTTTTTACTGTTTAGAAAAGAGCTTTCATGAATGCCAGTTCCTTGAAAATGGACTAATATTTATTAAATTAGGTGAGGCAATGGTAAATAAAAATACTCTCATATTTTTAAGTGTATCTCTCTTAGGATATATAAAAGTTGATATAATCTCTGCAGGGTAATCCCAGATGTCTTGGTTTGCTAGGGCTGCCATAACAGAATACCACAAATTGGGTGGCTTAAATAACTGAAATTTATTAATATTTTCTCATAGTTCTGGAGGCTGGAAGTCCAAGATCAAAGTGCTGGCAGGTTTTGTTTCTCCTGCAGCTTCTCTCCTTGGCTTGCAGTTGGCCACCTTCTTGCTATGTCCTCACGTGGTCTTTTCCCTCTGTATGTGCATCCCTGGTGTGTCTCTCTTGTCTTATGAGGAGACCAGTCCTGTCATATTAGGGCTCCACCTTTATGAACTTATTTAAGCTTTATTACCTCTTTAAAGACCCTATCTCCAAATGAAGTCACATTGGGGCTTAGGGCTTCAATACTGGGGGACACAATTTAGGCCACAAGATCAGAGACACTTCCCAAATCAAGACAAGTTAACTTGAAAGATTTTAGTGATAGAACAATCTCTAGAAAATCTAGGCCAAAGTTTACCTTGAACTTTTGAACCTCATCATCAAAGAGAATGTCAACATATTTTGATAACACCTCCAAATTTCTTATTAAGACCATGGGTGCTGTATATACTACCCAATGCCTGTTTATGCTACCCAGTGCCTGGGAGATTTATCTAGGCTTCACCTCCAACAACCCTCTGAGCACTTTGTTATTCTTGTTTGTTGTCCTGTTGCCTTGTTGCTGGATCCTAACTCTCTGCTCAGCCTTTTCTTCAGTGATCCCTTAGAGAGACTCCCTACTTGGCTTTTAAACTTACCCTGAACACAGTCCTAAGTTCCGTGACCTGCAACCTCAGGCCATTGAGGTGTGCTCACATCAGTTCAGTCTTACCACCTCAGCTCTGGTTTATACGGAAGAGAGATTGGACCTCGCTTTGTTTGTCACGGAGAGTAAAATGCAGCTATTTTGTACTTACTACAGGAGAAGCCAATTTGAATTAGATTAGCGAAAGACTATAATTAGAGATCATTCATAGAAAACACCATCTTATTAATTTGAGTCTTGTATAATGAATGGCAAATTCAGCGCACAGTCTATGCCATTTCTAGGCAGACTACTGTCAAGAATTCAAAGTGTTGGATTTGTACTGTTCAATAACAGGACTGAAGGGTCATTTGTACTGAAAGTGTAGTCACATAAATGTTTTATACTACGTGAAAGTGAAATTGAGTTTTAGTAAATTATGAAATACAATGATAACCTTGAGGGAATGAAGAAAAGAATTATAAATTTTGTCCCATAAACAGTATAGTTTGTCAATTTCATGCCATCTCACCTATCCATTACTTACATGTTGCTGAATAAATAGAAGCCTTACCTGTTTCTTATGGAAAGGACATGTAGACATTGCTTCTAGCTACCGGAGACAAAAAACTTGCTAATGTTTGAAATATTCATTGAAGTTTTGCAGGAACAGATGGTTATAAATGTGTGATATTTGAACTTTAAAATTGCTTTGAAGAAACATACTTGTTTCAAGTGTCCAGAGAACAGAGATTTATCTTAAGAAAATTGATAGAAATATGGCAATTTGAAGTTCAAAAAGTTCTGGACAGATGAAGAATTAACCATGATATAGTTGCTATTTAACATATAAGTTAAACCACTGTGGCCATCTCTTTAGACAAGCTTCGTAAATTTCCAGAGATATTAAACTCCAGATCCTAAATGCCCAAGGCAAAGAAAGTAAAATAGCTAATATAGTTACAAGGTCTCACAGGAAGCTAAGTAGATTATTAACATTCATAAGAAAATTTTCAAATTAATGACCTAGAGAGAATAATATTTGGGTTTAATGATTCTAACAAAATACATGTCTCTCATAATGAGTAAATAATGTCCATTTGATTTTTACCTTGTGAAGGGGCTTGGCCATGGTGAAGATTTGTAAAGTAGT
Source organism: Daubentonia madagascariensis (assembly GCA_023783475.1). Classification (NCBI taxonomy): domain Eukaryota; kingdom Metazoa; phylum Chordata; class Mammalia; order Primates; family Daubentoniidae; genus Daubentonia; species Daubentonia madagascariensis. The sequence continues at coordinate 1,719,280 of JAKFHU010000633.1, forward strand.
TAACACCTTTTATAACCTTGGAAAAGCACTGTGTGAAATAGCCTCTTTATATCTGGCTTCAATTTCTAAAACTTTATGAAATCAAATTCTGAAAGGTAGCCATGTTAGAACAAGTGTATCATTGTGATCTGTGATTCATAAATCAGAATTTTTGAGACAACTGAAAAGTGAAAAAAATCATTTAAGCAAATATATGTATATACCTTTTTTTTTTTTTTAAAGAGATAGGGGTCTCACTATTATTGCCCACGCTGGATTCAAACTCTTGGGCTCAAGCAATCCTCCCTCCCAATTAGCTGGGTTTATAGGCACATGCCACCATGCCCAACTTATATGTTTTTTGAGCACAAGAAGCAACTGGCTCTGTTTTTCTCTCCACGCCCCACCAATCAAATAAACCAAATGCATTTTTTTGATGCTGTTTATAATACTATTTGGACTGGGTTATTTCCACTCCTTAGATATTGTATGTGACAGGAGTGAGTTGAAACAAAACTACAAACTGTATTTAATTTAATTTGATGCAGTTTCTTTCCAAATGAAAGTTCATCTTCATCTTCTTTACAATTGATATTGGTGAGTTCTTGTTTTTGAATTCAATTATACTGTAAAAGCAGAACTTTCAGCAAATTGAGACACAGAGATGACCCAGAAATTTCAATTAGTTCATCAATTCCATACACTAGAGTAACTAGCATATTGAGCAGCCTGAGCTTGGTGACATTCAAGCATGAAAATATTTTTTCTCCATCGTTGCTTTTAATCATGCTCTGTTGCATCTTCCTTTCTTGCCTCTTAACTACCTTTTGGGCATTTATAAATATCAAAACTCAATCCAGTTCAACTCCAATCTCATCTCCTTCTTCATTCCCAACACATATCTGACCTATGGCTGGGTGGATTTGTAGTGGTGAAGCCGGGTAGTCAGCTCCTTCACTTCCCCCAGCTACTCCGAGTTGGGACAGTGGGGAAGGACTTACTGATTTGCCCTTGTCATCCTTTCTTATGCACTGCAGCTCTCCCCAACCAACAGTGATGGACAAGTGATCCCTTCTCTGTGTGAACAAGTAGGTGCTCTTCTCTCTTGGGACCCATGTCCCAAGACCCCTGCAGGAAGGCCTCCAAACTGCCCAGTTGCCTGTATAGGAGATGTGACTCTGGCTTCTCTTCTTCTTCCCCATTTCTCTGTTCCATCTCTCAGCTGTCACCCTACAGTCTCTTGTTTCTGAATTGTACTTGTCTAATAATGAGGCAGCTCAGGCTCAGCTACCCAGCTTACATACCCACCTGAGCAATGGAACTGACATGCCTTTGACACAACAAAGGGTAGGACTGCAGGCTTTCCTCCTGTTACCCCCATTTTGTCCTGCCACCTCTCACCATTATCATCTCCTCCAGCTCAGATAGGCACAGGAGAGCTTATGAGCAAGTCTGCTTCAAAGGCTACTTCATAATGAGATGCCTGTCTCCCCTTCCTGTAGGCCTCTGCATCTCTGTGTGTGGGTCTCTCACTGTCTTCCCTGGTAGCTTAGGGGAGGGGGGATCCTCCTTGTTACACTCTGTGGGATCAGAAGGAATAGCCGAAGCTCTCCCCTCTAGACTGACTGCTCACAACCCTGATGATTTTTTGGATCCCATCCTAGTCATTTGGTAATAGACGCAGGAAGTGAGGGTGGCGGGTGGAGGATAGATGGGGCCAATGTGGCTGCCTCCCGTCTGCCTGAGAATGTGCCCAGTCCCAGTGAGTAGCAGTGTCCTGGAGATTTGCTTTACGTTATCTATCTACCAGTGATTTGATAATTATAAATTGTTCTATTAGCTTGTACCATAGGAAATTGCCACTTTTTTCTAAATTATAAATGGTTAAATATTGGTAACTTCATAGCATTCAACCTAATTGCAATGTGGATTTAGTAATTCTCCACCAATCCTGTTATTTTGTTTGTGTTCAGTGTTGACAACCCCCTCTGACAGTTTTGGGGAGGAGAAGAATTGGGAGTTTTCAGCCGGGGGTTCCTGATCACTGCTTGCTTAATAATTGGGCAAAATTGTTGAGCTTTTCCTACTTATTGAAGGGAACTTAAACACGGATGAAAAAGCAAAGTTCAGCAATGAGAGTTTTTTTTTTTTAAATTTAAAGTAGATCTTACCAATTTGAGCAATGTTTTTGGGACATATGTAAAAATATTTTATTTTCTTATTAAAAAAAACTCTACTTCTTGTCCAGAAAATAAGAAGTCGGGAAACCTGATTGGAGTTTTTAAAATTTGTCAATCATAGTATATTCTACTGAGTGAATTCAGGTGGAATGGTTCCAGAATTACATTGTTTCCCTTGGTATTATTGTTACCAGGCAGCCATGTCCACGGAAACTCTAGTTTGTAGGACATAGGTATTCTCATGAAGTTGTCAGAGAAATAAAACAGTCGCATGAACAAAAGACCATTTTGTACTGATATGAAAGAGAGAGAGAGAGAACATAATTTTAATATTAGGTACTTAATCAGAATTACATGCATGTCACGTAGCACAAAAGTGACTACAAAGTCTGGACAGAATTTTATACAACCTTGTACAGGAAAGTAGAAGACAGAACAACAAATACTTCTCTTGAAAGACCAGAGGATGCACTTGTGTTTGTTTTATGTATCACTTGTGAGAGACCCCTGAGCCAATTATGGAGCTTCACAGTGTTAAGAGTTAGAAAGCTCGCATATTTGCAGTGTAAAGTTAAAAGGTTGAGCCTTTAAATCAGGCCTATTGTATGCTCAAGGAGACACCCTAAAAAGGAAAGGGTGGATGGGCAGTAGCCTCCCTCCTCAAAGAAAATGTCTTGGTGGTGCCCTATGAGGTCCTGCTAAGTGTTCATTGATGGTTACAATTCTGATAATCAGTTTGCTGTGTATCACAAAACTTAAACACATTCATATCCTTTGACCTGGTAATTCAGTTCTAGAAATCAATTTGTAATCAGTATTTACATTTGTATACAAGGAAGTTCATTGCAGAATTATTTAGATATAACGGTAAGAATTTAGAAACAATCTAATGTCTATCAGTAAGTATTGGTTAAATTAAAGTTGGTGCATCTTTCCACATTTGTTTAAACTAAATATGGTGCATCATCTTCCCATATGGTCATATATATACTCATAATATATAAGGTGAAAAAAAATCACATGACAAAATCTTGCATATATATGATACCAGTCTTTATACTCAGACACACACAGGAAAAATACCCAAAGGATTTTAATAGGGCTTATGTCTATAGGATGTATGAAGGATAACTCATATTCTATTTTATGCTTTTGTCTATATTTTTCTATAGTTAACAGTTATATTAAGAAAAACAAATGTTGTCAAAAACAAAATGAAGTAAATTATAGTAAGCTAAAATTTAATAGTAGCTGCTGTTCAAGGATATCTTATCATTTTTAATGAAAATTCCTTTTGAACTCTCCATTTGTGCTGTAGAAGGGACATCTGTTTTAATATCTCCCTGGTTGTATTTCATTTGTACATATTTTTTCTGAGTACCTGGAGCCTACTTTTGTTAAGTGTGTTTCTGTCCCAACTCCTTTTGATCTTGAAGAAGCAGCATCAGACCTGGAGTTGGAAATCTAAATCATAACTCTAACCCTGTGAAGATCCAGTAATAAGTGTGTAGAAACATTTCTTAATTTCTGCCTGTCCTGCTTTGTCTGCCATTGTACAGAAAATGGGACAGAGGAATCAACATTGTATCACCATTCAGCCAGATTCATCCATGTGCAGGAGGTGGGTTGGGGGGTTCCATACCTAGGATCAGGTGGATTCTGAGGGCTTATGTGGGGAGGAAGTGAAGGGAGGACCGATCTTTCCAATCTACCTCCTCTCCACGGAAGAGGATACAAGTAAAGACTTTTTTTGTCTCTCTGTAGAATGAAATCCTGAGTTGTTGCTCTTCTCTATAATAGAAGTGGGTAGAGTTATCAAAGCAAATAGAAAACATTGATGAAAGATACTCAGAAGGGCTAAGCTACTTTATGTTTCAAAAACCTGCCTTTCAAATTAAAAAATTATGCAGAGTGCTCCAATTTGTCTCTAACATATCATAGAAAAACTGTAATTAAAGGATCTTTCAAATGCTTTTTGATTGAGAAGTTACAAAAGAGTTTTAAGAAAGGATGCTCAAACTAATGTGTGGGATTGTTTGAAAAAAAGTATTTAAATGTTTTTATTATTGGTAATTCATATATGGTAGATATTGAAGGAGCTCAGGAAATTTCACCCCAAATGTGATTCCTTGGTATTATATATAACATATAATATAATATAGTAATTTTATAATATAATATAATATTAATATAAAGAGTATTTTGAATTAAATGTCCTTGGAGAGCAACAGACCTTGGAAGGGGCTTTCCTTTTTTCTTCATTTAAAAAAAAAAGACCCATCAAAAAGAACAATAGACTGTCCCCCTCTTATCTCAATATATTACAGGAAAGAAGATCAAGAATGCAAGCAGAGGGCCAGGTGCGGTGGCTCCTGCCTGTAATCCCAGCACTTTGGGAGGCCCAGGCAGGAGGATCACTTGCAGCCAGGAGTTTGAGAACAGTCTGAGTAACATAGCGAGACCCTGTCTCTACAAAAAATAGAAAAATTAGCTGGGTGTGATGGCATGCACCTGTAGTCCCAGCTACTTGGGAGGCTGAGGCAGGAAGGTCATTTAAGCCCAGGAGTTTGAGGTTGCAGTGAGCTAGGATGACACTACTGTACTGCAGCCCAGGCAATAAAGTGAGACCCTGTCTCACAAAAAACAAAACAAAACAAAACAAAACCTCTACTGTGCAGTAGACTTTTAAAAGAAAAAAAAAAAATGCAACCAGACCTGGCCCAAATCATTTTAAATATAATACCTGTCCCTCAGGTTAATTTAATTTCCAAAGAGAATCATTTACAAGTTCCCCCATCCATTGATTCTCCCAAGTATCTATTCATCCTCCCCACCAACCATTTATTGCCCCTAAACAGAATTACCTGTACTCCTCATCTCCCCCTCCCCTCTAAAATTAGGGTATATAAATTTCTGGACCCCCATTGGGATTCTCCCCGTGTGCACGGTAAATAAATCTCTTTCTCTTATTAATCTGCCTTATTGTGAGTTGACCTTTCAGCGAAACTTCTGGGGCAAAGGAGAAGTTTCCCCTCAACCCCACAATATAGTGATTTTCGGTAAAGAGATTATCCCATCATCTGGAGACCATGTACTCCCCCAGCTATCCTTAAGTTAAATTTCATTGCGTTATTAACATCTGAAGATTTACCACTAGATGGCACTTAAAATCCATGAGACTCAAAGGGACGCTTCAAATGGGAGGCAACAAAACACACAGGACGGGAATGCAACTTGAGTCCTCAGAACAGTATTATCTATTTGCAGGAAAAGAAGAAAAGCAGACTCAAGATTATTTTGAGACAGTTGAAGGGTAGGAGTCTTAAAACGAACCTATAAATGATAGAATGTTTCTCTTTAAATATAATTTCCTTCACCTAAATTACTATTGATTAGCAGGTTTTTAGCATTATGACAACAGACTGTTGGACTAATGAGGGTTTGGTAAATAGTGAAGGGCTGTGTTCTCCCTGAAGTGGTTTGCAGTATGCACAGGGAATCAAAATGTGAGGCTTCAATCCTAGCTTGGTGCTTGCTCTGTTGTTTGCCTGTGGTTAATTTGGTTTGTGCTTCTCTCATACAGCAGGGGAACAAAATCCGGTATAAGGACATTGTGATGCAAAAAATCGAGGAGCAGAGTATAAGGACTGATCTCAGGAATGTGGCAGCAGCCAGCCAGTCCCACTGGATGTGGCAATCAGATATGAATGGAGTGGCAGCTGGACTTGGAGGAGTGGTTGGGGCTCATTTTTAGCCAAGGCATTATGTAACACCATCAGGGGAAGAGTACAGACAAGTAAACAACAGCCAGATCTGCAGTGCTTAGGCACCAGGAAGTGTGTGCAGCCAGAACACAGAGAGGTGAGAGATGGCTGGATTGGCAGTCAAGGTGAAGGATTGGGTTCAGACTCTACAGCCAAGCACCAGAGTGACCTTGGACAAGTTAAGATATCTCTGGGCCTCTGTTTCCTCACTTAAAAATGTAAGAGTTTAGCTTATATGATTTCTGAAATCCCTTTTAAAGTTTTCAGATGTCAGGACATAATTAAAATTTTTTCTTTTTTAGTTATAACAACAATTTTTTTTTTAATGTGGACATAAAGATTTTATCATTCTCCGTTTTCTACAATAGGACATGGAGGCTGAGAAAGCTGGTAAGTGTCCTGGCTTCAAGTCTAGACATAGTCTATTCTTGCCGCTCAAAGTGTAACCTGGATTATATCAGCTTCATTTGGAAGCCTGCAGGAAATGCAGATTCTCAGGCCTCATCCTGGACCTAGTGAATCAGAATCATTAGGGGTGAAAGTTCCTGAGCTCCTTCAATATCTACCATATCTGAATTACCAATATTAAAAACATTTAAATACTTTTTTCTCAAACAATCCTACAGAAGATTCATGTGCACATTAAAGTTGAGAGGCACCACCGCTGGGCAACACTGCCTGAGCAAGCCCCAGGCTGCTGGCCACAGGAGAGCTAATCTCATAGCTCAGGATGTCTCCTTTTCTTCCCGTCTTATATGAGGACATTATTGAACTGAGGGGTGGGATTTATTCATTCCATCAACAAATATTTATGAAGTACCTACTATGGCTCAGTCACTGTTCCCCTCTGGCGTCATACACAGGAACAAGAATGAGATCTCTGTCCTTGGGGAGAAGTAAAGAAATTACTTGTAGGGGTCTTGCTTCTTTCTCTTCCTCTTTTTCTGACTTCTATGTCAGAGTAGAATTTTAGGTAGTACTATGAGGACTGCAGTCTCCAGTAGGCTTTTGTTGAGGGTCTATTTCAAACTTCTGAAAATCTAAGGCAGGATTTCTCAACAGTAGCATCACTGACATTTGTGGTCAGAAAATTCTTTGTTGTTGGGGATTGTCTTAGGTTTTGTAGGGCATCTAGCAGCATCCCTGGTGTCTATCCATAAGATGCCTGTAGCAACCCCCTAGTCATGACAACCAATAATGTCTCCAGGCATTGCTAAATGTCCCTGGAGGCTTAATCACCCCCAAATGAGAACCAGTGAGAGGACCCAGGAAATAGTCAAGAGGAGAGGCAGCCAGGAGCCAATCAATGAGTGTGACTGTGTATAGTTTTCAGAAAAAGAGGTAAATGGGAACTTGATCATTGTCAATCCCCTTCTCCGTAGTAAGGGAGTAGGTATGGGTTTCAGAGCAGAAAACCTGTTCAGAATTAACTGGTGTTCATGTATTTGAAGTTTGTTTAGAATTGTTTCTCATGGACATAAAGAAAAGTAGAAGAAAAGAAATCTCTCTTTCAGTTTCTATACTCAAAGCACTCTCTGAAATGAATTAAAATTGTGTATCTGGATAGTCAAGATTTACTTACCCCTCCTTTTTTTTTTCTTTTTTAGGTGACAAAACTTACGTAGACAAATATTGCGTTTCACACATTGAGCCAACCAGAGAATCTATAGATATAATTTGTAGTCTATTGTGGATCCCCAAACAACCAGATGCCTTTTATCTACTTTGGAGCCAGTAGGATTCAAATAATATGCCTGGAAGAATCCTTAGCTTCTAGCATCTCCAAGTTCTTGGCTAAATTTACAGGTGAGAGAGGACATACTTCTAAAGTGCAAATAAATACCTCTGGAGTGAAACTATAGCTTTTCTCTTGGACAAAAGCCAAAGCAGAACACTGTTGTGCAAAAACCCTCTGCGTTCCTGTGTTGCAAGTGGAGGGAGATTTAACCTTTCCACAGTTCTGTGTAAATTCCAGAAGGCTAGTCTGTCTTGACTCCATTGTAAGTTGACCTCTGTCCTGTAGGAGCAAGAATTGACTTCCTGAAATCCCTCCTCAAACTAAAAATCTGCTCTCTTGGCTCATTTGTTTAACCCCTGTGACATATGTTAAAGCTGCGGACTTTAAAATGCTGGAGATGGGCTGGAAGCAGCGAGGAAATCTCTGGGTCCCACACAGCCTTTCCCTCGACTGGCAATGTGAAGTGTATCATTGAAAAAGGCTGGCAGCTCAAGGCATTGTTTGGCTTTCTACCTTGGCAACAGCAAGCAGCAAACTGTAGGGAAGTTTTCCCCTAATCTGCTGGCAGCTTCTACCCTGGTGAAATGCAATATGCAGTTTGCGGCACACTGATCCCTAAGAAGTGAATAATTTACTCGAAGTAATTTCACTGCTACCACATTTTCAGGCATTTTTGCTAACTGTGAAGAACACAGGTACTCTGCTTCCACAATCATCAATAAATGGCTTTTTTCTGGGGGCAATTAGGGTAAGGCCTTGGGTCTCCAGGTGAGGGTGCTAAGTACAGGTACAGCCCTCAGGCAAATCACAGTGTCCACTTCCTGGCTATTCTGTGCGTGGACCAAGAACCATGACAGTATTACCTGGGAGCTTGTTAGACATGAAGAATCTTGAGACCACCCCAAACTTACTGAATCATAATCTACATCTTAACAAGATCCCCAGGTAATTCATATACATACTTAAATTTGAGAAGCAGTGCTGCTCTAGGTCAGCACTTCTCAACTTTGCCTGCACAGTAAAATCACTTGAGTTTTGAGAAATCCTGATGCTCAGGCTAACCCCTAGACCAGTGGTTCTCAACTGGGGATGATTTTGTCCCCACCCCCACCCCTTCGGCATTTGGCAGCATCTGTGGACAATTTTGGCTGCCATACTCTAAAGGTGCTACTGATGTCTAGTGGGTGGAAGCGAGGACACCGCCAAGCATCCTACAACACAGTGGATGGCCCCTCACAACAAAGAATTATCTGGCCCAAAATGTCAATAGTGTCATTATAAAGAAACCATGTTCCAGACCAATTAGATGAGAATCTCTTGGGTGGGAACTAGTAACCATATATATATTTTTGAATACTTTCCAAGCGATTTCAATGTGCAGTCAACATTAAGAACCATTGGTGGAAAATTTGGTGCTAGAAAGCCATCAAGACAAGGAGTTGGGATTTTATAGGTCCAGAAACATCATTTGGTCCAGGTTATGGGGTAAGTTGAACTGTGGTGCATGCCCAGTGGCTTCAGCTGTGGAAGAAGGACTATGGGACAGGAAGGCAGGTGAAACTAGTCAGGAATCAGCAAATTGTCTGGACCTTAAGTAAGCAGGTTCAGAGACCTACTCTAGATCCCCAGGGAACTAAAGAGTATAAATCAAGACCTAGAACAAAGTCTGGCCATAGGGACTTTCCGAGTGACTTATTTCTGCACAAGAAACCACCCCAAAACTTAGTGACTTAAACAATTTCTTATCTATCACAGTTATTTCTCTTGCTTGACTAGGTTCAGTGGGATGGTTCTCATGTAGGGTCTTTCATGCAGGTGCCATCAGATGGTGTCTGTGGCTGCACTCTGAACGCTTGTCTATGCTGGACATCTGAGATGGTTCACTCACATGGCTGAGGGCTTAGCTCAGTGGCTGTTGACTAGAACACTAACCATGGCCTCTCCATTTGCTTTGGGCTTCTCTCAGTATAGCAGCTGGGGTCCCAGAGGAAGTGTCCCAAGAGGCCAGAGCAGAAACTCCTAGGCCTCGTATAGTCTAGCCTCAGAAGTCACTCTGTGTCGCCTCTGCCGCATTCTATTGCTCAAAGCAGTCTCAAGGCCCGCCCAGATTCAAGGAAGTTGAGAAACAGACTTCATTTCTTGATGGGGGAGAGGCAGAAGAGCATGTGAGATGGGAGACATCATTGAGGTCCTCTTTGGAAAACACCAACTGACATAAGGGTCAGGCAGTGAAAGTACAGGTTAGGGGAAGGCTGCTGCTCCAGCAGATCTAAGGTGATTGGGAGCATCCCTCTGGAATGCAGATTCAAGCCCTCTCCACCCATGCTGGAGAGGGCTCAGGTCCTGGAGGAGCCTACTTTGCAGGTGAGATTTTCCTTACATGCCTCTGGGTGGAATAGGGAAAGCAAGGGCATCAAAGTGCAATGAGGGTCCAAGATAGATGGTCATGTATAATTTTCCTGAACTTGGGTTTAAATCATGCACAATGACTGTTACGTAGGAGTAAGTTTCTATCTTGATCACCAGCACTCACAATATCTCAGTGTGGTTGTATTGAGTTGTACACATAATATAAATACCATTATTTGTTAATGGTGGCTGCCCAACAGAATTACCTGGGAATTAAAAAAAAAAAGAATTCCTGGGCCACACCCAATATTCACTGAATCAGCATCTCCAGATTTGGGGTCCAGCTGTGTATTTTCCAAAATGTGCCAGAGTCCCTCCAAATGGTCCAAATAATGGGAGCCAATTTTTAGTGCTGGTGAAGAGAGAAGAAAGAGTTCTCAGAAAGTGACACAGCTTTAAAATAAACCAAAATTTTGCATAAATTAAAGATTAAAGAAAGTTGAATGCCCCATGAAAATTTGGGATTAGCAAAACTCTTGGTTTGGATTTTTGTGAATGAAAGTCATAGGTCTATGTTATAGGTCTAAAGGTGCTAAAGACCTTTGGTGTTTTTTAAGGGATTTTGCTTTATGAAAACTGAGAATTTCATATACTGTTAGATCTTATTGATTTAAGCTCCAACAATAAGATTCAGAGGTAATTTTAGAAGGGTTGGAATAAAATTTATACCCAAATTTTTTTGAAACAAAGGACCTCTAAGAAAATATAAAGTGTCAACAAGTTTTCTCTTTTTATGGTGATAGTAGGGGTAGTGGTCAGGGGGTCTATTTGCTAACAAAATAAACTTTTGAAAAATTGAAACAAAATTGTTTTTAATGCCTGGGAGTGTTGCTCATTACAAATGACTCATTCATTCGTTAAACCAGCTATTCAGAAAGATATAGTTGGTAGTTTGAAATAATATAATAATTGCAACTGTTCTTATTTACTTATTTATTTATTTAGAGACAGGGTCTCATTTTGCCGCCCCAGCTAGAGTGCAGTGGCGTCATCATAGCTCATTGCAACCTCAAACTCCTAGACTCAAGTGATCCTCCTGCCTCAGACTCCCTGAGTAGCTGGGACTACAGGTGCAAGCCACCACACCAGGTTAATTTTTCTATATTTTGTAGAGTTGGGGTCTCATGCTCTTGCTCAGTCTGGTCCCAAATTCCTGGCAACCCTCCAGCCCTGGCCTCCCAAAGTGCTAGGATTACAGGCATGAGCCACAGCTCCCAGCCCTATTTGTATTTAAATTTACTGATAATTGGGATCCATTTCCTTTAAATTTTTTTTAAAAAAATTGTAATTGTACATCACAGTCATCTCTCTGAGATAGTTCACATTTGTTTCAGATGGTGAAAAAGGTTATAAACTTGATGGGAATGCAAATGTGTTGTTTACATTTTCTGAAAAGAGCAAAAAAATGCTCAATTAATAAAATTAAAATCCATTACAAATCTTGGGGGTATTTTTTTCCTTGTTTTTTTCTTTTGTTGGTTTTCATGACATTTTATGAATGTATCAAGCGTTTATTTCTATCAAACCAACTGACTCCCTTTGTTCTTGCTCTCCCCTATTAACAGTATAAGTTCCAAAATTTTTATTAAATAAATATGTTCATAATCAAGAAGTAGTATTTCTTTTGGCTTTCATACTAACCCGTGGACTTTGCACTTCGTTTCCTTTCACCAGTCCCTTAAAACTGTTTCACTTTTCCCATCACCATAACAGTTGTGAGAAGGAATAATTCCTACCTACCTTAGGGCTTTTCTTAGAAACAATTTTTTTACATGCTCTTCACTGTGATACCACCCTCAAAGAGGTGTCACTCAAGGAAACCCGGCCTATAAAATAATAGGACACCTTTGACAGAAAAAAATCACAAAATCTCAGCATGTGGACCAAGAAGTGTGCATGAAGGAGGGAAGAATGTTGTGAAAAGAGCAACTGACAAGGATTGGAAAGGTGCAGATCTAGTTCCAGCTCTGTCACCGAGTATTTGTAAGACCTGGGACAAGAATTTGACTTCATAGACCACCCTTAATACCTCCCAAACTTAGAGTTGGGTAGGAAGAGGGGTGATATAGTTCTGATTTGTCCTACCCTAGGTGAGACACTTCTCACAGTGCCTAGAAGGTGAATGAGGGCTGTGGAATGCAAAATAGCATCCCCTATGCCTCTGCTGTGACTTTTGGTGATCCCTTCCTGAGTTGGTGGGAATAACTCTTCCCTTGAATCCCTTGAAATAAATGAAAGTCCTCTGTTCATGCAGTTCTGCCAATAAAGATCTGCCAAATAACAGCCCTGAGCCAGTCTGTTCCCCAGCAGAAATGGAAAGACATGTAACATCCCGAGAGCCTGAAGAGACCTAATTAATAATAAAATAAGCTTTTCTCCAAGCAACATTTCTTCCTTTCTTAGATTTGAGGCCATGCATGTGGAAGTTAGTGGTCCCAAGAGAGAAGTAGACAGTGATTAGACATAAACTAAAAGAACAAATGACTCTGGGCCCAAACTAATCATTTCATTTCTGCTCTATGCTGCAGATGCATCATCCACTCTTTGCTCTTCATAGATTTATTCTAATAATGAAAACACAAGATTTTTATTAAGGTATTTTTGATTCAGTAACAACCAACAGTATCCCCGTTTTCCTTATCCAACCCACAACATCTAAAGTTCTGACAATATTTTTCATTCTACATTTGCATTCTTGGAGAGGTAAGAGTAGTAAAAACATCCCTTACCAGTGAAGTGTTAATCATAAAAGAGCTAATAAGACACAATCACTAGGTGGTGATACCTAGCATTTAGTGAGAGCCCAGCAAATAAATTGATTTTGTTAATGATTTATTAAATAAATTAATGAAGTAGAACAACGGGAGCTGTTGGAAAAAAAGAAGAGGATCAGTTACACATGGTTGGAGATTCTGTGAATTTTGTTTTAAAATTTTTCCTTTTTAAACAGAGAATCTTGCTTGATTGCTCTATGCTCCCAACCTCTCACTAAATTTTTCCACCTTTTCCAATCTTGCATAAAGATTCAGGGGAAAAAATTGGTGCTATTACGTGCTAAACACTTTCACCTATACTGTTTCACTTTTTCTCCCCAATAGCCCTGCAAAGTCAATGTTGCCACTTTGCTACCTCTTCCCGTTTTATAGGTATGAAAAACGAAGCCTGATGAGGTTAATTAATTTGCCCACTGTCATGTAACAATAAGCAACAGAACCAGGATTTGAACCCATATCTAACTGCAAGGCTTTGATCCTTTCTACAACACCCAGTCCATCTTTTCACTTTTATCCCCCATAGATCTCATGCCTAGTGATTCCAAGATCCGTACCAGGAAGAGCATGTCAACACCTCTGCCAAAAACCTTTCACTTGTACAGTCATATTTATATTAGTCTCTATCTAAAAATATATCTGGTCTAAACTTATCACTGCTAAAAAGATCTGGTGATTTAATTTGTCAAAAAGCCTTGTTAAATTATAGCCCCACCCAGACACATATAACCAAATATAACATGGCAGACCTATAAGATGTCTCAAATTTTATTTTCCAGTTGGGGGTCATCATTGGAAGAGTTGTAAGGTGTGCAGTTCATAGTCATTCACCTATTCATTTAAGAAATGTGTATTGAGCTTCTAAGGTGGCAGGAACAGTTCTAGGTGCTGGGAATGCAGCAGCAAACCAAACTGACAAAGCTCCTTCTCTCATGGAGCTTGCATTCCAGTGGCAGGTGGTTGTAGGGGGCAACTAATCAACAAATAAGTGAGTAAATGTACAGTATGTCATGTGGTGATACGTACTGTGAACAAAAATGAATTTGAGAAGGGGCAGAGAATGCTGGGTTGGAGAGACAGATGGTGTGGTGCCATTTTATGTCGGGGGATCAGACAAGACTTCTCTGATGAGGTGACAATGGAAAGACATGAAGGGGGGAGGCTGTGTGTCTCTGAGCATTTGAGGAATAAGGAGCAGTAAGTGCAAAAGCTTTGAAGTGGGAGGACTTACAGCGTGTTCCCGTGGCTGCAGGGAGGCCAGAGTGGGGGGAATAGAGGGAGAGGGGGGAGACAGGGAGGAGACAAGGACAGAGGTAGTAGGGTTGGAGGGCAGATCATAGGCAACAGTAAACTGAGTGCTCTGCCACTGCACCCCCCGACTTCCTTTGCATTTCTTATTTTCAGAATATTTTCCATTCTCTCTGTTATCCAGAGATGGACCCCTTACATGTGTGTCACCCTCCAGAGACCCTGTAGTGTAATACTTAAATTCTGACTTCATAACCAGGTTATATGGGTTCAAATCTTGACTGGCGTATGACTTTGGGCAAGTTACCCAAATTTTCCATTCTTCAGTTTCCTCATCTAAAAAAATGGTGATGGTGGAAATGATGCTGCTGCTGCTGCTGCTGAAGAAGAAGATTGCACCTATCTCATAGGGCCGTTTTAAGAATCACATGAGTTAGTATGCAGAACACACTTATAATAGTCCCTGGCACATAGAAAGCACTGTGTAAGAGTGGGCTTGTCTTATTTATAGAGGATAGTGATCTGCTAAAGTAAATCACAAGGTCCACTGTGTCATTCTTCCCAAGGAGCTTTTCCTTGTAAGAGACAATGTTTCCTGACTTTTAACAGTGGAATATCAGGTTTGAGAGGCACTTGCTGTAGCCTTTCAAGGCTCAGGGTTCTCCAAAGAAACAGAACTAATAGGAAATGTATGTGTATATGTATATAAAGAGATTTATTATAGGTATTGGCTCACATGATTATGGAGGCTGAGAAGTCCCACACTCTGCCACCTGCAAGCTGGAGAACAAGTCCAAAGGCCTGAGAACCAAGAGAGCTGTTGTCTGAGTGCAGGAAAAGGCAGATGTCCCAGCTCAAACAGAGAGAATGACTTTGCCCTTCTTCTGCCTTTTTGTTCCATTCAGGCCCTCAATGGACTGGATGAAGTCCACTCACATTGGCGAGGACAATCTGCTTTACTCAGTCCACTGATCCAAATGCTAATCTCTTCTGGAAACATACTCACAGACATACCCAGAAATAATGTTTTACTAGCTATCTGGGAATCCCTTAGCCCAGTCAAGTTGACACATGAAATTAACCATAACGTCTATCTAGGAGAGCTATTTTTAATTAGGATAGGCTTCCCAGCATGCCTCCTGCAATGCATCATTGTAATTTACCTCTTCCATCTACAGACAGACCACCACTTCCCTCCACCAGAATTCTAAAGTGAGTCTTTTCTTCTTAATTTTTTTTTCTTGGTTGACCTAATATGCTTACAACTTTCACTATCAAAACCTTCAGTTTTATTTTATGGTAGGTTGTAAATGTTATGCATCTAAGGAGCCAAACTTGCATAAAAAATAGGGCCATCACTCCACTGTGCACTCAGAAAGGAGAAATTGCTCCAAGCTGCAGGAGAGATGGTTCATCTTGCACATCTGAGAGTCACAGGCAGTGGAGGATGGAGCTGTAAGGGGAGGGCCGTTGTAGCATATGCTTATGAATAATGAATCTGACATTATACGTATGCAAATGGAACACAGCAAGCTCTAAGCTAAAACTTGGTTTCATCATTTATTCACGGCCTCTTGTGTTCAGCACCTGGCCAGTGCTCAGGATGGCAAGACAACAAAGCAATCTGCTTGCTGTACTTGGGATAGAGAAGATCTGAATGAAGAAGCCAGATATCTGAGATGGTGCGATTTCCGTTGCAAGCTCTGAAGGTGAATGAAGGTGAACAAAATCCTAGAGAAAATGCATGCTCAGTCACCTAAAGAGTGGACAAATGTGAGAGCTTATTAAGGCACAGTGAAAATAATTGCTGATGCTCAGGATAATGGACAAAGGCAAGTAAAAGGCTGAATGCAATCTAATACATTTTGTGGTCTTTACATTTTAATACTTAAATTTGCATGGAACAGACATCACAATCAATTTTATTCCTCTGGGAGAAGTCCTACATTTTCTGGCAGTCTTGAATTTACCTTTCAGAGTAAACAATGTATTTTTCTAATTCAAACATCAATAAAATATTGCAATTCTGGAGAGATGTGGAAATTGGGTTACAAAGGTGTCTGAATTTGTTTATTTATTGTTCACAGGGACAACCCTTCATTCTTGCCCCTTCACTAAGAAAGGATTGCCCACGAAGAATTCCTAATGATAGAGGGACTCTTACTTCTAGGATTGATTAGGATTTTAGCGTAAATACATAGCACTGAACAGGACCTGGGTCTAGTAACTGTCCACCTAAACAGCTGCAGAAAATAAGATGACTTTGACTTGTTTTTACAAGCTCCAAGGAGAAAGATTTCATATTTTCCTTACATTCTGCAGCTATTTCCTAAAACTGACAGTTAGGAGAGTCCTCCTTTTATTGCAGACAAATCTAAATTGATCTCAATATAATAATATGAAAAAAACTCATGTCAGCACTGAAAAATTGGAAACATTGTCACTCACATGCCAAAGACTATGAGGGGATTTCTGTAAGATGACACTGAATTGAGCAAAAAATGGAATAACCTGTGAGTCGCCCTGGATACACACGAGAATTGCCTGGAGAGTAATGCAAAGCCGGCATGTCTGAGCCTCCCTCCCCAGTTGTTCGGTGTCAGCTGGCCTGGGTGAGGCCCAGGCATTGGTGTTTACAGTGTTCCTCAGTTGATTGTGATGTGCTGTCAGGACTGGGGTTTGGTGCCCTAATCAAAGTTTGCTGTGGGCTCTAGCTTAGAGCAGAAGGACTTGGGGAGGAGGGAGGAGTGGGCTGGGGGCAGGCTGTGGCAGATGTTTGTCAATCAGGGCAGTACGCAAAGGGGGTTGAAAAAAGTCACCCTGAGTGGGGATTCCCCAGTGGTGTGCATTCTCAGCAGGTAACACCTGGTGTGGACAGCAGCAACCTGCCCTCCAACTTTTGGGAACAGAATTAGAGGAAGCTCTTCCCGAAGTGGAAGTGTTGTAGGCACAACTTCTCAAATCAGCAGATTCTTTGGGTTCAGGGTAATGGGAAATTGGGCCTGGTGGGTGGGGAGGTGTATTGGGTCTGCTAAGGTGGTGGTAGGGAGCTGGGAGGGTCTCCCGAGGCAGGAGAGATTGCTCACCAGGCCTGGAACCTGGAGCTGCAGCTGCACCAGAGTGAAGCTACCAGAGACCCCACTCCTCCTGCTCTCTTTGCGATGCTGGATCATAAAAAAGGCAACTCGTGTGCAATCTAAAGATCCAACAAGATGTCTCCAGAAAACAAGCAGAACTTGAAGAGATCCATAAACCCTGTGCATTTAAACAAGCAGAACTCGATGAGACCCAATTATAAAGCAACTCTATGCAAGCTCACAATGTTGTTCTTCCCCCTTGCGCTGTGGTGAACTATCTGGCTGTTCCAGTTACTCTTGAATAATAGAAATTCCTCTGATCACTGACAGCCACAAAGCAGTCTCATGTCAGTACTGGGCAATAGTCAAAACCTCAACCTAAAGCTTTTCTTCTCTTTTCTCTTTGCTCTGCTGGCTCCTTGGACCTCACTCTCAGACCTGGAGGCAAGAGCAGGAAAGGGCATTCTTGACTGGCATTACCATGATCTGGGGCTCTCCAACATTCAAAGCCAATACTCTCTTTCACAGAGCCCTTTTGCACATTTACAGAGACTTCCTCTGGGGAACACTGTACTGCATCTCTCTGGATGAGGGTGAGGCTGCTCCTTCCCTTCCTGTTACAGTTCCTTCCTGTGCAAAACTGTTCAACGGATCTCCCTGCAGCCACGCCCATTGAGGAGCGGGGTTATCATAGCACATTGGTACTTAGCTCTAGAGAAATCCTCCAAATTCCAAGTCACTCTTCAGCCAGTTCAAGTTCAACACTTTCATACCTTTTAGGTGGGTGAGGAGCTGAGATTTGAAACTCTAGTTTACAGACACCTTCTTGTGAGTCCTACTTGGTGGTCCAGCATCCTGCTTTGAATTGTGAGGGTCGTTTCCCCCAGGACTGGCTTCACGGACATATGACATTTGCAGTTACACAGGGCTCCTCGCTCAGAAGGGCCTTGTGGCTTGGATTAATGCTCTCCTGGGCCCATCTTGGACTTTTTAATAATTTTTGAACAAGCAGTCCTGCCTTTTCACTTTGGATTGAGTCCAGCAAATTATGTAGCTGGTCCTGGGTGCTACTATTAAATTGGGGGCTTTGGATGAAACTGAGATCAGTCTCATTTTAGCATCTCACTACACCTGTTTCTGGTGGAGATTTCAGGCATGAGTAGAATTTTTATTTTTGAGTATGAGTAAATTGTAGGAAAAACCCACGCACTTCAATTTGGGGCCTATGAAAAGACTTAGAAACATAAAAGAAGAACAGAGCTCACAGAAGGCAAAGGAAGGACACACTTGACGAAAGATTTACCGTAGGAAACAAAAGTAATTTAAGGCAACATCTGCTTGTCCTTTCAATAAAATTCAATTAAGCCTGGATTCTATGAAACATGAGATTAAAGATGAGATAAGACAATAAATATCAAAAGTAAGCCTGCTTACAGGAAGGCAAAAATCAAAAAAGATGCCAGATAGAAACAAGAATGATGGCTTTGAAATAAAACATGAGTTGGCAGAATCTTACAAGGTATTAGAAAAAGTAAAAAGTACAGTAGAGCCTGTGGATAATTGCATCAGTAATATGGAAAACTAGCTGGAGAGGTTCTCTAAATGCTGAAAAAGTCAATGAAATGGAAATGCCTACAGAGAAGAGGGACACATCAAAGAGAGGCAATAGAGAGGAAGCACCGGGTCAGTGGAGTTCCTCCAGGGGATAAAAGAACAAATGGGAAGGAAGCATCGTGTGCAGACAACCCAAGACTGCCTGACTGCCTTCTGAGGGGAGAGCCACGCGGCAGAAAGAGAAGGGGACCCCCACATTTTGCATTAAATAATCCTTTCGTAAAAATAAAAATGCTCACCACAAAAATGAGGGCTAGTAAGGACAGAGTTCACTGGCCTTTTGAGTTTGAAGGTGTTTTGCTAAAAGTTCCATGAAGTGCCTTTCTGGTTCTTTGACCATTTCCATGTGCAGTTATAAAATATCTTCATCTTTCCCTTTTTTAGGGCCTCTGTGCTAGTGAGGTGAGTAAGAACAGCAATGATACCATTTATAGAGATAATGATCAAGGCTTTACAAAACACTTTTGTTTGTATTTTGTTTGAGCCCCTTGACGATGCTGCAGGCAGATAATATTACAGAAATCACAGGCCACAAGATAGAAAAGAAGCATCATGTGCTAAGGGCAGGGTCTGAGTCTACTTGAGGGTATAAGCAAAGCTGTATTTATGGAAGACAATAATTAATAAAAACGAAATATCTTTGAGAATTTGGTTGTGGTTGAGCAAGGGAGATCTTCCATTATTGTGCTCTAGAAAATTAGTGGTCACTCATTCTGTGGTTATGCCTGTAGGCCAGTGGACCCTGATATAAAGGATAGGGCATTAGACCCCCCACTTAGGGGGTTAGAAATGCTGTAAATATGGCATTTGAATCCAGCAAAAAAGGGCCAGACCTGGCTTAAAAATGAGTTTTATTACAGTCCAAAGTGTTGTAGACTCTATTTGGAGCCTCACATAGTCAGTAAAAAATGCAGTTCTAAATATCTGATGGCAGTTTTAAAAACCAATGATTTATTTCCCTAAATGGTATGGCTATTATAGAAGCCTATTAGAAATATAAACAGAAAAGAACAGGCCTAGTTTCTGAATAGAACCACAGAGGTAGTGATGTCAGATCCCATTTCCATAGTAAAAAAATAATGGGGTTTGGACTAAATACGGGGTAAAAATGGCTACAGAGCATTTTACTAGGCCAAAGTCATAACGTATGACAGGATGCTAAGCATTTAAAGAATCATGGAATGTTCTAGTTCAAGAGTTCAGAAACGGCAAACGGCACTACTGTTTTCCTGCGCATGGCAGACATTGCTAGTCTATTAAAATAATCTTTCTTGCTAAACTTAGATACAGCCTCAGAAACCTTTTCAACATAGCATACCAAACAACCTCTATCAATTCATCAGAGCTGATATCTAAGATGTCATTCCTAATCTAGTTCAGCTCTCTACATTTTTATGTAAGGTTACTGAATCTCAGAAGGACAACATGACTTAAAAGTCATACAATCACTTGGAAGACCACAGGACTATAACTGGGGTCTTTGATTCCCTAATCAAATAATCTTTTTATTATATCATATTAGAATTCAAAATTGGGATAAATGCCGGGATTTTATGATTATAATCCAAAAGTATCTTTGGTGTGTATGTGTATGGATCACTATGTGATATGACTTTTTGGGGTGGCAGTGTATGTATGTGTGTGTGTAGTGTGTGTTATCACTATAGATCAAAAGTTCTCTCTAAGATGCCAGACTCTAGCCCCCAGAATTTACAAATTATTTCAAACTGAAAATTTTTTCCATTTTGAAATAGAAAATTTGCTTCCATTCTAAAACAACCAAAAATAAAGAAACAAAACCACCCCAAAGGCACCAAGCCCTTTCAGGAGCCAGGTCTCCCTCCAGCCACCGTCCTATCCCTATCCTTCCCTCTCACCGCGCTTTTTTGAAGTGAATACATTCACTTTGTCTACTTTCTTCATTTTCCATTTCTTCTTCAATCTCCTGTAATTTGTCTTCAGATCCCAATACTCCATTGAAACAGCTTCTGAACAAGTCACTGATGACCTAATAACCAGATCCAATGGACTTTTGCTGTTCTCATTTTATGGATCCCACACTTGACCTACCACAGGTTCTTGAAACCCCTCTTCATTCCTTGCCAACATTTCCTCTTGACGGTGCTTGTACCTCACTTCATCCCAGCATCTTGCCTTCTCCTCAGCATTTGTCCCTGGCTCATAGCCTTCCTCTTCACTCTCCTTAGGCAATATTATCTACTGTCATGATTGTAATGTCTGCCTATGTTGTGGTGACTCTCAAATCTCTATCTGTGGTCAAGACTTCTCTCCTGAGTTTCAGATTCATATATTCAAGAGTTTGCTGCAGAGTATACTTGTTTACTCCCTGGGCACTTGAAAGTCATCATGTCTCAAAGTGAACTACTCATCTTCCTCTCCAAGCCCAGGAATACTATTAATACCTTTGGCAGGGGGCGTGTGTGTGTATCCAGTCTCTTTGCACAGCACCATCTTTTTATCTAAGCCCCAAATCAGAAAAATAAGCCTATAGTCCTCTCTCTTCACAATTCCCCACTTTCAGTCTCCAAGACCTGTTAATTTATTCTCTTAAAGCGACCTCTATGCCTTGGCATTACCTTTTCTTCACTTTTCCCCCATTATGTGTTTTCACTTTGTGTGCTTACCCTACCCCCTGCCACCCACTCCTGGCTCACACGCTCCCAACTCTCACATTAATCTCTGTCCTATACCATCTCTCTCAGATATGTTTCTTTGCCTTGTTGTGATGCCCTAAGTCCCAACTATGTTACATGTGATAATATGAACATAAGTACTGACCTGGGACCCTGAACACTCTCCATGGAGACAAACTTATGTAAATCCCCTAATCTGCCTGGTGTTCTTTCATTGCAAGCTTCAGAAACCCCTTATTGGTAGGGGAAGCAGGAGGTGAGTGGCAAGAGAACCACTTAGGTTGAGCCACTGGCTACTGAACTCTAAATTCCACATTTTTCCCCCTCAGGAAACTCCAGAGTCCAGGTGCGGACCTGAAGGAAAGGGAACAGGATGTACTGAGCAGAGGCTTTGATGTTGGGACTGAAGTTCTAGCAGCTCAAGTCTCAGGCTCAACCTGGGTAATTCTGCTGCTTAGAAACATCTTAGTTAATTATACATCATATGAATTCCCAAATAGACTGTCAGTGATTCATTTGTCCCAGGCATTCATGGCAGGAGCAGCACCTTGGGCAGTGAGGAATCTTTAAAATGCAGTGTTAGCAGCTAAGGAGCCAGATCTTCCCCCATTTGGCAGGAAGACACTTAAACAGCCTTGAGTAAGGCTTCTAAGGGTCCGAATTCCTTCCCATCCTTCACCTGGCCAACTCTAAACAGACATTTGAACCCTTTCTACTCAAAGTGTGGTTCAGAAAGCCTCCGCATTGGCATCACCTGGGATCTTGTAAGAAACACAGACTCTCAGGCCCCACCCCAGACTGATTAAGTCAGAATCTGCATGTTAAATCCCCAGGTAATTTGTGTGCACATTAAATTTTGAGAAGCATTGCTTTAAAACACACTTAATACATCAGTTCCTCCAGCAGGCTTTGAATCTCCAGGTTGTAAAAACTGGCCCTCACTTAACTTTCCTATGGCATCTTGTTGATAATTATTATTATTTCCAATTTTTCTTTCTTAACTCATATTATTTGGGAGGAATCCATTTACTATCTGTCTCTCCCTCTGGACCAGCTCTGCCTAATAGAAATACAATGTAAGCCCTAAATGCAAACCAAATATGCAATTTTTAATTTTCTAGTATCCATGTTGAAAAAATTAAAAAGATATAGGTGAAATTACTTTTAATCATATTTTATTTAACATAATATATATAAAACATTATTTAAAATGTAGTCAATATAAAAATTGAGATATTTCACATTCTTTTTTCATACCAAGTCTTAAAAATCCAGTGCATATTTCACACTTACTGCACATCTCAGTTTGTACATCTACCTTTCCAGGGGCTCAAAAGCTACCTGTGGCTAATAGCTACTATTTCAGACAGTGTAGATCTAGAGTCTAAGGTCCTTGATGGGAAGGACCAAGTTTCCTTCATCATTTAATTCTATTGTTGACCTCAGTTGCCTGGTATGTGACATGCACTCAGTGAGTTAATTAATTCATTAAACCATATATCAGGCACAGTTCTAGGTGCTGGTGATACAGCTGAATAAAACAGACTAAGTCCTCATCTTCATGGAATTTACAGTCCAGGGTAAGCAAGGATATCAACACATATGCAAGTAAATACATCATAAATTGGGTAGCAGGCTACTTTGAGGAAGTGATGCTTTTTTAAAATTTGTGAAAATTTATGGGTTACATGAGAAATTTCTTTACATATATATAATGCATAGTGATCAAGTCATGGTATTCAGGGTGTGTTTTTGTTAAGTATAGTCATCCAACTCTGCTATCAAACATTGAGTTTAATTCCTTCTATCTCACTGCATGTTTGTACCCTTTAACCCACTTGTCTTCATCCACCCCCTACCCATACTTCCCAGTCTCTGTCATCTATTTTTTCACTCTCTATCTCCACGTGTTCAAAGTTTTTAGCTTCCACGTGTAAGTGAGAATGTGCAAGATTTGTCTTTTCGTGGCTGGCTTATTTCACTTGAGATAATGACCTCCAGTTCCATCTATGTTGCTGCAAATGACAAGATTTCATTCTTTTTTATGGCTGAATAGTATTCTGTTGTGTATATATATCACATTTTCTTTATCCATTCATCCATTGATGGGCACTTAGGTTGAGTGCATATCTTTGCTATTGTGAATAGTGCTGCAATAAACATGCAAATGCAGGTACCACTTTGATATATTGATTTCTTTTCCTTTGGGAAGATATCCAGTGGTGGGATTGCTGGATTGGATGGTAATTCTATTTTTAGATTTATGAGAAACCTTCATACTGTTTTAGGAACTGTACTAGTTCACATTTCCACCAACAATGTATAAGAGTTCCCTTTTCTCTGCATCCTCACCAACATCCGTTATTTTTTATCTTTTTAATAACAGCCATTCTGACTAGGGTAAGATGATATCTCATTGTGGTTTTGATTTGCATTTCTCTGACGATCAGTAGTGTTAAGCATTTGTTTTTTAATATACTTGTTGACTGTTTGTATGTTTTCTTTTGAGAAATGTCTGTTCATGTCCTTTGCCCACTTTTTAATAGGATTATTAATTTTTGTCCTGTTGAGTTGTTTGAGTTCTTTGTATACTCTGGATATTAGTCCCCTGTTGGATGAATCATTTGAAAACATTTTGTCCCATTTTGCAGGTTGCCTGTTCACTCTGTTGATTATTTCTTTTGCTGTGCAGAAGCTCTTTAGTTTCAACAAGTCCCATTTGTCTATTTTTGTTTTTGCTGCCTGTGCTTTTGAGGTCTTAGTCACAAATTCTTTGCCTAGACCAATGTCCAGGAGAGTTTTCCCTAGATTTTCTTCTAGTATTTTTATAGTTTTGGGTCTCACATTTAAGCCTTTCATCCATTTTGAGTTGATTGTTGTATATGGTGAGAGATAGGGGTCCAGTTTCATTCTTCTGCACGTGGCTATCCAATTTTCCAAGCACCATTTATTGAAGATGGTGTCCTTTCTCCAATATAAGTTCTTTTTAGCTTTGTCAAATATCATTTGTCTTTAAATATGTGGCTTATTTTTGAGTTCTCTATTATGTTCCATTGGTTTATTTGTCTATTTTTATGCCAATACCATGCTGTTTTGGTTACTATAGCCTTGTAATAGATTCTAAAGTCAGGTAATGAGATACTTCCAGCTTTGTTCGTTTTGCTCAGGATAGTTTTGGCTGTTTAGGCTCTTTTTTGGTTTCATATGAATTTTAGGATTTTGATAGGTATTTTGATATGTTGGTATTTTGGTAAGGGTTGCATTGAATTGTAGATTGGGGCAATACGGTCATTTTAATGACATTAATTATTTTGATCCATGAGCATGAGATGTTTTTCCATTTGTTTGTGTCATTTTCAATTTCTTTCATCAGTGTTTTGTAGTTTTCCTTGCAAAGATCTTTCACCTCCTTGACTAAATTTATTCCTAGGTATTTTCTTTTTTTTTGGTAGCTATTGTAAATGAGATTGCCTTCTTGATTTCTTTTTCAGCTAGATCATTATTGGTGTACAGAAATACTACTGATTTTTGCACATTGGTTTTGTACCCTGCAATTTTACTAAATTTATCAAGTCTAAGAGTTTTTTGGTGGAGTCTTTAGGTTTTTCTAGATACAAGATCATATCATCAGCAAAAAAAGGACAGTTTGACATCCTCTTTTCCAATCTGGATGTCTTTTATTTCTTTATCTTGCCTATTTGCTCTGGCTAGGACTTCCAGTACCACGTTGAATAGGAGTGGTGAAAGTGCACATCCTTGTCTTGTTCTAGTTTTTGGAGAAAAGGCTTTCCACTTTTCCTCATTCATTATATTTGCTGTGGGTTTGTCTTATATGGCCTTTATTCTTTTGAGATATATTCCTCATATCTCAACATCCCTTCATGAGAGTTTTTATCACGAAGGGATGTTGGATTTTATCAAATACTTTTTCTGTATCTACTGAGATGATCACATGGTTTTTGTTCTTTATTCTGTTGATGTGATGTATTGTGTTTGATTTGCATACGTTGAACCATCCTCACATCCCTGATATAAATTCCACCTGATCATGATGTATTATCTTTTTGGTGTACTGTTAGATTAGGTTTGCTATTATTTTATTGAGGATTTCTATGTCTATGTTCATCAGGGCTATTGGCCTGCATTTTTCTTTTTTTGCTTTGTCTTCATCTGGTGTTTGAATCAGGGTAATGCTGGCCTCACAGAATGAGTTAGAGGGAATTCCCTACTCTTCAATATTTTGGAATAGTTTCAGAAGGATTGGTATTTGTTCTTTGCATGTTCGTTAGAATTCAGCGGTGAATCCATCTGGTCCTGGACTTTCTTTTTTGGGGGACTTTTTGTTACTGATTCAGTCTCGCTACTCATTATTGGTCTGTTCAGGTTTTCTATTTCTTCCTGGTTTAATCTTGGAAGATTGTGTGTTTCCATTAATTTATCCATTTCTTCTAGATTTTCCAGTTTGTCAGCATATAGTTGTTTATAATAGTCTCTGATGATTTTTTGTATTTCTGTGGTATCAGCTGTAATGTTTCCTTTTCATTTCTGATTTTGTTTCTTTGGATCTTCTCTTTTTTTCCTGCTTACTCTAGCTAGCAGTTTATTGATTTTGTTTATCTTTTCAAAGAACCAACTTTTCATTTTTTTGTTTCTTTGTATTTTTTTTTAGTTTCTATTTCATTTAGTTCTGCTCTGATCTTTATTATTTCTTTTCTTCTACTAATTTTGGGTTTGGTTTGTCCTTGTTTTTCTAGTTCCTTGAAATGCATAATTAGATTGTCAGTTTATAATCTTTATACTTTTTTGATGTAGGCATTTATTGCTACAAATTTCCCTCTTAGCACTGCTTTTGTTGTATCTCATAGGTTTTGGTATATTGTGTTTCTATTTTCATTAGTTTCAAGGAATTTTTAGATTTCTACCTAAATTTCTTCCTTGACCCAATAATACTTCAGGAACATGTTCTTTAATTTCCATGTATCTGTACAGTTTCTAGAGTTCTTCTTTATGTTGTTTTCTAGTTTTATTCCACTGTGGCCTGAGAAATACTTGATATGATTTTGATTTAAAAAAAATTTTTAAGACTTGTTTTATGGACTAATATATGGTCTATCCTGGAGAATGTTCCATGTGCTAATGAAAAGAATGTATATCATGCAATTATTGGATAGAATGTTCTATAAATGTCTGTTAGGTCCGTTTGGTCTAAAATTTAAATCCAGTGTTTCTTTGCTGATTTTTTGTCTAGATGATCCATCTAATGCTGAGAGTGGGATGTTGAAGTCCCCCATAATTATTTTATTGCTGTCTATTTCCTCTTTAGATCTAGTAATATATACTTTATGAATCTGGGTGCCCCAGTCTTGGATGCTTGTATATTTAGAATTGTTATATCTTCTTGCTGGATTGATGACTTTTTCATAATATAATGACCTTCTTTGTCTATTTTTACTGTTTTTGACTTAAAGTCTGTTTTATCTGACATAAGTATAGCTACTTCTTCTCACTTTTGGTTTTCATTTGCATGGAATATCTTTTTCTATCCCTTTACTTTCATTCTATATGTGTATTTACTGGTAAGGTTGGTTTCTTACATGCAGCATATAGTTGGATCATATTTTAAAATCCATTCAGCAAGTCTACATCTTTTAAGATAAGAATTCAATTTGTTTGCTTTCAAGGTTATTATTGATATATGAGGTTTTGTTTCTGTCATAGTGTTCATTGTTTTCTGGTGTTTTATATATTCTTTGTTCTTTTTTTTTCTCTTATACTTTGTCGTTGTGGTTTGGTGAGTTTATGTAGTGGTACCATTGGAGTTTTTTCTCTTGCTCCTTTGTATGATTGCTTTACCAGTGAGTTTTATACTTTCATGTGTTTTCTTTGTGGTAAATGTCATCCTTTCAATTCTAGGTTTAGGACTCCCTTGAGCATTTCTTGTAGTTCCAGTCTAGCAGTAACAAATTCCCTCACCTTTTTTTTTTTTTTTTTTGGTCTGGAAGTGACTTTATTTCTCCTTCATTTATGAAGGGTAATTTTTATAGATATAGTATTCTTGAGTGGCAGATTTTTTTTTCTTCCAGCACTTTGAATATATAATCCCATTCTACTCTGGCCTGTAAGGTTTCTGCTGAGAAATACACTATTAGTCTAATGGTGTTTCCTTTATAGATGACTAGATGTTTTTCTCTTGCTATTTTTAGATTTTCTCTTTGACTTTAGACAATCTGATTATAATGTACCATGGTGAATACATTTTTGCACTGTATCTGCCTGTAGATCATTGAGCCTCCTGTATATAAATGTCTAAATCTCTTGCTGGACATGGGAAATTTTCATCTATTATTTTGTTAAGTAGGTTTTCTAATCCTGTTTTTGTTCTTCACCCTCAGAGAGCCTGATAATTCATAAATTCAGTTACTTTATATTGTCTCAAATGTCACAAAAGCTTTGCCAATTCTTTTTATTCTTTTTTCTTTATTTTTGTCTGACTGGATTATTTCAAAAGACCTAACTTCAAGTTCTGAGATTTTTTCTTCTGCCTGATCTAGACTATTGTTGAAATTTTCAAATGTGTTTTATATTTCCTTCAATGAATTCTTCATTCCAGAATTTCTATACGGTTTACTCAAAAAATGTCTATCTCTTTGGTAAATTTCTCATTCATATCCTGAATTGTTTTTCTGATTTCTTTGTATTGTTTTTCAGGATTCTCTTGTATCTTGCTGAGCTTCTTCAAAATTAATCTTTTGAATTCTTCATATTTTTGAAAATTTCTTTTTGATTAAGATCTACTGCTGGAGAATTATTGCGTTCCTTTGGTGGTGTCATATTTCCTTGATTTTTCATGTTTCCTCTGTCTTTATGTTGAAATCTGCACATCTGGTGTAATAGTCGCTTTTTCCTATTTTCAAATTTGCTTTCATAGAAACAGAATTTTTTCTGAAGATACATCTATGTTATTGGTTGAGTAGGGCACTTTGGCTTTGATTCTGGGTGCATGTAGTTTAGTCTTTGTATGATTTCTTTGGCTGTAAACAGCATTAGTGGTATATGTGATTTCTTCAGTGGGTTAGGGTGTTGTTATTAGTGGAAGCTGTAGTGAAGTTGTGCTGGGAACTGGGATGCCAGGTGGGCCAGTCTTCAGGCCCCAGTGGTGGCAGTGGTGGGCTGAGTGTGCCTATCTTTGTGGTCTAGGGTGGTGTACACTGTCACCTGTGTTGGTAGTTACCAGTATTTTGATTCTTGGGCCTCCAGGTGGCTTGCTCAGATGCTAGTAGAGGTTGTGGTCAACTTTGCATGGTAGGTGCCAGCTGAAATGATAGCAGCCAGGGGTTTAGGCCCACCCTTAGGCCCTGGGACGAATGCTTGCATGACCAAGGTGGTGGATTGGGCTGAACAATCCCCAGGACTGTGGGCTATGTGCTATCTTGGAGGTGGGCGACGTTAGGCTGGGTGGGCTTGTTCTCAGGCTTCCCAATGCTGAGAGTAGGCATCAGCCATGGTGGTTGGGGCCAGGTGATCCTCTGGCTCTAGGTGGAGTGCTCAGGTGAGAGGTGATAGCAGCTATGCTGAGGCTCTGCTATTGGAGAGGGTGGGGCTGCCCTTAGTGGCCACAACCTAGGCTGGTGCATGGGGGACGTGTGTCCCCTTTATACCCCAGTCCCAGAGTGGCTCAACCACTCTCCCCCCAACCTACCTGCAAGAGTCCATGCCCAGCTTGCAAACAATTCCCAGAGGCAACTCACATCCTGCTCCCATTCTTGTCTGAGATTCTGACAGTGCTTGCTTTCTGGCACTGGCTGCTGCCATCCTTGCTTTGCTCACTTCCTAGCCCCAGCTGTGGGATCACTCCTGGCTTGTTTCTGTGTCCCACGAGTGACAGCTCAAGTTTCTGTACTATCTCAGTCCTGGTATGCTGGGTCCCAGGACAGTGTGCAATTTCCCAAAGGCTAGTTTTGAAGATGGTGCCTTGCTATAGCTGCTTAGGTTTCACCAAGGGTACAGGGCCCCATGGGAGCTCCCTCCTTGGGGCAGTTCCACCCCGTGGACTCCCAGCAGCCCCCTATGTTAGTTTCAGGGGTTGGGAGGGTTGAGGGGTTCTCCTTTGCCAGGATTTTGTGATTTCACAGTGGGGATATGGGCCACTGGGAGTCTGTTATCCTTTCCCTGCACTAGTGAGTCACTCTCAGCTCCCAGCCAATCCCAGCCAGGGAGACTGCCTCTCCTCCTTTTCTTTCCCCACTTTTGGTGTTCCCTGTCATTTCTCTGTTGAATTCCAGGCTTCTCCCATGGATAATGTACTCAAAGTGCAACTGTCTATACATTACCCTGGTTCTTCTAGGTGGAAGAAGTGACATGAAATGCTTTCAGTCAGTCACCTTGAGCCACTCCCTCTCAGAGGAGGTGAAGCTTGAGCAGAGATTTGAATGCAATGAGGAGTGAGCCACAGAACTATCTGAGGGAGCAGGGAGTATTTCCAGCAGAGGAGAAAACAGAAGCAAAGGTCCTGGAGAGGGTGTGTGCTTGGCAAACTCGAGGAAGAGAAAAGAGGGCGGTGGCTTGGAATAAAGCGAGTGAGGGCAAGCGGGGCAGGATGGGGTAAAAGGACAACACAGGGCAAGGTTATGTTGAGATTTACTGATCATGGTAAGGGTTTTGGATTTTGTGTGATGTGTTGGGAAGCCATTGGAGAGTCTTGAGTAGAGGTGTGACATGAGCCCGTGTGTGTTGTAAAAGGATCACTCTGATCCTGGTGGAGAAGAGACTACAGAGGCAAGAACAAGGTTTAACTGAACCTGAGTCAGAATGTATGGAGTCACTGTCTTACACGCATGTGCACAACTGCAACTTGTCTCTGGCCTCCCAGGGGAGTTTGTTCAGGGCAAGGTGTTCAACATTCCTGGGATGTCTTTGTACAACCCACGGTACTGAGTGCCCCTTCAGTGTGCCACACCTGAGCTGTGCGTGAGGCAGCCCTCAACAAGCTTTTACCCATTCTTCAAACTTCTTACGTCTCATTGTGTGCTTGCCAACTGAACATGCCACACTGTATAATTTATGCCTGGGTAAGTCCAACTGCCATACATTTTCCATTCTTTTAAAGTTAAAAACAAGTATATATGTGTGTGTGTGTGTGTATATATATATGTGTGTGTGTGTGTGTGTGTGTGTGTATATATATATATACCCCATGTGATTTTATGAGGCTTTCCTGCTCAGAAAAGTGTCAGTTTGACAGCCATGGTGCTTCCCGAGTACCAGAAGCCTGGGTAGTGTGAGGAAGACCCCCTTGGGGGCTGATTAAAATCTCTGCCTGGTGTCACCTGCCTGAAACAGAAGTCTAGTGCCTTCTGCCATCAGGCAAAACACTTCCAACACTCAACATGAGGCACTGAGTTTCATTCTTTGGAATGAAATTTAAAACTGCATCTGCTGAAAGGTGTTTGGAATTTAGCCTAGTTGTCAAATTGAATTTAACTTCCATTGTGGTGAAATTGTGAAGTCAGTAAAGTTTGTGTTTGGTGTCCCCAGATTACTTCTACTACTGATACTACATACATCTACAATAAAAATAACCAGCACTGCCACCGCCACCACAGTAACAATAGCTGACTTTTTCTTATGCCAGAGGCTGTACAGCCATGATCTCATTTAAACTCAACAACTTTATGAGATAGGTACTGTTATTATTCCCACTTTACAGAGGGGAAAAATTGAAACTCTGAGGAATAAATAGCCTGCCCAGGTAGCCGGAATACTTGAGATGCAAATTTCGGTCAGCTTCCCTGAGTCCACATTCTCAACTCCTGTGTTATATTGCAGCTAAGACTTCCTGTTTTTCTGCTTTGCCCATTTACGCAGTCACTCATTTCACCACATCCTTAGTTCCCTCTTGGTCTTTCTGTTCATGGCCTATGGGAATTTATCCAAAGATAAACATGTTCTGACAGGACATGTTCTAGAAGTCAGAGAAGAATCTCTATTTCAAGGGCCTGCTCTGTTGCCTTCATAGAGCTTTTTTCTTGTTACCCCTCTTAATTGTCATTTTTCAGATAATGAAATGAGGCTCCCTTAGGTTGAGTTCCCCAGAAGCAGACTCTGAGATAAAGATTTTTGTGGAGGGGACTCACTAGGAAATGTTCCTAGCACAAGGAAGGAAACTGGGACTGGGTAGGGAAGAAGGCCAAGCAAAGGTGTTCAGCTTTGGCTCAAAACCACTGAAGCCTTGTATTCTTCCGTGGGTCTTACTGCAGAGATGTCCTCATGGGAGGGCCAGGTGCTTGGGGTATTTAGGTCCTCTGTGCCCACCACGGTGGTCACTGACTAAGGGTTGCGTGTAGCCTCAGGTACTTTGGGCTCTCTGTCAGCCTGAGGGCAGTCTCTGACAAAGAGACAGGGTGCAGGCCTGAGAAGGAAGAACATCATAAGTCAGTCTGCACAAAAATGGAAAAGGGATCAGAGGGGAAATGGGCAGAGCCCTGGCAGCATCTTCCAGAGGCCTAATGACAGGATGTGAATTTCTCCAACGTAGCCGAGCTGCAGTTAAAGCCAGGGTCTAATTCACTTCCAAGCCTGTGTCTCTGTCTTTCTCCAGTGACAGGTAATACTAAATTATTCTGGACAATATTAGCAGGAGACATAGCAGCAAGTCACAATCCCGCGACACTACTGCTATCTACTTGTAAAACAAGTCAGGCCAAAGAGACTCAGCAAAAATTCTGCTTTATGTTTCCTAGAGAAGTTTGTACTTTTTTCCTCCTCCTGTTTTTTTTTTTTTTTTAATTTATTTTTTTAATTTCAGAATATCATGGGGGTACAACACTTTGGCCATACACATTGCCCCTGTTCTGCTCGTGTCAGAGCCACAATCGTGGTCATCCCCCAAACTGTGCTCCCCACATCCATTCAGTGAGAGTTTTTCCCATCCCTTTCACCCCCCTCCCGCCCGCCCTCAGATGAATGTTATTGCCCTGTGTGATGTAAGTGTTCATCAGTTAGTACCAGTTTGATGGTGAGTACCAGTGGTGCTTGTTTTTCCAATCCTGTGACACTTCACTTCGAAGAATGGGTTCTAGCTCCAACCAGGATAATACCAGATGAGTTAATTCACTGTTGTTCCTTATTGCTGAGTAATACTCCATGGTATACATATACCACATTTTATTGATCCACTCGTGTATTGATGGGCACCTTGGTTGTTTCCACAACTTTGCAATTGTGAATTGTGCTGCTATGAACATTCGAGAGCAGATGTCTTTATTATAAAATGTCTTTTTTTCTTTTGGATAAATACCCAGTAGTGGGATTGCTGGGTCAAATGGTAATTCTACTTTTAATTCTTTGAGGTATCTCCATATTCTTTTCCATAGAGGTTGTACTAATTTGCAGTCCCACCAGCAGTGTATGAGTGTTCCTATCTGTCCGCATCCCCGCCAACATTTGTTATTTGGGGATTTTTTGATATGAGCCAATCTCACTGGAGTTAAGTGATATCTCATTGTGGTTTTGATTTGCATTTCCCTGATGATTAGAGAAGTTGAGCACTTTTTTATATGTTTGCTGGCCATTATTCTGTCTTCTTTGGAAAAGTTTCTGTTTATGTCCTTTGCCCATTTTTTAATAGGGTTGTTTGATTTTTTCTTGTTGATTTTCCTAAGTTCTGTATAGATTCTGGTTCTCAGCCCTTTATCAGAGGTGTAACATGCAAATATTTTCTCCTATTCTGTAGGTTGTCTGTTCACTCTAGTGATAGTTTCCTTGGCTGTACAGAAGCTTTTCAATTTGATCAGGTCCCATGTATTTATTTTTGTTGCTGCTGTGATTGCTTTGGGGGTCTTCTTCATAAATTCTTTGCCTAGGCCAATGTCCATAAGAGTTTTTCCAATGTTTTCTTCGAGAATTCTTATGGTTTCATGTCTTAGGTTTAGATCTGTTATCCATTGTGAATTGATTTTTGTGAGAGGTGAGAGGTGTGGGTCCACTTTCAGTCTTCTACATATGGCCATCCAGTTTTCCCAGCACCATTTGTTGAATAGGGAATCTTTTCCCCAGTGTACGTTTTTCTGGAATTTGTCAAAGATCAGGTGACTGTATGAGGTTGGTTTTATATTTGGGTTCTCAGTCCTGTTCCATTGGTCTACATGTCTGTTCTTGTGCCAATACCATGCAGTTTTGGTTACTATAGCCTTGTAGTATAGTTTGAAGTCTGGTAGACAGATGCCTCCCAATTTGTTCTTTTTGCTTAAGATTGCTTTGGCTAGACGGGGTCTTCTCTGGTTCCACACGAAGCGTAGAATTATTTTTTCTAGATCGGCAAAAAATGATGTTGGTATTTTGATAGGGATTGCATTGATTCTGTAAATTAATTTAGGCAGCAAAGCCATTTTTACTATGTTGACTCTGCCTATCCAAGAGCATGGTAGGGCTTTCCATCTATTTACATCCTCTGCAATTTCTTTTCTCAGTGTTTCATAATTCTCTCTATATAGGTCTTTGACCTCCTTAGTTAGATATGTTCTTAAATATTTAATTTTCTTTGTTGCTATTGTGAAAGGTATTGCATCTTTAATTTGTTTCTCGGCTTGATTGTTATTAGCATATATGAAGGCTATGGATTTATGTGTATTAATTTTGTATCCTGAGACTTTGCTGAATTCATTTATCAATTCCAATAATCTCTTGGTTGAATCTTTGGGGTTTTCTATGTATAATATCATATCGTCTGCGAATAGTGAAAGTTTGACCTCTTCTGCCCCTATCTGGATGCCCCTGATTCCTCTATCTTGTCTAATTGCTGTGGCCAGGACTTCCAGCACTATGTTGAAAAGAAGTGGAGATAGTGGGCACCCTTGTCTGGTGCCAGTTTTAAGGGGGAATGCCTTCAATTTTTCCCCATTCAGTATGATATTGGCTGTGGGTTTATCGTATATGGCTTTAATAGTTTCTAGGAATGAGCCATCTATGCCTATATTGTTAAGAGTTCTTATCATAAAAGGGTGGTGGATTTTGTCAAAAGCCTTTTCTGCATCTATTGAAAGGATCATATAATCTTTGTTCTTGCTCTTATTTATATGGTGAATTACATTTATAGATTTGTGTATGTTGAACCATCCCTGCATCTCGGGAATAAAGCCCACCTGATCGTGATGGATTATTTTTTTGATGTACATTTGAATTCGGTTTGCAAGGATTTTATTGAGAATTTTTGCATCTATATTCATAAGGGATATTGGTCTGTAGTTTTCTTTTTTTGTTGTGTCCTTTCCTGGCTTTGGTATCGAGGTGCTATTTGCTTCGTAGAATGAGTTTGGGAGGATTTCATCCTTCTGGATATTTTCAAATAATTTCTGCAGTATAGGCACCAGTTCTTCTTTGTAGGCTTGGTAGAATTCAGGTGTGAACCCATCTGGTCCGGGACTTTTTTTTGTGGGTAGATTTTTAATTACTGCTTCAATTTCGGTGCTTGATATTGGTCTGTTTAGAAATTCTGTTTCTTCCTGGTTGAGCCTAGGGAGGTAGTGTGTTTCTAAGAATTTGTCCATTTCCTCCACGTTTTCGTGTTTGTGGGCATAGAGATTTTTGTAGTATTCAAAGACGATGTTTTGTATTTCCATGGTATCAGTTGTGACTTCTCCTTTTTCATTTCTAATTGTTCCTCCTCCTGTTTTTCTCTATTTCTGTTTCCTGCCTCCCTCCCTCCCTTCCTCCTTCCCTCTCCTCCCTCCCCCTCCTTCCCTCTGTCCCTCCACTCTCCTCTTTCGTTTTCTTCTTTTTTTTTAGCTCGTGAATTTTGTTTTCAATAGCTTTATTGAAATGTAATTTACATATCATATAACTCACCCGTTTAAAGTGTAAAATCCAATGGTTTTAATGTATTCACAGAATTGTACCGTGATCAACGCCATTTAATTTTAGAACATTTTCATCACCCAAAAAGAGCTACCCTATCCATTAGCAGTGTCTCCCTATTACCTCCTCCCCTGAGACCCTGACAGCTACTAGTTTATTTCTGTCTTTATGGATGTGCTTATTCTGGACATTTCATATAAATGGAATTATATAATGTTGGCCTTCTGTTTCTGGTTTATTTCACTCAGCATAATGTTTTCAAGGTTCACCCATGTTGTAGCATTTATCGGTACTTCATACTTCTTTATGGCTGAATAATATTACATTATATGTATATATCACATTTTGTTTTTTTATTCATCAGTTGATGGACATTTGGGTTGTTTATACTTTTTGCTATTATGAGTAATGCTGCTGTGAACATTTATGTGCAAGCTTTTGTGTGAACATTTGTTTCCAATTTTCTTGGGTATATACCTAGGGTAGAATTGCAGGGTCAAATGCTAAATCTATGTTCAACTTTTTGAGGAATTGCCAAACTGCTTTCCAAAGCAACTGCATCATTTTACAGTCCCAAGATCAATCTATGAAGGTTCTAGTTTCTCTATGTTCTTGCCAATTTCTCCACATTCTTGACAACATTTGTTATTGTATGTCTTTTTTTATTACAGGCATCCTACTGGGTGTGAAGTGGCATCCCCTTGTGGTTTTCATTTGCATTTCTGATCAGGAATGTGATATTGAGCTTCTTTTCATGTGCTTATTGGCCAAATATTTTTATATCTTCTTTGGAGAAATGACTACTCAGATACTTTGCAAAATTTTTACTTGGGCTATTTTTCTTTATATTGTTGAGTTGTGGTGGTTATTTATATATTCTAGATATTATACCTTTATCAAATGTATGATTTGCAATG
This sequence comes from Daubentonia madagascariensis, assembly GCA_023783475.1. Taxonomy (NCBI): domain Eukaryota; kingdom Metazoa; phylum Chordata; class Mammalia; order Primates; family Daubentoniidae; genus Daubentonia; species Daubentonia madagascariensis. The sequence goes on from JAKFHU010000633.1 coordinate 1,755,482, forward strand.
TTTTCTCTCATTCTGTGGGCTGTCTTTTCACTTTCTTGATAGTGTCCTTTGAAACACAAAAGTTCTTAATTTTAATGAAGTGTAATTTATTTTTTTCTTCAGTTGCTTACATTTCACACGTGATAGCTACAAACAATTGCCTAATCCAACATCACACAGAGTTACACTTATGTTTTCTTCTTAGAGTTTTAAAATTTTAGCTCTTACATTTAGGTCTTTGTTCCATTTTGAGTTAGTTTTGGAATATGGTGTGAGGAAAGGGACTAACTTCATTCTTTCGCATGTAGATACCCAGTTGAAAGTTGTACTTTCCTGTTCCAGGCACCATCCCTTCCCTTTTCTCCTTCTTCTTGCCTGGATTACAGATATGATGATTGGAGATGCAGCAGCCAGCTTACGACTAAAAGGAAAAAGCTAACAGAATTTTGGAGATTCTGACACTAAATTGTTGGCTGGATTTACTGTGTATAAAAACCCCGTAAACTGTAATTGTTTAAGGGTTTCTATTATCTTGCAGCCCAAAATACTACTCTCTGGTACATCACTTTTCTCTTCTCTCCTGGAGTAGACATTTCACACAGTGGTTGATATTCCACCTCATGGTGACTCCACCTTGATTGAAAATCTCCCCAGAACACGAGAAGTTGCCATTTTAATCACAGATGGTCTCTGCAACCATATGCTGCTGGCCAAATATGATTGACCCTGGGCTGGACTCACCCTAGCTAGGCCAATCCGGCCCTTTCTCCTGGAAATACGGAATGCTGAACTGAAAGAATTTTGAGAGAAGGTTCATTATTTTCTCCAGCTGAAGTCTTTGAAACCACAGTGGCTTCTGTCTTTGTATTTGTTTTGTTTCGTTTCTATCTTTCCTGGATTCTGCACGACAGTCTCCCTACCACCTCATTCTTCAAAATTTTATTTTTGGCTGTTTTCTTTCTTTTGTTTTGTTTTGTTTAAGCTGGACAGAATTGGTCTCTGTTACGTAAGACCAAAGAACTGTATTGTTGTATACTTTTTGCCTGTCATGGTCTTATTCTTTATCTACCCAGACAGACATTCATACAGTCAGCTGGGTGTTATCTTCTCCACGTGGAGTCGGTATGTGAGGTGCTGAATCCAAAACTGCCCTTGGGAAGCCCAGGAACACATTATTCTTTTTTTTCACAAATATGAAATAAATATTTTCCCCAAAATACTCTTCCTTATTTAGGTCATAGAGAATTTAAGAGCAGTAAAGGTAAAATCCTGCACAGGTTAGAATAACTATATATTTATAAAGCCGCTACTAACTTTTTTTAAAAGAGTCTGTAGTCCACAATATTTGTCACTCTGATAAACTAGTATCAGGCAGAACTGCAGAATATCAGCCATTCCTTCACTTAAGAATAAATTGGTGGATAACTTAAGCCTCTGGTCTGTGGGTTTTGGCTCCAGCAGGTTTGCAAACACCCAGGCATTTCTTTTCAAAGATCCACAGGATACTGGGGACCCTGGAGAACTCTGGTTCCAACAGAAGCAGAGCATCTTTAAAATCCAGTCTTGCTTAGCTGTCTTAGGTTCGATTGTCTCAAGTTTCACTCTGGTTGGTCTGAACTAAATCTTTGGAAGTTTACGGTGGGGGCTTTTCTGTCAGAAACTTTGCCCTCATATTACTATCTTTCTAGAGAACTTTATTAAATCACTTCGTGTCCAACAAGCACAAGGCATTGTGCTCTATGCCAAAAATACAAATATGAATAAGATAAAAACTCTGTCTGCAAAACTTTCACAACTTCTCTCTGTCTTTTATTTGGTAGAGGGAACTCTGTCGCACATTCTGCAGGAATGGTATTATCTCTTCCAATCATTCTTTTACCCATCTCTATAGGTCAGTCTGTCTATCTATCTATCATCCATCCATCCATCCATCTGTAACAGTTAGTATAGGCTAGGTTATGCTATGGTAACCAATAACCCTAATATCTTAGTGGCTTTAAGCAGCTGTTTATTTTTGGTCAAAATCAAGTTAACTCCAGATTTTTTGATGTGGGCTCTGTTCCATGTTGTCCTCACTCAAAGATCCAGGTTGTTGGAGCTTCCACCACCTGAGTACTGATGAGTATTGCTGTGGCAATTAAAGGCTCTGATATAAAAGTGACACATGTCCCTTTTGCTCACAACCCATTGATAGACTAGTTAAATGGTCACATCAAACTCTAAGGTGCAGGGAAGTGCTATCCTATGCCCTGAAATATCGGTGAACCGGAAATATCGGTGAGCAGCATTAGTCAGTTTCTCTCCTCCTCCTCCTCTTCCCCTCCTCTTTCTGTTTCTTTATCTATCTTTACCTATTTTCCAGAATTTAATTTGTCTCATAATTTTATAAAGTATAGAAGTTAAAAAAACAACAACAAACTTTTATTGTAAAGTATGTGACAAGTAGGAGGGAGGAGGTTTCCCCTTGTCATCATGTAGTCAAATGTCCAGGGAGCCAATTTCTTTTGTGTTAAAACACTCTCAAAGATGAAGATTAAAAACAGACAAGCAAAACCATGTATCCTACCAGCAATACAAAAACAGAAAATTTGGTAACCAGTTGTATTATTAATAATTTCCTATGACTACTGCAACAAATTACCTCAAACTTGTTGGATTGTAACAACACACATTTACTCTCTTATGATTCTGGAGGTCAGCGTTCAAAATTAGCATTCAAGATGTTTGCAGGCACAGGTTTCCTTGGGAGGTTCTAGAGGGAGAATCTATTTTTTGCCTTTTCCAGCTTGTAGAGCTTCATTCCTTGCATTCCTTGGCTCATGACCCCTTCCTCCCTCTTTAAAGCCAGCAGTGTAGCCTTTTCAAATCTTTCTCTGCTTCTTTACCACCTCACTTTCTCCTCTTCTGTCTTTGCAATTAAATCTTCCTCTGCCTTCCTTTTATAAGGACACTTGGGATTACATTTAGGTCCCACCTGAATAATCCAGGATAATCCCCACATTTCAAGATCCTTAACTTAATCACATCTGCAAAGTCACTTTTGTCATGTAAGGTAACATCCACAGGTTCCAGGAATTAGGACCTGAAGTGCTTTAGAGGCTATCACTCAGCCTACCACACTAGTTATATGAAAAATGGTGGAACTGCATCTCTAATGTTTGAGACAATTATTAAGAATATTGTTTATCAATCCATCTCTGTACCTAATTTTCACAGTAGATACCAGAGCAGAATTTACCAGGAAGGAAATGGGATCCAAAATAGTACAGTAATTAGTAATTGTAGATCATTTCTTTTGCTTCTTGTACATATTTTTTTAATGCTGATTTGGAATTTGCTGCACCCAGAGATTACATTTCATATTCAGAATCTAAATGCATTTTGTTTTATAAATACAGTGACTGGATTTGCTGCATTTAGCAGAAAATTCATTGCTTCTACCTTCAAAATGAAACCCGTTGGAAACATTTTGTACATATGGGGCTATGAATTATGATTTTCCCTTTACAAGATATTTGCAAGTCAGAAAAGCAAAATCATTGCATTCTTCCTCCCCCTAGTCCTTTGGGAAAGGAGCAGTGAATCTCATCTTTTGGCAGGTCAGAAACTCTCTTATACTCAAGCAAGCTTGTGCAGACACCCAAAATTAAATATTAGATGCTCACAAATGTCACACACCTCTAAAGAAGATGGAACCTAAATTGAATATTAATGAGTAATGAAAGTTAAAAACAAAATTGCCTGTTGGAAATGTGCTTATGAGTTATGAGAACAGTGTGTAAGTCTTCTCTTCCCACTTCATTTTGAAAATAGCTGTCCAGGATGTGGTTAAGTGAGCCCTGGGATCCTGATATATTTTTCCAGGATGACTGCAGACTCTTGAGCAAATAATTTGTTCCATATTGCTGAATTCTTAAGAAATAAAATTGCTCACCCTAAAAAAAGTGCCCTTTCAGGACTCCAGGGTAATTTCTGCCTGGTGTGTTCAGTGCCTTTTACCCCCATCCTTTGGCTATTAGACTCTCACCAAGCTAATGCAATAATTCCTTGGCACTTTTCTCTTGCAGATGCTGACAGGTTGAACTTTTTCTTTGGCCTGTGGTTCCTGGCTGTCAGGTGGACTATAACTACTTTCACACTTTTATTCATTAAAGACACCAAAGTAGGAATACTTCTATGTCTCCTGTGGCTTCCATTGAATCTTTGAGGTGATATGAACCTGATCTTATCAAAATTAATGGTTTATGGTCATTCATGCTATTACTGTTAATGGGGTTGAACATGCATTATCCCCTGCAGAAACAATGCTTATTTGGGACTTATAATATAGCATAGTCTAAGAGTATGGTAGACCGAGGCTCTGACCACCTTGTAGAGTAGGAATTTGGAGCACTTAGCAAAGACAGTTTGCAAGACGAATATTGTAAACATTGGTTGCAAGTTGTTGGTATTCCTCAGGCAGTTTGTGGTAAAAAAGAGCAATGATGTTTGAGAATATGTTAAAAAATTTACCAGTGTTAATGAAACAAAAACTGTACTTTACACTCTGTAATGAAAAGGAAAATGTGTTTTCTTTTAATATAGGCTCTGAAAGGCTGGCCATTTGGCTATTTCAGCCTGTGGTTCCCCTTACCCCTGCCCTATTCCTGCCCAATTTTCCAGAAGGGCAGAAGGGGCAAATACACTAAACTTTGTTTTCATCTCTTTCCCTTTGTCTATTCTTCTCAGATAGCCAGTGAGGCCGAGAGTTTTATCTTCATAGCTGGCAATGTTCAGCCCCAAGCTATGGCAGGATAAGGCTGGATCCTGGGGCAAGTGTAGACAAAGGTCACCAAAGGTGAGGAACAAAAGTGGAACTGGAAGCAAGTTATTGATATTACAGGAAATATCAGTCAAAGTGGGTCAATGCAATGGATTGAATGTTTATGTCCCTCCCCTCCCCCAAAGTCTTATGTTGAAATCTTAACCCCCAATGTGAGGGTATTAGAAGATGGGACCTTTGGGAGGTAATCAGGTTGTGAAGATGGAGCCCTCATGAACGGGATTAGTGCCCTTATAAGAGGGACCCCAGAGAGCACCCTCTTCCTCTTTCCACCATTCAGGGACACAGTGAGAAGTTAGCAGTCTGCAACCTGGAAGAGGACCCTCATCAGAACCTGACCACACTGGAATGCTGATTTTGGATTTCCACTCTCCAAAACTGTGAGAAATACATTTATGTTGTTTATAAGTCACTCAGTCTACGGTATTTTGTTATAACATCCTAAACTAATTAAGACAGTCAAGAACCAAAGAGACAAAACATGAGAATTGGCTGTTATAGATTAGTCCTCATGAATTGATAAGACTGCTCTCTTTTGCATTCAGGATCATTTTGGTCACCAAGGTCACATCTCTACCATCCATTGGCACCTAACATCAGCCACTAGTAGGAGTTTACTTAACTATCCATCCATCATTCATTCATTCATCCACAAATATGTTTGAAATAATGCAGTATTGGCCTTTATTGGGGTCTCTAGCATTCTTGCATGCCTCCCCTCCAGCCAGCCCTTATGCCAAAGTAATGTGGAAGGATGGATGTCAAGTACATTTATTGAGCATGGATGTTGGTTTTCCACTAGTCCAGCACACTGCAAAGAGACTGGAAGCTCTTTGTGTTTGGACAGAATCACTCTCTCCAGGGAAGCCTGTGTGCTGACATGGGCTTTCCCCTTTCCCTTTTTTTCTGTATTTTGCTTTTCCTCATTATGGGGCACTAAGATCTAGAGGCTGAGTTAAAGCTATGAGTTTTGGGGGAAGAGAAAAGCAATCCCATAGGGTGATCATTGGCTTAGGCAGATAGAATCAGCTATACAGTCCTGCCCAGCTCACCAGGTGGCTTACCTTAGTGTGTGGAGTAAACGTCAGCGTAATAAAGGTGTTCATTTGCCTGGCCTTGAGCTCAGTGTACCTCTCTTTCAGAGGCCTCTCCATGGATGTGTAGGGGTGAGGGGAAGGTTGCCCTTTCCTCCAAAAGTTCACTGAAAGATCAACTCACAATTAAGCAGATTAATAAGAGAAAAGTTTATTTACCATGAGCATGGGGAGAATCATACAGTGACTACTCAATATCCCAATGAAGTTCAAATTTTTATACATGCCTTTTAGGGGAGGAAAATGAGGAATATAGGTAATTCTGTTTACGGGTGATAAACAGTTGCTAGGGAGAATAAATGGATGGGGGAAACAGGTTGACTTGTAAATTAACACAAGAGAGACAGGTATTATGTTTTAAATGATTTAGGCCAGGTCTGGTTGCATTGTGCAATACATTGAGACAACAGGGAGAAGAAGGGAAGTCAGTTCTCCCTTTGATCTTTTGATGGGGTATCTTTTGATAGTCTGGTTCATGCAGACAGAAGGAAAGCCCCCTTCAATGCTTCTTGATCTTGAATGGCCTTCAATTAAAAATATTTCCTATACCAAGGAGTCACATTTTGGGGTGAAATCCCCTGAGCTCCTTCCGATGGTTGTGGAAGGGTAGCGTAGGATTTCCTATTTGGGTCTAGGTTTCTAGCTGCAGCTCTCTCCGTTCTTGCTAGTGCAGAGATGGCAGAAGCAAACGAAGGCAGGATGTGAAGTCCTGGACTGGGGCACGGTAAGAAGTCTCTTCAGAAAGAGGCTGGTTGCTGTAGAGGGAAGAGTGACAGGGGAAGAGTTGTTTGCGTGGATGGAGATCTGAGGAGGCACCCAGTCAAGGCAACAGACCCAGCTCATGAAGAGAGGTAGTAAGGGAAGAAGTTCTGGGGAAGCAAGTCCCCAACCCAGAAAACCAGCAGATTAGTTTCTCTGTTTTACGACTGGTAAAACAATGAAAGTGCAGTTTGTTTTTTCAAAAGGAACAGGAATATTCTTGAGAAAGGTGCAACAGGGGGAGTGCAGTGAGGTATCCAGAGAGGTAGGGCTTTAGCTTGAATTGGACACAGACTTGCGTTATTACTGGAAGGAGAGTTTTAACTACTTTATTTGCAAACAGTACATATTGGTAGAATGGAAAAGGAACCCCTTTCCTTCCCAGATATAAGTTCAGAATCCAGGATTTATTCTGATGGGGCTGATGAAATTAAATGTTGTATTGTTGTTTGTCATAGCTTTTAACGGTCGAAAGAGGGCCTTCATTGTAGTCCTTGGAAAGACATGGGGAAATTGAAATTTAATACCCTGAAAATTCAAATATAACAATCTCACAGTGTATGGTTGTCCACATAAAATATTTTCAATGGCCTTCTTATCCAGTTATAAAAAGATACATATTCATTGTAAAATAAATTAAAAATTCAGAGAAGCACAAAGAGTGAAAACAAAATCATCTGTCTACAGATAATCACTGTCAGCACTTAAGAATATATTCTTCCAAACCTTTTACTGTGCATTAATACCCACATAAATTTTTGGAAAATAAGATTACATTATTCTTATTTTTTGTAATCTGCTCTTTTTGAAAAAAATAGCAATTTTTTTCAAAGCCATTAAGTATTCTTCTTAATATAATTTACATTCATTCCATTTATTTAAGTAATTTATTTAATCAATCACCTATTGTTGATGAGTTAGCCCTCCTTCCCCCAATTTTTTACCATTATTAACAGTGCACATAATTTGATCAATCTCCAAATATTTACTGAGTGCTTAGTATATGTTAAACTTTATACATGACAGAATACAAATATACCAAACAGACTTGGTTCCTAACCTCATGCAAGTTAGTCTAGTGAGAGATACAAATAATAAACAAGTAAATCAACAGGCATAGGTATTTTGTGGTTGCCCCATGGAGGGGCAACCCCCGCCTAAAACTGATTCTGATATCGAGACTGATGATGCCACATGCACCAAGAAGTTGTGAATAGGTTTATTGTTCACATAATGAGACTTTCTGGGGAGAGCAGGACAGGTGTAAGCTGGTGCAGATGGCTTGAGCGAAGCAGAAACAATGGGTTGGGCCATTATAGTGACCAGGGGATGGGGACTTGTGAGGTTTGAACTGCTATTAGCAGCAAGGATGGGGCAGGCAGGGAAGCGGGACAGGGATACAAAAGCAGTCAAAGGACGTACATCAGAAAAGGTTGTCAGCCTGTTTATTATAAACTGGGGAAATGCTATTTGTTATTTGCTTCCACAAATAACAATGTGGAAGGGGTTATGGAGTTATTACATTGGGTTGGTTGGTAAGGGCTATTCTGAAGGGTGATGTATAAATTCAGAAGTTAGGAGGGAGAAGGAGCCAATCCGGTGAAGAGCTGGGGGGAAGGCCATGAAGGAAACAGCGAGTGCAAAGTGAGAGAGCCTCTCTTGTCCGAGGAGGGTCGAGAGAGAGGGAGTGGGCACTGAGGTGAGATACGCGGGTAGGCTAGATCCTGCAGGGCATAGCAGGCGATATTAAGAAGTTTGCATTGTATTCTGAGTGCAAGAGGAAGCCACTGATGTTTTAGGCAGGGGGTTGACATTATCTGACTTGTTTTGAAAAGGCCACTTCAGTTGTTAGGTAAAGACTGTTCTGTAGGCGCTAAGTGTGGCAGCAGAGAAAGTAGGAAGTTATTGCAGTAGTCCAGGAGAGATGGGGCGGTGGTTTTGGGCTAAAAGAGTGTCAGAGAAGATGAAGCAAATTGAATGATTTAAAAAGACATGTGGGAGATAAGCGATTAGAACATTGTAGCTGAATGGAGGGAGTGAGTAGCGAGTTCCCAACTAACTCCAACTCTTCTGGCTTGAACAATCGGGTAGACGTTGGTGCCATTTATGTGATGTGGTCAGTAGTGGAGACAAGAAATTTAAAGGGGGAATGGGTGGTAGGGTTTGGATGGGATAGATTCAGGAATTTGGTTCTTGACAAGTTTGCTTTGATAGGCTTGTAAGACAGGTGGAGATACCAAACATGTGCTTGGACAAATGAGTGTTGAGCTCAGAAGAGAGGTTGAGGATGGAAGACTAAATTTGGGAGTTGTTAGCGCATAGATAATATTTAAAACAAGAGACTGGTTCAAATTATCAAGGGAGAGGGTGTAGGGAGAAAGGCGGGTTAAAGGAGAAGGTCCCAGGAAACAACAGGATGAGGAAGTTCCTGGAATAGTAGGAAAGAATTGAAGAGTATACAGTGTCATGGAAGCTGGAAAGGAAAGTACAGCAAGAAAGGTGGAGGTGCCAACTTTGTTGAACGTTGCTGAGATGTCAAGTAAGGTAAGACCTTAAAGTGCCCAGTGGATTTTGCAACAGGAGATCACCGATGACTTTGAAAACCTTTTCAGGAAAGTAGTGGGTGTGAAATCAAGACTTGAGTGGGCAGGGGAAGAAGTGGGAGGTGAAGAAGAGGAGACAATGTGTGCAGACAACTTTTTCAAGAAGTTTTCCTGTGAGGGAGCAGAAAAATTTTGCTGAAGCTGAAGGGAAGATATTGGGAAGAGGGCTTTATAAAGATAGTTGGAGTGCTGATGGCATAATTCTTGAAGAACAATTTTGGGGAATATTCATTGTTAATTCCGTAGATTGCATGACAAGCTGTACATCACTGAGTTCAGGAGCTTGGGCTATGGAGCAGGTTGCCTGGGTTCAAATCCTGGCTCTACCCCTTAATGAATGTTTTATAGTATGGAGCCTATATGTTTATTGGTAAATATTCCTGAGGGTATTGGTCAGGGCTCTTACAGACAAATAATCCTCTAGCTGGTGCCAGCAGAAAGAAGTTTGTTTATTTATTTTTTTTAAAAGAGCTGAGTAGTTTGCAGAAGGTTGGAGAACCAGGGTTAGATGCCAGATAGCCAAGAACAAAGCAGACAGGGGGAAACTGCCTAACTATAAAATGGGACCATTCTAGCAAAAACATGCTGCTGATGTGTCATTAAGCCCTTTCAACACATTCTGGATGCCTGAAACCCTGTCACGGATACCCTGGAGGGACAAAATTCTTTAGCCACCAGGCTTGCCAGAATATCTGGTTTTCATGCCTCTAGTTACTACCTCATGTTGCTTACTTTCTTCCCTAAGTGTCATGGGTGTGCTTCTGCTTGGTGGAAATCAGGCCACATATCAAACCTTACCTGCAACAGAGGCTGAAACATGGTTTTAAGGCTGCCAGCCTCTGCAGTACAAGAGAGGAAACTAGACGAGGGTAGAAATGGGTGCTGAAAAAGCCAGTTTACTATATCTGTCACACCATGCATTTTATATTTTGTTGCTATTGTGAAAATGATCATTTACTCTTAAATTTTAAAAGTGGTTGCTGTAATTAAGACTGCTATTAATTTTTATAAAATTATCTTGTGATCTTGCACCTTGTTAAAGCCTTTAGTAGTTCTTGTAAATTTTCAATTCATTCTCTTGTGATTTCAAATCATAACATTGGCAAATAGTAATACTTTAAAAAATCCCAATATATAGGCAGTTCTTGCTTTGCATGTCTTTGGTACACATGAATTTCAGTTACCATGGTTTAGTTAAATAACAACAGTCCCCAAACAACGCAGTTCAAATTTCAGTTACCATGAGATATTAACTGTAATTGCATAAAGTATAAACTTTTCTGCTAGCTCATCAGTCCACAGATCACTACTTAGTAACAGATGCACATCATAATCAGTAACCAATCATATCACTTTTTGCAAAGTCTATCAGTGATTTGTGCAGTAACTGTGTACCTGTTATTCAATTCATGCACAGACAGCAAAGCATGTAGTTGTTCTGGCTGCTTATCTCCCATTGATAAGCCCATGTGATATTTTGCAAGAATAAATAATTAAAAGGATGAATCAGTCAACAAAGATGAAAGTTCAGCAAAGAAACAAAAAGTAATAACATTGGAAGTAAATTGGACATAAATCGAATTATATATGAAATAACTGACCATGGAACTGTAGACATTGCCACTGTTCCAACGATTATAGATATGCAGCCAGAGACACTTAGTAAAAGCCAATTTACTGACATAAATGAGGAACATGGTTGTACAAAAAAAAATGAATATGTTCTAGAGGAAGTAACACTGAGAATAAACCTCACGTTAAAGGAACACTCAAGAGATATTTCACAACATTAAAAGTACAAAGGAAGGTTGGAAGATGATCCATATTTATGAAGGAGCATAATTCACCAAAATATAGAGAAGATGCTTGCTCCATATGGTAAGTTAGACCATGAAAGGGAAGCAAACACTATTTAAACTACTCTTGAAAAGTTTTTTCAAACAAAAAAATGAAACACTTTAATTCTCAATGCTTCTAATGTTTTCAATTATAGTGTACCAAAGAAATATTAGCTTTTACTATTTTTTATTCCCATATAAATTTATTATGAGTGAGTTTTTGATGTCTTGACAAAAATTTTGAAAGGTCACGGAACAAAGACCACTTTGTACTTTTTCAACTTCTCTCATCACTTTTATGGTCCTGCACTACAGTGCAAGCAAGGACTGCCTATACCCTCTATCTTCTCATATCAGCTGAAATTTTCAGAACAAAGGTAAATAATATTGGTGACGGAAGATCACACAAAGGGTGACTAGGCTAGATATAGCATTTTGGGACACAGTAATGTTTTCTAAAAAATTTGCAGCATTATATTCTGGAGATTAGTGTTAGGAGGAGATGCTCAACGCTGGTCTTATGTTCTTTCCTTTTATGGGTTTTAAATTTTTGTTTTATATTTACAAATGTTTTGTAGGAGTGCTCATGAGCTTCAAGAAGATTGCTCCTCATTGGTCTTGTAGCCTGTTCTTACAGGCTTGATTGCTCAAATTAAGGATGTTTGTGGTAGTATGCTAGTAGGATCTTTTCTCACTTCCTGAGACACATGGATGCTGCCTCAGGAAGGAAATTTTGAGCTGCCCTCAACTTAGATTGAATCTCTTCCTGTATAACAGCTATGATTTAAGGATATTTCCAATTTAAAAAAAATCTCTCTATCATCTATCTAATTTAAGTAAGCTTCTTAGAAGAAGTCAGGGTTAAATCACTATGGTCAAATTACCATTTTCCCCAGAAATCCACAACTCTTTTTTTTAAAAAAATAATTCTTTGTTATCTTGAAGTGTTTAATCTTTAAAGCAAACATAAAAGGAGTTCATTGTTCATAACATTTTTTATTCAATATTTTCATGCATGATTTCACCAGGGGGAGAAGGGGTTGGAATTAGAAAGTTCAGCACCTGATAATGTGTTTAGGGGGCTGGATTATCTGTATAATTTCTTCAGTCATAGACTTTCCTTGGTCTAGAACTTATTTATTGAGGAAAACAAACAGGACCAAAAATGGAAGAAAAAGTGTGAGAAATTATGTTTCATTTTGGTTGACTATTTTACCTGGCCCAGTATTTACACTGTTATTAGGAATCCCTACATCCACTGTGTAGGAATCCCATATCCAGAGCATCTAAACGTGGTAAGAAATGGCTCATTAGAGCAATAATGGCTGCTGAAAAATTAATAGCATTGGCTTTAAATGAAAAAATTCCCCTCCCAGCATAGATCACTTGATTCTTGCATTATTAAAATGGACTAAACTAGCGTACGGATCCTTAAAGTGTCTGATAAAGAGTGGGAATATGAATTGATTTAGACTTCTAACCGAGAGCAATACTTTACATAATTTAGATCCTGTCAGAAGATACACAGAGTTTTTATCAAATATTGACTTTCGGCCAAGACTCAAGTGAGGACCCATACTTCTTTACTTAAGTCTCCTGCCTTGTTTCTCTCCACTGCTTATTGCAATTTTTCACTTTTATCTTTCCTCTGCTATTGTTTTGTTTATTTTAATATCTTTTTCTCCAAAAAATGATTTGGATAAATTGTCTTTATGAAAATACAATGAAAACCACCCTGTGATTGTTTCTTGAGAGAATGATTTTAATTTGTGATATGAAGATATTGGATGGCAAGTGCAACTCAGATAATGTCCACCATTGCTGCTGTAATTACATTCGTCATGATAACAGAATGGGGCTACTTTATCTCTTTTTTCATATAGTTATGCCACTCAATATAGATTTCAGTTCTATGGAGACATTTCAGTTCTATGGAGACAGTGTATCAATGTATAAATTATCTAATGTATTGTGCTCCAAGGTTTGAAATAATTTATAGCAGTGTGTTTTGTTTTAAGCACACACATTTCCCTAAGGAAATAAAGTCTTATAGGCAAACTAAAGATGTATTAGAGGGGAATGCTAGTATATTAAAGGGGAAAGCTGTGTCCTAATTATAAATGGACACAGCTCCCTATATGGATTTTTTATTTATATAAATAATGTAAGTTAACTTCAGAAAGATAAGAATTTACAAAGTAAGACAAACAAAATCCTCTGTCTCTGTCCTTGTGGCTATAACAAAATACTTTAGACTGGGTAATTTCGAAATAATTGAAATTTATTTCTCACAGTTCTGGAGACTGGGAAGTAAAAGATCAATGCACAAGCAGAGTCAGAGTCTGGTGCGAGCCCCGTCTCTGCTTCCAAGATGGTGCCTTGTTGCTGTATCCTTCTGCTGTGGCAGAGGGGTGGAGGGCTCTCTAGTACCTCTTCTGTAAGGTCACTAATCCCATTCATGGGAGCTCTGCCTTCATCACTTAATCACCTTCTAAAGGCCTCGCTTCTTACTACTATCACATTGGTGATCAATTTTCAACATATGAATTTCAGGGCAGCACATTCATACCATAGCATCCTCCCGTGCCCATACTCCTGAGCTAACTCTTTTCGCCTTTTTGGAATGTACTCTACCAAATGAAAACATCCCTCTTTCCTCACAAAAATGGGATAATATCCAATTTCCTCTTTGGAAGCTGCTTTTTTTTTTTTTTTCACTTCACAATATAACAATAATATAGCTATTTCTACTACATTTTAATGATCCCATAGCAATCTAGTGAATAGATGTATTATCATTTATATATTAAATCTCATTTCATTAGAAATTTATGTGGTTTCTCAATTTTTTATTGTAATAAATCCTGTGGTAAATATTATTATATATAAAACATTTTTACAGATATGTAATTATTCCTTTAGTATAAATACCTAAAAGTAAATTTCACAGTAAAATGGTATAGAAAATTGCCCAAACATAATCTAGGCAGGCCGTACCAATTTGCATTCCTACCAGTGGAAATGAGAGAGCCAATTTTTCCAAATATTTGCCACAGAATTGTGTAATTTTAATTTAATATTTGGTAACTTGCTAGGCAAAAAATTAGCTGTGCTGTTTTAATTTGCATTTTCAGAGTTACTTGTAAGAATTTGCTTTATGAACTTTCTTTTGTATTTCTTTTTTTTTATTTTGCAAATGGTCTATTTGTGACCTTTTTCATTTTTGTACCAGAAAAAAGCAGATTAATAAAAAAAAGACTCAAAAAATTGGGTAGATTAAATACATTCAATATGACTCAAAATACTAGAAACAATGGAGTTACAGCCACAGAGTTTTAAGGGAATAGGAAAGGTTGTAAACCAAAAAATTATTACTGAATCAGGCTGTCTTTCATGTGGAAAGGCTGTAAGAAAGTCATTTCCAGACCTCAAGGAGCTTAGAAAATAGAATATTGATGAATTCTTTAAAAAAAATTTGTCAAAATTTTAGTTCTGCTGAAAGATGGAGGAAAATGCACAACTAACTCATTGTGCCTGGTATGTTTAAGGCACTAAGCACTTTACCTATACTAACTCTATCAGTTATAACCCTCTGGGAGAAAAAATAATTATCAAAAAGGAGGTATTTACTCTAAGGAAACAATCGATTTGTATATGCTGAAATGTAATAGTGAGGGTTATCATAACTGTGTTTTTTTAAAAAAAGATGTAAACAAACTGAATACCCAACAATAGGGGTCTGGATACTATACAGTGGGATGGGATACTACGCAGCCCTTAAAAATGATGTTGAGATTATTTAATGATACCTGCCAGGCATTATGCTGATTATTGTACATTCATTACCTGCTTCAGATACAACGACTTTATGAGGTAGTTACATTTATTAGCCCTATCATACAGATAGAGTAACTGAGGCTTGGAGAAGTGAATTTCTCTAAGACGTAAGAGCTCAAACTGACGTCTGAGTTCAGTGTCCTCACTCCTATCTAGTGTGATGTACTTTAGACAGAGGAGGCATAGATGGTGACCTGGCTGTGTCAAACGAAAATCTCTAGGATCATTGGTATTGTGGGTGCTTTTTCTCCTGTTTTGTATTTTCTACAATTAATAATTATCACCTTTGAATTTAGGAAAAAAATAGTGAAAAATGAAGTAAATTGAAAGGAAATAGTAAAAAAAAAAAAAGAGGTGTTTGAAAGTAAAGAAGGAGTAAAAGTCCAGAAAATGGAATTCTGGGCGCAGTTGAAATAGACATCACTTTCTCACAGGGAAAGGCCTGAGGGGCCAAAGAGTTGAATTCTCTTTGGCTTTTTCCACACGTCTAACAGCCTCGAGAGCCCAAATCAGGTCACCTGGGGAAAACGTGAACGTTTGATTTTAATTTATAAATTACACTCAAGAGGGCTGTGAGGTTGCCAGAAGCTCCAGTGGGATAACAGTCAGGGTTTAGTCAGGAAAACAGAAGCCTCTATAGGTATTTCAAAGAGACAATTCAGTGTAGAGAATTTGTACAGACAGGCTGGAGCACCAGGGAAAGAAGAAGGGAAGAGGGAAAGAGCCGGAAGAGAAAGAAGTCAAAAACGATGCTCAGAGATCTGCAGTAACTAGTGCTGCTGGCTGGGGTCCCTGTGTCTATGCGTACTGCTGCCCCGTGACAGACTCCATAGCTGTTGATTTCAGACTTGCTGAAGGTTTCCAGAAATCCCGGTTTTCTCAATCAAGGCTGGGACCCCCACCAATGCTGAGATCATGGTGTACTGTAAATGCTGCTTTTACCTCCAAAGATGCTGCCAGTAACTGGAGATGGAAAGGACCCTCCCTCCCTCTTTCTTATTATCTCCTGTCGCCTCCCATTGGCAGAATCCAACTGGAGTCAGTTGGCAAGCAAGATAGGAAACTACAGTTTGCGGCCTCCAAGCTCCCTGCCACCCCCAGCAGAGCAGAGAAGGGTGGGATAGGGGCTGAGAGGAAAGACACAAATGACACTGTCCACCCTTCTGTCTATCTAGCACCTATTCTCGTCTTTATACCCATATTTTGTTGTCTTACAACATTCTGCTTCTGCCTGATATAATGCATTCTTCTCCTTGATCAACAATGATGCTATTTCCTTATCTAATTCAGTGAACAATTCTTGCTGACTATCTCACAATTTACAAGCTAAACTATAAAGTTACCTATCGCTAACCCTCTCTGAATAGAAAATGGGGTAGAAGGAGGAATAAAATTGGTCAATATATACAAATATATCTACCTAAAAAACAAGGAAGAAAAACATTTATGGTTGCTACAGTCCTCATTTCTGTAACTTGTCACAAGGCTATGTTGATATTTACACATTTCTTCTTCCCCTACCGTTTCATTTTTTCTTTGCACTCAGCCAGTTTGTCTTCTGGTCAAATTTCCAAACTTTCATTCCTGAAGTGTTTGAATCACTATTAACTTTTCTTTTGGGGTTGCTATCATCTTCTTTTAAGCTCTATTGCTAGAAGAGAAATAATAAGAAAAGTGTTAGGAAATTCCAAGCATTCCAAAAACAGTCCTACTTGTTCTTACTGTGGGATGGCAACACAGTTTCCTTTGATAATTAGCTACCCTTTTGTTATTTGATTTTGTGACATGAGATGCCTGGTGGTGGCAGTCTCAACTTCTCATTCAATTGAGCCATTGTTGTTCAATTCCCTTCGCGGAATCACTTCTTTCCTGGGAATAAAGGCCTGTAACATAGCAGAGCCCAATATTATAGGGGTATGGCTAAAATTCTGTGAGTGTGTTGTCAAGTGTAATAAAGGAGCCACTACCAATTCCACCATGACCCATCTTGTCGGTGCATGGCAGAAACAGCATCATATATATCAGCTATAAGTTCAAAGCCTACACCAAACCTTGAAGAGTAGCACTTCAACCTTGCAGGTCATACAGTTGAGTCATTAGCTGGCCACTTTACTGTTACTTCACTCCAGATACTTCTGGGCGCAAGGACACTATAGTAACAATAGTGGATTATCTGGATGTGAGTCCATTGCTGCACTTTTTTGATGTAAAACAAGCCTACTGATGAAAAGCAATGTTATGTCTGATACCATGATAATAAACGAGGTACTGTATTAATTTTCTAGGGCTGCCATAACAAAGTACCATATACTAGGTGACTTAAAATAACAAAAATTTATTCATTCACAGTTTTGGAGTTGAGAAGTCTGAAATCAAGTTACCATCAGGGCCATGTGTCTTCTGAAGGAGCTAGGAAAGAATCCTTCCTTGCCTCTTCCATACATTGCAAATAATTGGAAATGAGGTGGAAATGTCTAGAAGAAGTTTTGCCAGTTATGGTCCACAGGCCATGTGTGTCAGTGTTGGGGTATCCCAGAGGAGATGAAAGAAATTAGAATTTTTGTGGTGGGACCTGGCAATTTATCTGTTTTAACAAGCATACTAGGTAATTGTTACATACAATAAAGTTTGAGTGAATTAAAATTTCAGGAACTTTAGCAATTATTCAGTCAACTAATTATGACTCAAGAGGAATAGGAAACTATAAGAAGTTTCCCACCCACATATGCATTTGGTTTTGGCTTAATATATCTGTGTATGTGTGCAGATAGCATGGTGCTCAGCAGAAGAGGATATACAGTGAGCTTATTGTGTGTATTTGTTACTTGAGTGTGCTTATGCATATGCAAGTATGTGGGCCATTTTCTGTTGAATTTTAAAAATAATGGTAACAAAATGCTCTCTATGATTTTGGAAGATAGAATTATCAAGGGGTTCTGTGAAACAAAGACAGAACTTCTTAAAAACACCCAAACATTTTTTAACTATTTTGTCATACGTGTAAAGGAAAAATGTCCAGAATGAGGGACATAAATTGTTCATCATTAAAGAGAAAGTACATCTAATTATATCATCTTCTGGAGCTTTTCTTTTTAAACCTCATTTCAAAGTTAGGATAAAGAGAAATGATCAGTTGCTTGTTAGTTTCATCAGAAGTTGGGAAATTTTTCTTGGAGGATCTCAAGGACAAAAAAAGATGTAAGCTCACTAGCATTATTCTGTTTAAGATATTGAAGAAGAAATTGCAGAAAAAGAGAAAGTTTGTACATGAGTAATTTTAATTGACCAACAAAATTAAATACTGAACGAGAAAGGTCTGGCAACCTGCTAATAGCAAAAAGATAACACAAATATAAAGGGTGTTGAATTTTCACTGGACTAAGTAAAATGAAATTTCATAATATATCTTGATCTTCGATATGACTCTATAGAGGAATAGTTTCTAAGTCAAGCTTCAGGAAGCAAAAGTTCATATAGTCTTTTCATCTTAACCAGAATGGTAGCATCATTTTTTCCCTTTGATCTATTTATTTAAATTTAAATTTCCATTAAACACAAGATTTTAAGTGAGCAATTTGTAGAAGAGTTTTCAGGTTTAATTATCAGTTCACAGAGTTTCCACTAGAGCTAAATATTTATCCTTAGGCCAGGTATACTGAATGTGTTGAAGTAAGGCTTATTGTTAAAGAGGGGGAGGAATTAAATTGCCAAAAAAATTACTCAATTTGTTCCACCTGTAAAGTGCACTGATTTAGTTAATCTCACTGTCAGTTTTAAAAGCGTGATTATAATTGCAAATTCCCAAGTATCAGTTGTTCAAATGCTGAGATTGTTGTTAAAGATGAAAGGAGAGAAAACTTAAGACATTTAGAAAAAAATAAATCTATTTATTGTTCTGCCTCATTTTGCTTTCTTCAGAGGTACTGGGAAATTTTGTACAGATCAAAGGAAATTAAAAATACATAAAGCTACTGAAAATATCAGAGTCAAAAGTTTCAGAAAGAAAAAAGGTTGTAAATTGAACAAACAAAAGAAAGAATTTAAACTCAAAATTAAAAAGAGTTAAGAGAGAGGTAGGTAATCCATGTAGATCTCTCTTTATTTGATGGGAGTCACTAAAAAGCTTTGAAAAGGTCAACCTTATGGTGGACACAAGTTTAGCTACTGGTTCTTAGGAAGTATAAATAACACTGCCATTTTGGAAGACTGAAGTTGTCATCTCGTGTAAAATACTGGCACACACCACCTGTGTGATGCTGGGTACGTCACTGAGAAGCATATCAAACGTACTTGGGCTGTCATTTCTGTTGGATTTTCAGTCATATTTCCACCATGCACCACAAAAGGACTCTCTTCACCTGTGATGCCTACTTTGTTGGAGGGAAGGGTAAGGCTGTTTGTCACATAGCTTTTTGGTCAAGTCACAGAAATTTTTTGACTTTTTGTGATTTCAAAGAGGACCCCTTCTGCTCCAGACCAGTTTGCAGTGGAAGATTGGGTATTAAGTGAGAACTTTAAATATTAAATGAAAGTGTAAGTCCATTCCATTTTGTTGCCACCTGAGACAAAATAGACAAAATGTTGACAAATATAGTATGTATGTAGACGTTGCTATGAGAACTAAATGACTTAATGTATATAAAGACATTAGCTGCATGCCTGGCAAATAGTAAGTACTTGCTATTATTGTTCAAGTATACAATTAGTTAAATAGATTTACATGGGTCAGAGAACCCAGTTGTAACTAAGGATTTTCCATGTAAAACTTTAGCAGACAACGAGATTATAACAGGGTCCATTGAATCAGCTTTGAGGTATTATCGTTTTTCAAAATTGCTGGGGAAAAAAGCATAATAGCAGTGATGTGAGACAGCACCCTTTAGTAGAAAGGGTACCCGCCCTGTCTGGTATCAGACAGACATAAGTCAAAAATCTCAGTTCTGTTGCTTATTAGCTGAGTGACTTTGGCTAAGTTGCTTTGACTCTCTCAGCTTCAGTTTTTAAATCTATAAAGTACAGATTGTGATGAGCAGAAACTGGCAAACTTTGCATGATTCCAGGCACACAGAAGGTGCTTAACATATGTACATATCCTCCGGTTCTCATTCTCTTAATATGATCTATCACTTAAGGATATTTAGGGTTTGTGCGGGGAAAAAAATTACTTATCAACTTATATAGCAATGCAGACTAGCCTGATGCTAAGGAGATATTTAATTTTCAAGTATAATCTAGTTTCTTTTATATCCTTGTTATCAACTTTCTTTTTGAGCTTAGCCTTAACTAATTGTATTATACTTTAGAATTCCTTAAAATCAGTCTTTGTTTAACAGCAACAGATTTTTAGCTTTGTCAAATGTTTTTGGTTTTCAATGTAATTCTGTTTCACAGATATAAGTGATCAAATCTGAGACCAATAAATTTTTTTTTTTGAATTTGGCTTAAAGAAAGTTGAAAGAAAACCTCCAATTATTTTGTTTTAATAAGGAAAACAATACACGTGCTTCTGTGTTCTTGACTTTAGCAGACCTCTTGTTGGGTAAACTTCCCATAGTTCTATTAGCTTTTGAAAGATTAACAACAGATAGAGGTATAGACAGAGGCCTAGACAGAGGCCTACTCTCTCTCTACCCTTTTACCTTCTAGAGTGGTGGTACAAAAACCTTTTGATCACGCACCCTACCGGTAAAAAAAGAAAATTTGAGCTTTCACTTTGTGTATATTTATGTATTTATACAGTCTGTATGGCACATTAGCACACATAATACTACATATTATGTATATTATAAAATGTGTCTTAAAACAGAAATGAAAAATATTGAAAGATGAAATAAAATATATATTTTTAAATATTTTGGTAAGTATGATGGTTTCAGGCTATTATGATTTTCTAATTTTTCATGGCGCCATATACATGTAGGATTTTATCAGAAATGATTGAGAATTCAAATTTGTATTTCAAATAGTCTCCTTAAAACTTTTGACTAAACCAAGTTGACTTTTTGTCAGACCTATTTATATTATCATTGTTTTATTTAGTAGCATACTGATGAATAGTTCAAACGTGAAGAAGGAGGAAGGGTCAACTCTGCCATTTCCTTATTAGTCACTTGTGCTTGCATGATTAGAATTTTGTTTTGGTTTCTTTGCAGGAAACTTTCAGTGGCTTGTCCATTTTATAAGGGTCTATTTGAATAGATGATAAGATTCTTAAATCTACTTAATTATTTCCATATGAAGTACACCATGTCACCGTGCACTGGAAGTGAGCAAGTGAGGGAGGACACGGGGCAACCTCACCCCTCTGTGGAGCCTGACTCTTTTCTTAGGACACATTACTCAGAGTGTGTAAATATGGCCATCTGACCCACGGACAAGCAGGCAATATTTATGCATCACATACTTGTAAAGCGTAATTTCTTATTTGTTTAGGGGGAAAAGATAAGTAGAAATAGAACTGCCATTTTTATTTCACACAAAATTTCACTTTTTCCGCCCCTAGATTGAATTTGAGAGCCCTCCTTTCAAGAGCATAGGTCACTAAATTTTTTCTGTAAAGGGGCAGATAATAAATATTTTGAGCTTTATGAGCCACATAGTTTTGTTGCAACTACTCAATTCTGCCACTGTAATATAAAAACATCCATAGATAAGACATAAACAAATGAGTGTGGCTGTATTCCAATAAGACCTTATTTACAAAAACAAGGCTTTGATCATATTTGAAATGGAGATCATAGTTTCCCAACCAGTGATCTACAGAATCCTGAGCCTGTTCAACACTGATGAAATAATGAACCGCATGTTCATCAGGAAATGATTTGAGGAAAAAAAGTCTTTTTTTCTTTAAACCGGGTGGCTTAGCTTAACTCCACAGTCTTTTACAAAGCACGTTGGGCTGTAGAACTTTCACGCTGATTGATGAGTTAGTGCAGCTTCTACCTGTGGTTCATTCCTTTTCTCTCTTTCTCAGTCACAGACATATACATAGACACACTGACACCCACACATATATGGTAATGAGGTAGCTGTTGTACTTCAAGATTAATAAGAAGATATAAGGGGAGATTCAGGTGTGCTCGGACTGGTGCAGTTGTAACTTTGTGGCATGAGGAATAAAAGGACTTTCTCAAATGGCAGGACATCCTCTTTCTTTTTTTTTTATTTCAGAATATTTTGGGGGTACAACACTTTGGCTATAAGACATCCTCTTTCTTTTGGCATTTCTCAAAAACTTTAGCAAGTCATGAGAGCTTCAGGGAAATATGGACAGAATTGAATGAAGACAAACACTCCAAGTGCCGAGTTGCAATGGAAGATAATTAGCACAAGTGGTTCTTTCACACAGGGACGCAGGAGCGGATCTTTGTCCGACAGACTCCCCAGCATTCTATGAACACTTTCATGCTCTTACTGCCACTCTGTTTACATCTCCTTCTGCCCTTTAAGCGGCCTTCTGACCCTCTTCCCCAGTTGCTTAGGGTCTGTGAGACAGCCAGAACTCCATACAGAAGGACTCCACGTTGGCCAGTTTTGCCTCCAAATTGCCCCTTCTCTTCACTGTCCTCTTCCCATAATACAATAGTAAGCATAGGTGATAGCAACTATTTTCATTAGTGAATCCTGATAACCATAGCATGACAGATGCAAGATGGGGCTAATAACAATATACAGAGAAACTGAAAGTACAGAGGTTTTTTTTTTTTTTAATATGTAAGGCAGAAGTTATTCCTTGTGTAGTCTTTCACATTAAATCAACTTTCCAGTGGGGTCAGGCAAACATGATAAAAGGGGCCAAATTACCTCATCACCTTGGACTTTGTGCTTAATTGACAATTTTATATAAATCTTTCTACTAACACCAAAAGTGGCTGTGGATGTAACATTTTAGTAGAATAGGTTGTTTCATGGGAATGTACTTCCCAGATAACTAAAGCTGACCCATTTAAGGGAAGTGAAGAAAAACCACATTATTATGTACTGCTTGCCAGGAATGGTGTTAGATTCCTAATAAGCCTTGATTTATTTAGTCCTTCAATAGCTGTAAGAACCACGTATTGTTATGCTAATTTTCAATTGTACAGAGAAGAAATTAGAGCTCTAAGAGGTTAAGTAACTTGTCCGAGATCATAAGGCAGGAGGGGGCAGAAGCTTCATCAAAACCTGAGCCCGCCTGCATTGTCTGATGCAACCCTTCTCAATTTTTGCACCTTTGCATGGTCCTATTTATGAGTATTGTCATAAAGTCCTCCACCATAATAAAGGATAGTAAATACTTTTCAAGCTGTTCTTGATAGCCCAGTGTTGTCATATGAATCATAGTCCTGCAGGGACTTTTGAAGTATGAAGGATATTTGTCCTGGGGCCCCATCTGGAGTGTTTTTTGAGCTCTATGTCTATTTTTGATCAGTTTTCAATCTTCACGCTCCTCAATAGGCTTCTGGCTGTCACTTCTTATTCCTCTCTCTGTGACTGCCTCTCTCAAGTTATCTACTACTCCCTATTTCTAATCTTCAGTCTAATGTCCCGAAGACTGCAAAACCAGACAACTGAGCCTGCTAGAATGATGTCTAAAGGTGGTGTTTTTAGGATCAGAGTGGGGGCCTGAGGAACACGGCCTAGAAGGTAATGATTTCAGCCAGTTGTGGACAATTTTGATTCTTTTCTATTTCCTTAACTTTATTTTGTAACATTGAGATCCATGGATAAGTGAGCTGCAGAAAATTGAGATTTTATTACCCTTATCTTCACTATATTTTAGGAAAAAAATACCCGAAACCTGTTTTTTCCTTAATATTGTCTTTCAATTCCAGCTCACTAAACTTGTCTCTCTTTCCATTTGCTTTGTCCATCTTGTCCATGTACAAAGATTAAGAGTTGGAGAAATGACATTCCTCCAACCCGAGAAATGACATTCCTCCAACCCGAGAAATATAGAAAAATACAAGTTGAATAGAATGTTGACTCTATTCTGTAAGATAAGAGGAATTCTAGTTTGGGGCAGGATGGGGGGAATTTGGCCTTGATTTTTCACTGTTGTTTATGTCAGGGTAAAGTGTGTGACCTAGTATTCATTTAGAGGCTGGAGTTAAAGTGGTTGCTAATACCTACCTCATGGAGCTGTTTTGACAATGAAATGAAGTCACTTGAGAAAGTAGCTAGCACATTGTAGGATTTTATCAAATGTTACCTGAGGAGTACTGAATGTCATTTAGGAAAATATTATGAACTCGATTTGAAATTAGAACTTTCTCAGGGAGGGTGGAGAAGTGTGTCTTCCTGAAAGTTTTTTGCATCCACAGTCAGTGGTGCCTAAGGGAAAGAGGCTGTGTAATGGAAAGGCTGTGGAAAGTGACTATAACCAGGGCTATTGGCTGAGACAATTTATGTGTCTGTCACCTTCCCATAGATCTTGAGCACCTCGAAGGCCAGTGATGTCTGATTTCTTCCTGTGTCTCTGTGTTCCAGCACAGTGCTCATTATGTAGTTGATACACAGTAGGTGTTTTTCAAATGAAGAAATGGATGGGCAGATGAATGGAAGCAGTGAAGAAACTCACTGTTGCTAGAAGCCAAATATGCTCTTGAGAACCATTCTCTTGTCTAACGAGCTCTCCTGTGTATAGAATAGCGAATTCAAATGGGTTTCAGTAAGGATAGTCAGTGCCACAGTGATGTACTCTGTTTTGCTTTAAGAACCATGATGGGATCTGCTTTCTTTATTTCATTTTGGAAATTTATTTTTATTTCTTTCAAGGCATTACTTTAAAATAAAAATGGTGTGGAACACTATTGTAAAGCAGACTCTTATTACATATATTGAGATACGAAGCTGCCTAGTTGTAGCCTCGGAAACGTAACAACTACATGCTGTAAAAGCCCAATAGAGCTGTCCTGATGGCCACTGTTAGTCTGTCTCTCAACGTCAGAATTAGAAAAGATTTTTTCTATAAGTCTTTTTACAAAGCTCCCTGCAACAGAGGATTTAAGCACAAGTAAAAAGGACTGCTGCTAGCAGGGATTTTATTTTATCACTGCTGTTCTCATTATAAATAAGAAATTATTTTATTGCTTCCTTCAGACACAACATTTTAATAAATGCTACCCTCTGTCTCCTGATATAACTTTTATAACTTCAATAAATAGATACAAATTTGAAGTCATTAAAATTGCTTAATAATTTCTAAGACCAATATAGATCTACAGTCTTTACAGTATCCATGATGAGATTTAGAAACATCACAGCAGGTCAAGATAATGGTAAATGTTTTCATTTGGAGAGAAAAAACTTTTTGTGTTATTGACTGATTTCAGCTGTTCTAAGCTTATTTATCTTTCTTCCTCCCTCCCTCCTTTCCTCCCTCCCTCCTTCCTTTCTTTCTTTCTTGCTCTTTCTTTTTTGAGACAGGGTCTCGCTCTGCTGCCCGGGATAGAGTGCAGTGGCGTTATCATAGTTCACTGCAACCTCAAACTCCTGGGCTCAAGCCATCCTCTCACCTTGGCCTCCCAAAGTGCTAGGATTATGGACTTTAGCCACTGTGCCTGGTCTCTAAGCTTATTTTCTGCCTCCTATTTTCCTTAAATCTTACAAAGCTGTAGGGACAGTATCACTTTCATTAGAGCTAAAGGAAGTGGTAGAATTTTGCAAACTATGCTGTGTTAGGCAAGTATGGAACACACTGGTGCTTACCTATGCAATATCTATTTCCTTTTTCCTATTTCCTTGTGAGGATATCCCTAATATTGTTTGAGGTAGAAACGTTCTCCATTAAATATTCACTGTCCCTACCTTTGCACTAGGGCGCCACATGAACCAGTCTTACCAATGAGACTAACCAGAATGCTGCTGAGCATTCCTGGGTCAGCAGCTTTTGCCTTCCTTCCTATTATGGGCTGAAGGCTTGTGCCCCCCCTAAAATTCATATGTTGAAGCCCTAGCCCCAATGTGATGGTATTAGGAGGCAGGGCCTTTGGGAAGTAATTAGGTTTAGCTAGGTCATGAGAGTGCGAACCTCATGATGGGATTAATGCCCTTATAAGGAAAGGTAGAGGGAGAGCTCTTCTCCTATGAGCATGCACTCAGGTAAGGCCATCTGAGCTCCTAGTGAGAAGATGGCTGTCCACAAACGAGGAAGTGAGTTGTTCATTTTTAATATCATGAGAGTGTTTAATATCATCACCAGACACCAAATCTGCCAGCACCTGGCACCTTGATGTTGGACTTCCCAGCCTGCAGAGAAGTAAATTTCTGTTGTTTAAGCCACCCCGTCTCTGGCATTTTGTTGTAGCAGCCTGCACAGACTGACACTGACAAAAGAGGAGAGATGAGGTTGTTGACACTGCCCCCCCCACAACTGCTTTCTGTTTTGAATCCAGATGTGACGTCCAGAGGTTAAGCAGCCATCTTGCAATCACTCAGGGATAAGTGTGGGATAAAAACCAACACACTAATGATGGAAGAGCAGAAAAAATGAAAAGATCTTGGGTCCTTGATGGCATCTTTGAGCAACTAACATGTTGCAATCATCTCTTTCAGACTTCATGTTACCTGGGAAAAGGAAACTCTTATTTGTTTAAATTACTACAAGTTGGGTTCCCTGCTATTTACAGCTTAAAGCAGTCATAAAAATAAGAAATGCCTATGGTTCATTAATACTCAACTTTTCTGTATATAAACAGATATCCAATTTTTGTTTTTTAGCACTTCACAAAGCAGCTGGATATAATATCAAATAGGAATATTTTCATTAAATCAACCTTCTCAACAAATAAAATTTTACAAGTGTAACTAGGTAGAATCTTTCTAAGAAAAATTGTTTAAATCTCCAAATATCCTCTAATAAATGTTCCAAAGAACTCTTATTTATCTGGAGAAATTGCTGAACTTAATAACAACTTTTGCTGCCACATTTTAAGGTTTTTTGTTTCTTTGGCCACTCCTTCTCAGAAAACACTAGTATAAAAAACATACTTTTTTTTAATTTCAGAAAATTTAGGGGGGTAAAAGTGTTTTTTTTACATGGATAAATTGTATCCTGCCAAAGTCAGGGCTTTCAGTGTACTCATCACCAGAATAGTGTACATTGTACTTGATAGATAAAACATAATTTTATCAGTGCCTGGGAGACTGTATTTTCAGGAGTCTTCAACTGTGATGAAAAGTCAGTTTCTGCAATGACCAAACAAGACTGGGTTGATTTTGTTGGTTGCTTTGAAAGACCAGACCCTAAGGTATCAGGAAATGCAATTTACATACCTGCACTTCCTTTCAAATTATTTATAGCAGTCATTGTAGAACTGTGTTTCACCAACTTCTTACCTATACCTTTGCCTGCCTGTGCATTTATGACACTAATTTTCATCCTGAAGATGCCATTTGCATGTTGATTTGTTCATGGGGTCTTCCATTTTCATAACCTGGAATGCTCTTGATATGTGTTGTTCATTTTTAATATCATCACAGTGTTTCCCCTGGTTTAGCTGTCATCATCTCACAGTTCCCAAATCACTATCTAATCCTGGTTAGGAAGGATTGAGGTTATAGACTTGGGGCTAAGGAACAACTATGGTTTTTGAGGAGTTGACATTTCTCTCTTTTTAAATCACACTGGAGTTAATTTTTTTTTTTCTGAGTTGCAACTACCCAAATTTTTGAGCTATTAGATAAGGTAAGTATAGAGGCCTGGGCTGTATAAGACCAGTGCTCTAAGCCCTGAGCTATGGAGCCGAGGCCTGGGCTATGGAGGACCAGACAACAAATACCAACCAACCAACCAAACAAACAAACAAAATCCTTTGGCTTATATAGAGAATCTGTCCAAAGCGAAGATATGAAATAGAACAAATTTCCCGTCAATGTCCTTCCCATTACCTATTCTATTTGCTCCTCTGCTTTCATAAAACTGTACAACCCAGTCGCTCAGTTTCTTCATGTTGTCTGGGGTCTTATATTCTAAATCTTTCTATATATTCTGTTCCCACCCAAGCAAACATGCCCTATGTCCTATTCTTTCAACATTCCTCTCTTGACTCTATGTCATGTTGAAGGGGAGCTGGATATATCATTTTTAATAGTGTCTTAATATATTTATCTTTCAAATTTATTTGATTTATACAAGAGTGAAATTCCTTATTCAAAGTAGTTTACAGCTTTATACTTACATGTACATCCAGTAGTTATGATCCTCTATTAATACCTTTATTAGTACCTTCATATATTTAGAGGTACAAATATAAGGTATTAATAGAGGCTTACAACCTACTGGAAGTATTTGGGGAATGAGGTACATTCTTGTTTTCTCACAAATATTAGATAGACAGATTGTTTTCTAAATCATCTTAAAAATGGTTGACTTTACCTTAATGGTTTTGCACAGCTCCTGACCAATGAGAGAAATTAAATTATAAAAACTATTTTTTAAGATGATAAATTGAGCCACAGGGAGATTGAGTTACTCTCCTCATTTTTTTCAATGTCACACAATGACTTGGTATGGATGGAGCTGATTTACCCCATTTTCAATTTAGCATGTTCTCCATAAATTACTACAGACTTTATGGCTCTGTTTTCTTGGCATGACCAATATTTATTGTGAAACAGTCAAGGTCAGATTTTCAATTCTATCAGTGAGCAATTGCATGGAAACCAACTGCATTGGCTAAGAGGTGAGTGATCAGAGTCAGCCCCAAACAGCCAGATTGACCATGCAATGACTTCCTCTTAAAATGTGATCACCCGTAGCCTAACTCCTGATAAATATAAATCAGTGTTATTTAAATAGCATCCTGAAGGAACACTGCACCATTCTAAAAGCATTTTTCTTCAGTTGGATTGTTAACTAAATGACCATGTCTGCTGAATAATAAGACTTGTTATAGATTTTGGTGTGCAGAGATAACCATTTTGAATTCATATAACATATATACCTAAAACAAAACAAAACAAAACTTTTTTCAACTGACATCCAGTTGAGAGAAAATAATTCTAAGTTATAGTCCCAAGAGAGCAAGAGGAGAGTGGGTGGACAGAGTAGGAGAGCTTTGGAAAACTTTAGTAGGTGGTCTGATGCTAGCACTCTGATACAGATGTTTCCATTTCTGTTGCTGTAGGAAAGCAAACTCAATGTGACCATTTGTCAACACCTGGAGAAAACTTTGAAGCGGTGACTGTGCATCGTATGAAAGGATTTTCTAAGCAATGGTCTGTCAGAGAAAAAATTACTCAATTTAAGAAAGGGGAACATTAAATGGACACACACAATTGCTTTGAAGGTTAAAAAATTCAGTTGGTTAAACTTTTGCAATATATAAAACTCCGTAATTCTTCTTTTCAGATATTTTTCCTTTGAAGTGGATTTATTAGGAAAATCCCTAGGTTATCACAGCTCTGTCAGCAGTGGTAACATACTTTAGAATGACTGACTCATTCTTTTGAATTCTATGATATTATTTTGAAGCTAGGATTCATGTACAGAAGAAAGGATCTGAGGATCTCTGTATTTAACTTTTACTCTCTATGATTGAAAACATGGAGGAAACATGTGTCTAAATTAGCTCTCTACTGATCTCTGCTTGGTAGATTCTGTAAAGGACCCATTTTTCACACTTTGTTGCTTTCAAACTTCAGAAATAAGCAGCAATGGTCATTATTTTCTCTTTTTATTGCTGTAAAAAATGGAAGATACTTTGAATAGCACTTTTATCAAAACAGGATTTTTCTGTATTCTGGATGTTGTTTGTCTTACATAATAGGATTTGAGTATGTTACGTGTTTCCTGATTAGTATTTCTGATTAGGACATAGATAATCATCTGAAGTAAAGCCTGCTGGATATTTCTGGACTTCACATAAATAAACATGAATGTGGACGGCAGGAAAATAGTAAATAATGACACAACACTGAGTGATTAGAGTCTAATATGCTATGTTGTCAGGGAAGAAATGTGGGTTCAATTTCCAGTTGTAGCCTCTTATAACTCACCCAGATCTTAGTGCAATAGCGACTGACCCTGTATAAATGTGTGTTTGGTGTTTTGCTCTCAAACCAGAAAAAGAATCAGATTTCTAATTCCAGAATTATATTTCCTCCTTTAATATTGATTTGTGTTTTGAAGTATGCGATCAATTACATGGGTACATTCTGTATAGTTGGATGTTATTAAGGTCTTCCTAAGAAGATAGGAAGAAAGATAGAAAAATAATACACAAATAAATAAAAATAAATTGTGATCATCAGACTGAGACATTAATCGTGTTGAAACTTTGAGAATGAGCAAACACTTTAAAATTTTCACTTCTTTTTCATTCCATCTTTGCTCCAGGTAGCAAACAGCCACCTATGCACTTGTGAATGCCCATTATCTTGCATGCTAGCGATGCCTTTGCTGACCTGTGTCCATGTTAATTCACAGATTGCCCCCTCCTCTCCCTGTCCACAGCTGTTTCCCTGCAGGTGGTATTAGGGACTGGACTGTGTGTTCCTCTGTTTACTTTACAGGTGATGAAGCTGAGACACAGAGATGAAGACATTGGCCTTGAGTTACAGCCTGACACAATGTCAAAGACAAGAACTGAGGGCTTTTTAATTCCCATTTCTGTGAAACACCAGCTTTTATTTTCTCTTCATCTTATCTTCATAGTATCTTCTGTAAATCAGGCCCAGTGGCCATACCACAAACACTGACTGCCAAACACCAACACTTAACACCCTGTAAATGGGCTGTCAGGACTCGCAGAACAAGAGTCTAAAATAAATGATCTGAAGCCTGCTTAGAGAAGGCAAACTGACCCCATAATTTCAATTCCTGTTCCCTTCCTAAATTTGGCCACTGACATGGCCAAATGAATATCAAAATGTGGAAAAATCTGTATGTGTTGCAAAACAAGGAAGAGTGCCACCCATATGCCAGAAGAATCTCGGTAGGACACAATGCAAGTGACAACAAGCTCCAGAAAGGGCTCTGGTCAGCCTGTAAATTGCTGTGTAGGAATGTAAGCTGGCTTGGGGAGCAAGTGGATGCAGTCTCAAGTAGAGCACTGCACTGGGAGCAGTGTCAGGAGAAGGCAGGAGCAAGCCCTTGAGAAGTTAGGGAGCAGAGCAAACCCCAGTTCTTCTTTTTAATTCATCTGCATGGGCATCTGTGTGTGTTCTCACCTAGTGTTTGATGAAGGAAGGATGAGCTTCAGGGGGCTGCTAACAGTGGGAATGTTTCCCTCTCAGGGCTGCATTAAATACCTAATACCTTTTATATAGAATTCAGAGTGAAATTTCAGGGTTTCAAAACCAGAGCCTGTCTCACAGTTTTCACATACATTTGTACCTCTAAGACCATTTCCTCTTCTTTTTGTCCCCAGCTTAAGGGTGAGAGTCTTTACTTGTCTGAAGGTTCTTGGCCTCAGGGGTATATGCTCTCGCAGTGCCAGAAGGGGGATGTGTGATGACGGTAGAGGGGTGAGTTTCAGTGAGCCGGGTTGGGCTTCTCCTCCAGAAACTTTTAGCTCCTTTGCCCAGGGCACAGAGGGCACAAAGGGAAGAATTTTTGGGCTGATATTGAAACGTATTCACAGACTTCTAGAGATTAATAACAAAAGACCTCTTTTCAGGTAAAGAGCTATTCTACCTGCCTGGTTGGGTATCATCTGATTTCAACAAAATTCCAGCCGCCCTCTTAATCCGTAAGGAATTCATCAGCATCTACAAACTTCCTACTCAAAATACGGCCTGCATGGGATTTGCACATGCTATTTATTCTTTTTATGGACATTCATGCAGCGTCTTACAGGAACTGCATCATACTTTGTCTAGGGACAACGGTTTTTATAATAAACCTAAAAATATTTTACATAAAACCTCTTTATAAAATATTTTTTCATAAAGTGGAGAAAAATCATTCCATGGATGGTGCCAAGGGGAACTTTTGGTTTCTTTTGTCATTTTCCTAATGACCCCCAACAAGAGTGAGCTAAGTACAGTGGACAGTGCTGCCTGTGACTGCCTTCATAAGAGAACTCAAGTCAGTTAGAACAAGGAGGGCAACCTGTATTGTTTGTTCTGGGACTCAAGGGCAAACTTTGTGCTGAAACTTTTTATCACAGCCGTAGAGATCCTGACCCAGGTCACATCTGCCCATCTCCATCTTTTGCCTCCTCACAGACAATCTTACTCTGATCTGTGGAAACAGCCCACACCGAAGCTGAAAACTGCCTTCTTTCCCTTATATGGAGTACAAAGAATTTACAAAGAGAACAAGACAATCTTTTTATAAAGTCTCCTTTCCTAACTCTGAACAATAGACAGTTCCTTTCCTCCCATCCAGCCACCAACAGTCACCTACACTTTAAGGATGAACAAATAGAGAAAAACCCACAGACATATGAAAAATTCTCAGTCCTTCATCAGAAAGGGATTTAAAGAATCAGAGCAAAAATCTCCCTATGAAGCAAACTTACTACATGGAACTGGAGATAACTTCAGAAACTTTATTTTTTGTTTTTGAAAAGATTTAGAAAGGTATTGCATCTATGAAAAGGGGACACTTTAAGATAAAGAAAAGAATAATAAAAAACCACAGCTTTATGCTTTATATTATAAAAATACCACAATGGATCTTTTTTCTACTTTAAATTTTATCAAAATAAAAATGTTTCCCTCCCCAGCATACAATACTGTGCAGATATAGCAATTATATACTACAGACAAAAGGTAAACATGAACACCAGAATGCGGAGGGAGATGTTAACAATTTAAAAAGATTCATGCTGACCTTATTTAGGAGATGAAATATAATAGGAATTCCAGAGGGGGAAAAGAGAGAGAGGTAGTATAGGAGAAACAGTAAACAAACAAACAAAAAAATTCACAAAATTTCCCCAAGCTCAAGAAAGACTTGAAGCTTCAGATCAGTTATACAACTAGACAAAATTAATTTAAATCATCCATATTTAAATAACCTTGTTGAAATTTCTATATCCAGGCAGAAAATTCTCATGGCTACCAACCATAGTTTTCCTTGGAAATATCCAATTCCAGAAGACAAAGAAACAGCCAGAGTTTTGCAGCAAAAATCACTGTGACCCAGTATCGTATATCCTGCTGAAGATTACCCATGTGCAAGAGCAGTAGAAAGGCATTCCCAGATATGAAAGAAATCGGAAAGCAAATTATCAGTATGCTGTTCTTGAAAATATAAATCAATAAAACATTTGTAACCAACTAAGAAATACATTGAAGTGAAGAACTTATGAATGAGAAAGATGGAGAAAAAATAAATGGCAGTGAGAAACAAAGCCAGTAAAACACAAAAGTAAAGCTAAGTGATTACTGTTATGACTAGAATTATAGAAAAAAAGAAATATAATGGAAGAAATAGTAAATAATATCTAAAAAATATTAAATTATTCCTATAAAAGTAGGAGGTGGGAGTGGTATGATGAACATTGTTCATTTTCTACTGAAATCCTTTCTGTCCTTCTGCCACAGAAATGGAATTGAGGCTGGGTTAGTTAGACAATGGTTTTTGTCCAGTTAGACTATACTTAGCTTTTTCCAACATAGTGGCCATGTGACTGTCTTCTTATAAATAGAATGATAACAGAAGGGATGATTTCCACTTCTAGGTCTTGAACTTAAGACATTAGGTATGTCCTTTTGGACATGGAAGTGACTCAGCTTTAACCATGAGATGGTAACAATGCTCAAATTGATGGGGGATAATGCCTTTGGGGGGAAACTGTGTCCCTGATTAAATAAGGAGCTGTTCTGCTGACCGGGACCATTCATATTTGGACTATTATGTGAGAAAGGAACTTTTTTACTTTTAAAAGACTCACTGTACACTGACTTCTTATATGGGTGGTTTGAGAGGAAGAAAAAGTGTACATAAAACAATACGTGGGATTATTCATATGATACAGGGTACAATCTAAACATAAAATTTTTTTTACAATTGGATCATCATATACATATTGTTTTGCAACTTGATTTTTACATTAAACAATATTATTTGGTTATCCTTCCATGCCAATATATAAAGAGTTATACATTATTTATACTCTATAGTATGGTGGTTTCATAATGTATTGGATTCTATTTTCCTCTATTTGGGCATCACATTTTTTCCTAATATAGGTCTATTATAAACAATTCTATAGTAAACTGTTTTACACACATGTATAAGAATTTCTGTAGAATAGGTATTCTGTAGAATAAGTATTCTGTAGAATAGGAATTTCTGGCATGCACATAGGGGTTGCAAAATAGACCTCTGGAGACTGGAGGAGTCAGAGGCAGTTCTCCTGGCAGGCACTTGCCCCACTGATATTTATGGCTGGCTGGAGTCTGCAGATGGTATAACTCAAGATTTTTCCCTCTTGGCTTGGTTGGGAGCCCAGTGGAGTCCCTGGCTAACTTAGCCCTACTACAGATCCCATTGGCTGCAGGATCCTCCACAAGTCTACTGAGAGGATTTCTCCACAGTATCTGTAGCAGGGCTGCTTTTTCTCGCTATGGTGGCCTCCATGGCAAGTCTGGTGATTATTAACTTTGTGTCTACACCACCTGGGACTTAAGAGTGGGTTGAAAAGACCAAACCTCCTGCTGGATAATGCTGCACCACCAGATTGCCGTGGTCATACACTGGATAGGGTTGGGAGGCAGCCTGGGAGATTCTCTATGGATTTCTAAATAGGCTTGGGACAACAGGTCCCCTTTTGACTGTACTGTTACCTCAAATTACATAATATACCTTGCCTTCCATGAACTAGAGCCCCAAAATGGCAAATCTGGTCACTCATCTGGTTAGTATTTACCAATGCATCTCTCTTTCTCTCCCCCTAAAAGTTCCTGCCTGGAGGGGGCATGTTTCCTTTCATTTTCCCTGTGTAATATCTTCCTTCTTCCTGACCCCTGCTTAGCCTTTCCAGTGGTCACAGACATTGCCTTTAGATTAGAAAAGAACTTTAGGAACAGAGTTCTCCAGGCTTGGTTGCTTTTATGACAAAGAGGGAGATAAAGAAATTTGAGAAATACTTAGCAAGACAATTTCCTGACATGCCAAACTATTGTCTGTTACATATTTCTATTTTGAGAAAGCCGCTTTACATTTCCTTAGTCTTTCCTTTAAAAACAAATGTGAATGTTCTCCTAGGCAGATAGATGCTTAGAGAGGAAAAAGGCAAAAATCTTGTACTTGAAAAGGCAAAAGAGAAAAGCACATTAAAAATTATATACATATGTGTGTGTTTATCCCTGATTTCATACATTTAACATTTTGATAGTTCCTGCCAATTTACTCTAAAAATGATTTTCTACTTTAGAGTTCCTTCAAAAGTATATGAATGTGGCCTTTTTTACACTCTTGCCAAACAATCAGTGGACATATTACTTTTTTTTTTTTACTTTTTGTCAGTCTGATAAGGGAAAAATATCTTGTTTTAGTTTGTATTCCTTATCACTAGAGAAGCTGTGCATGTCTTCATGTTTATTTACCACTTATTTTTCTTCTGCTGTTAGTTGCATGTGAATGTTCTTTTGTAATTTCCTACTGGGTTCTTTCACTTTTCTTATACATTTAAATTTATTTTTAATTATATGAGCAATACATAATCAATTTTATGTATTAAACACTTAGGACAGTGCCTCAAACACAGCAATAACTCAATATGGGTTGTGTCGAAGAAATAAAATTAAAAACAAAATCTTCTCCCAACTCAGAAAACATCTCCATGAAAGAAGTAGAAAAAGAAAAGTTTTATTATTGAATAAGCATTAAACCAGAATGTGTTGCACATCACAGACAATCCTCTAAAAACTTGCAAAGACAGAAAGGAATCTCACCCTTTAGTATAGCCAAGTGAATACAACCCATTACATACGTTTGCAAGATAAACGGTAACTAGTCTTTAAATAAGATAGCACCCTTTTTCACATGTAGTTCATCCTAGATTCACCTGGTAGCTGTGGTGACCATCTGCGTTAGCTTATTGGTTTTATCTAGAGGAAAAACAAATTTTTCATATCTTTATGACACGTAGTTTTGCAACTTGGAGCATGGTGTCTACCAAAGTTAGTTTCCTAGCTTCCTCAGTGAGGGAAGACAGGGACACCATCTCCCTTTAGGATTACATTTCAAAAAGATGGCTCCCAGGTTCTTGGGAAAGACAGTCCTGGGACATAAAGCTCACAAAAGGCTTAGCTAGTTTTCAAAAGGTTTATATACATTTCAAAGAGATGAGAATATACTTTCTCATTACAAATGTTCTAAAGGAAATTCTTTAAGAAAAGGGAGGGGAGGGAAATTTCCTTATTTTCAACAGGGAGAATTAAGCTTCTTAGTTTTAGTTTGAATTTGTCCTCACAGTTGCTGATAATATCATTGTTGTTGTTATCTGTATGTGCTTTGTATATTAGGGATATTAAATTTTAGTTTACTATATACTCAGTAAAACCGAAGTAAAACAAAACAGAAACAAAATTAAAAAAACCTTTCCCAGTCTGGCCCCTGTTGCCTCTCAGATCCCCACTGGGATGATTCTCCCCTGGTCACCCCACATGGGAGACACTTCAGGGCTTTGCTCTGGCTGTGGTCTCTGCGTGGACCACTGTCCCCCAGGTATGTACACAATGACATACAGTGACATACAAAGCTTGCACAAGAGATTTCAAACTAAAAAAAAAAAAATCAATAAAATACAAATTAAAGTAAAAAGAGTTAGCACTGTTCTTTTTTCAAGTAGCAGAGATTAAAATGAGCAGTAATTTCACATATCTGGGGGACAGTGGTCCTTCTTTCTCACCCGTAAGTTTTTTCCTTAGATGCCTCTTTCTTTCGGAAGGTTGCCTTGACCACCCTGTTTAAAGTGAAAGATTCACTCTGGCCTCACCACTCCCCCCTGGAACTCCCTCCTATTTTTATTTGTAATACTTATCTTCTCTTAATAGACTCAATATTTTACTTATTTATTTTATTTGTTATTTCTCCCCTCATTCTCGCTAGAAGGTAGTGTCAGAAGAAACCAATATTTTGTTTATTTTGTTCAGAGCTCCATCTCCAGGGCTGAATAAGCTCTTGATATTATTTTTGGAATGAATGAAAAAATTAATAAATATACATTGATATTTTTCAATGCATATTTGGCTTTTCACTGTGCACAAAGGATTTTTCCATATGGAAGCATTTTAATTTTTATGTAGCCAAATCTATCAGTCTTTTCTTTTATGGAGTCTAAGAGTTTCATGTCTTCCTTAGAAAAGTTTTTCCAATAGCATAAGATTTTCTATCATACAAAAGAAAAAGGATTGTAGTGGAAAAATTGGTAAAATCTGAATGAAGTCTGGTGATTAGTTAATAGCAACCTACCGACATTTTGGTGAATATTTTTGACATGTACCATAGTAATGTTAACAGTAGATAAAACTAAGTGAGGAGTTTATGGAAGTCCTCTGCATTACATTTGCAGCTTTTCTGTAAATCTAAAATTATTCTGAAATGAAAAGTTTATTTAAAATTTATCTTTTTTAATCATGTTTGTAGCTTTGATTTCAAAGCCTTGAATTTTTTTTTTTAGATTTTAAGTCCACACTGGAATCAATTTTTAGTTGTATTGTATGAAGTATGACACTTTTTTTCCCCCCCTTATGGATAGATGATTATTCTGGTTTAAAATGCTGTTATATGATATATATTCAGTAGAGGAAGTGAACTCCTTTTTTTCCAAAATGTTTAGACTCTTCTCATATATTTATTCTTCCAGATTAATTTTCTAACCAGGTTATGAAGTTCTATAGACATTCCCATTGTGATTTTGATTGAGATTATATGTATAATGGGTAGATATTTTTGTAAAATTTTGCTGCATTAAATTAATCTACATAATGTCCTTAATATATGCAAAGTTATCATCGTCAATAATAAAAAAGAAAATATGCAAAGTACATAGGCAAGTTAACTGATGAAAATTCAAAAGACCAATGACATACAAAACTTAGATCAGAGATTTCAAGCTAAAAAATAATAAAATACAAATTAAAGTACAAAGAATCAGCACTGTTCTTTTTTTCAGGTAGCAAAGATTAAAATGAGCAATAATTTCTGGTTCTAAGGCTGGGTATGGTGGCTTATGCCTGTAATTCTAGCACTTCGAGAGGCCAAGGCAGGAGGATCACTTGGGGCCAGGAGTTTGAGACCAGCCTGAGCAAGAGTGAGACCCGTCTCTACAGAAAATAGAAAAATTAGCTGGATGTGGTGGTATGCACCTGTAGTCCCAGCTACTCAGGAGACTGAGGCAGGAGGACCTCTTGATCCCAGGAGTTTGAGGTTGCAGTGAGCTACGATGACACCACTGCACTCTAGCCCGGGTGACAGAGTGAGACCCTGTCTCAAAAAAAATTCTGTTTCAAGCAAAGATGTAGCAAAATAGTTTTGCATATATTACTGGCAGGAAAGTAAATGGTAAAATCTTTCTAGAAAACAAATTGGCAATTTATTTCAAATTCTTAACATTTCATATACTCATTTATCAAGTGCATCCACTTTTAAAGATTTCTTAAGGGAAATAATCTTGGAAAATACATAATTGTAAAAAACATTTATCACCATATTGCTTTATAACAGTGAAAGTAACCTAATTTTACATTAGGGAATGATTGAATAATATTTGTTATACATGTACAATGGAAACTATATATATAAAATCAATGTTTATACTGGTCTATTGGACCTGTAAAGCTTGAGCCATTTCATTTGCTGTCTGGGTGGTAGTCAGGGATACATTTCAGATCACACATTTTTGTTCATGAATTCCTGTCCACAGTATAAATCTTTTTATAATCTGGTGAAATCCCCAAATCTCAAACCCCTTCTATTGAGTTAATATGTCGGGTTTTAATGAAACATAAGAAACAGGAGTGGGTGGTGATGGTGGTGTCGATTGTATGTGCTAAACATGAGGGGAACATCCGATTACACAAGAAGAATATTCCTGGGGTTACACATTGAGGGGATATAAATGTATTGTTTATGACAACAGGTCAGTACCAATTACTCTCTGGACTTAATTAGTCTTAATTATGGAGGAAAGACACCTTAGATGGAGTTAAACAGATTATGTACGGATTCCTAAATGGCTTCGAGAAAATAACTAGACTATAATCATTTTTATCCCTGATGTTTCTTAACTTGCTTTGAGGCTCTGGAAGGTGTCAGCAGTTTATTGTAGAGGCCTAAGGTCCAATTAAGGTGTGTTAGGGTTAATCATATTCCTATGCTGAGTATAAAAGGGAAGGTGATTATTAGTTTTGGGGTGAAGTGTAGTTTCATTTGGACTTTTGGATGTGGCTATAAGGTTCTTACTAGGGAGATCTGAAGGTGGATAACAAGTCTAGCAGTTGTAAAAGGTTAGATTGGGAAAGGTGAATTAGGAAGTTCAGAGTGTTTAAGGCATAAAGACAATCAAGAGAGCAAGAAAAATCACAGGGGACTCATAACACTCTTATCTTGAACCAAAATTAAGGAAAGAGGCTGGCAGCAAGAGGAGAAAACAAATTAGATGTAATTTGCTTTGCTCTAAGCACACATTTTGATTTAAAATTCATTGGAAGAAGCTGCCTACAACCCAGTCTTCTGGCAGCTCTCTATTCTTTTCCTGGTCTGTTTAGTGAGCCTTATTAGAGTTTAACCTCTAGAAGGAATAGACACCCAGGTTATAGGATTTTGAGCAGTATTTACATCAAGAAATAAGAATGCAGTTGTATGACCTGGAGTGCAAGAGCAAGATTTGTGGTGAAAAGTACCTGAAACAGTCCCTTTAAGGCAGGCTTTTGTTTATTTCTCTTTCTATATACCCTCCTGCCTTATAGGGTATCATGCAGGGGTATGTCTGAGGATACTTGGCTGTGCAGTGTGCACCTCTTGAAGATATGACAGTGATATTAATTTTTGTTAGAACCTTAAAAGGTTCGAATGCAACAAGGTATTATAGAATCTGTCAGAGGTTTAGTCTCTGAGTCTCATAGGTTTTTTCCTATAATAATTACATATGGTGAGAGTTTAAGGGAATTTTGTGATATAAATTATAGTTTCTTTAGGGCAGGGCTAGGACTTTAGGCCAAGAGAAATTAAGTTCTTTTGAACATTTTGACAGATTTTATTTTTAAAATTATCATAGAGTAAAATTGACTTCTTTTGCTGTGTATAGTTCTATAAATTGTAACATATGTATGTATTCACGTAACCAACACCATAATAAGAATACGGAATGGTTCCATCACTCCAAAAATCTCCCTCATGGCATCCCGTTACACCCTCACCCCACTCTAACCTCTGGCAATCACTATAGTTTTGTCTTTTTGAGAATGTCATATAAATGGAGTCATACATTACATGGTATGGACGTATCAAAGTTTGTTTATTCATTCACCTGTTGAAGGGCATTTGGATTGTATTTGGTTCTTGGCAATTATAAATAGGGTTGCTATAAAAATGTATATACAGATTTTTGTGTTATTGGAAACTGGAGGAAAGGGGATCTTTGTTATAAAGTGGCAAAGAACTTGGCCACTTTGTGTTCTCATGTTTTGCAGAAAGTAGAACTTGTAAGTGATGAACTTGGCTATTTACCTGACGAGATTTCTAAGCAAAGTGTTGAAGGTGTGGCCGGTTTTTTCTTTGCTGCCTATAGTAAAATGCAAGAGGAGAAAGATAAATTGAAGAAGGAATTGTTAAGCAAGAAGGAACCAGAACTTAAAGATTTGGCAAATTCTTAGCCTATCCATATCGCAAAATATGAGAAAAATAATGTGACTCATGGATCTAATCACCATCTCAGCAGAAGCCATGAACAGAGATGCAGTTATCCAGGAAAGATCTGTGGAGGACCCTCTTTTCTGAGGGCTTGGGTCCCTGTGGATTGCATTGGAGGCCAACAGGTTTTTGAGAATTGCATACCAGCAGAAACACTGCCAGCTTGGACTGAAGGAGACAGAGACAGGATGAAATGAAAGAGGGATGTCAGACTTCTGGGATTCTATGGGATGGGCCAATAGAGCTATCTAGATGTGAACACGTGGGAAGAATGACCCCAAAGGATGCTCAGAGGTCATCAGGGCTGCCATTGCTATCATGGGCCCAGTGGGTAGGACTGCCTCCTGGCTTTCAAAGCGTGGGCCAGCAGACCAGGCTGCCATTGCCAAGGGCCGAGGGGGCGAGGCCACACCCTTGTGGGCCTGGAAGGCAGAACCACGCTGGTAGGCGTGAGGACAGAGCATTTTCAAAGGGGATTATTCTCAAGTCTTAAAATCTAGAGGAATTTGCCCTGCTAGATTTTGTACTGGACTTGCTTGGGACCCAAGACTACTTTCTTCTTTCTGATTTCTCCCTTTTGGAATGGGGGTGTCTATTATGCCTATCCCATCACTGAAATTGGAAAGCACATAACTTGTTGTCTGGTTTCACAGGTTCACAGCTGGAGAGGAATTTTGTCTCAGGATGAGTTATACCTCAAGTCTCACCCATACCTGATTTAGACGATATTTTGATGAGGTTTTTGACTTAGAGTTGATGCTGGGATGGGTTAAGACTTTTAGGGCTGTTGGGATGTGGTGAGTGTATTTTGCATATGAAAAGAACGTGAATTTTTTGGGAGGAGATAGAGCATGGAGTGTTATGGTCTGAATTTTGTCCCTCCCAAAATTCATATGTCAAAATCCTAACCTCCAGTTCCTTAGAAGGTGACTGTATTTGGAGACAGGCTCTTTATAGAGGTAATTAAGTTAAAATGAAGTCATAGGCCCTAATCCAATATGGCTGGTGTCTTGTAAGAAGAAGTTTAGACATAGGTGGGGACAGAGAAAGACCAGGTGAAGATACAAGGAGAAGATGGCCATAAACTAGCCAAGGAGGGAAGCCTCAGAGGAAACCAAACTTGCTCACACCTTGATCTCTGACTTCTAGCTTCCAAAATTGTGAGAAAGTAAATTCCTGTTTAAGCCATCCAGTCTGTTGTACTTTGTTATGAGAGCCCTAGCAAACAAATGCAGTAAGTTTCCATTACTCTAGGGTAAATACCCAAGAGTGGAATTGGAGAGTCATAAGTTAAGTGTACATTTTACTTTATAAGAAATTGCCAAACTGTTTTCCAGAGTGGTTGTATTATTTTGTATTCCTCCCACCCCCAGCATTGTATGAGAGTTCCAGTTGCTCTGGTTTGTTTTCTCTCTTTCTTTTCTTTTCTTTGTCACCACTTGGCATTGTCAGTATTTTTAACATTTAGCCATTCTAATAGAGGTATGGTTGTATCTTATCATGATTTTAATTTTCATTACTCTGATGGCTAATGATGTTAAACATTTTTTCATGTGTTTATCCTTAAATCCTTCTTGTTAAAGTGTTTGTTCAGGTTCTTTGTCAATTTCTTAACTGAGTTCTTTATCTTTGTATTGTTGGGTTCTGAGAATTATTTATATATTCTGGATACAAGTCCTTTGTCAGATATATGGTTTGCAAATATTTTCTTCCAGTCTGTAGCTTGCATTTTCATCTTCTTATTAGGGCCTTTCGTCACACAAAAGCTTTCAATTTTGATGAAGTCAAATTTATCAATTTTGTTTTTTATGAATTGTTTTTTGTGTCATATAAGAACTCTTTGCCCAACCCTAGGTCACAAAGATTTTCTCTTATGTTTTCTAAAATTTTATAGCTTTCCACTTTACTTTTAGATCTATGATCCATTTTGAGTTAATTTTTATATAAAGTATGAATATATACACACCTTTTCTTGGTTATTCAATCAAAGACTAATATAGATGCAACTGTGAAAGGATTTTGCACATGTAATTAAAGTCCCTAATCAGTTGATTCTGAGTTAATAAAAAAGGAGAAATATCTTGGGTACCCTTGACTTAATCAAATGGTGGCCTTTTAAATATGGACTAAGGCCCTCCACATGAGATTCAAAGACTCCACAATGCAGACTGGAAAGAAAATCGTGTGATCTTTCTACATTCTGGGACTCCCACACTCACCTTTTAGTGTGATCTGCTGATTTTCCTGGTTGGCACGAAGCAGCAGCTGGGGCTGCCACTGTGCTCCCTTCTTCCTCAGTCTTTCTTCAGTTTCTCTGACTCCAGGTGTGTGTGCTCAGCTCCATGATAAAGGGCTATGGCTTTTGTAGGATACTCTCATCACTGAGGTCAAAGAATGGACACTGATTTCAGTCCATCCTTATGGGGTTCCCACTCATATTCATGGGATTCTAGACATCATAAAATCTTTCCTTCCTGACTGCCTATGGACTTCAGGGCTTCTTATCCCTTGCCTAAGACAATTCCTTGTAACAAATCCAGAGAAAGGGGAAGAGAGAGAGAGAGAGAGAAAAGAGAGAGAGAAAACGATTTCCTACTGGTTCTGCTTCTCTGGCTAGTGCTGACTAATATAGTTATCCTTTTTCCATTAAATTGCTTTTTGCCCTCTTGTCAAAAGTTAGAACAACAGATGTCTCTGGGACCTTTTCCTCCCTTGGGTGAAATGAGTAGCTGAAAGTCATCAAGGAGGTCAGTTGCTCTTGAATAGACTGACAGAATTATCAGGGAAGGAGAGTTTTCTGAGAAACCTCATGATTTTAGCTTGCAGGTACACGATGTGCTCAAATCCGTGTAATGGCTGCTGGTGTCCTTCCTCTGCCATCTTCACCTTAGGCCACGTCTCTACTGTTTTCCTTCTTAAAATTTCTGAATATTATTAAGTGAAATAAGAATTTGGAAAACATTACCTTCAATATAATACCATTAAAATATTTTTATGTGTGCACAGGTTAAAAAGAAACTTGAAAATAAACATACCCGAAAGTTGATAGTAGTCATCACTGGGTGCTGAGATTATGGTTAATCTTTTACGTCTTTTTTGTTTATTGGTACATTCTAAATTTTCTACAATGAGCAAGGTGTGACAGACTGAAAGTTTGTGTTGCCCCAAAATTTATATGTTGAAACCTTAACCTTCAATGTGACTGTATCTGGAGATAAGGCCATTAAGGAAGTAATTAAGGACAAATAAGGTCATAGGGTGGTGTCCTGACTCGATAAGATTAGTGTCCTTCTAAGAGAAGACTTGGTCTCCCTCTCACCGCCATGTGAAGACACAGTGAGAAGACAGCTCTCTGCAAGCCAGAAAGACAGTCCTTACCAGCAATCGGCCCCTGTTGGCGTCTTAATTTTGGACTTTCCAGCCTCTAAAACTGTGAGAAAATAAATTTCTGTTGTTTAATCCACCCAGTTTATAGTTTTGTTGTGGCAGCCCAAGCAGATTAAGACACATGGATTATTTTTGTAACAAGTATATAAAACAATAATATTTATTTTAAGAAGAAAAAAAAATCCCAAGTTAAAAGATACTGAAAACAAAAGTGCAAGATCTTTCGCTAATTATGTAAATTTCCAGGCATTGCTAATTACATCTTGAATTCCTCAAAAGAAACATGTAAGACAAATGCTAAATAGAGATGCAGAAAAATAAGTTATTTTTTTCTT
Organism: Daubentonia madagascariensis; assembly: GCA_023783475.1. Taxonomy (NCBI): domain Eukaryota; kingdom Metazoa; phylum Chordata; class Mammalia; order Primates; family Daubentoniidae; genus Daubentonia; species Daubentonia madagascariensis. The sequence goes on from JAKFHU010000633.1 coordinate 1,799,931, forward strand.
TTATGTTTCATGGAGAAAGCTGTCACAATTTCTTTTTGTTGGGATTAACCAAGAGTAAAACCTAAGCAACTAATGTTACATCTGGTTAGAGAGTTCCGCTTGCCCACACAATCCCTGCCTTCTTCCCCACCTCTCTCTCTCTCTCTCTCTCTCTCTCTCTCTCTCTCTCTGTCTCGCGCGCGCGCGCGCGCGCACACACACACAAACACACACACACAGACTCGTTTTAATCTTCCACACTAGGTTAATGCTACAATGTAACATATTGTAAGACCAACACTCTGTCTCCTTAATAATGTGCAGTAAATTGCAATCAAATTAAATCAATAATATCACAGCTTTTCCATCCGTTTGGCTTCATGTCTGATTACTTTTCAAATGACTTCTTTGGCAACAGATGGTGTCAACTGGGTGCCTCCTCTTTCCTCACCTGTTATAATCTTTTCTATTTTCCAGGCTGGTGTTCGTGTGATTTTGAGGGAGAAAAGTCCTGAAGGGCACACTGCAAAGGCGGGCAGGTGCTTAGTGGTGCGCTTGTGGAAGGCGTGTGCTCTCATTCCGTCTTTTTTGCCTCTGAATTTCCATATCACATGTTTCCATGAATTTCTGTTTAAATATGTTTTGTATGTGGCAAAGACTCCTTCTAGAATTAGGTTCATATTCTTATTCTCTCTCTCTCTCTCTTTCTCCTGTTGTTCTTGCTTCTACTTCCTTAAAGTCATTCAGATATTGTGGTGGAAAGTGACCAACATTTTTTTGACGGAGAGCAAATTTTGTTATTAACATGAAGTGAAATCACATTTTTTGATCACAAACTATTCTTTACGTAGGAAGCATCTTTCTAGGAGGTGTATTAAAATAATTCACTTATGTCACTTGCATAACATATAGATGATCACCGTATCATTTAAATGAAATTTCATGTTTCTCTCTCCCCAAAATATATTCCAGGATTTGCTATTTTCCCCATGGTCTTTGAACTAGAGGTTATTATTGAGATCAAATGTTGGTAAATCTCTTTAATGGACAAAGCATGGTAAATAAACCTAGTAATTCAGGTAACTAGGTAATTAAGTTCATTAGGTAGCATATTAGCAAAGTTAAGATTTGGAGTTTAGACTATTTGTGAATCACAGTATTGCTCTTCTGATGTACAAATGAGCAACTACCTATTTTACAAATGGTCTTCTTGAAGATGGCATTTCACGAACTTGAGTGTTCATAAGCATTGCAGGGTGGTAAAAGCGATTACTTCCTTGGAGATCCCCTTATCCTACCTCCTCATTTTAGCTCACTTTATAGATAACAAATAGACACTAAGTGCCCTGAGGTACTAAGTCCTCCCTTGACCAGGATTGTGTAGCTTGTTCTGGCTGGTTCCAGAATAGAACTCAGGTACCCTACTTCCTGGTCCATTTATTCATAATAAAGTAGGATGAGTTGCACACTGCCACTCCAATAATTTAAAAAAATGCTTTCTTTTCAATACTTGAACAAATTCCACTTTAAAAGACTCATTTCTGTTGGGTAAAGGAGGAAAAACAAATTTGCCAAATGATATTATCCCAATCTCTCTCCTGATTTAGTCTTGTTAAACAACTCCAATATCTTTCAGGTAAATGTTCACCTTTCAGCTTTCCTCCTGCTTCCTCCTCTTTCTGCTCCTCTCCAACGAGGCATCTGGACTTTAATGGGCAGGGGGGAGGGACTTACACTAGCTTGGGTATGTGGGATAGGGAGCCTCAAAGTTACATGCAGGAGCCGTTAGGCTGCTGCCTCCTCAGAGAAGGAAGGTGTGTTCATACTCCTCTTCTGGAATTTGACTGGATTCCACTGTAACCATCTAACCTGTAGGGGTATTTACTTGGGCACCAGCTATGGAAGCTCATAGTTCTTGGCCATTTGCCTCTGGTCACTGAAGCATCTTTGTTCCAACTCCCACTGCCCTCTCAGCACCTTTTGTCCCCTCCTTAGGCCTCATGGGAACTTATGGATCTATCACAGGCTGCTCAAAAGCCATGGGGCACGAGAGCATTATCTCATGTAATTCATGTAGGCCCCATCTATAGGCTGCATCATAGTATTCCATCCATGCCATGGAATTTGGCAGCAAACTGAATGCAGTGCTTCCTCCAGAGACTTGAAGACTTTTCTAACTATATCCAGGGAAGTGGGCCACTATACCTGATTTCCCCACACTTATTTGAGTGCTTCTATTGTAACTGTACCTTTTTGAGGATAAACCGCGTGAGGGTTTGAACACACTACTCTGTCTTTTCCCCTTCTACTTTCCACAATTCTCTGGCATAGAAGGTTGTGCTAGCTCCCCTTCATATATGGCAAATGCTTTCCATTATAGCATATCCTGAGTTTTAAAAAATCCTATTCTACATGTCAAAAATTGAACCCCATTTTTTTTTTCAAATTCCTGCTGTGATAATCCTAACCTTCCTGGGACCTCTGGCATAACAAGGGGATGTTATAGAATGGGAAAAGTCAAAGAAAAACAACTTAATATATTTCTAAAAATATTATTTCCACTTAAATACATTTAGTTAGTTATTCCAATAATATTTGTTAATTTCTTGTCATGCCTCAAATATTAGGAATGTAGGAAAAAAATACCTTTTGTGTGGCAAAAAGAGATAACAAACAACCAATGACCATACTGCATAGTAACTGTCAAAATGGGGTCTTATAAAAAGGACATTGAAGACAGAAAAGTCTACATGTACCTGCCTAGGGAGAATCAGAGGAGGCTTCTTAAAGATGACACTTCTATTGCAATAGGCTGCCTCCAACGTTCCATAGGCAAACAAGAGGATGACAATGTTATAGATCCATTCAGATCCATTCCTTCACAGCAGAAATATTGATGATGGAACAGCAGACAACAATAGTTTACATTATATAACACTCTACCAGCAACAAAGTGGTCCTCTACACAACACAGATCTTGCTGATCTGTAGGACTACACATAGTCTTTAGGTCAGTGTCACTAAAAATATAAGACAAAAGGACACTCATCCATTCATTTAGTCTCTAACTGTGAGTACCTACTATGCACTAGGTATAGCAGATAAATAAATGAAGAAGAAAGAAAAGGTCCTGTCTCAATGACCTTTTATTCTACAGAGGGGAAGCAGTAAACACATCAATGGGAAAGTTATGTTCAGATATCAAGGGTCATGAAGAAGGTGAAACAGGATGGTGCACTACATTGTGATGGGGGTGGGGAGAGATGCAGTAGAATTTAAGCTTGAGTTCAATAACAACAAATTGATCAGGATCTAAATGCTTTATATTTTTTGACACATGTGTGGGTGGGAAAAAGTCAAATCAAGAGAGTTAGAGGATGTCTTTTCCAAGGGAAAATTTCAATTTCTGAGATTTGCATTTATCTCAAAACACTTGGATTTCTTGCTTTTGATGGAATCTATAGGGAAACCCATTGGTTCCTTTAGTAAAATAATAGCCTGAATCTCCCATCTTCGTAATGGAGGGAAAATCTCCTCATGGGAAAGGGCAACTCTACAGCTGATCCTTACCCCTCTTGGGAAATTTCTCTGCATGATACTGGTTTCAGAGGGATGCTAATTTCCCTTTCCCCATTCTGGAAAGTATAGACATAAATACTTTCCTTAGTTTCTTTTTGAACAGCTGAGAAGATCATGGTTTTAAATGTTTAATAAAGACTTTACTTAAGGGCGGACAAACAAACAAGGGATTCAACCACAGAAAGTAACATGCAGTAAAAAATTCTGGTTGTCTGGTGTACTGGGTCTTGACTCCTTCTCACCATATCTGTGAAAGGGCTGCTTTCTTGCCTAGCTCTAAGGGACCACTCCCAGTCTGCAACAGTTCTCTCTTCCATGCCATCAGGAAGGCCTTCAAAACTGCCTAAACTTTTTTAAATTACCAGGCCAAGACAGCAGCAGCAAGTCATATGGAGAAATAGAAAGCCCATCTCCTTCTGTCCCAGGTTTGCTCTATAGAAAAAAATCATAGAAGAATTATCATAATTTACATTTTCACAAGAGACACAAAGAGTAGTAAGGTGGATTTCCCCTTACATTTTCTCTGCCTTTGAATGATAAAAAAGAATTTTGCTAATCTAAGTAGTATCCCTTGTGGCACTTCAAGGGGTTAGTTCAGGCTGAGCTCTGACAAAACCAGTTCAGCCTTCCTTTATTTCCCCTCTTTAATGTAGGCTGAATACTGTGTAAATATATTCCTGAACTCCCCAGGAACTTCTGTGAGCAACATTTAGAATAAGGACACATACACTCTCTAAAAACCAGCGTGTAGGCATAGCAAATGCACACATAAAAAACAAACAAAAATTACTCCAATTGAAACTTAAGTGCCTGTAACCATGCCTGAAAAATATTGTGGGCACTTAGTTAATTTTTATTTTATTTTTTTAAACTAAGATATAATTAATATGTCATAAAATTCACTCTTTTAAAGTGTGCAATTCAGTATTTTTGGTATATTCAAATGGTTGTGCAACCATCACTGCTATCTAATTCCAGAACATTTTCTTCACCCTGGAAAGAAACTTCGTATCCACAATCCACTCCCACCAAACCCTAGCAACAGCTAGTCTACTTTCTGTCTCTATGGATTTTACCCATCTTGCACATTTTATGTAAATGGAAGCATGCAATAAATGTCCTTTTGTGTCTGGCTTCTTTCACTTAGTGTTATGTTTTCAGGGTTCATCCATGGTATAGCGTGTTTCAGTGGCTGTTTATGGCTAAATATTATTTCCTTGTATGAGTATACATTTGTTTATCCATTTTTAAAAATCCATTCATCAATTTATGAGCATTGGGTTGTTTGCACTGTGCTATTCTGAATAATGTTGCTATGAACATGCATGTGTAAGCTTTTATTTGAACATTTGTTTTCAATTCTCTGGGCGTGTGTGTGTATCTCATGTATATAAATGTATACACACACATACACACATATGTGGAATTGCTGGGTCATGTGCTAACTCTATGTTAAACTTTTTGAGGAAACTGCCAAAATGTTCCAAAGCAACCATACCATTTTACATTCCCACCAGCAAGATATGAAGGTTTCAATTTCCCCATGTTATTGTTGTCCATCTTTTTACTATAGGCAGCTTCGTGGGTGTAAAGTGGTAACTCATTGTGATTTTGATTTGCACTTCCCGTTAGGAATTGGATGTTGGGTTTCTTTTCATGTGTTTATTGGCCATTTGTACATCTTTAAAGACATGTCAATTCAGATCCTTTGCCACTTTAAAAAATTGGAATTATTTGTCTTTTTATTATGAAGTTGTAAAAGTTCTTTATAATATATTCTGGATACTAGACTCTTATCGAATATATGATTTGCAAATGTTTTCTCCCATTCTGTGAATTGTCTTTTCTCTCTCTTATAGCATCCTTTAAAACAGAAAAGTTTTAATTTTGATAAAGTCTATTTTTTTTCTTTTTTTTTCTTCAGTTGCTTGTGCTTTACAAGTCATATCTAAGAAGCCACTTTCTAACCCAAGGTTACAGAGATTTATACTTATATTTCTTCTAAGAGTTTGATGGGTTTTGCTCTTGTATTTAGGTCTTTGATCCATTTAGAATTAACTTTTGCATATAGTATAAGATAGGAGATCAACTTTATTCTTTTGCACATGAATATACAGTTGCTCCAGGACTATTTGTTAGAAAGACAGTTCTCCAGTGGAAATTTCTTGGCACCCTTGTTGAAAGTCAATTGCCCATGTTAACATATCTTATTGTAATGAGTTGCTTTTCTCTTGCTGTTTTCAAGGTTCTCCTTTTGTCTTTGGCCATCAACAATTTGAGTATGCTGTGTCAAAGTGTGACTGAGTTTATCCTACTTTCAGTTCATTCAGCATCTTAGATGTAGGTTAATATTTTTCACAAAATTTGAAATATTGTTAATTATTATTTCTTCAAATATTCTTTCTGCTCTTTCTTTCTTTCCTCTCCTGGAACCCTATTATGCATATGTTGGTATGCTTAATCGTGTTCCTTAATGGTGGTCTTTGAGGTTCTATTCATTTTTCTTAATTCTTTTTTCTTTTTGTTCCTTAGACTGATAATCTCAATTAACTCATATTCATAACTGCTGAAATTTTCTTCTGAATGCCCAAATTTTCTGTTGAGTGACTTCAGTGAATTTTTCATTTCAGTTATTATGTTTTCAACACCAGAATTTTTATTTGGTCCTTTAAAAAACAATTTCTATCTCTCTACTGATATTCTTATAAATCTTCAGTCTTTGTCAAGGCTCCCTGTGTGCAGGATGGGCAATGCCTTCAACACTCGGGCAGGAACACGATTGACAACTCTCTTAGCCTTCACTGTCTGTTTGCATAGACCTCAAGGTCATGCAGAGATAAGACCTTAGGGCCTCCTCAGATCTTTCCATACCATGTTTACAGCCCTGGGCATGTGTGTGGCCCTATAGATTCCCAGGAATATGTCAGAGCTTTTCAAAGATGCTATGGGCATCTCATTCCCTAGCTTTTCCTTTTAAACTTTTTGGTTAGCCTATTGTTTGCCCCAACGGTTATCTCCCATCTCAGGCAGCCCTAAAGTTAAACAATTAAGAAAAGTGTTTTCAACAAATTCCCCCCCGGGAAGAGACTTTTTGCACTGGGTGAGCTCAGGAAGCCAAGTCAAATAAAGACGCTGTTGTATATGGTGTCTTCTAGGCAACTACCACACAGCTTAAATAATTTCAATTCTCTGGGAAAGAGGCTTGGAGGGAGCTGCAACCTCATTCTGCATCTTGAGCTAGCTGCCAGGCTGTTGGTTTTTAAGGTTACTCCAGATTTGGGGATGAGACTAGAACAAGTAAAAATGCTACAAAGCTCACAGTTCTTCCTGAGACTCAGCCATTTTTCTTGAATAAATGCTCTCTGGATTGCCGCAAGCCTTTGATTAATTTCCACAGTTCTGAAAAAAGTTGATGCTGACAATTTTTGCCAGCTATCTTGTTACTTTTATGGATGAGAGAATTTTTGAAGGTCCTTACTCTGCCATTTTCACAGATGTCACCCCTCAATTTTTGATCAATGATTTGGTATATAGACCCTAGGATTATTAGCTTGAAAATATTTATAAAGCAAGTTTTTGCCAAATACTAGTTACTAACTGTCTCAAAAAATGATCAGACATGAAAAAAAAAAACCCAGAGAAATGTTTAAGTATATTTTTACCTTTGTATATAGATCAAAGTACATGAAATTACCAATTTTGTAGAGCAAAAGAGTATAATATTGGTGATTTCTTATAACCTAAGCCAATATTTCCTAAAGTCTTGGTTTCTCATTCTATTTTTCCCCTTTGCAAAGAACAACCTGTTCGGAAAACTTCCAGGAAATATAATAGATCCCATATAGCCTTATTAAATTATTGCAAAAGCAGCAGAAAAAATGTGCATTTTAACTGTCATTGTGTGGAGAATAGTATTTATTCAGCAGTGGTTAAGCACTCTCTGTGTATAGTCCTAAAACCTGAGAATTTCCATAAGAACACACATTTAACTCAGCAGTCAGATATAGCAACGCTTCGCCATCAAGTAAGGGGTAAATGATAAAAGAAAGAATGGGTGAATGAACACTGTGGGAGACAGATTAACTCTGTATAAAGGAGTATGAAAGGCCTCATAGAGACTGTGTTATTTCAATTGGATCTTAAAGGCTAAGACATGGTTTCTTGGACGAAGAAGGTGAAGGCAAACAGAAAAGGTGGCAGGTGAAAAGTCACAGAGTTGTGAGAGGTTTTGGGAATTTTTATACAACAGATGTAGCTGGGATATAGCATACAATTTTCTCATGTGTTTTATTTTTGTACAAATTGGCATTTTTACTTTCTACCAGCAATATGTGTATGTTTTATTTTATAATATGTTTTAAAAGCTTGGACAGACTCCCTTTTATGAACAGAAATTGTTATATATTAGCTCAGGATTGCCTGCATGCTGGTTTGTTCTACCACATATGCTGCCAATAATAATGAGGGAGGAAAAAAACCCTAGAGGAAGAGTTCATTTAATTTTTATTGATCGTCTTATATCTTAAGAATTTCATCAAGCAAAGTGACAACATACATAGAACCTGCACCAAAAGTCTTAGCTGAGTGAACAAGAATGAATCAGCACAGTAAATAAAATGTCATTTTTCTTTTCTTGGCCTGCTACCTCAAGGTCACTGTTAAAAGACAGAGTACTCTAGAGCAGTGGTTGTTAAACCTGGCTGTACATTAGAAACATCTGTAGATATTTTTGAAAATATAGATCCTTAGGCCCCATTCCAGACCGAATGAATCAGAATGTCAAGGTTTTTTGTTTTTTGTTTGTTTGAAGTACATCCAGTGATTCCCATGCTTAGCAGGTTTGGGGACAAGTCCTTAGAGGGCATTGTTTTGCTCCAGAACTGTCCAGCTGTGTTGATTGCTTCGAGCCAACTTAATTAATATAACTAAGAATACAGGAATATTATTTTCTAAAAAATATACTACACTGTGTCAGAGATGTTTCCTTAATCAGTTTTCAAAGGTACAGAAAAAGGAAATTTAAAGAGTTAATGAAGCAGGCATGAGAAAAAGCCATGACTATAATATCGTCTATGGAAATCAGTCTCTCAGAAGTCTATAAATTTATGGTGATTGCATTTAATGATCAAGACTCAATAATGAAATCAGTCATAAAACTTCAACTATCTACAAGATTAACAAAACATACATTTTGTTTTGACTCTGAGCATACTACCATTTTATTGAATAGGCTAAAGTCAGTGGAGGAATAATCAGGAATAGGTTATATGTTTTTTCCCATCACTGCTTTCAGACATTCTTTGATAAATTTTTCTTCTCTTTGAGACTGGAGGCGAATGTTCAGAGTCACAGACTTCAAGCCCTCATTAGCAGATGGGGCCAGTTGTCTCTCTGTGGTCACCAGTAGAGGGAATGTCAGCCCATGAACCTGGCAGCAGAGACCAGGCAGGGAACAGGACACTAAGTGCATGTGAGAGTTCATTTTTCTACCATCCTCTCCTCTTTGCCATAAGGACTTTGTAATTTCCCTTTTATATTCAGACACCATCTTGGGGAATAGAAATGGAAGGGTAAAATCTGAAATACTGAACATTTTTATAACTACAAAATTGGACTTGATCCTAGATTGTATTAGTGAAGGGGTTGGAGGGAGGAGTGAAGAGTAGAGTGGAAAGGAAAGTCTTGGTATGCTTTAAAAGTCTTTTTCTCCAGTGGGGATAAGGAAAAAGACATACATTTTACACATTTATTTAATTATTTTCCCATTAAAATGTACAGATGCTCTGAGCTTATTAGAGATAATTTGGAAAATACAGTGTAACACAGACCTGTGTGTGTGCACGCATGCAAACACACACACTCATGAAAGATTTATTATAGACAATGGCTATAAGCAGCAGGGGCAAGAAAACATAAATCAACTTAAAGGAGGTTCACAATATCCATACACAGATTTCAGTCACTAGGTTGTACTTTATCTCCAGCTCATGAACCACTAAGATATTTTGATTTCAGGGAAGCCACAGCTCATTCAAGTAGGGATCTTTTACAGTCCTCTGGTCTTGTAGCTGAAACCAGGCTATGTGACCAGGTCCAATAGCAGAAACCAAGATAGCATAACAGAAACCAGGTGCAAACCATTCATCCTTACGTTTTCTATAAGCAATATTGGCAAGCTGTTACTAACTTCACACTGTGGATTAGTGTTTTTCATAAGGTTTGGAAAATTCTAAATCATTATCTCTTCACATATTGCTTCTTGCCCATTTTATCTTTTCTCCTTTCTGAGACATACATACACATATATATGTATATAAAACCATATATTATATATACACACATATATACGGTTATTCAATTGCTGTCTTCTCATTCATGTGTTCTTATTTCTTCATATTCTATTCTGGTGGGTCTGATATGCTATCATGCTCATCTATTAAGTTCTCAATTTTATTTTTCACTTATAAAATTTTAATTTGATTTTCAATTAAAATTCCTGATCTTCCCCATAATATTCTGAAATAAAAAAAATTTAAAAAAATTCCTGATCTTGTCAACTTTTCTCCATTATTGAACATATTAATCACAATTACTTTTAAATATCTATTTGTTATCCCAATAATTGAATCATCCATGAATTTGTTTCTATTGTCTTTTTTTCCTTTCTGTCCTTGTAATTTTTGGTGGAATGTCAGACATTGTGTATGAAAAATTACAGAGGCTCTGAATGATAATATCAATGATAATATCTTTCTCCCAAAAGAAGTCCTTTCATAGGCAGATAGAGGGGGTCAGATCACAGCAGTCCAGTCAGGTACTGACCTGAATCAAGGCTGAGTTGCAGCTTTTGTGCATCTCCATGTATTGCCAGTTTGCTTTTTCTCTTATTCTCTAGGCCCTCAGAAATTCCATTTGGCCACCTCCTCCTTGGTGGGTTTTGATCTCCAATTTTTATCTACTCAGAACTGTTATGAGAATTTCAAAATTTTCTCTGCTTTTTTTTTGTCAACTTTCTTCTTAGCTTCTTTCCCTTTTCATCTTGAGAATTCTGCTAATGGTGGAAGAGAAAACACAACTACCTAAGAGAGCAATGGAAAAATTTTGGCCTCTGACTCAAAATTAAGGGAATGAATATATGTTAAAGAACTATTTAAATAAAGCCTTAAAAGTAAATAGCATTCAAATTTAGTATTAAAATTAAAGGTGGATATGATATATACTTTCTAAATCAGTAGGAAAAAATGCAAGCAGAATAAATAAAAGAGAGAAAACAGCAAGGTAGTACTAAAATATGCAAAAAGGATGAAATCATGTAAAAGAGATGTTAGAAGTTTGACCAAATATAATGTAACAATAAGTACAAATAGGACAAGCTTATCTATTAAAAATGAAGTTTGTTTGCTTAAAAAACAGTATCTAACTATATTTCCCACAAGGAAAAAAATATATCTAAAACATAATGACAAAGAATATTTATAATAAATACTTGCCAAAAGTAACTTAGGTAAATGCAATTGAAAATAGTCAAACATGTAAGATAAAGTTTACAGAAAAAGTGTTAAATAGAACAGTGACTATATTTTATAATAAAGAGTCAAATTTATAATAAATGAAGTGTCATGAATCTTTATTCTGCAAGTAAGATCACATTGAAACAGAGAAAGAAAAAATGTTGTGAAAACAAGGATAATTTGACAGAAATGCAATAACTGGAGATACTATAAACCTCTCTCTGAGTCGTTCCAAATAAAGTAGACAAAAATAAATCTGGATATAGAATATACAAATAACTTTGGATGCCAGAACACAATGAAACAACGCTTTCAAGTTATTTCTAATATATAATTGTCTGTCCAGCCAAACTACCAATCAAATGGTAAATAGGGTCATTTAAATTTTTAGACAAACACTCAGTGTATTTCCTTTTCATGTTTTTATTTAAGGATATTGGTCGGTTGGTCTTCAGTAAAAAACAGGGAATCCTAGGGTTGGGTGTTAATATTACATATAACTGTGGACTATAAAGAGAGGACATATATTTGAGTCCCTATGGAATACTTAGGAAAAAACCCCCATTTTTGGATTGCAAAGAAAGTCTTAAAATGATTCCAAAATCAGAAATTATAAAAACCACATTCTCTGACCATAATATAATAAAACAACATGTAATTAAGATGTCAACTGAAAAATTTTAACACTTTTGAAATTTAAAGGAAAAAAACACCTGTTCATATATGGCTCTCAGGTGAAAGAGAAAATTAAAACTTCATTTACAGACTATTTAGAAATAAATGACACAAATAATACTTATAGCTGAAATGCTTTTATTATTAAATAAGAGAGAATGAAAGTAAACAAAGCAGGCATTTTACTAAAGAAGACATGAAAAGGGCAATAAAATAATCTTAGGAAAAGTAAGAAAAACATTTTTAATTAGAAAATAAAAATGATTTAAGCTAATTAGAAAATAAAAATTAAAAATATGTATTTAATCTAAGACTCAGTTATTTAAAACATCCAATAAAAATAACCTCTGACAGAGCCAATAAAAATGGAGAATAAATGTGCACTAGAAATAATATGGAAAATATTGGGATTTCAAATATTGGGATATCATTTGATTATGGCTATATACAGTACCATAATAATAAGATGTTCAAAAATGTTGAAGAAAGAGAAAATTTTCTAGGGAAATATTAATGACCAAAATGAAATCAAAAGCATAAAATCTAAACATAAAAGTGGAATAGAGTGAAAAAAACTGTCAATGTAGCCAGCTCTCTAGAAGGCACCAGGCCTAAATGACATAATGGGTAATTTCTATCAAACATTCAAAGAAAAGTCATTTCCTACAGTATTTAGAAATGTTCCAGGAGACTTCAGATTAAATGAAGTAGTTGAATACATGCATTTGTATCTGCTCCCCCTCCAAATTCCAACACATTGATATTAAGGAATAATAATAAAAATAGAAAGATAGAAAACTTATAAGGATAAAGAGAATAGGAGAAAGGACAGCAGTAAAATGGATTAAAAATGTCAACTTGTACTTAGCAGATGGAGCATGGCTACAGAGGGAGACTGTATTGGCAGAGCAGGGGAAAGCTGAAATCTTAAGACTGGTAAAGGAAAAAATGAAGAGATGCTCAGGGATCAGCTCAGCAGAACGCAGGAAAGGCTCAGTATCTTGGAAGGCAGTATCAAGTTTAGTGCTGAACACCTGCTGATTGGTTGAAAGTCCATAGAGTGATTTCAGTGGTTTTGTGCTTTCACCACAGCCAGTCACTACTCATTTACTACCTTAAGACATTGAATCTTATTCTAAGGAGAAATAGAACCAGAGATGCTCTGGACTCAAGAACACTGGGAATGGTGATGAACAGGAGAAAGATAGATGCCATACTAAAAACAGGGCAGGTGTGCATTGGTGAGTTCTCCAGCTTCTCCCTTCTCTGCTCCCTGCCCTCTCCTCCTGGCATTGCTCGCCCCCTCCCCCAATGTCTCCAGGATGCACACAGTCAGGCACAAGCCTGCCTTCCACTCCTCACACAGGAAAGTAGAGGATTACCCTTTGGAGAAGCTGAATGGCTCCAGAGAAAGGGTCTACAGGCATTATATTATTATATTTGACAGTCTCTCAATGAAAAATCTGATACGTTGCCTCATTGCATTATAGTGACTCCTACTCAATAAGCCTGCCTGTGACCACAGAGCTTCCATTCAATTTTTATTCACTCACTCATAGATGAAGAGACAGTCAAAGAATACCATCTATTTGGGGGGGTGCTTTTAACATTAAAGACATAGAACAATACAGACAACAAAGCAAATGGGAAAAGAATCTTGGAAGACATAAAAAAGGCATATCAGGGAGCAGAAGAAAATACACTTCCCTCGCAAAATATGTAACAGTCATGAATATGCCCTGAGAGACAGGAGAAAAAAATTACACAAGAAAACACTGTGTCTATAAACTAACAGAAGATGTTATAAAAAGGGACCATTAGAACATAGGAGCTCTTAGGCATTTCAAATAGAGCAACACCACTCATTTCATTTAATGGTTGATAGCTAAAGCAAGGGACCTTCTTAGAAATTAGAACACAAAGACAAAGAAATTGGCAACAGGGTGCAAAAGATAATATTTGTGAATCAATGCATAAGGTCCAACGTCCAAATAATAGGGGGTTTAAGAAGAGAAAACTGAGAAAACAGGGAAAACTATTAGAGAACAATACGGGATCTTTCACTTCCGGGATTTTTTTTGAAGTCTTCACATAGTAAGGACCTATGTGTCCAGTTTAATGAATAAGAAAGGGCACCCCAAGGTATATCATCATGACATTTTAAAATGGTGATAAAGGGAAAAATCTTAGGCTCTTTCTTAAAAGACAAAAATATTACCTATAAATAAATGATAAGCAGATGACACTAGAACTTTCAAAAATATAATTGGAAGCTAGAAGACTGTCAAGTAAGGCCTTCACATTTGAGCGAAAATTATTTTTAGTGGATAATTGTATACCCAGACAACCTGCTGATCCAGTGTTAAAACATGAGCGTGCTAGAAAAATTTACCTCCCGTGTACTCTTTCCAGAAGCTATTGAGTCATTCTTTAGCAAAATGATGGGGGCACATAAAACAGGAAGACACAAGATAAGAAACAGGGCATTAATCAGGGAGGAATAATGAAGGAAATCTGCAGATGATGACTGTGCAACAGGTCTGTAAAGAAATAAGTCAGGGGTCTGTATTTAAGCATTTGAAAAAATTATTGATAGATAATGGGAATATTTAAAAAATAGCAGAAAGTACAGAGAAAACCATGCTAATGAAAAACAATTATTGATAACAGGAAAAGTTATATTAGAAAATAAGCATAATCATAGAATACTCTATCTCAGCTATGAACAATATAACCATAAACTATTTATTTAATCAACTAATTTTGCTATAATTATATTGAGAATTTAAGGGAAGCAAAAATTGGAGAGTTATGTAAAGAATATTTTCTATAACTGCAAGTCTATAAATAGTGTCTACATTTGGTAAATCAAGAAACAACAGTATAAACAATTATATAGAAATTGAAGATGAATACTAGGAAAAAAATAACTAAGAAAACTAAACGTAGGAATGGGACTAAGATGTAGCAAAATGACTGGGCAGAGGGCTAGTTTATTTAATTAGAAGCCTTGTAGTATTTTTTTCTGTATTTTAATTACATACATGCCTTATTTGATAAAGATGAGAACACTGAAAAGGTTGAATACTTCCTAATTTTATGTAGGTAACCTCTCAGTTAAAAACTTAAAAATGATAAGACAAAATAGATAACTGCACATAATGTCAGCTGTAGATGAGTCTTAAATAAAATATTAACAAGTAAAATTCACAAAAGTCACAAAGTAATGATAAACAATGATCAAGCTGAGTTTAATTTAGAAAAGGAATAGAAGGAATAACATTATAAAATAAAGTACATTGTCTCTCTTTAATATATACTAGATAAAATTAAACATCTATGATTGATTAAAAGGAAAACCTTAGTATACCAGAAAAAAGAATGATATTTCACTGAAGACAAGAGCATCTAAAATAATCATGCAACATCATCCTTAATAATCATACACTACAAGAAGTACCTAAAATTAGGCAAAAATGATTATGATTATCTCTATTGTTCTGGACCTTTTGAGTAAACTAATAAGGCAAAGAAAGACATAAATGGTGTAAATATTGAAAAGACCCCAAATTATTTTATTTTCAAATGATACGTTGTTTACCTGCAAAACACATCAAAGTAAATTGAAAAGCTATTAAAATTTCAAAGAGAGTATTTATGATGATCTGTTATAAAATAAAGATACAAAAGTTAATAATTTTTTATACCAATAATAACTAGTTAGAAACTATAATGTGTAGAATATAAAATATACTAATTACAACAGCAAAATAAAAAAAATACTTAAGAATAAACTGAAAATAAATGTGGAGGAATAATTTAAAGAGATACATCACATTTTTCTGGAGGGCTGGGTCTGGTTGTATATGACGACAAAAACAAATCCAAATGACAGTGACTTAAAACAGCATTTCTCAAACTCTATGGTTACGGCATCCTTTTGCCAGATGTCATACAAAGATTCTGGAGTATATAAAGGTGATACATGCTGTTTTACTTTTCTAGCGCTGCTGTTACAAATTGCCAACAACTAGATGGCTTAAAACATCAGAAATTTATTCTCTCATTGTTCTGGAAGCCTGAAGTCCAAAGTCAAGGTGTCCATAGGGCCCCATTCCTTTTGAAGGCCATAGGGGAGAATTCGTTCCTTGTCTCTACCAGCTTCTGGTGACTCCAGGTGCTCTTTGGCTTGTGGCCTCGTCACTCCAGTCTCTGCCTCCATGGTCACATTTCCTTCTCTTTTTCTCTGTCTCTCTTTGTCTCTCTCATAAAGACACTTGTGATGGTATTTAGGGCCCAGCTAGATAACTGAAGATAATCTCCCCGCCTCAAGACTCTTAACCTAATTGTATCTGCAAAGACCATTTTTTTTTTTTTCAAATAAGTAACATTTACAAATTCCAGGGATTAGAACTTGATATCTTTGGGTGGCCATTATTCAACCTACTACACAAACCTACTGTGGGAAAATTGGGAAATATATAAAATTCTAAAGAAAATATAGTTCATCCAGAACAAACCATCATTCAGAGATACCCATTGTTAAAATATATGTATCTATATGTCTATACAGTCACGCATTGCTTAACAGAGATACCTCCTGAGAAATGTGTCCTTACATGATTTCATCATTGTGTGAATATCATAGAGTGTATTTACACAAACCTAGATGGTGTAGCCTACTACACACATAGGCTATATGGTCTAGTCTGTTGCTCCTAGGCTACAAGACTGTACAGCATATTACCATGCTGAATACTATAGGCAATTGTAACACACTGGTAAGTATTTGTGTATCTAAACGTATCTAAACATAGAAAAGGTTCAGTAAAAATACAGTATAAAGGATAAAAAAAAAGGTTTACCTGTGTGAGGCACTTACCATGAATGGAGCATGCAGGACTGGAAGTTGCTCTGGGTGAGTCAGTGAGTGAGCAGTGAGTGAATGTGAAGGCCTCGGACATTACTGTACATTACTGTAGACTCTATAAACACTGTACACCTAGGCTACACTAAATTTATAAAAAGAATGCTCTTTCTTCAATAACAAATTAGGCTTAGCACACTGTAACTTTTTTACCTTATAAATGTGTTAATTTTTTAAAACTTTTTGACTCTTTTTTAATAACACTTAGCTTAAAACACAAATACATTGCAGAGTTCTACAAAAATATTTTTTCGTTATAAACCTTATTCTATAAACTTTTTTCTATTTAAAATTTGTTTTTCTTACTTTTTAAACTTTTTTTGTTAAAAACTAAGACACAAAGGCGCACATGAATCTAGGCCTACACAAGGTCGGGATCATCAATATCACTGTCTTCCACCTCCACATCTTGTCCCACTGGAAGGTCCCTCCTGAAGGACCTGCCTGAGGCTCTTTTACAGTTAACTTATCTTTTATAAGTAGAAGGAGTACACTAAAATAATGATAAAAAGTATAGTATACTAAACACATAAACTAGTAACATAGTCATTTATTATTATCAAGCATCACGTGCTGTATATTGTATGTGCTATACTTTTATATGACTGGCAGCACAGGTTTGTTTACACCAGTATCACCACAAACATGTGAGTAATGTGTTTCTCTATAATGTTATGCAGCTACAATCTCACTAGGCCACAGAAAATTTTCAGTTCCATTATAATTTTTATATGCGGTCTGTCATTGACTAAAACGTCATTATGTGGCACATGACTGTACATAGATGTATAAATACACAAATCTGTTATTCACTTTTTTAACCCATTGAATACCTGAATAGATGGAGAGAAAACCATGTTCTAAAAATTCTCACTAGCCTAATTTATACATTTTATGTGATCAAAATTAAAATAACAATGATATATTTTTAGGAGGGGAGCCCTTTCTATGAGAACCTGGCAAGTTTTTTTTTTAAGTTTAGTCTAAAAAACTTGAACAAATGCAAATAGACAAAGCAACTTGAAAAATTTAATTAGAGAGCACTTTCTCTACTGGATACTAAAATATATCTTAAAATCAAAATAATTAATGAAATGTCATTTTGATACAAAAATGGATGGGTTAATCTTAATGGAACCAAATAGGAAATCCAGAAACACTATAAACACACACACAAACACACCTCTCTTCCCTCCCCTCCTACCACCCCTACCACCTCTTCTCTCTTTCTCTCTCACACACACAAACACACACCTCTATATTTATATATACATATTAGTTTTTTGTTACTGCTGTAATAAAAATTCCTGTTGTTGCTGTAACAAACTACCATAAATTTAGTGGCTTGAAACAATATAACTTTATTATAGTATGGTGCTAGAGGCAAGAAGTCTAAAATGGATCAGGAGGGCAGCTTTCCTTCTGGAGGCTCTAGGAGAGAATCTGTTCCCCTGCCCTTTACACACCTCTTAGAGATCACTTGCATTTTTTGGCTCACGGTTACTTCCTCTATCTTCAAAGCCAACAGTGTACCATCCTCAAATCTTTCTCTTTCTCTGATCTCTGTTTCCGTTGCCATGTCTCCTTCTCTGACTCTAACTATCCTTCCTTCCTTTTGTAAGGACTTTCGTGATTACACTGGGCTCACCTGGATAGTGATGATTAGTTTCATGTGTCAACTTGGCTAGGCTGTATTTGGGTCATTAAATATGAAATGTCCGATTTCAAATCAAAAGTGTAGTTTATTATATCTCAAAAAAGAAGCACTACAATTAATCAAAGTATGTGCCTAAACTATCGACACAGTTTTGCCACCTTAATGGTAGCTTGCGAAGAAGCCTGGAGAGCAAATGGCGATGAAATCACGGAAGGCATTTTCCACAGCTTGTTCAGAATGAAATATTTTTCCTTGCAAGAAGCCGTCAAAAGCCTGGAAGAAGTGGTAGTCATTCAGTGCAAGGTCTGGTGAATACAGTGGATGACAGAGAGTTTCTAAGTCCAGCTTCTGTAGTTTAAGCAGTGTTTTGTGTGCAACATGTGGTCTAGCATTGTCTTACAAGAGGATTGGCCTGTCTCTATTGACCAATCTCGGCTGCTTAATCGCAAGCATCCTCATCATTTCATCCAATTGGTTGCAGTAGACATCCGCTGTAATGGATTGACCACGTTTCATGAAGCTGTAGTGGATAATACCAGCACCGAACTACCAAACAGACATCATTAGCCTTTTTTGATGAATATTCAGTTTTAGACTGTGTTTTGGCACTTCATCTTTATCCAACCATTGTGTCAAATGCTTGGGATTGTCAAAAAGAATCCATTTTTCATCACACGTAACAATATGGTGTAGAAATGGTTCACCTTTATGTCGTGACGGCAAAGAAAGGCAAGCTTCGAGACGATTTCTCTTCTGACGCTCGTTTAATTCATGTGGAACTCATCTATCCAGCTTCTTTGCCTTGCCAATTTGTTTCAAATGGTCCAATATTGTTGGAATAGTAATGTCAAATCTTGCTGCTAATTCATGCATAGGTTGGGATGGATTTGCTTCCACTACAGCTTTCAGCTCATCATTATCCACCTTGGTCTCAGGTCGCCCACATGGCTCATTTTCAAGATTAAAATCACCAGAACAGAATTTCTCAAACCACTGACATACTGTGCATTAATTAGCCACATCCTTCCCAAACACTTCATTGATATTTTCAGCTGTCTGCATTGCATTGCTTCCATGACAGAACTCTTATTCAAAAATAACATGAATTTTTGACTTATACATGGTTTCACAAAAATTGCTCTAAAAAAAGCCTGGAAAGATAATCACAAGCCAAACGTGTGTTTGAAAGACTGAGGATGCACCTTCAAAATAAAAATAAAACAAGAAGTGTCAAAGTGAAATGTCAGAGATATCAACTGTGAAACTTAGTTCTTAAGGAAATTGGACATTTCATACTTAGTAACCTAAAATAGTTCCCACTTATTCAATCAAACATGAATCTAGGTGTTGCTCTGAAGGCATTTTATAAATGTGATTAAAGTCCATAATCAGTTGACTTTGCGTAAGGGAGATTATTCCAATTAATTTGGATGAGCTTGAGTCAACCAGTTGCAATACCTTAAAAGCAGGACTGAGACTTCCTTGACAAAGACAAGTTCCACATTTGGATGTATACTTCACCATGAGTGCAGAATTCCATCCTGAACTTCCTGACGGCTTGACCTATGGATTTCCTGCTCTCTTTGCTAGCTCCCACAGTTGCATAAGCCAATTCCTTGCAATAAATCTTTAATATATATCACCCACTGCCTGTGTTCTCTGGCAGAACCCTGACTGATACATAAATAATTCAGGATAATCTGCTAATATCAAGATCTCTAACTTAATCCTATCTCAAAAGTCCTTTTGCCATACAAGGTAATATATTCACAGGTTCTGAGGACTAAGACATGGGCATCTTTGGGGGGCCATTATTCTGCTTATGACAATATATATGATATGGAATTTCTAATACTGTTTGTTTTTAAATCTAACATCAAAGGCAGAAGCCCTAAAGGCAAGATTGAATGAATTCAGCTGTGCAAAAATATAACTAATTAACTAACTAAATAAAAATAAAAGTTTTAGACAAAACATTGAAATTCAAGGTAAAATGCAAAGCCAATTAAGAAAACATTTTCTGAAGAAATATTTTCAGTGCATAAATAAAGTATTGCCAACTTTGACATATTAAAAATCTTCTAAAACAATGATAAAAATGCAAACTGATTGGTAGAAAAATGAATAAAGATTAATACAAGTAATTCAACAAAAAATACATGAAAATGGCCTATATGAAAAAAAGGACAAATGTTTAACCTTATTAGAATCAGATATTCAAATTAGAATAGTTATGAGATCCTATTTTGCCTGTTAGCTGAAAAGCATTTTTTAAAATAATAATATATAGTATTGGCAAAATATTTGGAATATGCAATTGATTTTGAATAGAAAATTGGCAGGATGTGTCAAATTCCTTAAATATGATCTAGTCATTCAGCTTCTAAGGATTATTTGTATGGAAATAGGGTTGAAAAAGATTTTTGGTTTTTGTTTTTCTGTTTGTTTTCATGTCCAAGGATGTTTCTCATTTACTCCCTTATTAATTTCATCCTGTTTCATGGCTTTAAATACCATTTATACTGATAGTTTAGGTAGGTATTTCCAACTAAGTGTTTATTCTGAATTTGAATCTATGTGTCTGTGTAACGGCTGACAGGCACTTCACACTTAACAGGTCCCGACTACTCCCCACACCTCGTCCCCTCAACCCGCTCTACTTGCAGTTTTCTCCAACTCAAGACATGAGCACTCCAGTTTTCAGGCTAAAAATGTTGGAGTCATTCTTGACTCCTCCTTTTTCTTGTTCACATCCAATGTGTCAGCAAATATCACAGCCTATAGTGTACATTTCAAATATATCAAGAATCTGATACTTTCTCATTCTCTCCACTGGGGATGGGACTCCACTTGGGTCCAAACCATCACAACTTCTAGCCTGGCTTAATGCAATAACCTCCTAGTGGATTTGCTTCCACGCTTTCCCCTTCATTTATTCTCAGTCCAAGAAACAGATGGATCTCATAAAACATACATAAGAAGTTACTCTTTTCCTTAAAATGGGTTCCTATTTAACAAAAAAAATTCCAAGACCTTATAATGGCCTATAAGAAAGGCAACTCTATAATTTATCTTACTAACTGGGGAATGTTTAAGAATAAAAGTGGAGCACCATCCATAATTATGTCAGGAAAACAGATGCAAACTGTCCTTCCACCCTGTTACCCCTCTGATCTCATCCTTTACCACCATTCCTTCTGTTTATTCTGTGCCAGCCACTCTGGCCGTCTCAATAGCTAGTGATACTCTGCCTCAGGGCCTTTGCAAATGCTGTTTATTGTTCCTAGAATGCTTTATTTATTTTTTTTTAATGTTCACAGATTGTTTCCTTATGTCATTCAGGCCTTTTACAAACATTTTATTAGTGAGACCTTCTCTAGCCTCCCTTTTCATATTCAGGTTTATTTCCTCCTTTTTTTTTGGTCTCTTTTATTATTCTTCTTAGCACTATATAATATACCATATATTTCATCTATTTATCTTATTTATACTATGTCACTTTTACTGGGACATAAGAACTTCGAGGGCAGGGATTTTTATCTCTTTTTTCCTGATTTTTTCACTGTAGTACCTTTTGAACTTAGAATAAATAAATATTTGTTGAATGAATAAATGAATGAGTGAAGAAACCATAATACTTTCACTTATAAACATGAAACATTAACATATAATTACACATTCAACATTAAAAAATTAATTAGTTAAATTATGGTGCATTTATATGGTGGAATATTGTACAGCCAATAGAAATGATGACTTATAAATACATTCATTTACACAGAATGATACATGATTAAAGGAATTTACAAAGCAGTATGTGTAGTCTGGTGTTATTTACATACAGATGCAAGGAAATACGCCCAGTGTTACCACTGGGCTACGAGATTATAGGTAATTTTTATTTCATTCTTTTTGTGAATATGAAAGTTCTCCTTTGACTCCAGTGTGCAGGTAGGATTTGTGTAATGAAAATAATGACAGAAAATTATGAAAATGGACATCATTCATGATGAGTCTAGAGTTTCCCACTTATTCTTTATATCATTTTGGATGTGACCTTTGGGCCACGGTTTTACTGAAAAAATAATAGCTTGCAAAACTTTGGAAGCCATGGAAACTTCTCTTCAAGAAACTTAAGCAACTAAAACTGACAGAAACTTCTCTAGTTGAAGTGGAGAGAGCATAGGTTCAGGACTCGGAGGAACTCATTTTGAAAAGCATTGAAAGAGAGGATTCCTTAGGTCCCGTGGCAGACAGCTAGCTCAGATTTAGGTTTACTTCCCCTAATGTAGAGTTGTGACTGGGACACAGCTCCCAGCCATGGACCCCTTTTTCCAGGTCCTTTTACATGTAGGTGAGGTCATGCCATGTGGGTGAGAGGGGCGATCACCACCACCAGGCCTGGCCCATAACCAGCATCCCTCACTCTGAGACCTTCTGCAGTCTCTGTCCCCATGTGTCGGCCAGACGTTGATGCCAAGGTACTTCTAGAAGCCATCCATTGATGATGGCAGGTGTTATCCTGGGGCCCTGAACGACAATATGAGGCAGCACAAGTACTAGTCTTGGCCTTATGACTCCTATTGCCTGGGAAGTTTTGAGGTTTACCTGTTATATCAGCTAGACTTTCCTTTATACTCTTGAACACTGTGTGGTTCTGTATTTATTCACAGGTAGTAGTAGAATTTAAGCAAAGAATTATATTTATATTTTTAGGCACACTTTTCCACATGTAGTATAACTTACAGAGCAGAAATAATTTATTTCCTGGACACTATTCAAAATAGTCACTAGAGTGATTTTATAGAGCCATCTTTATTTTTTTTTCCTTTGACTGGATATTTCAATACAAGTTTTTAATCACTCTAGTCTTTTGTTTTGACTTTCTAGTTACCAACGAGGTTGCATTGCTGTGCTCCAGAGAAGACGGGCACCCATCTGTCAGCCAGGTCCTGGCAAAGTATGAAGTTCAAGATTTTCCCTGAGGGAAGCATGGGATGAGGGTAAATCAGAGTTTGTTCCTGTCTTTCCACTTTTTAAGCCCAAACACCCTAAAAGGGTCTTCCTTTGACCATTTATCTGTTTCAAATTTGTGTTTGTTTTTACCTGGTTTCTACTGCATATAAATATATAGGGAGGTGCCAGGGAAGGAAGGAGAGCCTAGATTGCTGAGGAAGGCCCTGTCTTCACTTTTTGGTGCTTGTTCTCTTCTAAAATACCCTCCTTCAAGGTAGAGCATATGTGTAAAAGGCAGTTCTGCTTGATAGTCCTAGGTAACAGAGGTTGCTGGGGCCTCTGGACTAGTTACAGGATATGCACGTAAGTGTCATATCATCTCCTGTGTCAGGTCTCAGTGCCAAAATGGTCCCCATCTTGGCCTCCCCAGGTGACTGTCCAGCTGCCCGACTCTTGAAGCCACTTGGTTTTGGCAGAAGTGTGCGACTCCCCCTCAACCTATGCTCCTTCCAAGAAATAAAAATAACTGCAAGGCGGTGCTTGGGCTGTCACCCATTCACCATACCCCAGGGAAGCTCCTGTCTGTGATGTCGCGTTCATTTCTGAACACTGGCATTGTACTTTGAAATTCCTAAGCAAAATGCATAGGGAAACACTAGATGAATAACAATGAAAGCAGCACCATTTATTTTTGTGCGTGGCAGTCTCTGTTACATTTTTTTTTAAGAGACCTCTTTGCCAAAATTAGTTTAGATTTCAAGGCACGTTTCCCATCTCAGTCAAATATAAAGGTCACCCAGTGAACAAAGGGAAGATTGTGTGTTCTTGGTGATCAAAGATGAAGCTGGAAAGGCAGCCTCTTTCAAACAAAATGAGGTAGTTAAGTGGAAAATGAAGGCGGTGGAATTCTCTAAAGCTGCACCCAACAACAAGGATGCTGGCATTTTTTTCTTGACATAAACACAACAACACTTACAGAAAAGCCCATCAGAGAAGAGAGTGACCTAGGTGCTGTATAAACAGAATTTCAGACAGGCAGTTGGAGCCCCTTGGTATCTTTAGTTTCTCCCACTCCCTGCTACTTTATCCTTTGTCAGATTCAATACAGCCTTCAAGGGCACTGGAGGCAGAAGAAAGAGAAAAATGTCGGGGGAAGGGGAAAGGGGAGGGGGAGAAAACAGTCTCTTCTCCTAGCCTTTGTTAAAGAATAAAAGCACACAACGTGTAAAAATCACTTACTCTCTATCCAACAGTGCCAACATGTTTGACACGGGTTTGCTGAGAGCTTATAGAGAAACTGTGTTGACATTTTATTCACATAAGGGTTTTGAATTATATAAGGCTTCTTTGAGATGCGCTGTTGGATATGATCTGAATAGTCAAGCTTGGGAAAAAGAAAAAAAAAACACATGAGACCCAGCAACTCTTAAATGTTCACATGAATCCCAAAGTGGAAAGAAAAGATAAAATGATAAGAACAAAAATATTTGCTTACTCTTAGGCAGCAGCATAATACACCTGTGTCAAAAAGAAAATAAAAAATTACACTTTGAAAAGGACATACAAATGCCCAACTTCTGCCCAGTGCTTTCCCTATACCCTTTAAGCTAAGAGAATGTAGGACCTGAATATAATAACCAACACAGCAGGATTCTGGAGATTCTGTCCTGCAGATGATATATATCAATACTTTTTCTCATGGCAAATATACATGTATTTTTTAAAACAAATACATATACTCATTGCAGTGAAATTAGAAATACAGATGACAAAAAACAACACAAATATCTAGCCCTACTTCTCAGAGATAATGAGGATTAAAATTTTCTATATTTTTAACATTTGATTCTATGTACATAGGTAGGCATAATACATACCTACAAATACCATAAAATAAAAAAGTTATTCTACTTATGCTGTTTTTTAATCTATTTTGTAAAATATATGGTAAACTCATTTTTATGTCAAATAGCTACTACCTTATTTTTAATGGTTGCATAGTATTTCATCATACAAATGGACCATAATATATATAAGACATATACTATTATTGGATATTTAATTGGTTTCTGAATTTTTTGTTATTTTTAATAATGTTGCAACAAATTCCCTTATTTTCTTATAAGTCCTACAAGTGAATTGCTGGATAAAAACTCATATCTAATTGCTGGTGACTTCCTTGATTTTATCTATACATTCATAACGTTTTAAAATTCATCTTTAATATTTAAAGTTTACTAGAGTGTATCTTTTTATTGTCCTTGTTCTCTTCTTTTGGAAATTCTACTATATAAACACACAGACATACACGTGCATGCATACATTTATTAACATATGTGGGGTCAGTAGAAGAAAAGTAATAACTGCATAACCATATATATTTTTACATACACACTGGATATATATATGTGCATGTATCTGTTTGCAGATGTATGTGTATATATAATATATATACACAATGCAGATATATGTATATTTTTTCCAGTGTGTCTGTCTCTATCTCTACCTCTATCTCTGTCTCTGTCTCTGTCTATTTCTAGCTTTATCTCCAATAGAAGAAAAATTATAACCAAGGTATAAGAAAAATATACTTTGATAGAAAATGAATTTTAAGAATATTTTGAAAAATCCTATGGATACATAAGCAAAAGAAAACAGGTCACCAGAGGTCAAATACTATTTTTTTACCCAGCAAATTAACAAAAGTTACTATTGTTGGGGATGTAAAGAAACAAATATACATATACACACACACACACACAGGCACACACACATATACATACACACATACACACACACTCTGGAATATTCTGGATGTTTGATAAGTTCCCCCGTTGTTTTTAATATCTAAAATATCATAACAACAATTATCCAAACTCTTGGAAATTTCTTGTGCTTATCTTCTAATTTGCTGAATCAATTCCTGTAATTTTCAATCTTCTGCTCACCAACTCTCCTGAAATATTAAATTCTCCATTTGTGCTATTTATCTCCAAACAATCCTAATCAATATCCAATTTTCCTTGCTCTACGAGTGCTTGCTTTTGCTCTATAAATAGAAAGTGTTTTGGAATGTGTAAGAGAATATGAATTAGACATTTTCCAAAATTTTCTCCTGTTTCTGGTAGTAGCTCTGCTTATTAGAAAATGGTTCTAATTTCTAAAATTGGTCCTTTTCTTTGGAACTATTGAATCTTATCATATATCCAATAATTTTCTTTTCCCTTTGCTCATTTTGCCACAGTTTAGTACTTGGGTTTCAGTTTGATTACATCCACGACTGTGTGGGTTGCACTTTGAGTGTTGCAGGTCCAGAGGAAGGGAGACAGACGATGCTTAGCTAGATCAGATTACCTGATTAGGAGGAGGAGAGAGGATGATTAAACTACAGATGGTGGTTGCTATGACAGAGAGCTTCACCTCTGTGTTGAATGATTACATTTCTGTGATTGTTGTGGCCGCCTAGAGTAAGTTAGCTGGCCTAGTGCTCACAGTTCTCTAACTGGAATGGCAGTGCTTGTTAGATGTCAGCATCAGCAGTGCCTCTACATGTCCTGCTTCTGCTTTCTGGGAAAATCGTAGCCAGGAGTAAGTATCAAGGATGGATCCCGACCTCTTGTTATTTTGAGCATCTGTAACTGACTCTTTCTAGATGTGCTCACACGATTTAGATTTTTAAAAATATTTACACTTCTAATTTTGGAATAATTTTAAGTCTACAAAAATTGCAAAAGTAGTAGTAGTGAGCTCCTGTATGCTCTTCACCTAACTTCCCTCAATGTTAGCATTTTACATAACCATGGTACATATGTCACAGCCAAGAAATTGACACTGGTATGATTAAGATTTTATTTGGATCTTGTCAGTATTTCCACTAATGTCCTTTTTCTTTTCCAGGATGCAATCCAGAGTATCATATTACATTTAGATACACAGTTGATCCTTGAGCAATGTGGGGGTTAGGAACGCTGACTTCACCACATGGTTGAAAACCCATGTATAACTTTTGATTTTCCCAAAACTTAACTAACTAGTAGCCTACTGTTAACTGGAAGCCTTACTGATAACATAAACAGTTGATTAATACATATGTTGTATGTTATATGCATTATATACTATATTCTTACAATAAAATGAGCCAGAGAAAAGAAAATGTTATTAAGAAAATCATAAGGAAGAGAAAATATATTTACTATTCATTAAGTGGAAGTGGATCATCATAAAGGTCTTCATCCTCACTGTCTTCCCATTGAGTAGGCTGAGGAAGAGGAGGAAGAAGCGGGGTTGGTCTTGCAGTTGGTCTTGCTGTCTTAGGGGTGACAGAGGCAGAAGAAAGTCCACGTATAAGCAGATCTGTGCAGTTCAAACCTATGTTGTTCAAGGGTCAACTGTAATGGAGTTTGACCACCCACCAAAGGCTACCAAGCATTATCTCTTTTCACTCCCTTATGGCAAGTCACTTGATGTTTATTTCCAAGTAAATGTGTTCTCCTGAAGTGAATTGTGATTTGACTATCCCTTTTTTCACTTTAGTCCTCATTTCTTTATTTTTGTAGAAATCTTATAAGTTTCTTGAGAATATATGGGCCCTTTATTTTCCAAGGATAATACAGATTATCTTATACTTTTATTCCTCTTTTTAAAAATTTTATTTCTTTGGGGACATTAAACTCAGGAGCTCACATCATCATCTTTAGCCAGAGGAACTGAACATGTCTCTCAAATATCCATTTTCATTTGTGACTACCAAATTAGCAATTTTGTAATATTTAAAATGCATTATATATGCTGGAATCTGGAATGGAGTCACTACATAACTTATTTCTTTTCATACTCAAATGAACTAAACTCAAACAGAAAGTCACCTTAGCATAAGAGCCTATCCCGCCGCAAAGTGCATTCTGAAAGAGGAATTCTGAGTCTTCAAATCAAAGTCCATTTTTGTTTGCCCAAATCTTCCAAGGCCCTGTCCCCAAGGCACACATAAAATTCCTAATATTTGATCAAAATTTACCTTTTCATTTATTATGTTGTAAAGTTTATGGATCCTTCAAAATCTGATACAATTGTATTTCCCCAACATTCATGTGGGTAAGTCATAGTAGTAAATCCCTTATGATTCTTAGAATTGGAACAAATGTATGTTCCACCTTGTGTTCCTTTTCATTATGCTTTTAGATGGGCACCTAGTATGGTCATTGATTTCCTCACACACTCTCAGGAGATGAAATGTCTATCTTTAAATTTGATACACATATTCTGTCACATACTTCTGAGCAGAAGCCTAGTAGAAACACATGCAGGCACAGAATCCCTGTTTCTTTGTGTCAGCCCCATTCTAGGTGGGTTCACTTCCTATTACCATTCTACTCTATTGTGGTTAAGGGGTTGGATTTAGGGTCAACATTATTCTAATTATCTGTTTCTTCCTCCTTTCTGGGAATGTGCACTCTGACTTGCTACAACCTTTTAGACAATTTCTCTTTATGTTAAAGTTCATTAAATTATAAACACATTAGATTCCCCAATCTATTCTTGCCTTCAAGAAAGAGTAATGTGGTTTACAAATGAGGATTAATGTATAAATGAATCCCAGGGTATATCCTGAACAGAGGTGGGCTGTCAGGTGATTATGAATTAATTTTTAATAAACCTTGCAAAGTGTGTCAGGATTGATTCAATTGGTGTTTATGTTCATGCAGCATCCAGCAAACACAATAGCAGAAGCAGTCCACAAAAATATAGAAAACCCAGTTTTTCCCCAAAGAAACATAAAGGTTCCAAGGACATAAAGAACACCTGAAATAGCCCGGAAGAAAATATGAGCTTTGGGGAATTGCCAAAATCCTGCTCTTACTTTTCTTTCAGAGGGACCAAGAGTTGTACAAGTCAAGCCCTCCTGTTGGAATCTTGCATTTGCATCCTACTGTTTTTTTCTCTAACTGGTGGCTTTTCTCACCCTTCTGTCATTGTATGTTCTGTTACTGACTCCATTTCTCTTTTGGAAATCTTCTTGCAGGATCTTTGAACATTTCTCATTTCATTCTTCTTTAAAAAGAAACTGTATTTAGTAGACTCAGGCTTTTCCTGGACATAGTAATTCTTTCCCTATGTTTTGGGATTAAGTATTTTTTTCTTTTTCTGCGTCTCTGGCCCTCTCAAGAAAGGAATCCTGAAAAGGTTAAAATCCTTATCTCAGAAACTCATAGACAAGTTTCCCCTGTAGAAGATTTCAGAGTGGGCCATAAAGGGTAACAGCCAGAGACCACATTGAGGATTCCCTGAAATGGTTCCTCTTTGTCATGAACCAACAGTTCCAATAAGACCAATGACAAATGAATTCTTTGTGGATATTGAGTGTCTATAGATAAATTTCTAACATGACTCTGATTTCTTAGATGGATTTGGGAAAGATACCCTTACCTTAATTTAGCACTCTTGTATAATACTTTGAATGATAAAATGGTAAATTTTATAAAATATAACTTTGGTGAAGATAGTTGCAAACTCTTTACTACACTTCCGTTGAGAAGTAGAGTCAAATTCCAAATTCCTTATCCCTTGAATCTGGGCTGGACTTTGTTACTTGCTTGACTAATAGAATGTGACAGAAACGCTATTCTGGGACACCTGAGGCTGAGTCTGAGGCTTCAGACATATGAGTGAACAAGCCAGATAGCAAAGGGATCTTCCAGTCCCAGTAGCCCTGGTGGATGCCACGTGGATCAGAGATGAACTGCCCAGATGAGCCATTCCTGAATTCCTGTACCACAAAATTGTGATGAAAATAAAATAGTTGTTTTAAGCCACTACAAGTTTTGTGGTAGTCATCTGTATACAATAAACTGAAACAGTAACCAAATCAAATATAAAAAAAGAGTAGATATTTAATACACTGAGCCAATCAGAATAAGTTGGATAATTTGTACAAACCCATTTTTCTTAAATGCTGTCATTCAGATCACTAAGGATCAAAGCAGAAAATTTAGTTAATACGTAGACTGAAAATCCTGGCCCTGCAGAGAATATCACAGGTGCAGCTGTAATCCTGACCTAAAGTGGTATGCTGAGCCAGTATATCTGTAAGCCAGGTCCACACTCACGTTACCTTTAGATATCACCCAAGACCATGGTGAAGAATTCCTAGTGAAGCATGGCTTAATCCCAGAAATACTGCTAAGCAAAATTAAATATCAAAATTGCAACCCAGCTATTATTTTGCACTTCTTGGTCAAATCCATTGCAGTTGATGTGCACATAGTCCTGTGGTTAGCATACTGTGCTGGCATCCTAAGCTGTAGATCCTAAGGTAGTTACATGCCTTCCCCTGAGAACATACATTTACTAATGAAAATTCTCTACTTCTTAAATGAACATCTACAAGGAAATTCCCAAAAAGGATAAAAAGAGGAATTATTTAAATATTAGCAATTTAAGACTCCCAATTTAATTGCATTATTTCTTCTATCGTTTTATGCATTTTTTTAAATAACATAGAGCAGGGCTAATTTTAAACAGTCGCTGAAAATATATCTAACAATTAGTTTTCAGTTTTCAATATGTAATTCCACTTTGGTACACTTTAAAAGAGCATAATCCTCCTTCCGATTTTTTGAAAGCATTTAGCTGCTGCCTTGACTGGCTGGGGAAGAAACACCCACTTACTGGGCAAATAGGTCAAAGAAAGTGGATTGCTATTTTTTTGCTCTACTTTAAGCACTGAGAAAATACCAGGAAATAGCTAGGTCTCAAACCACCTACTATGCTTTGACAATTTACTTTAGTTATGGCTGTGGGAAATTTTGATCTCCCCCTCCTCCAATTTAGATCTATGGTAGTAGAGCTTCCAGCTACCCTACAGCATCCACCCATTCCAGCCCTCACACTCTTGCAGTTGAGGGATTTATGTAAGTTGAGGATTCTGCTCCTCTTTTGACATTTGTTGGAAGGCTCTTTCTTTCCTTTTGAGTAGGTAAGGGAAAAACCAGTTACACGAAAAGATAATTACAGATTAAATTGTGGTCATTTGAAAGTCTACGGATACCGTACTGTCTGGGGGAGAAGTGTGCATTGAAACTAATATAAGACCAACAGTATTCTGAATGCTAATCATGGACATGCCTTGGGAAATAGCTCTGTGTGTGTTGTGTGTGTGTGTGTGTGTGTGTGTGTATTTGTTCCACTTATCTATTGCTGCATAACAAACCAATTCTAAAACTTAGTGGAGTAAAACAGCCATTTTATTATGTTCACTAATTTGAGGATCAGAAATTTGGGCAGCTTACAAGGGAGAGGGCTTGTCTCTGCTCCACAATGAGACATGGAGAATCAGGCAGCTGCAGGTAGCTGAGATAGTTCAGTGAGGGCCATATGACTGGGCATCAGCTCTTCTCTACTTCGTATCTGGTGGGACTGGAATGTCCAGGATGGTTTCCTACTCGTGTATCTGACACCTGTGCTAGGATAGATGACATCACTCTATCTCCATGTGCCTTTTCCATGTAGCTATGTGGACTTCCCTGCAGCATGATGGCCATAAGGTGGTTGAACTTTTTATATGACTGCTGGCTTTTCTGAGAGCAAGCATTTGAAGAACCCAAATGGAAGTTGCACAACTTTTAATGACCTTGGCTTGGAAGTCACAAAATATCACATCTGTGGCATTCTATTGGTCAACCAAGTAACTAAGGCCAGCGAGATTTAAGCAGAGGAGAATTAGATTCCATCTCTATGGGAGAAGTAGCAAGTAAGTTGTGGTCATTTTAAATCTATGGTGGGTACATTGAAGAGGCAGGTCCAGGTGCATTGGGAACCCCAGCATCATACTACAGGGTAACTGCAGAAGAGGGTGACAATGGGGATGACTTCCTGTTCCTTTCTTTGGCTCCTAGACCAGAGTTGGAGGCATGCCTCAGGCACTGCATCAAGAGGCCATGGAAGTCATAGAATCAGTGGGATTCACTGGTACAACAACAACCTGATGAGGCAGCAACATGAACAGGAGAGAATAAACTCTTGGCCAGAGCTGGTCTCTCAGGTTCACTGGACTTACTGCCATAAGGACAGGGAACCTTGAGGGAGGAAAGAAAATACATTCACAAAATCTTATATTTTAGCAAGTCTGAGTCTAGAAATTTTAAAAATATTTTAAAAAGACATCTGAAGGTATTTGATAAACCAAGTTGGTGAAGGAAGATAGACAGCTGTCATCATCTTCCAGTCAGAGATTTTGTGCCTGTTTTATTTGCTCACATCTGTATTACCAGTCAGGAAGCAATCTCACAAAGATTGAACCCCTAACATTTTATATTCAATCACCAAGTTTTCTTTTTGCTGGATTTTTAGTAAAACATATGGACTTGGAAAAACACGTAGAAAAAAGCACATCTAACACTACATGTGTATATATCAGTGTGTGTGTATATATATGTGTGTGTGTTGTAGGAACACATATATATTTAAAACATTAATGCCAATACCAGTGTAGATATAGAATAAAAATTTCCAAAAGTTTTACAAATGCTCACTTTTTAAAAAGATTTTCTTACAAATAGTATATTATTGTAAGAATTTAAATAGTGTAGATTTCCTGCTAGGACTCCCCAGCTCCCAAATCCCTGAGTTTGTTATGAACACTTCTAGACATTTTTGGGCAGTCATTTCACTCAATCACTGATTCCATTTTTTTTAAGGAGACATCTAAGTCCTTAAGCAAATAAGCCATTGAAATGACCCTTAAACACAGATTTTTATATTCAGCCAGACAAAATCATAAAATTTCATTTGTAGATTTCTTTTCAAAGGGCAGAATCTTCACCCTCAATTTTCTAACCTCAATTTGAAGAAGAAAACAAAATCATATGGATATTTAGAGAAAATCTTATGTTTGCAGAGTCCCTGATATTAGTCATTATCTGAAAATTTAGTTTTTACTTTGCTTGCCTTACACTTGAGTAATATACAATTTTTTGTAGTTTCCTTTCTCCCTCAGGTCCAGAGATATCTTTCTTCCTAAACTGGTGTGTGTGGGGGGTGGTAATCCTTGAACCAATCATAAGGAGAGCCAAGGTTCTACAAAGAAGAAAGGATACATGGGTCTTGTAGAAATTTTTGCCACTTGATTTAATAAATTGTATGAACTAAGTTCAAATCTCTAAACTGGA
The DNA here is from genome assembly GCA_023783475.1 of Daubentonia madagascariensis. NCBI lineage: Eukaryota > Metazoa > Chordata > Mammalia > Primates > Daubentoniidae > Daubentonia > Daubentonia madagascariensis. The sequence goes on from JAKFHU010000633.1 coordinate 1,833,378, forward strand.
TATGTATGTCTCTTCTAATGTGATGTCATTCAATTTCACAGTAACTGACAACACCATTTCTTTGTGGTTAATCCGTTATGTTAAACCACCATCTTGTAAGAGGCAATCGGTCTCTATGGCAACCCACAAGCTCCCACTGTGAGAACTGTATCTCACCTATTATGGCCAGAGGATCATTTTGTTCCACTTGGCTTTAGAAAATTTGTTCATACAATTCTCTTCACCCCATCATCTATGGAGATCCTCCTACTCACCCTAAGCCTCTTACCCTTGGGCCCTTGCTGGGACTTAACATTTCCTTTCTGCAAAGAAATAAGGAAAAACATCACCCAGTCTCACAGACATTTCGAAGTGTTTTCTACCTCTGTTCTTGTTTCCAGATTTGTATTCTATGCTCTTCTATCACCTATTCTAGGTCAAATGGATTGGATTTAGTTACTTTTTCATGGCTCACACTTCTAGGGGAGGGGTTTTAGGGTGTTTCCATCCTGTTTGTGCTGCCAGGTTGTTAGTTCTCAGTTAGAGGTGGCAACTGGACTTAGAATTAGCAAAGCATAGCTGGTAGCAAATGAAATGAAAAGCGGTATAAACATAGTCCAGAGGAGAAATCATCTCACCTGGCTGTTAAATCCACATTTATCATAGTGATGCCCTAAAGACTCTAGTTTCTGTGGTGCTTACATAAGACTTCTTTGACTTTAATCATATCCCATTGCACATTACTTGTTAAGCAAATGTGGTGGATCATTTCAAGGTTGCTTCCTATATAATATCTTAGTAGAGAATTTTCATAACTTAAACCCGTGGTCTCTGGAGCAAAAATATAACAACTCTTCCTATTGCCTACAGTTGGGGTTAGCAGTTGCCTGCACAGTGCCAAACTCAAGCTTTTATAATAATTTAGTATATAGAACTGATAGGTTTTATAATAATTTGTCTATTGGCTAAAAGGGTACCAGAAACGATTATAGAGTTTGTAGGTTGCCTAAGAATACCCTAAATAAGCTGCATCCTTATGGGAGTGTTGGGGAGATTTTTAAGGAGTTAGTATGTGTAATGAGCTAGGAAGAGCTCCTGAAACATAATAGAAACTCAAGAGATATTAACTGTTATTATTATTACAGCGATATCATCTTGTCTGATTGGTGCCAAAGGTGGTGGTTAATTTTTCTTATCCTTCCTTGTAGCCGTTCATTTTTATTTTTGGTAGACAAATATTGAAAGATATTTCTCAACAGGGGCCAAAATGCAGCAAGCATACACAGACTTGGAGTCAAATTTGCACCCCATCCCTTTGTCAGCACTGGCTGTATGAGAATACATCAAAATCCTGGCAGAATACATAATGGTCTGGATAAATGGTTAATTATCAAACAATATTTCTATGTGGAAACGGTACACAGGAAAAATTAGAGAAAAAACTTAAATGTCAGTTTGTATTCAATGAGCTTAACAACACCCTCCTACTCTGAATAGCCTCAGGTATTTGACAAAAACAGAGATTAAGTATTCACTGAATTGAAGAAAAATATTAGAGCTGCAAAATGAAATTTCATGGCATATTTGTGAATACATTTATGTTAGCAAACCTTGATTCAGAAATATTTTGTGGATATGCTGTTAAAAGAATTTTAGGGTCAGAAGCTCAATATTTACTTAAAATGTATACAATTGAAATTGGACATTTATTAACCCCCGATAATGTGTCACACATCATATATATACATAATTGAATATATATAATATATATATGTTCTCCAAAAAAATTACATGTACATAAATAAAGGGTACATCACCTAATTTCATTTCTTGAAGGCTTAAAAAAATTTGTGTTTATCAGGCAAAACCCTGGAAATGTTATGTAACAAGGACTGGACAAGCTCTCGGCTGTTTACAGCAGTAAGCATTGCTATAAATGACATTTCTAAAGCAATTCTGAATCCTGTGACTCAAAGAGCAGAGAGCCCTGGAACATTTTCCAAACTTGAAGCTGTGTATTGCTTTATAAGGTATGCCTTCCTAATGAGAGTGTTCAACCTAAGCTTTTATGAAGATTGTTCCAATTAATAGTCTTATATGATGGATATGGGATTGTGGTTTTGAATTTCCATTTCAGTTCACTTTGTGCAAGAGCAATCATCCTTAAAGGCTCATAATTTCTTTTAATTGGATATTTCATTACCAGGCAAGGGTACAGAGAGCAAAACTAATTTTCCTTGCCTTTTATTTAGCCCACTTTATTTGGGAGTAAGTGCTTATGATGTAGGCCTAAGAAGCAATCATTATTTCTGCTTCTAAAATTAATTTGCTGAACAATGGGGAGCAAATTATTTTGTGTTCTATACCTCAGTTTCCCTTTTGGCAAAACTGATTGTTGACAATTAAACTTCAAAAATAAAAAATGGCACATTAAAGTGAGCAGGATCTTCCTCACTTTAAATGTGAGGAAGTGAGGAAAACTTCCTCACTTCCTCACCTCTAAATATATTGTCATTCTCATTAAAAAGACCTATATACATTTTATTTTCTTTATCTCCCTTTCTTGTCCAGGGCCAGCTGCACATTTCTCAGTAAAGTTTAGGATAGTGGAAAAAGCAGCCAATTAGGATTAGATAGTATTCAAATTAGAACTGGTTCCATCATTTACTTGGCTACGCAACTTGACACAGTCATGCAGCTGCTTCAAGACTTGTTTTCCTTGGTTGCCCTCATGCCCTGTTGGCTCTCCAAACTTGAAGCTGTGTATTGCTTTATAAGGTATGCCTTCCTAATGAGAGTGTTCAACCTAAGCTTTTATGAAGATTGTTCCAATTAATAGTCTTATATGATGGATATGGGATTGTGGTTTTTATTACCTGTTACATTACCAAAGAAGCCTTCCATCCCTAGCAATTAAAGAAAAATCAGGAGTAACCCTGCCATGTGTCATATCTGTGCTTACCTTGGTCAGTTACTGCCAGGGCCCAGGCTACCCTGGACCTCATTCCCATGCTGTTCTTTACCTTCCCCAATCTCCCCACTCTGTACTCCTAAATCTTTCTTCTCTTCCTTCCATGTTTTTCAAGATCTCCAGTCCTTTGATTCTATCATTTTTCACTATCTACCCATACTCTCCTGGATTCCTTTTTCTCCTTGCTCAAATCAAATTCCACTGCACCATTAGAATCATTCTCTTGCAAATAATCATAATTTTATTGTATCCCTTTCCCTCTATTTTATTGTTTTGGAAAAATACAAACCTTGGACAAATATTGCTATTAATATATATCTTCCTAATGTCTGCACTTGTGCAAGTTAAGCATTGCTAGGGAAAAAAACCACATGGTTTTTTTTCCATTAAAAGCTTCATTTTAATCACCTCAATTCTCAATTTGATACCTAGTATAGCCCCCAAATCCACCTATGTTTCTCTAATAGGTTCATGTTTCTATAATATTTTTCAAGAAATGCCTATTTGCTTAAACCTCCAAAACCTATATTCTACTCTCACATTCAGCTGAAGACCTCACCTCAAACTTCACGGAGAAAGTACAAGTCATAAGTAACAAACTCTCATATTTTCCCACCAGGAACCCTATAAACTTTCCTAAATTTATTTCTGTCTTTTCTTTACCCCCTTATCCTACTGAAAGTCAATTCTTCCTCTTTTCTCTACTGGATCATTTTATTGTTTTTTTTTCCTTTTATTTCAGAATATTATGGTGGTACAACACTTTCATTTTAATGTTTTTTAAATTGTTAAATTCAATTGGCATATTTCTATCCTCATCTTGCTCCATCACTTCCAGAATTCAGCATACTCTCTTTCTTGATACACCCTCCTTGGCTTTTTTTTTTTTTAATTTCAAAATATTAATTAAGGGAGTACAAGTGTTTTTGTTACATGGATATCTTGTATAATGCTTAAGTTCGGGCTTTTCCTGTGTGTATCACCAGAATAGGGTTCATTGTACCCAATAGGTAAGTTTTTTATCCCACATCCTCCCTCCTTACCTCCCCCCTTCTTGGTTTCTCATGGGCTTTATATCACTTTGTGCCCGTGTGTACCCATCTATTAGCTCCCACTTATTAGTGAGAACATATGGTGTTTGGTTTTCCATTCCTGAGATACTTCACTTAGGATAATGGTCTCCAGTTCCATCCAAGTTGCTTGCTGCACATGACATTATTTCATTCCTTTTATGGCTGAGTAGTACTTCATTATATGTATATATATATACACACACACCACATTTTCTTTATCCACTCATAAATTGAAGGGCACTTAGGTTGATTCCACATCTTTGCAATTGTGAAATGTGCTGTGATAAACATTTGAGTACAGGTGTCTTTTTAATAAAATGACTTCATTTCCTTTCGGTAGATACACAGTAGTGGGATTGCTGGGTTGAATGGTAGGTCTACATTTATTTCTTTGAGAGATCTCCATAGTGTTTTCCATAGAGGTTGTACTAATATGCAGTCTCACTGACAGTGTATAAATGTTCCTTTCTCTCTGCATCTATGCCAGCATCTATTTTTTCTTTTGACTTTTTAATAGTGGCCATTCTGATAGGGGTAAGGTGGTATCTCATTGTAGTTTTAATTTGCATTTCCTTGATGATTAGTGATGTTGTGCATTTTTTCATATGTTTTTTGGTCATTTGTCTATCTTCTTTCAAAAAACTTCTGTTCATGTCTTTTCTCTACTTTTTGATGGAGTTGTATGTGTTTCTCTTGCTTATTTGTTTGAGTTCTTTGTAGATTCTGGGTATTAGTCCTTTGTCCAATGTATAGTTTGTGAATATTTTCTCCCATTCTGTAGGTTGTCTATTCACTCTGTTGATTATTTACTTTACTGTGCAGAATCATTTTAATTTGATTAAGTCCCATTTATTTATTTTTGTTGTTGCTATGTTTGCATATAACTGTCATAAATTCTTTGCCAAGGCTGATGTCTAAAAGAGTTCTTCCCACATTTTCTTCTAGAATTTTTATGGTTTCACACCTTACATTTAAGTCTTTTATCCATCTTAAATTAATTTTTGTATATGGCAAGAGACAGGGGTCCTGTTTCATTCTTCTGCATGTGGCTATCCAATTTACCCAGCACCATTTATTAAATAGGGCTTCCTTTCCCCAGTGTATGTTGTTGTCTGCCTTATTGAAGATTAGTTGGTTGTACTGGAAGTCCTAGCCAGAGCAATCAGGCAAGAGAAAGAAATAAAGGGCATCCAAATTGGGAAAGAGAAGGTCAAACGATCCCTGTTTGCTGATGATATGATCTTGTATCTAGAAAACCCTGAAGACTCCACCAAAAGTTTCCTGAAATTGATAAATAAATTCAATTTATTTCAAAGTCTCAGGTTATAAAATCAATCTACACAAATCAGCAATTCTATATACTAATAACAGTCAAGTGGAGGGTCAAATCAAGGACTCAATACCATTCACAATAGCTACAAAGAAAATAAAATACCTGGGAATATACTTAACCAAGGAGGTGAAAGATCTCTACAAGGAGAACTATAAAACACTGTGGAAAGAAATCACAGATGACACAAACAAATGGAAAAACATCTCCTGCTCATGGATTGGTAGAATCAACATCATTAAAATGTCCATAGTGCCCAAAGTGATTTACAGATTCAATGCAATCCCCATCAAAATACCAGCATCATATTTCACAAATCTAGAAAAAATAATCCTAATCTTCCTTTGGAACCAAAAAGGAGCCCAAATAGCCAAAGCAATCCTAGTAAAAAAAGAAACAAATCTGGAGGTATCACATTACCTGACTTCAAATTATACAACAAGGCTATAGTAACCAAACCAGCATGGTACTGGTATAAAAGTAGAGACATAGACCAATGGAACAGAATGGAGAACCCAGAAATAAAACCTCCTACTTTCCCGTGGCTTCTATTACACCTTTGCCTTCTCATTCCCTTCTGTGTCACTGGCCATTCTTCTCAGGATCCTTTGTTAGCTCATCTTCTCCCACTGACATCCATATGTGGGAGTGGTTTGGAGTTCCATCCTAGTCCCTCTTCTTTAGTAATATTTCCTCATTAGGTGATTTTTTTTCCCTTTCTTTGCATTTGTCTACCATATTTATGTTGATAAATTCAAACTTATCAGCAGAAATTCTAGGTTTACATAGTCAACTTTCTGCTTTTTCATCTCAACTTGGATGCCTTAGAGATACTCTTAATTTAACAGAAACATTAAACTCTAAACATTACTCAGAAAATTAAACTCTTGTCTACCATCCTCAACAACTCTGTAACTTTGTAACTTCTCTTCTTAGTAAACAGCAATATCATTTTCCCTACTGCTCAAATCAAAACTTACGTACCTTATTCGAATATAAGCCTTCAGTAAATCCAAATTTTTTGCTAAAAAATTTTCAATAGCTTCCATTGAGCCTAGATTAAACTCCAACTATTTAATGTGGCCTATGATGGATCAACACAACTTAGCTCCCCAACTGAATTTCCCACCACTCTCTCCCCAGCTCCAGTAATGCTCCAGTCATGCTGATTTATTTTTACTCCCTAGATCCTGCTGAATTCTTTTCTACCTCAGGACTCTGGCACATCCTGTTGGTTTGGAATCCCTTCTATCACTCATTTTGTAACTAGTTTTTTCTCTTCCTTTAGATCTCAGCTTAATCAAATCTCCTCAGAATGGTGTTTCTGGCCACAGTATCTGAAACGAAATGTACTGCTAGTCCCCACTTTGTTGATCTCTGTCTCAGCAATTTCTTTTTTCCCTTGTGGGCTTTACGATGGTTGTTTTATAGTTACTTACTGGCCTCTTAACCTTTTTGGATATCATTTCTCCTCTAGTATCTAAGCTTCCTGAGGCAGGAACATGTTTTTCTTGTTTCTGTTTCTTCCCAGGTGCCTGGCTCATATCCTGGAGCATACTGGTCACTCTATAAATATTCATTAATGAATGAATTAAATAACAGAGGAAGAAAGAGGCCTATATAAAGTTAATGTGAGGGTCAAATAAAATCATACAGGCCAATCACCTTTGAAAATATTAAAGTGTTGAAGACAGACATTTTTATTCCATGTTTTCCTATAGTGAGTGATAAACCTAGGACTACTTCTACCCTCCTATGTTTCGAGCCACCTTTTTGCCCCCATTCATAAATCTTCACAAATTCCATATCCTGCAGGAAGCCTGAGCAGACCAGGTGGGTTGGGAGAAAATTCTCACCTCCCTCATATATTTATGCTTAGCAACTGTCTTTCCCATATGCCCAATTATTTCTACAAGATAAGAAAAGTGAAAATTATGTGGAAAAAAACCCAAGAACCTTAATTAACTCTAAAGGATGAATGCTAATTTTTTTTATGTGTACGCATGTCAACGTGAGTATGCTGTACACGAGTCTGCAACATGGGGTTGGGGTGGGGTTGAGCTTGATGACCTTAAAGGCTCCATTCATTCTGTGATCTTGGTTCTTTCAGGTTTACGTGGGTTGCAGGCTTAGCCACAAGATAGGCTTAAATGTTTAACAATGGAGGGCTTTTCCTCCCTGTTTAATAGGTTAATTTAAACAAGCATATCCTACTTGTGGGGGTCCTTCAGTTCACATGTTGGTTAAAATCATTTCATCATTGTCCCTTGTTCCTGCAGGATAAATTTTTACTCTTGGCATATCACACATACAAGATGCCTTGTGAGCTAGAACCTGAATATTCATCTATTTCATGTTTTAAAAAGTTCTATTTTGCCCATCCCAAACTACTGTGGATACTTTGAAAAACTTATGGCTTACTGGCTGTAAACTTCATGCTCTCTCATGCTTTTACTACTTTGTTTATGCCATGCTTTTTTTCCTGAAAGCCCTTAAGCCTTTCATCTTTTAGCTCTAGAAAACATCTACCCATCCTTCAAAAATCAGTACACATTTCACCTCCTTTATGAAGCTTTATTTAACCTCTCTAGAAAGAGAGGAATTATGAAATTTGTCTGAGTTTAGCATTGCCAGTGGCATGTCACATCTTCAGGAAATTCTTTTGGAATATCCATATCCATATTCATATTCATATCTCCACCCAGGTACCACTCATATCCTATTTTATGTGACTTGTACTCCCTGGAGTACACAGTGCACAGTCTTGTTTGGAAGATGTGGTGACTCTATATATCATATTTTCATGTTTCTATACATGTTACATCTATCTCTTTACATCACAGCCTTTAATCCTAAACACTATTTTGGACTTTTCAGTACATACTTTATTACATTTTGTTTGATTACATCATCTCTATTTACCACTTTTCTTATCATTGTAAGGGGGTATACAATTTCCCTTGCCTCATGTTTAAGTGTGATGGAATTTTTAGGGGAATATAACTAATCTCTCTACCCATTCCTGCTTCTATCTCACAGTTAGTCATAAATTTGGCAGGAGAAGACAATTGTTACTTATAGGTCCTCTCAAACCTTGAGACTAATCTACAGAGCTTAGTTTTTTTTTGAAACATAAAGAAATGGGTAAAGGCTCATGGATAAGATTCAAGATAGAGTTAAAATGTGGCAATTTTGCTAATAAAAATACTTTATTTTTGCCTGTTGTGAACTTGTAAACCTTTTTAGTTCAGCTAAGTCTGCAGTGGCCCAATTCTGTTGCTTTTTCTCACTGAAATGTCATCTGTAATTTAAAGCAATAAGCAAAGATTTAAAATAGAGTAAAGCAATTCTAGGTCTTGTGATCAAGATTTGGAGAGCATTTGTAGTTTATTGAAAATTATGTCACTTCTATTAAAAAGCAACAGGGGGGTCCCCCTATAAATTGAGAAATCAATAGTTTCTCATTTCTGCTTATTTGGAAATCCTATTTAATAACAATTGCTCTTCTTCTGGGTTTTGAATATTAAAAATCTAAAGAGGACAATACTTCCCTTATGGAATTTGTCTGAGTTTAGCATTGCCAGTTGGCTAGGGGGCAATGTTAATGAAGCCAAAATCACAGTTTTGATGTGAATATTCACCAGTAACTTTGCTCTGGTATAGGGCCTCAATTACACTTTTAACCCTGGGGAGTTGGCTTATGATTATGGACCAATTACCTCAATAGACTCCTAGAAGGGATAAGAATATATAGATGCAAAATCCACTGCCGCTACTATAAAAACAACTCATAGTTTACCTTAATGGAACTTACTTTATTTATCAACAATTTAGGTGAACTTCACCAGTCCCACAGAATTAAGTGTAATTTTTACAATGATTGTTCTCCAATTTATATTTCCTCTCTCGACTCCCATTTCAACTCTCCTAACTGTTGATATCTTCATTGGATATCTTTTCAGCATTTCAAATTTATAATGATCAAACAAAACAAAACAAATAAAACTATCAAATTAAAAAAACACCTCTGGCTTTCACTTCCTGCCCAATTTATACTTTCCTCAAGCCTCCTCCATCTCAGTTGATGACACCAGCACCCACCCAGTTGTTCAAGCTCTAAACCTCGAAGTCACCCTCAATTCTGCTTTACTCTCATCCTTTAATCCATCCATCAGGTAGTTTTGTTTTCCTACTCCCACAGTTACACTTGACCCTTCTCTGCATCTCCATCAGTACCATCTAGCCCAAGCCACCTAGGTTATTGCTCTAGAGCCCCAACTGGCCATCCGCTTCCATGTTTGCCTCCATTCCATCTGCTCTCCACAGAGCAAAGTTATCTTCAAAAATTTGGAAACCTAATCACGTAAGTTTGTAGTATAAAACTCTTTAGTGACTTCCCTTTGCACTTGGAATAAAATCCACATTCCAATGCATTGCCTACGAAGCCCTACCTGTGCCGGGTCTCTGCCTGATTTTGGGACCTACACTCAGGTTATCACTCTCTCTCCCTTGCTCAGCACTTTCGATACATACTTGCCATCTTTCTGTTCCTCACACTCACCAACTCTTTTTCTCCATTACAGACCTTGTGTCTTCTCTTTCTTTTGCTTTAACTTCTCTGTCCCCAGATTTGATTTCCCCAGGCCAGGTGTCTCATCATTCAGGGCAAAGTTCAATGTCACTTTCTAAAGTGAGAGGTTCCTTTGAAAGTCAGATCTCTATTATCGATAGCTATCCCGTTTTTCAGTTAACGCTATTATGCCACTCTGTTTTATGGTCTTCAAGAAAACTTATTCTTACCTGAGATTATTTTGCTTATTTGTTTATTTGCTTATTTTCTGACCCCTTCAATGAGAATGTAAGCTCCATGAGAGCAGAGACCCTGTCTTATTCACATTTCTGCTGTATGTCTAATATTTGGAGTAATGGTCAAAATCTAATGGACCTTGAATAAATATTTGATAAATAAATGAATGTTCATTTGCTGCAGGAAGATTATGGGTCATCAATGACAAATAATTGTTCCCTATTTGAGAGCTTGGTACATTGCTTAATTAATAGTTTCTTTTACATATTCAACCATTTGAAATTCTGAGGCTTCAGGTTGAGTCCTTTCAATAGAAATGATGAAAAAATTAATATTTTTTTTGAGGAGATAGATGGTTCAAAATAAGCTATGTGTAGCTCATGATTAATTCCATGAAAAATGTCACCTGAAGCAAATATAATTGAAAGTCAGTAATAATAAATATTGTCATAAAATTGTAAGCAACATGCAAAAGATATGAAATCAGAAGAAATTGAAAAAGCTTAAAGATAGATGTTGTGAGGTTGAGTTAAGTGAGATTGAAGTAGGAAAAGAATTAATTATTTGAAGATTATGTGTATTTGTCCATTTTGAATGATGGAGAAAAACGAGTTTATGGTTATTCCTCTTTGCGGAGGGATATAAGGAGTAGGCAACTGTCACTGACTCTGAGAAGCCACTGCCTTTGGTGATGTTTACTTCTCTAACTTCTTTTATAATATTTGTCTAAAACATGTACTTTTGTATTCTCATAATCTGTGGTTTGCAACTCTGAGAGCACTTTAAGGGCAGAAAGTATAACTTGTGCTTGTCCTTTGCATCCATTTATCAGTGGGTTCAATGTCAGGTGCGTGGTAGGTGCTCTGGCTGTCTCTCCCACGGGGAAGCATACCAGTCAGTGTTCTGTGGTCATGCAAGCGTGGGCTTCCTATCAGGACATTTGAGTTCTTTTACTCCTGGTTCTGTCCCCCTCTCAGTAAGCACTGTCGGCATGGCTCTATGGGAGAGAACAATGGTACACTCAGTTACAAACTCCTCTAGGCTTTTCTTCTTGCATCAGTTTTTGTGTACAAGTTTGAACTATTTAGTAGCTATAGAATCCTCCTATTTTCCTTCAGTGAAATTGTTAAGCAGAGGCTGGCAACCAAAACAGAAATTGGCTGAGTTTGGCAGCAGAACCTCCTAATTTGCTAAGGAACACTCAGAAATCGAAGGTCTTCAAACTTCTCCAAAGTCTTACAGTAAGAACTCTATGTGTAGCAAGACTTCAAGAAAAACTTTTCCTATTATCTAAAAAATTGCAGCTAAGGCATCATTCAGTAAAGGATTAACCTCACCTAACAAAAGATTTGACCTTTGCCTCCAGCTCCTTGGAGATAAACTCTAAGCCCTTGGGATATTCTGCCTGGTAAGAATGGCTTTAATTGGGTGGTGTGGGGGTGTATCAAAGTGGGGAGACATTGGCGTTATGTGGAATGTAGTTCTGTGGTGAAAGACTTCTCTATTCCCCAAAGCAAGTGAAGGGGGTTCCAAGAGAATCAATCACAAAGTTTGAGGTTACTGCCAGGTATGGAGATTGGCAACTACCTCTAACAAAATGGTTGGTCTACAGCCTATCCAGTACTGCCTTGGCCATAGTAGGGTGGGTGAGAAGGCTCTTGACAGAGCCTGACATGAGTTTCCTTAAAGTTTGGGAATAAATATGATCATAGTGATCGATGCTGATGTCTACTTCTGACCTAAATAGCTCTGAAGAAAAGATCTGTGCTGAGTAGCTCATAGAGCAGGGCTTAAAAGGATGGTGGGGCCCAATCCCTATGGCTTTCAGAGGGTGAAACAGAGGATCCCAGCAGCCCAGTGAGTGCATGTGAAGGAGTATGAAGGTTAGAGAAGGTGCATGAGCTGTGGGAGAGTCTAGAGGGCTGTTAAGACAAGCAGTGGTAATCTCAAACCTAGAGATTTGTGGGTGTACACTTCTGGCAGGACTAATGGAAGATGTAGTTTCCCTTCTTCAAAGAAGGAGGAAGATGGCGCAATCCTGAACATCACCCTAAAAAAATTTACATCCATACAGAGGCCACCACCGTGGGTCACTAGCAGTAGATGGAAATAGGTTTAACCAGAGGGAGGCCAGTACCATCCTGCATCCTCATATGTCCATTTACAGAAGACCACCCTGCTTCTGCTATTTTCTCTCCCCACCCCTTTCTAACAGCAGTGGGGCATGGCTTATGCAAGGGATTAGAAGGTACCATGAGCAGTTGTGTCTTCTTTCCCACCTCAGGCTTCCCCTGCCATGTGCCTACTCTGCACTGGGGATGGGAAGAGTTTTGGGACAAAGAGAGGATTAAAGTTTTCAACTGAACTGGACAACTTCAATAACAGAATATAATTGGAAAAGTAGGGAATCTAAGCTGTTATTTAAAAAAAACACACAGAGAGAAACCAGCATAGAATCAGTGAAAGTTGTGCCTTAAATAAAATTTGCATTTAAATCCCCCAAGATGGAGACTTCTAAATAAATCTGGAATGTTTGGCTTTCTGTCTCCTTCCTTTCTTCCCTTCCCTTCTTCCTCCCTGCCTTTCTTCCTCTCTCTCTCTCTCTTTTCTCTATATCTATGTATATATGTTTGTATGTATCTCTCCATATATCTGTTTATTTAGCTATGGAATCATTATTATCTATCTGTCAATCATCTATCTGTCTCCCAGGTCCCTGCCACTGAAGACCAATGTCCAGAGGTAGCAAAACACATGTCATACAAGAATTTGCATTTCTGCTAGTGATTGAATGACATAAACTTTGTTTTGCCTTTCTGGTTTTTTTTTTTTCCCTGTGGACATTTCTTGAAGGACAAAAGAACAAATGACTATACACTATTCTTATTACATTGCTTTTAAAAAGGCATACTTAAAGTTCAAGGGCACAAATGATTCTTTGGATGTGTTGGCCTCAAATAGCCCATTGTTAAGGTTGCCGTGTAGCTCTGACTACAAGATGGATATTTTCAGCATCTCTTTAGTAATGCTGTTCAGTGTGAAAGTTTTCCAAGTAAGTCCTCTCAATAAGACAGCCCAGACGGGGATCTAGGGCCGTGGGTAAAGAACTTTTTGCCTGGATGAAAATGATATCAGTGAGTTGGTGTGTAATGTTAAAATCCACATGGAGTTAAGGCCATGGAGGATTGTAAACACCTCAGGATGTACTCTTCTGCATACCTTAAAATATAACACTTCATGTAAGAAAGATCCTAAACTTTTAAATAAGTTTCACTCATTAATGAATCAGGTTGCAGTGAGATCCCAGGTGTCTTCCTCCCTTAAATGACATTTGTCAAATAGAAACTATTTAGCCTTTTAGGGTCTTACTTTCCTATTTTTGAAGAAACGAATGTTAGGATTAGATCAGATAATCTATCAAACTTTTCACATTCTAAACTGTGATTCTCCAAAATGGGTAGGCGTGGAGCAGCAGGAGTGTATAGCTTCTGGACCAACCCCGTTAAAAGCCTGTTATATCAACAGGACACCAGCTTAGCTGCAGCAGAGTCCAAAAGACTCACGGGCTGGGTGGTTTCCTTGTAAGTTTTGGTCACCAATTCTCAAAGAAGAAATCACAGAAAAACCATCTCATCATCTTCACAGTTGGAGAGAATTATTGCAGTATCCAAATTAGGCCAAGGACTGAGCCACAGTGGGGACTGAACTGCCTCTTTAAAAGCTGCAGTCTCTCCAAGTCAGGGCAAAGGGCACCATCAGAAGAAACCCCCGGCAAGGCTAATGAGGACCTCTCTGAAAGCAGCCATGTGAATACTTTAGAAAAACTGTCTTTCTGCTAGTGCCCGAATTTAAACCCTGCCATTCTCCAGTAAGATGTTCTACACATGCCTCCTGTCTGCCACCAACCCACTAACTTAATTCGGAGGGAAGGAGAGTTGGTGCTGGCTCTGTTGTCCCACGCTTCCTTCCCCTCTCACCTCTAGGGCAGCATGGAGGGACTCCACTGCAGGCCGGTGTTTTTGTTAGAGAGAACAAGCTGCCTGTGGCCATTTCCTGGAACTCCATGGGTGCTCTGAATAGCTTTTTGCTGACCACTGCCTCCGTGAGCACATAATTTTTGTTTGGTGGTTTGTTCGGTGGTTCCACATGAGACCATAAGCTCCATGAGGGTAAGAATCACGTGTGTGTATGTTTTTTTGTCTCCCCACCATGTAGATTCAGTGTCTAGCACAGCCCCTGACACTTCACTGAAGTCTGATTAATGTTGGGTGAATGGATGGTCTTCTCTAGGTTGTCAAGAAACATTTCACTAACCCAAGTATTCGGCGTACCATTCTTGACAGATGGCCTGTGTTCTAGGCCAGGCTATAGCAGGAGTTTTCTGTGAAAGATAAATATTTTTGACACTGTGGGCATGATTTCTGTCTCAACTACTTAACTCTACCATTTTAGTGCAAAAGCAGCCATGACACAATATGTAAATGGAAGAGTGTAGCTGTGTTCCAAAAAACTTTATTTATAATATGAAAACAAGCAGTGGGCTAGATTTAGCCCATGGGCTAATGGTTATAGTTCCCTGTTGTAGTTGTGATATTGGGCATGAAAATTACCTGATCGGAAATATGGAAGATGCATATTGGCATGTTCTTTCATTTCGTCACAGTTCTGAGGAAATATTCAGGTCTCATATAAGGCTTCCCTGAAGCCAGACACACAGAACTTCCATATCGCAATTAAGATGTCAATAAATCAATTAATCAGTCAGTCATGTTCTGATTGCTTATAAGTGCTCAGTCGCCATGTTGTGTCACACTTTGGAAAAAATTTAGACTCTATATTGAAGTGTTGAGAAACAAATCATGTCTGATAAAAATTTCCATTTCCATGTGAAAAAAAGCAGGATTTTAAAGAAACTTATAAGCAACCAAATTCTTAGGATTCTGTCAAACATGTTTTACAACTGTGAAGTTTAGTTCATAAAATCTCTTTTTTAAAATCCATTTTTTCCTATTGAAAAGAGGTATGAAAAAACTTTAAATGAGTCAGATATCATAATATTCCCTAAACTTGAAATGAAGATATGTTAAAAATCATGGGATTGTAAGCTCATCTGGACCTTGTAGATTCACCTTAACATCCTAAGAGTTTTCAACTTCCATTTCAGGAGGTAATGTTACAGCATGGCAAGATGTGTGATCAGAAAGAAGGATAAATAAGAAATTCAAAGAGAAACCAAAGGAATCCTGTCTCAAAGGGTACACCCTTCACTTTTTAAAAAATATGCTTTATTTTTTAAAGCACTTGGAAGTTCACAGCATAACTGAGCAGAAGATACAGAGATTTCCCTTCCTGTGTACTGCTTGCCCCCACACATGCATGGCCTTCTCCATTATCAACATCCCCTACCAGAGTGGTACATTAATTACAATTGATGAGCCTACACTGACACAACATTAGCACTCCAAGTCCATAGTTTACAATAGGGTCCACTCTTGGTGTTGTACATTCTATGGGTTTGGAAAATGTATAATGACATATATCCACCATTATAGTATCATACAAAGTAGTTTCACCACCCTAAAAATCCTATGTGGTCTGCCTTCACTTCTTTTTTTTGTCCTTGGCAGAGGGAAGAAGGACAGATCAGAGAAAGATATCAGTGCTCTCACAAGTCTCTACTGCTCTAGGTCACCAGATAGAGTTAGCAGCAGTCTTTACTTACCTTGAAATGGAAGCATTGTGTCATAAAATAATTAAGAAATGGAGGCACTATTTTATTTAAAGTCATCTTAATTTTCTTGGTTGTTACTGACAACTTTTCATAAAGCTTCTCTAATGAGTATTCAGAATATGATAAAACAATAATTTCTAAATAGCTGCTGTGTGCATGGAATCGTGACATCATTAGATTCTTCCCTTTGCAAACTATGGCCTGGAAACTTTAACATAATAGTTTTTATTATTTGAAAGGCAGCATATATCCTTTTGGGAATCTGGCTAATATCTACAAATTCATCCCCCAAAATAAATACATACGATGTGTTAGGAAAGATTCTCAGTTATAAGCTATAGACACCAACTCTAGGTAATAAGAAAAAAGGAATTTATTGGTAGGATATTGGCAGGTTTATGGAGGCCACAGGTACCTGAGAAAGTTGGCATACACTTAGGGGACCCTGGAGAACCAGGAAAGATGGTAGAGACATAGCAATGACCTTGAGGCTGAGCGCTCTTGCCAGGATGCTAGTATTACTACCATTGCTTTATTGCTTCTGCTGCTACCACTGCAATGAATAGCTTCTAATTCTATCCATTTTTTCATCACTGAATCAAGATTTAAGCCCCAGGAAGAAGCATCCAATTGGCTAACATCAGGACATTTGCCCTTGCTCAGATACTGCCAGGAGAAGCAGAGGCCAAAATCTTGAAATAACTATGAAGACTGCATATAAGCGGGGGCTGGGTGATTTCCCTAAACAGAGTCAAGGAGGGGAAGATGCAGAGTAGCCGTATAATGCCAAATTTCCTCTATGTTCACATATCTACATACTGATAGGATATAGGAAATTATTTCAGGAGTTTATTGACCAAAAACTAGCTATATGGATCGTTGAAAGGTTCATTTCCTCCTGCTTTCACCTCAAACCTCAATTCAGCCAAACAGTTGAACACCCATGAAGGGAAAATCACTGGGACTCAAAGTCAAATCAGACACAGTTCTTGTCTCTAAGAAATTTTTAGTCTGGTAGGGACAAGAAATTTATACAAGTTACTGTAATAAAGTGGATAGTAATTGTTAAAGTCATGGATAAATTATAATAGGATTACCTAAAAGAAAGATAGCTATTTTAATTGGAAGGTTCATTGTCGACATCATAGAGGGAGGATTTTGAGATGAATCTCAAAGGAGGCTAACATTTTGACATGTGGAAATGGAGCCCAAGGGCATTCCAGACATAAGCTAAGATAAGAATTTGAGAAAAAAGGTACAATACCATTACAGTGCGTTGTATGATCAGTTAGCTACCTAAAAGCATGCATGATGGGGAGTAATGGACATTAGAACTGTGACAGTTAGGATGGGAGCGGACCACAGATACTCTGGCAGGCCATGGAGCACAACCTCTATGCTTTGGGTTGTCAAAAGCAGTGTGAGGTCATTATCAGTGTGTGAGCAGAGTAGGGACTTGATCATCAGTATATTGAAAAATATTTACCCTGGGACATTGTACAGCATGGAATGAGGTTGGGGAACTTGAAGACAGGAAGTCTTTCAAAGAGGACACTGCAAAAACCCAACATGAGAATGACCGAGAACCAAACCAAGGCAAAGTGACCAAAAAGGAGAAGATGGTTGTGTGAGCTGTTGTGAAGAAAGGTGACTGCACTGAGCAGTAGAGAAGAAAGTATTCTAGGTGAAACACACGTGCGGAATCAGTGTGAATGGCTGGTAAAGGTGCAATGTAATGAACTTGAACTCCTGAGGCAGGTGTTCTAAGTTCAGTTTTAGAGATATTGAGTTTGATGTGCCATGGACATCTAAAAATACTGATGTCTAGTAGGTAGTTGAAAATGTAGATGTGGAAGTAAAAACAGTGGCTGAGACTACATGCATGGTTAAAAGAGTCATGTAGATAACACAAATGAGTGATACAGGATGCAAACACATAATAACATAGAAATGTAAAAACTTAAGATAATTTTTTTTTGAAATTCAAAAATAAAAAAATACAAATATAACACCATACTTATTATCCTTCACAGTTTGTTATTTTGTTGACTTGGAACTCAAACCCTTACAGCTTTTTTTTTATGGAATGAAGATATGACTGTTAGTCTTGCATTTTGAATTTCAATGCACAAAAACATCCAACTGTGATATTTTTAAATGGGGGCAATGTTCAGTTTTATTCATTTTCATAATTTAAAAACAACTAAAATAGGAAATTCTGAATATGGATAGTATTTTCGTACAGTTGTTTTTGTATTTAGCATAACTTCATCGGAGACACTTGTAGAATTCTGATGTTTTAATATCATCATATTTGGTTTTCAGTTCTTTGTGCTCCAGCTCAGTATCTGTCATCTGGTTCTTCATTCACAGAGGAAGACTAACTGCAAAATATTAGATAGTTTTTATAAAATGTAAAATCAGGTAATATTTTTTGGAATTCAGTCCTTAACTCCACAATTTTGAGAATGTAGGTGAGGCTATACTTTCATTTCTGGAAACCAATTTCAGGGTAGAAAGGTGGACTAGTTATTATGCTTTTCCCACAAACTTCCCAAAGCTACAGTTTTTCTAGAAATAAGTGAATGGAATCATACATTTTGGAGCAATTACATTTGGACAACTGTTCAAAGTAATAGTTAGGCTTTAGACTGGCTGTAACATCAACCAGGAAGATCAAGTCTGATCCAGTTTTGACTGATGAACTGAGGCTGGAAGTTTTCCTTGTATGACACAAGCAAGTAGATTTCTTTGAATAGTTAAAAATGTCTCAGCTTCATGTCACCACTAAGCCAGCTGCTTTCAAGTAGTGCAGCATCTAATTCATCAAGCCAATCCCTGTATTGCCTGTGATTCAGACAGTCCATATGGTAATGGCTACTTTGACAATGAGTTCCATTTTTAACTCTTAGCACGAAGATCTCCCTGGTGAGTGATGCGTTGGTCAGGTTTATGTTCTACAACCTAGGAACATGTTGCTACTTTGAATTAAACTTGTATAGCACTGACCATTATAGGACCATGGTCTGTAGTCTTGACTACAAATTTTGAATAGTCCAACATGAATATTTTCCTAACTCACAAAAACAAGTCATTTCCTGATGTTATTTCTATCATGGGCACTCTGCCCAAAAGTGCTTTGGTCACATCAAATTTCTCTTTGACATCATGAATAAATATAGCTAATTGGGTGGTATTATTTATATCTGTGCTTTCATCAGCTGCAATAGAATATGCCACAAAAGATTTAACTTTTTCATGCATTGTGTTCTGTAAGTTCTCAGCCAAGTCTACAATACAAAACTACAAAATTTCTGGCTAGATGTATTTTTGCAATTGATTATTCCCGCTTGTTGCACATAATTTCTGATGCATTCTGTAGACACTTTGTTTTCTTAATAAGGTAACACCTGCGAAAGGTTTTGAAGCCTGAGGAAATTTTCACTTAATACATAATGGCGTTGCACTGTAGCAGTGCTTGTTTTATTCATTTTTAACAAGTTTAGAAATTTCAATCCTTTGAAGTTGATTTATTTGTCATCACTCATCTTTTCTGTATACTGACCATAGTCCTTATTGTGGGTCATCTTGTAATGGTGCATTGGTCATATTTTTCTGATACCTTCTTTCTATAATGAACACATCATATTCACATTTTTCTTGAAACACATATTCCTCTTGGTTTGTCTCTCTTTACTCCATTTTAGTGATATGATGAACTGTTTTACTCTAAGAGCCTATAGAACTAGTGGCATAGAAATGAATAGCCACTTCAATTTGGCTTCAGTTTCTGGCTCAATAGAGAGTAATCGGGACTATTGTAAACTAGATCTGGAATTCCCATGTAAGGGGGATTCCAAGCATATTTAATTTATCTAGTTATCTTTCAGTTACTGATTTCTTATTTATTTGCAAATTGGCCAGAGAATGTTGTCTGTATGACACAAATCTTTTAAAATTTAGTAAGACTTATATGTATGTATGGTACAATATTAGGGAAATTTTTGTAAGTATTCCATATGTGCTTTAAAATAATGTGTATTCTGCAGGCATGGAGTGCAGTATTTTATGTAAGCTCATAGAACAGGCTTACTAATGTACAAATTTCCATGTGCTTACTCACTCTGGTCTGCTTGATCTCTTGGTTTCAGGGTGATGTGAAACCTCTCCCATTTCAGTGTGAACTTGTCTATTTATACCTGGGCTTATGTCAGTTTTTTCTTTGTATCTTATGTTTTTATGCTGTGCTATTAGGTGCGTGTATACATTTAGAACTGATGAATCTTATCCTAATGCCTCTTATTTCTTATAATGCTTTTTTTACCTAATGCTTTCTTTGTCATTAATATACCTATACTATTTTGTTTGGGTTAGTATTTGTCAGATATATCTTCGACTCTCAACACTTCTGTGACTTTATATATTAGGTGTATCCCTTGTAAATTTTATGTAGTTGAGTAAATATAAAACCTGGTGTCTGTTGCTGCTACCAGGAAGTTGATGTTACCATTTTATAATGACGAATTTGAGATTGTTTTTCTCTGTCTGTCATAGTTTCTCTCTTTACTTTTTATTCTGAGTAATTTCAAAGTCACAGAAAAGTTTTACAACAGTACAACAGTTGTACAAACAATACAACACCTGCATACTCTTTACTCAGATTCCACTACTGTTAACATTTGACCACATTTCCTTTATCATTCTCTCTCTCTGTCTCTGTCTACCTAGCTTTTTCCATATTTTTGTACCATTTGAGAAAATCAGTTTCAGATATGATGTCTCATAATCTTTAAAATGTTCAGGGTATATTTTTCTAAAACAAGGATACTCTCCTGTATAACCATAGTACACCCATCAGAATCAGAAAATTAGCATTGGTAGAATATAACCACCTTACCCTTAAACTCCATTCACTTTTTTCCCACTATCCCAATGATGTCATTTATTGAACAAAGAAAACAAGGAATCAATCAATCAAACAAAACCTTTTTCTTTTTTCTCTCTTTCCCTTCTGGTGCCACATTCAACCTGGAACCATGCATAGGATGTACTTGTCAAGTCTCCTTAAGTCTCCTTCAGCATCTCCAGTCTGGAACAATTCTTTAGTCCTTCCTTGTCTTTCATGACTTAATATTTTTGAAGTGCAGAGGCCAGTTAATGTCATTATGTATTTTTTAAATATTTCCTCATGATTCAATTCAGGTTATGCAATTTTGGCAAAAATATCACAGACTTGATACTCTATTCAATGAGAGGCTGATTTGTCTCATTAATGTTAATGTTAACGTTTATCATTTTAAAAATGGTATTTGTCAGATTTCTTCACTGTAAGGGCAATGAAAATCATTTTTTACTTATTAATTATTAAGTATCATAATTAACACATATTTCTTAGCTAATTTGAGATTATGAAAATATACTGTTCCTTGTCAAACTTTCACCCACTGATTTCGGTATCTATAGATGATTCTTCTTTTTAATCCATTATTTTATTAAAGGATGGAGAGTAGAAAAAAGTCAAACAATTAGGATCTAAATGAACTTTTAATTTTCTCTTTAAGTGAATGAGCCAAGTGTTTGCTATTCTCTAGTTTATGGCTTCAGCCTGCGGACTACCTGCTTTTGCAGGCACTTTGGGCAGAGTATTTCTTAACTATGCCCTACCTTGGAACTACTGAATCAGAATCCCTGGAGGGTGGGGGATAAGAACCTTCATTTTTAACAGATTCCCAGGTGATTCCTAAATATAGAGAATCCCTCCAATAAGAGGGTCAAATGACCTCTGCTTTAAGGATTTGCCTAACACTTGCAAATTGTGGACAAAGAATACAGAAGTTGCATTTAATGTAATGGGTTGTAAATATGACATGAGACATGCCATTGAGACAGGGCGGATTTATTCAGTTTAGGATGCTCACATTCTGCCCCAAAATAGATGAATGTGCCGCAAACCATTTAAGCAGAAGTTTGTTCTGCTCTACATAATGCAACAAGTGAAGTGAAAAGAAAAATATGTTTCTGTGTACTCCTAAGGTGTCCATTCACAGTCTGAATCTTTTATTTTGCTTAGTGAATATCAGAGCAGATAGCATTTCAGTCCTATTTAGTTTATTCCAGGCCTCCCGTCTTCAACCCCTGATTTCCTCTGATTTCTAGCAGCAAACACACTGTTGTCCATTCAGTTGCTCAGTTCTTTGTCTCTTGAAAGCCTCTGCTGCTGTGAATCATGAAAGAAAATTCTATCTTTGTGTATATCACCTTTTTAGTGCTGCTTTACCTTGGAAAATTTATCTGAACCATGGTCCCAGACCTGTTGCTTCTGGCCACTTTTATTATAGTCGCTGGCATGAATTGGCATCTCATGAACTTTTCACAATTATAGTCCTATTTCAAACGTCCCCCAAGTGCCATAACTTTGCCCAGGTGGATTTATTAAGTGCTCTTTAATCAGCTCAAACCTAAATCTCATGAGTAAAATGGAGTCTGGGCTTCCACAGTTAATATTAATGCTTTTCCCCATCCAGACTTTTCTGTAATTCAACCACAGGGTATTTCATTGCAAGGAAATTGCCTACCCAAAATGCACTCACAGTTTTTTCTGGCTTTAGGTAGATTGACATTTTTTGAGATCCTATTTATTTAATATGACAGATACATAGAATTATTTTTTCATTTGCGGACTATTCTTCACCATTCTGAATAGAAAAATTGTCATCTTAAATCAAAACATATGAAGAATAGTAGTGTGAAAATCTTCTTAGGGTACAAAGGTAAGAACTTTAAACACAGAAAATCTCTGCCATTTCTTGAGTTTTAACCAGAGAACAGAATGATGAAATAACAAAAGTTTGGTTAAAAAATTTTATATTGATGTGAGATTTTATCAATACATTAACCAGTGTTCTTTTATTGGCATATCTACAGTATGCCAGAAACTGTAATTTGACATACATTGTATCATGTCATTTTGACACACCTGACTTTACAGATGAAAATGAATGCTCTAGAAGACGAATAACTTTCCCTAATATTAGAAACAGCCACACCATTCTAACTCTGGAATCATGCCTTTTCTTTTCTGTCATCCTACTCATTAAGACTCCTATCATATTAGGTACAGAAATTATGGTCCTTGGTGGAGCCAAATATTGGCATAAATCTCAACCTGTTAGGTTGAAGTGACAGAAAACGTGAATTTTCTTAATTTCTAAAAAAAAAAAAGAAAAAAATTATTCTTAGAGTTCCCCTTTGTGTCAAAAAGAAAAGGAGATTCTTTGCAAATAAAACATTTTCCACTTCTCATGCAGGAGATTGTGTTGAGAAAATTATATTTCTTAGAAGGATTTGTAAGCTTAAAAACTCTGTGTGCTTTGTTATGTTGGGAAATCCACGTGTGTATTGGTTTTTGTCCTACTTTGATGAACAAGAGCAGTGTTAGCAAAACCAAATAAATAAAGTAGGAAGGTTTTAAATGTTCCATTATTCTGAGGCACTGGCAATTTGTAAATCTTTACACTCTGTGTGATCAGGCATATGTGAGCCTACTACTCAAGCACCTAGGTACCTGTTCCCCTTCTTTTGTCTCCTCCTTTCTTTCTCTCCCCGCCCACTTTCGTCTCCTTCACTCTTCCTCTCTCTCTCTCTCTGCGCTATGTTTCTGATTTTCTTGCTTGTCACTTAGAAATCAATACTCACCTATATTCAACAGGAGTTGTATCCACTCCAACAACTCTCACCTCCTCTTAATATGCGTATATATTTAGTCACTTTGTCAGGCCCTGACAAATGAAAAATAATGATGTTTTAAATTTCAAACAAAATCCTGATTCACTTGACAATTAATTTAGTAATAACACCAGCACCTTCCAAGATAAATTCCCAAAAAATAGTAACATTTTGACTTGAAGATTAAAGGTTTTTCAAACAAATACATTTGTATAACATATACTTTTTCAGATTATAAAAATAACTTAATATAGTATTTGAAATTATGGAAAAGTATATTGAATAGAATAAAAATTGCCTGCCATCCCATTAATGAGAAAAATATACTCTTATTTAAGGTTTATTTCCTTCTTTTAATTGACTCCCAGTCACCCCTAAGAGTTGTCAGCTAAAAAATCAAGGCGATCTTCCTCATCACTCCCTCTCCAACCCAACTGGATCAGGTCTCCTGTTAGATGTTTTCATAATTTTCTGTGCTTCTCATTTAGAGTGCATAAGCACTTTAGGTGTGATGAATTGTTCATTGTCTGTCTCCACCTGAGCCATAGCCTCTGTCTGAGTTGTTTCCTTGTGGTGGTCTAGCTCTTAGCAAAATGAACAAATAAATGTAAATGTATAACATCTTGAATTTACTGTATTAGTTTTATAATCTGTTTACAAATAAACATATTATGAACATTTATTATCATTATTAATGATAATATAAAATTGTTAATGATGTCATTATATTAACAATTTCCCCTGTTATTAAGTATTTCCTGAAACTATACATATGTTTTATTTATCTATATGTATAGCTATAGGTAGATACAAATATAGAAGTTTTTCATTTCATGTAGTCAGATAGGTTAATTTTTTTCTTGATGAATTCTGCCTATACATTTATACATTAAAAACATACATATGTTTAACAACATATTTTCCAATATTTTATGGGGCTGTTATTTATATTTAAACTTTTAATTCTCCTAGAATTGTTTTTACTTAAACTTTTTGTTATGAAAATAGAGAAAAATAGCATAATGAGCCCCATTACAACCCAAATGCACACTATAGCCCAGATTCATGATTATAAATTCTTGGTCAATCATACTTCGACACACTCTTCTCCTCTTGTTTATTTTGAGGTGAATCCCAGATGCCATCCTATTCATCTGCAAATATTTCTTTAGGTATCTGTAAAAGACAAGGGCTCTTTAAAATAACACAATTACATTACTATTTTCACATCTAAAACAATAAGCAATTATTCCTTATAGCATTAACTTTTTGTGTATTGAATGAAGTAGGAATTTCTACCATTTCCTCCCCTGGATTCTTAGCATCTATCTCATCACCTGCTTTTGAATGATCCACGCTTTTCAGTGTATTTTTATCTTTTTCTTTGGGGAACCTCAGCAGAAAGGACACCTTTCTTTGTCTTTCTTTCTGTCCAGTATGGTGTTCACATGTTTGGCTGTGCTGGTTCTCTGCCTTCTTCTTGCTGATTCCCGCTGTCTTTCAGCTGCTGGCAGGAGTAGTTTTCACAAATCTGGGGCCTTTGAGCATCTTTGGAATGCTGTTAATAAGCCGTTACTTACTTGTTTTATATGGTGTGAAGTTGAATTTTAAGTTGAGCCATTCCTTCCTCTACCATGGTCAACATTCTGCTCGGTGCACAACCTTCCAAAATAGGAGGGTCTCCTTGGGACCTTCCAGTTTCCTTGACAGCTTCCTGCTACACTGCATAGCTTTCTCAGGAGGAAGAAATGCAGATTGTACCTGCGCTTTAACACACATTCTTCAGAGTTTCCTGTTTGGGCTGCATTTTTCCTTCATTTCCATATCACGTGCAGGCTTTCCTCTGTTCACATATTCTGCTGGCTACTTCAGTAGAATCTTGGGATGGGGCAGCTAGATACCCACATTCACATGGATGTTACTGGGAAGTGCCCTTTGGATTTTCTTGAGAGAAAATACCATAAAGATTGTTTCTGCAGAGGTCAAATGCTGATAATTATCCAATAATTTCAGAAGCTTCAATCCTTTACTTACAATGTTAGGAAGCACATTTAGCAACTGAGTAATAATAGCTAAAATAGTACTATGAGATTAGGTAAAGATTTATATTAACAAATGGGATGTCAGCTCTGTTCAACCTAAAATATTGAGTTCTTTCTCTGCTTTTGTTTTACCCCATAAAACTTTCCTTTTCATGTGGGCTTGGATTCAAATTCTTGGCCAGTTAAGATACAGGCACACACTCTGGCCTCTGACTATACGAGAACCACTGTGACTTGTGAGAAAGAGAATTCAAATTAGAATTAGAACAATTTAATTTTATTTTCTTATCTTCTCTGTTGTAGCTGTGTGGCCTAGAGCACATTACTTCACCTCCTTTGAGTTCAGCGCCATTATCTGTAAAATGGCTTAAAAATTCTTTTACTCATAGGATGGTTGTAAAGATTGAAAGGAAAAATACATACCATAGTCTTTTATAAGTGTGAAACGTGGACTAATATTAGTTCCTATTATGAGTGTTTCATAAATTAAGATGGTTGAAAACTGGTCATCACTGTCAGATTTAAAATTGATAGGAAGAATATAAATGTTCATTCATCATTTTTTGTGGGAACTACTGGCCTACTTAATTTCTGAAGTCACGTGCAGTTCTCAAATTTTTAGATTCTATAAAGTAGAGAATTTGTAAAGCTAATGTGAGTTTTTCCAGGTTAAATGTTAGTCACCACAACACTCTGTTCTTCTGAGACTTGAACTAGGCTGTTATAGGTTGGGTTCACTGGGACACAGACTCTGAGGAGAGATTTGCATGCAGAATGTTTATTAAGAGTGCTCTTGGTAGCAATGTCCTGAGGGGCGAGAGAAGCAGATTGAACAGAGGGAGAAAGTTGAGCTGCGATGCCTTTGCAACACAGGCCTCAGTCATTTGCTTTCTGTAGCTTAACTCTCTAGCATCTATTATTTATATAAGCTTGGGTAAGGCAAATTCGCTTTTCTGAACCTTAGTTTCTGCACATAAAGTAAATAGTTCTCACTGTTCTTTTTTATTTTGTGTGTGTGTGTGTGTGCGTATGAGGATTAAATGAGATATCATTCACATATGGATAATGCACGTTACAAATGCAAGTGGTCATTTGTTAAGGGATGATTGTCTCTTTAGGGAATGAAAGTCTTGAAATGTGACTTTGGTTCTAGGACATGAGACATTATAATGCCTGATTGTAACACATTCTGATCTGATTACTGGGTCAGAATGGTAGAAAAGGCTCCTCTTTGCTTGGGTTTGAATAAGCTGCCAGAGGACACATTTTAGGAATTAGACTGGAGTCAGAATTTGCATTTTACTATGGTTTGAATGGGTTCTCTCCAAAATTCAGGGGTTGCCAATGTGATAATATTAGGAGGTGGGGCCTTTAAGAGGTGATTAGGCCATGAGGGCCTCCCTCATGAATAGGATTAAGGCCCTTAAAAAAGAGGCTTCTTGCCCTTCCTCCTTCCGCCAGGTAAGGACACAGTGTTCCTTCCCTCTGAAGGATGCAGCAATCAGGTGCCATTTCGGAAGCAGAGAGGAGCCTTCACCAGTCACCCAATCTGCTGGCCCCTTGATCTTGGACTTCTCAGCCTCAAGAACTGTGAGAAATAAATTTCTGTTCTTTCTAAATTACTCAGTCTGTGGTATTCTGTTATAGCAGCACTAATGAACTAGGGCAAGCTGAAAAAAAACAAACACTGCACGGTGTGTCAGCAGTCCAGTGAAATGTAGAGGAGATGCCAAAAATTTAGGGGGAAAGATGGGCCTTATTTGTATTGCCCCAACTCAGTCTCTGATTTAAGTAAGCCCTATTAATTCTCTAAAGGGACATTAATGGGTATGATGTATTAATACCTAAATGAAGACCTCCTCCTAAGAGTTTAAAATATCAAATGGCCACTAACTGTATGCATGCTGCTTAGATTGACGTATGTTCTCCTCTAGATTCTCTGCCAAAATTTTGATTTCTTTTCGATCTTATCATAATCCTCTTTCAAATGGGAGTCATTAAAGCAATCCCTAATGGTTGATTTTAGGTCCTTGACCTCATGTATATGGGCTGTGTTGATGCTCTGTAATTAACAAGCATACAGCTTTGGACACAAAGGCAACTACATTGTGTTGAATTACTTAAGCGTATTTCTAGAAGAAATTCTTTTGAATGGGAAGATTATTTTTTGAGGAGTTCTCTTAACTGGGTTGGAGGATCTTCTAGTTCCATTAGAATATATTAATTGGTATATTAATTGGCTGCAATTCTTCATCTCCGAGGCACAGAGGCCAAAGTCAGCCATATACCTGCATGCTTGCAGCAGATGGCCACATTCCTCCAGCTCTGCCGGCTTTTGGCATCTACAACACCACAGTTTTCTGTTTTTTAGGAAGGGGCTCAATAAAGTCCTTTGTTACGATGTGAATAGCCCAGAGAAAAGGGCATCCAAAATGCATTTCTATTAATAACCTTGGAATAAGTCTGTTAATTTTTTTAATCAGAAAACTAGCTTAGAGTGGGTTTTGAAAATGAAAGTGCTGTCTGAGACTTCCTTTTTAAAAATAATTTCCAAATATTGTTAAAAATTTTGTGTGTCACTGTGAAAAGAAAACTATATTAAGAATTCAAAGGCCTGAGTACTAGTAGAATCTCTGCTCTGTAACTTCGGCAAACGTACTTATTCTTTCTAGGTCTACATTTTCTTGTGTTAAAATTGAGTACTCTGGACTAGATCAGGACTTTGCAAGCTCTGAGTTGTACCAAGAAAGCAGCTATAGATAATAGGTAAATGAATGGATGTGACTGTGTTCCAGTAACACTTTATTTACAAAACACCACATCTGGCTGGGTTTGGCCCATGGATCTGTATACTGATCTGTGCACTAGATAATAGTTTCCAAACTTGAGTGATTGTTGAAATTCTTGGGTGTATTGTTATTTATTGCCCAGCATCACAATATATGTTGGTTGCAGTCACAGACAAAAATCTCAGTTGCATATAGCAATAAGTATTTATTTATCAAGTGTCTGTTACTCCACTCAGGTGGTCCTTCTATTCTCAGCTGATCTGCCTCTCATGTATTCAGGGCAGCTGGAGTTGCTGGTCTGGGTCACAGAGGCTGGGGCAGCTCTACCTCCTGCTGTATGTGTGTGGGTCAGTTGGGGCCTCTGGGTTGGTTCTCTCCATGTATCTCCATTCCATGGATACCCTGAAGCTACCACAGAAGCTCTTTCCATGTCAATGGTAGGAATGCAGGAGTGTGAGCAATAATGCATGTAACTTCTTCAAGGCCTAAGTTCGAAATTGGCACAATGACAATGTCACTTCTGCCCACATGTCATGGTCAAAATCAAGTCACACGAACTGGCCCAAAGTCAAAGGGTGGCACAATGAGGTC
This sequence comes from Daubentonia madagascariensis, assembly GCA_023783475.1. NCBI lineage: Eukaryota > Metazoa > Chordata > Mammalia > Primates > Daubentoniidae > Daubentonia > Daubentonia madagascariensis. Next base: position 1,862,416 of record JAKFHU010000633.1, read on the forward strand.
AGGGCAATAATACAGATAGAGGGTTATTTAACCTTTCAAACTGGGAATGTTTTTTAAAAATCACACTCCTGGGCCCCAGTGCAAAATGTTGATGTAGCAGACCCATGGCTGAGTTCAGAAATGTGTAGGTGCTTAACCATCTTGATGATCTGTCAGCACAGAGAACCACTCAATTAGATGCTTTCTAAGGCCACTTGCAACTCCATTTCATTTGATTCTATGAGATGAAGACTTTTTTTTAAAAGCACACTTTTGTTCTCAGAAAGTTTTTCTAATTTGATAGCCAGTCTCTGCAGTGGCTTTGTCTTTCAGGGCCACAAAGCAGGCTGATCATGGCCTTAATGGAAACTCTGCTGTTTACTCCCACACAGAGCTCTGACTTGCTTTAACCTCATCCCCTCTTCTACCTCTTCCACAGACCTCTCTTGTTGGGGCCAACTCATCAGGTGCTCGTGAAGGGAAGTTGATGATAACTATCAGTAGGCACAGCTGGACTAAAACCGACTCATTTCACACTGCAGTAGCTGGTAATCAAATGGTATTACATGCTTTATCACCCTCCCCCCTCTCTTTTCTTTTCTTTTACTCATAGGTCACTTAAAAATTCCTTGATTGTGCAACAGTGGGGAATAATCCTTCTCCAAAATACGTGGCACTTTCATTATGCAACTGCTAAACTCAGCATCTTGGTGGCATTTCTCATAAATATTTAATGCTGCATTTTAAAATTTATATTTGGGGTGATTTTTCTTTTCTCATTTGAAAGAAGATTTTAATTGTGCCATAGTGGCTGGTCCTGTCACCATCAATATCTGTGGGTCAATAGTATATTAATGGGTAGCAATGTTAGGTCTCTGTTAAGTCACAGCTGTGGTTAGGAGGAATATGGATGCCTGGATAAGCTCTTCTGTGAAAGCTGATGTCAGCATGTCATCGCCAACCACAGAAGAATTATATTCATCAGCTGTCTTGCTAAAGTAACAAGAATTTCTTTTAAAAGTCCGTACAGTTAAATTGCTAGCATATAATTAATATAACTCTAAAATTTTTCAGCTGATTTAAGCCTAAATGCAGACTTATGCCAGATTATATCTGGTGGGTGGGAAGAAAATAGAGCTTTCACATACCATGAAACTCCTTAAGAAATATATCTAATGACTTTTACTAATACCACCCAGAGTAATTGTACATCATCCCCTAGAGATGGCTAGACTGAGGCCATGTTTGTATTGATACTATTTTTTTTATGTAACAAGTAAGAAATTGTTCATATCATCTTCAATGTTATTGTCGGTTGATTTGTGAATGGTTCCAGTTTTGGGGCAGTCAACAAAACTCAAACCATGAGGAACCATTTAAAAGATAAGAACAAAGTAATAGAGGGCTGTGATCTTACAGGAGTCAGCAAACTTTTTCTGTAAAGGATCAGATAGTAAATATTTTTGCCTTTGTGGGCTATACAGTATCTGTTGCAACCACTCAACTCTGCCATTGTAGCATGAAAGCACACATATGTATAGCAATATATAAATTAATGATTGTAACTATATTCCAATGATATTTTATTTTTAAAAACAGGTAGTGAAATAAGCCAAATAACAGATAGAGATTACCAGAGAACCATCTATATATTGCCTACAAGAAACCTAATTTAAATATAAATACACAAATTAAAAGTTAGAGGGATGGAGAAAGATATATACCATGTTAACACTAATCAAAAGGAAGTGGGAGTAGCTATGTTAATTCTAGAAAAAAACAGACTTCAGAACAAGAAAAATTATAAGGGATAAAGAAGGTCATTACATAATTAAAAAGAAGTCAGTTCTCTAAGAATACATAACCATTCTTAATATGTATATGACTGACAACAGAGCATCAAAATATGTGAGGCAAAGCTTATAGAATTACAAGGAGAAATAGACAAATCTGCTATTTTGTTAGAGACTTCTATATCCCTTCTATCAGTAATTGACAGATCCAGCAGGCAGAAAATCATTAAGGACATAATTGAACTGGTGAGCTTCATCAATCAACTGGATATAATTGACACTTATAGATTATTTTATCCATATTATTTTACAGCCAAATACACATTTTTTTCTCAAGTTCGCAAGGAACATTCACTAAGATAGACAATATTCTGCACCATAAAACACATCTTAACACATTTAAAAGAATAGAAATCCTACAATGTATGCTCTCAGAACACAATGGAATTAAACTGGAAATCAATAAAATAGCTGGAAAGTGCTAAAATGTTTGGAAACTAAATAGTACACTTCTAAATAACACATGGGTCAAAGAAGAGGTCTCAAGGGACATTTATTAATAAAAATATTTTGAACTAAATGAAAATAAATATACAATTTCTAAAAATGTATGAGATGTAGCAAAAGCATTGGATGCATGTATTGGAAGAAATACCTAAAATCAAAAAGAGGCCGTGGATGAATTTAGCGCGTGGGCTTTAGGTTGCTGACCCCTGTTCTAGATGGTGATCAGTTTGATCCTAAAATAAGCCAAACTATTTCTCTCCATTCCATGTTTACAAATCATAGAACCATTCTGAACCAAGGGGCATCTATCAAAAAGAAAAAAGCAGGATAAGTTAGGCAAATTAAATACAGATTTTTGTCATTATTAGAATAAAGCCCCTCAGTGTATGTCCCACAGATAGTTGGCATTAGTGCTGTTCTTGCTTAAGTACCACTCCCAAGAAGCCCCGTTCTTATAACTTTATTTAGCCTTCTTCTAAATCTGTTTTTAATTGACTTATAGCCCTTCCCCTCTGATTGCCTCAAACTGGGTTTCCCTTTTGTCCCAATTACAATCCAGTATTCATGCAAGAGCCAGAGTAACCTCCAAAAAAAAAAAAATCATTCACTTGCTTCAAATTATTAGTGCTTTTCCCACTGCTTTTATGATAAAGTTCTTAACATGATCTGCGAGGCCTGGTATGACCTAGCGCTGTCTTCTCTTCCCAACTTTACCTCAGGCTTTTTACCCTACACTGATTATTTCCCCCAAACACTGAATGTTTCTGAGGGGATGACAAATAATCAGTATTAGGAAATGCAAAATCCAATGATACCAAAAATGTGACATCTAGTCTGGGGTAGATATGTTTATCTTGGTAACATCCATTAAGTGGCACTAATTACATGGTAACTATAAAGTAACTGACATGAAATCACAGAACTGTAACTTTGCCACAGACTTGGGCCTTTTTGGCTGAGTACATTTGCAAAACGTTGGCTGCCCGCTCCAGAGCCATCCTATGAAATCTGTTGAGGAATGCTCTGAAGTGGCGACTTGTCAGAGTACCTCCAGCTGACTGATGACAGGCAGGACGTATTAGTTATAAAGTAGTTACAGCTCAGTACCTTTTCCCCTGAAGCACTGGGACTCCACAGTTCCCTAGAAGGCATCTCACCATCTCTATCTCTTCTAGATAATCCCTCCTTGCATTAGTTTCCTATGGCCACTGTAACAAATTACCACAACCTTCGTGGCTTAAAACAACCAACGTTTATTCCATTATTGTCATAGTCCATTTTCTTTTTTAAAAATTTTTTTATTCCAGTAGATTTAGGGGATACAAGTGTTTTTTTGTTACATGGATGAATTGTGCAGTGATGAAGTCTGGGCTTTTGGTGTATCCATCACCTGAATACTGTACATTGTACCCAATAGGTAATTTTCAGCCCTCACCCCTTCCTACTTTCCCCCTTCTGAGTCTCCAATGTCCATTATGTCAGTTTGAATGACCACGTGCGTACCCATAGCTTAGCTCCCACTTATAAGTGAGAATATGCAGTATTTGGTTTTTCATTCCTGATTTACTTTACTTAGGATAATGACCTTCAGTTCAATCCAAGTTGCTGCAAAAGACTTTATTTCATTCTTTTTATGGCTGAGTAGTACTCCATGGTATAGATATCATATTTTCCGTATCCACTCATCAGCTGATGGGCACTTAGGTTGATTCCACATCTTTGCAATTGTGAATTGTGCTGCAATAAACATATGAGTGCAGGTGTTTTTTTGATATGACTTTTTTTTTCTTTGAGTAGATACCGAGTAGTGGGGTTGCTGGATTGAATGATGGATCTACTTTCAGCTCTTTGAGAACTCTCCATACTGCTTTCCATAGAGGTTGTAATAATTTACATTCTTACCAAGAGTGTTCCCTTTTCACCACATCCATGCCAACATACATTGTTTTTTGACTTTTTAATAATGCCATTCTGACATGGGTAAGATGGTATCTCATTGTAGTTTTAATTTGCATTTCCCTGATGATTAGTGATGTTGTGCATTTTATCATATGTTTTTTGGCCATTTGTTTCTCTTCTTTGGAAAAATGCTTGTTCATGTCATTTGCCCACTTTCAATAGGGTTGTTCATTTTTCTCGTTGACTTGTTTGAGTTCCTTGTGGATTCTGGATATTAGTCCTTTATCAGGTATATAGCTTGGAAATATTGTCCCCCTTTACATGGATTGTCTATTTACTCCTTTGATTATTTATTTTGCTGTGCAGAAGCTTCTTAGTTTAATTAAGTCCCATTTAGTTTTGTTTTTGTTGCATTTGATTTTTGGGTCTTAGTCATAAATTCATTCTCTAAGCCAATGTCAAGAATAGTTTTCAGTAGGTTTTCTTCTAGAATTTTTATGGTTTCAAGTCTTATATTTAAGTTTTTAATCTATCCTGTGTTAATTTTAATCAATATTGTGTGAGAGAGGGATCTAGTTTTATTCTTCATGTGGCTATCTAATTTTCCCAGCACAATTACGGAACAGAGTATCCTTTTCCAGTGTATGTTTTTGTATGCTTTGTTGAAGTTCAGTTGGTTGTAGGTATATGGTTTTACTTCTGGGTTCTCTATTCTGTTTCATTGATCTACATGTCTACTTTTTATACCAGTACCATGCTGCTTTGGTTACTATAGCCTTGTAGTATAACTAGAAGTTGGGTAATGTGATGCCTTAAAATTTGTTCTTTTTGCGTAGAATTGCTGTGGCTACTCCTGCTCTTTTTTGGTTCCTTATGAATTTTAAGATTGTTTTTTCTCATTCTGTGAAGAATGACATTGGTATTTTAGTAGGAATTGCATTGAATCTGTAGGTTGCTTTGGGCAGTATAATCATTTTCACAATATTGATTTTTCCAATCCATGAGCATGGGATGTTTTTCCATTTATTTTTGTGATCTATGATTTCTTTAATCAGTGTTTTGTACTTCTTGTAGAGGTCTTTCACCTCCTTGGCTACATATATTCCTACATATTTTATTTTCTTTGCAGCTATTGTAATTATTATTGAGTCTTGATTTGACTCGCAGCTTGAGTATTATTTGTTTATAGAAATACTACTGATTTGTGTATGTTGATTTTGTAACCTGAGAATTTATTGAATTTATTTATAAAATATAGCATCTTTTGGAGGAGTCTTTTAGGTTTTTTAGGTATAAGATCATATCACTGGCAAACAGAGATAGTTTGACTTTCTCTATTCCATTTTAGATGCCCTTGATTTCTTTCTCTTGCCTGATTGGTCTGGCTAGGACTTCCAGTACTATGTTGAATAGAAGTGATAAAAGTGGGTATCTTTGTCTTGTTCCTGTTCTTAAGGGGAATGCTTTCAACTTTTCACCATTCAGTTTGATGTTGGCTGTGGGGTTGTCATATATAACTTTTACTATTTTGAGGTATGTTCCTTCTATGCCTAGTTTGTTGAAAGTTTTTCATCATGAAGGGATGCTGGATTGTATCATCTATTGAAACAATCATATTGTTTTTGTTTTTATTTATGTTTATGTGGTGAAACACAGTTATTGACTTGCATACATGGAACCATGCTTGCATCCCTGGGATGAAACCCATTTGATCATGGTGAATTATCTTTTTGATGTACTGTTGGATTTGGTTTGCTAGTACTTTTTGAGGATTTTTGCATTTATTTTCATCTGGGATATTAGTCTATAGTTTTCTTTTTTTGGTGTGTCCTTTCCTGGCTTTGGTATCACGGTGATACTAGCTTTGTAGAACTAATTAGGGAGGATTCCCTCTATCTGAGTCTTTTGGAACAGTTGCAGTAGGATTGGTGTCAGTTCTTTGAATATGTGGTAGAGCTCAGCTATGAATCTGTCTGGTCCTGGGCTTTTATGTGTTGGGAGATTTTTATTACTGATTCAATCTCAGTACTCATTATTCTTCCATTCAGGATTTCTATTTCTTCCTGATTCATGCTTGAAGGGTTGCATGTTTCCAGGAATGTATCCATTTACTCTAGATTTTCTAGTTTGTGTACATCCAGGTGTTCACAGTAGTCTCAGATGATCTTCTGTATTTCTGTGGCATCAGTTGTAATGTCTCCATTTTCATTTCTGATTGAGCTTGTTTGAATCCTCCCTTCTTGGTCAGTCTAGCTAGTGATCTATCAATATTGTTTATCTTTTCAAAGAACCAACTTTTCATTTCATTGAGCCTTTATCTTATTTTTTTGGTTTCATTTACATTTAGTTCTGCTCCTATCTTTGCTATTTCTTGTCTTCTGCTAGCAATGGGTTTGGTTTGTTCTTGTTTCTCTAGTTCTTTGAGGTGTGACATTAGATTGTCAATTTGTGATTTTTCTGTTTTTTTGACATAGGCATTTAGAGCTATAAACTTCCCTCTTAGCACTGCTTTTGCTGTATCCTGGAAATTTTGATAACTTGTGTCAGTGTTATCATTTATTTCAAAAAATGTTTAAATTTTCATCTTGAGTTCATCATTGATCCAAAGATCATTCAGGAACAGATTGTTTAATTTCCCAATATTTGTATAGTTTTGAGACTTCCTCTTAGAATTCATTCCTAGATTTGTTTCACTGTGGTCTGAGAAGATACTTGATATGATTTCAATTCTTTAAAACTTATTGGGACTTGTTTTGTAGCCTATCACATCATCTATCTTGGAAAATATTCTATGTTCTCATGAGAAGAATGTATTTTCTGTAGTTTTGGGGTAAAATGTTCTGTAAATATATGTTAGGTCCATTTGTTCTAGAGTCCGGTTTAAGTCCAATGTTCCTTTGTTGATTTTCTGCCTTTATGATCTGTCTAGTGCTGTCAGTAGAGTATTGAAGTCTCCCTCTATTATTGTATTGCTGTTTATTTCTTTTCTTAGTCTAGTAGTATTTGTTTTATGAATCTGGGAGCTCCAATGTTAGGATTATTATATGTTCTTGTTGAATTGATCTCTTTATCATTATATAGTTATCTCCCTTGCCCTTTTTTACTATTGTTGATTTAAAGTCTGTTTTATCTGATGTAAGAATAGTTACTCCCTCTTGCTTTTGGTTTCCACTGGCATGGAAATTTTTTTTCCCATGTCTTTACCTTGAGTATATGGGAATCTTTATGAATTAAGTGGGTCTCTTAAAGGCAGAAGATATTTGGGTTGTGTTTTTTGTATCCATTCTGCCAAATCTATATCTTTTAACTGGAGCATTTAGAACATTTACATTCAAAGTTAATATTGATATGTGAGATACTATTCCAGTCATCATGAAGATTGTCACCTTGTTGCTTTGTATTCTCCATGGTGTTACTGTTTTACAAGAGCTGTAAGCTTTTTTACTTTCAAGTGTTTTTATACTGGTGAGTATTGACCTTTTGTTTTGATGTTTAGAACTCTTTTGAGCATTTCTTGTAGGACCAATCTACTGGTGACAAATCCCCTTAGTGTTTGCTTGTCTGGGAAAGACCTTATTCTCCTTATTTATGAAACTTAGTTTTGCAGGATACAAAATTCTTGGCTGACAGTTATTCTGTTTAAGAAGACTAAAGATAGGACCCCAATCCCTTCTGTCTTGCAAGGTTTCTGCTGAAAAGTCTGCTGTTAGTCTGATGGAATTTTCTTTATAAGTTATTTGATCCTTTCATCTCACTGCTCATAGAATTTTCTCCTTCACATTGACTTTGGCTAGTCTGATGACTATAGGCCTTGGTGATGACCTTTTTGCAATAAATCTCCCAGGTGTTCTTTGTGTTCTTGTATTTGGATGTCTAAATCTCTAGCAAGACTAGGGAATTTTTCCTCCATTAGTCCCTCAAATAGGTTTTCCAGACTTTTTGCTTTTTCTTCTTCTCCCTCAGGAATACCTATGATTCTTGCATTGGGGCATCTTACATAATCTTATATTTCTTGAATACTTTGTTCATTTCTTTTAATTCTTTTTTTAAAAATTTTTGACTGACTGGGTTAATTTGAAAGACTTGTTTTCAAGCTCTGAATTCTTTCTTTTGCTTGGTCTAGTCTATTGCTAAAATTTTCCACTGTGTTTTGTATTTCCCTAAATGAAATTTTCATTTTCAAAAATTCTGTTTACTTTCTAAAAAAAAAGTTCTATCTCTTTAGTAAATTTTTCATTCATGTCCTAAATTATTTTTCTGGTTCCTTTGAGTTGGTTTTCCATTTTCTCCTGGATCTCATTGAACTTCCTTACAATCCATATTTTGAATTCTTTATCTTTCCTTTTAGCATTTTCATTTCAGTTGGAGTCCATTGTTAGAGAACTGATGTGATCCTTTGGGGGGGTTGTTACACTGTTTTCTCATACTGATGGAAATTTGTAACGATTCCTTCTCACCTGGAGAAGCTGTCACTTCTTATTTTTGAATTTTACTTTTTTTTAGATGGGACTTCTTTTTTCTCTTAAGGGTGTGACTGTAGCATATGTTGGGTAAGGACCTTGGGCTTTGTTTGTGGATACTTTCAGGGGGCGAAGGCTCTGAATGAATTCTTTGGTTATAGGTAGCCTTAGTGTGGTGGTTTTCTCAAATGCTAGTTATTTGTAGGCTGTAGTGGGGGTGTACTATGCATGTGGACAGGTTCCCTGCCTCCTGTCAGGAAGAGGAGATGGTGGTCTCTGGAATATTATCTCTTTCCTCAGCCCTGTGCACTTCTGACAATATAAATTATATTGGGACATCCAGTTTAGTCTCCAAGGCAATATGTGGCACTTGCAGGTAAGAGTCAGACAAGCCCCGTACAGTTGTGTCAGCAAATGATGTAGTGCCTATACAAGTTTACCTCCCTGCCAGGAGGTGGTACTTGCAGGAGAGAGCCAGCTGTGGTGGTGTTTGTTGGACCTATGCCTGGCCTTAGTCAATAAGGGGAAACACTTGGATGTCCCAGGTTGGTGGGTGGGGCCCTGGAACTCCCAGGGAGCCCCTTCTTGTGCTTCACCACCACTGAGGCAGATGGGGGACAAAGCTGGGTAGGGCTGGGTTGGGCAAGCCTGCATCCAGGCTCCCCAAAGGCAGACACAAGCATCATCCCAATGAGGGTCGAAGACTGCTTCCCAGGCTGCTGGGGGAAGCCTGCAGGGAGGGGCAGAATTTGCACATGGGGGAGGGGCAGTCTGGAATCCACAGTCCAGCAGGCAGAAGTGGGGTTCACTCTGCTGCCACTCCCCTGACCCAGTTGATCTCCCTTTTGTGTCTGGCTGCTGGCAGCAGGTCAAACTAGCCTGGCCAGGGGAGGAGTATGCTCCTGTCCATGGGAGCAGTCAGGCAGGAAGCCCTGGGGAAGGCCAGCAGGTGTGGGCCTCATGGTCCAAACACCCCTCAGTCCCTCAGTGGCCCACAGCTGCAGTGATGAAACTTGATCTTGGGACACAGGAGATTGCCCAGTTTCCTGTCGCCCTCACTGGCCTGGCAGCAGGGCAGCAGTGGCCTCAGGGCAGGGCTTAGAGCATTGGCTCTGGCTGCAGGTAACCAGAGTTCAGAAGCCTGTGGAACTCTATGTGAACTCAAGCAGTACCTCTGCATGATCTCCTGGCAGCTCCCCACACCACTGGAGGCCTGTGGGGGTTGAGGAGCTCATCTATAGCTAAAACTGTAAAGGTGTGAGGTGGGAGTGTGTAGCCCCAAGGGTCTGTTGCTTACTCTTTCCCTGGCTCCAAGTCTGGAGGCCAGTCAGGATTCTCAGCTCCATTGGTGACCCCATTCCCACAGCTGTATTAGGCATTGCCCTAGTGGGAACTCTCTGTGGTGATTGTGCCTTTGCAACAGTTTTTTGCTTGGGCTTCCAGGCAGTCTGAAGCATCTTTTGAGATTAGGGGGAGGAAGCCATGCCATCATAGCTCTTGCACTCTGTGCACCAGCAGATAACACCACATGAACTCCAGCAAGGTTTATGACTTGTAATTTCCAGAGGGGAGTGTTGAGCTATACCTGGTCCCTCTTGAGCCATGGCTGGGGCAGCTGTGGGGCACCACACTGGAATTCAGGGGGCAGAGACCCATGGTGGCTCTGGACAGCAAGCCCATGGAGGGCATCCCAGGCCCATCCCTTGAAGCCATTCTGCTCTCCTAGAGTTCTGGGCCTACGATGAGAGTGGCAGCCTTAAAAATCTTTGAAATGACTTCAGGATCTTTCTTCCCTTGTCTTGATGAATAGAACCTGTCTCCCTTCTATCCATATTAATCTCTTTAAAAATAGCTGCTTGGCCATACCCTTAGTTTGGTCTCTCAAACACACTTTTTTACTCTTTATGTGGCTGGGCTGTGAATTCTCCAAATCTTTTTATTCTCCTTCTTTTAATTATAAATTCCATCTTTAAGTCATTTCTTTGCTTTTGCATCCCACTATATGTGGTTAAAAGTAAACATGTAGCAGCCCGAATGCTTTGCTATTTAAATATTTCTTCGTCTGGATATTCTAGTTCATTGCTGTTAAGTTCTGCATTTCACAAAGTCCTCAGGCATGGACACAATTCAGCCAAGGTCTTTCCTATTTTATAATAAGAATGGCATTTACTCCAGTTTCCAAAACCTTGTTCCTCATTTCTGTCTGAGACCTCATTAGAATGGCCTTTCCTTTCCATATTTCTACCAGCATTCTGGTCACAACCTTAAGTAATCTCTAAGAAGATTCAGACTTTCCCTATAGCTTTTATCTTTTTCTGAGCCCTCACCAGAATTGCCCTTAATGCTTCACTTACGGCAATATAGGCTTTTCTCACCTTTCCAAATTCTTCCAGCCTCTACCTGTTATCCAGTTCCAAAGCCCTTCCACATTTTCAAGTATTTGTTATAGCAACAGCTTGACTTCCGAGTATCAATTCTCTTAGTCCGTTTTCTCTTGCTGTAACAAAATAGCACACACTAGGTGATGTATAAAGAAAAATTTACTTGGCTCACATGATTCTGGAGGCTGGGAAACATGAGAGCATAGTGCCAGCATCTGCTGAGGGCATAGCAGGAAGGCATCACATGGCTAGGACACATGGGACAGATAGAAAACAGCAGCCAAACTTGCTTTTATAATAAGCCCAGTCGCACGATAACTAACCCACTCCCACACAATAGCATTAATACATTCCTGAGGGCAGAGTCCTCATGACTTAATCACCCCTGAAGGCCCCAGAAATTAAATCTCAACATAAGTTTGGAGGGGGACAGACATTCAAACCACAGCACTTAAAGTTTCAGAGGTGAGAACTCCAAAATCAGTTTCACTGGACTGAAGTCAAGGTTGGCAAAATTGGCTCCTTATGGAGGCTCTGAGAGGAGGATCAGAGTTTTTTATTTTTTATTTATTTATTTATTTGCCTTTTCCAGCTTTTAGTGGCCACCTGTCTTCTTAGACCTGCGAATCCTTTTTCTATCTTCAAAGCACATCACTCCAATCTCTGCTTCCACCATCACGTCACTTTCTCCTCTGACTCTGACCCCTCCTCTGTCCCTCTTTTAAGGATCCCTGTAATTACCTGTAGCACCCACCCAGATAATCCAGATGATCTCCCCACCCTGGTCTTTAACTTTTAATTATGGCTTCAAAATTCCATTTACCATATAAGGTAATATTCCCAGGTCCAGGTTTAGAACGTGGTCACATGTGGGGGTCATTGTCCAGCCCACCACGCTCCCCATCCTCCAGGTCTTGGTCTCAGGATTTCTCCCCCAGGGAGGACAGCCTGATGCTCTGGTTTACATGTGCTCCGTCAGGTTGTCTCTTTCATCAGACTCACCCTTTTTATTTTATCTCAGTTACTTTCCAGTTTTACACCGGCCTTTTCCACCAGACTTAAAGCTCAAAGAGGTCAAAGAGTGAGTCTATTTTGTTTATGATTGCTGAATAAATGAACTGGTGATGTGGGGATGCATTTTTATATTTGCCACAAAAGAGCACAGCTTGGTTTCCTTAAGCGAGTTAAATTTACGACAATGACACATTTGAAGTAACATTTTATTTTTAGCTTGTGTTTTCCTGTGTGCTTTCTTTTAGAATAGGCTGAGGGAAAGCGCAACTTGAGGTCTTCGGGAAAATTTTCTTTTAGGTAAGGGGGAAAAAAATACCCTAAACTTAAAGCCCTAACAGCATGGTAGTTATAAAGTGCTTTAGCTTTTTTTTATTTGTACAAATTTATGGGGTATATGTAAAATTTTGTTACCTGTATATAATGTGTAGTGATGAGGGGGTGTCCATCACCCGAGTGCAATATGTTTTCAACTATAGTCGCCCTACTCTGCTACCAAACATTAATGTCTGTACCCTTAACCCGCCCTTCATTCTTCTCCTTCTTCTTCCCCCTCCTTTGCACCTTTCCCAGTCTCTGTTCTCTACCTTCCCACTCTACCTCCATGTGATCAAATTTTTAGCTCCCACATACACGTGAGAACATGCAATATTTGTCTTTTTGTGCCTGGCTTATTTCACTTAAGATAACAACCTCCAGTTCCATCTATGTTGCTGCAAATGAGATGATTTCATTCTATATTAGAGCCAAATAGTATCCCATGGTGTATATACACCACATTTTCTTTATCCGTTCATCCGCTGATAGGCACTTAGGCTGATTCCATGTCTTTGCTATCGTGAATGGTGTGGCAATAAACACGCTAGTGCAGGTATTCTTTTGATACATTGATTTATTTTTCTTTGGGTAGATACTCAGTAGTGGGATTGCTGGATCAAATGGGAATTCTATTTTTAGGCTTTTTAAAAATCTGGCTGTTTGAGTTTACATTCCCACCAATGGTGTGTATAAAAGTTCTTTTTTTCCACATCTTTGCCAAAATCTGTTATTTTTTGTCTTTTTAATAATAGGCATTTATACTGGGATAAGATGTTATCTCATTGTGGTTTTGATTTGCATTTTCTGGTGGTTAGAGATGTTGAGGGTTTTTTTTCATATTCCTGTTGGCCATTTGTATGTCTTCTTTTGAGAAATGTCTATTCATTGACTTTGCCCACTTTTTAATAGTTTTTTTTTTTTTTTTTTTTTTTGCCTGTTAAGTCGTTTGAGTTCCTTGTATGTTCTGGATATGAGTCTCCTGTCAGATACATAGATTGAAAATATCACTCTCATTCTGGGGGTTGTCTGTTCACCTTGTCGATTATTTCTTTGGCTGTGCAGAAGCTTTTTAGCTTAATTAAATCCCATTTGTCTCTTTTTGTTTTTATTGCCTGTGTTTTTGATGTCTTAATCATAAATTCTTTGCCTAGATCAATGTCAAGGAGAGTTTTCCATAGGTTTTCTTCTAGTATCTTCATAGTTTTGGGTCCTACATGTAAGTCTTTAATTTATTTTGAGTTTATTTTTTTGTATGGTGAGAGTTAGGGGTCCAGTTCATTCTTCTGCATGAAGAATGAGCATTGGCTATCCAATTTTCCCAGCACTGCTTATTAAAGGGAAATGTCCTTTCCCCAATGTAAGCTCTTGTCAGCTTTATTAAAGATCAATTGGCTGTAAATATGTGGCTTTATTTCTGGGTTCTCTATTCTGTTCCATTGGTCTGTGTGTCTGTTTTATACCAATACCATGCTGTTTTGGTTACTATAGCCTTATAATATATTTTGAAGTCAGGTAGTGCAATGCCTCCAGCTTTATTCTTTTTGCTCAGGATCACTTTGGCTCTTTGGGATCCTTTTCGGTTCCGTACAAATTTTAGGATTTTTTTTCCTAATTCTTTGAAGAATAATATTGGTATTTTGATAGGGATTGAACTGAATCTGTAGATTGCTTTGGGCAATATGGTCATTTTAATGACATTGATTCTTCCAATCCACGAGGATGGGATGTTTTTCCATTTGTTTGTGTCATCTTTCAATTTCTTTCAACAGTGTTTTGTAGCTTTCCTTGTAGATATATGTTATCTACCTAGTTAAATTTATTCCTAGGGTTTTTTTTTGTAGATATTGTAAGTGGGATTGCCTTATTGATTTCTTTCTTGACTATACCACTGTTTGTGTGTAGAAATGCTACTGATTTTTGCATGTTGATTTTGTAACCTTCGACTTTACTGAATTCATTTACCAAATTGAAGAGTTTTTTGGTGTAATCGTTAGGTTTTTCTAGATATAAGATCATGTCATCAGCAAAGATGGACAGTTTCACTTCCTTTTTTCCAATTTGGATGTCTTTTATTTCTTTATCTTGCCTGATTGCTTTGGCTACAATTTCCAGTTCTATGTTGAATAATAACAGTGAAAGTGGGCATCTTTTTCTTGTTCCAGTTCTTAGAGAAAAGGCTTTCTATTTTTTCCCAATCATTATGATATTAGCTGTGGGTTTGTCATGTATGGCCTTTATTCTTTTGAGGTATGTTCTATGCCTATTCTTTTGAGGTATGTTTTATGCCTTCTATGCCTTGTTTGTTAATAGTTTTTATCATGAAGGGATATTGAATTTTATCAAATGCTTTTTCTGTATCTATTGAGATGATAATATGGGTTTTGTTCTTCATTCTGTTGATGTGATGATTGTTTAATTTGCATATGGTGAACCATCCTTGCATCCTTGGTATAAGTCCAAGGATTGTGGTGTACTATCTTTTCAATGTGCTATTGGATTAAGTTTGCTAGTATTTTGTCAAGGATCTATGTTTATTGGGCATCATGGCCTATAGTTTTCTTTTTATGTTGTGGTGTTTTCTGGTTTTGGTATCAGGGTGATGCTGGCCTCATAGAATGAATTAGGGAGACGTTCCCTTTCTTCATTATTTTTTGGAATAATTTCAGGAGGATTGTTATTATTTCTTCTTTGTACATTTGATAGAATTCAGCTGTGATTCCATTTGGTCCTGTGCTCTTTTTTTTGGGAGATTTTTTATTACTGATTCAATCTCACTACTTGGTATTGGACTGTTTAGGTTTTTTCTTCCTGATTGAGTCTTTGTAGATTGCATGTTTCCAGGAATTAATCTATTTCCTTTAGGTTTTCTAGTTTGCCAGCATATGGTGGTTTATAATGGTGCATTTGCACTAATATGCCCTGTCCTTTTTTAAAGACAATAGAAACCATGACATCTGCACAAGAATAATCCTTACCAATTATGTTTTTACTTTTGTGTTTTTATTAAAGTATATTTAATGTACAATAAAATGTATATTATCAAGTGTTCTCCATTCATATTTTAATTAACAAATGTTATTATGGTTTGAATATTTATCCCCTCCAAAACTCATGTTAAAACTTAATCTCTAATGTGTTAGTATTGAGGGGTAGGGCCTTTAAGAGGTGACTGGATCATGAGGGTTCTGCCTTCACGAATGGATTAATCCATTCACGGATTTATGTATTAATGGGTTATCGTGGTAGGGGAACTGGTGGCTTTATAAGAAGAGGAAGAAAGATCTGAGCTAGCACATTAGCATGTTCAACCTCCTCGCCATGTGATGCTCTGCACCACCTCAGGATGCTGCAGAGTCTCCACAGGATTCTGTTATAAGAAACAGAAAATGGACAAAGATGACAACTAAATACCTGAAAGCTAAATCTATAGCATATCCATAAAAACAAAAAGTGGCCTTCAATTTTAATTACTTTTTTATGGCTTTAAGCATAATACCTATTTATGGTAAAAAATGTGTAGTATGAGGAACTCAAACAAGAATATAAAAATGGAGTGTGCACTGTCTGGGGGATGGGCACCCTTGTAGTTCTGAGTTAGGTGGTGCTAAGGCAATATATGTAACCAAAGTGTTTGTACCCCTGTAATATTCTGAAATTAAAAAAAAGAATATAAAAATGGTGAAGAATCCCACTACCCAGCAGTCATCAGTCTTAATCCTGAGTATCCAGGCACCACTCCTGGTCCCTCATATGGCCTCTCTTCTCACTCTTCTCAGATGGGCCCATGGAGTCCCAGATGTAAACACTATTTATGTGTAAATGACCCCCAAATCTATTATCTTTTGTTCCTTACCTCTCCATGACCTCCAGACCACTTAGCGTCTCTACTTGAATGTCCAGTAGACATCTCAAACATAACATCATCAAAATAGAACCTTTGATTTTTGCTGGTTTGCAAATATTCTCCTTTCCGGTAAATGTATCACCATTCATTTAGTGTTTCAATCCAAAAGTCTAGAATTTGTCCTGGAAAAATAGGATACCAAAAAACCAAAAAGTCAGTGCAGAACTCTTATTAAACTTGTCAGAATTTAAAATCCAGGAAAACAGCCAAATACTATATATGCAAGAAGTTAGTATGATAAAGATCAGCAGTAGAGGGAAAAATATTTTCGCAGTGATGATGACAGGTCACGTAGCTAAATATTTGGGGAAAAGTATAGGTTCACTATCTTTTTGTGTCTTTCTCTTTCTTTCTCCAAAGTTTAAACACTCCAAAACTGTTAATCTATTTGATTCTACCAGTCATTATTCAGTATAGGGCAGTTTATTGAGTATAGCTTTCAGACCAGACTTCACAGGGACAGACCAGTCTAGATCTATGGCATTTGGGTCAAATATTTCTGATCTGTTAGTTGTAGCTGAGGCAGAGCTAGCTCCATGGGCATGTGAACTATGCAGTGGCACATGGTCCCATGCTTAGAAGGGCCCACACTTGGGTTAATGCTCTGCAGTTGCTGTCTGGAAATTCTTCATAACTTTTTAACAAGAGAACTATGTTCAATTTTTATTTTGCTCCAAGTGCCACAAATTATGTAGCAAGTCATATTTTACTGAGAATGGTGAACCATGCTTAAGGATCGTTTCAGAGAGGAGTTATGTTGTGCAGGTGTTCTCTTCCTAGAAAAGGATAGGGTAACCTGAAGATATCTTGCTTGGATTCCCAGAACACAAATACAAAAGTAGAAACAATAAATTAAAACTTATTAAATTTGTCCCTAAAATTTAGAGTCTTTCTGTGAGTAAAATACTGGTAATACAATTAAAAGACAAATGAAAATCTTAATGGCCTATATATCCTTTCTGTAGTCACCCTATAATATTTTCAAAATGTAAAATTTAACAGTCCACCTAAAAAATTTGCTCAAGTGATATAAACAATTAACATCAAGGAAATACAAAAGGTAAGTAACTACATGAAACCGTGTTTAGCCTAGTCATCTAGAGAAGCCCAAATTTATTTGTTTTTAAATAGTTTTATCTTTTTTTTAGTAATATGGCAGTTTATTTTATCCAAACCAACTTTTATACCTTAGTACATTAACATTTCTTTCATTTAACAAATTTTTAACATTTATTTATTTTTTAATTGAATAAAAATTGTATATATTGTGCACAACCTGTTTAGAAATATGTATACATTGTGGAATGGCTAAATTGACCTAATTAACATATGCATTATCTCACACACTTATCATTTTTTTGTGGTGAGAACACACTTAAAATCTATTCTCAGCAATTTTCAAGAGTATAATACACCGTTCTTAACTATAGTCACCATGTTATATAAGAGATCTCTTGAAATTATCTTCCTATCTAACTAAAACTTTGTGTTCTTTGACCAACATCTCCCCAATCCTCCCGCTGTCCCCATTCCCTGGTAACCTTTTACTCTCTGTTTCTATGAGTTAGACTTTTTCAAATTCCTTATATAAGTGAGATCATGCAGTATTTGTCTTTCTGTGCCTAGTTTATTTCACTTAACATAAGGTCCTCCAGGTTCTTCCATGTTGTCACAAATAACAGGATTTCCTTCTTTTATAAGGCTGAATAATATTCCATTGTGTATATTTACCACATTTTCTTCATCCATTCATCTGTCAATGGACACTTAGGTTGATTCCATCTTGGCTCTTATGAATAGTGCCGCAATGAACATGGGAGTGCAGATATCTCTTCGACAGACTGATTTCATTTTCTTTGACTATATACCCAATAGTGGGATTGCTGGGTCACATGGTAGTTCTATTTTTAATATTTTGAGGAACTAGAGAAGCCCAAATTTAAATGATATAGCATATTTACTTATAAAATTGGCCGTGTTTAAAAGTAATCTCAGCAGAGGGTCATCAGCAGAGGGAAGAGGGCTCTCTTATCTGACAGGAAGAGGATTAATTGGTGGAATCAATTTGATAATATTTATTTTCTTAAAACATATTCTAGAAATACTACTTCTGAGTATTTGTCTTAAGAAATAAGTTTATATACAGAATGATTTCACTATGTAGCTGTTCTTTGAAGAATTGTATTTGTGAAAACTTGATTCTACATATACAAAATAACACAATACATCAACACGTGTATGTGTTTACACACAGTGTGTAGAAGAATATGTATAAAAATATAGTGGTTGGGATTATGGGTGACTTTAAAATATGCATTTAAAAATAAAAGTAATATTATTTAAGCAATTGTAAAAATTATTGTAAGCGGTGAAAAGAGAATTCCAAAGACAACTTTATCAGGAAAGGGAAGCTATTTCCTCCAAGTTTTCCAAAGTGACTCACCTCCAGGAATACACATGATCCATCCCTGCACTCCTGCTCCTCAGGGCTGTTCAGATTCCTCTACGTGTAGGAGAAAACCGCAAATAGTGCCAAAGTCTTGGAAATGTTTGTAACTAAATAATTCAGTTGTTTTACTTGTAGGACCTACTTTAAGCCTGTAATTTAAAAATGCACAGAATGATTTACATCTAAGAAAGTATATCACTTCATGATTTATAAAGAAAGATGGGAAATTTCCTGAAAGTATAATGAGAGTGTATTGCTAAATAAATTATGGCACATTCATGAAGTTATTTAAAACCCCACATCCAAAATCTATTTTACAATATAAAAACATTGTTAGCCTTCCTGGATTTTTTTAATAAAAATTTAAGCCTGTTAAGGATATCCTACTATTGTCCTTTGGTAGGTAGAATAATTCTCCTCCCAAGATGTCCACATTCTAATCCCTGGAACCTGTGAAGATATTACCTGACATGTTGCAGATGTGATTAAGGTTAAAGACTTTGAGATGAGATTATCCTGGATTATCTGGGTGGACCTAATGTAATCACAAGGGGCCTTGACAATGGAGAAACTTCCCCACTGTGTTTAGAGAGAGATGTTTCTGGATTTGAAGGTGGAAGAAGAGGACCACAAGCCAAGGAATGTGACTGACCTTTAGGACCTGGTAGAAAACAAACAAGGAAATGGATTCTGTCCTGGAACCTCCACAAGGGAGTGCAGACCTGCCAACACCCGATTTTATCCTGTGTTGGACTTCTGACTACTGAACTGTAAGATAATAAATTTGTGTTGTTTTCAGCCACTATGTTTGTGGTAATTTCTTATAGCAACAATAGGAAACTAATGCTGTTCCTCTCCATGATAAAGATAGGCAGGGAGACAGTGAGAGAGATACTACCCTTACCCTGGAAAAATAGTCCTAGAGTTTGAGAAGACATGTTGGCGATGAGAAAAAAGAGGTCATGAATGTGGGAGAAGATGGTAAGATTATAAGGGCAAATGGCTGCACCATGAGTCTGGATATATGGGATCGGGAATGGGTTTGAAGAATGGTTTGGAGGCAGCAGAAGGCTAAACACTTGAAGGGACCATGCAGAGAAGAGCAAGAAATATCACAGGGTGGTGCTAATTTCTTATCCCTTCTTGCCTTCACCCAGCACCCTGATACTTTGTAAACTTCCCAGAAACTCACTCAATCCTAGAAAAGGAATAAAGAGAGGAGCTCTGAAATGACTGAGGTTAAAGATGAATTTTCTTGCCAAACCAATGAGATGGGAGTTCAAATTTTATGTTGGGTAAAAGACATTAAGGAAGTTATATTCTTGCAGAGCTGAGTTTGTGTCCTGATAAGGGAACATGCAAAATTAAATTATCAAATGATACTCACTTGGACCAGAAATCTAACTCTGTATCAAACTTTGCTAATAATCTCAAGTCTGTAGATACCAAGAGGCACAGGCAAAAGCAAAAAGTGCTCTAAGACATCAAGGGTGGTTCCTCAGGCCCTTTCTCACATCAAACATACTCTCTTTGGCCAGAATAATAGATGAGGTCTCCAAATGAGTTCATATGGGGTTTTTACACAATAGGGACTGTTTAAATTGTGAAACATTACCATTTTATACCCCAACTATTGTACAGCAAATGTGACATTCTTAAGGGAGCTGTGTCTCATTTACTTATAAACAGAAAATGGATTTATTTATTGTATGTAATCCTTTAGCTATGGACATCCTGCTAAGGGCATTCTTTAGATAAGATCTCTTTCCCTTAAGAAATATCATTAGTCTAATTACTCAAATTTCAGTTGACATGGAGACTATGTAGGTTCTTCTATCCTTTTTCTTTACTTTGGGGGTGACCCTACAGTAAAGGGAGCGAAAGGATCATTGACTAGTGGCTTAAACTCCTTTCTCTCACCTGAAAATTTGTAACAACTATGGTAACAATTATTGACATAGCCCAAAGAGGAAAACAGCTTTAGAAGCTAGTACAGGACAAGTTGGAAGACACAAGATAATGTGCAGCATACTTTTAAGTATGGTCCTCGATTTTTAAGGGGTACTTAATTTTCATAAAGTTATGTTAAAGTTATGATATTGTATAAAACCTTAATATCTGTGATAAATATAAAATTAGGGACAAATCTGGTATTTATCTTGTTGTATAACTGATTTGTAGCTTGCATAATGGATTCTTTTATAGCATAGATTTGAAGTGTCAGATGGAGTGGAAACCTTGCTTGTGGTCTACTCTCCCATCAGAGGTGTGCAGGGAGGGTAAAATGGAGAAACAGTTAATCACTAAGTCTTCTGTATCCTAGGATATTACTATGGGGATTTGGGGAGGGAAAGTGATGGGACCAGAAAGAGCAGGGACAATAAACACCTTGACATTGGCATAGTCCTTTTTTATTCATAGATGTGAACTCCCTAGAGAGCAACTGAGATCTCCTAAACAATTTCCTTGACTTTAGAAGAGACCATAGTGATGGATTATCCCCTTCCATCCTGTCCACACACACACACACACACACACACACACACACGCACACACATTCTGAATCCCTCCTTTTCTCTAGATTCAAGAAGAGTTGGATTGACCCTCAGGCCAGGGATTCTCCCATGGGTCACGGGGAAAGGAATAGAACTCTAACAGGGTCCACAATAGAGAAAGTGTTGGGGGCCTTTACTTTAGGGCTCCTTCAATAGTATCAGTTGCTACTATGTGGCAGGCATATCTCTGAACTCCATCTTCATCTCTCTTGCTGCAGAAGACCAGAGTAGTTTATGTCCAAATTGATAGTACCTGCAAGATAATCTAGAAGTGATTTTCCATTCCAGAATTTTTTATATATATATAAATATATATATACATATATTCTATTTATTGTTCATTTGTATTCTCTATTTTGCTAGTTTTGAGGATTGCATTACATTTGCATGTATTTTAAATGCAAACCTATAGTCATTAAATTACTATTGATAAAAAAGGTTTTGTAGGTAAGTCTGACTTTAAGTCCCATTTAATTGCATTGTTTCTATGCATTTTGAGTTCTCATTCAGTAACCAAACTGCCTATGAACTTGCAGAACAAAGCCCATTTGTAGCCTGGAAATGTAAATAAATCCAAATATAATTATCAGACCCACTTATTCCTAAGTGTCATTCCTTGAAGTAATTTACATGTTCATTCTTGTTGGCAGCATGCAACCTTTAATGACCTTGAAGCCCCTGTTAGATTGGCCTGTTTTGCCCCAGCAGGCCATGACACCCTGAAACATTCAGCTTAGAATTAATATCTACCATTGTAATTAGCAGCCCAGTAGAAATAAAAAGATCACAGCTAAAGTCATAGCTATTTATTTAACAGCAAATTATTAAGTAGGTGTTCAAGATTGTTTCTGTGCTCTCAACCTCAGAGAGTGTCCTTGTAAATTGCAAGTTTGCTCTCTCCAACATAAAAAGACTCAGCAGCAGCAATAAATATATTCTTTAGAGGGAAAATATAGGCATTTAATTTGGATGGTTGGCTTGATCAAAAAGTATTGTCCCAGTTATATGTGAACAAACTATACATATACACACACACACACACGCACACAGGCTCACATAAACACATATACACATAATGGAAGCGGTGGTTGGGGGTGTTTTTCAATTGATGACTATTCTATTACTGAAGATTCAATAACATATAAATGCACTCTAGGAAAATGCAAGTTTACAGAAACAATTGGTTTATGGATGAATACACACCCGATTCTTTGATTAATAACTAGGTAGCTGTGAAAAGTACAGTGTTTGAGTACAAATAACTCTATTATTAGCATGGGTGATGGTCAAAGAATGATACTCCCTAGTACAGAAGAGAGACAATCAGACTTTAATGCCACATTTAGCTGGGATCAGGGTGTATGAGATTGTTCTGCTCACAATGAATGTAATCCAAGTGTCTTTTTTTGGGAGGGGGAATGTCCCCTGCAGTGTAAAAGAGTATAGCTAGAACAGGAAATTGCATAGCATAAGTCAGATTTATTAAACAAGTAAGTTCATTTTTTTCAGGGTACTGAAGTTTAAGAGAAGTCAGACATTTGAGAATTTGGGTAATCCAATTCTCTCTGGTATCAACCCCAGATGTTATTTCTATTCCCTTTGAAGAGCCTGTTTTCAGATGTATATCATGCTCCCTAGATTTCCTTGGTCTCATCTGTCTAGTCCTAGCCACAACTGCCAGACTTTGAGCAGACCCATGTGGTCCTACCACTTTTAAAGCTGGAACAGCCAGCCTTCTTAGCCCAAGTTTTAAAGTTTTTCTTATTTTCAATTTTAACACATAATAAGAAGAAGAAAGGAAAGAAAGAAAAAAATCCACTTCAATCCAGATGTCATATCATATCTACCTTCAGCCAAGAGAGGACATATCTCCAAGATTTAGCCTGTGTTCTGTGCTACAAGGTAGGATGAAAACAATGTATTTTTTCTAAATTATTTCCCTCAAAACAGAGCTCTTTCATGGTTTATTCTAATGTTTTTAAGTAATACTCTTGTTTCTTTCTCATTCTATTTTTCTTTTAAGAAAAGATTCCCAGGACTGATAGAATACTTGATAATTGCTATTTATCAGAAATAATTTACTCTCTAAGCTAGTGGATGGAGAAGCAAATAATAAGAAACACATACATGATGGGTCTTTAAAACCTTTTGCCTAAAAAGACCAAATCTCCCAACAGGATATTATTACTCAACACAGTGACAGTCTTTTCTGATCCGATTTCACAGAATTATTTTCTTCTGCTCTATTCAAAACCACCTATTGGCCAAGGAACTTCTTATCTTTTGATAGAGTAAGCTCTAAAGAAAGCACAGTTGATAAAAGAAATTCTGTCTAATGGTTAAAGCTGGGAATTAAGTTAGAATTTTCTGGTGTAAATTGGTCATACAGAGATTTTATATATCTCTTGCTCTTGTTGGTTTACTTTTCATATCTGAAAAGTATTTCCAAGCCATGAAAAAAGATTACTGATCTTATTATTAGTGAATTCTTTTAAATCCTCTGAAGGGATCTTTTTGCATGGGGATAATAATTTGTGTTCACATTTAATGATGTTTTGCAATTCATTACCTATTTAGTTCTATCTTCTATACTGCTTCTGTATTTATGGCAAAATCTCTTAGTTTTCCAACATAAAATTGTTACTTTAAGGAAGGGATCATATTTATCATATACTTCAATTGTATTTCCTTAAGTGTCTGAAGAAAATAATATGTACAAATTGGGTTATTTAATACTTGCGGAATTGGGCAGACCACTTGGGAATATGTTGTATCACTTGATACATCTATCATTCTCCAAGCTTCCACATGTTGGAAAGGGAACAATCCTGCCATACTTTCACTAATTGACCACAATTTTTTCCGACCTATATCTTTTGCCCAAATTTCCTCAGCAGTCACTCAAAGCTCTCTTGATTTAGATCTGGTACTTTTGACGTTGGGAAAATTTTTCATTTCCTTCAAATGAAATTTCAGAATAAAGGAAGCTACAGTGAAGCTATTCCTCTAAAGAAAAGGACCTCTGTGCCTCAGATGAACTCCATTTCTACATGATTTACTGGAAGGGGAGTAATGGTGTGGTACACTGGAAAGGACTCCTGAACTGAGCTGTAAATGAAAACTAAACAGAAGGAGGTAACACACACTTTGTTTGTTGGTATCTTGGTGTTTTAAGAACAGAGCTGAATTAATCATATCCCATATTTGATAGCATACTATTAAAATTTATCTTTTCAATGCTCTTCTCTTATTTATTTATTTATCCACACTCTCATCCTTATATAAAAGCACCTAGTCTGTGTTTGATGCAAGCACTAGGATATGTATGAATTCTTGAAAAATTTATGTGTTATTTACATATATTTTTATTTTTATTATGTAGTATTGTGTTATAAGTTCATGACATTTTTCACTATTTTTATCAACATTCTGTTTAAAGATCTATCTACCTTGATGGATCATTGAGTAGAACCACTGCAGAGGACTATATATTATAGTATTATATAGTATGCATCCATCACATTTTACTTATCTGTTCCCTGAATAATGGACTCCCAGGCTGCTCCAAACTCCTTGCTACCACAAACAATATGCTATATAATTTTTACATATACCTTTTTTTTTTGATGTCTATGACAGTTTCTCAGTACATATATCCAGGAGTAGAATTGTTGGATCATATCATGTAAGTCTTCATACATTTATTAAGTATTGACACTATATACTCCAGAATAACTGCAAATTTACATGTCCACTGAATGTGGAGAAAGATTTTCAGTTGCCCATGTTTCTCTAATACTTGATATATTGGTTATCAATTTCTATGTAATAAATCACCTCAAAATTTTGTGACTTAACAATATTTATTATCTCACAGTTTCTGTGGATCAGGAATCAGAGTGCGGCTTAGGTCAAAAGGTTGCAGCAAAGCTATAAGCTGGGGCTGTGGTCTCATTTGGTGGCTCAACTGGGGGAACATTCATTTCTAAGTTCATTCATGTGGTTGTTGGTAGGATTTGGTTCTTTGTGGGCCATTGGACTGAAGGCCTCAATTTCTTCCTGGCTGTTGGCTAGAGGCCTTCGTTAGATCCTTGCCACATGCATTGCTCCATCAGGCAGCTCACCACATTGTAGTTGTCTTCCCTCAGAGCAACCAATTGAGGAAGTGAGAGACAGCAAATGAGACAGGCCACATTCTTTATAATCTTATCTTTCTATTGACATTCTCTCCTTTTTGCCATATTATATTTGTTAAGAGGCAAATCAGTGGTCCAGACTCTCCATTCTCTGCCCCAGTTGAATCATTAGGAGGCAGTCATGCATAACACTTAGAGAAGTGGTTTTTGGAATTAGACAGCACTGCATCTGGATCCTGGTTCTGCCTGTGCCTCATTATGTGATCCCAGCCAAGTTCACTTATTTGCCTAAAGCTCAGTTTTCTCATTAGTAAAATGTGGATAATACTAGTGTCTATGAAGTGAATTATTTTGAAAATTTAACAAAAAGAAACATAAGAAAGGCTTAGCATAATGTATATAACACATAGGAATTTCTCAACCAGTATTTCCTAATATTATTTTGATTAAAGTATGTCTTTTGTATTGAGGTTTACACTGAGAGTGTGATGGCAAAAATATTGTCATTAGGGTGCATATCCTGCAAAAATGAAAAGGAATGTCAATGAGATGGCAGGGAAATTGAGGAGATTTTCCAACAGAATTTAGAAAGTCATGAAAGAATCTGAGACAATCTGGAGTATGGTCAGAATAGATTTTTTGCTTTGAGATTTGAATATTTTTAAATGTATCCCTTGGAGAGGAAGAACACTAGATGGATATGTATTGTTTTAGAAGGTGAAAATGGAATGTGAGTTTCAGTTAGAGAAAAGTGTGAGTAGAAAGTATGAAATAAGCTTGATTTAAAGAAGTTAAAAAGTGGCAGAAATAATCAGTTATTATGAGTAATATGATGCTAATTCTTAGTTACTTGGGATTATTCTACTTACTCAAACATATCTAATGCTAGAAAAAATAGATACAAGTGAGCAAATCAAATTTTCTGCTCTCTAAAGGAGTCAAGGAGGCTGCAGTTCAGAATGAGGACATGGAAGGTGAAATGACATAACAGCCAAAGTACTTCACACCTGTGTTTTAGGAGCAGTGAGAACCTGGTGCCAGAAGCCAATGGGGCCACCCTGACAAAGAATCTCTCCACGTGTACTATGTTCACAGTGTTCCCATCAGTCAAATCTCACAAATGTCTGCCTTCAGTGGTAGTGCTGGCAGACTGGTGTTTTACTGCTATGCATTATTCATCTCAACATAAAGGATAAACTCAGCTCTGTTAACCACTGCCTGAGGGCCCTGAGAGTCAGAGGGGAATATGTGGTTTTGGAATTGTGTTTCCTTTATGGGAGTAGAAAAAGCAGACTAGCCATAAGCACTTGCCACTGTAATTCAGTTAGTAAAATATGTATAATCAAAGTACTATCCAGAGGTTACTTCTTATGATATCTAGAAAAAATTCTAGAAAATACCATAAAAATTTCTAGAAAAGACCAGAGTGGATGCAATTGTGTCTAAAATTAATTTAGACACAATTAGTTTTTACTTCATTTCTATGCAAGTTTTACTCAAATAAATTCTATTTTTGGACAAAGGATATTCAGTTGATCAGTCTGGTAAGTAAATAAGGAAAACATATGAAAAATACTGAACTATGCTAAAAGTCCCAAAGTATCCTGTTTGAAATTTCAGCTTTTGATGGACAGTGAATTAAACAGTAAGATAGTTAACACTACCCAGAACTTATGAAAATAAGTTTATATAGTGAAAATGACTTAGATTATTAACATACATTTGTGTCTTAGTCCTTTTGGACTGCTATAACAAAATACCATAGACTGGGTGGCTGGTAAATAACAGGAATTTGACAGACAGCCATCTTTTCACTGTAACCTCACATGGCAGAAGGGGCAAGGGATCTCTCTGGGGCCTCTTTTAAAAAGGCACTAATCCCATTCATGAGGGTTCTGCCCTAGTGATTTAATCACCTCTTAATACCTAATCACCTTCTAATACTGTGTCCTTGGGGGTTTGGTTTACAACATATGAATTCTGGGGGGACACAAACAGTCAAACCATAGCAACCTGTAAACACACACATCTGTGTGCATGTGGACGTGGTGGTGGGGGAGAGAAAGAGTGGAATGAAATGAGGAACATTGATCTTTTTTAACTGTAAAACTTTAACTCCCATTTAAAACTGTGATATAAACCAAGATTTACCAAAATTTTTAAAATAGTAGTTCAATAACTACCCTTTTTCTGTTTGTAAGTTAAGTATATTTAAATATAATAGGGGTTGCTAAAGTTTATGTATTTTTATTTATTATAAAAGTAATACATGCCCATTGAAAGAAACTTAGGAATTACAAATGAGCAAAAGGAAGAGAACACATCATCCAAAGATACTACTTTTAATAGTCCTATGTATACTCTTAGTCTTTTCTCTGTATCAGTATATGAGTTTATATTGTTTTGAGCATATTTTTATGTTATAAAAAATGCAAAAATAAATGAGTTCATGTCAGTTTGTGCATTTTTTGTGATGTTTTAATCATAATAATTTCCCATTTCATCAAATATTCTTTTTCAATATTTTAAATAGTTTTGTAACTCACTATTTAAGATGAACATTTGGGTATAAAAAATACCCATATCTCTGTGCATATCCATAGTTATCTCTTCAGAATAAAATGTAGAAATTGAGGAATTAGGTTAAAGGGTTTTAAAATTTTGAGGCATTTAGTGCATAGTGTAAAACTGTTTCCAAAAAGCTAATTCTACTTTGACCAGTACAGAAAATGTTTGAAAGTATTTTCTTGCACTTCCACCATCAAAGAATTTACTCTTTTTATATTCTGATTTTAATGTTATTTTATTGTAGTTTTATTCATATTTCATTCATCATTAATAAAACTTAACATTATATAAATTTATTGATCATAAATTTTTGTCTTTTTACATATTTTTTATTCTGTAATCTTTGGCTATTTTTTTATGATGGGTTATCTTATTTTTATTTCTTTAAATTTGTAAATAAATTTAGTTTACTGACTCACTCATTATCATATGTTGCAAATTATTAGTACAGGCTATAGTTTGTCTTTAATTTTTTAAATAATTTTATTGGTATAAGAAAGTTTTTAATGTGGTCAAATTGACCAAATTTTACCTTTATGCCTTTTTTTAATTAGTATCTTTCATCCCAAAATAGTTACTTTTTTAAGTACATAGTCTACTTCATTTTTTTGCATTGAAATATTATCTGGATTTTATTATTTTGTAGTTTATGGATTGAGGCAAAGATCAATGGTTGGTTGTCAATCATCTTTTCCCTAGTAATTGAAAATATCATTTTTATTATTAATAGTGATACCTATTCATGTTTGGATTTTCTATCCTGTGCTGTTGATCTGATTATTCTTCCTATGGCAGTTTCACACAGTTTTAATTATGTCAGATTTATAATAACTTTTGGAATTTGAAGGTGACAACTCTCTGATGCACTTAGCAGAGTCCTACCATCATTCATGTCTCAGCTTAAAAAGGCAGCTACTTCAGTGAGGCTTCCCGGAACCCTCCGGGCCTCTCTGGTTTAGGTCTCCATGTTATATTCTCTGATAAGTCCCTGTTTGATCTCACAAACTCTGGGGGCAGAATGGGTTCAAATTCTGATCTACTGTTATTAGCCTTGTGTCTCTGGGCAAGTTAACCTCTCTGCATTTTAGTTTCCCTATTTGTAAAATATGGATAAAAATATCTATTTCCCAAGGTGATTGTGGAGACTAAATGAGCTTATATATATATATATATACACACACACACACACATATACTTGAAGAACATAAAATGGTACTTGCACATATAAATACTTGCTGTTTTAGACATTATTATCATCATTACTATTTCTTTTATATTATATAATTTAGTTTACATAACTATACACTTGTGGGAATGCTTGTTCCATGTCTATTTTACCCCACTAGACTACAAGCTTTGTGAGAGTATGGTCTGGGGTTATTCATCACCATATACCAGTCCTTGGCACATGGATGTGGATATATTTGTTGAATGGATGATTATTTATTGCTCCATTTCTCTATGTTCTTATTTCTTCATGCCTTTTATATTCTTGTAAACTTTGATAAAGCCTTTCAAGAAACATTTCTCTTTCATTAATAGGCAAAAATTAAGGCTCTTATAATTTTATCTCTGTTTTAATGGTACAGTTTAATATCTTCATCCACTATTTCCCTCAAGCACTTTCACCAGACACCCAGTTTTATGGTGCAGGGGTTGGTTTAATACAATGAAGTGATTTTTATCACACGATCTCTTGCTGTGATAAATTTTTTTCTTTCTTATTGGTCCTCATCTTGAATTCTTTTAATCTTTACAGCAGATATTGGCTAACTGGGATGGGGAAGAGAAGATTTCTCACTGTCACAAGATTCAACACCAAATCCTGCAAAATGCTTCGATTTCCAGTGGTAGGGCTTCCCTCCCATTGCCTTCTGGCATCCCCTTGCCGCCAGGGTGCTTTGGTCATACTGTTAGACATGTCTGTATTATTTAATCTTTTTTAGCACGTACAATATTGGTGCCACTTTCAGCCTCTGGGAACGCCTATGATACATGCTTGCCACAGTGCACTCTGCGAAACATTCGGTTGAGCAAATGAAAAATAGCACATGGGACAGGGATCCTGCTAGAGGACTTTTTCATAGTTTATTGGGGATGACAGCAAGTAGAAGAAAACCCAGCACTGCTGTGAGGGCACGCCACCTGTTAGATAGAAATAGAGTACTGTCCCCGCGAATGTGGGTGCTCAGACTTGGAGAGGAAATTGTGAGCAGAGGGGCAGTTCCCTGCCTCAGCTTCCTCTGGCTGTAGCTCCCTCCCCACTGCTCATCAGCTGTCAACCTGCTGCTGGTGCCTTCTCCCTTCTTCTGGGCCTAAAGGATTTACTATGAATTCAGACACACTCTGATGAAACCTATCTCAATTCAACATAGGACCGAAAAACTTTATTCTGTAAAGATGAACAAATGAAGGAAAACAGAAACTGGGGAAGATTTAGCAGTTCAAAAAAAAAAAAAGTCCATTTGAGTCAGTGTCTTCCTACAAATCAGAGTTTCTATGAGAAATACAGTGCAACTATGGAAAATGTTGCATTTGCATTGCCAATGTCTGCTGGGAGAACTTAGCATCCATGAAAGCAGAGAGCGCCATCAGGACAAAAAAAGAGAGATCCAGAAAGGTTACTCGGACCCTAAAATCTACCCTTGGGGTGAGCTTATTCCTTTTTACCTAGGCCATGATAATTATTTCCAGTCAGTGTGAGACACTTAAATGGCAAATCACTGCATTTACTGCCACCTTCTTCATCCCTCTCTGCTGCAATTCCTCTTCCCTCTTACTGTAAAGAAGACCTTTCATCTTCAAAATGAGAATAACAACCTTAGCTCATTTCCAATACCACTGGTATCCCAGTACAGATGCTGAGTGGGAGGGTCTGACTCAACTCACCTTGGGAAGTATTCACGTTATGTATGTGCCACAGAACTAACAATGCCACTAAATTAGTTTCCTAGAGCTGCTATAACAAAGTACCACAAACTGGGTAGGTTAAAACAACAGAAATTAATTCTCTCAGTTCTTAAGGCTGAAATTAAGGTATCAGCAGGACCATGGCCCTTCTGAAGGCTCTAGGGGAAGAGCCTTTCTTGCCTCTTCCTAGTCTGGTGATTGCTGGCAATCCTTGATATTCCTTGGCTTTCAGACACATCACTCTAATCTCTGACTTGGTTGTCACATGGTACTCTCCCTGTGTCTGTGTACTCTGTGTCTTTATGTGGCATTCTCCCTGTGCGTCTGTGTCCAAATTTCCTTTTTCTTATAAAGACATGAGTCAGCCCTTATCTAGGATGACAAGATCTTAATTTAATTACATCTTCAAGGATCTGATTTCCAGTCTTTTTGGAAGAAGCAATTCTTTTTTCTTTTTAAATTTTTAAAATTGACAGATAAAATGGTATATATTTATGGTGCATGACACAGTGTTTTTATATATGTGTGCATTGTGGAGTGCCTAAAGCAAACCCACTAACACATGCATTATCTCACATATTTTTTGTGTGCATCGTGAGAGCCCTTGAAATCTACTCTCAGTGATTTTCAAGTATGCGATATAGTGTTTTTAACTATAGTCAACATGATGTACGATATATCTCTTGAACTTATTCCTTCTATCTAAATGAAATTTTGTGTCCTTTGACCAATATCTCCTCAATCTCCTGAATCCCAGCTTCTGGTAGCCACCATTTTACTGTTTCTATGAGTTAGACTTTTTTAGATTCCACATATGAGATTATACAGTATTATCTTTCTGTGTCTGGTTTCTTTCACTTAGCATAAAGTCCTCCAGGTTTATCCATGTTTTGTGAATGGTAGGATTTCCTCTGGTTTTTAAGGCTGAATAGTATTCCACTGTGTTTCTATACCATGTTTTCTTTACCAGTTCATGCTCTGATGGACACTTAAGTTGATTCCATATCTTGGTTATTGTGAATAATGCTGCAATGAACATGGGAGTGCAGATATCTCTTTGACCTGCTGATTTCATATCCTTTGGATATACCCTATACTGGTATTGCTGGATCATATGGAAGTACTAGCTTTAATTTTTTGATGAACTTCCATACTGTTTTCCATAATGGCTGCACTTGTTTGCATTCCCACCAACAGTGTACAAGAGTTCTGGGGGACATGATTCTACCCACTGTGGTCATCTAGCAACTGCATATCAGGTAGTCATCTGACAAAGTATTTCCTTGACCTCTAGCTTTTGTTCTGCTAGGTCCAGGAGAATATTTATCATTCTGAAGTATTACCTAAACACACCTTACCACAGTGCATTTCTAAACTACGTCATTTAAATTATTCTCCAAACTCTCTCAGATTTGCTGGGTTGTAAGCCACTACCAAACCACTAAAACTACTTGTTTTGGTGAATGCTTACTAAATATTTGGGGTAGTGAATAGTAGTCAAATTTCTACTTCTGTCTGTTATGAATCTCAATGTTGCCAGTGTTTGGGTTCCTAGAGGCTTGATGATGAACCCAAATACAGTGACCACTATAGTTTGCATGACATGCAATGTGATTTATTCTTGGACCTCCTAAGCCTCAACACATCACAGGAGGTAACTTCTGGGACTCACTTATATCCAGTACTTTGTGCAGGGAATTACCTCCTGAGGAAAAGAGTGAGTATTTTGACAAAAGACAAACATGCACCTAAATATATATCTCTCCAATGGATGCAGTAGGGTTAGCTTTTTGAATTGATTAGAAAGGATTCATTTTTTTTTTTTTTTTTTTTTTTACTTAAGGACCTCTGTGTCAATAGTGATGGGTCAGTAAATGTCAGAGTTCTCTTCAATCTTGGAAGTTCTCTTGATAGACTGTTGGACATAAATTAGGATTAACTTCCTCTGGGCAACAAAAAATTAGTTATTCTTATGATGTACTTCTATAGAATAGGTGAAATGTTAACTATTCTCAGGATCGAGAAACCAGTGTACCATTAGGTTGCATAATACCAGTTTACCATGTTGTCACTGAAACAAGGTTCCTGTCACCTAGCTCTAGTTAGGCAATATATTTGTTTTGAGGCCTGCCTCATCAGGTTCTGCTCACTGCAAATTCATGTACCTGCTGAGGAATAAAGTTAATTAAAATAGGCCAAGCACTACCATTTTACATCTTGGTCTTCATAATCAATACTAACCCCAAATTTGGTGGGCATTCTTCCCCATAACTCCCATAGTTCTCATGGCATGGGATAATATCCTGTCTTACAGATTCCCCCTGCAGGATAATTTCAGTTGTCTGGAAATCCCATAGGAGCTGTTCCCCAAGGTGTTAGTGCCTCACTGTCTGAGATAATGGGAGAATGGCAAAGGGTCCCAAAATACAGCAGAGTGTTGTTAAAAGATAATTTTCGAAAGGGTAAAATCATGACTCTCATATGTATATAAAAGTGAACATAAAGATTTTATTTAATTCATACTTAGTGAAGGAATTAGGTGGATGTTAAAAATGGTTTAAAATAGAATCCAAAAAACAGACAAACGTATAGATCAGAAATATTGAAATGAATGTGAAATTAGAGACAAAACTAGGTTTTCTATTAAGAAACATCATAAAAATGAACAAATGGAGAAAAACAGACAGTGGAAAAAATATAGCATCGAAAAAGAACGCCCATCTGAGTCAGCATCAATTGCATCTCCACTGGACACGATTTACATGCATATAGACACAAATTATTTTGCGTTTCTACCAGTTATTCTCAATTTAGAGTTGTAAAATAGCTTCCACAAAATCAGAATCAGATAATCCAGAGAGATCCTCTGGAGTCTAAACAATGCGTAGTTCTCCACTGAGGCACATTATTTTCTCCCACAGTGGCAATATCCAGTGAAGACCAGGTTTAGAAGTTTTTCTGCTGCTTTTGGTATATCAGTTTCTAACATTACCAAAAAAAAATTCCTTATGTTGGTATGGAAGAAAGTTATGGAAGATGAGGGAGAAGTATTTATATCTTTGGGATGTACAGTGAAAAGAAAGGAGGATGGAGAGAGAGAAAGAAGAATGTGTTAGAGAGAAAACCAAGAGGGACCAGCTGTACTTAACAGCTTCTGGTGCTAGACTCTCAAGGACCAGACCAAACCATCATGGTGCATAGACTGGTCAACACCCATAGGTGAGTAAACTGTCTCACAGCTCCTCTCTACACAGTGAGGCTTTGTAAACTTCCCCATGAATCCAGTTGTCTTCTTGGGAAGGAGGAAGGGAGACGAAACCCTCTTGAAGGAAGAAAAACAGCCCTGATAGGAAGATTAAATTTTGATTTGAGTAGTTTCCCCAATGTGACTAAGATAAAGTATTTATAGTGAACTAAGAAGGTCAATTTTTAAAAAATTACCACGTTTAAGGTATTTCTTCTATCATCATCAGGAGTGGGGGCTCAAGAGCAAAACAAAATCAATTATAAATGAGATGCCGTTTTAAAAAATACATTTGAGACATGATGTTTACATTTTGATTTGCCCGTTATATACCCCAGAGACATATACTAGATCTCCCATAATTTTTTTTCGCATCAGCAAATACTTAAAAGTTGTCAACGATGGATATTTTTTTCCTCTTCAGTATGTCGGAGTTGGTCTGTTGGTGATTTTATTGGAACTACACTAGTTAGAGACTAAAATATTCTGCAATTTTATAAGCATCTCATTATTACTGTTAATTTTTTGTATCTTTATTTTATTACTGAACACCATCCCAAACACACTTATTGGTTTCAATATTTGTCCAGTGATGCTAAAATGAATATTCAAGGTAGACAGTCACATTTGCAAATAAGAATGCTTTTTTTCTTTTTGTCAATACATGTGCTTGTTATGAAATTCCAGAACAACATTGGGTAATACTGTGGTATTTAGGTCAATTTCTTTGTTTCTTTTTGACCTTAGTGGGAAAAGTCGCGGGTTTTACCTTTGAGTATTATAGTCGCTTTTTTGATATTCGTATTATTCAGCACATCATAGATGTATTCTTTGACTTATAGAAAGCTATAAAAAATCAGAAGGGAATGTTTAATTTTTCTCCTTCACTTATTAAAGTAATGGGTTATATTGATAGTGTTCATGATATTGAACCATTCATTCTTCTGAAACAAAACCCCATTGGTCAAAGTGTATTATTCTTTAACAGAGTGCTGTATTCTATCTGCTATTTTTACTTTGATTTCTTTGTCATTATTTATGTTTTATTGCATTGAGGTCAGCAAATATAAACTGTACAATTTCTATACTTTGGAACGTATTGAAGTTTGCTTTATGGCTGAGAATGTGAATTATTTTTGTAAATATTCCATTGACATTTGAATAGAGTATAAAAGTGACATATGGAGGGTATATAATTTAAGGTATACATATGTTAAATTTAGTTCATAGTGCTATTACAGGCATCTAATTCTTTATTTCTGTTCTTAATTTGTCAAAGGCCCAGAGCTGTATGTCAGTGTTCTTTTTGATGATGGCCTTGCCAGTTTTGTTTTGAATACTCGCACATTTACTAAACAACTATTGTACCTCTGATTTTTTCTACCTAATTTTGCATGCTGTTTATATTCATTTATGTCTACCTGTCTGATATTTTTCTTTCCTTAACTGTACCTAGGACATTTCTGTTCTCACATTAGGTACTCGATAGATTTGCATTGACTGATTTGTATCATATTCTCCAAGAAATGTCCTGGACAGAAATCAGTTGAACTGATTTCAAGTTTAGAATTTCAGGATTATTCATACTATGCCTCACCCTATTATCACTGATAATTTACCTATTACAATAAGGCATCTCTTATTCGAACTGTCAAAAATAAAATTAGATCAAATTGAAATAAATATAAAAGTTTATCATGCATAAAAAAGAACATTTCGCCAACTGGAATACCTCAGACCAAAAGTGGAAAAAAGCCCCACTCACAGCAGTTACAGAACAACTTATAAAACATAAAGGAGGAAGTATTTTGACCTTTTTCATGATTGGCTGATATACATTAACATTCTGTGTAAGGCAAGCAGAGCTGTGTCAGCTGATTTGTCTATAACTGACTGATTTAATCGCAGTGAATCATGCTAGCAAGGATGTAAAGCTTACAGTTTGTGTTTCCCTTATGATTAGAGCTAACATTTCAGGGAAATCAAGATAACTTAAGTTTTGGCTACATGGCTATGTGCTGTTGGCCTTGGAGTATATTTAAACAGTGGTCTGCATTTTTATTTTTCTTTAATACCACTTAAACAAGCTTTAGTTACTAATTAACTAGTAGACTCTTAAGAAAAAGTTTAAAAAAAAGATGGTCCCTCATAAATTATTTTTATATTTGCAGTGGATTCTGCAAAAATTTACAGGAATTTCTCTAGGTCCTCTGAAAAGTAAAGCACACTAATAATGCTAAGAGAATTTATCATCAGCTTTATTCATTTAGCTAACATTTGCCCTTCCTTCAGCATTGGTATTATTTCCTAGAAACTGTATTTTGCAAAACCTAGTGTGAATGATAAGTTCCTGAGTGGAGTTATAGTTAAAAATAACTCCGTTAACTGTTAATAAGTATTAGTGTGGCACAGGCCCAGTGCTATAGTGACCTAATTCGAACAGAATCAAAGGGAGCTGTGCTAAAGGGCATAAGGCATTAAAATCTTTTCCCACTTCCTCTTTCTTGTGTCTTAATCAGGAATTAGTATAAAGAGTCGCCCTTTCTTTGAGGCTGAGTAGCTTTGTGTGCATTGTGAATCTCCTGGTTTTACCAGTCAAAAGCTTTTATTCAATAGTGGCTATTTTCTCACATTCTATACTTGTCCTTATCAGCAAGAGAAAGTCTTCATGATTAAAGTTTTGCTTGTGGCTAGTTACAACTACTGTGATAGATAAGGGGAAGGCAAAGAATGCTTGTTTATCTGTTATATAAAAATCTGTGTAACTCGGAAGTTTTTGTATATATGCTGGTCAGTGGAAGAAAAATAAAAAGACTCAGACTATTACATGGTTGAAGAAATTGTAAATTGCCTGACTGGTGGTGGTATAGATCATAGGGTATATTTTTAAGGCCCTCACAAGTCTTGAGATAGAAGGCAAAATAATGGGAAGAGAT
Organism: Daubentonia madagascariensis; assembly: GCA_023783475.1. Lineage (NCBI taxonomy): Eukaryota > Metazoa > Chordata > Mammalia > Primates > Daubentoniidae > Daubentonia > Daubentonia madagascariensis. Next base: position 1,899,466 of record JAKFHU010000633.1, read on the forward strand.
TGGAGAATATAGGGTAGTATTAGGTAGGGTTGTTTCAGGAATTGCCTCAAATCAGGGATGAGTGCTCCTTCCAGGTGAGACTATATTTTGATTATCTAGTTAAAATTGGAAGTTTTAGAACCCCAAGAGAAATGGCAGTGGTCAGAGGTTTTCATATGCCTTTTTATTCTCTAGTTAGTGCAATTCCCAAATGACATATGGATATTACCGACACTACTTTCAAACCTGCAGGTGGAGGACTTTGATTCTGTTCAAGTTTCCTGTGTTCTAACTGCAGTTTCTTACTTGGTAATTGGGGTGAAAGAGAACAGAGGTGCCATAAGTTGCGGGGATCTGAGCTGCAGGGCCTGACAGGACAGACAGTGGGACGATGTTAAAATCTATCTCCATCTTTTCAGGGCTTAGCTTCATTATAACTGGGGGATAAAGTTCTTGCCAGGCAGTCTTGCTAAATCTTCTTTTTTTTTTTTTAAGTTTTTACAGAAAAATGTTATTTAAAAGTTGCTACAGGAGTATTGTATTTTTTGTAAAATATCAAATAATACTAATTGTTTCCCCTTCTCCACCAATGGAAAATAGTGTTAATAATGGATTGTATATAATTATACACACAAACATGCATATACACACACAAATATAGTTTTAAACAAAAATGTATCATGCTATATGCATTCTTCTGTAAATTGTTTTTGCCTCTGCTCTATAATATGTCTTGGACATCCATCTATCTCAGTATTCATTGCTTTTGACTTCTTTCTTTTTTAGGGGGTACAAGAGTTTTTTGTTACATGGATGAACTGTACAATGCTAAAGTCAGGGCTTTTAATGTATCTGTCACCAGAATAGTGTACACTGTACCCAATGAGTAGATTTTTATCCCTCACCCCCCTCACACCCTTCCTCTTCTTAGTTTTCAATGTCCATTATGCCACTTTATGAGCATATATATATTCCTTGTTTATCTCCCACTTATAAGTGAGAACACATGGTGTTTTTTTTTCCATTCCTGAGATACTTCACTAAATCTTAAATAAAGTGACAAATTTCTTCTCCCTCCATGGGTTAGGGAGATACACATTTCATGGATACAGGCAGCAGTATCCCTAAATGAGAGTATGGGATTTGCACATGCTGTTCATTCTTCTTGTACAAATAGGAAACTATCACCATAAGAATGGGTATCATGTTATCTATGGCATGCTACACTTGGGGACAAGGGTCCCAAATGTAGTGACAGTCCTTTATTATCAAGAAAGGGACAAATCCAACATGGCTGACACCAGAAGAATTTCATGCCTCTAGGGAGAATTTTCCTGAAAATTCCCCAAACTGGATCTCACGTAGAAATTACATATGAATGTTGGCTTTTTTAAGTGAGAAATTGAGGCAAGAAATATTCTGCCCCTACAAGTCTAGGAAGAATCACAAAGTTAATAAAATCGATGTTCTGTTAATTAGATAAGCTTCTAACTTTTGTATATTATTCTGGGAATCTAAAAGGTCATGATTAGAGGAAGAAGGTTGAGCCAGTTAAATATCTACCTACAATGGATAATACTCTTGAAACCCATTATTTTGATATGCATCATTTACATGTAGCAACAGAATAAAGAATTCACTACAAAATAACAAATAAAAGATATTTTTTAATAAGTATGATACACAATTAAGAGCCTTATTAGATGCTAGGAGGACCAGAATTTTGAAGGAAAGAAATTAAAAATAAAATTTTATATATTAGCTGTTTATCTAAAGCTAGTTGTGCTTTGTGTTAGTTTTTTTGCATAACATAGTTGTCCCTTAGTATCTGTGAAGGATTGGATCCAGGAACCCCCTTAGATACCAAAATCCGTGGATGCTCAAGTCCCTGATATAAAATGGTGTAGTATTTGCATATAACCTATGCACATCTTTCTGTATACTTTAAATCATCTCTAGATTACTTACAATGCTGAATAAAATGCAAATGCTATGTAAATAGCTGTTACATTGTCTTGTTTAGGGCATGATGACAAGAAAACGTCTACATGTTCAGTACAGACCGCAACCATCCATTTTTTAAAAAAACATTTTTGATCCACAATTGGCTGAATCCATGGATGCAAAACCACAGTTAAAAAGGGCCAACTGTATATTTATTTTATTATTTAAAGTTTTAAACATTATTGTTCAAAATTTGAGTAGTACAAAAAAGTATGAATTAGATGATTAACTTTATTCATAATCCCTCAACAAAGAGGCAAATATGATTAACATTTGATATGTTTTCTTCCAGTATACTTTTCTATGTAATACATAATTTTAAATTCAGGTAAGGTTTACCTCCCATAAAATTATAGCATGGACATTTTCCCTTGTTATTTATCTTTTATAAAAATTATTTTGCATTTCCAATATTAGCACAGGGTCCTTTAAACAAATAAAGTGTTCTCAAAAAACATCATAACCCAATTTAGAGTAAGGGTCCAGTAGCTTATTGCAAAAGAGGTACCCAATAAATGTGACTCCCATATACCCTCAGGACTATAACTCCCAGCGGAGTGCCAAGCATGCAAAAGACAGTCAATAAATAGTTGTTCGATTTAAAGTAAGTTGGGATAGCAGGAGAGGCCCGGCTTTTTGGATAGTATGAGATTGATGACACACCACCTTTAAAAAATGACAAATGTCCTGGCTCAGCTCTTAAATAAGGTATAATTCTCTTAAAACAGTTGTGTCTGGTCTTTATGCTATTGTATCAGGCTAAATGTATCAGAACAGGATTTTAAGTGCTAGGAAACATGATTTGACTGTTAGTATTTCTAAGCTATATTATAATGGGTCATTTCTCTGGGAATACCAAGTCATCTTTAAAACCCAGTTAGTGTTACCAGTAGGTAGTAGAGCGCTAGTCCATTTTATTCAGTTCATACAATGTTTGTCGTAAGGTCTAATGAGGTAATTCTTTCTGAAGAAAAGTCTCCTTTGATGCTAGGGTACACATTCCTAGGGAGGAAAGGCTCCACTAGTGGTCTAAACTTTACAGAACATTCATTTCACCTAGGGAGTTTAACGACAATGCAAATCCCAGGGTTCCATTTCCAAAGGTTTTGAGTTAGGCACTCTTGGGTGGAGATTAGCATTCTCTATGTGTAACCGATGTCCCACAGGAAGATTGTGATATGCGTTGTCAGGGATGCATTTTTATTGTTATTTGTGCTGTGTTTAGTATGTTGAATAAGAATATCTCTGATTATGGAAAGTTAGTGAGGGATGACAGGCAAGAGATTTTTCTAAGAAATTTTCATTGAATCAATCTCTGTCTGTTGTTTTCTGTCTCTTCCCTACTCTCTCTCTTTCCTTGCAGCTTGGCCTATAGTTTGTTTTTCTTATATGTGTATAATCAAATTTAGAACCCTCTACAGAAGGGCTCTAATTATCCTTTTACTTATATGCATTTTCCTGTTAACTGAAATAATCCAAGGAGCACTGGCTTTCAGACAGACTCTGAAGCATCCCATTGGGACATGTCATGGTGAGAAAATGGGAGGGCAAGTGGGTGGGAGTCCATGAATCATCATACCTCCCTCTCTTTGGACAGAACAGCATTACATATTCAGCCTTCTCAGTAAGTTGTCCTTTGAATCTCAATTTCATGATCTCATAAATATTTGAAAATCACTATTGTAGATGTTGCAAATAATTCTCCTGAAGTTTCTTTTTCTATTGAAAAATTAATACATAAATATATTTTAACTATAAAATCTTTAATCAAATATATGTATGCAATGGATTAGAGAAAGCTCCCACTTTTTTAGGGTGACTGTATAATGTTGCTTCTAGGACACTTTTGAGAATGAAAGGGTGGCTGTTAGTAATTACATTGGTGTAAACTGATCCTCTTCTGGACAAACCAGGACCTGTGTGATCCTATACTTTCTTTGCCAAACTCATTCTTTTCCACTTTTCCTCTTCTTCTCCCAGATGTCACCACCAACTACACCTTGTCATGTATTCTTTCATAGTTATGATGTGGTAAATTTTATTTTATCATTTCCCTTAACATTTTACATTTCCCTCTGCTTTTAATTATTATAAAGAGTGCTGCATGGGCAATGCACAAAACTCTTAGAGTAAATGTTTGTGGAGTTGCTAGTTGCATTTTCTATTTTAATCATTTATGTTCCAAGACTTTCTAAATATATTGTCATCATAAACAGAGGCTATTGAATATTTGAACCTTACTTGATGACCTGATATCATGATTATGGATATTGATTCTTGCACTGCAGGCAAATAGATAAACAGTCAGGCTCTCAGGGACTATTTACAATTACCCTAAATGGCCCCTTTGAGTTATTGTGCTTGTTTATATTATTAATAAAATCATATAATTAAAAATCTGTGCAGGACCTAAGAAATTCTCAAATACAATTTCTTTCCTTTACAGATTAAAAGGTTTAGGCCTATAAAATTTACATATGCAAGAAAATCTTGCAGGTCTGTGACTCTGACCAAGGTCTTCTGGGTCCCAGACTAGTTCCGTGTTTTTCTTCTCTTTGCTAGCAAAGCTTTCAGCTAAGCTTCATGAATCTCTTAGCACCTCTCCCTGGACTAGCAGGATTACTCTTTCCTTATTTGCTGTTCCTTCTGTGTGTGATAATAACACTGTTAAGAAAATTTTGGTTCCAAATGACAGAGACCCAAACAAAATTGGCTGAAACAAAAAAGAAATTATATTGATTCATACAATGGAAATGTCCAATAGTAGGTTTGATTTAGGGATTCATAGGTTGCAGGGGCTCCAGGTTTATTCTCTGTGATTCTTTAGACCCTGCCTTCCTCTCCCTCTTAAGTCACCCTCAGGATGACTAATGGAAGCAACATGGTAGAAGTGTTCCCAGAACTCCCATTCGGTTCTCAGACTGTCTGGAGAATCCAGTCTCTCGTGATTCCTCCTGCAGGAGCCAGAGAAAGATTTCTCCTAAAGGCCTCATCAAGAGCCTCCTGCTGCATCATTGATGGAAATAGTGACTCATGCCTTCCTAAAACATTCACTGTGGCCAGAGAGAAGGGCTAATATGCTGGTTGGCTTAAGTTAATTAGGGTCCTTTTTAGGGCTAGAGTTGGGGTGAATCTCACTGAAACTATACTATATGGCTGAGAATTTGGAACAGGAGTTTCCCAGAAGAAAACCTGGGCATTGTTAAAGAACTGAATTATGAATGGTGAGGAGGCAACTAACAGATGTGCATGCTCTCTGGGAGGTCACAAACAATACTTATTAGAAAAGGAACAAAGAACAAATAGGTGCTGAGTGAAGGTATGACCATTTCTTTTATGATTAACTTTAATGTTGATATTTTGCATGATCCACTCTACCTCTCAGGTAACTTTTTATAAAAAATTTATTTTTTTTATTTCAAAATATTACAGGGGTACAAATGTTTAGGTTTCATACATTGCCTTTGCACCGCGTGAGTCAGAGCTACAAGCGTGCCCTCCCCCTGACAGTGAGCACCACACCCATTAGGTGTGAATATACCCATTCCCTCCTCCCCCCACACCTGCCCGACACCCGATGAATGTTACTTTCATATGTGCACATAAGAGTTGATCTCTAGGCAAAGAATTCATGAAGAAGACCCCAAAACCAATCAAGTATCAACAAAAATAGATAAATGGGACCTGATCAAATTAAAAAGCTTCTGCACAGCCAAAGAAACTATCACTAGGGCAAATAGACAACCTACAGAATGGGAGAAAATATTTGCATGCTACACATCTGATAAAGGGCTGCTAACTAGAAAAAAGCTTTTTTAAAAGCTTTTTTTGGTGTTATTATTCTAGACAGTTGAGTTTTATGGGTAAATAACAATCTACAGTAGGGTCTTTAAAATATTTTGAAGACAGAGAATAAAAGCTTACCCTGGGGTAAGAGGGGACATCACTGGTGAACAGGAGTGATGGGAATTGCATAGGAGCTTTAGATACTTTCTTGTTGCTGTAGAATTTCAGGCCATTGAGTTAATGTGGGCAATAATTTTTTGTTCAGAGGCTTCTGGTCTCCAAGGAGCCACTGGCCTCCTTGGCACTTTCTTTCATTTAGTTCCTTTCAACCTCAATTTGGGGTTCATGTGACTTACTCTCTGAAAGCTCAAGAATCCAGAAGGCCAGAGTGGACACCAAGAACAAGCAGTTCAGAGAGGAAATCAGTTGAAACTCTTTGTGGTCTTGAGAAGGACTGGGAGATGGTCCTTCAGTTCTTTCTCCAAAGTGGGAAGTTAGGTGTGGCCGTAAGGACTTGCTTTGACTAATGATATATGTGTGCTATTTCTAAGTGAAGCTTTAAGAGTCAGAGTATGATCTAACGCAGTCTCTTTTACTACCTTGGTATTTTTTGGGAGCATTCAATAGCCCAGTGACCTCTATGAAATGAGCTCCCTGTTAATATGTGATGGACATTTCACATGAATTAAAGATAAATTTGTTATTGTAAACCAGGGGTCTGGAAACTATGAAAAGCATTTATTGACCACGATGTTAAATGACCCAGATTTGTGGTGATTTGCATAACCTGGCCCCTTCTGACTGGTACAAAATTAACACAAGTATTTTCTCTGAAAGCATTAAGAAAGATGTAAAATAACAGAAAAGAAAACGCGAGGTAATTTGTTTTGTTACTTCTAATAGGAGGAAAACCTTGAGCACTTACTATTTTTAAACCTCTTGAGTTATGTGATTAGTACTGCCTTGGGCCGAGGCCATGGGGTATCTCAGAATTGGATTTTCAGAGGGAATATGAAAAATAACATCAGACCCTTCTTTCTTGGGTAATCTAGCATCCTTAAAATAAGATGAAGAAAAAAGACATTACTTTTAAATGTCTGTTTTTTTTCTCTGTCTCTCTTCATTTTTAATTCATACATTATTTTAAAGATTAGGACTAAAATCACATGTTCCTTTTCTTCACTACTTTTCTAACTTTTCCAATAGCATTTAAGTTGTGATAAATATAAAGAAAACACCAAAAGTGCCAATTGCCTTGCCTTTTCCAAAAAAGATGTGACTTTTAAATTAAAATCAATAAAGCCCTGGAATCTCTTATTCACACTTTTGGGTGACAAAACAAGATTGATAAAAAGAAAGATAGAAATGTGAGATTTTGGCTTAGTGCTCCAAGCCACTTACTTGAGAATATTCACTTAATTTTCTCATTCACTTCTTCAGGGAATTAAAATTCCAATGATTTTCCAAGTTAGAGCTGAATTAGACTTACTGATCCATTAGTCTAAGATCCTATGGGAGCTAAAATGCCCATGATTTGGCCTAATTCATACAAGTAGGTGATGAAGGAACTGGATTTTAAGCCCATATATTCTGTGTTACAGCACGGTAAATCAATCTATCCTTGCTTTAGTGTTATGCTACTACCAAAGAAAAGAATATAAATACCCCATAATCCCTTTTTCCTATTCTCATCCCCCGTTATTTTACCCCTTGTTTACTTTGATGCAGCCACACTCGCTCTCTCTTGTTCTTGCTCCCAGCATGGGAATTTGCACTGGCTGTTCCCTCTGCCTACAGCACTCTTCCCCAGATATCTGCACGGCTCATTCTCTTACTGCCTTCAAACAGGCCTGACTTGATATCTGCATTTAAAATGAAAAGATTCCTCCATGCGCTCCAAATATCTTTTTCTTGTGCTTTTTTTTTTCTTGGCATAGCATTTGCCAGTTCCAAATATGCTTATGTTTATTACTGATTCTCTTTCTCCATCCTAGATTGTAACCTTAATGAGATCAGAACTTTTTTGTCTATTTTGTTCATTGATGTATCTCACGTGCCTCCCACAGTCCTGGCACATGGGAGGGATTGAAAAATACTTGTTGAGGGTATAAATGTACCATGAGATAAGATAAAATAAATCTGTATGTTACTAAAAGGAGGGGAACATATTCAATTCAAAGACTTATTAGTGGCATGATTATATGTTTACTGGTTTACCGGTTTTGTGAATTCTTTTTTATATAGGAGTAAAGAACTAACATTTGTTAAATGCTCAGATTACAGGGATGGGCCTATTGCATACAATACCTCTTTTGATTTCACATGCACAGCAACCATAGTACCCTTGAAGTAGGGCTATTACTCCCATAGGTGAGAAACCTCAACTGGAGGTTTAAGTAATTTCTTCAAATTACTATAGCTATGAATTGTGGGTTTAAATCTACATCAGTTGCCTCCAAAGTCCTTACTCTTTCCACTCTATTATAGATAAAGACAGAAGGTAGAGAATGAATGAAATTTGTAACATTCTTTGCACAAACTTATGTATTTTGGACAGGTATACCATAGGCTTCTACATTATCCCCTTGGAACACAGAATCCTTATGTATTCTCAGAAAACCCTATGTTATTATGTCCATTATTGTTAAATGTCAATACTTACCTCTTTCTGGTCTTTCAAATTTGGAGTTTTTACTCATTTAACAATATTGGCACTTCCATATAGTACTCATCAATTCATAAATATTGTCAGCTTGTGCCTTTGACCTTTGACCCCAAATGAGAAGCTACTATCTTCTAGATAGCACACATTTCAAATGTTCGTCAATATAGAGGTGGGGATAAAGGAAGGAAAAATATCCCAACCTTTTCCTTGGAATAATTCCTTGAACAATTTAACATTTTTGCTGCCTATGAAGAAAGCTCTTTTTATTTGGAGGTAGACATGCACGGAGGCCTTTATCTGGCAAGGTATTCAATAACAGTGTGAAGCAGTAGGAACTGATAGACTTGCTGATGGTTGCACTGTTCTTCCAGTTGTTGCTCAGGGCTGAGTGCTCTGGCGGCTCCCTGAAGACAGTTGAGGTTTCCCTCTCCAGGTGAGGAAAGCTCTGCCTGCTGTGGTAATAAGCAGGCAGGAGACAAAATGGTTTCATGGGAAATAATCTCAATTGGCATTCTGAAAAATGGGTTTCTGTGTCAGTTCTGCTGACATCTAAAGTTTGTACAAATGTATATATTTTTTCCTATTTCTCAGTTTCCCCATTTGCAAAATTAGTGTATTGAACCAGAGAACCGGGAAGCTACTTTTTAGGTCCAAAATTCCAGAATTTTCCATAAACTTATCTGTTGGAAAGTAGTAGGGAAAGGGCAATAAACTCACCTCTAATATTATTTTGTATTTTAGACCCAAGTGAGGACATATCTCTGAAATTGAATGGATACTACTATCTTTTTCTCTCCTCTAGTACCTTCTAGAGACTATTTTCAAATTAGGAAAAGAAAGCTTGTTTTTTTCTGGGCAGACAATTGATGACTTTTAAAATATTTTAGGAAAATCATCTTAAGTTGATTAAGGGAACCTTTAGAGTGCAGAGTTTATCAACAATTTCTGTGGCTTTACTGTGTGTAAAAATGGGCACACAATGCACATCTTTAAGGAAACCTCTAATTTTTGCTCAGCTTTTATTTGTGGGAATCTTTAATTTACTGCTTTCAGGGCCTCCTCAGAGATGGCAACTGCAAGTAAACTACAGATTTGGAAATAGGAGGAGATTGTGGAGGTGTGTGTTTCATTTTAGGAGCTGTAGGCTCTTCCTCTCCCACCTCTCAGTCCCCCAAACTAAAATGGTCTGTGTAGAGGACCAGAAGCAGAGGTGGAGAATGTCTGTTCACAGTTTATGCTAGGATTAAACTTTGTTTTGTTTGTTTTAATTGTTCTATGTGTGCCCACTGTCAGAGATCTAAGCAGTAGAAACTCCCACAGAGTTTCACTGGACCAAACCCTGCTAGAAACTGTGATTTGGGTTGAGAGTGAAGTGCATCAAGCTTCCAGTCACCTGCGACCTGAGAAAGATATTGCAGGTAATCCAAGTACGTACACGGGGAGGGGAGACAGGAACTTTACTGGATAGAGCTTTGCTTTATTCAAGGAGAGGAAATAGAAACTTCTCCACATGTTTAAGGAAAACTACCACAGAACAGAGGAAAGGAAGTAGCACCCCAAAGCCTCAAAGGAAGAACTTATTCTTTTTTTTTTATTACTCAGTAATAAAAAACAATAGTGAATTAACACATCTGGTGTTATCCTGGTTGGAGCTAGAGCCCATTCTTCGAAGCGAAGTGTCACAGGAATGGAAAAACAAGCACCACTGGTACTCACCATCAAATTGGTACTAACTGATCAACACTTACATCACACAGGGAAGAACTTATTCTTATAAACAATCTACTGAAGGGTCTAGAAATTATTTCTAGGCAAGTTTTTAGCATCTTCAGAAGACCAAAAAAACAAAAAAGAAAAAAGCATTGTTTCTTTAAAAGAGAAGCTGGCATTCAGTAGGAGAAAAAAAAGGTGAAGAAAAAGCAGCAGAATTAGAAGAAACTGCATTGATAAAACAAAAGATGGCCTCAGAAAATAAAAACCCAATGACAGAATTAAAATTTATGTTTTCAGCAAGGAAGAAGAGAATTGATGCTGCAGAAAAATGAGTCAGGGATGTGGAGGGCAATTTGAGAACAGTATCAAGAATTTAAAGGCAAAAAGATGAAGAGAAAAGTACCAAAAAAGAAAAAGAGAGAAACATGGATGATATAAACTATAAGTAATTGGTACGCATGAAGGAGAGAACAGAACAGTATGTTCTTTCCCCAAATGATCTAGACCAGCACTTTCCAATAGAAATACAATGCAAGCCATACATGCAGTTTTAATTTTTCCAGCCACATTTAAAAAGGAAAATGAAACAAGTAAAATTAATCCTAAAAACACATTTTATATGACCAAAGACATTCAGAATAATTATCATGTGGCATGGAATCAATACAAAATTTATAATATAGTTTTTATAATTTTTATTTGTACTGTCTGAAATCCAGTATATTTTATGCTTACAGTACATCTCAATTTGGATACTAAATATTCATTGGAATTAGTTGATCTACATTTATATTTCATAAAATTCATAGCTGAAAAAGTGAATTCACATACCCTAGTGTTCTAACCAGGCTTAAATGTTTGCTAAATAGTGTTTTTATTTTGCTCTGCTGCAGCGAATTACAGTTGCCATTCATTGTGAAATGTGCAACGTATTTTTTTCTAGGCTCTTTTTTTCTATACTGTTTGATTATAGTACCAGCTTTTGCATCTCTGTTTGATTCTGTACCAGTATTATGCTAAAATATTTTAATGTAAAACATAATTGTTCTTACTTATTTTCTAAACTAGAAACATAATTTAATGATGTTATAACTTAAGTAATAGGTTTTTCAATTTAATTGCCAGTTACATTTTTCATAGGTATCACTGTAACTCATGTTGTCCGCTTAAAATATCCAAATAAATACATTCCATACCACATCAGTGTGTAGAAAAAAATCACTCAAATTGGATAATTTGCTGACAATGACAAGATCGGTGGTGTGTTCATGTATGTACTGTTGTGTGCATGTCAATGCATGTACTTGACATACACACAACAAAACAACTTCTTGCATAATGCAACGGTTAAAGTGAAATGTAGTCCTAAAAAACAATAAATTTGTACTTAATGAAAAGTATTTTGCACCGATTCAGTTCTTAAATTCAACTTCAAATTCATTGAAATAGAAAGTCCTGATGATTCTGGCATCTTGTTACTTATTTGACTTCATCTCCTGTTGCTATCTCCGTGTCACTTTTCTCTAGCCACATGGGCATCATTGCTGCTCCTTGAACATGCTAGGCCTGCTCCCACCTCAGGGATTTTGCACTTGTTTTTTCTTCTTGGAAAGTTCTCCTCCAGTCAGCTGTGTTGGGCCTCCTTTGAGAATGCTGTTTAAACCTATTCCCTCCTCATTCTTTGCATACCTACCCCGACGTCATACAATGTATCGGCATCTAATATACTATGTGATATGCATATGTCTATTGCCTTTCCCATTGCTGTCCTCTCTCTTACTAGGATATAAACTGCCTGAAGATAAGAATTTTGTCAGTTTTGTTCCATGGTATACCCCTGAAAGCATAGTTGAAGCCCAATAAACATTTGTTGAATAGATGAATTTATAAAAGATAACTACGAAAGAATAGATATAAGATATATATGTTTTTAAACTAAGAGAGTGGAAAAAATGGAACCAAAAAAATGCTCAATTGGTTCAGTAAAAAGCAAAAGTGAATGAATAATAATATATACTAAATACTTAAAATAAGATGGAAGTATAAATCTAATCAAATAATTCATCATGAGTGAATGAAATAATGCTTCTATTAAAAAAGTAAAAATCTAATTGTGATTTAATTTTTTATTAATATTTTATTTATAATTGACATAATAAGTGTACAATTTATGGGGTACTGTGTGATGTTTCAATGTATGTATACATTGTATAATGATCAAATCAGGTTAATTACCATATCCATCACTTTAAACATTTATAGTGTCTTTGTGGTGATAACGTTCAAAATCTCTTCTAGCTATATTGAGATATACACTACATTGTTGTTTTCTATAATCGCCCTACTGTGTAATTGAACACCAGAACATATTCTTCCTAATTGTCACTTTGTACTTGTTGACCAGTCTCTCCCATTTTCCCCCTTCCCAGCCTCTGATAACCACTCTTCTACTCTCTACTTCTGTGAAATCAACTTTTTTAGATTTCACATAGAGTGAGATCATTGGTGTTTGTCATTCTGTGCCTGGTTTATTTCACTTAACCTAATGTTCTCCAGGTTCATTCATGTTGCCATAAATGACAGGATTTAATTGTTTTATGGCTGAATAGTATTCTGTTGTGTGTTTACACACCACAATTTCTTTATCCATTCATCTGTAGATGGACATTTAGGTTGATTCAATATATTTTGGCTATTGTGAATAGTGCTGCAATAAACATGGGAGTGCAGATAATCTCTTCAACATATTGATTTCATTGCCTTTGGATATATACTCAGTAATGGGATTGCTGGATCATACAGTAGTTCTATTTTTACTTTTTTTTTAGGAACCTCCGTACTGATTTTCACAGTGGCTGTACTAATTTACATTCCCACCAACAGTGCATAAGAGCTCCCCTTTTTCCACATCCTCACCAGCATTTGTTATTTTTTGTCTTTTTGATAATAGCCATTCTAATTGGAGTAAGGTGGTATCTCATTGATGATTAGTGATATTGAGCATTTTTTCATATATCTATTGGCCATTTGTATTTCTTCTTTTGAGAAATGTCTATTCAGATTTTTTTGGCCATTTTTACATTGGATTATTATTATTATTTTTTTACTATTGAGTTGTTTGGATTCTTTATATATTTTGGCTATTAACCCCTTTTCAGATGCATAGTTTACAAATAATTTCTCCTGTTCTGTAGGTTGCCTCTTCACTCTATTGATAATTTCCTTTGCTGTGCAAAATCTTTTTAGTTTGATTGATATAATCCCATTTGCCTATTTTGCTTTTGCTGCCTGTGCTTTTGAGGTCTTATTAAAAAAATCCTTGCCCAGTTCAATTTCATGCAGTGTTTCAGCTATGTTTCTTTCTAGTAGTTTCATAGTTTTGGATCCCACATTTAAGCCTTTAACCCATTTACAGTTGGTGTTTGTATATGATGAGAGATAGGAGTCTGGTTTCACTATTCCACATGTGGATATCCTGTTTTCCCAGCACCATTTATTAAAGAGACTGTCCTTTCTCCAATGCATGTCCTTGGCACTTTGTTCAAAATCAGTTTGCTGTAAATGCATGGATTTATTTCTGGGTTCTCTTTTGTTTTATTGGTATATTTGTTTTTATGCCAGGCCATAGTGTTTTTGGTTACTATAGCTTTGTAGTAAATTTAAAGTCAGATAGTGTGATGCCTTCAGCTTTGTTCTTTTTGCTCAAGATTGCTTTGACTATCCAGAGTATTTTGTATTTCCATATAATTTAAAAATTTTTTTTCTATTTCTGTGAAAAATGTCACTGCTCCTTTGATAGGAATTGTATTGAATCTGTAGATCATTTTGGGTAATATCTTAATTATTAAGACATTTTAATAATATTAATTCTTCTAATCTATGAACACAGGATATCCTTCCATTTATTTGTGTCATCTTCAATTTATTTTATCAATTATTTTATAGTTATCATTATAGAGAGATCTTTCACCTCACCTCCTTGGGTAAGTTTATTTGTAGGTGTTTTATATTTTTTGTACCTATGTAAATGGTACTTTTTTCTTGATTTCTTTTTTAAATAGTTCGCTATTGGTGTATAGAAACACTACTGATTTTTGTATGGTAGTTTTGTATCCTGCAACTTTACTAAATTCGTTTATTAGTTCTAACAGTTTTTTGATGGAGTCTTTAGGGTTTTCTATATATATGATCATATCATTCACAAATAGGGGAGATTTGACATCTTCCTTCCCAATCTGGATACCCTTTATTTCTTTCTCTTGCCTAATTGCTCTTGTTAGAACTTCCAGTACTATGTTGAATAAAAGTGGTAAAAGGCGGCATTCTTGTCTTGTTCCAGATCTTAGAGGAAAAACTTTCAACTTTTCCCCATTCAGTGTGACGTTAGCTGTGGACCTGTAGTATATGGCCTTTATTATGTTCAGATATGTTCCTTTTATACATAGTTTCTTTAAAAAATAAATAAAATAGAATTGGTAGGAACTTGACTTCATAATTATAGTGGAAGAATTTAACAAACCTAGTTAAGAAATTTATGTATAAAGTATACTCAAGTATGGATATGGAGAATTTGAAAAATAAAGTAATAGGCTTAATATTATGGATACATATAACCCTTTATCTCATGAACAAAATGTAGAATCACTTCAAACACCCATGGAACCTCCAATGAGGTTGGTTAGGTGTTAAGTTCCAAAGAAATTCTAGATTTATTTGAAGAGAAATTTTGGGGAAAAAATAAACAACTCACACACCGTGTAATTCATATACCTGTTGACCTAGATATTCCACATCCCCAATTTTTCACTACAAAAATACTCACACATGAAAAGAAAAATATATATACAAGCATGTTAATTGTGACATCATTTTAAAGCAAAAAACTAAAAGTATTCTTTACTCTGTTAAAGAGAATGATTAAATAAGAGTTAATCCATATTGTGGAATACTGTACAGCAACCAAAAATATTTTCAAGGTTTCTAAAACATATTGCTAACCAAGAATGTCACAGAGTAATCATGTAGATTCATCCAATTTATTTAAGCAATACATATAAGCATGTAATGAATAGATATAGAACTGACAGAATATTTTTTAAAGAAGCCACTAACATTAGTCAATTCTGTAACAATGAAAAAAAGGTAAGATAAAGGGAGAACTTTCACTTTTGGGTTTATGTGCTTTTAGCAGAATTAAATAAAATATTATAAGATGATTTTGGTTTCTTCATTATATTTCTATTTTCAGTATTTTCTGCAATATATATGTTCTATACCTCAGAAAATATATTGAACAGACTTAAAAATTTAAAGAAAATTCCTTAGCAATAGAAAAGAAATTTAAATCTATTCATCAAAATTCCAAGAAGAGCAAATCATGGATAAACTACATTTTATTGAGTGTCTCCTATAAAGAGTGTAATTAACAGTCAGATGATAAGCCATCATCTTAACAGTTCAATAACATTTTACATAATGGAGGTCAAAACCATTAAAGAAATTATTAATGTACTGTTTAAAAACCATGTGGAATAGTCTTAAATGATTGTGTAATATTTGATGGGACCTCATGGTCCAGAAATCTTGCCAGTTTAGATCGATTGATAATTCTGATATATTTTACTCCATTTCTTGACATCACTTGAAACATAGTTCAGAAAGGTAAAGGGGGTTTACTGGAAAGTAGAAAAAATAAGAAAAAAACCTACGATAGTTATCATTAGCATAACCTAGGATAGTTGTTAATATTAACCTGGGACAGTTATTAACATTATCAAGTGGGTGTTATAATCAACAATCATTTTTCTTTGGACTCATTCCTGTCAAATATAAGAGCAAAGGCAGTTCTTTGCTTTACTTCCTACTCCTTCTTTAAAAACACACCTCACTATGAACAATAGTCTTTTAGTACTCAATTGGCAAGACTATAACAACATATTATTACTAGACACAGCAGTAACTGCTTCTGAAAGTTACTGGGCAGATACAGTGCTCTTCTTCAATACAGAATATACCTGATGAAGACAGAGGAAGAATGGATTAAGGCCTTATGTGTCACTAGACATGCACTTGGACACACAACACACACAAAAACTATAGAAAAAAAAGCTAAGTGAAGGGTGGCAGAGAAAAGAGAAATCTAAATATTTGGATTGAAGTAGCAGTATGGAACAAAGACAGGTGACTATGTGAGTGTAGCTCTAACATTTTTTGAGAAAGAATAAATCTCTTATGAAAATTTTCATACCGTCAGCGTGTGGAGGACTCGCCTGGGTATATGGACAGCTCATGTTTCTTGTGCAATGGGCTGTTAACTTCACTATGTATATTTTGCATTTCTGCTAGGGCTAAGCAAGGCAGCTTCTGTTTATAAATAATGTGAGTTAATGTAATGTATCAAGTGCTAAATTAGATAAAGTTTTACTTGAATAATATCAGGGCACTGGAGCTTTTTGATGTCACCAAAATAAATGAAGTCAAAGTAAAGAGCACACAGAATTGCCACCCCAGCATTAGGGATGGCATTTAAGAATCCCACAGATTTTGTAGAGTTGTTTAGTGTCCCTTCATAAAAACCCAATATTTTTATTTTGTAATAAAAGAAAAATCTGGAACTGTATTTCCCTTTCCTTTACGATATCCCTCAATTAATATTAGACTTTGATATTTAAATGTAATTAGTTCAAAGTTTTATGCTTTAAAAACTATTAATGAAACATTTTTAAGAAATCATAGAAATATATCTTTATATGCTTCAAAATATATAACATATTTAATTTCTTAATATATTGCCTACATTTGTCATATAACTAATAAAAAAAAAGCCTGTCTCCATCTTTATAGTAAATTCACATCCAAAATTCTTTATAGAGTTATTTATAATCCCTTACTTAATTTCTCTCCTTCATATCTTTTCTCAACTCTCTCCAATCTAGCTTTTGTTCCATCCCTCTTTCAAAAAGGCTTTCACTTATCCCCAGTGACTTTCATGTCACTAAATCCAAAGAAATTTAGATGAACTCTTACCTAACTTGGGCTCTCAGAAGCATTTGATGCTGTTGATCACCCTCTGCTCTTGGATCCTCCAGCCTCTTTTGTCAGGCTGATCATTTCCTCTGAGTTCCAAACCTGAATATCTCACTGATAATTGATATTCTACTGAATTGTCTCAAGCTTAACTTGAAGTCTGTTTTTCCAAAACTTGTCCTTTTTTATTTTAAATTTAAAAGTTGAAATTATTGTGTGTAAATAAGAAACCGAGAGTCATCATCGAAACTCCCTTCTCCTTCAACCCAGATCCAATCAATCACCAAGAACTGTCAATGTCTTTGTTAAATATCTTTGAAAACTTTCAAATGATTTCTTTATATAAGCCATCATCCTGATCAAGGTACTTGGACTTTGTTTTCCAATGGGTCTTCCCACATCCCCTCTTGCTTGACTTACCTTGCCTTCCTTCTTTTAGCCAAAGTGATTGTTCCACATAGATATTGTTCCTGTCTTTGAGCATCTGAGTATTCATGTGGCAAGGGATGGAGGTGAGATTCAAAACTAAGGAGTCTAATCACCAGGACTCATGTTCTGCATCCCCATTTCTTTGTGTATTGAAGAGCTGGTACAATAAACTAATCATATTTCTTTTAGGCCTGCCTTCTTCCTCCAACCCCTAGCCCTTTCAAAAAAAAAAAAAAAAAAGTTAGAAGGGAAGGAAAAGAGAAAACAGCAATGTAGAGAATCCATTATTTCTCTGTCTTCTTTCTCACATCTAATCTGAGAGAAGTTGGATGGGATTGTACACTAAACTTTAAAAGTTTCTGATGAAAATTAATTTTTTTAAGAGAGTGAATCAAAAATATTATTTAATTTGAACATTATGTTTATATGAATAAAGTATGGGTTTTACTATACTTGCAGCTGAAATCTATTAATGAAAAGCTTTCAGAATGCTATTCTCACTTCTGTAATGCTGAAAAAGAGATTCCGGCACAGCATTCCAAAACACAAAAAACCGTTGAACTTGAAAGGCTCGTGTAAAACTAATAATTCTTCAGTTTGGTACAATATTAGAAGGGTTGGTTAGAGCAAACTTTTGATGGATTTTGATAGCAATTGCAAGAGAACTCATAAAATTCTCAATCTTACCCAATCACCCCTTCTAAGCATACAGTCCCCCAGGGTGCTAGACACACAGGAAAAATGGCAAAGGGCAATTCAAGTAATTCTTGATCAGTCACCTAGCACCATGCCAGGTCCATAAGAGCGGTTTGCAAAGAGAAAAGTCATTCTAAGAGAGACGGGGCTCCAAATTTTAATGTAATCTTTATGCTGAGCTGAGCTGGACCACATGGAGAAAAAAGGCACATTCCAAAAGTGGTAGATGAGTTTGAGATTTAAACCAGAAACAAACCATGTTCCCTCCCTCACCCCACCCCTCCCCCCTGAGTACTTTCCCAGTATACGACTGTTTTCCCAGTCTATCTGTTTTTTTCAAACACACTTTTTCAATTTAATGAAAAAACAATCTATAGATAAAGCACAGGAAGGGGAAGAGGGTGTTGTTCCCCAAAGCACAGAACAAAGTTTGTCAGAACTGCTCATTTGAATTTTCCCGTCCTGTGGGTTCATAAGAAGCCCCTTTCCTAGTGGGAGGCAGCTCTAGGCTGATCTTAACACAGAAGCTGCATGGGAGAGAAGAGGGAGGGAAGAATCCTGAAAAGGAACCACCCTCGTGAAAGCTTTTGTTAAACTGGACTTTGCCAATTCATATCGGCTTTCCTGTTTGCTTTAGTGAGGTGGGCGGCATGAGAGAAAAGAGATCTTGAGTTTACCTAGAGAACTGATACAATAATACATAAAATGTGGATAAATGCTCAACTATTAAAATGTAAAGATTAACACATGGTCCAAAAAAAAAGCAGAAACAAAATCCTAACCCAACCTCTATATAAAATCTAAAGCTAAGTAACCAAAGAACTTGAAAGGTTTTGGAAAAAAATATCAAGTGAATGGACCTAATTGAAGGACAAAAGTACCAAATTCTTAGTGGACGAAGTGAAATTGATGCACAAAAAGCATTAAAAATCATATAGTATTTTTCTTTTTTGTAAGTTTTAACACATAAAGAAAAAATATTCTCATGTACTTTATACCTTTAGGACAAGAAGAAGTAGAGGGAAAATAATAGGGGATTTTAAAGCATGTCTTTCAATCTTTGAAGCATCAGATAGAAAAAAGTGAACATATGGAATACATCCATAATATAATTTAAAGCCTCATTAATTCAATATATTTCAAAATTTGTATACTAAAGAAATGACACCTTCTTTTCCAGACCACATGGAACATTTGCACAAATCTATTTTCTGTAGGAAAAATGAACCAAGAATTCCAAATAGTAGAAAGGTCTTTTCTGAACCTACGATTAATAGCAGAGTAAAGGAAAAATAATAATATAACAAACTAAAATCAGAAGGTTATGTAGGGACTGCAAGGAAGTATGGGTGCTAATTTTCTCATATGTTGTTGCAGGAAATCATTAGGTAACGTATAAAGATAGGAAACAGAGAAGTAAGGGCTTAGATATATTACTAAAAGTTATCTACTAGTAATCATCAGAAGACCACAACATGGGCAAAAGGTCTTCTGAGTTATCAGAAGAAACACCCGAAGTAAAATAGAGGTAGAAACCAAATATCAAGCTTTAGAAGACAAAGGGAGAGTTAAAAGAAAATATAACATAGATGATGAACTAGGACTAAATATATACATATACACATACACATATACACACACATACTGCAGTCATGAGTTGCTTAACAATGGGGATACATTCTGAGAAATGTGTCATTAGGCAATTTTTTTGTTGTGTGAACATTGTAATGTGTACTTACACCAATCTAAATGGTATAGCCTACCACACACCTAAGCTATATTGTATAACATATTGATCCTAGGCTACAAACCTGTACAGTATGTTACTGTACTGAATATTATAGGCAATTGTAACTCAATAGTATTTGTGTATCTAAACATATATAAACATAGAAAAGATAATATGTTGTGCTATGACATTACCATGGTTACAGTGTCACTAGGCAATAGGAATTTTTCAGCTTCATTACAATTTTATGGGATCACCATCATATATGTGGTCCATTGTTGACCAAAATGTCATTATGTGGTGTCTGACTACACATAGATGATTGGGACCCATGCCCAGAGTTTATCACTTAGTAGGTCTGGAGTAAGACCCAAGCAATACATTCCCAGCAATTATCCAGGTGATGCCGGCAATGCTGTGTCAAGGAGTATACTTAGGGAAGTGTTGAGGCAGAGAAACCCCTAGCTAGTATAAACGAAGGAAAAAAGAAAAAAAAGTAAACAAAATCCCATTATGTAAATAACCACAGAAATAGAGGAAACCGAGATATTAATTCAGTGGTTCTCAAACTTGATTGCCCATTTAAGTCCCAAAAAGCTAGTACTCAGGTCCCTCTGCTGTTGGGTTGAGTCAAAATCTTTGAGGCTAGGCTCTAGGAGTGAGCATTCTTGAAAAGCTCCTGAAGTGATTTTGATACTTTGAAAAGCATTAGAATAGGGGATTAGTTGTATTCTACTGTATCCATTTGGAAACTGGGATTTTAGTTGGAAAATCCTCGTATTTCTCAATTTTCAACTTTTGTAGAAAGGAAATTCCAGGCTGCAGGTGGAAGTATGTTCCAGCATCTCTTGCTTCTTTTACTTATTCCTTCTGGAGCAAATTATTTTTTTGGACCGAAAGTTTAGGAGGAAGAACTGAACATGCTACACTTAGTTTCTCCCAGGCAATTTTTCCCCTTTCTTCTGCCTGCTTGCAGGTTGGGTACTTTCTGGTTTGTCTTCATTCAAGGCAGTGAATGTTCTATCTGTGACAGGAGACCTGAGATCTTCAACTACGTCTGGGTCTAAAAGGTAAATTTTTAAAATAACATCTTTATTGAGATATAATTAACATACCACAAAATTCACCCTTTTAAAATGTACAATTCAATAGTTTTTAGTATATTCAGAGTTGTGCAACCATCATCACTATCTGGTTTTAGAATATTTTTATCACCCTGAAAATAAATCTGGTGTGCTCTCTTAGCTGTAACCCTCTGTCCTCCTCAGTCATAGGCAACCAATAATCCACCTTCAGTCTCCAAGGATTTTTTCATTCTGAACACTGAAAGATTAATTTTAAGTCTGGTGAATTATTAGAAAGTTCACTGTGTCCTCAAACCACAGACATGACCCATCCAGTTTTTACCCAAGAAAAGTCTGGTAGTTTGATATCCATCTTTCAGTTTCCTGGCAGTATATGTCAGTTGGTTCCCAAATCAAAAAGGGATATTTATGTTTCCTTAAAACTCTACCACTGGATTAAATATATTATTTCTCAGAAAAAAGTTACCCAAAATGACTCCAAAAGTGATAAAAATGTTGGTAATCTGTAACGAGATTTTAAAAAGCCACCCTGTTGCCAAAACAGAAACCGTAAAGAGCAAGATTGATTTATGAGACTATTGTCCACACTGAAACTTCAGCACCTCAAAAATCACCATACACCAAGTTATGTTGAATATACAGTGGACATATCCAGTAAAGAGTTCATTTATAAAAAGATTTACAAATCAGTAAGAAAAAGATAGATACCATAATAGGGAAAAAAGGGTCAAGGATATGAGCATCCAATTCAAAATGAAGAAGTTTTTAAAAAGTTAACACAGGAAAAAATATTCAACATAATTGGAATAGAAAAGATGCAAATTTAAACAATGGGATGTTTTTCACACATAAGCAAAGATTAAAATAATATAGTCAGTGTTGGAGAGGGTGAGGAGAATGGAAATATGTTGTTGAGAATGAAGGTTATAACCTTCCTAGAAGGCAATTTGGCAACATGTAACACAACTAAAAAAACATCACAGCAACTCCGTATTTTAAATTTTAAACTCAGGAACTATATAAATGCAAAAAATATATCTCTAAGTATATTAATTACAGCAATATTTATCATAAGAAAATTTGGAAAAGCCTAAGTATGAAACTTAAGTAATTGTTTAAAATATTTGGGAATTGTTTAAAAATATTTGGGAATATTCACGTGTTGATTTTATTTACTTATATTTATGGATAGAAAATAAATCAGTGAAATATTGAGAAAAATAGGTTATAAAATTTCCTATACCATTATCCAATTTTGTTGACTGTAAAACAGCAACAATAACAACTGCGAAACAAAAAGCCTCTTTCTATAGATAATAAAAGGCTGAGAGGAAATACATTTTAGAAATCATGATAAGGGTAATTTTTAATGTCCTCTTATGTTTTTCTGAGTTTTCCAAATTTTCTACTAGCTTGCCTTTTAATAATCAGAAAAAATGAGTTTTATATTAACGAGAAAAGTAAGCAGATGTTGAAAACAGGTATCTGCCAGAGGTCAGCTTGAGAATTTCACAGAAGTTGTGTAATTTGCTGAACTGAGTGGTTATCAACTTCTGTGGAGAAAGCATTGGAAAGCATAAATACATGATTTCAGAAGCAGGGCCAAGTGCTTTTATCTGTTCCTGTGTGCTGATTTCTGCCACATATAGTTGTCATGTGCTATATATAGTTGCCAAAAAACAAACCCTATCAATGAAGTAGTGACTAAAATTTTCGTGGAGGACAGGTACCTTTGATACTGGTGCTGAATTGTCATTGTCATCCAGGACTTTGGTTGTAAATCTCATGAGCATCAGAATTACTGCAGGCAGATGCCCAATCCTGCACCCAGAGGTTCTGATTCAATAGGTTTGAGGTAGAACCTAAAAATGTGTGTTTTTAACACATGATGTTTAAAATGCTGCCTGTCACCCACTGTTGGAGCCCAATTCTCTAGGGGCATAGATGCTTCTTCAATTTGAAGAATTCTGAATTAAATAAGAAAAGGGGAGGGGGCAGAGACACTTTGATCTATTGACTGGAGGAAATAGGAGACTTTTCCCTATTTTAGTTTTCAAGTAATTCTAGTCACTGAGAAAGAAACCAGAAGAGAAATACGTGCACTAAGTATGCAAAGGTATTCAAGTGTGCTCATGAGAAGAAAAACTTTTCTTTCTTTTTTAAATTATTTTACAGTAGTCAAGAAGAAAAGCAGCTGGTAAGAAACAGCATGAATAAGGTATCATCATTAATTCAGCTCTAATAAAACATGCATGACTTTTCATGAATTTTATTATTTATATTGGTAAAAATTTTGTGATATTTACAAAACTTTGTCTTCTTGTGTCACAATTGCATTGATGATTTTATGATAGTTCTGTTGAGATTTTAAAAGTTATAAAAATATTTTCTCGGGTAGTATTTGGAAAATGTGCTCACCCAAACCTTCTCTATTCTTCTCATGTTTCCAACCAGTACTTAATTTTTGGAACTGACCAAGTAACACTTTCTCAGATAAAGAGCCAGTCCAATTACATCATTATAAATATATTCAAGAAATCATTACAAAAGAGTGCCTGAAGGCTTATATCAGGAATTGCAAAAATCCAATACATAATGTGGCCAGAGAGACAACAGAGGTGGTAGCAGGAGCCCAGTGGAGACTGCAGCAAACTGTCCTTTCCAAAGATGACAGCTGCTAATCAAATTCTAACCACTATTGCTGTGCCCATTGTGTCTGACTCTTTGATATTTTTAGAACAGCCAGAAATCTCCGTATCTGTGTGAATCCCTTAATTTTTTTTTAATTTTAGGTGCTATTTAAATATTAAATAAATCACAGGGTGGGACAAGCAAACACATCAAATGTGCCCCTGGGTTAGCCACCTCTGACTTAGATCAGAGGAAATAAAAACACATTCTCTTCATTCTCTAATTCCTTCCCTCCAGAGTTTATGAAGGGAACCACTAATCATTGCAAACAAGCTATAATTTGGCAGCATTCGAGAAAGATCAACATTTCCCTGGGCAAGTTATTAAGAGATTCATGGTTTAGAGGACCTTAACATGCTTTCCGTGGAAGAACGGGAACACGGAAGATGAATGAGAAGCAAAGACCTAGATACGAAATCTGTATTTGTAAAATGTGCTCGATCTCGCAGATCTTTTCTTTTCTTTATGCCAATACCTACCTCTACCCGAAACCCTTGCAATTGTGCCCTGCTGTCTGCAATATGTTTTTTCATATCATTTGATGAACATAGCTTGATAGTATTAGAAAAACTTCACCCCGCTAAGATGCTATATCATATCATTTGAATTGATAAATAAAATGAGAATTCATGAGGCATTGAAATGCAGCCTGCGTTACTCAGCTTTGCATAACTTTAAGGGGAAGACTGCAGCACAACATTCCTTTTGTATGTTAGATTTCTTTAGAAAGTGATAATCAAAACTCATGGTACATGTGTGTAAATCAGTCAAAAGTAAGCAAACTGCCATATCTATAGAACCCCGTATGTTTGTCAAAAGTGAGAAGAAATGTATCGGGGAGATATGCATTACACTTAGCTCCTCTTTTATTATATTCTAGTCTTAAACCATTTCTAAACTTGTAGGCAGATGGCAATGGGTAATTAAAATGCTAGCAAAATGATGGAAGGTGAAAGTAACTTATATACCTCTGTAATGACAGACATGAAAAAAATTATGCACACAGTTTATAATGAAATGATGCAAAGATCGGGACTAAAATCAAATATGTAGCTGGGTGAGGTAACATCCATCAAGGTGTTCTCTTTTCCTTTGTGTTTCACTTGAGAAAGGCACTGATTTATACCTGAGGACTAGAAGAAGCAAAGCAAAATCTTTCAAAGTAAAGTGGATACATATATTTCTGGACATTATACAAGCAGCTTGCAAACATAACTTTTGATTGCTTGTTGTTTTTATTACTGGGGATAAAAGATGACATCCATCAAAATTGAAGGCAAATAATTATGCCTTCATTAATGCCAACTGGGGAAATTACACTATTAACTCCCATGAACTAGATTAAATGTTAAAAATGGAGAAATGAGATACAAGCTTTGCTTTCCATTTGAGATTTCTTTCCTGGCTGTATTATTTTATTTAAAATTATTATCAAGGTCACACATTTTAGTGATAAAATGTTGAAGACCAGATACACCAAAAGAAAATTAAAATCATTTGTAATCTTATCATCTAGAATACTCATGGTTAGCTATTTGAATTGTTATTAAATTCCAAATGGAATTGCAATACTGTATACTGCTTTTAAACTCATTTTTTATATTTTCTGTAAATAAATTTTATACAACCATTTAAAACCATCACATATTACTCCATTGTGTGTATACTTCCCAGTTAAGTAAATGTTTACTGTTGTATGTTTGGTGGCCTATAATTTTGGATATAATCAAATTATTTTAAAATTTAAACAAATATTTTAACCCTGTAGCAAAATACCAGAAACGATATGAATGTATTTCTTAAGCATAGTATAAGAAGCAAAATTGGGGTTTCTGGGTTAAAGGATTTGTATGCTATTATGGTTTTTGACCGTAATGCTAAATTGTCCCTTAGAAAGTCTGTGCTAATTTGAACTACCATCTCTAGTTTTGGAGAATACCTAGTTTTTCATGTCATTAACTTCAACTATTCTTCTTCCTAATTTTTATCATTTGAAATATGAAAATATTTCTGTTAATTTAATATGGATTTCTCAGATTAATAGTGAGCCTGAAAATTTTTTGCCATTCATATTTTTTCATTAATTATCCTCACCTGTTCATGATTTTTGTCCAATCCCTAATAAAATTTTAAAGTTTTAAAAATTGTGGTAAAAATATATAACATAAAATCTACCTTATTAACAAATTTTTTAAGTGCACAGAACTTTATTATTAACTATATGAACATCATTAATCAGCAGATCTCTAAACTTTTTCACCTTACATGACTAAAACTCTGTAACTATTGCACAGCAACTCCCTATTTCCCCCTCCCTCAAGCCCCTGGCAACCACCATTCTACTCTGCTTCTATGAGTTTGATTACTTTAGATACCTCCTATAAGGACAATCATGAGGTATTTGTGCTGTGACTGGCTTGTTTCACTTAGCATTATGTACTCAAGATTTCATTCATGTTGTAGCATATGACAAGATTTCCATTCTTTCAAAGGCTGGATAACGTTCCACTGCATGTGTACAGCACATTTTCTTCATCTGTTCATTCATCGATAGACATCTAGATTGTTTCTACCTATTGACTATTGTGAATAATGCTGCAACGAACATGGAAGTGCAAATATCTTTTTGAGACCTTATTTTCAATTATTTTGGATAAATACCTAGAAGTGGGATTGGTGGACCATATGGTAGTTCTATTTTTAATTTTTTGAGGAAATTCCATACTGTTTTTCATAGTGGCTGCAGCATCTTACATTCCCATCAACAGTGCACAGAGATCCCAATTTCTCCATATCCTCACCGACACCTATTTTCTGATTTTTTTTTTTTTTAATGTCCATCCTTCCTTAGGATGAGATCTCAATGTGGTTTTGGTTTACACTTCCCTGATGATTCGTGATGTTGAGCATCTTTTCATACACCTGTTGGCCATTTGTAGGTTTTCTTTGAAGAAATGTCTGTTTGAGTACGTTGCCCATTTTTAAATTGGGTTATTTGTATTTTTGTTTTTGAGTTCTTGGAGTTTCTTGTTTATTTTGGAAATTAACCCCTTATTAGATACATAGATCACAAATATTTTCTCCCATTATATAGGTTGTCTCTTTACTCTGTTGATTGTGTCCTTTTCTGTGCAGAAGCATTTTAATTTGGTGTAGTCCCCCTTCTCTATTTTCACTTTTGTTTCCTGTGTCTTTGGTGTCATATTCAGGAAATTATTTTATAGTAAAGCTTTGTAATAAACTTTGCCCCTATGCTTTTCTTCCAGGAGTTTTATAATTTCAGGTGTTACATTTAAGTCTTTAATCCATTTTGAGTTGTATTTTTTGTATGGTGTAAGATAAGGGTCCAGTTTCATTTTTTTACATGTGGATATCCAGTTTTTCCAAGACCATTATATTGAAACAACTATTTTCCCCCATTAGTGTAGTTTTAGCTCCCTTGTCAATGATTATTTGATCATAAATGCATGGGTTTACTTCTAAGAATGGTCTCTACTTTTGAGAAATGTTCAGATCTTTTGCTCGTGTTTTAATCAGATTATTGGTTTTTTAGTATTTAGTTATTTGAGCTCTTTATATATTATGGTTAATAATCCTTTGTCAGATGGATACTTTGTAAATATTTTCTCCCATTCTGTGCATTGTCTCTTCACTTTGTTGATTGTTTCCCTTGCTGTGCAGAAGCTTTTTTAGCTTGATGTAATTAATCCCATTTGTCTATTTTTGCTTTTGTCTGTGCTTTTGAAGTCTTACATGAACAATCTTTGCCCAGACCATGTCCTGGAGTGTTTGCCCAGTGTTTTCTTCTGGTAGTTTCATAATTTCAGGTCTTAGATTTAAGTTTTTAATCCATTTTGACTTGATTTTTGTATATGATGAGAGATAGGGGTCTAATTTCATTCTTCTGCATATGGTTATCCAGTTTTCCCTGCACCATTTATTGAAGAGACTGTCCTTTTCCCATGGTATGTTTTTGAGGCCTTTGTTGAAAATGAGTTGGCTGTAAATGCATGGATTTATACCTAGGTTCTCTGTTCTGATCCATTGGTCTATGTGTCTGTTTTTATGCCAGTATTATGCTGTTTTGGTTATTTCCGCTTTGTAGTATATTTTGAAGTCAAGTAGTGTGATGCCTCCAGCTTTGTTCTTTTTGCTCAAGATTGCTTTGGCTATTCATGGTCTTTTGTAGTTCCATATAAATTTTAAAATTGCTTTTTCTATTTCTGTGATGAATGTCATTGGTATTTTGTTGGGGATTGCATTGAATCTGTAATTCTTTGGGTAGTATTGGCATTTTAACAACATTAATTCTTCTGATCCATTAGCATGAAATATTTTTTCATCTTTTGGTTTCCTCCCTTAATGTCTTTGTTTTAAAATTATCCTTGTATAGATCATTCACTTTTTTGGTCAAGTTGATTCCTAGGTATTTTATATTCTTTGTGGCTGTTGTAAATGGGATTGCTTTCTTGATTTTTTCCAGATTGTTCACTGTTGGCATATATAAATGCTACTGATTTTTGTATGTTGATGTTGTATCCTGCAACTTTAGCAAATTCATTTATCAGTTTTAACAGCCTTTCTGTGGAAACCTAACAGCCTTTCCTTTAGGTTTTTCTAAACATAAAATCAGGTCGTCTGCAAACAAAGCTAATTTGACTTCCTCTTTTCCAATTTAGATGCCCTTTCTTTCTTTCTTTTGCCTAATTGCTCTGGTCAGGACTTCCAGTATTATGTTGAATAAAAGTGGTGAAAGTGGGGATCCTTGTCTTGTTCCAATTCTTAAAGGAAAGACTTTCAATTATTTCCTGTTCAGTGTAATGATGATGATAGCTGTGGATTTGCCATATATGGCCTTTATTATTGTGAAGTGTGTTCCTTCTGTACTCAGTTTCTTGAGAATTTTTATCATAAAGGGATGTTGAATTTTATCAAATTCTTTTTCAGCATCTATTGAAATGATCATATGATTTTTGTTTCTGGTTCTGTTTATGTGATGTATCGCATTTGTTTATTTGCATATGTTGAACCATCCTTGTATCCCTGGGATGAATCCCACTTGATCATGGTGAATAATGTTTTTAATGTGTTGTTGAATTTGGTTTGCTAGTATTTTGTGAGGATTTTTGCATCTATGTTCATCAGTGATGTTTGCCTGTAGTTTATTTTTTATGTTGTGTCTTGTCTGGTTTTTTATATCAGGGTAATGTGGGCCTTGTAAAATGAGTTTGGATGTATTCCCTCCCCTTTAATTGTTTTGAAGAGTGTGAATAGCATTGGTATTAGTTCTTTAAATGTTCGGTAGAATTCAGCAGTGAAGCCATCAGGTCCTGGGCTTTTCTTTAATAGGGGACATTTTATTATGGCTTTAATCTCATTACTAATTATTGGTTTGTTGAGGTTTTCTATTTCTTCATAGTTCAATCTAGGTAGGTTATATGTGTCTAGGAATTTATCCATTCCTTCTGTGTTTTCCAATTTGTTGGTGTATACTTGTTCATAATATTCTCTAATTATTCTTTGTATTTCTCTGATCTCAGTTGTTATGTCTCCTTTTTTGTTTCTGATTTTATTTATTTGAATCTTCTCTTATTTTCTCATAGTCTAGCTAAGGTTTGTAGATGTTGTTTATCTTTTCAAAAAAAAAATGTTTGGTTTGTTGTCTTGTAGTATTTTTAAGTCTCAATTTTATTGATTCCTGCTCTGATCTTTTTTATTTCCTTCTACTAATTTTGGGCTTGGTTGTTGTGGCTATTCTAGTTCCTTGAGGTGTGTCATTAGGTTGTTAATTTGGCATCTTTCTACTTTTTTGATGTAGGTGTTTATTGCTATAAACTTCCCTCTTAATACTGCTTTTGCTGTAACCCATAGATTTTTGTATGTTGTATTTCCATTTTCATTTATTTCAAGAATTTTTAAAATTTCCTTTTAATTTCTTCATTGATCCATTGCTCATTTGGGAGCATGTTGTTTATTTGTTTATTTATTTATTTATTTTGCATTTCAGAATATTATGGGGGTACAAATGTCTTGGTTACATAACTTGCTCTTCTATGGTTTGAGTTGACGTCATGAGTGTATCCATCACCCAGATAGTGTGCATTGTACCTGTTAGGTGTGAATTTACCCATCGCCTTCTACCCCCTCCCACCTGCTTGATTTTTGTTAAGTTTTACTTCCATATGTGCACATAAGTATTGATTCATTAGTTCCAATTTAGTAGTGAGTACATGTGGTGTTTGTTTTTCCATTCTTGCAATACTTCACTTAGAATGGTCGCCAGTTCCATCCAGGTTGTTACAAAAGGTATGAGTTCATCATTTTTTTAATGGCTGAGCAGTACTCCATGGTACACATATACCACATTTTATTAATCCACTTATGTATTGATGTGCACTTGGGTTGTTTCCACATCTTTGCAATTGTGAATTGTGGTGCAAGAAACATTTGAGTGAAAGTGTCTTTTTTGTAAAATGTCTTTTTTTCCTTTGGGTACATACCCAGTAGTGGGATTGCTAGATCAAATGGTGGGTCTACTTTTAGTTCTTTGAGGTATCTCCATACTCCTTTCTGTAGAGGTTATATTAATTTGCAGTCCCACCAACAGTGTATGAGTGTTCCTATCTCTCTGCATCCATGCCAGCATTTGTTGATTTGGGACTTTTTGATAAAAGCTATTCTCACTGGAGTTAAGTGATAGCTCATTGTAGTTTTGATTTGCATTTCCCTGATGATTAGAAATATTGAGCATTTTTTCATATGTTTATTGGCCATTAGTCTGTCTTCTTTTGAAAAGTTTCTGTTCATGTCTTTTGCCCACTCTTTAATGACTTGCCCATTTTTGCCCACTTTTTTTGATTTTTTTCTTGCTTGAATTCTTTATAGATTCTAGTTATTAGCCCTTTATGGGATGTATAGCTTGCAAATATTTTCTCCCATTCTGTAGATATGTCTATTGTCTAGTGATAGTTTCCTTGGCTGTACAGTAGCTTTTTAATTTGATCAGGTCCCATTTATTTATTTTTGTTGATACTGTGATTGTTTTTGGGGTGTTCTTCATGAATTCTTTGCCTAGGCTGATGTCTATAAATAGAGGTTTTTCAACATTTTCTTCTAGAATTCTTATGGTTTCATGCCTTAGGTTTAAATCTGTTATCCATTGTGAGTTGATTTTTGTGAGAGATGAGAGGTGTGGATCCTGTTTCAGTCTTCTACATGTGGCTATCCAATTTTCCCAGCACCATTTACTGAATAAGGATTCTTTTACCCAGTGTATGTTTTTGTCTGCTTTGTCAAATATTA
Organism: Daubentonia madagascariensis; assembly: GCA_023783475.1. Taxonomy (NCBI): domain Eukaryota; kingdom Metazoa; phylum Chordata; class Mammalia; order Primates; family Daubentoniidae; genus Daubentonia; species Daubentonia madagascariensis. The sequence goes on from JAKFHU010000633.1 coordinate 1,930,571, forward strand.
GATGGTTATATGGGGATGGTTTTATATCTGGGTTCTCAGTCCTGTTCTATCGGTCTATGTCTCTGTTCTTGCACCAGTACCATGCTCTTTTGGTTACTATACCCTTGTAGTGTAGCTTGAAGTCTGATAAAGTGATGCCTCATGATGTGTTCTTTTTGTTTAAGGTTGCTTTGGCTATTTGGGGTCTTTTCTGGTTCTATATGAAGCTTAGAACTATTTTTTCTAGATAAGCAAAAAATGATGTTGGTATTTTAATGGGAATTGCATTGAATCTGTAAATCACTTTGGGTAGTATAGACATTTTAACAATGTTGATTCTGCTGATCCATGAGCATGATATATTTTTCCATTTTTTAACATCCTCTGCGATTTCCTTCCTCAGTGTTTTATAATTCTCCATGTAGACGTCTTTCACCTCTTTGGTTAAATATATTCCTAGGTATTTTATTTACTTTGTTGCTATTGTGAGAGATAATAAGTCTGTGATGTGATTCTGAGCATGACTGTCATTGGTGTATAGGAATGCTACTGATTTGTGTACATTGATTTTGTAACCTGAGACTTTGCTGAATTTATTTATCAATTCCATGAGTCTCTTAGCAGAATATTTGGGGTTTTCCAGATATAAGATCATATCATCAGCAAAGAGTGATAGTTTGACCTCTTCTTCCCCTGTTTGGATACCCTTGATTTCCTTCTCTTGTCTGATTGCTCTGGCTAGGACTTCCAGCATTATGTTGAACATAAGTTATGACAGTGGGCAACCTTGTTTGGTTCCAGTTCTAAGTGGGAATGCTATCAATTTTCCCCCATTCAGTAAGATGTTGGCTGTGGATTTGTTGTATATGGCTATTATAATATTGAGGTATGTTCCATCTTTGCCTAGTTTACAAAGGGTTTTTTTCATAAAAGGGTGCTGAATTCTGTCATGCTTTTTCTGCATCTACTGAGAGTATCATATGGTGTTTGTTTTTGCTTTTGTTTATGTGGTGAATCACATTTATAGATTTGCATATGTTGAACCATCCTTGCATCTCAGGGATAAAGCCCACCTGGTAGTGGTGGATTATATTTTTGATGTGCAGCTGAATTCAGTTTGCTAGGATTTTACTAAGAATTTTCACATCTATATTCATAAAGGATATTGGTCTATAGTTTTCTTTTTTTGTTGTGTCCCTTCCTGGTTTTGGTATCAAGGTGATATTGGCTTCATAGAATGAGATGGGGAGAATTCCTTCCTTCTTTATATTATGAAATAATTTCTGTGGTATAGGTACCAGTTCTTCTTTGTATGTCTGGTAAAATTCAGCTGTGAAACCATCTGGTCCATGACTTTTTTTTTGTTGGAAGATTTTTTATTTCTGCTTCAATTTTGTTACTAGATATTGATCTGTTCAGGAGTCCTGTTTTCTTCCTGATTGAACTTAGGGAGGTTGTGTGTTTCCAAGAATTTGTCCATTTTTTCAATGTTTTCATGTTTATGTGCATAGAGACTTTTATAGTATTCAGAGATGACATTTTGTATTTCTGTGGTATCAGTTGCAATACCTCCTTTTTCATTTCTGATTGAGTTTATTAGGGTCCTTTCTTTCTGTTTCTGGTTAATCTAGTGAGAAGCCTGTCAACTTTGATCATCTTTTCAAAGAACCAATTTTTTCTTTGACTAATCTTCTGTATAATTCCTTTGTTATCGATTTCATTTAGTTCTGCTCTGACCTTAGTTATTTCTTTTCTTTTCCTGGGTTTGGGATTGATTTGCTCTTTCTTTTCAATTCCTTGAGATGATTCATTTGATTGTTGATTTGTGATCTTTCTGTGTTTTGGATATAGGCATGTAAGGCTGTGAATTTTCCTCTTAGGACTGCTTTTGCAGAATCCCACAGATTTTGGTAACTTGTGTCCCCTTTGTCATTTAGTTTGAAGAATCTTTTGGTTTCCATCTTAAATTCCTCCTTTACCCAATAACTATTCAGCAGTAGGTTGTTTAATTTCCATGACTTTGTGTAGGGTTTAGTGTTTCTGTTGAAATTGATTTCTAATTTTATTCCACTGTGGTCTGTGACGATACATGGTAAAATTTCTAATTTTTAAATTTGTTGAGACATGTTTTATGGCCTAGGATGTGATCAATCTAACAGAATGTTTTGTGAGCTGATGAGAAGAATGTATATTTAGTAGTTTTGGGGTGAAGTGTTCTGTAAATTTCTGTTAGGCCTATTTGTTCTAGAGTTCCATTTAAATCTATAGTTTCTTTGTTTGTTTTCTGAAGATCTGTCCCATTCTGTCAGTGTATTGTTGATGTCCCCAGTTATTACAGTGCTGCTGTTTATCATTTTGTTTAGATTAAGTAGATTTGCTTTATAAATCTGGGTGCACCTGTGTTAGGTGCATAAATATTTAGGATTGTTATGTTTTGTTAAATTGTTCCCTTCACCATTATATAATGACCATCTTTGTCTTTCTTTACTTTTGTTGATTTGAAGTCTATGCTATCTGATATGAGAATGGCTGTACCAGCTTTCTTTTGGTTTTCATTTGCATGGAATATTTTTTTCCATCCCTTCACCTTGAGTCCGAATGGGTCCTTGTGGGTTAGATGCATTTCCTGGAACAGCAGATAGTTGGCTTGTATTTTTTTTATACATTCAGCCAGCCTATATCTCTTCAGTGGAGAGTTCAAGCCATTCACATTTATTGGAAGATTTGATAAGTGGGGTGGATTTCTGTTCACCCTGTTGCATAGAACTTTATTGCTTTGTTTTACGTCTTGAGCCATTGTGGTATCTGGTCTTTGACCTTTAGCTTTTGGGTAATTTTACACTGGCAGGTGTCTATTGTGCTGATCTGCGTATAATGCAGATCTGAGTACTTCCTGCAGGGCAGGTCTAGTTATGATGAATTTCCTCAATGTTTGCAGCTGTTCTGATTTGGAAAGACTTAATTTCTCCATCAAATGCGAAACTCAGTTTTGCAGGATACGAAATTCTAGGTTGGCAGTTGTTCTGTTTAAGAAGATTGAAGATGGGGACCCCCTCGCTTTTGGCTTGTAAGGTTTCCACTGAGAAGTCTGCTGTTATCCTGATGGATTTTCCCTTGTAGATCAGTTGTTGCTTATGTCTAGCTGCTTGTAGAATTTTCTCTTTCATTTTGACTTTGGCCAGGTTGGTTACTATGTGTCTTGGAGATGTCCTATTTGCTATAAATCTTCCTAAAGTTTGATGACCATCTTGTATCTGGATTTCTGGATCTCTGGAAATACTGGGGAAATTTTCCTCCATAATTCCCTCAAATAAATTTTCCATACTTTTAGCACTTTTTTCTTCTCCCTCAGGGATACCTATAATTTGTATGTTTGTTTGCTTTGCAGAGTTCCACATCTCTCTAAGTGATTGCTCTGCCTTTCTTATTCTCTTCTCTGCCTCTTTAAATGATTTGTTTAGCTTGAGACCCTTATCATCAGGTCTGAGATTAGTTCTTCTCCTTGGTTTAATCTGTTGCTGAAATTTTCTGCTGTGTTTTGAAAATACCTGAATGACTCTTTCATTTCTTTAAGTTTTATTATATCTTTCCTAATTTTGTCTATGTCTTTAGTGACTTTTTCATTAATTTCCTGAAATATTTCTTGGGCTTCTTTATGTTGGTTTTTAACTTTCTCTTCAATTCTATTCATTTTATTTGCCATCCATATTCTGAATTCCATTCTGACAATTTCCTTACAGTTGGAGTTGACTGCTGTAGCTCCATTGTGATCACTTGGGGGTGTTGATCTGTTTTGATGTTTCATGTTGCCAGGGTTCTTTTGCTGGTTTCTTCTCATCTGATACCTCTTTTCTCAACTCAGGGCTAATAGATTTGTAGGGCTCCTGTTCCTTGCTGGAAACTCTCCTGCTTGTTTATAGTAAGGGGAGGTCACTAGATCATGCTCTTTCTCTCCTCTACTCTTGAATGTTGATGTGGAAGAGGCAGGGCATGTGCACTAGAAGCCTGTAATGCATCTGTTATGATTTGTTCTGTTTACCTGTGATTGCCTCTGCTCTGGCAGTTGGATGTGGTTGTCATGGGTTCCTGGGCTGTGTGCATTTGCTCAAACCAGGTCCCAGTGTACTGGTGGCTTAAGGCTGGGGGGGGTCCCTGGCCAGGTGTTGGACTTTGGAGCTGTTCTTCCAGCCCTGCTGCAGTGGTGAAGGCTCTGGGTTGGGGTTTTGGTGTCCCAGTGCAGCGCTGGAGACTTGGGGATGGTGTCTTAGGTCTAGTGTGGGTTCTGGAGGCACAGAGATGGAGCCTCAGGCTCCTGCATGAGAGCCTCAGAGCTGGGCCTGGGGAGGAGCCAGAAGCAGAGTTTATGAACAGGGCCAAGGAGCCAAAATCAGGGCCAGGTGGATGGCAGGGTTGATCCGACCTGGGGAGCAGAGACAGGGCCAAGCATTCAGAAAGCAATTGGGGACTGGAGGGTGGAGTCAGGGCTGAGCAAGGGGCAGGTTGTTTCGCAGGCTCAGGGGTCCTGTGGATGCCAAGTCAGGTGGGCAGATGTCAGTTCCAGTGGCCTAGGGACTGTGGAGGTCTCCACTCCCCACCAAGGGCCTCCTGAAGTGGTTGCCCAATGCTTCTCAGTTTAGAGCCTGCTGCGCCCTGGTCAAATCATGTGCTCAGCTCCCTTTGTGCTGTGGGGAAGAAGTGGTTGGCTTCAAATCACTGGGTGTGGCTCAGGGAAGTCACAAGTCAGTCTACTCCCTCCCTAGCCCAGTGCAGACCTGGCACAGTGCACCCAAGATCTCAGGATGGCGTTAGCTTCTGCCTGATCCCCACTGTACCTGCTGTCTGGTGCAATGGCTCTACATAGATACCAGGCAGGTTCCTGATCTGACCAAGCAGAAATCTGTGGGGGTGGTGGGAGCCATCTTGTGGTTCAGTTAACACTGCCCCAGCAGGGTGGGTGTGGCATCCCAGGGCCCTATTCTCCTATTGTTGCCCATGCATTCTCTGATCTTGTTATATGTATCATCCCATCACCCTTTTTCTTTCCACCCTGAGTGTCCCACGTTGCTTCTCTGTGATGTCACAATGCTGCCTCTGAGAAGAGCGATCCATATGTAGGCAGCTGCCTGCACCTTTCGCTTCTTTCCTTGGGAGTGGTGCACTGGCAGGCTGCTTCTGGTCTGCAATTTTCCCACAGAAAAACTCTTTATTTATTTTTTATTTTTTGTGGAATCACGGAGTTTTTTTTCCCCTTTAATTCAAAATATTAAGGGGTACAAATGTTTTTGTTACATGGCTTGAATCAGGGCTATAAATGTGCCCATCACCTAAATAGTATTCATTGTACCTTTTAGGTGGGTTTTTGCCTTTCCCCTCCTCTCCTCTTCTCCAAGAGCATGTTGTTTAATTTCCACATGTTTGTGTAGTTTCTGAGGTTGCTTTTGTTATTGATTTCCAGTTTTATTCCATTGTAGTCATAAAAGATACTTGATATGATTTCTACTTTTTTGAATTTGTTGAGACTTGTTTTGTGGCCTAAGATATGATCTATTCTGGAGCATGTTGAATGTGCTGATGAAAAGAATGTGTATTCTGTAGCAGTTGGGTGAAATGTTCTGTAAATATCAGTCAAGTCTATTATGTCTAGTTTAACTGTGATGTTCTTTGTTGCTTTTCTATTTGGATGATCTGTCCATTACTGAGAGTGGGGTGTTGAAGTCCCCTATATTATTGTATTGCAGTCTATTTCTCCCTTTAAGTATATTCATATTTGTTTTATATGTTTTGATGCTCCTGTGTTGGGTACGTTGATATTAATAATTGTTATATCCTTTTGCTGAATTGACCCCATTATCATTATATAATGACCTTCTTTGTCTTTTTTTATAGTTTTTGTCTTGATATTTATTTTATCTGATGTAAATACAGCTACTTACTCCTGCACTTGTTTGGTTTCCATTTGCATGCAATATCTTTTTACATCCCTTCATTTTCAGGCTGTGTGTGTCTTTATATATGAGGTGTGTTTCTTGTAGGCAGCGTAGATTGGGTGTTGTTTCTTTATTTATTCAGCCCCTCTATGTCTTTTAATTGGAGAGTTGAGTCCATTTACCTTAAGTGTTTTAATTTATGTGTATGGACTTTCTACTGCCATTTTGTTGCTTGCTTTCTGGTTGTTTTTAAAATCCTCTCTCTTTTCTCCTTCTTTATTGTCTTCCTTAGCAGTTAAGTGATTTACTCTGGTAGAATGTTTTAATTCATTGGTTTTTAATTTTTGGTATATCTATTACAGGTTTTTGCATTGTGGTGACCATGAAGCTTACAAAAAATATTTTATAGATATAATAAGTTATTTTAAAGAAGTGACAACTTGTCTTAAATCGCACATACACACAAAATGAAAACAAAGAAAAAACTCAACAAAAAACTATACACTTCAACTCCATCACCCCCACATTTTGACTTTTTTGTCTTAATTTACATATTTTTATATTGCCTATTTTTTAACAGGCTGCTGTAGCTATTATTGTTTTTGATAAATTTGTCTTTTAGCTTTCATACAAGAGTTATGAGTGGATTGCACACCATAATTATAGTATTCTGGGTTGTCTATGAGCTTAATTTTACCAGTGGGTTTTATATTTTCAGATTTTTTTTTTTCATGTTAGTGTTTTTGTTTCTTTCATATTGAAAAACTTCCTTTACCATTTCTTGTAAGATGCGTTTGGTAATGGTGAAGTCTCTCAGGTTTTGTTTGTCTAGAAAACACTTTATTTCTCTTTCATGTTTAAAAGATAGCTTTGCTGGATACAGTATTGTTGGATGGTAGTTTTTTTCTTTCAGCACTTAAAAAATATCATCCCACTCTTTCCTGACTTGTGAGGTTTCTGTTGAAGTCAGTTGCCAGAAGAATTGGAGCTCCTTTATATGTGATTTTTGCTTTTCTCTTGCTGCTTTTAGGATCTTCTCTTTGTCCTTGACCTTTGAATATTTTTTTCTTTTTTTTTTCTTGAGGCACAATACCTGGATGAATGTGTGATTATTATTTACCTTAGGGTAGTCTTATTTGGGTCGAATCTGTTTGATGTTCTTTGAACTTCCTCTACCTGAATATTTATCTCTTTCTCAAATTTTAGAAAGTTTTCTGTTATTGTTTCTTGATCTTGCTCAACTCCCACTTGAACACCAATAATTCTTAGATTTTGTCTTTTGAGATAATTTTTTATATTGTTTAGGTGATCTTCATTCCTTTTCATTCTTTTCTTTTCTCCTCTGATTGTGTGTTTTCAAATAGCCTGTCTCCAAACTTACTGTTTCTTTCTTCTTGACCCATTCTACTGTTGAGAGCCTCTAATAAATTTTTCAGTTCAGTAAATGTATTTCTCAGCTCTGATATTTCTGTTTTTTTTTTTTTTTCATTATTTTAATCTTTTTGTTAAATTTTCCTGATATGTTTCTGAATTGCTTTCTGTGTTATCTTGGAGACCACTGAGTTTCTTTAAAACTGCTATGTGAATTCTGGGTCAGAGGACTCATGCATTGCCATCTCATTAGGGTCAGTCTCTGTTTCCTTGCTTTGTCCATTTGGGGAAGTCATGGTTCTTTGTCAGCTGATGTTAGTTGATGGATGTGTGTCTATCTCTTTGCATTGAAGGATTAGTTATTTATTCCAGTCTTCTCTGCCTGGCTTGGTTTGGTCTATATTGGATATGTTTGCTTGGAGATTCTTTAAATTTAACTGTTGATTTTCTTCTTTATTCCTGCTAGGTCACTGCCTCCTTTATTTAAGATGCCTCCTTTATTATTAAGATGGCATCTTAATCCTGGATTTGCCTCAGCTCTAGTAAATGCTCAAAGTGTTTTCTGTCCCAAATGGGAGAGGTCTCAAAGGGGATATCTTAGCAGTGTGGGAAGACTGTCTAAGGATTCATGCCCAGGGGACCTGTAGAACATACCTCTTACAGTGTTGTGCTAGCCACTCTGATTTGGTGTTGTCTTTGGCCAAGTTACTGAGCAGAGTTTCCATGGCTGGAGATAGTATTTCTGCCTGCCTCCTTTATCTTTGGCTGTCCTTAGGGATATTTCTCCCTTCAGACACTCATGATGGTACCCATGGGTTGGGGTAGGGGACAGGTCTCATGCCAGGGAACCCAAGATGATTGGGAAGCTGGTTGTCTACCTCAAGCTCACTTTTTCCAAAGTAAAAACTGTGAGTTGGGGGAAATTTTCCATGCATGTGGTGCTGGACATATTAGGGGGATGGGTGTTGTGGATATGGAAGTCCAATTCACTTACCATCTTCTCCAAGTTTTTTCAGTTTTCTGTGGCTCAGTAACTGTCTCATCCTCATATTTGAGTGCTAAGATCTTAGTAGTGATAATGTCAGGGCTGTGTATTTGTTTTTGGTTTTCTTTTCTGAGGTGGTGGGGAGGGCTAGTGAAGCCAGCTTGCTTCTATGCTACCATTTTGGAACCAGCACACTACTTTTGAAATTCTTAAATATACAGAACATTTACATTTTTCTCCTTCTTATAAACTAGGTCTATATTAGTATATTTTTAGAAGTAGAGATGGACTCAATCAGATCATGTGAGATCTTTTTCCGAATTGTTTACACCAACAAAATTAGAACTTGCAAAGTTTGATTATAGACATTTACATTTCAGTAGTGTGTTTGAAAAAGAGCTGAAAGGGAAGGTGGCCCCATGACGGATTTTTTTCCTAGTTGATCAAAATATTTTTCCATGTTTTGTGTTGGCAGTCCTAAGGCAGTTGCAACAGTAACCCTTCATTGTTAGCATGCTGTGTTAGTCTGTTTGTGCTGCTACAAGAAAAACCTGAGATTGGGTAATTTACAAACAACAGAAATTTATTTCTTACAGTTCTGGAGAAAACCTCAAATGACAGCACATGCTCTGTGGATCTGCTGCGAGTAACTTGCTTAGCCCATCACCCTAACCAAATACAGTTGGCAGAGCTTCCTTGGGATCCTTGTTCCATAGCATCCCTCCTATCCAGAGCACTTATCACAGAAGTTGATTGGACCATGGTTTGCTATCCAACCCATAGCCTATCTGGTACAAATCCTTTTTTTTAAATTTTCTCTTTTATGATTCATGGAGTATGATGTTGTAGAGTTCTCGTATTTCTTATATTAATCTTAAGGCAAATTTTTCTTTACATCCATGCAGACACAGGCTAATCAGACTTTTAATTTACCAATAGTGATTTCTTTGATAATATCAATAAGGACTTAAAAAGAACCCTATTATTTTGAAATTATAGTCATGTTTTAATATATTATCTATTAATTATATATATACACAGTGTATATATATACTATATATAATAACTTTCCACTATAGGGTGTTTTTTAAATAATCAAAAATTATGAACTAAAGAATTACCTGTATTCTCTTTAACCACTATCAAAATTTTGATGCAAATCCTATCATTTTTAGTGTATATACATAATATATATAAATATATACACAAAGATGTATATGCATATATGTGCATATATACTTTTTGAATGAAAATTGAACTATATTTTCTTTTTGGGATAGTCTGTTAAGTTGATTCAAAATTTTATTCAGTTGCTATTAACAGAGACATAATAATAGTTGCTTAAATTAGGAGGTGTTTTCTTTCATATAAAGAATTTCAGAGGTTGATATTTTACGCCTGGATTGGTGCCTCCACAGACTCTCAGGAACCCAGGCTTCCTCTTTTTGCTTTACCATCTTTCACAAGTGGTCACTGTTCTCTTGGTCACAAGACAACTGCTGAAACTCTAGCCATAATGTCTTCTTTCCAGGTTGGAAAAGCAAGGGGACAAAAGCAGCTTCATATAGAAACTGTATCTGTCTTTTAAAACGGTCTCCTGAAAGCTCATCAAGCAATGGTCACTTACGTATCATCAGTAAAGGGTTAGTCTTTTTAGTTTTAACTGGCCTTTTGGCCATCCTAAATAAAACCAAGGTTCTGTTACAGGAGAACAAGGGGTCATGGATACTGACAGTTAGAAGTTCCTGTGCATTTTCCATTTGTCATTAAATATTTTTCTACAAGCACACATTTTTTGGCTGCATATTATCCAGTTTTATAGACACTATAATTTAACCAAGTCCCTTCTGTTGGATATTTCATTTCAAATTCTTCAGCCCTGTGAAGAGGGCTGTAATGAACATCCCCCTAGTTGTATTTCTGTGTATCTGGAATTATATCCTTAAAACAAATTTCTAGGAGTGGAATGGCTAGGTGAAAGGACATGCATCATTTTAAGACTCTTTGACGGGTATTGCCAAAAATCAGGCTTCCGATCTTTGTGTTTATCATTTTGTGACTTGTAATTTTGGGCAAAACCTCATGATTTAGGATGGTGCTTCTCAAAATTTGTCTGCTTCATCTATTTCCTTCTGCCATTAAAAAAATGGTTGTTGAAGTTAATGGGGAGATGAGTGCAGTTTGTGATGAAATCCCATTGAGGTAGTGTCTTGTTTTGATTAAACGTTATGAGTAAATTATTAAATCCAACAAAGAAAAGAGACATCTCTATTGCCATGTACATTAGCTTGGAACATAAACAAGGCTAAATATAAGCCAGGAAATTGTTAGTGTTCCATGAAACACACTCATCATCACTGTAGGAAAGAAAAAGATTGTTTCTTATAGAGACTAAAATAAATTCCATGTAATTGTTAGTTCATTCTACGATTTACTGGCATTTGTTTTGAAAGCATAAACATAAACATTTAGCTTTTACACACACAAACACACACACACACACACAGAGTCGTTAAATTTGTAGGTGCAGTTCAATATACATAAAACATTCCCAGAGAAGCATTTTAAAAATGTGAAATGTAAAGGCTTTACAGAAAATCTCATCACACTAAGATGTGACTGTGATACGAAATTCTATTAAGATGAAATCCAAAAAGAATGATTCATTTTTTGTTCTTTGAAATTAATTTTTGGCTAGGATTCTGGGGCAAGAGGAAGAACTGTCCCTCTTGGTTGGTGGAGATTTTTGGTGTTTCACTAGTTATGAATACAGGTGAAAGGAGATGTAAGAATCAGGAATCATTCAGAAAGATACAGATCACCATGTAATTAAATTAAGATAACAAATGCTTAATTTTGTAGCAAATTGAGGAAGAAAAGCAAAGCAAAACAATAATCAGAAAAATAATGAACAAAATCACATGCACTGTTTTATATCCTCAACAAGAGATAAACAGATAAATATATCAGCTAGACAGATCCAAATCCTGTGGGACCATCGTTAAATTCTCTCTCACTTGTGTTTATCATTCCTGTCCTATTTCTTTCCCTCTCTTCTGTTATTAAAGTTATTTGGCTTGAGAGATCACAAATACATTTATTGGATATGGTGAATTTAATCTTATAAAGAGCTTTTCTATAAGCAAGTGGTGTTTTATAATCTTATGAACATCATTTAAATTTTAGTATTACAGTATTGAATTTATTTTTTCCTTTATGTATCTTTCAAGAAATCCCAAATAAATGTCAGTTTAAGAAAATTAAATATTTTCGGATAGACATAATGAAACAAAAGTTTACTTAAATTGAAAAAGAAAGAATATAATCAGTTAGAAAAAAGCCCCCTAAGTGGTATGTATAAGTATAGGCCTTTGATGGTATCTGCTTCATTTTCAGTTTTATTTACCTTGCCTACTTAAATCCCTTCTCTGCCTCCACCACCTGAGATCAAGCTCCATGCTATCTCAACTTCAAGGACATCAGTAGCATATGACAGTGTTTCTTTATTTTTATTTTATTTTATTTTTCCAGCTTTCTGTTTTAGTTTCTTTGTGGGTGTGAGTTTCTTTTTTTTTTTTTTTTGAGACAGGGTCTCACTCTGTTGCCCTGGCTAGAGTGCAGTGACATTATCATAGCTCACTGCAACCTCAAGCTCCTGGACTCAATCACTCGAGTCACTCAGCCTCCCAAGTAGCTGGTACTATAGGTGTACACCACCACGCCGAGCTAATTTTTCTATTTTTTGTAGAGATGGAGTCTTGCTTTTGCTCAGGCTGGTCTCGAACTCCTGGCCTCAAGCAATCCTACCACCTTCACCTCCCAAAGTGCTAAGGTTACAGGCATTAGCCAATGCACCAGCCTATTTTTTCCAGCTTTATTGAGGTATAATTTACAAATAAAATTGTATATATTTAAAGTGTACAACATGATGATTTTGATGTGTGTGTATATTGTGGAATGATTACTACAATCCAGTTAGTTAAAGAACATCCCCCAAGATAAACCAGAGAAGTCCAAAGTGGACTTTACAAGGTTACACAGTATAGGATTTTGTCTTTTTTTTTTAAATTTCAGAATATTATGGGGGTACAACACTAGTCAGAGCTACAGCTACAATCATGGACATCCCCCAAACAGTGCACCCCACACCCATTCGGTGAGAGTTTTCCCATTCCCTCCCCCCATCCCACCTGCCTGACCCCTGATGAATATTATTTCCATGTGTGCACATAAGTATTGATCAATTAGTACCAATTTGATGGTGAGTACCAGTGGTGCTTGTTTTTCCATTCTTCTACTTTGCTTCGAAGAAAGGACTCTAGCTCCATCCAGGATCATACCAGATGTGTCAATTCACCATTGTTTTTTATTGCTGAGTAATACTCTGTGGTATACATATGCCATGTTTTATTAATCCACTCATGTATTGATGGGCACTTGGGTTGTTTCCACATCTTTGCAATTGTGAATTGTGCTGCTATAAACATTTGCGTGCAGATGTCTTTATGATAGAATGTCTTTTTTTCCTTTGGGTAAATACCCAGTAGGGGGATTGCTGGATCAAATGGTAGTTCTAGTTTTAGTTCTTTGGGGTATCTCCATATTACTTTCCATAGCGGTAGTACTAATTTGCAGTCCCACCAGCAGTGTTTGAGTGTTTCTATCTGTCCGCATCCCCGCCAACCTTTGCTGGTTTGGGATATAAGCCAATCTCACTGGAGTTAGGTGATATCTCATTGTGGTTTTGATTTGCATTTCCCTGATGATTAGAGAAGTTGAGCAATTTTTTATATGTTTGCTGGCCATTATTCTGTCTTCTTTTGAAAAGTTTCTGTTCATGTCCTTTGCCTGCTTTTTAATGGGGTTGTTTGATTTTTTCTTGTTGATTTTCCTAAGTTCTGTATAGATTCTGGTTATCAGCCCTTTATCAGAGGTGTAGCATGCAAATATTTTCTCCCATTCTGTAGGTTGTCTGTTCACTCTAGTGATAGTTTCCTTGGCTGTGCAGAAGCTTTTAATTTGATCAGGTCCCATTTATTTATTTTTGTTGCTGCTGTGATTGCTTTGGGGGGGCCTTCTTCATAAATTCTTTGCCTAGGCCAATGTCTAAAAGAGTTATAGTATCATATTGTCCACAAAGAGTGAAAGTTTGATCACTTCTGCCCCTGTTTCCTGTCTTTTGTCTGATTGCTCTGGCAAGGAATTCCAGCACTGTGTTGAATAGAAGTGGAGATAGTGGGCAACCTTGTCTGTTTCCAGTTTTAAGGGGGAATGCTTTCAATTTTTCCCCGTTCAGTATGATATTGGCTGTGGGTTTATCGTATATGGTTTTCATAATTTTGAATTATGAGCCATCTATGCCTATATTGTTAAGAGTTCTTATCATAAAAGGGTGCTGGATTTTGTCAAAAGCCTTTTCTGCATCTATTGAAAGGATCATATAATCTTTGTTCTTGATTTTATTTATATGGTGAATTACATTTATAGGTTTGCGTATGTTGAACCATCCCTGCTTCTTGGGGATGAAGCCCACCTGATCGTGATGAATTATTTTTTTGATGTACATTTGAATTCGGTTTGCAAGGATTTTATTGAGAATTTTTGCATCTATATTCATAAGGGATATTGGTCTGTAGTTTTCTTTTCTTGTGTCCTTTCCTGGCTTTGGTATCAAGTGATATTGGCTTCGTAGAATGAGTTTGGGAGGATTCCATCCTTCTCGATGTTTTCAAATAATTTCTGCAGTATAGGCACCAGTTCTTCTTAAAAATATGGAACGCTTCATGAATTTGCATGTCATCCTTGTGCAGGGGCCATGCTAATCTTCTCTATATCGTTCCAATTTTAGTATATGTGCTGCTGAAGCAAGCACTATAGGATTTTGTCTCATGGAAGGCTGAATGAAATTACATATTGCATAACCTATTTTTTTTATTTAGCTTTATTAAGAAATATTTACTATTTACAAAAAAGTATAATGAATAATACAGTTAATACCTGCATATATCCAACTTAGTTTTAGAAGTAAAACATTAACAATACAGTTGAAGTCTGCCTGTGGTGTAATAATATAGTAGAATAGTAAGCATCAGTAAAAATGGAATGAATCATAGCACATATATCAACAGAATAAATTTTAAAAGCATAATGTCATTTTTATAAAAAAATCAAGTTGCCAAAGAATAGCACAGTAGGATGTTATATATATCATCCTACTGTATTACATACTGTATATAATGTATCATATTAAATATTAAACAGTTTATACATTATACATACACATTATGTACATTTATGTATTTATGTACATATTACATACATTATATATGTACATTTAATACAAGTACACATTATACATTATAATATTGTATATTATGTATCTTCATATAGTATACATATAATTTAAAACATGAGAAACAAAGCACTAAATGTTGCTTGGGGGACACACATATATACATAGGTAAATATTAAGAAATATCTGTCTTATTTTTGGGCATATCACTCTGTCCTTAAAGGAAAAGTAATTTTAACAGCACTAGCTAAATATGGTAATGGGATGTCAATATTTGACTGCTGTAGGTTTTAAGAGTACACATCAGGATGGATAATGAAATTCCTGTAGTATATTGAGAACTACCTAACATTTATTGCTTGCTCTCCAAGTGCTAGACATTGAGATGCCCATGTTTTCACACTGATCCTCATAGTCACACCACGAGGCAGGTATTACTCAGGAATTACAATCCCATTACTTTCCACTCTTTGCCATTTCACCTCCTTACCCACATTCCCTCTGCTTTCACCCAGGCTCCTTCCTTCACTTCCTCTTTGCATTCCAACATCACCATTTGCCTGAAAGTCTGCACAGCCTTGGCATCTATTCCCAAGCTTCTTGTTTTTTAAGCACGTCTAAGTCTCTCACCACCCCCTTGTCCTGAGCAGAATTGATTGTTTCCTCCATTGGGTTAACTCATATGCATCCCTATTTTAGCCCTTGTCATAATGTGTTAGAATTATCTATGCCATGGTATCTTCTCTTAGACTGTCTGATTCTTGAGTGAAGAGACTCTAAAAATTGGGGTTTATATTTGAGTCTATAAAAATTAATTTGGTAAATTTAATTATGTTCCTAAGAAGGCTGGTTGAAGGTTAAAAAAACTACACCAAAGTAGGAAAAGACCTTTTTTTGAGGATGTAGTTTACTACCATTAATAACTCAAAGTACAGGGATTTGGCTCTCAGGACTCACTCATAATCTGCTTAGATCTGAAGAGGAGGGTTGAAAGGAAGGGCACACTAGAAGGAATCAAGAAGTGTATATGCCATAAGCTCACCTAAAATCATCTATTCAGCAGGTGAGAGAATGCAAATAATTGAGAATCACTGTTGGTGACTTATGATTAATGAAGCTATGAGAAAAGAAAAGAAATAGAAGAAATTAGTGTTGAGATGTAATAAAATGAGCACAAATCCTTTGCATTATTCCTCACTAAACATTTTAATTTGCCTCCCCTTTTCTTTGTGTATTAATGAATGTGAATAAACCCCACAAATAATCTGGAAAGTCAGGGTAACTGCCTTATATGATAGGGACAAAGTCACTTATAGTAAAATTCATTCTTGAAAAGCACTAAGGGTAGAAGTTAGGTGATACATGATCATTAACTACTTGTTAGTGCTTATAATTAATTCTAAGGTTGCAAAAGAATAAAGACATACAAGCCATGCTCCTTGTTCTTAAGGATGTTAATACTTTGTTGGGAAGGTAAGGTTTATCTTCATGAAATAAATAGAAAATAGCACAGAATTTTGTGGTGGAAACCCTGTGTGTTGTAGAAATCCAGAAAGGAGACAGCTCTTGCCAAGTGTCAGACATTTTCTTTGGAATATATGTGAATTATTTGTTTGCTCCTCTCTATAACTGAGGAGTACAAGCTATTTCTTGTTTATGGATGAAGACTACGAGTGTCCAGAAGGTTAACAAATAGTAAGTGGGAAAACAAGACCATATAAATAGACAATTATAAAATGTCTCTCATTTGCTTAAAAATACCAATTGACATCATATTTCTGATCATATCAAGTCTAAAGTGCTTAGCTAGTAATCAGTGCTGTATTGAAGAATGTAAAAGAAGCCAGGGAATCCAGGTTGAATCCCTGGATCTGTTAGTAACTAACCCTGTCCTCAGACAAGTTACTACACCTTAATTTTTTTTGAGGTAAAATTAACATAGTCTAAAATTTACCATTTTTAAAGTGAAAAATTCAGTGACATTTACTACATTCACAATGATGTGTAACCTCCAACTCCATCCAGTTCCAAAACATATTGACCATCTCAAAATAAAACCCTGTGCCTATTAATTAAGCAGTTATTCCTTATTTCTCCCTCAAGCAAACCACCATATTTCTATGGATGTACCTATTCTGGATATTTTATATAAATGGAATCATACAATGTGTGATCTGTTGTGTCTGGCTTCTTTTACTTGGTGTAATGTTTTCAAGATTCCTCCATGTTGTAGTACGTATTACTAATTCATTCCTTTTTATGGCTGAATAATATTTCACTGTATGGATATACCATAATTTGTTTATTCATTTATCCTTTGTTGGACGTTTGGGTTGTTTCTACCTTTTGGCTATGCATCTTAAATTTTAAGATCAATAAAATGAGTGTATGGGACTAAATGGTCTGTGTCATCACTTCCATCTATAATATTGATTCTATGACTCTATGTCAAGCCTGAAAACTTCTTTTTACTCCACTTGATTTTAGACTAGACTTCAGAATGTACATTGATCTCTTTTCTTCTCAATTGTTGCTATTTCCTCCTCAATATAAAATAATTCTTTCATTAAAAATATTTATCAAAATTTTACCCAATATTCAAGATTAAGGTCCTATTTTTCCCTTTAAACTCAGGCTTTCTTGATGTGCTGTGTGACCTCTCCCTTTCTCTACTCAGAATAAATTATTGATTTTTTACTAAGTTCCCCTAATATCATCTAGTACCTAGTTCATATTCAAGTGTCTGCATTTGTTGCTAGTATATTTTTATAGCTTTAAAAAAAAAGTATTAATTAACCTTAAAGCATGCCATTTAGTTTTTATGTCTTTTTAGCCTCTTCCTCATTTTTTCTTTTTTTAAAAATGATGTTGACTTTTTGATGAGTCCAAGCCAGTTTCCTTGAAGAATGATGTTTACCACCTTCTGCATTTGTCTGATTATTTTTCTAAGTCTAACTTAGACCTAGAGGCTTGGTTATATTCAAGTTAAAATATTTCAGCCAGGAATATTTATAAGTGATATGCACTTCTTATTGCATCACATCAGGAGGCACATAATGTCAGGCTGTCCCATGATTAATGATGCCAAGTGTTATCATTTGTTTAAAGGGGTGGCCACTGGATTTCTCCGTTGCATAAGAACATTACCCACTTTGTAATTAATAAGTAATCAGGGGACAAAACATTGGCATTGTGCAGATGGCCAGTTCCTGAATAATCTTCCCATAATGGCTTTAGCATTAATTGATGATATTTGCCTGAATCAACATCCCCTTCGATTCTCCCCATGATGATCACTGGATGCCTATACAGAGACATGAAACGCTAGAGCAAATAGAAGCTTTACAGGCCAAAATGTCATCAGGCCAACACTCTCAGTTTTTACTTCTAGTCTCCTGCTAGAATAACTATAAAGAAGAAAATAAACACAATCAATAATTACAGCAAATGGAAAATTCATACCAACAGCCAAATTAACATGAGAACCTGAGAGGAATTCCTATTAACTACTCAATGAATTGAACTTAATTGAGAAAAATCTACCCAGGTGCGTAAGGCAAGACTTAATTATTATAAGTGGCAGGAGCCAGACTTAGAATAACATAAGAAAAAGAATGGATTGGTCCACATGACTACCAATTTGAATGGTGGTTTCTAATTAAGACATGCCAGGTTTCAGGGGCTTTAGTAACATTATCAGGGCTTTCCCCATTTTCTGGCTTCCTTTCTGTTTCTTTAGACCCCTTTGTACGCATATACCCTTCATATATCAGAGTAATTGGCCTCTGTTTAAATAAGATTCATATTATTCCACCTTAGCAATCTCAAAGGAAAACAAACTTCTGTCTTTGATATATCCAAGACCCACGGGACTCAGATTAACCCTCCTGAGTCACATGATCACCCTTGAACTAGTCACTTTCCTGATGTGTTGGAGTTTTATGGTTGGTCCAGCCAAGGCTACATGCCCATTGCTGAGGTTAGGGAGAAAGAGGCAATGATTGACAGATACACCAGGAACAACTTGAAACAAAGGGGAAGGAGGCAGGTCTTCAAAAGAAAATAGAGTTGCTGGGTAGACAAAGTTAACAGTGATCTACTACATTAAGCTTCACCTACTGCTTTGCCTGGAATCAGATGCTGCTTATTTCCAAAGCTATCCATTACTGTGGTATATATCACTCCCCTCATTTGCTGTCTTGCCACTTGTCCCAGAGATAGCCATTTACCATAAAATAATTCTAAAGTATAGAGGAGTAAAAAGATGAAGGCAAACTTCATTTTTGCTGCAGATGATGTTAGGATAGTTAACTAGGGAATACACAGAGACAAGACCTGACTTAAGGGAAAGATGGTTAACCCAGAAATAAATAGCAAAGTAGCTCTTAAGTAAGATAGCCACTTTGCTTTCCTAAACTCAGGAAGAAATCTTCTTCCTTGTCCCAATTTTAAATTTAGGCACTGTCAACAGGATATTTGCACTCCCTTGTTCATTGCATTATTCACAATAGCCAAGATATGGAATCAAGCTAAGTGTCCATCAACAGATGAATGAATAAAGAAAATGTGGTATATATACATAATGGAATACCATTCAGCCATGAAATGAAGGAAATTCTGTCATTTGAGACAATGTAGATGAACCTGGAGGACATTATGCTAAGTGAAAGAAGCCAGGCATAGAAAAACAAATACTGCATGATCTCATTTATATGTGGAATGTAAAAAAGTTGAAACCATAGAAGTAGAGAGTAGAACAATGATGCTTACCAGAGCCAGGGGTGGGGATTGGGGATGGGAGGTGGGGTGCAGGAGGAGGGAGGGAATGGGGAGTTGTTGGTTAAAGTTGTACAAAGTTTCAGATAGGCAATAGAAACAGGTTTTGAGATCCATTGCACAGCAAGGTGACTACAGTCAATAATAATGTATTATGGTATATTCACAATAACAGAGTAAATTTCATATGTCTTACCATAAAAATGATAAGTAAATGAAGTGATGGATATGTTAATTAGCTTGATTTAATTATTCCACATTGTGTATATATACCAAAACATCACATTGTATTCCATAAATGTATACAGTTATGATTTGTCAATTAAAATAATATTAATAAAAAATAAACTTAGGCACTGAACAAAGCTTTACAAATAAACCAATAAAGACATCTCTGGGTACTCCTTAAAGTCCCTGATTTCAGGTTGGCACTGCTGCTTTATGGTTTTGGTCTTTTTGGAGTTTTCTTAGGTAGGGTGGTGTAGTAATTTGCTAAGGCTGCCATAACAAACTACCACACACAAATTGGGTGGCTTAAACAACAGAAATGTATTGTCTCAGTTCTGGAGGTTGGAAGTCGGGAAGCAAGGTGTCAGCAAGTTTGGTTCCTTTTGAATGGTATGAAGGAAAAAAGTGTTCTAGGTCTCTCTATCTCCTTGGGTTGTGCATTGCCATCTTCTTTCTATGTCTCTTCACATTATCTTTCTTTTATGCATATCTGTCTCTGTCTAAATTTCTCCCTTTTGTAAGAACATCAGTCATATTCGATTAGCGACACCCTACTGGCTTCATTTTAAGTTGATTACCTCTGTAAAGATCCTATTTCCAAATAAGGTCACATTCTGAGGTACTGGGTATTAGGATCCTAATATGTAGTATTTTGAGGGGAGGGGGACACAATTTAACCCATAATAGATGACCATATAATTTATCATCAAAACTGAGATGTTTTTGAGAGTGAAAGGGGGCACCATTAATAATTACACTGAAACACAGTTGTTAACTAGGACTGTCTCAAGCAAAAAAAGAAGTATAGTACCTGGTCCCAGCCCAAGTTAAGGCCCAGGCTTGAATAGAAGCTTGCAAGGCACTGAGAGACAGCTTCTACTCTTTCCTCTCTTTCCCATGTTAGTTGATTGGATTTAGTATTTTTTTAATGCAAAGGCTATTCAAGGAGAAGCCCCATAACTGGTGCCCAGTGGTCAAACTGATATGGTCTTCCTTTTCTATTTCTTCATCCAAGGACTTGTGCATAGCTGGGACTCTCTGCCTGGAGCCACTGTGGCGGGCATGCAAGCAGTTGCTCCTCAACTACTACCTGACTGATTCAGTCCCCATTGAGTCTGTCACTCATTTCAAGAAAGATTGGAGAACAGAGTCAGGTCTCAACTGCTTCCAAATTTTCCATGATTTATCACGAGCAGTAGCTCAATTAGCTATCTCTGGCTTCATACTCAGGCTTCTATTCTGACTTCACAGACCAGGATGTGGGATTGATAAATCCTGCATTGCATGGACTGAAACAAGCCTATATTTAGTCACCAGAGAAGAAAGAAGCCCTTCCTCCTCGTGGGTTATGTCAAAGCAAATGTCTAGGGATACCTCTAGGCAATTAGCACATTCATTTATATTAATAATATTTACTTAGTGCCTACTATAATCTATGCTTTGTGCTGCATGCTGAGGATACAGCAGAGAATAAGATAGCCATAATTCCTCACTTCATTAGGAGTACTTACAGTTTAGTAGGCATTAAGCAAATATGAAAAACTAAATGTCCATGCTCCCTAACCAATCCTTTTAGGTTTGCAAGACTCTGTCATGATATCTTGTTTTATGTGCTCAGAGTCACTCCTCAGGGTCGTGACTTTTCTCCCTGCTGTCCTTGGAGCAGTGCGGCTGGTCAAAGCCTGCTTCTTTGGGCCAAATCCGTTTAAAATAATAATGCTTCCTCACCCATAGAACTAGTGAGGACGAAATCAGGATAAGGCTACACTTTTATTTTGCTACGCTTCTTCTGCATTTTCTCTCTGGGCATTTTACCAGACTGTGTTTGTGTACACACACACATACACACACAGACAGTTTATTCATTGAGGGAAGGGAAAATTTTAAAAATGGATGAACAATTAAAGTCATCAATAAGTGTGTGATTTCCCAAGTCCCAGAAGGAGAGCTGATTCCAGCTGATACTTTTTGAGAAATTCCTTCATGAAGTCTGACTCCTGCACCAACCCCCTTTTCCCATTATTTATTTCTCCAAGTTGGAGTCATTCAGTCTGAAGTAGTAGCCTGGGTTCATTATTTGGTTCTTGTTCTAACTCCTTGGGCTGAATAAATAATTCATTTATTCTTTGTTGTTTAGATATGCAAATGGTACATTGTGAATTTTTATCTGAACATTGCTCTAACATCTCATTCTTTTTGATATGGAATGCTTTTATTATCAATATTTTCTAGATACTTTTAATTTTGGCTGTAGTGGATTCTTTTTAAATTTTGAAATTGTCAGGTTTCTTTGGGTTTCTTTTTGATCATTGTCCTTAAATTATGATTAGAAAATAGGGTCTATACCATAGAGCAAATATTTAAGACCAGCCACACTTGTCTTTTTTCTTTTTTAAAAGTTAAAAAATATTCATACCCACATATGTTTTACTTAGATGATGGTAAACTTTTTTTATCCCTGAAATAAAAAAGTTTTACCAGAAGATATCTCGGTGGTCATATTTTTTTTCATTAATTTGTTTTGGCAGAGATCAGCTCCTTTAATATGCAAACTCAACTGTAGTATACAGTTTAATATATTTGAAATATTTTCAAGTGTACTTCCATTGGAGCATTGGGTTTCAAACTTTCAAAGGAACAGAGAATATTTACTGACAAAAAATGTTCTGGCTTAGCTTTAACTGTCAAATTAGGTTTTTGTGTCTGTCTACAAAAAGACAATAGTCTTAAAATCACCATCAAGAGAGAAAAGATTTTATAAATACCTTTAGCTCGTATATTAGTTTGCTAGGGCTTCTATAGCAAACCACCACAGGCTGTGTGGCTTAAATAACAGAAATTTATTGTCTTTCAGTTCTGGAGGCTAGAAGTCCAAAATCAAGGTGTTGGCAGGATTGGTTCCTTCTGAGGACTATGAGGGAAGGATCTGTTCCGGGTCTCTCTCCTTGGCTTATAGATGGCCGCTTTTCCCTGGGTCTCTTTATGTTATCTTCTTTCTTTGCATGTCTCTATGTCCAAATTTTCCCTTTTTATAAGGACACCAGTCATCTTGGATACGGGCTCACCCTAATGACCTCATTTTAATTTGGTTACTTCTGTATAGTCCCCCCTTCCAAATAAGGTCACAATCTGAGGTACTGTGGGTTAGGACTTCAACATATGAATTTTGGAGAGACACAATTCAGCCCATAATAGCTCCCATAGATTAGAAGAAAAATTGTATATAAAGGATGGTCTAATTGGTCAAGAAAATTATGGGAGTGAGTGGATGAGCCTGCTTCTTCAGGGCTGGTAGACAGTAGAAGGAAGCTTGGAGAGGCAGGGAAGAGAGTAAATCGCTGTTGCCTATGCTTTGGTGGGTCATCTCATGCAAGGACAACAAATATTGGGGCTTTTCCTTTACTTCATGAGGTAGTTTCTCAGGCCAACCTTGCTCAAACCTGGGAAAGCCTGACCAAAGCAAACTCATGGGACAGGGTGGTTATGCAAAGAAAGGGCTGAAGTTTAGCTTAATTACTGGGACTTAGTGGTCAAACTAATATGGCCTTTTTTTCCCCCTATTTTCCCACTAGGTTCTAACATTGCAGAGAGAATATTAGTGGCCAAGCTGAACTTTTGTTTATTGGAAATAACTCCCCTGTCCTCAACTATAATGTTTATGGAGAATTATAAGTGCTGTGTTCTTTCCTGGGAAGAGTTTATGCTTTTCATTGGATTTTAAAATGGGATCTTTGTTCTATTCATCTGCATTATGGGAAAAGTTCTGACTGTTCTTCCAAATAGCAGAAACATCTTTTAGTACTGTTGCTAGTACTTTTTATAATATTGTGGTGGCATTTCTAATTTATTTAAAACATTTTATATCTTAACCATCTTATCTTTTTTATTTCTGCCTACATTATATCAAGTTCCTTTTTGTCTCAGTTTGCTTTCTTATTTCATGTCATCTCTTATTTTATATTTTAAATTTTATTGAGAGCAAAAGCAAAAGTAGATCTTATTTAAAATGTACTTTTATTTTCTTTAGTAAATCTTCCCCGTTTTTCTAAGTCTTCCTCATCCTATTGACAGTATAGTAATAAGTCTTTTATTTTTTTTCTGAATATTTCCAGGGCCTTCATGTTGATATTTATCTGCTTCTCTTCATCTGTCTGGATCTGATTTTTGCTCAATATAATGTGGGTAATTTTTCTTGAATCCCTTCAGTTTTTACCTGGAAGCAACTAGATTTCTTCTCTTTAGTTGTAAGCAGGGTTATATTACATTTAACTTCCATTATCCAATCAGGGGAGTTGATATGAACCTGTGATTGAGAGTAGTAACAATATAAGTATTTAAATTTTTGCAAATTCTCTATTTGAATTTAACCCCTGTGGTAGGAAGACTAATTCCCCCCACCCTGCAAGATAGTCACATCCTAATCCCTGGATCTATGGATAAGTTACGTTACCCAGCAATGGGAATTAAGGTTACAGGGGGAATTAAGATTGCTAATCAGCTGACCTTAAAATAGGAAGATTATCTTGAATCATCTGGGTAGATCCAATATAATCACAAGGGTTTTTAAAGTGGAAGAAGGAAACAAGAGAGGAGGTCAATGCTATGTGAGAAGGACTTGATGGACCATTAATGGTGTTGAAGATAGAGGATGGGGACCAAGAGCTCAGAATGCAGTTGGCCTCCAGCCACCAGGACAGACAAGGAAAGAGTTTCTCCCTTAGAGCCTCCACAAGGACATGTAGCTTTGCCAACAACACCTTGGTTTTAGCCCAGTGAGACCAGTGTTAGACTTTCAACTTACACAACTGTAAGAAAGTAAATCTGTATTGTTTTAAGTCAGTCAGTTTGAGGAAATTTGTTACAGCAGCAATAAGAAACTTATACAGTCTCTGAGCTATCTTAATTCCTTCTGTATTTTGGCCTTGTCTTTGTTCCAGGTATATTTTGTGGCTATGTCCAGACCCCTTCCTGATGCTACTACTACCATCTGGGAGAGAAGAATCCTTCCTTAGTAAGGTAAAAGGTTATCTTGCCATTTGACTTGACAGGATTAACAAAATGACTTGATCTTCCAAAACAGTTGTTTCTGCATAGTGTTGTTACACAGCAAAGAAAGGAAATCTACATGTTATACTTTTGTGATCTTATTTGTCCTATGGGCCAGCCTTATTCTTCAGCCTTCTCTATAGTAGAAGTGGGGAATGACTTTTGCCAATATCTCCTGTCTGTATTTCCCTTGACATATTTTTTTCCAATGTGGAGTCGAGAATTTGCCCTGTGTGTTGTTCTTCATTTTGTCCCAACTTGCACTATGCTAGAATTCCTCTAAGTTTCAAGGGAGGACATGACCCTAGTTATTTCTTCTTTCCTCCCAATTTTTATTCTGTTTGCTGTAATAACCAATTAGAGGTTTTAGACATCTCTGCTCAAGTAACCATTTTACTTAGAAGCCCCTCTTATTACAGAATATAAACTTTTATTTTAATTGACATCAATTTTATGCAAAAGATTTCTTTATAAGGTCTTACCTGCTTGGCAGTTATGCTACTCATAAGATCGTATTAACTGAAATCAGTGGGGCTGCATAAATAAATTTGGGAACTGTTACAGACTGAATTGTGTCTTCCCAAAATTCATATATTGAAATCCTAATTCCCAATGTGACTGTATTGGGAGAGGTGGGGACTTCAGGAGATAACTAAATTTAAATGAAGTCATAAGGGTGTCACCCTAATCTGATACAATTAGAATAGGCCTTCTAAAACCTCTTTTTCTTCTTAGAGCAAGATCTCTCTCTCTCTCTCTGTCTACCCCTCTCTCCCTCTCTCCCTCTCCCTCTCTTCTTCTCTCTCCTTCTCCCTCTCCCTCTCTCCCCTCATGCACAAAGAAGAGGTCATATGAACATTAGGCAAGAAGGTCCTGAAACCTTCCAGAAGAGTCCACAGAATGAAACTTACCCTGCCGGCACCTTGATCTTGGATTTCCTAGCCTCCAGATCAATGAAAGATAAATTTCTGTTGTTTAAGCCATGCAGTCTGTGTTAGTTTGTTATGGCAGCCCAAGTCAACTAAGACAGGATGATGTAGAACTCAGCTAAGTCCTCCAGGCACAGTGTCCACAGGGTAGGGCTATGACCAGCCTGTGCTCAGTGTTTAGGCAGGAAAAGGATGATCTCAAGAGACTTCTTTCTGGAGATTGAATAGGCCTCTACCTATTAATAGAATCCTTAGATTTTTATTCTTTGGATGACATATTCTTCTCCCAGGGAAGAATTCCTCCCAAAGACCAGACGTTTTTCAGGATTTTCTTCCTCTGGCACTTCTCTGTCATCATAACACAATTTTCTATAAAATTGGGACTTTAAAGGTGCTCTTGATGATAATATTTGGAATTCTCCCAGGTTTTAAAAGATTCATTTCAGTCTTTTAGACAATACTGGGAAAGTAGGTATTTCTCATAAGACTGCTTCTTGCCAATGCTTTTGCAGTATGAGGAGATGGATGAGATCGGGCCCTGGAGTAAGGCAGACCTCGGCTGCAATCCTGGCTGCATTGCTTGCTAGTTTTGCAAAATTGATAATGTTATTTAACTTCTCTGAGCTTTAGATTTGTCATCTAAACAATGGGAACAACTGTTGGCTAGCATGAGGGCTAAAAGAGATAATGCATTTTAAATCATTTTGCACAGTTTTAGGCACAAATTTAGAACTCAAAAAATGGCAACCATCTTATTTTATCTAAAGAAGTAGTTGGTATCAACGCCTTCCTCTACATCTGTCCCTTTCAGGGAAACCCTCTCTTCTCCTTCATCTTCGATTCACAAACAGGTCTTTTTCTGCAAATACCTAATTTGGCAAGATTTAGTTCTTTCTCTCTCTCTTTCTCTCTCACTCTTGGCGTGCCCGCCCCCCCGCTCTCTATCTCTTTCTCACATTATTTTTGCCAGTTTTGGGGAAATACAAAACTAGAGAAAGCAAAGCAGACACAATAGCAGCATATCAACATTTTCTCTTACCCTAGAGCAGACTCTTTCTGCTAGTCTTAAAGTTTCCTTGATTTTCATCTGGTTTTTATTTTTTCCACAAAAAGAGACATTATTTGACTTATACTTTTCTTAGTCTGTCATTTCTTAATTTTGAAAGTTTCAATCTTCATCTCATTTGTAAATTTTCTTAATTATGCATTTTAATAATGTGATTAAAAATAACCATAATTTGAGATAACCTATCAATTAATTTTGGAAGATGTATGTAAAATTAACATTTAGTTAATTCTCTAGTATATTGGTTATCTTCCATGATCAGAAATTATAGTGTTCCATGTACTCCACAAATGTGTATTTCCAAATACCCAAATTGTTCTAAGTTTCATGTTATTATTCAGCCGTTTTTTTTGAAAAACATTTCTAAAGCTTAATCCATACTACCCTGTCCTCTTAAACAGAATACACTTTATAAAATTTAATATTGTCTTCATGACTGTACTTTTTTGGTCATAAAAATCATCATTTTAATTATGTAAGGCCCTTATGGTTACTTCTGAAAGCAGTACTCTATCCATTCATTAAAAAACAAACACAAAAACAAAAACAAAAAACAAAAATCCCCTTCTTTTATTACTTTTATTTCTGATTCATTTGAGGTCAGTGATATGCAAGGGGAGGCTTGCTGAAAGCTTTTGGGAAAGAAACTTCCTCCCTCTTAAGAGAAAACCAAAAGGGCTTTTCTTTAAAAAAATCATGATAGGGGCTGATAAATAAGAAACCTTGGTGAAGGATAGCAGATCCTGGGAAACTGCAAGGAAATAGAACCAGAACTAACACCCATGTTAGTTGTATGAGTTTACTCATTGCCTTGATTAGTATTGAATCAGGTTTGAATTTGGTTTTCTGCTACTTAACATCAAAAGATTTCTACCACATATCATAAGATGAAATGAATGTAATCTGTGACGTCTATTTTAGCTGCTTGAAAAATTTACTTGTTCTTAATTTTATCCATTTTTTAATTTTGGGAAACTGTTCTGCAAGTGCTGTGCTGCTATAATGTGTGTGATATTTCTTCCCCTCATTGGATTTTACACACCCAGACCCTCTTTGGCATTCCAAATATAAGCTATCCATATAAATATTTATCAATAGTGAAGCATATTGGATCATTTTATGAATCATCAGAAATGTTACTTAGTTTAGGTAGTTATCTAAAAGATAACATTTCCTAATTACCTTTGATTATTGCCTTCTATAATAATTCCTAAGGAAGGGCTAAAATAGAGATATATATTTATCCAGTATCCTAATATGTCTAAAATTATCCCCTAAATCCCAACATTTGTGAAGCTGACATGTGAAAACAAGATAAATAAATGAATAAATTTAGATATGCTTTGGATGTACGTGGGCAACAGAAAAAGTTCTGTGAGAAAATGAATAGAACAATGCTTCTATGGGCTGTTTCAACCTGAGTTGGTACAACTCCAATTTTGAATATTGCAAGATACCCTATACAATGTTAATCTCACCCAAAATTAAGTTTACATTTTATCTCAGAACAGTAGAAGGTCATTGAGAAAAAGGAATTGATGCATAAGGCTCTGTGAAATATTTATTCCAAAAAATGGGTTACTCTTTCTAATAGGTAGGCACTTTTACCTACTGTAAGTCCACTGATGTTTGAAATTTTATTCTAAGCACTTAAACTTATGACTTTGATTCTTGTTAAAATATACATGCTTCTTTAGAGAATTGATATACTGTGGTGCAAGTAGAAAAGTTTTAAATGTTTTACTGATTTTGGTTGATAAGGTAGAAAGAGAGATCATGAAGCATTGGTCCCCTTAGGGAAGGAAAGAGTTAGAAGACAAGGTTGCTAGAAATCAAAGATAACTCCTATCTATCCTTTTCTATTTTTGAACAATGGTTATAGGCCTCTGGCAACCACTGTGTACAAATTTAAAAGGCTGTGAAATTTTACCCAAGATTGGAAAGACTGCCAAAGGAGTGATAAATTGGAAAAGCCAGTTGGGGTTTCCTTCATAAAAATACAAAAAAAAAAAATTGGAATAGTATTTGAGACTTTAGGAAGAACTCCCATATCTAACTTTGCCATATACTTGTGGATTAGAAGTTTTGGTAGATTTTGGTTAAATCACTCCCCAGTAGCATCTTAAAAGCCATTTAGATTAAAAATGAAGATCTGAAAGATAGACTGATATTCCACGGGGGGTAGATCCAATTTGCTCCTGGCTCAAGGGAGAAAAGGCCTGTGTTTCCCAGGGCCTCAGGATCATTGCTGTAGCCTAGAACCACTGCTTACTTAGAGCGATTTTTCTCACAATTTTGCCATTATTTATAATCTTTTGAAGAAGGGGTTTTCTGAAATTTCTTTGATGCATGCCCACTTCTTTAAATTAAATACCCAGAAGGCAGTTTAATGAATCAATAACATAAAAATGGATCAACTGCCCTCCAAATAGTGTGTACTAATTTTCTCCCCAGTAGTGCTCCTCGTAGCCTTTTTGCAGGCACTCTGAAGAATTTCACTAGCTAAAGTATACATTTTATAGACATCTACTGGTAGATCAGTAGTTATTTTGAAACTGTGACAAACCATAACAACCAGTTGACACACATTTAGTTATAGTCCTGCTTTTCATTGTCGCAAGTTTCTGTTAATCATAAAAGAAGTATCAGTGACACTCTCAACAGAAACTTGAGCCAACGTAGAGTCTCCCCTCAGATATAGTTGTGCCTGGGATAATACAGTATCGGGCTTGCTTCATTGAGTGCATCACATTGGAACTGAATGTGCATAGCTCAGCAACACAAAGCGTTAGATGTCATTATTAACACTTTTGTCAGTTTTACTGCCTAAACATTTTTTGAATTATTCTCTCTATAGTGTGCATTTAGGCTATCACCCTCTCTCTCCTGTACCACTGTGATGGGTCTTGAAACTCATTCCGAATACACATTTGCCCTCTCAAATCTGTTTTCAATCTTGAAGCTAAAGTGAAATTTTAAAAATGTAAACCTGATTATGTCAACCATCTGCTTAACTAAAACCATTCGATGAAATATCATTGCTCTTAAAATAAATAAAACAATCTCTAATGCTGCCTTTATGTCTGCATGGGATCTGATGCCAGTGTACCTCTGTAGCTTTGTCTTGCTTTTTGACCATCCAGGCTTCCTGAATTTCAGGCACACAGAACTTTGGATTTCTCAAAGGTTCTGCTGTATTTATTTCTATCTCAGGATATTTTTACCTGAAGTTTTCTTTTCCTATGACACCATTCCTTCCTTTCCTTTCCGTCTCATAGTTTATTCCTCACATCCATTAGCTGTCATCCCAAATGTCATTTAAAGTTTCCTTGATCCACAGACTATATCAGATGCTCTACTTTAGTTCTTTCAAAACATCTTCTCATTTTTCCTATAACATCTACCTCAGTTTACACTTATATATTTGTGTTATTAGTTGATTAACCATGTTTCTATTTATTTGTTATCATATCTCAGGGGCCCAAAAATATCTGTGACATAGTAGATGTCCAGTAAAATATATGTGAAATAATTGAATAAAATACTTCAGAAGATCTGCTTCTGAAGGAAGGGACAACCAGAGTGATATTATTTAATTAAAAGTTTTGAGACTAACCCATACCTGTAGATAAGTGGCTCACAATCACGAGTGATTTTGCCTCTCAGGGGGCCTCTGGAAATATTTGGAGATATTTTTGGTTGTCACAGCTATGAGGTGTAACTGCCAACCAGTCAGGGATGGTGCTAAACACTCTCTAATGCACTGGATATCAAAGGTTGAGAAACTTTGCTGTAGAGTAAATTCTCTTTGAAAGACAGAGAGTTCACCCAGAACAGTTAGAGAAAACTTTAGTAAGTTTATCTTGGGTGTTAAAGTCTTTAGTTTTGCTAACTCAGTTTGTATAGTGCTCAACATAGGAACTTTATAAAAGCATGCAGGATGATATTCAAAATTTTTTTTTCCGACTGGTATTGTAGAGAGAGTGACTAATCAGAATGGATGTTTTTTGTTCAGAAAACAAAACAAAGCAAGATGGAAGTATTAGCTGAACATCATCCCTGGTTATATACTATTAATACTTGACATTTTGTAGTTTTTTGAGAATGTTAAAGAATTTAAGGCATTTATTCACAAAATAAAAATAAATGAACTGCTTTGTTAATACCAACTCACACAGAGGAATGCTAAATTACATGGGGACAATAATTTCATTGTGATGTTTCCTGCTTGCCTGCTCATGCTTTAGCTCACCATGATTCTGTAAATGGTTCAAACTCACCCTGTCATTAAGCAGTGTTTCCACTGTTTGACCAGAGGTTACATTCATAGTCCTGAGGACGAAACCTTCGCTCTAGATAGTGAATACTAACCAGATCTCAAGGTTGATCTTTCTTAGGAGGCAGAGTAGAACTCAACAATGTGACTATAACAGGTAGATGGATGTAGGCAGCTAAAGAAAAGAAATATAAAAAGACAAAAAGTTTGATAATAGAGGGATCCTTTTGATATAGAAAATAGGGGAAATGATCATATTTCCCCTAGTACAGAACAGGGTGATCAAGGAAGAACGTAGAGGTGCCACAAGGAATACCACTGAGTGAGTGCAGAAAAAGGACTGTCCCAAAATGCAGGCAGACACAAGGGTACAGTGCCCGCGAGAGAAAAGCATGGGAGCGGCATGAAGGTGTGGGCTGGATCGCAGCAGCACGGAAAGAGGGAATACTTAAGAGAAAGAAGAGTGGAGGAGAGAGAAGAGAAAAATGTGGTTGTCTCTGCCCCTGTTTGTTTTGGTAGATTTGCTAGTTGACTCCATGGGTCTACCTTTGCTGCCTCAGGAAGAGACCAATTAAGGGAATGGGTTCAGTTCACTGAGCTGAGCTCCTTTCTCTGGTAGCTCAATCTTGATGGTCTCAAGAGTAATTCCCACTTACATGGAAGCTCTGCTGGGCTAAGGGGAAGAACGCAAGGTTATGCCTAAAAAGATCACGTCACCTTTACCTTTTAATTTTTATTTTTATTATGATAATACATAAACATATTATAAAAATCAAAAAGGGCAAATTGTATAACAACCAACAGCGTTTGCCTGACTAGCACCTCCTCAGCGCCCCAACTTGGTCACCTCAAAATAACTATTTTCAACACATCAACCCTTTCTCCTTGCGCTTAACTCCATGTTTCTATTTTTCTGTTTATATTCCTACTTCTTAAGTTTTCTGCTTTATACATTATCTATTTACTTCTAACTTTGGAAGATAGTTTTTATTTTTCATCTTGCCCCCCACCCTCCCAATTTCATCATCTCTCTCGCCCCATATAATTATATTACAATTATGATTTTTGGTTAAATGCATATATGAAACATAATTTATTATGAATGGGTAAACATTATTTATAACTGAGTCAAGCAGTGTATTATGATGATCTTATTACTTTTCTTGCATAATTAGTTGGGGTGTTTTTTGCATTTAATAATGATCTCATTTTACTATTAATATTTATTTAGTTTACTTTGAATCTTCAGCCAAACATGTATGGGGGTGTGTGTGTGTGTGTGTGTGTGTTTATATATATATAAAAAAATATATAATACTTTCTATGGCAACCTGTCTGATGATCTTAATAGATTATCCCTTGGAGAAACCACTTGTGAACTGTCTGGCCTTTGCTTCAATACAGGCTCATTTCTCCCTAGGCCCAGAGCTCTGCCAGCTGCTGTCATCATTTCCATACTTTGTGTCATCCCATTATATTGACTCCCTTCCTGAGTCCTATTCTTGGTTTTACTCCTCTGAGTTGTTGGAACATATTCCCAGCAGGTTCCTCAGAATAGATGTATAAGTTTTTGGGAATTTGCTTATCTGAAAATGACTTTGTTATTTCATCAAAAATGAATGATAATTTGACTTGATGTAGAATTTTAGGATTAATGAAAATTTTACTCAGAATTTTTAAGTGATTGCTCCATTGTTCTCTAGCATCCTTTGTTACTCTCAAGAAGTCATATGATGTTAAGATTCATATTTTTTTTAGGGCCTATTGGTTATCCTAGGAGTTCTCAAATTGCACAATGATGAGTCCTTTTTTAAAAATTAATTTTACTGGACATTCAGTGGGCTCTTTCAATTTGGAGACTTCAAATTTCAACTATGAAAATCATTTTAACTTAAAAAACATTTTTTCTGTTCTCATTTTCTGTAAATCTTATTATTTTGACACTGAATCTCCTGGATGGATGTTCTAATTCTAGTATTTTCCATCTCTTAGTTCTAATTTTCTACCATTTGTAAGATTTCTTATTTTTTATCTTTCAATGCCTTTGTTAATATTTCTCATTTTTTCTATCATACTTTCCTTTTAAAAGTAATGTCTGCTTTTATTTAATTATTTTCTGTCATCCTTTTGAGGCTATTGGTTGTAAGTTTTACAATAATGTAAACATACTATAACTATTAATTATAGGTTTTCTTCTAATTCCAGCATTATCTCTATTTCCTATGAGCTCTTCTTTTATGATATTTTCTTTTGTCTTTGTCTTTCAGGGTAGAAGGCTTCCTTCAATGTCTACTGGTTGTTGGTTATCCATTCACATAGATGACTAAGGCAACTAAAACCCTTACTAGAACTTTTGTGCACGCGTGGGGCTTGTTGAGTAGTGGGGTTTCATGTGTGTCCTCCTTAGTTCTCTATGTCTGCCCCCTCAGTATGGCAAAGCACTAAGGTATGTATACTCACCCCTCACCACCTTCTGTGGCAGGGAGGTGGAAGGCATAATCGCTGGGTTGCAAGGCCATGGGATTAAAATTATAACTGCTCCTTATATAAACTATCAAAAGATCTTCCTATTTTCAGTCTTTTGCCAGATCCCTTTCTGTCATGAATTCATTTGCTATTTCTTATATGGCTCCTAGTTGACTTACCACCAATCCCTGTGCTCCACAAAGTCGGGTTTCTGCTTTTGACTTCCTACAGAGTCAGTCACCCACTTTCATATCTGCCTTCCAAAATTGTTAACCCCTCATCTGCTGTCACCCGGTCTCCCATTGTCTTTGTCTTTATATATTTAGGCTTTGTTAACTCTCAGTATGTCATTTAGAGGGGTTTTCTTCATGAACAGATAAACACCAATGTTTAATCTTACATGTTTAACCAAAACTCAACCTTAATTTTGTTGGTTTCAAAATAAATATATAGATACCTCTATAATATGTTAAAGCAAAATGAAATTGAATCACATTCATTTAATTCATACAGATTCAGTTATGATTGTTTCAGGAAAACAAATAACACAAAACAAAATAGGGGAAAATGAATTTAGATAGTGCAGGTCATTCTGCTCACTCAAGAAACACATGCCCTACAACATGGCTAAGAAATCTTACTTAACTGAAAAACTAAGAATCTTTCCCATTGCTGGAAAAAAATCTGTCCACATTGGATTTATTGAAATTATACTAGGTCCCTTCCTGGGATGTTTCTTGAGACTTATTTTAACTAGGAAAAATTTTTGCTTAGAACCTAATCTCAGTGTATGAAGCAATTCCATTGCTTAGGAAGATTTATGGAATCTTTATAATATTTGGGGGTGGTTGTTTATCAACACAGTAAGTAAAATATTTTAACTCATTCATGAAATTTAGGATTTTGTCTGAGGTTAAGACAGGAAATAAATAGTAAGAAAATGAAAAAAAAATCTGATTGCTTTGTTTTTTAAATTTTCTATGTATTTAAAAACTATCTAAATAGCTTGTTAAGCCAAGGAAAATAACAAAGATGGATACCACTTCTGAGATATATTTTATGTTATCAATTTGTCATCTTTATTATGTCTCCGTTTCTCTCTCTGTCACTGTGTGTGTGTGTGTGTGTGTGTGTGTCTTTGTCTCTGTCTCTCTCTTTATATGGACCTCTTTTGGATCTTCACCGGAGTAGGAGCAAGTGTAGGCTGTGACCTGGTTTATTGCTGCCCAATCTGGGGTTTCCCATCATCAGACACCAGCATACTGCTGCTAGAAAGGACCATGAGAGGTATTTTCCCTGTTCTAAGAATTTCTTGCAGAACACTTATGACTGGGACAACAGTTGGTACAATTCGACTGGGTAGATACCAGTTTTGCTGTTGTTGTTGTTGTTTCTTCATGGTAACTCATTCCATTGCTAAAGAATTAGACTACTAGAAAGTGGCTATTTATTCCAAGCTGAATCCAGAGTTAATTTCTTTTTTACTCTTTGTTGCTTGTAATAAAAGCATTTAAGACGGGCATTTTCCTCTGAGTATAGGTTTTACTGTAAACCATCATAACAGTAGGTAACATTGCAATCACTTTTAACCATTACACATCCTGCCTTCTATAGAAAGAAGATATATACTTCACACATGTTCTTGAAATTTCCAGAGATCAAGGTTCATTTTTTAATTAAAAATATGAAATATAAGGAAGAAAATATAACAAATGCCCATATTCCTTCTTTTTTGTAATAATAACTGCTTTTTGTCACAAATGCATCCTTTGCATGTATGCATACTTACACAGGTGTGCATGCAAACCCACACACAATTTTAAAGAAATAAAACTAAATTCCCCTTTAATTGGCCCTGAGGTCCATTTTCCTTCAACATGAACATTACCATGAGTTTTGTGTATATTTTCTTGTTCATTTATTTTTATATTTTAACATTTATATAAATATCCATAACTGACATATGTATTATTAATATTGCTTTTTAAAATTTTCAAGTTACCATAAATCAGTATTAGACCTTATATACAGTTCTGCCTTTTTAAAAATTTACTCATGCTTTTAAGATCTATGCAGTCTGACCAATATAGAATGAATTCACCCATTTTATCTGATGTAAACTGTCCCTCCTATGAATATTCAAAAATTTATATATTCATTACTCTAATTGTGGGCATTTAGGCTGTTTGCAATCTTATCACTAGAAAGAGTGTTACAATGAGCATCTCTGGAGGCACACAAGAGAGACTTGCCCTGGGTAACAAACTGGGGTTTGCTGTTATATCATCCATTCTGTAGCATATCTATCCTGTACATACAGGTTCCCTGCATCTTGCACCTGCATTAAAGAAACTTTGTTCTTTTGCCTATGTTGATTGCTATCTTTAAATAAAAAACACTCTTCTCATGCGAAAACAACACAATGTTTTAAAATCTTCCATTACTACTATCTTCCTATCAATTTCTTATTATGCCCTTAACAACTTTTCTCCAGATATTTTGATGTTCTGTCATCTGGTATGACCTCAGTTTAACAACTTGCTATTGCTCATAGAATACATTTCACTTTGGATTTTCTGTATTTTGATTTTGCTATTATACTCATGCTTTCTTATCTGTTGACATATCTTGGGTCGTTCTTTTATTTTAACCTTTCTGAGTCACTTTATAAAGGAGTGTCTTTTATTCATACCCATAAAACAGTGTTCTTTTTTGAAACATTTTTTTTGGAGATGACTGTATGCCATTTACAATTGTTGCCAAATAGACACAGTCACAGCTCTTTTGCTTGCCTGATGTTTTTGTTAAAAGTTTTATGTCTTTTTCTATATGGATTGTTTTTTTCTAAAAAAAATAAAATAAAAACACCCTTCAATTTGGACCGTATACAGTCTGCTTTAAAATCCAAAGATTTATTTAAAGTATTTTTTAACAAATGCTTTTTTTTTTAATTTCAAAATATCATGGGGGTACAAATGTTTTTGGTTACATGAATTGATTTTGTTATGCTTGATTCAAGGTTATAAGTGTGCCCATCACCCAGAAAGTGTTCATTGTACCTGTTAGGTAGGTTTTTGCCCATTCCCTGCTCCCCCTTCCTTCCTGCTTAATTTCCACTGAGTTTTACTTCCCTC
This sequence comes from Daubentonia madagascariensis, assembly GCA_023783475.1. Taxonomy (NCBI): domain Eukaryota; kingdom Metazoa; phylum Chordata; class Mammalia; order Primates; family Daubentoniidae; genus Daubentonia; species Daubentonia madagascariensis. The sequence continues at coordinate 1,967,046 of JAKFHU010000633.1, forward strand.
TGTACACATGTGTGCTCATTGGTTATTTCCAGCTTAATAGCAAGTACATGTGGTGTTTGTCTTTCCATTCTTTAGATACTTCACTTAGCATAATGGTCTCCAGTTCCATCCAAATTGTTGCAAAAGGCATTAATTCATCCTTCCTCGTGGCTGAGTAGTATTCCATAGCATATATATACCACATTTTGTTAATCCACTCATGAAATTATGGGCACTTGGGTTGATTCCATGTCTTTGCAATTGTGAATTGTGCTGAAATAAACATTCAAGTGCAGGTGTCTTTTTGATAAAATGACTTCTTTTTCTTTGGGTAGAGACCCAGGAGTGGGATTGCTGGATCCAATGGTAGGTCTACTTTTAGTTCTTTAAGGAATCTCCATACTGTTTTCCATACAGGTTGTCCTAATGTGCAGTCCCACCAACAATGTATAAGTGTTCCTTTCTCTCTGCATCCACGCCAACATCTATTGCTTTTGGACTTTTTAATAAAAGCCATTCTAACAGTGTAAGGTGATATCTCATTGTGGTTTTTATTTACATTTCCTTGATGATTAGTTACATTGAGCATTTTTTCATATGCTTATTGGCCATTTTTCTGTCTTCTTTTGAAAACCTTCTGTTCATATGTTTTGCCCACTTTTTAATGGGGTCATTTGTTTTTTTCTTGCTGATTTCCTTGAGTTCTTTGTAGATTCTGGTTATTAGGCCTTTATCAGATGTATAGCTTACAAATATTTTCTCCCATTTGGTAAGTTGTCTGTTTACTCTGTTGATTATTTCCTTAGCTGTGCAGAAGCTTTTTAATCTAATCAAGTCCCATTTATTAATATTTATTTTTGTTGTTGCTGTGATTAGCATAAATTCTTTGCCTAAGCCACAATTTAGAAGAGTTTTTCCAACATTTTCTTCTAGAATTCTTATGGTTTCATGCATTATGTTTAAGTCTTTCATTGATCTTGAATTAATTTTTGTGAGTTGTGAGATAAGGATCCTGTTTCAATCTTCTGCATGTGGCTATCCAATATTCCCAATACCATTTATTGAATAGGGCTTCTTTTCCCCAGTGTATACTGTTGTCTGCTTTGTCAAAGATCAATGAAGGCCAGGAAAGGACACAACAGCAATAAAAAAAGAAAACTACACACCAATATCCTTTATGAATACAGATACAAAAGTTCTCAATAAAATACTAGCAAACTGAATTCAACAGCACATCAAAAAAATAATCCACCATGACCAAGTGGGCTTCATCCCAGGGAGGCAAGGATGGTTCAACATACAGAAATCAATAAATGTGATTCACCATATAAACAGAAGCAAAAACAAAGCCCATATTATCATCTCAATAGATGCAGGAAAATTATTCAACAAAATTCAATACCCTTTCATGATAAAAACCCTCAACAAACTAGGCATAAAAGGAACATATCTCAAGATTATAAAAGCCATATATGACCAAGCCACAGCCAACATCATACTGAATGGGGAAAAGGTTTTCACCTTCCCACTAAGAACTGGAACAAGGGTGCCCACTGTTACCACTTCCATTCAACATAGTGCTGGAAGTCCTAGCCAGAGCAGTCAGCCAAGAGAAAGATGTAAAGTGTTTCCAAATCAAGAAAAAGGAGGTCAAACTATTGCTTTTTGCTGATGATATGATCTTATATTTAGAAAACCCCAAAGGAACTCCTGGAATTAATAAATAAACTAATTAATAATTAATTAATAAATAGATTCAGCAAAGTCTCAGGTTACAAAGTCAATATACACAAATCAGTAGCATTCCTATACACCAATAATAGTCAAGCTGAGAGTCAAATCAAAGACTCAATACCATTCACAGTAGCTACAAAGAAAATAAAATATCTGGGAATATACTTAACTAAGGAGGTGAAATATCTCTACAAAGAGAACTATGAAACACTGAGGAAAGAAATCTCAGATGACACAAACAAGTGGAAAAACATACCATGCTTGTGAATTGGTAGAATCAACATTGTTAAAATATCCATACTACCCAAAGTGATTTACATATGCAATACAATCCTCATCAAAATACCAACGTCATATTTCACATATCTAGAAACAAATAATTCTACACTCTGTTTGGAACCAGAAATGCTTTTATCTATAGTTTCCTAACAATCCAAAAATAAGAAACAAGCTGCAATTCTTGAAGAGTCCCTAAAACAGGTACAGTAAATTTTGTGCCCTCATTTCTTTCCTTTTGATCATTTCTCACCTTGCCAATATGATCAGAATTTTTATTACTATTTATTATGTCATGGACTTTATATGTCTTTTTACTAAAAAATAATTTCTGACACTCATATTCTTTTTTGTATTCCCATATACAATAGCTATTTGGATTGACTTGTATATTTTAAACAGTTTTTTATGACACTGCCCTTTTATACCTTTTATATTTATTAATTTTTTCATTTGTTCCCTTTCTCAGTTTCCTAATGAATATCTTCAAGTAGCAGAAAGTTCTTTGACAACTACATTTTTGAGGGTATTTAAATACCCAGAAATGTATACCTATTGTTTTATATATAAATATCAATTTTTTGGTATAAAAAACTGTTAAGGTGTAATTATTTTCCAATCATATTTTTTGACATTTATTCATTTGTCTTCTCTTATCATTAGTAATATGAGAGGCATTCTGAGGGCATACTAATTTTCTTCCTTTATAAGTAAATTTTTAAAGTACATATAAGAATTTTTATCTGAAGATTTCAAAACTTCTAGGCTACATCTGGGTGTTGCCATTTTTGTAGATTAAGTTTAATGAAATTGATATAGGTCAAAAACTGTTGAATAATAATTTTGTATGGTTATCCTGGTATATGACACAAGTTTTTGGTCTGTAGAATCAGATCTTTATACCTTCCCAGCAAGTTCTAGGAAGTTTTCTTTTATTCTATCTGATACTGTTTCTTTTAGTTATTTGTTGATTGGATTTATTATCTTTCTGCAATAAAAGTTCCTCTTCTCTTTGATTGCTGTCTTTTGGGATTTTGTCCCTTTCTTCTACATTTGAAGAAAAAGATATTTTTTAAAGCATATCCAGATTTGTTTCAATTAGTTTCCTTGTCTTTAAAAAAAATAATCTCTTATAGTACCATTTCCATGGCAGTTTTTAACCTTGTTATCACTTGTTTTATAGAGTTTATGTTTTGGTTAGCATCCAGAGTACAAAAAGTAGATGCTATCTAAAATTTACTCATATTTCCTATAGTAATTTACTTTTCAAAAATATATTCTTATTTTATTTCTTGTATTCATTGTCATCACAAAAATTTTTAGCCTAAAATATTTGGGTCTATCTCATTCCCCATTTATTCATTTATGGAAAGGGATATGTCTTTCCTGGTTGACTTTTACTCAAGCATATGAGATCATTTTTCTGTTTACTCTAGGTTGGAAAGATTTAGGTTCTTTATTCTTTTCCATCTTAGGCTGTGTACATGGATAATTCAGGCTTATGTCTCCAATTTTCTAGCAGACTGAATTTTTAAAAAATTTATTATTAACATTATTTTTGATTGATAAATCATAATTATACACATTTATAAGGTACAATGTGATGTTTTGATATGTGTATATAATGTGCCATGATAAAATCAAGGTAATTAGCATATCCATCACTTCACTTCTCATTTTTTATGATGAGACATTTGAAATTTACTCAAGTTATTTTGAAATATATAATACATTATTATTGACTATAATCCTTGTAACCATCATTCTACTCTTTACTTCTATGAGTTCAGCTTTTCTTGTGGTGTCCTTTGTGGCTTTGGTATCAGGGTAATGATAACCTCATAAATGAGTTGAGAAGTATTCACTGTACTTCAGTTTTTTTTGGAAGAGTTTAAGAAAAATTAATATTAGGGTTTTTTTTTAATGTTTGGTAGAATTCAGCAGTGAAGCTGTCTGTTTCTGGGCTTTTCTTTGGTGGGAGACTCTTTATTATTCATTCAATGGAATACTCTCTTGGATGGATCATATGTTAGGCCACTAGAAAAAAATTTAACAAATTTAAAAGGATTAAAATCATATTAAATATCTTTTCAGATCACAATGGCATAAAACTAAAAATCAATAATAGGAGAAATCTTAGAAAAGACACAAATATGTGAAAATTAAACAATATGATCCTGAACAACCAATGGGTCACTGAAGAAATCAAACAGGAAATTAAAAAGTACTTTGAGACAAACGAAAATGGAAACAAAATTTATGAGATGCAGCAAAATCAGTCCTAAGAGGGAAATTTATATCAATAAATGCCTGTATCAAAAAAGAAAAATGATCACAAATAAACAATCTAATGTTTTACCTCAAGGAACTAGAGAAAGAACAAACTCACCAGGAAGTTAAGCAATGCCAAGTTTTAACATGGGAAGCCACCTCTTTGCAAGTCTGTCTCAGTGTATGGTAAAAATTATATACTAGGGGTAAAATTTTTCATGAATGGTTTTTTGTTTGGCTTAGGTTTTGCTCTGGCAGTTGAAGACCAATCCCAATTTCCTGCCTGATGCTACTTCTCACTGAGTAGAAAAAGTGTCCTACCTCATTAGAGGAATGTTCCTTCATTTCAGCACAGCATGTTTTAGCCTAGTGTTTCAGGCCAATATGTTAGAAACTGGGTTGGGGAGTATTCCTGCTGCTTGCAGACTTTCCTTTGGGTATTCCTTGCACTTGGACTCCCAGCCTTGGCAGAGCTGCCACAAATACTATTGAGCTAGGGAAAACTACTCCTGGTTAGCTGGTCCCATCTCTCCCAGTGCTTTTCCTTAAAGTCAGCCTCAATATATGGCATTAGGGTAAATGACTTCTTTTAATTCTTTAAATCTTTTTTGAAACACCATATTGCTTTCTCCAAAACAAGTGGAATATGATATGGCATGTGGCTATTTCCTTCATTCTGTCCCATTTACACTCTGTATGGCAAGATGACCTAAAACATGTGGGGCAAGTTTGTGCTCTAGTTTCAGAGCTCAGGACTTTCTACTTCCAATCTCTTCGTGTTTGTCTTCTTTTTTCCTTTATTGGGTGTGGGAGCATGGCAGTTGGCAGGATGGCAGAAGACAGTGAATATTAATTCTCTGCCACATTGTTCCTGGAAGTAGCTCTCTAATTCTTTTGAATTGGATATTCTGTCTCCAAAGGGTGAATGATAGCAGTCCTAAGAATTTGTATTGGAAACTGTTTACTGGAAATGGGAATTATAGTGATGTAACAAATGAGACCACCTCAATCATGACACATAGAGATAGCTTTTTCGAAAATGAGATTTTATTATGAAATAATAATTAAATCAGTGTTGTATGCATTTTTTCCAGTCCATAAAATAACCCTGAAATATGTCAACTTTTTCCAGGAAGTCATCATGAAATCAGCACAAATTTTTCATCAAAAATGGACTACTGTCGAGATTAGAGCTAGGATCGCTGGAGGCATTATATCTGTGCTGCTCTAATTAAATGTTTTTGTCAGAAGAAAAAACTTTTATTACTTTTTTAGAACTAATTTAATGACTGTGTGGCCTGGGCATGAGGTTTGCTGGAGGTGAAATGAGAAATATGGTCCTATAGGGTCTTGTTGCACTTTTAGTTAGAATCTTGAGACTATAACTTTAATAAACCTTAACTTATAGAACATAGCCTGCCTTATGTACTTGTAATCCAACATGACTTGTCTGTTTTTACTTCCTCCACACAATCTGTCTTATCTGACATGGGCTTCCTTTAGCCTTCCCACACTTGAAAGCTACTACTGCTATGGTCAGTACAATTGTGCTCCCCATTGTGTACCAAACAGACATTTAAAGTTAAGAAAGACGTAGAATCATCACTGGCCAAATTAATCATGCTGAGCAATACACATGCCAATCCATTCATTTGTCATTAAATTCATACCAAACTACTTTAACCCAAAACTACTTTAGTCCTCAGTGTTATCCAGGAACTATTTACATTCAAGTTTTTTTAGGAAAAAATTCATCTGAAGTGGTGGTAGTAATTTTTGCACGTGTTAATAAAAGTATCCAATAATTTCAATTTGTTTAAAATTAAAAAAATTATCATCTTATGCATATATAATACACACATATTCAACATTTAAGAAGAAATATTTATTTATAGGAAAAAATATTCACCTTGTTATTGCTAGGTGAAAATAAACTTATTTAAAAAATTTATGTAGAGCATTTTTATAAATCCATTTTTATACATTCCTATATATGAATTGATAAAATTTGGGTAAATATGTACCAACAATTTAACAATGCTTTTCTCTGGGAGGTGAAATTATGGGTGATTTTTATATCTTTCTTCTTTTTGTTTATTTTTATTTCCAACTTTTTTCTATAATTAACATGTATTACCTGTGTTCCAAATGTGAAAGGAATAGAAAATTATATATAATACATATATTTTAAAGCATTTCTAATTTAACTGTACTTGCTGCTAGCAATTTCACATCATTTGGCTTGGCTCACTGAGCTTCTCAAGTGATACCAGGCTGTTTATACAGAGAGTACTACAAATTGGATAACCAAAAATCTCCTAGAGAGAGCTCATAAAATGACATGGTTGGATGGAAACCTGAACAGATGGACTAACTCTACCATGTGCTATATTAACCCTGCTGTTCTCAGACTTGTGGCCAATAACACATTGAAAAAGTACAATTCTAAAAATAAGTTGGTGAAATCAAAGATGTTTAAGCAATTTAATTTACGAGTTGGGACTTGGTGGACAGGCACTTGCTGAAATGTTTCACTCTTATTAAGACTATTTCTTTATGACTATGTTTTCATAGTTTTATGCTTGAGCTTCAGAGGAATTCTGAAAAGAGGAGCTGTAATGGGGGATGAGGGAACAGCAGCACAGCACGTTTCCAGGCAGCTCGAGTGGTGTCAGTATATTACATTGAAACTAGTCTAAGTGGTGTCTCATTACATATATGATGATGATAAGCAAAGGGAGAGTGGAGTTGTAAGTGGCTAAATAAAAAGAATAGAACTGTTTCCTAATCTTCTGGATATTCCAATCACTAGTTGGAAATCCGTGCCAAAAATACACACATAGTACTGTAGCAAAAAACATATCTGTTATCTGTAGAGAGGTCAGAGCCTAGTCCTGAGTTATGTGTCTGAATTATACATAGAAAATGATTCAAAGGTATTCATTTTTCAAAATTTAAAATAAAACTGTAAATAAAAATAGAAATCTATAACTTTTGGAAATGCTGCTTTTAAATAACTGGTAGCAGCCCATTCAATGTCAACATAGATCTAAAAGGTCTTTTAGTAATATAGCAACAACAGAAGAAAGGCAGGTAATTCCATTTTGAGCAGTGAGTGTGTATAGAAACAGTGTTGCCAGACAGCCTGGTTTCTTGTCACAAATCTGACATTAACAAGGCTTATGACCTTGAAAAAATATCAGTTATGCTCTATGAGACTCAGTATCCTCTTATTAAAAAAAATGGAGCTAATTCGATGAAATCTTAGGGCCTACCAAATGTAGTGATTGCATAATAAGCATACATTTTAGAATTTGTTATTTCAAAATGACATTGTATAGAAGCAGCTTGTCCCATAGAAGGTGAAGCTGTAAGGATATATTCTTAAACCTGTTTCTTAAAGGCATTTTGCAAATTTAATATTCAGTCAGGTAACACAGAGTGAGGTGGAAGAAGGTAGATTGGGAATCTCTTGTCTGAAGTGTAGGCAAAGAAATCACCCTTCTTTCAGTCACACCTTGTGTTTAGTCCTGGTGGAAGGCCCTGTGTGGGCCTCGAGTCCCAAACTCTGATTAATGACTCAGCTCTATCCAACTCACTTCTGGTTTTTCCTGTGAGAAACCAGATCTATCTCCTAATGATTAATTGGACATTGTTGTTGGAAAGATACCAGTAAGAATGATCTGTAATTAATTTAAAGAGTAACTAAATTCTTCATTTAATCTAGAATCAAAGGCATAGCATAGTCACATTAGGATAAAACAATACCAGAAACTAACTTGGGGTTTCTTAGAGGAACTGAATTGCAAACCAGGGGTTACCGATCATTTTTGGAAATTTTTTTTATAGATAGTCTTCTAAACTTGTAGTCTATGATTCTAAAGAATTTCAAGACTACTACTTTATGACTGTATGACTTTATCTGGCCATCGGGAAATGAATTCACTTGCCTAAAGTAACAGCACAGGTTGATAAACAAAAACAACAAAATATATAGTAGTTCTAATTTACCTTATTTAATTATTAGCTATTAATAACAAGCCAATACCATTTCATGAAAGCTCACTGTTAAGCAAGGGAAAGAATAAAAAATAAGTATGAGAACCACAGAAAATAAAATAGTTTTGGAAAGATAATTAATATGATGGTTATTTATTGGTATTAAAAATAGAGATGGCATCACCAGGCTGATACAAGGCGAGGTCACTGAAGGCCAGAGAAAGAAGACTTAGTGACAGGATAGGGAAGAAAATTCTGTCTTTACTATATGTTTAAACATCATAAAGAATGTCAACAGTTTATCAGTCAGAATGCATGGGGGTTCGTCAAAAGGTGAAAAGTTCTCCCCAGAGGGTGTTGGGGACGTTAGTGAGACATGAAAGTGAAATTTGTAGATCACAGAGAAAGAGGGTCGTTGCTGGAAGATATTTCTAGCAGAGAAGTGACCAAACTTCTTTCCAAAAAAGAGTGGCTTAGGTGCTGATAACAGTAAAAAATTATGAGGAATTTCCCCCAAATTGTATATTATTTAAAGAGTAAAAGATATAGAAGCAAGTAAGATCTGTCACTGGGCACGCTGCAATGAAAAGATGGACGATAGTGACTGAATGAGGAAACCATAAAACACTAAGAGATGAATTAATGCTGCAATCTAGAATAGGCGAGTAGATTGTATGAATTAAAATTAGCATAGTGGAAAGCCCAAAGAACACAGTTATGAGAGAACATCCTAAATTTTGTAGAGGCACACACTTAAGTCTCCAATTATCCTATTCATTTGATGACTCCCAACCACATTTTCCCCCCACTCTCTGTTAGACTGATAATTTCAAGTAAAAACTCTTGGTTCAATCTCTAAATGTTTCTTTAGTTCAAGGAATCTGTCCAGCTGTGACTTACTTCAGTATAACTCTGAGCCTGAGACTGAGACTATTAATGTTGACTTATAGGAAAAAGGTCTACAGTTTTGTTCTCAAATATTTGAAGGAGAGGTACATTTCTAAAATTGCCATCCAACCAACTCTTGTCTGCTGTTCCTGAACATTAATTACTATTTCCTGATCACTTTGTGTGTGCTACGTACTTTACATGTGGGTGTCAAATTCCACAATCATTATTTACAAATTAAATAATTAAACATTAGAGGGGTTAAATGTTCGCTCTGAGTCACACAGATGGGAATGCAAAAAGACTCAAATCCAGTCAACTTCATATTGAAGCACATGTTCTGTTCACCTCACCCTGTTCTATTGCTGTGGCCAAATATGTAAAGGATTGATGGCAAGTATGAGACACTACCCATCTTCTAATTAGGGTCCATTAGAAAGACCAATACAGGGAGAAAACCAGAAACAAACCAAATTTCTACTTTCAGGAATTTTAATAATATTGTCCTTGAGGAGACCTAAGGCAAAATGGTAAAGTGGCACAGATATTTATTTTAGGTTCTTACTTTTCCTCTTAGGGTTTTATTTCTTCCCCCCAATCCTATATCTTAGTTACCCCAAAGACTTGCTCTCGCCAGTTAAGCTGGAACATAACCAACAGTTTAGCTGTTATGTTGTCAATAGCTCAATGTATTTTACTTTATGAGATTTCTGAAGTCCTAAATCATTCAAAATTCTACAAGGTAAAGGTCTTGGCTTCTGGGGAGGGAATATTTTCAGGGAAAGGGGTCTTTCTAGAACTTCTTCAATCATACCAAGAAGACCATCAGTCGGGTAAATCCAACATTGACTCAGTTCTTAGGCTGTATACAAGGCATCTTTTTTTCTACCCTTGAAAAACTTTGTGTATTTTTTTCCCCCAGAGCACATCCTCTCTACAACTTTAAAAAATGAATTGCTGTGTGCTCTGTCCTCTTTAAAGGTATTTTCAGTTGATGTACTGACCCGGGAGAAGAGGTAGAAGCTTTTAACTTCTACATCAATGAAATCAGGAAAAAGAAAGATTTTTCAAGCAAGACAATTTCTATGTAGGTCCCTTAGCAATTCAAAGACAGTTAAAAAAAACAAACCAATTTTAAAATGGAAGTTACTTGCTCTCCATCTGTATCCCATGAAACTCCATGCCTTAAAAATCCTTGTAAATAGTACAGTTTATATAAAGATGCAGCAACAAAAACTGAATTTTAAAGTTATTTAAACCTACACTCAGGATATTTGTTCTTATTATCCAGTGCTTTCTTCACTGGATATTGTTATCATTAAAAATATCCTGGCAGGATAATCTACAAATATTTGTTTGGAATAAATATGGATGGGATGGAGGCAGATTCTATAATTTAAAAAAATTTAGTCTTCATGTTTTGTTTCAATTATAAAAGTTCTTAGTTTTTCTAATATACATTTTCATGTTTCATTATCTTGCCAAGACTACAGAAAAAAACTCTAGCCTTAAATGCTAAAGAAAGAATATCAATGGCAAATTACTAAAGAAAAGTTTATTTTTTATCATTCTATATTTTTTCAGTCTCCCTGAATCCTGCACCTGTGAGGGAGATTTTGGACAGAAGCATTGGAGCCATTTGGGGATTCCCTCAGATCTAACATTTTGTTGGCTGTGAACTGTACCCCATTATGTGCTACACTGCACTTTATTTCACACATTTGGCACTTTTAGTGATATTTCCTCCAAACAGACACAGGGAGCCATGCTTGGTATTCTTTAAAGGGAACAAATAGATGAGCTAATTGTTTTAAATGCCCCCAATGAGATAAGTGGCAGGATGCTGGAATTGATCATCTAATTACCTATTTGCTATCACAGGGAAGAGGAAAATCCAGCCATAATTAATGTTTAGGGAATGCAAAATTTGTCATCTTAAATCAAGGTAAAATATAATAATCACATTGAGGACTTATTGCAGAAAAATACAAATAATTTGCTAAATGTTGGGGATTGGCTGCTTATTTTTTCCTTTAATTGAGTGTTGGCACCTGTGATATGTATTACTGAAAAATTAGTCTGGAATTTAGTGCTGATTTATAAGCATTTTCATTTACAGAATTTTGGATGCCATTCCACTTGATGTCAAGAGAAGAATGGCCGCAGAGTTTTCAGTCCAGGGTCGGCCACTTACCCATTAAGCATGCAACTCACTTGCCAGAGAATGGCAATGGCAAAGCCCTCTCACAGACTAAGCAAGCAAGATGTTAATTATAAGGAAAGTATGAAAATATCCTACAGGATGTGCATAAGAAAAGTATCTTATGGGATATGCATAAGCCTTCAGAACAACATATCTTTATTTCTAGTGTACATGTATTTATTCTATGAGTAGCAATATTGTGATTAATTCAGGGGAAAGACAAAAGTTGTCACAGACTAGAAAGAAGTTTAGGAAAAAAATGTGTACATAAATGGTTTGTTCCTTTTCTCACTTTATGTCAATTATCTTGACAAATCTTGTGGATTAATTGGTTGATGTGCTAAGTAAATGTTAAGAAAGAAGGTTATTACGACACATTGGTAATATTCACTGCTGTTTTATCCTGGAAAGACCTCAGAGTCTTCTCTATTTCTCAGCTCATCACTACTAAAGTGGAAATATTTTTCCTTGCACTCACCTTTGTTCACCTCAAGAACGATTTGAGTGTGGCCTAGACAGAAAGTGGCCAAGGAAGAAGCTTAGAGTATTTAACTCTGATACATAGGCTTTTGTACCCAAGCAATGTTGGCATTGCCTCTCAATGTGGACCGGTGAACCTACAAACAGTGGGGGAACCAAGTAGTATGTCATTAAAAGCTAGACACTTCTGAGAGTTAAAGAGGTCCACGTTTATTAATTCCCTCCTATTCAGAATAAGAGCAGCCCCAGGCAAACTGGAATGTATGATTACACTATCTAAAAGATTGCATTAGCATTTGGAGCAGTAATGAAGTATTTATTGGTCTGGCCCTGTTTTCTTGCATATAACTGCCTGTGATGAACTGGCAACCTAGCTGAGGTTGGGTGTGGTAGAAGAGAGTTTGAATTTTAAGAGATCTTGGGTTATAGTCAGCTGTGTTTCTTACACACTTGAGAAAGAACTTTCAATATATTTGGCATACAAGATTTGGAGATATATACATACACACACACACATACATACTATGGAATGGAAAGGGGTGGGGAGAGTCGGACTTAGGTAATGGAACAAGCCTCTAGTGATTATATTCCAGCTGCAAGTGCAATTGTTGGACTGCTAAACTAGGCCCTATTTACAGTCAGCAGGATATGATATTAACTAGGATAAGTTCACTTCCTACTGTCAGAGCCAGCTCACGCAGCACTTTATCTGTGGGAGCATCTGGCTTATGGACTCCAAACCTTGCAAGGTGGCAAGGCTCCCAAACTGTGGTTATGGCTATGGAAAATGAAATCTGGTGTTAGTGGTGATTTGGATTTATTATGAAAGCCAGAGTAGGTTTACCTAGAACCTCAGATTGCAAATGGCATTACAGGGCTATTTGAAAACATCTCTTGTGAACTGACTAGCAATTGGCAGAGGCAAAGATTGGGATTCATTTCCAGTGCTAAGGAAGCCTATAAATTTCTGCAGCCATTCCATTAAAAAATAATAATTTTTAATTATTTTGGGTACATAATAATTGTATATCTTTACAGGGTATATGTGATGTTTTGATATAGGCATACAATGTGAATTAATCAAATCAGGGTAATTGGGGTATCCATTACCTCAGCCATTTATCATCTAGTTATTTTAAAGTATACTGTAACATATTGTTGATCAATACTGGAAAATTTTCATGTTTTTTCTAAATTTTGTAGATGTGCGAAAAATGTGATGTGCTTATGTGTCCTGTTGACCTTCCAGAACCTTTGGAAATGTAGGACACAAAAGAAATTTAAATTAAGATATTTTGATTTTAGAGGTTCTGAGGAAATTTTAATATTCTTGGTGGAATATAGCCTTAGGTTGCCCCCAAATAAATTACTGAGAAGGTCCTTTCCACCTGAGACAGGGCAGATTTGAAAACTTTGGAGAGAGATGTTTCAGATTTACTTTAGGACTTTAATTTCCATTCTTGTAAGGGTAAAATAAGTATCACTAAAATAAAATAAATATATTGGTTGACAAAATTTCTTTAAGATGCATTTCATAAGCTGTAAAATCAACCTAAGGTGCCAAGAGGTTATCAGTAAGTAAACTAGTGGTTCGGAATACTCATTTTTGGCCAATTTGCATTTAAGTCAAAAAAATTCTTTGACCTTCAAGTTAAAGAAATCATTGTCTGTATTATGTAATTATAAATATGTGGTTAAACAAGCAGAGAAGGCCCATTTAGCTGTAAATAAATTAGAAAATAAATTCTGAAAAGCAAATATTACTTCTGAAGAGCTTTGAAATATGCTATCACCTAGGGCTCATAAAAGTTAGGGGAAACCCTTAGATGAATATTTTACAAATCTATAAATAAAAAGATTAATATCTAAAAGTCTGCAAAGTCACTGTTAGAGGGAGAAATAGGACTGCTCCCAGCCCCACAAGTGCTTGTCAATCACTTGTCTGTATTCTTGACAAACAGGCAAAAAGTACCTAAAAGGATATAAGACCTCATGTATCTGCCATCCAATCCAATTTGGTTTTGATCCATTATGTTTTTATCATTTACCTGGAAAAATAATGTTGGTAATATTTAGCCAGATCACACTCCAACAACCTTATGCTATAATAGAATCATTAGTCTAATCAACAAAGCCCTATTGAAAACCCTCTATATGTAAAGTATGTGGGTAACCAAAGAAGAAAACCTATGACCCTGCCTACAAGGGGCTTCTAGTCTCCTCAGAGTTGCCAGTAGCTGGATTCTAGAGGCTAACAAAGATTTCAGAGATAAGCAGAAGCCAAGTAGATTTCCTTTTAGTGGTTGTAATAATCATCTTTGCCAGACAAGAAAACAATATAAAAAATCTAGAATTCTGTCAGGTTCAAAGATATTAACAGACAATTATGTAATGGTACAAAGTGATCTATAGAATTCTGTTAATATTACAATGAGTTTAGGGCCAGAAGGGAGACACTTAAATATGTTAAGAAAACAAAATACAAGTGAAATTAAAGTACTGAAATAAGTTAGCTGTAATCTTAGTGGAGATTTCAAATATCTATGATTAAATAGAAACCGAGGTAAATGCATGGGACTGCACGGGGTCTTTGTGGTCAAAGCAACTACATAAAGGGCTGAGATGTCCCCTCTAAGGCTCAGGAAAATTTGCCTTTGAGGTCTGCAGCCTTTGATTATTGAGAAGGTCACCCCAGATTACTGAGTATGATGAATTTGTGGGTAAATGCTTTTTGACCTTGAGATTATTATGATTAAGAACATAAACAGTGAAGGTAATAAAGAAAATATTAGTGTTAATATTTTCTTCTAACTTCAGGTATAATTGGTATGTATTTAATTGCTTAAAATGTAATAACTAAGAAAATTTTCGTTTATTAGCCTATCTACCAGACTAACTTTGTGACACCAATTTGAAACATACACTTGAGTAGTTGACTTACACTAGTGATTTTAAATTGAAAGCTATAGGGCACTTTTACTCATGTAAATAATGTTGAAATGCTAAGAGGAATGAAGTCATTATACTTGTAAGTGCAATTGGTGACATTTATAAGAATTACTTAACTATTGGGGAAGATTTTGTTTGTTAGGTAGGCAATAAAATACCTTAAAAAAGGTTGATTATGCTTATACATTTAATTTAACATGTTTAAAGAAACTTATTTAACTGTTTAAAAGCCCTGTAATAAGTGATTTGCAAAATTTAATAGATTTATAAAAGGACTAAGATTTTTAAGATGTACTTTGAAGATGAAGAAAAAACTATGTTCTTTAAATTTATAATAGGCAAAACCCCTTTTTTTCCTGTGCATTCATAAAAGTTATTTCCCATTAGGTGAATATTTTACAAATCTATAAATAAAATTTTGGTATCCTCAAGGACACCAAAAAATTTATGTTTGTATTTGAGAGAAGAATAAACACCTTGAAAATTAAAAAAAAAAAAGGCAAAATAATGATTCACTAGATGTCCCAGGGCATAGTTGATAGCCAAATAGAATATGCAGACAGTAAACCTATGGGTTTAAAAGAAGGGACAGCTCATGGTAGTCTAAATTGCTCTGGTAAAGTTCAATTAAAATGTATTAAATGATCTCCAGCTTCGTCCTCGTGAATTGAGTTGTATAGACTTTTAAAATTAGCATTAAGTGGTAGTGATACAGGGACAGATGTCACTCATCAACAATGCTTTGTTTTAAAAGTGAGAAGATGCTCTCTCCTACGAAAGTTTCTGAAAATGTTATCCTT
Organism: Daubentonia madagascariensis; assembly: GCA_023783475.1. Lineage (NCBI taxonomy): Eukaryota > Metazoa > Chordata > Mammalia > Primates > Daubentoniidae > Daubentonia > Daubentonia madagascariensis. The sequence continues at coordinate 1,982,625 of JAKFHU010000633.1, forward strand.
TCTTTAATGTGAAGATGTCAGTGTGTTTTATTGATTTATATTTTTGTATTTATTCCCTTAGTGTGGAAATGTGCCCCTTTGACTGAACAATGTTTCTTGCTCAGTACTGAAAAATGACCTCATTCCTTTGTAAGTATTAGTCACATTTTAATGGGGACATATTCAACATTTGTACGAGAACTCCCGAATCTTCTGAAAGCAATATCATCACACATGGGTGAATTTCAATTACTGATGGTGCCGCCAATTCAATGTTCTTCGTATATTATGATCACAGATGAAGGTGAGTTTTAGATGGTCAGTGACTAAAGGCATTGAAGTAACTGATGTCCCTTGCTTTCCGTTTGTATCTTTTTGCTCTTAATTGTTGCTACTCCTAGGAAGCAGGATATGTTATCCCGAAGCATGCTAAGCTTTGGAAATGTAAGATCATTCTCTACGCATGACCATTTCTCTAAGTTAAGGAATCATTGTTACTTCTCATGGCTACATGGGGAAAATGAAGCACAAGTAGAACCAGGGTTTGAAGTTAAATCTCAGGAAAGGGAAACAGATTTAGCTCTTTAATGGAAAAGAAAAAAAGTAAGGGCTACAAACAAAACAAAAAGAACTCTTGAGTTATACTTAGAAAATAGCTGCTGGAGAATCAGAATTTCCTGAGCCCTTGCACTGAAGATGGTCCTGTATTATGAGATGCCTTGCTTTTTCTATTCAGGCAGCATGAGGTTGAAAGAAGATGTTTTTACATGTTATTACAAGTATGGCAGAGGGTGCAGACCAAGGAAAGGCTTTAGAATCCATTAGGTTGCTCTTGAGACCCCTGACTTTACCTGCGTGGAAAGTTAGTCCCTCTGCTGTCAACAGGAGATAATAATATCTATCTTGTAGTGTTGTGTAAAGTGGTGAACACAGTGTTAATACAGAGCAGGCACTCAATAAAAGGAAAGAGTTTTGAATGTTAATGACAGAAGTTAAAACCTGCTCAAATAAGAAGCCACAAACTCTTCCTTGAGATTTATTTTCCTCATCTGTAATTTGGGCAACATGACCATATTCTTTGGATTGTAGTGAGGATTAAATAAATAATGCACATGAAAATGCCTCTCACAGAGCCTGGTTCATTGTAAGCTCTAAGTGAAGCGTTCCTTCCCTTTTCTTCAGGTACAGAGTTGGGTAATAAATGTTTTCTTGGTGTTTTAGTGCATGTGTTTTAAGTTTCTAAATTTATGAAACATTTTAACAGTACCTTAAATATAATTAAACAATATTTTCTAGAGAACTAGGTTTGTAATGAATGCTCTATATTTTGTGGTAAGTTAAATTAGGGATCAAGTGGCTTAGAAATTCAGGATATATCTATTTTATAGGGGAAACAATTACATTTGTAGAATAGAAGAATAAAGAAATTCAGAGAAAATATAATCTACTGTCAATGAATTAATAGCCTCCAGCCTTGGGCAATGTGATCTGGAGGACAGAGAGGCATTTACTATCAACTCCTGAAAAATTCATGAGAATAACCTGTTGATCAGCAAAACTAAGTTTATTAAGGTTATTGTAGCAAATATCACAATGAAATTCAGAAAGGTGAAAGGCAGAACTTTTTGTTACTTACAACTGCAAAAGAGAGAAGGCTGCTAGGCAAGATTACCCAGGGGGTTGTGTCCCAGAGCAGGATAACAGCAAGCTAGAGCTGAAAGATGCTGCTTAGGTATGGCAAGCAGGGTGGGGTTAGCTAGGTTTTGCGGGCTCCCTGTGGCTTGGCTAATTTGAATAATTTTCTGAGCTCCAGGCCATAGGGACTGTCCCTAGTTGTCTGATACCTGGCTCTGGGGTGATTAAGGCAGGTGGATAGTGCCCAGGATTTGAAAGCCCACTAAGGAATTGATTAGGGTACGGATTTAATCATCTGTTCAAGAAGGGGAACTGTCCAGACCTTAGCCAGGGATTAAAAACTGGGTCAAGACAGAATTTAAAAACAAAACAACACAAACAGCAAAACACCAAAGGCTGTATTACAGAAGCATGTCAGGAGAAAAAAATTATTATGTCCTAGGGCCTGGGCTCACATGGTTTAAGGTGGGTCTTTCATGGCAGGAACTAATTGGAATTGGGCAAAGTTCATAACATAATAGTTTAATATTGGGGGAACACAGAGAGGTGAGAATCTTGAAACTGATTTTGATAAACTGTTGCTTGGCAAGCTAGCTGTTTTTCTAGGTGAACAATCTATAGTCTTTAGAATGGGACTGTTTGCCTAGAGGAGCAAATTCTTTACTTAAACACAATGGTCTTCAGGTATTTCATGAAACAAACAGTGAAGTTATTGATTAAAGTCTTTTTTCCTCAGGCTAGAATTTCTTGGAATAAATAGAAAAGTCATGTTGACACAGGTGGCCTAAATCCTGATAGTTAAGGAACATGGATTCAGATGGTCTTAGTTTTCAGAGGAAAGAATATGACTTGGTTCCTACATGTGAAATAATAGCAAACCCACAAAGTAATTATATATGCTCATAAACATATAGGAAAATGGATTGGAATATTAAATATTTACACACATATTAAAGTGTGTATTCATATGTAATGTCTACAATACAGAACACAAAGCTAGAGAATTTAAAGGAAAAGTAGATTAGGCAATGTATTGCAAGTGAAAGAGCATTGATTGGAATGACAGAAAGGAAGCAAACTTCAAGCCTAACTTGACCTTAACTTGCCTCTAAGGTGATGTTTCTATTTGGGCAAGTCACTGATTGAACATTAGGGCAAGAACTGTACTGTTTTTTTTCTTTGTAACCATAGTGTAGTGCATAAAATTGATGATCAAACAATGAGTGAATTTGATAGAGGAATGTTCATGGAAGAAATAGGCATTGAACTGGGCAATAAATGGGGTGGAACTGGGGGGAAAGAAGAGAAAGAATTCCAACAAAAGATGGAGAATGCGTGTCGGTAAAAAAGAGACAACACTTTCACAGACGATGAAACACTAGCGCTTCCCAGATCTGAGAGGAATTAATAGTAGTGCTGGTGAGGTGGAGGAGGTCACAAAAAACAAAAGACTGGAAAAACCAGGATTTTGTATTTGACAGGTTTGACAGTGGTTCTTCAATTTTTTCCATGAAGCATTCCTAATGACCAAGGAAGGCAACCAGCTAATGTAGTCCCAGGACAAAACCTGGAGGGATGATGGTAAGCCCCAAATTTCCATAAAGGTTTCTATTTTATATGAAAATTTTATGTCATATTTGCATTTTACCTTATAATTTATCAGCACTAGTTTTGTTGTAAGAATGTTAATTTATCCCGAGTCCTTGAATAAAAGTATCACTCCATGAATTTATACTACATTTTATTGGGCACATTGTTGTGCCCACCTGCCCTCCTTATCCCAGGGTTATGCCAACCTCGGAGGGCCACTTGAAAAAGTTTAGTAAAGGAATGATATAATGGAAACAAACAAGCCTTTAAAAAGTTCCAATCTACAAATAGCTGTTTGTAGACAAATATGTGTGAGAGAGAACATTTTTTCAGGTAAAGCAGTAAGAAGATGTCTGGTGGTCCAATCGTGTGGTGGGAAAGATAGTGCAGGGGTTGGCAAACTATGGCCTATTGGTCAAATCCTGACAGCCACCTGTTTTGTAAATAAAATTTTTTTGGAAACAGCCACGCCCATTCATTTACATATTGTCTATGATTGTTTTTAATACTATAATGCAGAGTTGAGGGTTGTAACAGAGACCAAATAGCCTGCAAAGATGAAAATACTCTCTGGCCCTTTATACAAAAAGTTTGCTGACCCCTGGTTTAGTGTAAAGTGGTGTCTGTGGAGTTGAAGAGGAAAGAAATGGATATGAAGGGAATTAAGAAGAAATCGTTGCCAGATAACTCTCCAAAACAAAAACCTGCTTTACGATTTATAGAATATAGAATTTGAAGGAAGTAGGATACTTACACTTTATCAACTTCAAAGGCAACTTGAAGTTTTCAAGCCTGGGTGGCTCAGAAAATTGTGGTATCCTTGGCAGACATAGGGTGATGGAGAGAAAAGCCAGTTTAGGGGAGCTCAATCTTTTACATGTTGATTTTGAGGTGACAGATTAACTCCAAAAAATGTCTAATGAGATGCTGGACCTATTGGAGTGTAACCTGAATGCAAGATGATGACACAAGATATAGATTCAGAAGTCATCAACAGAAGATATAGCCAGAATCATTTTAACTGACAGAAGAACAGTCAATATACTTAATGATCAAAAGAAAAAATAAAAGGCAAAGGGGCAGTTCATAAGATTCACACATTGAACAGGATAACAAGAGAAATAAATGCCTGTTTATACCAGTGACAGCCTCCAGCCTGCCATCTAGTTTGTCCAATTGTCCTTTGATTATCTACCAATTTAATATGAAACATAATGGTCAACCCTTATGAACTGTTTTGAGAAAATGGAATAATGGATTTGAAACACTTTTATAGCTCTGAAAAAAAGAGACAGACACTACAGGCAAATTCTGGGGATTATGATTATTATCCAGAAAAACTTGCTATGCCTCAGATATTGTAATATTGTGGGTCAAATTATGCCTTTTGTAAATGCAGTGAGCTGTATAACATATGATTCTAACTATAACTTGATCCCAGCATTAAGAATGAGATTCTACAACATTTCCTTGGGGAAAAAGGAGTGGGGTGAATATCAGAAGGGCTTATAGCTTGTTATATTTTGTCAGACTTTAGTTATACAGTTAAGATGTCTATTTTAAAATATGATAAATAAGCTAGAGATTATCTTTCCAATATTTTAGGGAGTATGTAAGTGAATTATTTACATTATCTTTGACTCAGAACTGGTAAAATTGTAGTGGACTGAATTAACACTCATTCCTCCCAGAAACCCTCATCTTCCTTTGTTGGGCCATGATGTAAGCAATAACCATACCCATAGTCCCCAACTCTGGCCAATAACTTGCTTCCTCTAAAATAGTGCTGATTGATATTCAGTTACCTAAAACTGGAGAATGGGGAAGTGGGAGCCAAGGTGGAAGACCTATGTGCAATGATTTCATTCAAAGTGTCATTAATTATGCTACTCAAGACCTACTGAGATAAAAAACGGTCAGCCATTTTTTTTTTGAGGCAATAAGCAAACACTTATCTTTTCTACATGGTTAGTTGTCGTTAATCAACTTGCATAGTCTTGAAGGCCAATGCATGTGCCTTTATGATACTCTTATAATGAGTCTTTGATCACTGGCATTTTCCTTTTTTATATTATAAAAATAGAGAGAGGTAAAGTATGGAGATGGGAGAAAAAAATTGATGCAGCTTAGAAAGCTCATTAAGCAAAGAAGCTTTATTATTTATCTGCCAAGGTTTATTCTAAGGAGAAATAATGCCATTAGCACTATCTTGGGTAATCAATATTTACCCTGATTCTTCCAGCCATTCAGAAAGAAAATGGATTAACAGGAAATAAAACACCAACACCGAAATATAACTAAATACTGTGGCCATGCCTATGTGGTTTTGCTGAAAGTCACCAGGAAAGGTGCTTTAACCATATGCAGAGAAAGAGAGCAAAGGAGGCATGTGTCTTCTTCAGACATCATGAGGTTTAAAATCCTTCCACCAACCATGGGGGAACAAAAAGACATTGTCAAGTCTATCAGTAACTGTATTCAGCTATGAGTAAATGTGACCTAAAATAATGACCTAAACAAATTAGAATTTGTATCTTCCTATGTAGTGGGAAATTCAAAGAAGTTAGCTCTCTTGGCCTATTGTGTGGCTCCACAAGGTCATTAAGGACCCAAAGCTCTGCTTCCCTTTAGCCACTGTAGCATACAGCTATTGTCTCATGGTCACAAGAACCACCCTCTTTTCCACATTTGCTCTTCTCCCCTCTGACTGGCTCCATAAGCATGTTCTAGACAGGAGAAGGGAAAATGGTATGGGGGAAATAGCCCATGCCAGCTCAGTCAGACCCCCCTTTAAAATACTTTTCCATTGTTTACATCTTATTGGATAGAACTGTGACTGTGCTATGAGACAACCACTAGCTGCCAAGGGAGGTTAAGAAATTGTCTTAGACTAAGCGCATAGCCACCCTGAATAAAATAAGGATTCTATGGAGAGGAAGACGAGGGGAGTAGATATTGAGTGGCATGTAACAGTCTCTGTCAAAGGAACACATTTCATGTCTCCAATTCTCTTTCCAGTGGACACACTGATTTGTTTAGATGCTGTTCAGATCTGTTTTTGATGCTTCTGGGTAGAGTCCATAAATAAAGACCTGGCATGTTGTGAGTTCATACATAGGACTTGTTTTTCTCTTTATATAAAAAGGAAGTATAAAGAGCCTGAATGGCAAAAGCAATCCTAAGCAAAAAGAACATGTCTGGGGACATCACATTACCTGACTTCAAATTATACTACAAGGCTATATCAACCAAAACCTCATGGTACTGGTATAAAAATAGACACAGATCAGTGGAACAGAATAGAGAACCCAGAAATAAAACCATATGTGTACAACCAACTGATCCTCAACAAAGCAGACAAAAACATACACTGGGGACAGGACACCTCAATCAATAAATGGGGCTGGAAAAATTGGATCACCACATGCAGAAGAATGAAACTGGATCCCTGTCTCTCACCATATGCAAAAATTAACTCAAGATGGATTAAAGACTTAAATGTAAGACCTTAAATGAAAAAAATTCTAGAAGAAAACCTAGGAAAAACTATTCTCGACATTGGCCTAGGCAAAGAATTTATGACTAAGATCCCAAAAGCAAATACAAGAAAAAATAAATAAATAAATGGACTTTAATTAAACCAAAAAGCTTCTATATAGCAAAAGAAATAATAAACAGAGTAAATATACAACCTATAGAATGGGAGAAAATATTTGCAAACTATACATATGACAAAGTACTAATATCCAGAATCTGCAAGGAACTCAAACAAATCAGCAAGAAAAAAATAAATAACCCCATTAGAAAATGGGCAATAGACATGAACAAGCATTTTTCAAAAGAAGAGAAACAAAAGGCCAACAAACATATGAAAAAATGATGAGTGTCACTAATCATCAGGGAAATGCATAAAACCAAAATGAGAAAAAAACCCTCTGTATGTGAGAATGGTCATTATAAAAAAGTCAAGAAGAATAGATGTTGGCACAGATACGGTGAAAAGGGAACTCTTGTACACTGTTGGTGGGCATGTAAATTAGTAAAATATCTTTGGAAAACAGTATGGCGATTTCTCAAAGAACTAAAAGTAGATCTCTCATTCAATCTAGTGACCCCACAGCTTGGTATCTACCCAAAGGAAAAGAAGTTATATCAAAAAGACACTTGCACTCATATGTTTATCTCAGCACAATTGCACTGATATGTAATTGACCTAAGTGCTTATCAACTGATTACTGAATAAAGAAAATATGGTGTGTGTGTATACATACACATACATACACACACACACACAAACACACCATAGAATACTACTCAGTCATAAAAAAGAATGAAGTAATGTCTTTTGTAGCAATTTGGTTGGAACTGGAGCCCATTATCCTAAGTGAAGTAACTCAGGAATGGAAAACCAAATACTCAGTTTCTCACTTATAAGTAAGAGTTAAGCTATGGATATGCATGGTTATATAGAATGACATAATGGACATTGGAGACTCAGAAGGGGAGGGTAGGAGGGGGTGCAGGATGAAAAACTACTGCTTGGTTACAATGTACACTATTCAGGTGTTTCAGGTGACAGGTTCACTAAGCCCAGACTTCATCAGTATATAATTCATCTATGTAACAAAAAAAATTTGTATCCCCTCAATCTGTAGAAATAAAAAAAAAAAGGAAAAAAAGAAGGAAGGAAAAAGAAATGATAAAAAGAAAGAAATTATTTTAAAATCTCTCTTGCTCAGCTAAGGCTATGATCATTCTTTCCCCTGCTTTATTCCACCTTTCCTCATTAGAAGAATCTGGGGTCAAAACTAAAATAAAGAGGAGGCAGATAAGATATCTGTTCCAATCTCAAATGTGGGACATTCCAGGGAGTCTTAAGCCTCTTCTTCACTTTAAGGCAAACCTATCCTATAATTTACTTCCACTTTCAGGCACTGTCAAAAATTCTGAAGTTAAATGAAGTTGCTACTTCTGTTAGAACAGAACAATGTTTACTTTTTTAAAAATAAATTTTATTTCTTAGAATAGTTTTCAATTTACATAAAAAATTACCAAGATGGTACAGAGAGTTCCTATATACCTACATCTAGTTTCCCCCATTATTAACATCTTATATTAGTGTGGTATATTTGTTACAGTTAATGAACCATTAATTGGTTCCTCTTGGCTGTGATAGTTTCTTAGACTTCCCTTGTTTTTGAATGACCTTGTTGACGGTTTTGAGGAGTACTGGTAAGGTATTTTGTAAATGTCCTTCATTGGGATTTATTCAATGTTTTCTCATGATTACGGTTGTGGGTTTTGGGGCAGAAGACCACAAAGGTAAAGTGTCATTTCATCATGTCATGTCTGTGGTTATTGATCTTGATCAACAACTGAGGTAGTGTGTGTTTGTTGTCTCCACTGTAAAGTTACACTTTTATTCTTCTCTTTTCCATCATGTACTCTTTGGAAAGAAGTCACTACATACAGCCCACACTTAGGGGTAGAGAATTATGCTCCACTCCTTAGGAGCATAAAGATTTGCATTTTCCACAATATCATATAATTTGGTGATGTGTATATCACAGTTTATTTATCTCATTCATCAGTTGAAGGACATCTTGATTTCTTGCAGGTTTTTGTACTTCTCAATAAAGCTGCTATAAATATTTTTATTCAGGTTTTTTGTGAGCAGAAGTTTTTAAATCATTTGAGTACATATCTAGAAGTGCCATTGATTGGTCCTATGCTAACACTATGTTTACCTTTTTAAAAAACAGCCAAACTGTCTTCTAAATTGGCAGCACAATTTTGCTTCACCAGCAATGAATAAAAGTTTCTTTTGCTCTACATCCTCACCAGCAATTGATATTATCAGTTTTTTAGATTTTAGCCAATCTTATATGTTTCTATTTGCAATTTCCTAACGACAAATGATGCTGCACATCTTTTTGCATGCTTATTTGTCATCCACATATTTTTTATGATTATATATACATTTAGATCTTTTGCTCATTTAAAAATTGGGTTATTTTCTTATTATTGAGCTTTAAGTATTCTTTGCATATTTTGGAAGCAAGTCCTTTACCAGATACATGTTTTGCAAATATTTTCTTTCACTCTATGGTTTGTTTTCTGATGCTCTTAACAGTGTTATTTACATAGCAGAGTTTTTAATTTTAATAAAATATAATCAATTTTTTCTTTCAAGGATTGTGCTTTGGTGGTGTATCTAACAACTTATAACCAAACTCAATGTCACTTAAATTTTCTCTTGTTTTTTTTTCCTTAGAAATTTTATAGTTTTGTGTTTTACATTTATTTCTATGACCCATTTTGAGTTAATTTTTGTATAAGGTCTATTTCTAGGTTTTTGTTTTCATTTTTATTCTTTTGGGTTTTTTGTGTGTGTTTTTGTTTTTGTTTCTGTTTTGTATAGGGCTAGCCAGTGGTTCAGGAAGCATTTGTTGAAAAGGCTATTCTTTCTGCATTGATTTTCCTTTGTCCTCTATCAAAGATCAGTTGGTGATATTTGTGTGGGTCTATTTCTGGGCTCTATTTGTTTATTCTTTCATCAGTATCACACTTTCTTGATTACTGCACCTTTATATTAAGTCTTGAAGTCAGGTAGTGTCAGTACTCCAACTTTGTTTTTCTTCAATATTGTGTTGGCTATTCTAGGTCTTCTGTTATTGCATAAAATATTGAGAATTATTTTGTCATTATTTACAAAATAGCTTGCTAAAATCTTTATTGGGATTACATTAAATTTGTAGATCACGTTGGGAAGAATTGACATCTTTCCAATAATGAGTCTTCCAATCCAGGGACATGGTCTATCTTTCCCCTTATTTAGATCTTTAATTTCTTTCATTAGGGTTTCCCACATATGAATTGTGTACATATTTTGTTAGACTTGTACCAAAATATTTAATTTTTGTACTATTATAAATGATATTATTTTTAACTTTCAAATTTCAATTGATCCCTAAGTGCCCATCAATACATGAGTGGATTAATAAAATGTGGTATCTGGAGTATTACTCAGCAATAAAAAACAATGGTGAATTAACACATCTCATATTTCCTGGATGGAGCTACAGCCCATTCTTCGACGTGAAGTATCACAAGAATGGAAAAACAAGCACCACTGGTACTCACCATCAAATTGGTACTAACTGATCAATACTTATGTACACACATGGAAATAATATTCATCAGTGGTTGGGCAGGTGAGAGGGGGGTGGGGAAGATGGGAAAACTCACACCTAATGGGTGTGGGGTGCACTGTTTGGGATATGTTCATGATTGTAGCTCTGACTTGGGCAGTGCATAGGCAATATATATAACCAAAGTGTTTGTACTCCCATAATATTCTGAAATAAATTAAAAAAACCAAATTTCAATTGATTATTACAGGTATATAGGAAAGCACTGACTATTATTTGTTAACATTTTATTTTTCAACCTTGCTATACTCTCTTATTAGCTCCAGGAGTTGTGTGTGTGTGTGTGTGAGTGTGTTTTTGTGTGTGTATATAAATCAGTTCTTTGGGATTTTCTACATACATAATCATGTCATCTAAGAAAAAAAACAGTTTTGTTTCTTCTTTCCCAATTTGTACACCTTTTATTTCCCTTTCTTCCTTTATTGCACTAGCTAGGACTTTCATTATTATGTTGAATAGCGGTAGTGAGAGATAAAATCCTTGCGTTTTTCCTGATCTTAAGGTGAAAGTGTCCACTTCTTCACCATTAAGTATGATATTTTTGGAAGATATTCCTTATCAAGTTGAGGATATTCTCCTCTATTCCTAGTTAGCTGAGAGATTTATCACGAGTGAATCTTAATATTTGTCAAATGTTTTTCCTGCAGCTATTGATACAATCACATAATTTTTCTTCTTTAGTCTATTGATGTGATGGATTATATTAATTGATTTTGGAATGTTGAACTAGCTGGCATACCTGGAATAAATCCCATATGGGATCATAGTGTATAATTCTTTTTATACGTTGGATTTTATTTGCTAATATTTTCTTGAGAATGCTTGTATCTATGGTCATGAGAGATACTGAACTCTAGTTTTTCTCTCTTATAATATCTTTATATAGGTTTAGTATTAACAGAATTCTGGCCTCATTGACTAAATTAGATTTTTTTTCTCTGCTTCCATTTTTCCTGGAGAAGATTGTAGAGAAAATGTTTTATTTTTGCCTTAAATGTTTGATAAAACTTGCTACTAAAACCACCTGGGTTGTGCTTTATTTTTTGGACAGTTATTAATTTTGATTCAATTTCTGTAATATATATAGGCCTACTCAGATTCCCATATTTCTTTTTGTGTGAGTATTGGTAGTTTGTGTCTTTTAAGGAATTGGTCCATTTCATCTATGTTATCAAATTTGGAGGCATAGAGTTATTAATAATATTTCTTTATTATTCTTTTAATGTTCATGGGTTTGCTAGTTATTACCACCCTTTCATTTCTGATATTGGTAATTTGCGTTCTCTCTCTCTCTCTCTCTCTCTGTCATGGTTGGTCTTGCTAGAGGTTTATCAATTATACTGTTATTTTCAAAGAAACAGCTTTTGCATCTTTAAATTTTTTTGTATTCTTTTCCAGTTTTTAGTTTCACTGATTTCTGCTCTAATTTGTATTATTTCTTTTCTTCTGCTTGCTTTAGACTTATATGACCCTTCTACCTCTAGTTTTTTAAGGTTGAAACTTATATTATTAATTTTAGATGATTCTTTTCTAATGTATGTATTCACTGCTATAAATTTTCCTTTAGGCACTGTTTTCACTGCATCCCACAAATTTTGATAAATTGTATTTTCATTTTAATTTAGTTCAAAATATTTTTAAATTACCTCTCTTCTTGGATCCATGTATTGTTTATAATTGTGTTGCTTAATTTCCAAATATTTTGCAATTTTTCCAGCTATCTTTCTGTTATTGACTTCTAGTTTAATTCCATTGTGGTCTGAGAGGATACTTTCTACGATTTCTATTCTTTTAAATCCGTTAAGGTGTGTTTTATAGCCCAGAATGTGGTCTATCTTGATGAATGTTTCACGTGAGCTTGAGAAGAATGTATATTCTGCTGTTCTTGAATGAAATATTCTATAAATATAGTTAGGTCTAGTTGATTGATGGTGTTCAGTTCAGCTATGTCCTTGCTGATTTCTCCCTGCTGTGTCTGTCGATTACTATTAGGAGGGTGCTGAAGTCCAACTATAAAAGTGGGTTTCTCTATTTTTTCTTTTAGTTCTATCAGTTTTTACCTAACATATTTTGATGCTGTCTTCTTAGGCACATACAGATTAAGGATTGTTATGTCTTCTTGGAGAATTGACCCCTTTATCCTTATGTAATGTCTTTTTTATCATGATAATTTTCTTTGTTCTGTAGTCTGCTTTGTCTGAAATTAACATAGTCACTCTTCTTTTCTTTCTTTTTGCTTTACTTTTTTGATTAGTGTTAGCATAGTATAGCTTCTCTGTCTCTTTACGTTAACCTATATGAGTCTTTATATTTAAAGTGGACTTCTTGTAGAACATACAGTTGTGTCTTGTCTTTTTTATCAATTCTGACAATCTATTTTTTAACTGGTATATTTAGACTATTCATATTTAAGTGATTATTGATATAGTTGAATTAATATCCTCCATGTTTGTAACTGTTTTGTTATACTTGCTCTTTTTTTTTTACCTCTCTTATGCCTTTTCTCAGTTTTATTTGATTCCATTTTATCTCCTTTCTTAGCCTATCAATTTTACTTCTTTTTAAAAATTTTTCACTATTGCCCAGAGATTATGATATATATTTTTAACTAATCTAAGTTCACATTTAAATAACACTATAACACTTGTTACAGACAGAATATTTGTGTCCTTCCCCCACACCCCAAAGTTCATATGTGGAAGCCCTAACCCTTCAACATATAAAGTTTGGCTGTTCTTGGAGGTGTGGCCTCTAAGGAAGTAATAAAGGTTAAAAGAGGTCACAAGGATAGGGCTTGTGACCCAACAGGATTAGTGTCTTTATAAGAAGAGGCTTTAGAGAGCTCTTACACTTGCCCACTCTCCCTCTACGTGGAAAAGGTGGCCATCTGCAAGCCAGGAAAAGAGCCCTCACCAGAAACCAAATGGGATGGAACCTTTATCTTGGACTTCTAACCTCCAGAACTATAAGAAAATAAATTTCTGTTTAAGTTACCCAGTCTATGGTATTTTTTCATGGCAGCCTAAGCTGATGGATATACTACTACATGTAGTCCAGCCACTTTATAAAAGACAATTTCCAATTCTTCTTTCCCATTCCTGTAGAACACTACTATCATTCATGTCACATCCATACACTGTCATCACCTAATACCTTGTTGCTATTATTACTTTAAATAAACTTTTTCTTTTTGACCCATGATTAATAAGAAACATAAAATATTTTATTTTACCTTCATTTATTCTTTTTCTGACACTTTCCTTTCTTTGTGTACATCTGAGTTGTGGCCTATATCATTTTCCTTTTCCCTGAAGAACTTTTAAATTCTCTGGCAGGGCAAGTCTACGGGCAATAAATTCCTTTGGTTTTTGTTTCTCTGAGAAGCCTTTATTTCTGCTTCACTTTTGAGGAATTACTTCACTAACTATATATTTCTGGGTTGGTGGTTTCATTCTTTCAACATTTTACATAGCTCACTCCATTCTCTTCTTGTTTAAATGGTTTCTGACAAGAAGTCTGATGTCATTCTCTTCATTGATTCTCTATAGGTAAGGTCTTTTTCTCCTGTGGCATCTTTTAAGATTTTCCCTTTTGCTTTGGTTTTCTGCAATTTGAATATGATGAGAAAGTGTGTAGTTTTTTTTTTTTATTGGTACTTAGTCTGTTTAGAATTCTCTGGGCATTCTTGATCTGTTGTTTGCTGTATCATGAATTCAGTTAAATTCTCGGCCAGTATTATTTTGAATATTTGGTCTTCTCCATTCTCTCTTTTCTTTCTGATAGTTGCATGTGTTATACCTTTTGAAATTGTCCTTAGAATTTTCTGTTTTGTTTGGCTCACACTTTTTGCCCTTTGCATTTCAGGTGGAAAAGTTTCCATTGACATATCCTCAAGCTCAGTGATCCTTTCCTTGGCCGTGTCCAGTGGCCCACGATGAGCTCATCAAAGGTGTTTGTCATTCTGCAACAGTGTTTTTCTGTGTTCTGCTATTCCTTTTACTTTTTCTTAGAGCTTCTATGTCTATTTAAAATTACCCCTCTGTTTTTGCATATTGTCTACATTTTTCCATTAGAGCCCTAAACATGTTAATCACAGTTACTTTAAATTTCCTGCTTGCTAATTACAAAATCAGGATCTGTGCTGTATGTGAATCTGATTCCAATGCTTGCTTCATCTCTCTAGACTATGTTTTTTTTCTTGTCTTTTAGATTTCCTTTTAATTTTTTTTGAAAGCTGCACAGGATGTATTAGGTAATAGAAACGGAGGTAAAAGGCCATTAGTGTATGGTTTTATGTTAATCTGGCTAGGTGTTAGACTATGTTTAACGTTTGCTTGTAGATCTAAGTACCAGAGGATTCAAATTCTTCTAGTGTCCTTATTTTTTTCTGTTGTATTTGGCTTCCCTAAGAACTCCTTGTTAGATTTTGCATCTCTTTTAGCTGTTATTTATTGTTATTTTATTGGAGCCTATTGGTGTGGTAGTGAGGAATGGGGGAGGGGAAACGTTCTATAATATGATTAAGCCTCAGTCTTTTAGTGTCCTATATCCCTGAGTTATGAGCTTCACTACTGTTTCTTAGCTTTTTCTCCCCTCCTTTTGGTAAGACATAAAAGCTAGAGGGGTTTGAAGTTGGGTTAATACCCTTTCCCAAGGTGGGATAAGGCTCTGGTAAAGTCTTTTTCTCTGAAGTATAGATATTACCATGGAGAACCTTCTAGACATTGTATTTCTCAATGGTTACTTTTCTCCTCTCCCAGTCTGAGCCTGGAAAGAATCTTTCCTTGCTTTTCACAGTAACAACCTGGTGGCTTTCCTGGGGATAAAACCCACACATTGGCCCTTAGGAATTTCTCCCTCTCATGCTAGTCCATAGTCAACCTCCAGCAATTTTTCGAAGTTACCATGTAAGTGTTGCTACCAGTTTATGGCTCCAGCAGCATATGCTTCAGGTAAGCAGATCTTTGCTGTGATTCTGTATTCATATGTCTCTACAGATTTCAGGGTGATAGTTTATGCTGCAACCTCACCTCTTTGCTGGGTCTAAAAAATTCTTTGATTTTTAATTTTTTCATCTTTTTCTTGTTTAAGGACAGGAGTGATGACTTCCAAGTTCTCTACTTGTCAGAGCTGAAACTGGAAGTTGTCAATTTATGTTTTGGTAGTAGTGAAGTAGATTCTGGTAGTGAGATCTTATTCATCCTAATATTTCTTTAGTAGATGTTGTCCATACCATGGGGGCTTTGTCCACTTTCTTAACTACACATTCATGACCTTATGATTCATCAAGACTCCCTTCATTAGTGCATTCCCTAAGGAGAGTCCAGGCCAAGAATATGATTGAGTCATGCATCACAGGAGCCACAGGAGAACCTGCATCTTCTGGAGCAGCTTATTCTGCCCCTACAGCAGTTCTAGGTGAAAAACACTGCTGAGCTTACTAGAGTGCCAGCTCTAGAAAGAGGTGGGACTTATTAGAATCTTCCACAATCTTTATCTTGCAGGATCTTTTCACTGGTGTTCCAGTGTAGCAAGAGTCTATTGAAAAAGTAATTCCAGCTGCTCAGGATACTTTCATTAACGCAGGTGGCTTTGGATCATCATCAGGAAGAATTTTATAAGAATGAGGATCCAGATTGTAAACTTCAGCAGGTTTTAACAGAATTTATCTGTCCTTCTATTTATTGCTCTGAACTAAAGCATGCCATCTCCTTTTCTCCAATGAGGCTGAGTTGGTTGGAAAGGAAGTTGCTGCTTCCCCGACATTGATTGCTTTCTTCTTGTTCACTCACCCTTACCTAGTATATTAGTTTTCTATGACTATGTAACAATGTTAACATAACCTTAGTATTTTAAAACCACACACTTTTATTATCTCACAGTCTTTGTGGGTCAAAAGAATGGGCACAATGTACCTTGGTTCTCTGCTTAGGGTCTCACAAGACTGCAAGGTGTTGGCCAGTACATGGGTCTCATCCCAAGGTCTACTGAGAAGGATCCACTTCCAAGCTTATGTGGTTCTAGCAGAATTCACTTCCTGTGGTTGTAGGGCTGGGGGTTTCAGTTTCTTGCTGGCTGTCAGTTGGAGGCTCCTAATTCTTTGGTGTATTGGCATGCCAATGTGGCCACTTGCTTCTTCAAAGACAGTAAAAGCTAGAATCTTTTCAAAGGGCAGAGGTCATGAACCTTTGCAATATAATCTTGGAAGTGACATCTTATCACTATTGCCATATTCTATTGGTTAAATGCTATTCACAGGTCTTGCCATTCTCAACTAGAAAGGATTACACAAAGGTGTGAACATCAAGAGACAGAGATCATGGGGGCCACCTTGAAGAGCACCTACCACAAATAGTTACCCTTTTATGTAATGCTTACAGTCACTGGCTGTATCTGGCTAAGACACATATCACTAATTGTACACACGAAGTAATGATGACAAAAGGGATTTTTATTTTTAAATTTTTTTTAGTGAATACCACCTTAAATTTCTATAACCTTACCAAGATGGGGCCTCAGATCTGGAACATCAGTGAAAGGAAGACACAGAAGTGAGATGTTTCTTTCACTCAATTTGACAATTAAAATATTTTTTAAAAATGTAGACTACACATAAGTACTAATTACATGAGATTGTAAGGACACAATTCTTTTTGTTTTTTATTTTTTTATTATTTATTTATTTTTAAATTTCAGAATATTATGGGGGTATAACACTTTGGTTATATATATTGCCCATGCACTGCCCGTGTCAGAGCTGCAGTCATGGTCGTCCCCCAAACTGTGATCCCCGCATCCATTCAGTGAGAGTTTTCCCATCTCCTCCACCCCACTCCCGCCTGCCCGCCCCTGATGAATATTATTGCCATGTGTGTCGTAAGTGTTGATCAGTTAGTACCAATTTGATGGTAAGTACCAGTGGTGCTTGTTTTTCCATTCCTGTGACACTTTGCTTTGAAGAATGGGCTCTAACTCCAACCAGGATAATACCAGACATGTTAATTCACCATTGTTCTTTATTGCTGAGTAATACTCCATGGTATACATATACCACATTTTATTAATCCACTTGGATTGTAAGTACACAATTCTTAGCTATCGATTTAGAAAATGCACAAGAAGAAAAAAATCTATAAATTCAGTAATTATTTTAAAGGGATGTTTATTTTATTATTTATAGTAGAATGTACATATATTTGGAAAATAATAGCACATTCATATAACAGGCATAGTTACTAACTGTACAAACCAGGGTTGGAATACTTATGGATTTGTCGAGACCTTGTGTCATAATTCTGTTTACACTCAGGGAATAGTTGTCTACTACATGAAAACAATTCCTCTGGTGGGACACAGAGAAATTCCTCCCAGAAAAATAAACTCTGAAGGATAAAAGAAATACTTTGAGTTTGAACTATAATATACATAACACAAACAGTGGGAAGATAGATGTAATTTTCTTGGAAGATTGCAAACATTGAAAAAGAATATTGATGCAATAAGATGAGAAAAATGTTTAATTGTTCCCCAATTGTAGTTTTTCAGATATTGCATGCATTATGGGACTTTATATAGGGGTTGAATGGCACAGAAGGTATTCACCAAAATAATACTGTGTGGATATTCCTAGTCAAAATTATCTTTGTGATTAGCTGGTACTTATACCTGATGATTACTTGCTGCTATTTAAGCACCTAAGGATGCAAAGCGATAAACAAAGCGGCAGCAAACCAGAAAAACTAAAGAAATCCGCTTCAAATGGATTAACATAATTACTTCAGCCAGAGAGTGACAACAAAGTGACAAAACACACTTGAAACATAGATGTTTTTGTAGCCTACCTTCTGCTTGTACACACCTGTGCACTTTGTAAATGGCTCCATATGCTTAATCAAAAGAAATCTAATTGCCTTAATTTACTTCATCCAAAAGTAGAAGAGTAAATTATATGTTTAATTATAAACTTTCCACTTTGGGCAGCTATAATTAATGACTCAAGGAGTTGTGCAATAAGCCAAAAGCAACCTTCTATTACTCCTGAGATACCTGAACAACAGCAGCGTTTCAGAGCCAGTCAAGTTCTATTAGTACAAGAATCAAAATGCCTACCCGAGGCATTAATCATGGAGCACCTCTGAGCAGTAAGACTTTTAATTATATATGCTGTATACCATCCACATGGACTGTCTGCACCAGGGGATGATAATAAATGTTCTATCCTAAGTAATGATGACAAAAGGGGTTTTAGTTTTTAAATTTTTTTAGTGCATGCCACCTTAAATCTCTACGACCTTACCAAGAAGTGGCCTCAAATCTGGAACATCGGGAATTTCTGCTTCTAAAACATTTTTTTTTAGAAAGTCAACGCCTTTCCAGATTGGAGCCTAATTTGTTTTCTACTAGACTTGACAAGTGCAGTGAAGAGCCCCTCTACTCCTAGAAATCAAACTGATTTTTCTCTGTACAGCTAGGATTGCACTTTTAAGAGGAACCATATCTATCTACCATATTGAAAAAGTGACCATGTAGTTTATTATCAAACACTGGACTCTTTTATCCATTCTAGGACAACATGCATAAATTAGGACTCTACTAGGAAAATCAGAAGTCACTCTATATATAGAAAAAAGCCAATTTAGTTCTTGAACACAGTACCATCGAGGGATTATGCATAGCAAAGCTTGGTTATTTTTGAATGAGTAGCACTATTTTGTCATAGAAAGAGTATAGGTTTTGGTATAAAAAAGATCTGGATTTGAAGGGAGGCAAGATGGCTGACTAGACATATTGGTCACCAGATCATCTCAGAAAGAAGGAAAAGTTTTAGTTGAGAATAAACATAGCTCAGGCGTAATTCTGAGGGAAAAGTGCCAGAAACTACCAGAGATTCCATGGGAAGAAGTTGCAGAGCAGAACAAGAAGGAGCAAGATTCACTAGAAATCAACCCCCGTGAGGCTTGGAGTTCAGCAGAAAGGCTGTTGCCGGTGTCTCAGAGGGTCCAGGCTGTGGGGCAGATGCAGCACTGAATGATCCACAGTGGAGCCACATGAGGCTGCTCACACTTAAACCCCGGCCCTGGCCCTGAGCCCCCAAGCAAGCACTACCAGCACTGCCTTTCACCACCGGTCCCCAGAGAAACCACTGCCACTGGGAAGGCAGCTGGCATCAAGCAAGTTGCGAGTGAACCTCTCTGCCCAAGGAAAGTTTCCCCCATAGCTGTCGGCAGGATTTGGTGTGGGATCTGGCTGCAACCACTGGAAGAGTTTATCCTGAAGCCACCATCAGAAGGAGACCTTAAGAGAAGCTTGGCACCTTTGGGCTCAAAGGGAAAAATACTAGTTGAAAGACAGTGGTTTTAGGTTTACAAAAAAAAAATTGATTCAAAAAGTACAGAGGAGGTGGACTAGAAGCAGCCTGGCCATGCCGCTCTCAAGGAAAGGAGTGTAAATTGCAGGCCTATCTACAGATAGCTCTTCTCAGAAGGAACATTGTGAAATCGCAGAGAAGCAATGCAGGACACTTGGAGAGAAGGAGAAGGTGACTGGGTGATACATTTGACAAGATCAAAGGTATCTGTGAGAAGGCATCTGCATGCGGGGAAGATTAGGAGGATAGAGTGCTAGGGCATTGTGCTCACCCTGCGGGTACTGCGGCTGAGTTGTGAGAGTGCTTTCTCCACTATCAGAAACTTCTGTCTGGACAGACTAGGGACCTACCTAGAGTCTGTGCAGAGTCATTGCACCAGACAACAGGCACAATAAGGATCTGGTGGCAGCCAAATTCGGGTTTCTTCAGCTGATGCCATCCTGTGCTCTCAGGTGCACAAAGCCAGGTCAGCACAGGATTCAGCTTTGCAGCACTAGCCTTCACATTGTCCCCACCAGGCTAGGGAGGGAGCAGACTAAGGAGAGGCTCCTCTGAACATACCCTATGACTGGAAGCCAAATGCGCTTCCTCTCCAGCGTGGTGGGATCTAAGCAGAGGAGTTGACTGGAGTGCTACAGACTCCAACCTGGGATGCTTTGGGTGACTGCTTCAGCAGGTTCTTGGGGGATTGGGGGGAACTCTGCAGACACTGGACCACTGAAACTAACCCGCGCTTGTGTGACTTGGCATCCCCGAGCCTGCGGAACAGCCCACCGCCTGCTTGGCCCTGACAATACCCTCCAGTTCTGAGCAGCCTGCCTCCTGATTGGCCCCACTTCTGTCCTCCACGTCAGATCAGCCCACCACCCGCATGGCCCTGCTTCCAGTTCTGAAGCCCTACTCAGAAGCCCTGTTTCTAGCTCCTTCCTTGTCCTAGCTCTAAGGCTCTCACACCAGAGCCTGAGGCTCCGCCCCTGTGGCTACAGAGCTCCTGCCAGGCTGGGACACCACCCCCAAGATTCCAGTGCTGCATCTGGACCACAAGACCCCACCCCTGAATCTCCACCACTGCTCCAGGGCTGGTAGAACTGCTCCAAGGTCCAATGCCCCACAAGGGACCCCCTAGCCTCAAGTCACCATTACACTAGGACCTGGTTTGAGCAAATGCCTACAGCCCAGGAACCCATGAGCACTGCCTAGGTAGTCTCACCCAGCTGCCACTGTTGCCTCTGCAGGGAGACCCAGTGCAGAGCAACCCCCACATCACCAGCATCTGTGGACAGGGTCTTACTCAGCTACCAACAAGATCTTTTGACAACTATCTGGGGAACAACCCAACACCCAGCACAAAGATCATCCAGCACAGGCTTGAACAGTGGAAATCACAGGTGAACAGGACAAATCAGAACAGCTGTGTTACAGGCTTTTAGTGCACACACCCCTCTCCTGCTGTGTCAACATCCCAGAGTAGGAAAAAAAGTGCCTTCTAGGGACCTCCCCTTCTTCTAATTAAGCAGGAGAGTTCCCAGCAAAGAACAGGTGCTCTGCAAACCTATTAGCCCTGAGTCAAGAAAAGAGGTTTCAGATGAGAAGAAACCAGCAAAAGAACCCTGGCAATATGAAAAACAAAACAGTTCAACACCCCCAAGGGATCACAGCAGAGCTACAGTACTGAACTCCAACCACAAAGAAATTGCTGAAATGACAGAAATGAAATTCAGAATATGGATGGCAAATAAGATGAATGGCATTGAAGAGAAAGCTGTAAACCAATAAAAAGAAGCCAAAAAAATTTCAGGAAATTAATGAAAAATCACTAAAGACCTAGACAACATAAGAAATGATGTAATAGAACTTAAAGAAGTGAAAGAGTCATTTAGGGAACTTCAAAACACAGCAGAAAGCTTCAGCAACATACTAAACCAAGGGGAAAAAAGAATCTCAGAGCTTGAAGACAAGGCTCTTGAGCTAACTGAGTCATTTAAAGAGGCAGAGAGAGAATAAAAAAAAGGCTAAGCAATCACTTAGAGAGATATGGGACTATGTGAAGTGAACTAACATATGAATTGTAAGTATCCCTGAGGGAGAAGAAAGAGCTAAAGGCATGGAAAATCTATTCTAGGGAATTATTGAGGAAAACTTCCCTGGTATTGCCAGAGATACAGACATCCAGATACAAGATGGTCGTTGAGCACAGGGAAGATTCATAGCAAATAGGACATCTCCAAGACACACAGTAATCAACCTGGCCAAAGTCAAAATGAAGGGTAAAATTCTACAAACAGCAAGATGTAAGCAACAACTGATCTACAAGGGAGAAACCATCAGGCTAACTACAGACTTCTCAGTGGAAACTTATAACTCTAGAAGGGCGTGGAGCACCATCTTCAATCTTCTTAAACAGAACAACTGCCTGCCTAGAATTTTGTATCCTGCAAAACTAAGTTTCACAATTGATGGAGAAAGTAAGTCTTTTTCAGACAAGAAAATACTGAGGGAAGTTGTCATGACTAGACCTGCCCCGCAGGAAATACTCAGAACTGCATTGTACATGAATCAGCGCAATAGATACCCATCAGTGTAAAAGCACCCCCAAAAAAGCTAAAGCTCACAACTCTTATAAAACAATAGCACAAGAGGGACAAATCAATAAGGTATTAACCAACATGATGAAAAGAACATCATCCCACATATTAATTCTATCTCTTAATGTGAATGCTTTAAATATGCCACTCAAAAGACATAGCCTGGCTGAATGGATGAAAAAACACAACCCAAGCATCTGGCTGTCTCCAGGAAAAACATCTAAAGCATAAGTACCTACATAGGTTCAATGTGAAAGGATGCAAAAAAATATTCCAAGTAAATGGAAACCAAAAGAGAGCAGTGTAGACATTCTCATATCAGACAAAATTGACTTTAAATCAACAATGGTAAAGAAAGACAATAATGGTCATTATATAATACAATGGTAAAGGGAGCAATTCAACAAGAAGACATAACAATCCTAAATATATATGCACCTAACACAGGAGCTCACAGATACATAAAACAAATTCTAGAATTAAGCATGGAAATAAATGGTAGCATTGTAATTGCTGGGGACTTCAACACCCCACTGTCAGAGCTGGACAAATCCTCAAAGCAGAAAATATAAAGAAACACTGGACTTAAATTAACTCTAAAACAAATGGACTTCAAAGATATTTACAGAACATTCTACCCAAAACTACTGAATATACATTATTCTCATCAGTACATAGGATATTCTCCAAGATTGATCATATCTTAGGCCACAAAACATGTGTCAACAAATTTAAATAAATCAAAATCATACCATGTATCTTCTCAGACCATAGTAGAATAAAAGTAGAAATCAATTCTAAGAGAAACACTCAATTCTACACAACATCACGGAAACTAAAAAACTTTTTACTGAACAATTATTGGGTGAATAATGAAATTAAGATGGAAATCAAAAATTCCTTGATCAGAATGACAAAGGGGACACAAGTTATCAAAATCTATGGGATTAAGCAAAAGCATTCCTAAGGGGAAAATTCATAGCCCTAAATGCCCACATTAAAAAGTCAAAAAGATCACAAATTAAAAACCTAATATCACCTCTCAAGGAACTAGAAAAGGAAGAGCAAACCAAACCAAAAGCCAGCAGAATAAAACAAATAACAAAGGTCAGAGCAGAACTAAATGAAATGGAAAACAACAACAGAAAATATAAAAGGACAGTGAAACAAAAAGTTGGTTCTTTGAAAAGATGAACAAAATTCATAGATGTCTTGCTAGATTAACCAGGACTAGATGAGAAAGGACCCAAATAAGCTCAATCAGAAATAAAAAAGGGGATATTACAACTGATAGCATGTAAATACAAAACATCATACATGAATACTATGAAAATCTCTGTGCACATAAACTAGAAAATATAGAGGAAATCAACAAATTCCTGGAAACACACAACCTTCCAAGACTCAGTGAGGAAGAAATAGAACTCTTGAATAGACCAATAATGAGCTGCAAGATTGAAACAGTAATAAAAACTCTTCCAAAAACAACAACAAAAATCCCTGGACCAGATAGATTCATAGCCAAATTCTACCACATCTACAAAGAAAACTGGTACCCGTACTAAAGAAATTACTCCATAACGTTGTAAAGGAGGGGATCCTGCCCAACTCATTCTATGAAGCCAATATCACCTTGATACCAAAGCCAGGAAAGGACACAACAAAAAAAGAAAGCCACAGACCAATATCCCTTATGAATATAGATGCAAAAATCCTCAAAAATATCCTAGGGAGAGATTCACCACATGAACAAAAACAAAAACAGATCATATGATCACTTCAATAGATGCAGAAAAAGTGTTTGATAAAATCTAGCACACTTTTATGAAAAAAAAACCCTCAACAAACTAGACATAGAAGGAACATACTTCAAAATTATAAAAACCATATATGACAAACACACAGCCAACATCATACTGAATGGGGAAAAGTTTAAAGCATTCCCACTAAGAACTGGAAAAAGACAAGGTTGCCCAGTGTCACCACTTCTATTCAACATAGTGCTGGAAGTCCTAGCCAGAGCAGTTAGGCAAGAAAAAAAAAATAAACAGTATCCACATTGGGAAAGAGGAGGTCAAAGTATCACTTTTTGCTTATGATATGATCTTGTATCTAGAAAACCCCAAAGACTCCACCAAGAGACTCCTGGAATTGATAAAGAAATTCAGCAAAGTCTCAGGTTATAAAATCAATGTACACAAATCAGTAGTATTTCTATACCCCAATAACAGTAAAACTGAGAGTCAAATCAAAGAGTAAATACCATTCACAATAGCTACAAAGAAAATAAAATAACTAGACATATACTTAACCAAGGAGGTGAAATATCTCTACAAAGAGAACTACAAAACACTGAGGAAAGAAATCACAGAGGACACAAACAAATGGAAAAAAACATATCATGCTCATGGATTGGAAGAAATAACATTGTTAAAATGTCTATACTACCCAAAGTAATTTACAGATTCAGTGCAATCCCTATCAAATTGCCAAAGTCATACTTTACAGATCTAGAAAAAATAATTGTACACTTTGTTTGGAACCAGAAAAGAGCCTAAACAGCCAAAGCAATTTTAGGCAAAAAGAACAAAGCTAGAGGTATCACATTACCGGACTTCAAACTATAGTACAATGCTATAGTAACCAAAACTGCATGGTGTTGATATAAAAATAGAGACATAGACCAATGGAACAGAATAGAGAACTCAGATATAAAACCACCAACCTACAGCCAACTGGTCTTTGACAAAAGAGACAACAACATATACTGGGGAAAAGAAGCCCTACTGAATAAATGGTGCATAGTCATATACAGAAGCATGAAACAGGATACATATCTCTCACCACTCACAAAAATTAATTCAAGATGGATAAAAGACTTAAATGTAAGGCATATAACCATAAGAATTCTAGAAGAAAATGTAGGGAAAACTCTTATAGATATTGGTCTAGGCAAAGAATTTATGACTAAGACCCCAAGGACACAGCAACAAGAAAATAAATGGGATTTGATTAAATTAAAAGGCTTTTACTCAGCTAAGGAAAACAGAGCAAATAGACAACCTACAGAATGGGAGAAAATATTTGCAAACTACACATCTGATAAAGGGAATATCCAGAATCTACAAGGAACTAAAACAAATCAACAAGAAAAAAACAAACAACCCTATCAATAAGTGGGCAAAAGACATGAACAGAAGTTTTTCAAAAGAAAGACAAATGGCCAAGAAACATATGAAAAATGCTCAACATCACTAATCATCAGGGAAATGCAAATTAAAACCACATGAGATATCACTTTACTCCTGTTAGAATGGCTTTTATTAAAAAGTCCAAAAATGATAGATGTTGGTGCAGATGCAGAGAGAAAGGAACACTTATACATTGTGAGTGGAATGGCAAATTAGTACAATTACTATGGAAAACAGTAGGAAGATTCCTCAAAGAACTAAAAGTAGACCTACCATTGGATCCAGGAATCACACTACCAGATGTCCACCCAAAGGAAAAGAAGTCATTTTATCAATAAGACACCTTTACTCGAATGTTTATTGCAGCACAATTCACAATAGCAAAGATGTGGAATCAAACCAAGTGCCCATCAATTCACGAGTGGATTATCAAAATGTGGTATATGTATACCATGGAGTATTGCTAAGCCATAAAAAAGGATGAATTAATGTTTTTTGCAGCAAGTTGGAAAGAATTGGAGACCATTATCCTAAGTGAAGTATCTAAAGAATGGAAAAACAAACACCACATGTACTCTCTAATAAACTGGAACTAACCTATGGGCACACAAGTGCACTGAGGAAAGTAAAAGTCATTAGAAATCAAGCAGGGTGGAGGGGTAGGTGAGGAGGGGCCAAAATACACCTAACGGGTACAATGAACACTATTCTGGTTATGGGTGGATTTAGGATTTATAGCTCTTACTCAAGCCACGTAACAAAAACATTTGTACCCCCTTAATATTTTGAAAAAAAAAGAGTCTGGATTTGAATCTCATCTCTGCCACTTAGTAACAAAGGGACTTTAAGCAAGTTGTTTAACCTCTCTGAGTCTTAGTTTTGTCATCTCTAAAATGGGAACCCTTCAAGGACTTTTGTAATGATTAACTCAAATGTAATAATGATAAATAAAGATTCAGGTATAGATAATGCTCTCAACAACTCTTTTGTGTTAAAGGGATATTAAGTATACTTTAGATACTCTTATTCATTCATTCTGAATCTCACAAATGTAGGCTATTAATGAAAACATTAATCTTTACCCAGAAAATTAATATAATTTGAAAGGCAAGCTTCTATTGAATGATGGGTCCAGTGATTATTCTCTAGTCGTTTCTGTCCACCCCTTCCATTCTCTGCCTTTCTCTGCCTTGCTCTGTGCCCTGAGAAGCTGGAATCTGAATTACATCACCTGGGCTCCTTGACTATGGCTTTCAGTTACTTTGATCAAGGAGAGGCACTAGCAGATGATAGGATGTCTGGAGAAAAAATATTTTAAGGTGGTTATTATTCTCCTCCCTCCCTGCTTCACCATGATTGTGGCTGTGACAGTGTTGTTTTTCTCAGATAGTGGTTTTCAAAGTTCATGTGCATCCAAATTACCTGGAAGTTTTGTTAAAGCCCAGACTTCTGGGTCTTACTCCAGAGTTTCTGATGCAGTAGATGTGGAGTGGAGCTTACGAATTTGCATTTCTAATAAGTTCTCAGGTGATAGTGATGCTGATCCAGAAACATCTATTTAATGTCCAGTGCTCTAAGACTTTCCATAGGACAGCTTCTTTTTCATGGCTACAGCTTTCTGTCTCTGACAACACTGCTCACTTCAGGCCTGGAGAGAGTCATAGCACTTCACTTCTCTCTTGGTAGATCCTGGGTCACTACTCTCATCATTCCCTGTTAGTCCATTAATAGGGGACTTGTCCAGACTTCTAGAATAGCCCCTTTATTACATTATTTTTCATTAAGCACTTTTAAGTTTACCATTTTTTATTCCTGGACCTTAACTGATACAGTAAATAAATAAATTACTCAACGTAAACATTAAGGATTTCTAAAACTCACTGGAGTTTTTACATTTTTAACTGTTCTCAATTATTTTAATATTTTATGTCACTTAGGTATGTCATTTTCATCATAATTCAGATAACTTTGCAGATTCAAATCAGGAAGAATATTGGGTTTGAACTCATAGAATCTACCCAGCCACATTGAAAATACCATTTTAAGAGTTTCACAAATGAGGCAAAACAGCAACAAAAAAGTGTTACTCTTGAAGCCTTTAGTATCAAATATATTGTCATTTCTATGATAGTGAAAATTTGAACTGTAGTTGTAACTTCATGTAATGGATTTCTGAAATAGAAAAGTCTCAGTCATTTAGTTTCTATTAATGTATCATTTTCCAACAAAAGTCTTTTACTCAGCATAATTATATTATTGTTAAAAACTATTCTGTTTACTATGGTTTTTTTCCTCAATGTTCCCTGGATCTACTAAATAATTATGATTAGAAATGTTTTCAAACTTCAAGATCAGTTTTTAAGTCTCTTAAAAGGTGAGTTTTCAAATCCTCCTGCTTTTATCTTTTGTTTCTGAATAAGAGGTTTTTACCTGTGAGAACTGTTTTTTTCCATTCCAGGAAGAATGCTTGTTTAGTGTTAAAAAGGTGATTCTTAACTATTCTCTTGTGGACCGTTTCAGACAAAAATTGAATAAAGTAAAAAGAGGGGAAAATTCTTTAGATTTAGTGAAGATATAAACAACTTATCCAGAAGTTTAAAAAAACTAGGCAAAAGTGGTAATGAGAGTAACAAGGGTCAGCTGAGATGCATGTGGGGCGTCAGAAGTCAGAGGCTCCATAGGTGTAGGGTCAACTGTGCTCACGAAAGGATCCTGGCATCTCTGCACCTAAGACTCTTTGTGTCCTGTATGTCACTTTGTGGAACTTTGAAGAATGAAGTCCCTACCATCAAAACAAAATCTAAAAAAGCAATTTCACATTTTTTTTCCAAAGTAAATGTCAAAAAGCCCTCTCCTCTCTCAAGTCCTAGGTATAAACAATCTACTCTTTCTTGAATTTCTCAGGTCAGCAAATGGTTCAGTGCTATATTGTCGTAGGAACTACATGAAGGTTTCTGAGGCAAGAAGGCTGTTGTGGAGAAGTATAAATTTGGAATTTTATAATTAGGGACAACAAAGTTTAAACATCAGTAAAGAAGAGGACCACTTCTAGTACACCTGGGATTTTAAAATATATTCTGAGTTTGCTCCACTTAGAGAATATCACTAAGATTTTTTGAACTTTTTTTGAACTGTGGAATTGGCACTGATATCAGTCTTTTTTTATTTGAGGTGTCTTGAAGGAATATCAATGAAAATGTCCACAAAATATGTTGCCTAAAACCTACAGTGAAGCATCAGATCTCAAAAATTAAATTAGCATTTATTATTCTAGGCATCAGAAAAACAAAGCAAATATATGAGTACACTATCATTTTAACTATTTCCTGTGACTGATTTTAAAATTTATTGTACAGTGGTCAGAAAATATTGTCTATTGAGACTTCCTTTAGGGTATGTCAATTTTTTTCATGTTCCATGAGTGTTGAAAAAAGGGACTTTGATTATTTGTTGGATGTGGAATTTAATTTATTCCTATGAAGTCAGGCTAATTTATTGTAATTTCATATTTTTTTAGCCTTAATAATTAGTTCCTGCTAATTCTATTAATTCCTAAGTGAGATGTGTTAAGATTACTCACTATTATTATAGGTTTGTTGATTTTTCCTGGTAGTTCTCTCAATTTTTGTTTTATATAGTTTGATGTTTTGTTATTGGGTCTAATCAGTTTCAGAACCATATTTCTTCCTAGTAACTTGTTCTTTGATCATTGACAATACGCAGGCAATGTTTATATCCCACATTCTGTTTATCAGCAAATCCTGTCTAATCAAACTTTATAATTTGTACTGATTCCGTTATTTCTTACCACCTCCACCATTACCATCTGCTTGAAGCCACCACTGTAACGAATCTCTCCTGGTCTACTGCTACAGCCTCCTATCCTCTTACAGTCTATTCTCAACAGAGTTCCTCCAGTTCTTACAGGGGGCCACCCTGTCTCCATGGGACACCATCCCCATCTGACTGCAGCATTGTGAAAGTGACCCTACAGAGCAGCTCTACATTTGCATTTGTTGGGGGCCTCTCAGTGTCAGTAATCCTGCAATTGTTTTCATGTCAGGTTCTCAGCATGCAGTTACTGCACCATGCCAGTGTTATAATTTTGGACCCATATCTATAGATGACAATTGTGATTTATTGGTGGGGACATTGTTGCCATCCAAACAGTCCTAGTGAGATGGCAAACATTTTTGCTGTTTTCCAGTGATAATGAATACAGTTCTTCTGTGTAAGACAAATGAGTGGGAATGTCACCACAGCACTCTATTAAGGGGTATTAGTTCTCTTGCTTCATGTAGGTGTCAATCAAATCTCCAGCCTGTGAGCATGGTAGAATTCAGCCCCTAACCCACGGGTTCTAAATCTAGGACCACATCCTTGTAGGCTGTCACACTGATAGTTTCTCCTTGTCACTCATTTCATTTTGGAAGCCTAGAGAATTACCTCTATTTGTTTCAAGTTAGGCTATGTGCTATGGGGTGTCTGTATGTTTGTGTGTGTGTGTGTGTGTCTTTACACATTTTTAATCCAGAGTTTCTGGGTTAGCTTGTAACAGGAGGGTAGTCCATTGGTGACAACTGATTCTACTACCCTGCACTAGACTAGGTTGAAATTTACAACTAATTCTCAATGTTATTCTAATTAATTATTTAATCAATTCAAATCCTCAACAGACATTTATTGACAATTTTTTGCCTAAAAGTGTGTCAGACCATGGAAATTCTGCAGTCAACAAAACATATCTGTTCCTTGCCTTCATGAAGTTTAAAGGTTAGTGGATGAAACCAACAACTAAATCCACAAATAAAATTACAAATCAAGATGAATAAATTAATGTTATAAAGAAAATTATCTTGGGGAAGAAATGAAGCAAAACTGAGATAAGGGCCCAAATTTGGATGGGGGGTCAGAAAACCTCTATGACATCCATAAGAAGCCAGAAGACAGTTTCATTCAAAATGGTGCCTATTACAGTTCTGAATCATTTGGTAGTGTTCTTTAAGACTGGAGTGTGTGATGTTTGGCGTCAATTAAAAAAAGGATCAGTTTTCAATCTGTGTCTTCCTTTACTCAGTAGACCTCAGTTATTTCATGGAGTCAGAAATACATTATGTTAAATGTTGCTTGGCGGATGTTGGAAGTTACCCACAGGAAAAAACAAACTACAAATGCTAAATATGACATGGCTAGTATATAAGTCCCATTGGGGATATAGTGTCTGAAATTTTTCCATGATATCAAAATTATTTTGAATAACCCATTTATTTCTGGAAAAGAATGCAAAGGAAGGAGAACTTTTAAACATCTATTTTACTCAAAAAATGGCATTAAATATGACCTTATATAG
Source organism: Daubentonia madagascariensis (assembly GCA_023783475.1). Classification (NCBI taxonomy): domain Eukaryota; kingdom Metazoa; phylum Chordata; class Mammalia; order Primates; family Daubentoniidae; genus Daubentonia; species Daubentonia madagascariensis. Next base: position 2,013,533 of record JAKFHU010000633.1, read on the forward strand.
GCATTAGTTGAAGCATAACTAAACTTCGTTCTCACCTTTCTTGGAAATTGTTTTTTCTTAGTCTCAGCTCATGTTTTGTGGACATATAAGCCTGAGAAATGCTATTATATTTACCCATCTCCTAGAAATTTCTTAATGCAAATATTTCTCAATGCATAACAGGGCTCTGAGAAGCCCTCAAGACTTTTATTTTTAACTTTGGTTAAGCCAACATCTCTCAAATTTATTTGACTATAGAATGTTGTGTTGTGTGTATAAAAATATTTTAACCAAATGCAGCACCAGAGTTCCCAGGAACATACTTTTGGGAATTTTTTCCTACATTATATGCCTTTCATATTATTTTTAAAAATTTTTGTCTTGATATTATTTCTTCAGTTAAAAATTGATAGATAAAATATTATGAGTAAAATCAACTTTTTGCAGAATATTTTAAACATCATGATCTTAGTTCTTAAAAGATCATTATTAGCTAATAGTTGGGAAAACCATGCATTTTGATTTTTCTGGGACAGTCCTACTTTATACTTCCCTCTTTCACTATGAAAAGAATCATGGTTTGGATGATAAATTATTTGTTCATCATGCTATTATCTACAATTATGATACTTGCAAAATTTGACAGTTACATATTCTGTAAAAGGGGCTACTGTGCCCTAAGACAATGAGGGCAGCTTATTGTCTTATTCATGCATTCATTTTTTGAGACATGGTCTCACTCTGTCACCCAGGCTGGAGCGCAGTGTCATGATCATAGCTCACTACAGCCTTGAACTCCAGGGCTCAAGCGATCCTCTTGCCTCGGCCTCCCTAGTAGCTGGGACTACAGGTGGGTGCCCCAGCACCTGGGCTCATTGTCTAATTTAAAAACTGAAGTGATTTTTTTCAGAGAGCAAATTCAGAACTTCAAGTACAAGGACAGCACAAGCTCAATCATAGGCCTCCCTCTCCCAGATCCTCATTTAGGAATATAAAATAAAATGCAATGGTATAAAATGAAAAACAAAAAAGAAAGAGAAGCAGAAAGACTTGGGCTATTGCTGGAAACTAGGGGAGTGCATCCTTCACAAACTAAAGTACTAGGAGAAGTGATTCTTCATGTATTGTCAGGACCAGACAGCAGGGCACCAAGGGGTGACTACTCAGCCTCTGACGACTCAGAGAGAAACATTAGCCATAGGGATGGGAGGACTCCAGTTGGGTTTGCATTAGTTTTCTATTGCTGCTTCACATATTACCACAGACTTAGTGGCTTCAAACAACCCAAATTTATTACCTTTATCTCAAAATTTCTGCGGGTCACAAGTCTGGGCACAGGTTAGCTAGGTCCTCTGCTCAAGAAGACCACGAGGCTGAAATCAAGGTGCTGGATAGGGCTTGCGTTTCATCTGAGGCTTGGAGTTCTCTTCCAACCTCATTCAAGTCGTTGGCAGAATTGTGGTTGTAGGACTGAGGCCTGTGTTTTCTTGCTGGCTGTTGCTCAGGGGTTATTCTCAGCTCCTAGAAGACACCCTCAAGTCCTAGCCACATGGTCCTCTCATAATATGGGAGCTTAATTCATCAAAACCAGCAAGGGAGCTTCTCTCTAGTTGGCTACGATAGTAACATAACCTAATAACAGAGTGTTATTTCGTCTTAGACACTGGTTATGCCACATTCAAAGAGAGGAGAGTTTACAGGGTGCATTACACCAGGGGGCCATCTCAGGATTCAGTTAAGCAGACAGAGCCCTGATATGCTTCCTGATTCGAAGGGTGAGAAGGGGCTGAGCCTTCAGCATTATAGCAACTAGTGCTTTCCTTATAATGCCCACAGGAGAAATGTATTTGATAATTTATTACTAGAAAAAGAAAAAGCTTTAAAAAACTGTATCATTGAACTGGTGTGCCTCTTTTTCTCCTAGTAGGAAGCATGAAATAGTCATTTATCTTTTTTTGTAACAGACAAATTTGAAGTCAAACTACATATTGTTCTTGTTCTCAACATTTTTTATATTTCTGGATGACACTTTTGAGGATGAAAATTTATAATAATTTTGAGATGAGGCTTATGGGGCCCCATCTCTCCCCTCCCACTTTGCAAAGCATTCTTCTTTTCTTCCCCAGAAGCTGGGTTATGGAAGAGAAGGTAGAAAAAGGTAAGAAAAAAAGGAGAGCAGAGAGGAGAACCAAGGCAAATAAATAGAAGATAAATAAAATGAGAAAATTAAAAACGAATTTAGTACTGGATTGGGATAGGGGAAGTTGTCACCCTTCACAATGACACAGGGGTAGAGAGGAGAGAATGAAGTGCCCTGGCAGGAGAATAGAGATGGCACTGTCTCCACCTTGCAGCAGGTCAGGAGTATCACCCAGTGAGATGAACTGCTATATGGTGTAGCCTATTGCTCTTAGCTACAAACCTGTACAGCATGTGATTGTACTGAATACTTTAGGCAATGGCAACATCATGGTGTTTGTTTATTTAAACATGTCTAAACATAAAAAGGGTACAGTAAAAATACCGTATTATAATTTTATAGGACCACAGTCGTAGATGTGGTCTGTCATTGACTGAAATATTATTATGCAGCACATGACTGTATAAAGTAATACATGCTAAAATATAATGTAATACATAATAAAATATGAGAAGCAATTGGAGGGAGTGACTAATGTTTTGAAGGGGTGAAGACAACTGCAAAAACAGGGTATTATTTTGTCCTACATCTCAAAGAATGGAAATGCTGTATGTAGAAATTGAGAGCAGGTAGGAAAGAGATGAAAGCTCCTGGGTTTAGTGCACCCCCACAGTGTGACAGCTCTCAAAGCTCAGGTGTAAGGAATCACCTTAATGAAGAGATGTTTCATCAAATCAATTAACAAAGGCAAGGTTAATTTGGGCTATTAAGAGTTCTTCTTAGCAGCCCATTTTTCATGTCCTAATCATATAAAGAGATAAGTTAGTAATAGTGAAAAATCAATCGGAAGGAAAGCAAAGTACATCTGGGAGAATGTTATGTTCCGTTCAGTCATTCCTTTGGCCAGCCCATACACACACAACATAAGAATAGCTCCATCATAGTAATTTTATTTTTCATCTTTCTGACTCACTTGAGCAAGTGCACAGTTAAGTACTTATAAATTTAATTGTGGAGACAGCTTGTTTGTGGTTTGCAAGGAGCGGGGCCACAAGAGATGGGAATTCTCACACCTGATACCCCTTTTATGCTCATGGAAATGAGTCCTGGGAGGCTGTTTTATCTTAACAATGCTCAGCTAGCCTAGCAACGACCCTTTTAAAATCTGGATGCTATTACTAATCTCCTCAGTAAATGTATGATTTCTGTATTTTGGAGCCAAAGGAAAATGATAGCACACCAAAAGCATTCCTCCATTTGATGCAATATTTCTTTATCAGGTTGTTTATTGGTCTGATTTATGAAGTTAGTTTTTGAAGATAATAAACGGTTGGATCTTAAAGATCTATACTTATTATCTTGCAAAGGCACAAGATAATTATTATCATTTGCCTTCACGTTACTTTTTTATTCATTTCCTTTTGACAGAGAACTAATGTACAAATTTAGTATAGGTAGTTATTGGCGAAAGGATTTATTTAAACCTTCCCTCTAATCCCAGCAGTATCTACAAATAAGCACAATTAATATTTTATATATACACAAAAATAGATCCTGCTCTACATGCTTTTTTGTTATGTGCTGATGTTGTTTAGTAAATAATTTTCCATATATATATATATATATACATATATATATTAAAAAATCCAAAACGGTGGTTCTTTACATTTCAGAGGGTCATGGACTACTTTGGAAATGGGCATATGTCCAAGCATAGGAAAGTTTGCATATAATTTCAGGGCACATATGTATCCTCTCTAGATCCTAAAGAAGTCCATGGATTTCAGAATAAGAATCACTGACTCAATGAATTATTTTCAGTTTCTTTGTATATAGTAGACATTTCATGTGGTTTCTGAGCCCTATAACCTCTATCTCTGGGAATATTTCCAACTCATGCCTTTTTCAAAAGGGTTAAGTCTAGGTAAGCATGCTTAATCCTCTCTCCTCTTTTCCAACTGACTAGATTGCTATGAACACATGACACACGGGAGTCAATTGACTGTTTGGGCAGGAACTCATTCAGTTTTTTTCCTCTGAGAAATGTGAACTCAGAAACATAGATTCTAACTAAACAAAGGCATGAGACCTCTTATCAAAAGTCCCTCTCAGTATCACATAGAATAAATAAAGGTAAGTCTACAAATAAATACCTAGAAGTAGAAATGTAGATACAAGGGGCAATCAGAAAATATTCAATCTGCCCCCTCAAAACATCTTACCCACAGAAGAATAATAGAAAATGTATGGAGAGATATCTCAGTGACAGCAATAGATGCCTGGAGACATTACAGGAATATCCTTAAGATGGAAGCTTAGAATTTTATTCCAGCAAAACTAAAGACATCAGATTAGTAGTATTGCAGTGCTTCTTATTCAAAGCCAGCTCAACACATGCCACCCTAGAGGTGTCATCTACTAGTCAATACATCCTCTCAGTGCATTCAGAGATCCTATTGCCTTTATAGGGCCAGATATTTGAGGAAAACCTTGTACATAAAAAAACAAAGAAAGCAGACATATAGAGGAAAAGAAAAAATAGAAGCAAAGTGGAAGCAGAAGAAATCATCAAAGAAAAAAATTAATAATTTGACCACAGATGAGATGCCTCTAGAATCCTAAATAAGAACAAGATGCTACAAAAAGAACATTCCCATAACACTAAACCCTCTTAAATATTAAAACTTATGATATTAGAAATAAATGTATAGAGAGTTTGGAAAATAAAATTGATAAAATCCCCCAGCAAATAGCGTGAAATAAAAGATAGAAAATGTAAAAAAATGAGATAAAAGAATTAGATCAACTCAGAATATTTTAACATATTAATAGAAATTTTAAAAATTCCAGTGTGAATTAAAATAAATCTTAAGCCCCCCCCCCCAAGCTGATTGAATGGACCCCCTCTTGGCCAAGGGAATCCCAGAAATACTCTAAAGCTGAGTCACTGGCCATGAGAAGGGTGGTCAGATGGGCCTTGTCATGCTCCGCTCCCTTCTTGGAGACATCCTTTGTAAATCATTACCAGGTCTAAGGCTACAGAAGACAAAGCTTGAGCCACACCTGCAGGTCCTCAATTAACCCAACAGATCTCATGAGTCTATGTCCCGTGGCTTGTCTCTGATTAACAGACTTCCTTATCTCAAGTTAAAACACTCCAGCTCTTTACAGAAAGCTTCATTTCTTTAACCAATTACAAATCAAAGAATCCTTAAACCCACCTATAACCTATAAGCCTTTTCGGGCCAAACGAATGTATACCTTCCATGTATTGATTCATGACTTTACGTGTAATTCCTGTCTCCCTAAAATGCATAAAACCAAACTGTAAACCAACCACAGGGAGTCCCCTTGCTCAAGGCTTCTTGCTCATGGCTCTGGGCCATGGTCCTCATACTTGGCTCAGAATGAACCTCTTTAAATTATTTTACAGAGTTTGGGTTATTTTCTATTAATACCAGAAAGAGAGAACATAAAATGAGGGAAGGAATATACCAGGATGAAAGGACAGGAGATTAGAGATTGACAGGGTAAAAAGTGAGAACAAAATTTGTCCTATAATCATTAAGACTCATTACAAAGTTATAATTATTAGGACAGTATAATTAGTAAGCAAAAATAAAAGCTCAGAAGAGGGCCTGGGCATATGAAAAGAGTTGATAAAGGAAAAAGGGAATTCTAGAAATCAATGGGGGAAAGTTCAAACTCTTCAATAAATATTTCTGTGGTAATTTATTATTCAGAGGAAAAATAAAATCAGATTTTTACCTCAAGTCACACATAGGACTAAATTTCAGGTGGTTTAAATACCTAAATATAAAGAAGCAAAACTTTAATACATGAGAAGAAAAAAACATGTAATTTTGGATTAGGGATTGTTCTCTCAAACAAAAAGTAAAAAGTATACTTTACACAGAAAAAAATGGAGAGGTTTGACTATAAAACAATTAAAACTTTTGTTAAAAAAAGACACCATAAGTAAAGTCTAAAGACAAATGACAGGGAACAGGGAAGATAATTACCACAAGTATCTCACAAATATCTCTGTCAAAGAGTAGTATCCAGAAATTGTGTTCTACAGAATAGGGGGAAAAAAAAAAAAAAAGAACAAAGAACAAGTGACACATAGAAGCAAAACACAAAAGAGGAAACCTAAACCTAGTAACCATTTAAGAAGTTGCTCAAATTTAGTAAAAATCAGAGACATGCAACTTCAAGCAACAATTAAATACTATTTGACACTAGCAGACTGGAAAAATTATAAAAGTCTGAGAATCTCAAGTGTTAGCAGGGATGTGGCTAAATGCTGACATCTGTTGCTGAGTGTAAATATAGACAGAATGTCTGTTTTAGCATTTTTCTGTACTTGCTTGTTTTTAAAACACAATTCATAACCAAGAATTTTGAAATGATATTTTTCTCTGTATCTTGAGATAAGTTAAATATCATAGAAATTATCTTTCTTTGTAAAGTGGTAAAGAACTCTATTCAAAAACATCTTTGCCTGGTTTATTATTTAGGGCTAAGTTATTGTTATTATCGGCAGCTTTGTAATTTTTTCTAATTCTTTCTAACTCTTCAGTTTTGTTACCATTTTTCCAGGAAAATCATGCATTCCATTGATATTTTAGTATTTTTTAAACTAGAGTTGACATCATAATTCTAACAATTAAAAAAAATCTTGTATCTGAAGTTACGTTTCTTTCTTTCCTGTTATTACAAACTCATGCTTTTTCTCTTTAGTTGTTATTAGCCTTGCTAAAAGTTTGTTTATTTGTTGGCCCTTTCAAAAAGCCAATCTTTTTATTTGTGAATTAATCCTCCTAATTTCTTTTTCTTTAATAGTCTTTATAGCTGTGCTGAACAATACTTCTATAATGATGCTTGTCTTAACATAACTGTTGAGGTCTGCCCACATACAGGAGTTAAGGCTTCTCTTCTTTATTACTATTACCTTACTCTCGGTCAAGGATTCTACTTCCTATTTGGTGTGTCTCAAGTGTTTTGAAAAGTGAGAGGGGTTCCCATGCAGGCCTGTTCTAAGGGGCCCATATGCTCTCAGGGCATGAATGACTCTCAATTTTGCTGGAAGACTCATGGGTGGTATGTAGGAAGCTGCATATGGATAACCCTCCCCATTAATAATGAAGATTGCTCATTTGCTCTTGAGTCAAAAACAACCTCCACTTAAAGAAATGCAGTGCATGCCGATCTTGACACTGATTGAAGAAGCTTCCAGGCTAGCAACAGTCACCACAATGCTTGTCGTCAGGGCAGGTGACTGCACAGCCTTCTACTCTCCGTATATTGCCATGGTAATATACACCATGCATTGCCTCATTTAGGACTTTTCATTTTTTAATTCTAAAAAAATAATCTTTTCCTTTTCTTAAGAAAGCCCCACAGAACTGCATTTTAGAAATAAAAAGGTTCAGAATTTCAAAACAATTTGTCTTCTCTCTAGACATTAAAAGCCTATTTTGGATGTTAAAAAAAACCCATTCGAACAAAAATAAGATTGAATATTGACTATTCTTTTTGCTTTCTGCTTTCCTGATATTCTTCTTGAGACCACATGGGTTTCTCTAATGGACCGGGGGAAGGTTATGTACAAGGAAGCAAAGGAAAACTAAGGGGAAAAAAACCCCAGTATTTCAAAATATTAGTTTGTTACATTGATATTTGTAGTGTTTTATCTTTCTTGAAAGTCTTTCCCTGTACTTTCACATTTATGAATTCATGTAGCCTCATGAGGCAGGCCTGTTAACAGAGAGGTGTGCTGAGCTCAGATTCTGGGATCGGTTATACATAGCTTCCTCTTCATGAGTTTGGGTGCAAGCAGGGCCTTGTGCTTATCTTCTCTGAGACTCAGTTTACTCATTTGCAAATTTGGGCTAATAACAGCACGTATTTCATAGTTCTTTTTTTTTTTAAAGTTAAATGTAGAGTTTATTTAGCACAAAGCTTGAAGATGACTGCCCAGGAAGCACAGATTCCAATGAATGGAAATCAGTGTTCTGAAGTGTAGAAGTTTGGGGTCATTTATATAGACAAGGTTTAGGGAAGCTGAACAGAATTTCAGATATTTCTATATAAGGCTTAATGAATAGTTACAACAGTCTGGTTGAGGTGGTCTTTTTCTTTTGGTCTTTTGGTCTTTTCTTTTCAATGTATACTTAACATTCCACATTGACATTCAACAGTCATGGGGCCTTTTGTACCATCTGGTCTGGGTTGGGTACAGGACAATAAAGGACAAAGATCAGTATTAAAAGGGAAGGAGATCTTGTCTCTCCTAGCTATTTACAGAAAAGAACAATAAGAAAGAGAGTTAATATATAACCTAAGAAGCAGAAGTTGCAACTACATGCTATGTGACTCAGATCACAGTCACATGTCTCTCAAGGCTTAAAGTGTTCTGGGGGTTAAAACAGTTTTAAAATTTCTTTTATTTTCACATTTGTTCCTTTTCATCAAGATCTGTTGAATAAAGCATTGTAGAGGAACTCAATAGTTTTGACTCCTTTTATGTTCAGGAGTTTAGTTCTGTGTCACTAGTAAGTTTCATTCAAAGAGTGTCATATCCCATGGCAAGGAGGAATTGGACAAGCTATAAAGGTGATGCAGCATAGGCAGAATTTAAATCAGTGTGAAGGAAGTGACTTTGTGACTTGAATAAGGCTAAACAGCTACATCTTCAATTAATGCAATTCTTTGAGTGACCATTATTTTAGTCTTTTCAGTCGTGCATTTACTCCATTACCAACAAATGCCACAGCAGCAGTGAAGACAAAAACAATACAAAACACAACATATGATTATAATTCCTAGAATAAGTAATAGCTTTTGCCACCAAGTTCCCCACAGTCCAAGCCAGATGCTTAGCCAATCACTCAGGGAGAGTTTTGGATTTGAAAGGTGAGTTACTTGGGGTTTCATACTCAGCCATTAATTTAGTGATGTTATCTGATTCATCTGGGATATAGACACAGAACTTCATTTTTATGACAGCACAGGTTCCCTCTCATAAGTTTTATGAAGAATAAGTGACAAGCATATATAAAACACCATATTTGCTTGAAGCACTCATCTTCTCTCATCTTCTTCATCAGCATCATCTTCCAAGAAATATTTTCTAACATCCCTACTTAAACTTTACCTTTTCTCTATTCCTGTGTCACTCTGCACAAACCACATTTAATCTTTAAAAATCAAATTTGTTTACTTCTGTATCTACTCTTCTGGGAAAGCATTTAGTTTTGGGAAATCAAGGTGTGTATTTTTCATCTGTGTGAACCTAAACAAGTATCTCACACTGGAGGTTGTTTATTTTAAAGTATTTTACTCTTTGCTAGCTTGTCAAGAAAATACATGCTCATCACACACAATTTTGAAGGAAAAAGAAACTATAAACCCAGAGACAATCAACCACAGGTATCATTCTAGTATAATCACTTTAAATCTTTAAAAAATTGTTTTTATTGAAGAGAAGTGCACCAATCAAAAGTTCACAGCTTGATGATTTTCCACAAAGTGTACCCTCATGTAAGCATCATTCAGATCAAGAGATTGAGCATTACCAGCCACCAAAAAATAGCTGTCTATTCCTTCTCCCAATCTCTAGCTCTCTCCTCCTCAAAGGTAACTGCATGACTTTCCCATTGCTATTGTGACAAATTACTACAAATTTAGTGGCTTAACACAATACAATTATTTTCCCTTGCGGTTCTAGAGTTCATAACTCTAAAATGAGGAATTTGTCAGGGCTGTATTCCTTCTGGAGGTTTCAGGAGAAAATCCATTTCCTTATATTTTGTAGCTCCTACAGTCCACCTGCAAACCTTGGTTTGTGGCTCCTTCTTCCACCTTCAAAACTCACCATCCCGACATCTGGTTTCATTGTCACATGTTTTTCTAACTTCTACTCCTCCTATTTCTCTCTTATAAGGACCTTTGTAGTCATACTGGGCCCACCCAGATAATCCAAAATAATCTCCTCATCTGAAGGACCTTAATCACATCTGTATTTCTTTTTGCCATGCAAGGTAATATATTCACAGTTCTAGGGATTAGGGTGTGGACATCTTTAGGGAGGTATTATTCTGTCTGCCACAGTGACCATTAACCTGACTTTTAATAATATAGATTAGTTTTTCTGTGTTGAATGTTATGTAAATGCATTCTTTATAAAAGTGTACCTTGGAGTGTCCAACATCTTTCACTCAACACTATATTTATAAGGTCCATCCATTTTGTTGTGCATAAACATAATTTGATAATTTTTATTGCTGTATGATATTTCATTGTAGGAATATACTACAATTCATTTATTTATTCTATTATTGATGAACTATTTTATTTTATAGTTTTTAGTTATTACAAATAGTAGTGTTATAAATAATTTTGTACATTTCTTCTAATATCTGTGTGTATGTTTCTGTTGAGTATATACCCAAGAGTGGAATTTGGGGACCAAAGAGTATGTGTATGTTTAACTTTAGTAGATACTCACAACCAGTTTTCTTAAGTGGTATACTAATTTACATTTCCACTGTCAGAGCAGTAGAGTTCCGTTGCTCCACATCCTTACCAGTGTATGACGTGTATCAGTGTTTTACATGTTAGCCATTCTGGTGAGTGTGTAGTGGTATTTTATTGTGGCTTTAATTTGCATGTCTACTACTGTTGAACACTTTTTGCTACATCTCATATCCATTTGGATATCCTTTTTTGTAAAGTGCTCTTCAAAGTTTTGCTCCCTTTTCTATCTATGCTGGATGTCTTCATGTCGTTGACTTCTCTGAATTCTTTATATATTCTGGATAAAAATCCTTCATTGGCTATAGGTATGGCAAATATTTTCTCCCATTCTATGGCTTGCTCTTTTAATTTCTTAATGGTACCTGTTGATGAATAGAGTTCCTAATTTTAACAAAGTTTAATGCATCATTTTTTTTTCCTTTATGAATAGTGTATTCTGGGTTCTTTGTAAGAGATTTTTATCTACCCTACGATAATAAAACATTCTTCTCTGTTAACTTCTAAAAACATTATTTTTTCATTTCACTTTTAGATCTTAAATCTACATGGAAATTAATTTTGTGTCTACTATGATATAAAGGGAAACATTTAATTTCTTTCCATAAGAAATAGATTCTATGTTTTATTACATTGGACTTTTGACTATCTTTGAGCCAATTCCATATTCTATTAGCTATTGTAGCTTTATGAGTCTTGTCACCTAGTAATATAAGTTCTTCAACTTCATTTTTCTTCTTTAAGATTGTTGCAGCTAATTTTGTCTCTTTATACTTCCATATTTAAAATAATACCTTCCTTTGATATCATTTCATCCAGTTACCATTCCAAGTCCCCACTCTCTTTCATAGGCTAATTGTTAGGTAGAGATTCTGCACATACTGTCTCCATGTTCTCATCTTCAGTTCACTCTGGTGTGACATCTCTCTTTCCATTGTACTGCTTGCCCTCACTGCAATGCTCTAGACACCTGTGATCACCTACTGGAAAATCCAATAACCATGCTTCCTTCTCTGTCTAATTTGATCTCTCAGAAGAATTTAAAACAGTTGACCATTTTCAGCTTCTTGAAATGTTCTTTTCTCTTACATTCTAGAAGAATCCACCAACTTCCACCCAAGTGTTCCTCCTATCTCACATGCTGTTTTGTTGAAGTCTCTTTAGCTCTACTTTCTTTTCTATGGTACCTATAAATGGTAGCATTTTTCAGGGATGACTTTCATGTGTCTTCTAGTTATTTTTAACCATTCATTATAATACAGGTTGTTGCTCTGCGATTTTTTTTTTATGTTAAGAAAGTTCTTGACAGGAGTGCTTTAAATTTTATCAAATTATGTTCAATAGTATTAGATGTACAAATTAAAGCCAGAATAAGACACCATTATATACCCACCAGAATGGCTAACATGAAAAACACTGACAAATACAAAATGTTGGAAAGCATGCAAAGTAACTGGAACTCTACTATCCTGTTGGTAGAAGTGTACATTTGTACATAACCTTCAAATTTTTGAAAGTAATATTTTTTCTCTCCCTTTCTCTCTTCTTTCCTTCTGTATTTCTAATTACACAGGTTAGACCTTTTCTATACCTCATATATGTCTTATTTTTAAAAATATTACCCATCTTTATTTTGTATCCATTCTACAGCTGACACAATTTCTTCTGACCTGCATTTCAGTTTCCTAATTCTCTCTTCTTTTTCTTACTTGTGGTTAAATACAATCAGTGAGTTCTTAACTTGAAGGTTTTATTTTTATAATATTTTCATGTAATTTTTTTTCATAGATTCCATTTATATGGGAGAAATCTGCCATTATTTCTTCTGTTTTTGAACATTGATAATCAAATATGGATATTATGCTGTGAACATGGTAATCAAAATTTTTTAAAGTCTGCGTCTAATAACTCCAACATCTGGATATCCTGTTGATCTGTTTCTGTTAACTTTTCCCCCTTTTATCTTGGATTGCCTCTGTGTGTGTCTGTCTTTGTGTGTGCGTGTGTGTGTGTTTAATTCAATTTCAATGCTGGACTTCATTATGAATAGTTTTTGAGGATCTAGAGGATATCTCCTCCAAAGTTGACTGACTTTTGCTTTTGAGAGGCATTAAGACAGAATAGATCGCTTTCATCCTTTCTGGGATTGAACTGTTTTCAAATTGAGTTTATACATTTATAGGTTCAACTGAGACCTTGGGGTATTAATATGGTTTCCTCCTCTTTGGCAGACCCTTATCTCCAACTTTTGTCCCAACAGCACTATGAGTCTTCCCAAAGCTCTTCTTTGATTTTTAACATATTATTATAGCTTCCACTTTCTCTTGACTTAGTTTTTGTGATTTGTGGGGCTTACAATTCAGTAAATGCTTCAAGCTGTAAAATGTTACAAAATGTTATATATCCACTCTTTACTTTCTTCTTTCTGGGATCTTGGCCCTTTAATTCTGGCTGTTGTGGTAGCTCTAAGCTCAGTTTGTCTTTCAGATCTGAACAACTGCTAAGTGTTTTGTTTGCTTTTTTGCCTTTTAGCTGCCCCTTTTGGCTCTCAGCATTGCAGATACTTGGCTCTATTATTCTTAAGAATAAGCAAAGACTTTGAGGGAAAAAGCAGCACAGAAGGTCAGGCTCACATCAATGTGTTTTTCTTCTCCTCAACATTTTGGATCCTCAAATCCTGGCTACCATGGTGGCTTTCCAATGCCTTCACATAGCTTATATTTTTTCAACCAGATTTTTATTTCTTTTTGGTAGGAAGGTCTGCTACAAACTAATTTGTCATGGGCAGAATTAGGAGTCCTCAACTTATTTTTCCTGGAGCTAATTGAGGTGTATATTAAATATAAGTTGTTTATATACTGGCAATTTCAACATTATATCACAAGGCTATCTCATGTCACTACAAATTTTAGAAACCTAATTTTTAATACCTGCATTATATTGCTTATGTGGATTACCCATGATTTGACTATTTCTTCAATATTGGTCTTTGCTTGGACTCCAAAATTTAACTGTTAAAAATAATTATAGGAATAGCATTGTCCAATTGTAATAAATATTCACAAAGTATTAGGTTGAGTAATAGTCATAACGATCAATGAAACTTGCATACTTACTATGATCATAAGCCACTGTGGTAGTTGCTGCAAGAGATTCCAAATTTGTACATGAGAGATCCCTGTCCTCCAGACTATGTATTTGGAGAAACGAAACATAGATTTAGAAAACTAGTACAGAGTAGCTTTTCATCAAACTTCATGAATGATACATATAACAAGAATAGGAATATTCAAAGGAGAAAGAGATCTTTAGACTTGAAAGGGAAGGAAAAATGTTTTGAAGTCAATATGATCTGAGATGTATTGAATTTTATTGAATGGAGTAAGGGAGAAAGACGTATTTAATTATTTTCTAGTTCCTTTTCTTATTTTTACCTAAGGTTGTTTTGAAAGCATTATTCCTAAGACTCCTACGTTTGCATTTTCCTCTGTCTGAAAAAAAATCACCCTTGATGGATTTTTCATGGTCTATAAATCTGTTTCAGTTGAATAAATACATTTATCCTGAGATACTGGATCACAGGAAGTTTGCGGACAAATTGCATAGCTGACAGCTCTCTATATGTAATTATAAGGGCAGTGTTGTTTTCTTTGCCAATTTGAAATAAGAAAAGTTTATGATCCTTATTTTCTCACCTACCCAGAGACAAAGCCAGGACAGCCATATAAGCAAGTGACTTAAAGTGATTTTAAGAAGAGAGAGTGCACAAAGACAGAAAATCTCCAAAATCACCAATGAACAAAAATGTATCAAATACTTGCATACATATTGTTTTATTTAATTACCACATTACATTTTTGGAATAGCCATTATTAATCTACTTTTAAGGTTAAGAAACTGTTCAAAGTCAAACTACTGGAAAATAATGAATCTTCACTTGGAGTCTGTCTGAAGTCAAGAACATGTTCTTTCTACTAAAACATTAGTGACTCAGTTCTATTAACAAAATCAAATCTAAAATAAAACCCTTTGTATTATTTCAGGGTAAATCTGTTAATTTGGTAAAAGGTTGTCACACATACAAAATGTTTATACCATTAAATATTAGCACACACAATCATTTAATAATCCATATTCATCTACACTGTTAAAACTCAGGACCTTTGAGTAAAATTGATTGTCTAAATCCTTTATATGAAAAGCTATCCAAGTCCTACAAAGGATCCTGGCAGGACAACCCTAAGTCCTGAGACAGAGTACTTCCCTTTGCTTTGTTACTGTTACCACAATAGTGGCCACTGTTTATAGCCTCCTTTTATGGCACAATAAACATACAATAAATATTTTATCATTGCTAATACCCAATGTGGGTAAGGTTGAAGATGCACACACTCTGCTGGCAGCAATGTAAGTTGGTTCAGTACTTACAGAAAACATACATAAATATTCTGTCAAGAAACATAAAAATGTTTATTCTTATTGACCCAGTCATTATACTCCTGGGAATGTATTCTAACTAAATAATTTAACAGATGGAAAAGCAATAGCCAATGTTAGGCTCTTTTAGATTGTGAGGAAAAGACATACTCAGGTTATCTAAGGTGATGGATGCTAATGCAAAGATGTGGAAGCAAAGAAGCTCAGAAGACACTCTCAGCAGCTGGTCAGGCTGGAGAGCTAGAGCGACCATTGTCACCTTTTCAACAGAAACTCCAGTGGCCCAGCAACATCTCTGGTGTCCTGTCATTCATTTCTCCCCTTTTACTGCCTCAGCTTCTGTCTTCAGCATTACCTCTGTCTTGAAATCTAACATTTCTTCTGCAAATGTGTGTTTTAACTCATTAAGTCTCCTTGTATTTATTAAGTGGCAATAATAATGATAATAAGGCTATTATGTAATAGTAATCAGGCTATAACAGTAACTAGATTCTTTTGACAGCTTACTATAGACCAGTTAGGTTCTAATAACTTCACTCATTTAATTTTCACAATACTCTTATGAGATAAGTAATGCTATTATTACCATTTTATAAATGGGGAAAGTGAGGCACTGAGAAATTAATCAATGTGAACAAATCCTCCCATCTAGAAAATAATGGCACTAAGGTTCAAAGCTAGGAAATTATTTAGCGCATTATACTGCTTCTCAAAGGAGGATGCAGTTGAGAATAATATAAATCTATTTGGGAAACATTAGCACCAGTGTGGAATGTAAGCTCATGGGGATAAATGGGATCATTCAAGAAGAGAATGTAAAGGGAAAAGAGGGGCAGAGGGAGAGCCCTGAAACATGCCAACGTTTAGAGACACCCTAGAGGAGAAGAAATACCTAAAGAGACTTTAAAGGAGCAGCATGTGAGATAGAAGAAACTCTTGGGTGGTGGTTCTTTTAGAAACTAGAAGAAAAGAGCATTTCAAAAAGGAGAAAATGGTCGATTGTTTTGCATGCTTCCTATACCTTAAATAAGATGAATAGAGGAATATGGCTACGGTATTTTTCAACCAGAAGATCACTGATGTTTAGAGCAGTGTAATGGAAGAAGTAGAAGTTGTACTAGAGAGAAGCTGGAGTAAGGAAGTGGCGATAGTGTGTAGCAGCTCTGCCTAGCGACTTGCCTGTGAAAGACAGTAGGGACTTGCAATGGTAGCTGGAAGAAGAAGTGTTATCAAAGGAAGGTGTATTTTTATATGCAGCAGGAAGAAATTGGAGTACGTGTGTGTGCTCTTAGAAATGATCCAGAAGAGGAAGAGGGGCAAAAGAATATTGATGCAAGAAAAAGGGAGGGATGACTTAGAATTTAAATTGTTAGAAGGCAAGAGGAGAAGGGAGGCAGAACACAGACATTCTTCCTGTGTCAGGAGGAGTAACACTTTCTCTACTGTAATAGAGTGGAAGGAGGAATGGATGCAGAGGCAGGTATAGGAAGGTAAAGATGTAGTCTTTTATTTAATCAATACTTCATGAAGTGAGGTCATTCACTAAGGATGGAAATGAGCCCTGAGAGGCCGGGGTCAAAGAATTACAGCAATGAGGATAATTAGCAAGGCAGTGCTAAAAATAGGACTTTGCTTTCAGTGAGTATGATGTTTGAAATACTGAGTCACGTTATTTCGGCTGGGATGCTTTTTCTACTCCTGACAAGATTAGAGATATGTTGTTATAATCAGTCTTTAGAAACTTTGTTAGGTAATGGAATTATGTAAGGGAGGAAGATTGCCAAGGTACCTGAAGGAGGCACAGTGGGGCATAAATAAACCACTGATTTAATTTAGTCAGGCCCTGGATTGGACTCACTCACATATTCTACTTACCGAAAAAAAATTTCTGACATGGCCAACCTTTTGAATAAGTATATTTGAAGTTTCAAAGTGGTCTACTTTCAGGTCTTAAGAACTGGCTCCCTATAAAATCCTAGATGAATTCTTTGTAGAAAATTGTCAATCAGATTCCAAAATTCAAATGGAAATTTGAGGGAGCCAGAATAGCTGGAACAATCTTGAAAAAGAAGAACAAAATTGGAGGACATAATTCTTGATTTCAAAACTTACTACAAAGCCACAATAAACAAAACAGTGTGGCATTGGCATAAGGATAGATGGATAGATCAATGGAATAGAATTGAGAGCCTAGAAACAAACCTTTGTGATTACAGTGGACCCCAATAGATTACAGTCTATTGCTCTTTGACAAAGTTACCAAAATAATTCAATAGGAGAAATGAGTATTTCCAACAAGTGGTGCTGGGACATCTAAATATCCACATGCAAAAGAATGAAGTTAAATCTCTACCACACCCCATATACAAAAATTAACTCAAAATGGATAAAAGACTTCAATGTAAGAGCCCAAACTATAAACCTCTTAAAGAAAACATAAAGGTAAAATCCCATGACATTGAATTAAGCAATTGTTTCTCAGATATGACACCAACATCACAAGCAACAAAAGAAAAATATAGATAAGCCAGATCATTAAAATTAAAAACTTTCAAATGGCACCATCAAGAAAATTAAAAAAATAACACACAACATGGGAAAATATTTGCAAATAATGTATCTGGTAAAGGATTTGTATCTAGAATACATGCAAAACTCTATAACTCCATAGTTAAAAGACAAATAACCCAATTAAAAAAATGAGCAAAGGATCTGAATAGTTTTCCAAAGAAGATATACAAATGTCTAATAGACACTTAAAAAGGTGCCTAATGTCATTACTCATCTAAAAAATTCAAATCAAAACAATGAGATATCACTTCATACCTATTAGGATGGATATCATCAAAATTTAAAAAAAAAGACACAAAGGAAAAAATCCCGAGATGGATATAATCAAAAAGACAGATAAAAATAAGAAGTGTTGATGGTATGTAGAGAAGTCAGAACCCTTATACACTGATTGCTGATTGGAATGTAAAATGGTGCAGTGACTCTAGAAGACAATCTGGCAGTTCTTTAATCGTTTAAACATGGAGTGACCATATGATCCAGCAATTCCACTTCAAATATATACCCAAGAGTAATGAAAAGATATATTCACACAAAAACTTGCATGTGTATGTTTATAATAGCAAAAATATGGAAACAATCTAAATGTCCATCAACTAATGAATCAGTAAATCAAATGTGGTATATCCATGTAACGTACTGTTATTTGCCAATAAAAAGAAATGAAATACTGATACATATTATAATGTGGATGAACCTTGAAAACACTATGCTAAATGGAAGAAACTAGTCACAAATGACCATATATTGAATAATTCCATGCATATTAAAAGCCCAGAGTAGGGAATCTATAGAGATAGAAAGTGTATTGGCAGTTACTAGAGCTGGGGTGGAGAGAGATGGGAAGACTGGGCTGGGGTCACCTCTAAAGGGTGTAGAGTTTCTTTTCAGGGTAACAAAAATGCTCTAAAATTGATCGTGGTGATGGTTTCACAACTCTGGATATACGAAGAGACATTGATATGTGAATTATATCTCAATAAACCTACTCAGAAAGAGTGGTAAAATAAATATTTGTGGCACCTATGTGGTCCATACCAGATAAGTAGAAAATGAAACCATATAGTTATTTGAGGCCAAATGCTCATATAGGAAAAAGACCAAAACAAGACAAAACACAGAACTGATTTTTCATGGAGAAAGCCCTGGATAGCGAGCAACACAAGGAAACTTTGTAACTTAATGAATCTAGAACTAGAGAATCATGTATTCACCCACTTAATTGCATGTAATTGATACTCAGTAAATATTTGCACATGACTGAAGAAAGTAGCTAAAAGGATTCAGAGAGGGCATATTCTGCACTTTATCTCTTGAGGTAAGACAAATACAGATGCTGTTAGTTAAAAACCAAAACTTTATTTTACCAGTTCTCTCTAGTTACTCCAAATTGTTCTTCCCATTTTTCTAGTTTTTATGAACGTTCTACATCTTCAGCTTCTGTTTTTCTTCATGTGTTCCCTTCTTAATTCTTTATAATCTATTCTTCCACTATTCTATATTAACTCCACTCATTAAGGTTGCTAGCCTATACCAGTCCCTTTTTTCCTTGAGCTCTTCCATTTCTACTAATGCCTAATGCTTCATTCTTTATAAAACTTGCACCTGCTGCAATTTGCATGACTGAGTCCAATTTTAGCTTCATTCTATGTCCTCAACCCCTATTTGTCTGTTTTTAAAATTAATTAATTAATTTTAGACCTCCTGAGGTTTTCATATGAATCTAACTTTTCCCCTTCTGTTTCTCTTTCTCTAGTGCTTTATATTGGCCAACTATTTCTGTGTCCTAACTTAAATTGAGCATGACTCTCAAGTCTAAACTTAAAGGCTTTACTTTTTGCAGAAGCTCAAATTCTTTATCTCTATCTTCCAAAAGGACTGCTTGACATTTGTAACCCACCTACACCTAAACTACAATACCTTCGATAATGACTTATAAATCATATGATTATATGTCACCATTCTGATCCATGTCATGAAGCATGTAAGGGCAGCAAAAAGAGGGAATATTCTAGGACCTGGCCTAAATCCTCCCAGTTTGAATAAGTAATGGGTTCTCTCTGATTTGGGCAAGGTAATTGTTTAGGATCCCGAGTCCCAAAAGTCAAAACAAGTTCAGATCTTGGAACTGGTTTCCAAAATGGGATCCCAAAAATAAAAGCGGGGCCCAAGACCAGAAAGACCATGTGGCTGGTATTGAGAAACTGATAAGACTAATGATTCTCACCACTGGGAATATGACAAAATGGTAACATTTTTATGATGGAAATTTTGTCCATGGGAAAGACTCACAACATGAAGAAAGAAGAGAAAACTAAGTGGAGGTCCAGGACTTGGGTATATGGTAGGTGCACATGGAAAGAGCCTATAGTTACCACGGGCATGCAGTGCTTGCCAGGAAAACACCCCATTCTAGGCATGAGTGGGAAAAAAAAAACCCTAGGACTTCAGGAAGAAGTGTCCGCCCTAAGACCTGGGATACTCAGCTCCACTGGATGGGGGTTTGAAGGTGTGTATGCATCTCCTGCTCTACTGTATAGATCAGTTGACAACTAGGTGAAGGTGAACCTATAGGCATGCGGGGGATGTTGTGGGAAACCAAAGAGAGGGAACAGGATTCCCCCTGTGGTTTGACAGCCTCTTAACGCTCACTTGGAACCTGGGAGTCATGAAGAACTATGAAACACACCTTTGTCCTCCAAACTCATCTCTTTCTCTCTTTTTTTTTTTTTCTTCTTTGAAAAGTGTCTATGTCTGTAACCATGTTTTAAATTCTGGAGCTGCAATTCTAGTCTAGACATCAGCTTACTGCTGGAGAACCGTGAGTGCTGAATTAGCTTCTCTGCTCCTCCTTCACCTTCCACCGCATCCTGTGTAACACTCCCAAGATCATACTCGTAAGACCTCATATTTATCACATCCTTCCACATGTGTAACAATTTTCAATTTGTGTCAGAATAAAACAGGATTCTCTGGCCTGAATTCAAGGCTATCCATAATCTGGCTCCAGGCTGCCAATTCAGTCTCATTTCCTAATTTATATACGACATTCTCATAGTGAAGAAAGGTTGGGAGGCAGCCAGCTCCATGTCTGAATTCTGCTTCTTACTTCCTGTGACCATAAGAAACTCACCTAACTCCTGTGGATTTTAGTTCTTCATCTCTGGGGTGGTTTTGCCCATGGTCTGGAGTAGTTTTGAAGATCAAATGAGATGATGTTGGTAGGGCACTACACGGAGTTCCGGGTATGTTGTCAGCACTCAAAAAATGGGACCTATTCATTGTTCAAATTACTATTCTTGATAGCTAGGATATGACAATTCATTCATTTACTGCTCATCGGCGCATTTTTTAAATCCAATATTCTTCTGTGTCATAGGCAAACTCTTAAGATTTGTTTTAGTATTTAGCATTTTAAATTTCAGTGTTGACTTCTATCTCAACATATTTTCTGTAAAGATTGAAAAATTGATTAGGACGGTGTTGTTTCGGAAGCTTCAATTACATTAATTAACACTCCAATTGAAATGCATTTTTAAAAAAACTCTTAAATGAATTTCGATGTTGAAACTTTTATGCATTACTTTGCTTCATCTGTTCATTCTTTCATTATTAATTTACTCAGCGAGAATTTACTTAAAGTCAATTTTGTTAAGCACCAGAGAAGGTGCAGAAAACGTGAAGAACAAGAAGAGAATTTGTGGCTGAGACAATTAGTTTCCCTCAAACATCTCTTCTCCCTTCTTCTGTAGAAGTAGAGTTTTAAACTGAGGAAATGTAAATAAAATTTCCATTTCCTTTAGGTGTGGCCATGTGACTATGTGATATACACTGAAGTAATAGGTGAAAGATTTCAAGAAACTTTTGTTAAGAAAAGCTTGAGGGTGCTCATTGCCCCTTGGTCCTTCCCTTCTATCTCCAACCAGAGTTGGGATTGTAGAGTGATGTCCGGATCTCCATCCTGAACCATGAAAATAAAGGCCACACCCTAGAGAGGGAGCAACCAAACACTAGAAGCAGATCAAGTTCAGAGGCATGGAAAGCCACCATAGCCACCCTGGATTGCCTATACCTAGATGTGGTCATGAGAGGGAAGTGACTCTATTTTATTTAAGCCCAAATTTTTGGATCTCTGTTACTTGCAGCTGAGCCTACCCTTAATTGCTACTCACAACTAACCTTCCTTCCAAAGCTTACAACCTGAAGAGACAGATGTAGTTATATGTAAATCAATTACCTACAACAAGAGATTTAGGAAACAAATAGTTACTTTGTTTAAAAATAGGCTTTAACATTTGTTTATATTTTCCAATCAATCATATGAACATCATTTTCAGTTTAAGTATTTCTATAGAATGCCAATAGAAATGGTTGGGGAAAAAAAGATTTTTTAACTTTTTTTTTAATTTAAAAGAATCATATTGACATTTTCAAAAAACAAATCAGAGTTGTTTTGGTATCACTTAAATATACCTCTAAAGCAATAATTAGTATATTTTGGCTGATCCTATTACTGAGTTTCTTTGACAGTCAATATTATGAAATTAGTTTGTACCTATAGCCACAAGAAATGCAGGTCCTGTGACATGAACTTGATTCATAGCCCCAGCCTTAATAAAAAATTAAAAATCTCATACAAATTCAAGCCCTTTGATGTTTAGCCTATATAAAGGTTGTAAGAATGGTTTTATTGGTATTTTTTCATCCTTGCCTGAACAACATTATTTTATGCCATTTAATTAAAATGCCACATACTCAATTAGCATTTGTATAATATTTTCACTCCTATAGCATTGAGCTCTTTCATGTTCATTTAATTCTGTTCAAAGGTTAATTCCCCCTTTGCTATTTGCTCAATGGTGACAGGTAATAAATGGTGACTTATATCCATAATTATTATTATCGGGAGAAATAATTACGTTTACCAAAAATCACATGTAGTAATAATTTTTGTCTTGTTCTTAGGATTCACTATGAAAATTCATAGTAAATATCTTCATAACTTTTCAGGTAACATTTGTTATGTGACACAATCATGCAGTAAATATGAGTAAGTTACAAAATCCTCTTAAAATAGCTTCAAAATGAAGATAAAAACAAAAATCCACGTTATTTTAAGGAATCTTTTTTGTAAGACTGTTTTTAAAATTTCAGGAATTTCAAAAAACTATTAACTACAGATTTATCATAAACTCTCACTCGTAAGTCTATAAGTAAGACTTGAAATCCAATTTCAAAAGGCTGTAAAGGTAAGGTTATTTATTACATACCACATATCTGAAAGGGGTTTTTCACTGGGAAATAAAGCAAAAATTCAACAGTGCACACTCTGCCCCATTTCCCTATTCTATTTTGGGGGCACCTATTTAGCCATTTAAAAGAAACTACCACCAGATATGCCTGTTTAATAAAATGTGGCATGAAAAATGCTTTGCTGAAAAAGCTAAGTGTGGTAAATTGTGGTAGATTATTATATTAATGCCCCCTTCTTACATTGGCTGTGGGTTTAGCCATGTGACCCCTTTGCCAATGTGTACCATAGATGCAGGAAAAGTCTTGACAAGGACTTGTCCTTCATGCCTTGCTCTCCTGAAACATTTCCACCATTGTGTAAAGCAGGCTGGAATGAGAAAGAGGCTTACCTTTCCAAACCATCCATCCATCCCAGGTGAGACCCCAGACATTTGTATGGTGTCAGATTGGACCATCTAGCCAAAACATGACATCCACCTGACTGCAGCCAATTAAGTAAGCCCAAACAAAACCTGTAGACCCATTTAACCCACAGATTTATGAGAAATAATAAATTGTTGTTGTTTGAATCCAAAGTTTTGGGGTGATTTGTTATGCAGCAATAGATTATTGATGTAGAAATTGGCCTTCAGTAAGCCAAACTATTCTTCTATCCGGCAAGTTATTTCTGGGTGATGCAATATGTGGTAAGACCAATAAATTCTGTAGAGGTAAGCCCATTGCATCACCTCTTTCATCATAAAATGAGTTCTTTGTTTGGAGGCAATGTTGGCAGAAATCTCTGTGGTGAAGATGATTTTGTATTAAGCAATAGGTGGTGGTGTTGGCAGAAACATTGCCAACAAAAAAGGCAAATCGATACCCCACAAGGACAAATCACTGTTCCCTCCATGGTGGGAAGGATCTAATGTAATCAACACATGGCTTAATCTTCCATTATAAATATATTTTTGTGTCCATAAAATTGAGTCACTATTTCTATTAAATAATCTAAGTAAAAAATAAAATAATCAAAGGAGATTCCTAATTAACACAGAGAAGGAAAATATACATGTTCTGTTGCAGATAAGGTGAACTGAGAAAAAGGTTGACTTCATGCTACCTCCTATATATAATGTAAAATTGGATCCAGAGTACCAATGGTACTCTCTCCACCACCTAAAAACACCTAAAAACACCTGAAGTGGAATATGGATTAACACATAGTCCATGGAATTGTAGTTCTCAACCCCAGGCTATATTTGGTGGGCAGGTGCTTGTCAGGAAGGATTATTTCATAATGGACTCACAATAAAGGTAACTCTGCCAGTCAGGCAGAGGTAAAGCTCCAGTTGTCTTTGGATTGCCACAAAATTAGCAAATAAACAAATTCTAGTAGAGCAAAGAAATTCCCTGATATATCCCTGTGTCTGGCTGAAGTTTTCAGCCACTCACAAATAACTGGAGTCCTATCTGGCAAAATAAACCACAGAAAATAGAAAAAAAAACCCTTCCTCTTCCCATTGTGGTGGCCAGGGGCCCATTCTCTGTCAGAATCCATCAGAATGTTCTCTGTCATGTGAACCAATAGAGGGGAAAGCACCAGATGTGTGAATTGAGTCAGTAGTTCAAATTGGCAGCTGATTTGTGAAGTGTCCCCAAGTGAGATAGGCTCGTTAGAAGAAAAGTACAAGATTCTAGAGAATTTCTTTTTCAGATTCTCACAGATTCAAGAAGATACTATATCTAATGTAAAACTACAAAAGAAATAAAAAGACCTAAAGTCTCTCCTGTCATTCTCCTTTCTCACTCTCTCTTCATATGCTATTAAAAACTATGTAAGAAGAGAGCAAAGAAAATGGAAGGACCTGCTGATATGTCTACTCAATGTTGCATGCCCATTTGGATTGTGAAGCCCAAGAATTTCCAGCCTTGTATTGATTAGTTTTCTTTTACCTATTTTTTATCAGTAACTTTTAAAAGAAACATCTTTTAAAATCATTTGCTAATAAACTGTGGGCTAGTTAAATGTAATGTGAGAAATCTTCTGGACTTGAGACAATTCAAAAAAAGGAAAATCAGAAATGCTCTGTTGGTATTCTATATACTATCAGAGACAGTGAAGCAATGTGACCAAATCCAACTGACTTCTAATAATCCTATAATAACCTAAGCTATGATAATTGTGTGAGGGTCACAGAAATAGATTCTGAGATAGGCCAAGACTCAAGAAGTAATAGCATCCACATGTCCTTCCTGAAGCTGTTACTGAAAACTCTTTTCCCTCTAAGAAATTAATACAAATAAAAAATCAGGCATAGGGAGATATGACATAAAGCAGGGTCTTCAAATTAAAGCCAGTGGGCTAAATCTGCCTTCTGTCTGTTTTTGTAAATAAGTTTTATTAGAAAACATTAGTTTATTTATTATCAATGATTGCTTCCATACTAAAAACATCAAAGTATTTGCAACAGAGGTCGGATGGTACAGAAAGCCTGAAATATATACTATCTGGTCCTTTATTTAGGCTGACTTCTGTCATGTGGGCCATGTGGTTTCTTCCTGGTTGATCCAGGTCATTCTTCAATGTGAGCCATCCACAGGTTGTCTTTCCCCAACCTTGGCCTGGTTCTTTGTCCCTCTTGTGCTTGCCCTTGGCTGTTGCAACCTTCTCCATTAGAGCATTGATACTTATTAAGCTCTTTGAACATTAAGACTCTTGCCTTTATTTACCAATTTTTCATATGTTATTTATTTGATTTTTCTCTGGGAAATCTAATCGTCTTTAAGAAAATGAAGAGAGGGATGTCAAACCAGGTCTTATCTTTCCCCACTATTAGGGTGGGTGACATTTTTTTTTTTAATTTCTCATTATCCCTCTGGAAGATTTTTTTAAATTAAATGTTACTTGACACATTTTATTCATGGGTCCACACAGAAGACAGGACTACATATTTATTTCTATGTGTATCTATCATCTTTATGCTTATCTATCAATCCAGCATCTATATCATCTAAGAAGCTGTTATGTGGTGCCCTAGTTTTATGTATCCAGCTTTTGATTTCACAGGATTTAAAGAGTGACCACTTTCAACCCCTTTATTGGAATTTTTGTCTACCTAATATCAAAAGCAATTAATGTTTACTATAAATCCAGGCATATGATACTAAGTTTTTTGCACATTAGCTTATCAGTCCCTATAATATCTCTACAGAATAGGGATAGAATACTATCATCAGGTGCACTTTATGTGCTTTGAGAAGTTAAGTGACTTGTTGATGGTAAATAAGCTGGTAAGGCAAGGATTGAACCATGGCCTCCTGTTTCTCTGTTGCAGTGCCTCCTGCTTGGGGTGAAGCTTGACACTTGGGGTGAAGCTTGACACTGGGTGTGTTAAATAATAGTTCTGTATTCAGAACTCTCATTTTGCATATAGGAAATATAACACTTAGAGAGTGAAGTGACTGTTTCAAAGTGAAGCCACAAATGGGGCTAGTCGGAATTTGCATCCAGATTACATGACTGTGAACTCTGTAACGGTTTTTCAAACATTGGACATCTGCTGACATAATGTCTCCTTAGCAAAATCATTAATTTTTATAGCTATGGTTTCTGTATATCTGTGTGACCCTGTTCAGACATGCCTCTGGGAAGCATTCACGATGCTTTCTTGTGAGTGGGTGTGTGTTGTATCTTGTTATTAAATAGAAAGTATTTCATTTGGTGGAAAATAGAAAGTATTTCATTTGTTGACTGTCTTTTATTCAGGAAGTAAATAAATAATTTTTCATAGTTTGGATGCTTTTGTAAACCTATATTCTTTTCATGACTTCTTATAAAAGAAATATTAATTTAACTAAGGATGTCCATGTTTCCATACTGTTACTACTTAATTAGGTTGATTAGAGTCCTGGTTGGACCATTATGTCAAGGTTTTCCATGCTTAAGACAAAATATGTGCAGGCAGGCAATACATTTGAATGGCCATGTTATGAATCTGGAATAGCTAGGACAATAGGTCCTTTTAAATCTACTGATAATAAGTCATGTTAATTACAACTCAGCAGAAGACCTTGACAACACTTTACACTTTACATGGAGGGAATTACTTTTCATATCCTCACTTGACAAATTACTGAAGCATCAATTGTATGAAGGAAAGATATTTAACTGGATTTCCATTTACTATCTATCCCAGGCACTGATAAACTATGGCCTACATGCCAAATGTGGTCCACTGCTTATTATTATAACTAAAGTTTTATTGAAAACCACCACACTCATTCATTTACAGATTGTCTGTGGTTGCTTTTCTGCTATAATGGCAGAGTTAAGTCATTGCGGCAAAGACTACAAGGCCTACAAACTCTAAAATATTTACTATCTGGAAGTTTACAGAAAAAGTAAAGTGATCTATTCTATTAAATTCTATTATAGGAAAGTGATAAATGAACATATTTCCAAATAGGCAAAATTGAAGTTTATTTGGGAGACAACATTATCATCCATCATGTCTTTCCAGACTGGATCTTGTTGAAAGGAAAGTTGTCTTTCTCTTTATGCAGAACAATCATAGACTAAGACTCAGAATTGCCTTGTACAGAACACCATTTTATGTTACATTACCAGTTCTTTCTTTTTCTAAATGATGAGCCTGTTAGTTTAAAGTAGACTATTAAAGAGGAAATCCATTTAATAATATACTAATGATATATATGTCTCCTAAATGGGGTGGCTATATAACTGGGACTCTGTTGAAAGGGGCAGACCACTGGGACAACTGGTGTAACTTGAGATGGTTTGCCAACCCCTAGAATAGGTTGTAGATAGAAATTCAGTGAGATATCTCTCCTCCATATAATTGGTACTTCCGTGATTTGTAAAGTGAGATATTTGGCCACCAGATCTATGTGTCATATCATATCTCTCACAATTATTTGGTTCCCTAGCCACCTTTGATCAATACATTACAATAGTAGTTTTCAAAGTTATTATTATTATTATTAGCAAAGCCCTTTCTTGAAATTAAGTCTGGTATAGAAACCATTACATAAAGCTCAAGAGATGGAGATGATCCAGTTACAGAAAGGACTAGAGGCAGAGCCCCACATTCTCAGCTTCTTCCTCTCCCCTCCTTAGTGGTCTCTGGTCCACCTCTGTGGAGTCCCTAGGATTCTGGGGAGCAGAATTTGAAAAGTATTGAACTATAAGAACATAATTCAGGTTAATTTTGTTCCTTTCGGATACAGTTCATGACATTTAGTTACTAGATCCAATGGTTCTCACTAGAAGGAGATGCCAAGACATAGTATCATAAAGTATATTAGAGAAAATTTTTAGAGAAATAAATAAAAATTCTCACAATAAGAGCATACTGTGCTATTTTCAGTTGCATTGAAAATATAATTGTGAAAACCCACTATCTCTTGAGCACAGCCGTCAATGCCGTAAGGATTTGATAGCCTGGGCAATTAATCCTGATGAGTCTCACTCATGGCTTCAGCTTGGACAGGTCATTTTCACTCTTTGAGTCTTGGTTTTGTCTGTGTGCCGAATCTGAAATTTCTTTCTGAGAGCCCCTCCTAAGGAAAAATAAATAAACTGCTTGGACTGCTTCTAAATTCACATTGCATGAGCTTTAGAAGTTGGGTGTCAAGTTTCCTGGACCTTTTGGCAAACTTAAGCTGCAGTATATTCCTTTTAGATAGTGGGATGACTTGGCTACACGATGTAGATGCTCACCACCAAGTCATATACACCCAGAGATGAAGACTTCAACTTAAAAACCTTTAAAACACTATGACTCCTAAATAAGTCTTAGGAATTACATATGTGTTTGGTACATAAATTATCCTGCATCTATATAAGCAGCCTATGAACATATGGGTTACTTGGAAGTTGCTCTGGAATTTTTTTAAAAGCTACATTTGCTATACTTTTTATATTACTGCAATTTTATGATGGACAATGCTAACCTCCTGCCATTAATGTGTTGCTGAAACCTCAGAGAAAGATTAAACAAATCTCTAGCAAACTTCCAATGCCTTGAATAGCCTTCTAGTTTTTGGTTTCTCAACATAAGAACTTTTCTGAAGTGTATCTCCAAGACTCTGCATTTTTGATATCAGTTATTTATGGAAATTAACATGGAGAGATGGAACAGCAGGTCTGTGTGGGATGGTGGCAAATTGGAGTCTAAAAATGAGTGACGTTTGTTGTAATGAGGTACATGCATTTGAGATAGAGGGTGGTAGAGGCAGAGGGAGAGAGAAGATCATAATATGATCTGGTTTATTTAAAGGCTTTCAGTGAAAAATAAATTATTCAAATATGCTCAGGTAGAAGGTCTCCTCTTTATTTTTATACAAATGACTTATCATTCCAGAAAGACACAAATAAGGCAAGAGGAGAACATAATATATTTAAAGGGAAAGCCACTGTTTCCCTTTCATTACAGTTGTGCATTTTCATTTCTGTTACAGTCAATTCATGTGTGTCTTTCTTGCTCAGATGGATGTGGATATGAAGGCAATGAAAGCCCTGGTGCTATATTTTACTTCAGAAGCAAGGAAGCCCAAACAGATAAATTTTACTTCGCCGTAAATCTGGACACCCTTCTATGGTATATTTGTTACTTGTAGGCAATTTACAAGAGAAATTAAGCTCTAATCAGTTGAAAAATTACAAGCAAATGGCAGGTCTTTATAAATAGTATACCATGGTAACTATGCTGGGATTATCCAATTCATTAAGTGCAATATATAAAAGAGGACAGATCCTCTCTTTAATTAGCTAATAACACTAAACTCTCAAGTGGGTGGGCCATAAACTTCTCAGGTTGATTACCTAGCGTTGTATGTGTAATCCCTGCACTAATGT
This sequence comes from Daubentonia madagascariensis, assembly GCA_023783475.1. Taxonomy (NCBI): domain Eukaryota; kingdom Metazoa; phylum Chordata; class Mammalia; order Primates; family Daubentoniidae; genus Daubentonia; species Daubentonia madagascariensis. The sequence continues at coordinate 2,043,310 of JAKFHU010000633.1, forward strand.
CAGAGCTCTTGCTGGGCTGATTTTGGATTCTCGTTTCCTTTGAAAAGACTTAAAGATTGATGTGTTTGCCAGGAACTTTTCCTTGGATGTAGTTCTATAGAAGAAGTAATGAAGGTAATGTAAAATTGATACTAGTGTAAGTACTTGGCTGGACAGAGAAGTCAATACCTTAGACCAAGAACTTCTGAACTGAGAGGTCTGCAGAAAAAGGCTTGCACTCTTAAGTAGTGTTTTGGTAACATAATAATGGTAAAAAGAGATCTCTCATATAATGCCCACTATAGATAAAGCATTTTACATACAAGTTTCTGAGATAAGTACTGTTATCATGACCACTTTACAGATGAGGAAACTGAGGCATGAATAGATTAATAATTGTCCTTGGTCATATAGCTGCAGGAGGAGAGAGCAAGGGTGTGAACCTAGCCAGTCGGGGTCTCGAGTCTGCATGTTTAACCACCACATCAGTGGTTCTCAAACTTTAATGTGCATTCAGCTTAGCTGGAGAACCTCACTAATATGAGGGCTCTTTTTGAGTTGGTCTGGAATAGGGCCTGAGATACTGCATTTTTAACGAGTTGCAAGGTGATGCTATACTGGCACCTCGTCACACTTTGAATAGTGAGGAACTATACTATAGAGCGTGTTGCCACATGTGAAGGAAGGAAAGCTAGGAGGCATTAAATCATCCTACCAGAATCATTAAGGACAGCAATTTTCATAAAACATGCTGGCCTGGTTCAGTGTCTCTGACTCTCTAGAGTTGAATTTTCTCCTCTTTAAGTGAGGGTCCTACTCTCACCTCACAGCTGGGTATGAATGAAAAGCCAGTGCAGACATCCACAGAAAAGCCCATGAATGAACCGGCCACATTCTGGCAGAACCTCTTCCTACCCAGTGGCTCCATCTCAGATGGGAAACTGCTTGGTCTGTGCTTCCTAAAGGGGCGGGGAGGGGGTGGCAAACAAAAGTCAAGAGTTAAGCTTTTTCTCTGCAGGACATTTCAGAACACATTTTTCAAAGTTGTCTTTTATGATTTTCAGCAGATCTGTCTCTAGCAATTCTCTAAGCTTCATATTCAAACTCTTTTTGCACTTTTCTGGGGTCCTGGAAAGGAGTTTGAAGAAACAAGGGAGGTTTCAGAGTTCATGCTGGCTGAGCTCCCACTGCGCCCAGTCTCCACTCTCAGAAAGCAACTTGACCGCCTCTCCTCGTGGGAGCCAAGACTGTGGTGCTAAAAGCGGAAGCCACGTGGTCAGAGCTTCAGGGACTCACCCAACTCATGAAACACAAAGAGGTGCATTAATATATATAGCAACAGTGACTGTTTTGAATGTTTTTCTGCATAAGCTACTATGGTGAAGGTTTTATATGCCTTTAATTACTACAATGCTTGGCTACTTTCTTTTTAAACATGAGGCAGCTGGGAATCACAGGGCGACGTGATTTGCTCAGATCACAGAGCCAGTGAGTGGTAGAGCTGTGGTTTTGCTCAGGAACATCTGAGTCCTGAGCACACATTCATAGCAGTCTTGCTGTGCTCCCTCACTATAATTCTAAAGTTTGTGACACCTAAACTAGTGTTTTTCAACTGTATTTTTAAAAGTGCAGATACAGTGAATCCATTTCCAGAAATTATGATTCAAAATATCTGGGGTGGGACCCAGGGATTAACATTTATACAAAGCTCACCAGATGATACGGATGCATACAGAAATGTAAGAACCATTGCTTTCCACTGTGCATGGCCTGTTACAGTTGACACCTGACACTGCCAGCCTATTCATCCCCACAGCATCAACAGTCCCATGAGACAGGTGCTAGCTCCTCACTTCATGAACGGGAAGGGAAGACTAGGCAATACACAAGTGAGTTCACTGCACATGGGTGAAACTGGAATGCAGGTCTTCTGGCCCAACCTCAAGTGTGCTTTTGATCACAAAATTGCTGCCTCTTTTCTAACAAAATTAGAATGCAGACCAAAGCAGAGAAAGAATTGTAAGACGTGGCAACTTTTAGAAGGGTATATCAGCCCAGCCAGGATACTTGACTTTCACTTTATACAACCAGCACCAGAAAACTAAATTATAAACATCAATAAATAATGAACTGTAAGCATCCAACTCCTTCTTTTCTTGTCAATGAAATGGGGGTGATAGTGGACCTTGTGGGGTTGTTGTGAAACTCAAGTGAAATAACATGTGTGAAAGTGTTTTGAAAACTGTAAATCACTTTGTAAATATAAGACACCATTAAATAGACCAATCTTTTTATAGAAAAATCTGTGAGAAAAAATCTTAGCTGACATAACAAGTTCAATCTATTCTGTTTGATGCCAGCAGAGGCATCACAGGGAACTTGGTCTTCTGCTTTCCCAGATGAAAGTAGAAAACGTAGGTGATTCTTCAGCTCTCGTGGCAGCATTCATTGCAATAGTGGGATACAGGTGTCAGTAAAATGGTTTTTGCTTTGTTCTCTAACATGGGTCTTCTCTACTTCCTAACTCGGTTTTAAAATTGCTTGGTGGCTACTCTGACGCAGGCACCAGCATGTGACAGAAGGAAAAAGGTGGAAGGGATAGGAGAGGGAGGGCCTTGTCTTCCAAAACTCCAAATACCAATGATGCCAATTGGCCTATTCATAGTCACCCTCCTCTCCTGTGGTCTTGTCCTAACCACTGGCTCCAATAATCACTATGTCCTGATGACCCATACATTCCAGCTTCCAGCCAGATTTCTCTTTCGAGCTCCGATCCTATCTATTCAAGTTGCCTACTAGAATATCTGCATGGCTATCTCCCTGGACCTTCAATTCAACATGTGCAAAACTTAACCTAACATCTTCCTGATAAATGGACTCCTCCCCCTTTAGTCCACATGTCACTGGAGGGTGCTGCCATTTACCTAGTCAGAAACCTGGGTGTCGTCCTTGACTTCTCTCTTCCTGTCAACCCTAAACCAAACCTCTCCATTGTTTCCCCTTAATATCTCCCTACTCTGTACCTTCTCCCATCACATCAATTCTACCCTAATGCAGGCCACCTTCATCTCTTGCCTGGTTACCTAAAAAAGCCTTGTAGCACATCTTCCTGACTCCTGTCCAGTTTCTGTCCATACTCTCCATTGTACCCGAAGTGATCATTTTTAAAACCAAAATCTAATCTCAGAACTCTCTAACGGCTTTGCATTACCCTGACGAGGAATCTAAATTTATTAAAATGTAGTCCCAAAGATATTTGTAATATGCCTTCTGCTGATTTATCCTGACTTATCTCTTGACACACACCCTTCTTATACTCAATACTCAAATTCTACTAAACTAGATTCAGTTTTGTGAGCACTTTCTTTCGTTCCCATGCTGGCTTTCTCTGCCGGGGACTGCTCTCTGGGAGCTCCTGACCTCCCTTTGCCTGACTCTGCTCATATTCCCTTTCTGATACACTCATATGTCTTTTCCGACCTTCTCTGACTCTTACAGATGCTCCCACTCTGAGTTGTAAACGCCTGGTGACTTATTTCATCTCTGTTCCAGAGAGAATGTTTTTTGAAGACAGAGACTATCTTTTGTTTTGTGTGCATTGCTTAGCATAGTACCTGGCACACAGTGGGTACTCAAACTTTATTTGTGTTGAATGAAATAATAAATACATGTAAACTGCAGCAAAACATAGCTGCCTGGAAAGAAGTGGAATGTGTCTGCTGGATTATTTTAATTAAACATTAGGTGCAAATGTCAGGCACTTAGGGTGGAAATAAAATTCAGAGCCAATGAGGTGACTTTATCATTGGAAGCTTATAAACTCTGAAAATCCTTAGGAGCCAGATTTAATAAAAATATTTTGGGATGTTTGCCCATCCTCTGTCAGCTGTGGGAATAGGTTAAAATTCTTCCATCCAATTCGAGGCTACAGTGAGCGATGATCAGGCCACTGTACTCCAGCCTGGGAAACAGTGAGACCCTGTCTCTTAAAAACAAACAAACAAAATCTTCCATTTTTCCCATAGTTCTATTGGTCTTCTCAATTTATAAAAGAACATTCTGTTTTTAGTGATACCACAAAGGTGAGTTTGTACAAGTGATACAAATCCTGGAGCTGAGGCTTGGGATTTTATGAGTGTAAATTCACTGCTCATAAAATGACACAGTTTTATGCCAATTCTATTTTCTTAGGTGCAGTCTTCTGTATATTTTGGTCAAGGAGAAAGAAAACGGGATTTGGACTCTGGCAGACCTGATTTTGACTTCCTGTTTTAGCAGGTATTAGATATGATATCTTCAGCAAAGCATTTAATTTTTTAGCAACTCAGTTTTCTCATCAGTAAAATGTAATAATAGGTACCCATCTACCTGACAGAGTTGAGTGAAGATTACGTGGAATATGTAATAGTGTCACTGAACAAGACATACTTCCTTTCTCTTTAGATTATATTCATTTTCAACACAATGTAAAAAGCAGTTGAGGTTTCAAGAGTGTAACACGCTGTTGGGCTAGCAATTCCTCATCCCAAAACTGTACCAAAATACTCATAAAAGTATCCAATATGTATGTAAAAATATTACTCTTTAGGCATTATTTTCAATTCCTTTTGTATGCTCAATAAACATTTTAATGAAGTATTAAACATAATATGTACATATAACAATGCAACAGATAAGTGTATAGCTACATGAATTATTATAAAGTGAACACGTATTTAACCACCACCCAGATTTAAAAAATAGAACATTATTAGCTACCTAGAATTACCCCTCCTGCTACTAACCTTATAGTCACTAACTTTACACTTATCACCAAATATAACCCTTACCCTGCTACTAATACCATCAATTACTTTTGCCTACTTTTGAACTTTATATGGGAATCATACAATCTATATTTCTTTGTGTCAGGCTTCTGTCATTCAGCATTGTTTGAGATTCATGTGACAGCTGTTTGTGTTGTGAATTGTGAGATGCTGTTGTGTTGTATGTAGCAATAGTTTATTAAGTTTCATGGTCTATTGAATGAAGGGGGCAAGATTTGTTTGTTACAGTACTGACAGACAATTGGACTTTTTCTGGGTTTTGGCTATTATAGATGGTGTTGCATAATTTTGTATGTACTTTGATTTGTGTAACATGAATTTCTTTAAGTGTATACTTAGGGGTGGAATTCCCTGGTTGTAGGTTATATATATGTTCAACTTCAGTAGATACTGCCAGTTTTCCATAGTTCTTATACCATTAAACATTTTTATCAGCAGTTATGACAGCTCCAGTTGCTCTAAAACCTTTCTAAAGCTTGGCGTTACTTCTTTTTTAATTGTAGCTTTTAAGTGGGCAGTGATATCTCATGATTGTTTTTATATTGAATTTCCATAAATAAAAAGATTGTGCACCTTTTCTATTTCAACAGTCTTTTGGATTTCTTGTTGTGAGATTGCTGATAAAAGTCTCTTTGCCCATATTTTTTTCTATTGGGTTATTTTTCTTTGTCTTTTTGATTTGTAGGAGTTGTTTATAAATTCTGGTTTGAGGCCTTTGTCAACTATACGTATTGCAAATATCTTCTTCCACTTGATGTTTTGCCTTTTGACTTTTTTAATGGGTCCTTAATTTTTAATGAATTCTAATTGATCAATCTTTTCCTTAGTGTTAAATGCTGTTAAAAAATTTTTGCTTGTCCAAAAATTATGCATATATTTTCCTGTTATCTTCTAGAAACATTTGTTTTACTTTTTAAATTTGATCTTAATCAGTCTAAAATTAAGTTGTATGTATGTTGTGAGACAGGGGTCAAGCTTTTCTTCTTTTTCTTCTCTAGCCACTAGATGCAACACAATTTAATAAAAAGATTGTCCTATTTTTTACTGTTCTACAGTGAAAATAGGTCTTTGTATCAAGTGACCATATATTAACAATATAAATAATCTACTTCATTACTCATTATTCTATTTTTTTCTATTTATCTATCCTCTCGACTTTATTACATAGCACCAGACATTCAATATACATCTTAAATTGAATATATATATGTGTATTTATATATGTGTGTATATTTATGTGTGTGTGTGTATGTGTCAACTACAGCAGAGTATAATTGACTGGAAAAAAGTAGAATGTTTCTTCCAGATAAATTTAATTAAGCATTAGGTGAACCGATAAACATCAGGCATTTAGAGTGGAAAAAATTCAGAGCCAATGAGGTAAATTTATTACCAGAATAAATAGCTTTATGATACATCTTGACATCTGTTGATTTAAGTCCCCCAACTTTGTTCTTTTTCAAGAGTTGTCTTGGTTATTCACAGCCCTTTGTTTTTCCATAAAAATTTTAAAATCAACTTGTCAATTTCTACCGAAAAAAGGCAATGATTTTAAAATCAAGATCACATTTTATCTATAGATCTGTTTTGGGGAAATAGATATTTTTATAATATTGAGTCTTCCATTTCGTGATTATTTTATATACCTTCATTTAGTTAGGTCTCTTTTGATTTCTGTCAATAATGATCTATAGGTTTACGTGTAGATGTCATATATTCACCATCATCATCAATTTCTATCTTAATTCCACTATGGTTAGAAATCTTTTTTGTTGTTGTTGCTGTTATTTTAGTCCTTGGAAATGTGTTGGGACTTGCTTTAAGATCCAGCATAAAGTCAATTTTGGTTAATGTTTCATATACAATTAAATATAATATGTGTTATGTAGTTGTTGGGTTCAGTATTCAAGATACATCAATTAGGTTAGAGTTGTTAATGATGTTGCTACAACTTTTATGTATTTATTTAATTTCCTCCAATTTGTTCTATTAGTTATTAAGAAAGATGTGCTAACATCTTCCATTGTTTGAATTTATTGATTTCACCTCTTAGCCCTATTTTTTCTTTGTGGCTAAATTTTTAGTGCTCAGAAATTTAGCATTGTGTATTGACCTTTTGTCCTTATGAAGCGTATCTTTATTTTTATTAATATTTCCTAATTATGCATTTTTCTTTGATATTTGTATAGATAAACAAGTTTTATCTTGACTGGTATTCACATGGTATGTTTTCCCTTCCTCGTACTTTCAACTTTTATATAGTTATGTATTTAATTTTTTTCTCTTGCATGCAATATGATAGGCAGAAATCTAAGATGATAACCTGACCTTCACACTTGTACAATCTTCTCCCCTTGAGTGCGAGTGAAAATGTGATTATGAAGAGATATCATTCCCATAATCGTGTTGTTTTATACGACAAAAGGGATTTCGCAGATGTAATTAGAGTTACTTATCAGCTGACTTTGGGTTAATCAAAAGGGTGATTATCCAGTTGGGCCTAATCTGATCACATAATCCCTTTACAAGCAAAGAGTTTACAGGTGAGTAGCAGAGAGGGCTCAGAACCAAAGCTTGAGAATGATAACAGCAAAAGAGATCCCATCAATATCTCTGATAATAGCGGCGGCTGTCTGGAAAGGATTCAAGAACATCCTCCGGGAGCCAAGATCAAACCCCAGGTGATATCCAGTAAGGAATGGAGCCTCAGTTCTTCAGTGGCAAGAAATTGGGGTCTGTCAACAATCTTAATAAGCTTGGAAGCAAATTCTCCCCCAGATCTCCCAGATGAGAATGTAGGTTGGGTGATTTCAGCCTCATGAGCAGCTAATCAGAAAATCCTGTATGGCCTGCACAGACCTCTGGCACACAGAACTGTGAGCTACGGAATGGGTGTTATTTTAAGCGACAAAGTTGATGATAATTTGTTATACATTAATAGAAAACTAACACAAAGGAGTCTGTCTCTATATATACATTTAACTCCTGTTGGAGAATCTTAGTTTTTTTCCTGGATTATTTAATTTGCATTTAATGTAATTTCTAATATACTTTGAGTCTAACTCTCCTATGTTTCTATTTTTATTTTCAATTTTCTCACCTGCTCTATGCTCTTCCTCCTTACTTTTCTTGCCTACTTTCAGAGTAAGTAAATGTTTTTTACTCCATTTTCTTCACTCTCAGTTTGCTCTTTTTTCAACAGTTGAACAACAGATTACAATATGCATTCTTGAGTTATTGGGGACCGATGTAGAGTATGTCAGTTTACTTCTCACATACCGTAAAAATGTAAAACACTTCAATTCCATTACCAACCTCCTGTCTTTTGTGCTAATTTTACCTTTATTATAATTCTATCAATATTTGAAACCATATAAAACATTATTGATAATGTCTTATGAAGTAAGAGTTTATTTAGATATTGCCAATATATTCTCCTTTTCCTTTCTTTCTTTCTTCATTTCTAGGCATCCATCATATACATATATACACACACACACACACACACACACACTTTTTTTGCCTAAAAACAACTTTAGTGTTTTCTTAAGTAAACAACTGCTAATGATTAACTCTTTCAGTTTTTGTTTGAATGAAATATTTTTATCTTACTTCATTGTTAAAAGATAATTTTGGTGAATGTAGAATTCTAATTTGGCAGGGTTTTGTTTTTTGTGGTATTTGTTTATTTGTTTTTCCAGTACTATAAAGATACCATTCTATTGTTTTTCTCTTCCATTAGTTATGTTGAGAAGTCAGTGTAAGTATTATTATTACTCCCTTGAAAAAATGTATCCTTTTTTCTCCGGCTGATTTTATGATTTCTTGTTTCTTGGCTGTCAGCAGTTTCACAATGATGTGCTTATGATGGTTTTCTTTGTATTCTGCTTGGGGTTTGCAGTGTTTCTTGAGTCTGTGGCATTAGGTCCTTTATCTGTTTTGGAAAACTCTTGGTTATTGTCTCTTAAAGCATTGGTCCCCAACCTTTTTGGCATCAGGGACCAGTTTCATGGAAGACAGTTTTTCCACGGACTAGGGAGTGGAGGGGATGGTTTCGGGATGATTCAAGCACATTCTGTTTATTGTGGGGTCAAACCTCTCTGCTAATGATAATCTGTATTTGCAGCCTCTCCCCAGTGCTAGCATCACGGCCTCAGATCCACCTCAGACCATCAGGCATTAGATTTTCATAAGGGGCGCACAACCTAGATCCCTTTCATGTGCAGTTTACAGTAGGGTTCCTGCTCCTATGAGAATCTAATGCCCACACTGATCTGACAGGAGGCGGAGCTCAGGTGGTGATGTGAGCAATGGGGAGCAAATGCAAATACAGATGAAGCTTCTGCTCACTCCCACTTGCTGCTCACCTCCTGCTGTGCAGCCAGGTTCCTAACAGGCCATAGACCATGGCCCCAGGGTTGGGGACCACAGCAGTTTTAAAGTATTACTTCTGCCACATTCTGTCTCGTATTTCCTTCTGGAAACTCTGTATTTTTTTTCCACTCTGTTCCAGAGATCTCACACTCTTTCTTATATTTTATATCATATTATTTCTCTTTGCTTTGGTCTAATTTTTTTTTACCTTTAGTTCATTAAGTAAATTTTCTGCCTTTTATTAAACCTTTCTATTGAGCTATTAGTATCAGTCATGTTTTTCATTCTAGAATGTCTTTGTTTCCAGTTTCTGCTACATTCACTATTTTTTGTTTGATTTCTTGAACATATTTGTTACAGACATTTTCAAGTCATTGTGTCATAACTGCAATATCTGGAGCTTCTGTGACCTAATTTTTACGACATATTTGTTCCTCTTTATTTTCAATGACTTGCCTTTTTGCATACCTGCTTATTTTAATTGAAGTCCTGGACATCTTGGACATTAAACATGGATATTTTTAAGGATACTTTAAGGCTCAGAATGAGATTATCTTCCTCTTAATGAAGTTATCTTCTTCTAGAAGGGCATTTGTGTTTGGTGAGCATTAGATGTAGTGAGAGATCACTTCAATCCATTCACGTAATGAGCTGATTCCAACCTGGGCTTTAGTAGCTGTAAGGGATGATCTTATTTACTGTTACTCTTAAAGCATACCTCTTCAGAAATCCCTAATACAATTTTTTGATGCTTGTCAAATTCTCTACTTTTTGGCAACATGGGACTCAATTTTTTCGTTCTTTTCTATGAGCTTTCAAAAGCCCTATTTGGCTTCTTAGTCTGTCAGCTACTGCTTTCTGCTCAGCTTCTCAGCCTCTTATTCTGAGGAAAGAAAGAAAAATGGATATTGTGTAGGAAACCAGCAGTCTCTGCCATGTTCTTCATCTTCATGAGGCAAACATTATAAATTATTTCATTCAGTTCAGTGGTTGGTGCCAAGAATGAATTCAATCCATGTAAGTGAAGGTGTTAGAGCAGTTGATCAGGATCCATAATAATAACTACACCTGACATTTTATGTCCCATCTCTTAGAAAATGTTTAATATTATGTCATATAAATTTTATAAAAACATAATGAGTGGTTGGAAAGATATCTTAATCTAGTTAGGCTTATGAGGAAACTGAAGGCCAAAAAGATTAAATCACTTAACCAAGACCTTACAGGAAATCTGTGGTACTTATATTTTTGACTCTTAAAATAGGATGATGAAATTGAACTATTGTCATTCTAGTACCTTGTAATTAAGAGTATCTTAATTTTTTTTGTGTCGCTCTTAAGCCTTTTCTCAGGGGATATTTCATTCGGCCTGTTTCCACTGATGGACCAACTCCTACAGGGAGAAAAATGGCACATCCTTATGCTCCAGAAGTGTGAAGTTTGGATCAATTTCATACTTCTTTCAAACCCTTCTGGATGGCACCTGTTTCCCTAAAGAATGTCCCATTTAGCCATGTTCCTATGCAGCTAAACACCATGTGGGCCTATAAGTGATGTGAAAGCACCATGCTTCTTGAATAATCAGTTTTCCCACTGGGAGCAGATGGTTTATATTTCACACCATCACGGGCCAATCCTTGACAGCTGTTAGAATATGGTGAGATAACCATAGCTTCCATTTGGAAAATCTTAGAGATATATAGTAAATAGGCTGTTTAATGTTGAAAAACAGCTATTTGTCTCATCTTTATATACATAACCAGGGTTGTTTGGTTGTAGTATTTCCAAATAGAAGGTGACAACATCCCTAATAGTAGACCTACTCATTTCAATTTTCAAGGACTTCATTTGCCAAACTCTTTTCTTTGTGTGTGTGTGCATGCATATATATATATGTGTGTGTGTATATCCCAATCTGTCACAGCTTTATAGTAGAAAGGTGTAAACAGACCTTAACACTTCTCTTTCTAAAATCTTACCCCAGAATTTCAGGCAGGATTGAAGCAAAATTATGCAATCCCATTCAGATGAGAGTATGTTTTTATAGTCCTCCAGATAAAGGGTGTCTACAGCTTCCCTGCTATGGTCTGAATGTTTGTGTACCCCTAAAATTCACATGTTGAAATCCTAACCCCCAAGGTGATGGTATTAAGAGAAGGGGGCCTTTGGGAAATAATTAAATTATAAGGGCAGAGCCCTCATGAATAGGATTAGTGCCCTTATGAAAGAAGTCCCAGAGAGTTGCCTTGCCCCTTCCACCATGTGAGGACACAGTTAGATGTAACCATCTATGAGAAACAGGCTCTTATTAGCCACCAAATCTGCTATCACCTTGTTGTTGGACTTTCTAGGCTCCAAAAGTGTGAGAAATAAATTTCTGTTGTTTAATAGCTACACACTATATATTTTGTTATAGCAGACCTAAAGGAATCAGACAATCCCAAATGAACTGTTTTCACATGCAGCAAATCTTATCATAAAAAGAGTATCATATAACTAACTCAAAATGCTCCCATTTACATTCTAAATGAGTATGTGTGTACATGCGTGCATGTTTGCATGTACACACCTTTGTATGGCAGTACCTAATCATGTTTGATGTGTATTCTCCACAAGAATTATTCACTTTTATCCTGGGGCTGATTGGACTTTTAAAGATGTTCTCCCCTGATCAAATAAGGTAGGCAAGTTATGCAGTGGTAATAAGCAAGATTAAAGTCAGTAGCTTTAAATCTCAATGGCTTTTCTTAACAATACTGTTTGTTCATTGAGAATCAGCTGGATGCTCTGGTCTGCATCACTGTTGGCCACAATTTGAGACCTGGTTGTAGGAGCGGCCACAGTCTGGAATGGTGGCAGAATTCCTCAGTCAATATGAAGAAGTATGTATTAAAGCTCCTTGTTGAAAGTGTAACTCATAACTTCTGCTCAAATCAAAGCAAGTCACATGCTCATGTCCAAGTTTTACAGGGTAGGGAAGTATAATCCTGCTAGAGAGAACCAGGTATTTAGGACATTCAAGCAACTTCCACAAGCCCATGCCTCTTGTCACCAAATATTTGTTCCACTCTTCTTTGTACACGGAAAATACACTATCCCTTCCACAAGGACTATTATCCCTCCCCCAAGGTGTTAGCCACAGAAACAATCTCCAAGTCCAGGTTCTGTGACTGATGGCTGGCATTCTTCTCATCTGGTCTGAAGGTAGCTGCTTTTATTCAAGAGAACAGTGAATTAAAAAAGACAATTTATCTTACTTGTCACAGGCTCAATAATATTCAGCAGAGGAATTGGGACCAGACAATAGCTATAAACACTCCCATTAAGAGTGAGAGACACAGAATAGTCACTGGTTTATAAAAAATTCTGAAATCTTACTGTGTAGACATTTTGAGGGGACTATACTCAGACTGGCTACATAATTGTCAGGACCTAGTGCAAAATGAAAATGCAGGGCCCCTTGTTCAAAGAATTTTAATAGAACATTAAACCAAGCATGGAGTCCTTCTGAACCTGTGGCCCTGTGCAACTGTATAGGTCATGCAACTATGAAGCCAGCCCTGACGTTACCCTGGGGTGGGTAATGTTCTATGATGAGGCTATGATTCATCCTCTGGCTGTGGCTGCCTAGAACTTTATTCTCAGCAGTCTTTGACTTCACCTTTTAGAGTTCATTTCTATCCCAATATCCTTTATGTCTATATTTGAAGAGGGCATTGCGGAAAATGACCTCTTGGGTGCTAAGGAGGTTTCTCAGCCTCCCTGCTTATAAAGATTGCAGGCCCAGGGGTCATTTTAACGTTTGAAAAATCATTCTTTTAGTCCAGGCTAGAGGATGTTGGGCAGTATAACTTTTATATTAGTCTCCTAGGGCTACTCTAACAAATTATCTCAAACGTGGTGGCTTAAAATGACAAGAAATTATTCTCTTACAGTTCTGGAGGCCAGAAGTCCAAAATCTAGGTATTGACAGGGTTGTTTCTCTTTTGTGTGCTCTGAAGGAGAATCTGTTCCATGCCTCTCTCCTAGCTTCTGGTTGTTGCTGGCAATCCTTGGCATTTCTTGGCCTATAGATACATCACTCTAATCTCTGACTCTGTCTTCACATGGTATTCTCCCCCATGTGTCTGTGTCTATGTCCACATTTCCCTCTTCTTATAAGGATACCAGTCATTGGATTAGGGTTTACCCTAAAACATATGACTTCATCTTAACTGATTACAGCTGCAAAAAGGCTATTTCCATCATACTATCACGGTATTTGTGATAGTATTTGGAGCTGGAACATTTGGGAAGCAATTAGGGTTAAATGAGATTAAATGTCCTCATGATGGGATTAATGCCCCTATAAGAAGAGACACAAGAAAAACTTGCTCTCTCTCTCTCTCTCTTTCTCTGCCACGTGAGGACACAGCAAGAAGGCAGCAATCTGCAAGCCAGAGAAAGATCCCTCACCAGAAACCAAATCAGCCAGCACCTTGATTCTGGACTTTCCAGGCTCCAGAACTGTAAGAAATAAATTTCTGTTGTTTAAGGCACCTATTCTATGGTATTTTGCTATAGCATTTCAAGCTAAGATAAGGACTTACACTGTTGGAAGAAGTGCATGCTTCTCAATAGCATGCAGTATAAAAGAAAATGATAAAGATTTGTAGTGAGAAATGTAATCAAAACCATAATGAGATTCTACTTCACAGCCACTAGGATGACTAGAATAAAAAAATGACATACAATTAATAATGTTGGCAAGATGTGAATAAATCGGAACTCTCATACATTGATGGTAAGAATAAAAAATGGTGCAGCCACTTTTGAAACAGTTTAGCAGTTCCTCAAAAATGTAAACATGGAGTTACCATATGACCCAACAATGCCACTCCTAGGTATATACCCAAGCAAATTGGAAAGACACATCTACACAAAAACCTGTATACAAAAGTTCAGGGCAGTATTATTAATAATAACTAAAAAGTGGAAACAACGAAAATGCACACTAATTGATGAATGGATAAACAAAATCGATACATCCATTCAATGAAATAGTATTTGGCAATAAGAGGGAATGAAATACTAATACATTCTACAACACTGGTGTACCTTAAAAACATCGTGCTAAGTGAAAGGAACCAGTCATAAAATACTGTTTTATTATTCCATTTATATAAAATGTCCAGAATGGGCAAATTTATACAGACAGAAAGTAGATTTGTGGTTGCTAGGGATCAAGGGGGAAATGGGGTGTGTGACTGCTAAGGAGTATGGGATTTCTTTTTTGGGGTGATGAAAATGTTCTAAATTAGATGTTGGTGGTGGTTGTATGACTCTGTGAATATGCTAAAAACTACTGAGATATACACTTTAAAAAACTGACATTTGTGTTTTGAGAATTATATCTCAACAAAGCTATTATTTTTTAAGTGTTATGGCAGAACCTCATGTTTGTATCAAATTTTTGTTTATAATTGACACATAATAATTGTGCATGTTTATGGGGTGCAGTGTGATAGTTCAGTACATGTATACATTGTATAATGATCAAATCAGGGTAGTTAGCATGTCCAGCGCCTCAAGCCTTTACCATTTCTTCGTGTTGATAACTTTCTACACCCTCTTTTCTTGATATCTTGAAATATACAATACAATAATTATTAACTGTTATTCTTATATAAACCAAGAACTTATTCTACCTTTCTAACTGTAACTTTGCACCCATTGACAAATCTCTCCCCATCCTTCCCTCCTTCCAGCCTCTTTAACCCACTTTTACATCCCTATTCTAATGATTTTTTAGTATTTTAGGAGTATGCTGATTTCTTCTGTGCTGGTTTTTCTCCTAGTTTATTTTCCTTAGATTTATGTCTTCCAAATGCAGTGATTTCCATTCTTTATTAAGCGAATTATTCCTGTTTGTGTTGTGAATATATCATTTTCTGTATCCATTTACCATTGATTTTGTTCCATTCTATCTATGACACTTCAATTAATTCGGGAGCGTAATACACTTAATACTGGGTCAATCCGTTGGATATTACCATAGGTTCAATCCTTTGGTATTCTGTTTTAATTTTTTGAAGATATGTCATCTATTTTTAATTTATTGAGCATGTTACTAATTTCATTCCACAACAGTGTATAAATTTTTCCCTTCATGTATCAAATGCATTTTATTTGCTTTTCATAATAGCCATTCTAACTTGGTAAGGTGATATCTCACTGTGGTCTTGATTTGCATTTTCCTGAGTGATGTTGAGCATTTTTTCATATACCTGCAGACCATTTGTATGTCTTCTTTTGAGAAATGTCTATTAAGGTCTTTTGCCCATTTTTTAATCAGATTTTTTTTTCTACTGAGTTGTTTGAGTTCCTTATGTTTGAGTTCCTGGATAGTAACCTTATGTTGAATGCATAGTTTAAAAATATTTTCTCCCATTCTGTAGGTTGTCTCTTGACTCTGTTCGTTGTTTTCTTTGCTGTGCAAAAGCTTTTTAGTTTGATGTAATCCCATTTGCCTATTTTTTTCCTTGATTTTGTTTTTGAGGTTCTATTTTTAAAAATCCTTGCCTAGATCAATGTCATGAAATATTTCTCCTGTGTTTTTCTTCTAATTTTTTTTTAGCTTTGGGTCTTACATTTAAGTTTTTAATCCATTTTGAGTTGATCTTTACAAGGTGAGAGATAGGAGGCTAGCTTCATTCTTCTTCATGTGCATATCCAGTTTTCCCCGTACCATATATTAAAGAGACTGTCTTTTCCCCAATGTGTGTTCTTGTCACCTCTGTCAAAAACCAGTTCACTTAAATGTGTGGATTTATTTCTGGGCTCTTAATTCTGATCCATTGGTGTATGTGTCTATGTTTATGCCCAGTACGAGGCTGTTTTGGCTATTATTGCTTTGTAGTAACTTTGAAGTCAGATAGTGTGATGCCTCCAGCTTTGTTCTTTTTTTCTCAGAATTGTTTTGACTATGCTTGGTGGTTTGCGGTTCCATACAAATTTTAGGATTTTTTTTCTCTCTGTGAGAAATGTCACTGGTAGTTTGATAAGAACTGCATTGATTCTGGGTAGTACGGACATTTCAACAATACTTATTCTTCCAATCCACGAGCACAGGGTATCTTTTTACTTATTTGTGTCTTCAATTTCTTTCATCAGTGTTTTATAATTTTCTTTGTAGAGATCTTTCACCTCCTTGGTTAAATTTATTCCTAGTTATTTTATTTTATTTGTAGCTATTTAAGTGCAATTGCTTTCTTGATTTCTTTTTCAGATAGTTTGTTATTGGTGCATAGAAACTCTGCTGATTTTTTTATTTTGATTTTGTTATCCTAAAACTTTACTAAATTCATTTATTTGTTCTAATAGTTTTTTCATGGAGTCTTTGGGATTTTCTACTTATATCATCATGTCATCCTCAAATACAGACAGTTTGAATTCCCCCTTTCCAATTTGGATGCCCTTTATTTCTTTTTCTTGCCTACTTGTTCGAGCTAGGACTTCCAGTACTATGTTGAATAAAAGTGGTGAAAGTGGACATCCTTGTCTTGCTTCATATCTTACAGGAAAAGCTTACAACTTTCCCCCTTTCACTGTGATGCTAGCTGTGGGTTTGTCATGGCCCTTATTGTGTTGAGGTTTATTCCTTTTATACCTAATTTGTTGGGAGTTTTAAAAATCACAAATGGATTTTGAATTTTATTAAGTGCTTCTTCTGCATCTATTGAAATGATTATGTGATTTTTTTCCCTTGTTTTTGTCAATGTGATATATTTTATTGATTTGTGTAAATTGAATCATCTTTTTATCCTTGAGATAAATTTCACTTGATTGTGATACATAATTTTTTAAATGTGTTGTTGGATTCAGTTTGATAGTATTTTGCTGAGAATTTTTGCAACTGTGTTCATCAGGAATATTGGTCAATAGTTTTGTTTTTTTTTGTTGTGTCCTTATCTGGTCTTGGTGTCAGGGTAATCCTGGTCTTATAGAATGAATTTGGAAGTACTCTCTGCTGTTCAAGTGTCTGGAAAAGTTTGCAAAGAATTGGTATTTGTTCCTCTTAAAATGGTTGGTAGCATTCAGCAGTAAAGTCATCAGGTCCTGGGCTCTTTTTGATGGGAGAGTCTTTAATACTGCTTCAATCTTGTTACTCATAATTGGTTTGTTCAGGTCTTCTATTTCTTCATGATTTAATCTTGATATGTTGTTTGTGTCTAGAAATGTATCTATTTTTTCTAGATTTTCCAATTTGTTGGCATATTGTTGTTCATAATAGTCTCTTATGATCCTTTCTATTTCTGTGGTATCGGTTTTAATGTCTCCTTTTTCATCTCTGATTTTATTGATTTGAGCCTTCTCTCTTTTTTCTTAGTCTAGCTAATAGTTTGTCAATTTTATTTTTTCAAAAAAACCACAACTCTTTGTTTTGTTCATCTTTTGCCTTTTTTTTTAATTCCTATTTTGTTTATTTCTATTCTCATCTTTGTTATTTCTTTCCTTCCACTAATTTTGGGCTTAGTTTGGTCATGCTTTTCTATTTCCTTGAGGTGTAACATTAGGTTTTTTATTTGAGATCTTTTACTCTTTTGATATAGGCATTTATTGCTACAAACTTCCCTCTTTCAGAACTGCTTTTGATGCATTACATTCATTTTGGTATGTTGTTTTGTTTTCATTTTCATTTGTCTCAAGAAATTTTAATTTTCTTTTAAATTTTTTATTGACTCATTTGTTGTTCAGGAGCCTGCTGTTTAATTTCCATGAATTTCTATAGTTTCCAATGTTTCTCTGTTATTGATTTCCAGTTTTATTCCATTGTGGTCATAAAAGATATTTAATATGATTACAGATTTTTAAATTTTGTTAAGATTTGTTTTGTAACCTAACATATGATCTGTCCTGGAGAATATTCTATGTGCAGTTGAGAAAAATGTTTTGCAGTTGTTGCATGAAATGTCTAGAATGCAGTTTAACTCCTTATTGATTTTTAGTCCAAATGATCTGTTCATTGCTGAAAGTGGAGTGTTGAAGTCCCCCAGTATTATTATATTGCAGACAATCTCTCCCTTTACATCTATCAATATATGCTTTATGTTTCAGTGCTCTGGTTTGGGGTGCATATGTATTTATAATTGTTACATCTTCTTGTTATATTGACTTCTCTATTATTACATAATGGCTTTCTTTGTCTTTTTTTTTTTTTGACCATTCATCATTTATCTATTTTATCTGCTCTAAGTATAGCTACTCATGCTTCTTTTTTGTTTCCTTTTGCATAGAACATCTTTTTCCATACCCTCACTTTCAGTCTATGCATGTCTTTTTAGTTCATGTGAGTTTTTTATAGACCACATATAGTTGGGTCTTATTATTTTTATCCATTCAGCTGCTCTATGTCTTCGATTTGGAGAATTTAATCCATTTACATTTGAGGTTATTATTGATAGGTAAAGGATTACTACTGCTATTTTCTTATTTATTTTCAAGTTCTTTTGTAGATCTTTTTTTCCTTTTTCCCTCTCTTACTGTCTTCCTTTGTGGTTAAGTGATTTTCTCTAGAAGTATTTTTTGATTCCATGCTATTTACTTTTAGTGTATGTATTGTAGGTTTTTGCTTTTTTTGCTTTGTGGTTACAATGAGGCTTACAAAAAAACTTATGGCTATACTATGTTATTTAAATGGAAAACAACTTAAGTTTGATTGCAAAGAAAAAGTAACAAAAACATACTCTACATTTTAACACAATTCCCCCATCACATTTTACTTTTGATGTTTCAATTTACAACTTTTCATTGCCTATTTTAACCAATAATTGTAGTTATAATTGTCTTTAATAGTTATGTCTTTTCTTTCCATACCTAAGATATAAGTAGTTTACATATCAAATTACATCATTAGAGTATTCTGAATTTGTCTGTATTCTTTTACCAGTGAGTTTTATACATTCAGATATTTTCTTGTTACATATTAACATCCTTTTCTTTCAGATTAGAGAACTCCCTTTATCATTTCTTGTAATACAGACCTGGTGTTAATTCCCTCAGCTTTTCTTTATCTGGGAAAGTCTTTATTGCTCTACTCCTTTGTGTTTGAAGGATAGCTTTTTTGGGTATAGTATTTCTGGCTGGCAATTTTTTTCCTTCAGCACTTTGACTATTTCATCCCACTCTCTCCTGGCCTATAGGGTTTCTGCTAAGAAATCTGCTGAAAGCTGTATTGAGGATCTATTGAATGTGATTTTATTTTTCTGCTTTGAGTATTCTTTCTTTGTCTTTTATTTTTGACAATTTGATTATGATGTGCCTTGTGGAATTCCTATTTGGGTTTAATTTGACTCATCACCTCTGGGCTTCCTGTATCTGATGCTGTCATCTTTCTTTAGATTTGGAAAAATTTCAGCTATTATTTCCTAAAATATGCTTTCTAGGTCTTTCTTTCTCTCGTCTGTTTTGGGAATTCCTATTGTGCAGAGGTTAGTTTACTTGATGGTGTCCCATAATTATCTTAATCCTTCTTCACTCTAATTCTTTTTTCTTTTTGCTCCTCTGATTAGGTAATTTCATATGTTCTATTCTAAGGCTTGCTGATTCTTTCCTCTGTTTGAGCAAGTCTGCTGTTGAAGATTTCTAGTAAGTTTTTCAGTTGAGTTGTTGTATTCTTCATTTCTAGGATTTCTATTTGGTTTTTGAAAATTGTTTCTATTTCTTTGTCAAATATCTTATTGTTTCTGAATTGTTTTCCAAATTTCATTTAGTTTACTATCTACATTTTCTTGTGATTCCCGAACTTCTTTAAGAGGATTATTCTGAACTTTTTGCCAAATATTTCATAGATCTTCAATTCTTCTGTGTCCCTTTTTGGAGCTTTGTTGGTTTCTTTTGGTGATGTCATATTTTCCTGAGTTCTCACAATCCTGTGTCTTTACATCAATACTGACACATTTGAAGAGATGGCCACCTTTTCCAGCTTTTGCAGGTGTTCTTTGGTGGTGTTAGACTGTTACTACTTAATATCAGAATTTAATTGCTGCCCTGTTGTTGTTTACCATTCTAGGAAGGACTTATATTGAGTACCAGAAATAAAACACTTCACTGGAAATAAATCACTGCCCTCCTGTTATTTCCCAGTCTGGGGAAGATTTATGTAAGCAGTGGAAATTAATTGTTGACTTTTTGGTTGTTTCCCAACGAGGGGAGGGCTGGACATAAAATCTGGGCTTTGTGGGAAATCATTCCAGAGATTTGGGCCTTCCTACAAATTTTGCCCCCTGCAGTGCTAAGGTGCCAACCAGTCTCCACAGGATGGCATGCTGGCTTATTGGAATGCAGAGTAGCTGCCAAGATCTGAGTGCCAGTTGCTACAATCAGTGCCCTTGCTCTTTGTCACAAATTCACCCCAAGTGTTTCAGTATTCCTGGCACTGATTTCTAATGGTTTTCATAGAATGGGACTAGAGTGAGCTTCTTATGAAGATTCCCAGACAACAGAGAAATTGCACATCCACCTCCAATTTCCTCCTCCCACCTTGGAAGCTGTGGGCACAGGGAAATTCTCTATGAATGGCATTATGCTGGCTTGGGGGAGAGATGGCACAGTCTAAAATGGTTGTTCCTCTTTCTGGTCACAGTTTCTCTTGATTAGGAGAACCCAGGAGGTTTCTCCACATCTCCTCCAATTTCTGGTGAATTCACAGTGATATTCTTGTCTTTGGATAGTTTCTAGTTGTACTTTTGTTAGGGGAGTGATGCTGGAGGATCTTCTACTTCACCTTCTTGCTGACGTCACCTGTACCAATTATTTCAGCAGTCATTATAGGCCGTTACACTGTGGTGACAGACAACTCCAGAATCTCCACGGCTTATAAGAACATTTATCTCTTACTCAGGTTATATATTGATCATACACTGTCTAAAGATTCTGATCTATTTCATTGTTATTCTCACTCTAAGACCAAGACTGATTCAGAGATGCTGTATGGAACACTGTGGGTCACCATGAAAGAAGAAACAGAGAACATGATAAAGTGCACCCTTTCTCTAAAAGCTTCTAACTGAAAATGATACACATTGATTGTGCTCATGTTGACTAAAGGCAGTTTACCTGGTTATGTATGAGTTCTATTAGGCAGAAAAGTGTAAGCCTACAGTGTTCTCAGGAGCAGTGAGAACAAAATATCTGTAGAGAGCCCTAATGACTATCACTAACTTTGTGTGAAAAAGAAGATTGCTCTACTTGTTTTGTAGTTATACCTAATTTTTGAAGGTTTTTTAAAATTTATCAGTTGCTTATTTCCTTATAATAAACTACCTCAAAACATAGTCATGCAGTAAAAAGCATTTATTCTTGCTTATGTGTTTGCGGGTTTATTGGTTGACTCTGAAGCCCATTCTGAGGCCAGGCTAGGGCCAGCCATACTCTATAGCATGTTTTTCTCATGTGGGAGAACCAGAAGTATGAGAGGGTCAAGTAGAAATAGGCAGTGCTCCATAAAGCTTCAGCTCAGACAAGCATACTGCTACTTCCATCCACATTGCACTGGCCAAAATAAGTCACTTAGCCAAGATCAGCATCAATGGGAAGATTATATTTTTTGCATGGTTTGGAGAAGAGAGAAAATATTTGCTAAATAATCTAATCTGTATCACTAGGTATCAGGCATTCTCTAAGATTCATTTTATTCCTACAACAAACCCAAGAGGTAGATACTGTACCTTACTTTTCTCCATTTTACAAAGGAGCAAATTGAGGAACAGAGAGTAACTTTTCCAATTTCGGATAGCTTGTAAGTAATGAAATCAGATATAAACTCAGGCAATCTTGTCTCATTTTCCCATGTTCTTTATTTTCTATATTCTTATACCCATCGTTTCCAATCACTTTATCATACTTTTCACTGAACAAAGTCCAAAACTTACATTGATGGTACTCTAACTTTTTAGCAAATAAAGGTAGCCCCTTTCAGCTAAAAAAAAAATCACAGGCATACCTCTTATCAATTGGTGAACTTTCAATATTCAGTGAATGTGGAAATACAATACAGGAAAAGGCAACTACAAATTCATTTTTATAATAAGTTGTATTTTTTATTACAGTTATGTCTATAATCGTTTGACAAAAAAGTAGTGTGTGTGTATATATATACATATATATATGTACACACACACACGTGTGTATGTGTGTGTCTGCACAAGACATTATTCATTCTGTAGACAATACTTTACATGCACTTGGATTTTTGAACCTTCCTAGATATCTGAGTTCCACTAGTTGGGAATGAAAGTCTGTGGTAATTCTTCTACAATATTGGAATGTTCTTCTACATATCTCTTGTCAGTTCATATTATCATAACTCTATATAGGAATAGAAAACTAATAACCCAGACTAAAATAATGTTACACTGCAAACATTTGATATATAATATCTCCTTTGCCTTTGGCTCATATTGACTAACTGTTTGAAATATGATTGGGTGTATACAATAATGCCTGCCTTAGTCCTAAAGGAGTAAGGAAACAAAGGGCATGATCTGACTTTTCTTTTTAAGTGATTATTTATTTTTCCTCAAAGTAGTTAAACAGAGTTCCCTAGGTCAAATATTATTTATAGCCAACATATCACTTCTTCTTTCTTCAATAACAAAAGCAAAGCTTTGAAGTGTGTGATGCTTTTGTTAAAAAAAAAAAAAGATAGTGAGGAAGTTAGATGTACTATATATAGAAACCTATTTCACAGGCGGAAAAAGAAAAAAGAGGGTTATTTTACAAAGCTTCATGGAGAACAAGGTGGTTAAATAGAATGAAATTATGAGGCATAAAGCAGGCAAGACTCAGAATTTAGCCTTTTGGCATCATTCAATTAAAATGGAAGTCTGCAGTGATCATGATGTTAAAAATCAATGTAAAATTTTTCAAGAAGAACATTTTAGGTACTTTTTTAAAGAGGTTTTGCCATTCTTTCCTAACTTCTGCATATTTTAATTTCAACTGGTATCCAAATCCATAGCTAATTTTAACATGCATATGGATGAGAGAGTATGTTTGAACACATACATGTATACATGCATGTACTTATACACATGCACTCATTCATTGGGGATATGTGGATATGGTAGACTTAATTGAGACATTTGGTTTCCAAATGTGTTTAGAAGATGTTTAAAAGTTGAGCCATGGCCTTTAAAATTTTGATGTATTCAAATTGTTACACAAGTAATTCATGTTCAATGTATGAACTTTGAGATCACCAAAAAGCAAAAAGAAACAAAAATGCACATATATACCACTTGATCCTACAATATAGAGATAGCACTATTAACATTTATGTTAACTATTTAACACATTAATCTATAATCTTCCAGATTCTTCCCATTAAATATAAATATCAATTTTTAATACACACACTATTTGCAAAGTGGTTTTTTTTCCTTAATAGTCACACCCTCCACACACACTTGTCCAATTATTTCTTTAAGATAGTTTTCTGGAAATATTTGGATGAAAAGGGATGCTAGAATTAGACCACAGATTCTCCATGTGTGAGCCCTGAACCCTCATCATCAAAATCACCTAAGAACATTTTAGAAATGCAAATTCTCTGGCTGACCGCAGACCTATTGAATCAAAAACTGAAGCAGCACCCAAAAATATGTTTCAAAAAAGCTTCTCAGGGAATTTTGATACAGGCTCTAAACCACTGAGGTGGACTAAGGTCTAAAGCTTCATCTTCCTGGGGTCTGTCTGTAGTCCACATGACTCTGAATTTAGCACCTGAAATGTCTAGCCCTCTACTAAAGAATCACTTGAACTTTGTTCAGAAAACAATTTGTATATGTGGGTGCGGGTGTGTTTCAGAGCACAAGCACAGCTTCTTCCAATCCCAATATTTTTTGTCTGAGGTCATTTTTTTTCTAGTTTGTTTGGGTATTTAATTTCATTACAGTTACTTTCCTCAATATCTGATGATCCCTCACTTTCCTTAAGACAGAGAAACCAAAAAGCTGATTATAATCTCTGTGTGCATCATTGACTAATGGGTTTTACTTTATAAGGCATGGAGCTGCATTATAGTACCCCCAAATGTCAGTATGCATAGGTATTTTCTCAACACTATCCAGATTCTGAGGAAAGAATTTTCCAGAGTCATACATGGAGGGCCACGTCCTTGGTTGACAGCATTTTGTGAGTTGAGCAGAGGCAGGAGCAGGGATTTTCAATCTTTGGCATACGAGCAAAGTATCCAGCCATTGTTAAAATAACAAGAACATATTATATGGCTGGATACATTCCAGACAGCCCTTGTATATACACTTGCTGTTCAGGACAATCTCGACTCTTAGCTGACTCCAGACTTTCCCTCAGTCATCCTTTCCAGAGAGTAAACTTGTTTTTGGCCATATTGGGAAAGGATAGTCACATGGCTACATAGGCTGTGGTAGGATATGTGGTAAGTCCCAAATGTTCCTGTTTTATTCATATAAATTCCTATCAGAGAAATTTGGCATATGAAAAACTTCTTTCTTCTGAAAAAATAAAATTAAATCAACATCTCCAGTCCCTGGATGCCTTCTTGAACCCTATTCATCCTTTGGCATTAATCATTCAACTATCTACCTACCTATCACCTTGATATCTCTTTTTATCAATGAATCACTTAGTCCTATTAATGACAAGCTAATTGAGGTACTAAGAATAAAGGCATCTCCAATTTTAATGGGAAGTATAACTTAAATTTCTAACAGGAAATGTACGTGGTCTACTATTTCCCACAGTTTCACTCCCCTATTCTGCTTTTCATAATTCTCAAAATCTAAAGAAATTTCGTGGCTTTTTGATTGAATGTTATCACACTTTGTCCTTCTCAGATTTTGTATAACCACAGGGATAATATGAGAGTCCAGATGTCCTCTGCCATTTTTGTTGCTCCCAAATATTTCTTTTCCTCAGCTTTTTAATTTCTAGTGCCTTGATCATGTTTGGTACACCTTTCCATCACCTATTTTTCTTACAATAGAGTAACCTGGCTTTATTCCCCTGTGATTTTATGCCAACCTGTCTTCTATCGGCTTATTTTTTTTTTTTCTGCAAGATAAAGTACCCACCTGGAAAGCTAGCTCTAGAGTTAGGATGATGACATGAAGATCTTTGAAGAAGTATAGACATGGAATCTTATTATGATGATTATTATTTTATGATTTACCAGTTCAGAGAATCTTTTAACCAGGCAGTGAGGATAGAAGAAGGTAAAGCATTACAGCAAAGATAAATGTCTTAAATTGTGATAATGCTCAGAAATGGAAGAGGCATCAGTATACCAGCACTAAATCTGAGGCGGAGATTGATTTTTAACACAATGAAACAACCATTAATGTTAAGAAAAGTTCTAATTCTTTTCTGTTGGCAAACACATAATCTTGCCTTATTGGTGCTAAGTAATGAATAAAATAACAAGAAAAAGAAAAACAATGGACTTTAAAAAATGAACACAAAATATGGAAAAGGAACAATAGTTTCAAGACTAGAGGAAGAACACACTTCTCAAAAATACCAATTACAGGTTCAGAACATAGTTTTCAGGCACTGTTGGAAATGTCAATAAAATGCAAGAAAAGAGCATATTTTAAAATAAGAACTATAAGCCATATGAAGAGAGCCATCTGAGATAAAAAGGTAACAGTCTGAAAAAAGAAGGCAACAGATAAAATGGGAGATGATGAAAAAAGGAAATATTGCAAGGAAAATTAAATATAATCAAATCCAAATATGAAGAATTAAAAAGAAAAGTTGATGTTCTGGAATATGGAATCATGGTACTTAGGAAAAATTTAATAATATCTTCCAGAATGCAGGGGAAACAGATGATGCAATAAATATTATTAACAACCAAGAGATTATATAGAAAAGGGAACATAAATGTACACATAAACATTTTATAGTTTTAAAGAAGGTATCAAAACAAACATAATAGAAGCAGTTATTAATAATAGAAGAAAACTTTTCAGAGCTGAAGACATGCCCAAGTATCATAATACACACACACACACACACACACACACACCCCTAATTAGGAATTATACCAGAAATACAAGTATACTTTAATATTCAGAACTTCTTAATTAATTCATATTGACTAACATGAAGATTTGATTTATTGTTGAAAAGAGCATTGGATGTTATTAGAGAGTATCCTGTTAAATCAGGAGTAGATGTGTATTTTCTACCATAAAGAAGAATTTTTTTCAGAGAAAGATCATTCTTCTGAAAAATATCAAATACAGAGTCTGGCATCACACTCAAGGGTACAATCTTGGAAGCCTCCTCATTAAAATGATAAAAAGACAATGATCCTCATAAATATTCATATTAGTCAAATTATGTCTTGGAATTTCCAGATGATGCAATAAAACAAAAAGTAAATGAGGTATATATAATGAAAAGAAAGTCAGACATTTAACATCATCTGTAGACAACAGACGAAAAGTATAGAATAAGAGGTATGTGTACAAACTAAACCTACAAGCATGTAAGTATGCATATGTGTGTAACTCTTTCCTTTTTATGGATTTTATTATTTCTTTAATTTCTTTGAACATTTTAAATGATTTTACATTATAAAACGCAGATTTAATCAGTAGATTTAATTCCTCTGATGTGACTTCTCTCATTTTTGTGTTCTGTAAACTGACTTTTTTGGCACTGAATTTTCCTCAGATGTTCTGTAATGTGCCAATGTGTAATGTCCATATGCCAATTTTACAAGAGATTTAAATTTCATGGGATTTTCATTTGACACATTCTCTGGCCTATGGAAGCCTCATAATAGAGGCCATTCTGTGATTGTGTCACTCTGTCTTCTACACAATTCCCAACTCTGAGCCTGTTTGTATGTGAATGCCTTGGTTTGGGGTTTACTCACAGGATGGACAGGCAGAATTCTTCTCATCTGCAGCACTGGCTTATGAATTCTCATTTTCCAGTGGTGAGTCAGCTTTCTCCAATAGCCTGGAGCAAGGAGCTGGCTTCTGTCAAGAAACAGGGACTGGAATCATTCCACAATGTACACATGTATCAAAACACATTGCTAAAAAAAAAAAAAAAATACAATTTTTCATTTGTCAGCTAAAAAAGTAAACAAATATACCTTTAAATAAAAAAGAAAAGAAAGAGGCCCAGGAACTGGCAGGGGAGATACGCAGTTTGCATTTTTCAGGCAAGCAGAGTGCTCCCAGACCTTGGCTTCCAGCAGGATCCTGGTGAGGACGTGCTGCCAGAACTACTTGCTGTGTACTGACTTCTACTCTGGATGGAGGCTAAAACCCCAGGTCTTGTTCTTGCCCTGTGACCTGGCAGTTCAGGTTCTTCGTAGCACTCTGGATTTCTTCTTTTGTTTCTATTTATTGTTTGTAAAATGCATATTTTGGCCAAAATTTCTGTGTATCTGGAGTAGTATGATACCAATGAGTAGCTCATATTTACCCAGAGGTCAAAATTTTTCTTTTCTTGTTGAGTCCCATTCTTATTAAAGCTAACTAAAATACACTGAAATCACTTAGGAAAGTGTAAAGAAAGTATAACCATTTGTCTGGCAGGTTCTACTCTATGTCTTACTTCTCATATCTAGGAGCCCCCAAAGGTCTAGAGTGGTTTACAGTTTTTGTTTGTTTGTTCGTTTTATTTTTCTGAGTTCAGTTATGAAAGTTGTAGAGAATATTTGTAAAGGAGTGTAGAAAGAAAAGATAAGAGTGTCTGTAGACAAAATAGGAAATCACTAGTGAAAAGCACAGAATGCACTCTGATTTAATCAGCACCAAGAACAAGGAAACTTTCAATGAAAATGTGGGATGATGAATTTGCAGTAGCTAAAATGAAATATCTGCTTTTGAAGCAAGCACACAGCAAGTCTGTTGAATTCTTCTTTGGGAAATCATGGATGCGAATAATACAATATCCGTTGCTCTGATTCTCTCTGCCACCTGCATCTTTCCTTCATTTTGGGTCAGTACATTAGTCAGGAGATGAGTGTCCATGAGTCTGTGATGTCAATACTACATCGGAAAGAGGATGAGACGCATTTGTCAAACCCCCTCATCAGCAGTTCCTCACTTCCTGTGGGGTGTGTGGAGGGTGTAATCAGAGGATTGTTTGTTTTATTTCTATATATGTCAACATTTACCCCTACACACACACACAAAAAAAAAAAAATCTTAGTTTATTCTAATCTCTGTGGTTACTTTATTTATCATTCTCTTTCTCAAACTTTTTTGGCCTTATAAATCCTGAAAATCCTCAAACACAGACACCTATGCTTTTATGCATTGGAAAAGTCAAAATCTTAGATTTTTCTCTGCTTCTTATCATTAAGGCTTGCCCTGACCTGGGAAATCGTGTGGGATGGAGCAGTGAGAAGTTTGCTTTGGAATCCATGCCCTTTTCCATTCTTTGCCTTGGCTGCCTATTACCAGGTATATTACACAGTTTAAAATTCCCATTTAACTAAGAGTGGGTGTATGAATCAGTGCCATTTTTGCCATCTCTGCTTAAGACTCAGATTTTTTTTTTTTGCATTAAAGATCCATTTTTTTTTTTTTTTTTTTTTTTTTAGAACAGAACCATGCTTGGTTAAGAAAAATCCAACATTTAACATTTCACATTCAAACTTTTGCATTTGGAAACAAGGCAAATAGGTGCATTTAATTTGTTCTAAATTTAAAAATAAAATTTAAAGATCAGATACTTGAGAAAATATGTCAGAGATAGAAACACCATTTCATACTGTTTTTCTTTTGCTGTATATTAATCTGAAAATTACAAAAGCAAATCGTGTACTTGGAAATAATTAAGCATCCATTAATAGGGGATTATTTCAGGGGTCAGCAAATTGCAGCCTGTTTTCTAAATACATTTTATTGGAATACAACCAAGCCCATTTGTTTAAATATTGTCTATGGCTGCTTTTGTACTACAGTGGTAGAGTTGAGTAGTTAACCATAGAGATGATATAGCAAACAGAGCCAAAAATATTTACTGTCTGGCCCTTTTAAAAAAAAGTTTGTCAGCTCTTGGATTGGTTATATAAATTATGGTTCATCCCAAAATAAAATACTGGGCGGTATCAAAATGATGGGAATCCATATATATGAGTATATTTGTTTACTATTGCTCCTGTAAAAAAATTTACCACAAATGTAGTACCATAAAACACAAATTTATTACATTATATTTCTAGAAGTCAGAAGTCCAATAAAGGTCTCGCTGGCTAAAATCAATGTCAGCAGGGGTGTGTCTTTTCTGGGGGCTCTAGGGAAGAATCTGTGTCTTGCCTTTTCCCGCTTTTAGAGGCCATCTGCATTCCTTGGCATGTGGCCTTTTTCCTCCATAATTCAAAGCCAGCAACAGCTGGTCTAGTCTTCCTCATGCTGCCAACTCTCTGGTTTTCTCTCTTCTGCCTTCTTCCACTTCTAAGGACCCTTGTGATTACACTGGGTTCACCTACATAATCCAGGATAATCTCCTCATCTCAAGGTCAACTGATTAGCAAACTTAATTCTATTTGCAACCTCAATTTCTCTTGGCTGTGTAACTCACACATCCACAGGTTTCAGGGATTAGGATGTGACTGTCTTGGGGAGAGGGAGTATCATCCTGCCTACCACAATGAGTATTCACACTATTCTATTATTTGGGTAAATATGAAATAAATATTATATACAATAGGGTTCAGTTGAAAATTTTTCTACTTGTGTTGAGACTAGAAATATAATTAGTGGAGGATTTATGACAAAATATTATAATTATTTTTCTGGGAGACAGGATTATGTGTGGATTTTACTTTATGTTTTTTAAAAAGTTTGGGTTTTTAAAACAATGGGCATTTTTCACTTTTAGAATAGGGAAAAATCTATATGCAAATAATAGTAAATCAGAGACCAATTACAATGGAAGTCTTGAAGAGGCGATTTTGCAAAACAAAACCATTGCTCCTATGTATATTTTTACAGTTTTTTTCTTTATGATGTCAATCCTTTGACAGAATCAGATACCTCTTACTTTCACATTTTTGGTAAGTTTCACTACTTCCCTAAGGCAAGTGCTTCCAGAGGGGCTTTGCTTTCTTCCCTTGCAGCATAGGAAACTCAATAATAATCTCCTTGAACTGTATGTCCCAACCTGGTTGCAGAAAATTGCAACCAGTTTGCATAGAGAGATCACTTCTGTAACATTTGCATCTTTCTTGAATATTCAATACTTTCCAAGTCCCAGCTAACTGATTTATAGCTTTTGAATTTAATTTGCATACCCTACATTATAATCTACAAGTCATTCCAGTGCATGTTATACTTGAACAAAAACTGGTTTTCAAATTCTCACTTTCTTTTTCTTGCAGCTCCTAGGAATAAGCTAAATGGGCTATTTTGTTGCATGATGATTTTTCCTTCTCTTTTCTTTCTTTTTTCTTTTTTTAGATAACTCAATGGCCCTTTTCTTTTTCAACTGTTTGTCCTATGATGTCCACCTAATGGTTTTGACAGAATTGTTTCTGTTGTTTGATATTGATCTGTTTATCCCAGATGATCACAGAACTTACAATTACTTCCACTTATGTTACATCCTGTATGAATTCAGCCTTCCTTAGTAATCAACAAGCATTTATGGTGTACCTACTACATGTATATCTTGAGTACTACTTTTTTTGATGTGCTGTTTTGCATTCTTTTGTAGCAGTTAATTAAAATATCACAATGTTATCAACCAGAGCAATTGTGCTGCTTGAAATTAAACAATCAATTTTAAAAAAGGTTCAGACTAGAAACCAGTAAAATCTTTCAAGTATTCACAATAATGAGAGAAAAAGTTAAAAACAGAAAATGAATAAAGAAACAGAATGTTCTTAATTGCTTTGAGTTTAGCTTTCTCTTGCTCATTGGCTTCAGTGTGGTTTAGAAGACAGTAGTTACTTTCTCACCTTAATTAGAGAAATTAACTGAAGAGTGTGTGAACCTTTTCTTCCTGTTTTGTACACTAGCTAGCACATTATGGGTCATTGGAAAAGACTGAGAAAATTATTAATAAATATAAGAATAATATTGTTCTCTGATAGTTGGAAACACAGGCAGCAGTGTTGACCTAAAGTCAAAACAGTTATAAGTAGGAGAGAGTCAGGTGCTTTGGTCAAACAACTGTTAAATAAAATCTAAAAAAAACACTAGATGCAGTTTGACTGAATTAGTTTTGTGTGATTAGCCCAGCCATAGTATGTTAGTAGTAACATTCAAGCTGAACAAAGTCACATTTTTTAAATGATTAAAACTTGTCCACAACAAAAATTGTTCAAGCCTCTACTTACATGCAAGAACTTGTATATTGATTTCATAAAGCTCTTTAAAGAGACAAAGCTTAACATTGACTTAAAAGAAAAAGAAATCAAAAAGCCTATGCTAAGAACTTTAGCGTTCAGAAAATCAGTCAGGGCTGGGACAGTCAGTAAAGTCTCAATGGCTGAAGAGGAGGTAAATGCTGAGTTTCAAAGGTTAGGTAGGGGAAGGAGGACCGTGGAATGAGACCGAGGGTATGCACAGTGATGGGATGTCCATGAAGAAAATCGGAAGGCAGGCAGATAAACAGCAGGTAATCCCAATGGCTCACTGGAGCTCAGGTCAAGTTGGAAAGGCATGAAACATCGCATGAAATAATTATATTTAAGTTTGCACTTAAGCAATCTTATCCATTCATTCCAAAAGGGATCCCCAATTGCTCAGATATATGGGAAGAGACCAACACCTATTTGGTAGGCTGGAGCCCAGAGGAAAACACGTGAAGCCCAAAGGTATAAAGAATTGTTTATTTGAGCATCTGGGTGCAGGTGGGTGGAAGCCGCGAAAGGCGTCCACCCTGAAATGGGGTCTAGTGAGTTTTTTTATAGAGGGTTGGGAGGAGGGAGTGGAGTTGGGGGGAAATTAAACAATAATCACAGTATACAGGAAGTCCTTGATGTTTGGGAGGAAGTTGAGACATAGCAGACAGCTAGTCCTTGAGATGTCTTTGTTTCCAGTCACATCCCCCTTTTAGGCTCACAAACCTTCCCCATTTTGCCTGCTCCGCTGCCTTTTATCTCCTTTCCTCCCTCCCATCGTCTTTTCTGGTTTTGCAAACCTTCCCTTGGGGTAAAGACCACATACCTAACACTATTAATGCAACTAAAAGGCAAAATCTAAAGTTAAAAAAGAGAAGTAGAATTTCTACGCCAAACAAGTTCCATTTGCTGAAAAATATTGAGCTCTGAGTTTCCTAGAACCTAAGAAAAGTAAGGAAAGCACAAATGATAAAGTATTCTATTTGTTGTTGCTGTTAAAATGAGAGTCACACTTTTTCCTTTCCTTCAGCCTTAGAGGAATTTATAATAAGAACATTGAGTAATATATGAGTAATGGCCTTGAAAATGATTTAAAAATGCAGGCATTTTGTATGTGATGACTCTTCCTTTACTTAACACTTGGTAAGAGCAAAGTGCAATGGGGTAAGGACTAGACTACAGAGGACTTCTTGAAGGACGGGCTTGCCTGACCAAAGCACCTGGCTCTTTTCTGTTATATTTATTTTGACTTTAGGTCAGGGCAGCTACATCAGTGTCTGGCTAATAGAGAACAATAAACTTCCCTTAGTTATTAATAATTTTCTCATTAGTCTCTTCCAAGAAACCATAATGTGCTAGCTGGTGGCCAGCACATACAGACAAAGGTCATCCAACCTTCAGTTAATTTTCCTAACGTAGGTGTGAAAGTGAGTATTGGATCACAATCTGCACCGAAGCTAATGAGAAAGAAAAAGCCAGACTCAACGTAATGAAGGACATTCTGCTTCCTGTTTTTTTTCTCTTTTAAACAGATTTATATTGTGAATCCTTGGGTGATTCTACCAGTTTGTGTTTTGGCATTTGAAAACGTATTATGTTTATTTCAAGTAGTGCAATGGATCTAATTGATAATATTGTGTAATTAATCATCGGTTACAAAAGAAGGCAAAAGAGCATCCTGTAGTTTTTAAACACAGACATTTTTTTGCATGATATCTTGTTCACACTGGTGAGAACCAAGTGTCACTTGTAAGGGCAGGGTCTGGAGAACACCTTGAAGGCCAAGAAGAGAACATTTGACCTTTTGTTTTAATAAGTAGATAGCCTTTGAACATTAAAGTGACTATAGAATAAAATAATTTGTAATTATTTCAAACATTTTTCTAAAAAGAGACATATTCGCCCTTTCTTTTTCTTTCCAATTTGGAAGGCTGAGGGTGCATAATATATAGTTACAGCCGTGATTTCATGATATGCCAAATAACTACCAAGAAATAGCTACATTTATGGCGTTTATGTTAAGGCCTATTACAGGAATGCAAATTCATAGCCTATAATTGTTTTCACAATCAGGCCCAGAGGCATTACCATGGAGGAAGTAATTATAAAATGGTTAATTAAAAGTAATTATAAAATGGTAAATTACTTTTTATACATCCTCATACATTGTTCAGTTATAACTTAATCTTTGAAATACTGGAATGGCTGCCTCCCAAGAACACTGCACCCTTCAGGGAAACGTGGCTCATCAGCCAATGCCAACTCTGCCCTTTTTTTTTTTTTTAAACTTTGCAAACTTAGATTCTGGGATGTTCCAGCGTGACAGCTGGTTCCTCCTCCTGTGCCATGGTCAATGTTTAACGCACTGCAATGGATTTCTCCAAAGTGTGGCCTGAGCACCCCCGAGGGCCCTCTGAGTCCATATGGGAGAGCAGGATGTGCTGCTAATGTGGGCAGCAGACGGGATTTGCAGAGGAGCAGGCGCAGCTAGCAGCCCAGGCTGTGCGGATGAAGCAGGTGGGTATA
Organism: Daubentonia madagascariensis; assembly: GCA_023783475.1. Classification (NCBI taxonomy): domain Eukaryota; kingdom Metazoa; phylum Chordata; class Mammalia; order Primates; family Daubentoniidae; genus Daubentonia; species Daubentonia madagascariensis. The sequence continues at coordinate 2,077,357 of JAKFHU010000633.1, forward strand.
TGTTGGAAGATGGGGAGGAAGGAGCCTGTTCCTGAGGATGCAGATAACCTTTGGCCATGTGAAATGGGAGGCCTGGGAAATCCAACCAGATGTGAAAAGGCCTCACTGCGTCAAAAATACGAGAACCCATTTTTTTGACACAGAATTAAAACTTATTTAATTACTAAAATGTACTTTCCACAATTGAGCTGCAATTTTAAAAGGACTTTAAAAGTTTAAAGTACAGACTGTGATGAAAGTCACTGTTGAATGGTGGAGCTAGTGAATATACCCACATAGGAGAAGTATGATCAGCCTTATGACCTGCATCCTGCTTTTTTAAGGGACATTTTATGCTTCTGGTCGAGGGTGGCTAAATAAGATTCAGAATGCCCAGGTTCATTTGAATTTCAGATCATGTGTTTAGCATAGGTACATCCCAAATATTACGTGAGGCATACTTACACTAAACACATTGTTCACTGTGTATCTGCAATTTAAATGTAAGTGGGCATCCCAGATTTTTATCTGCTAAATATAGCAAACCTATTCTGGTTGCTATAGTAAATGGCATCTTTGTATCATCACACTTCCAAACTGGTTATTGTTAGTGGAAGAAAACACTGATATTTTTCATATTAACCATGCCACCAAATTCTGTCATTAGTTCTCTGGGTTTTCCAGGTATACAACCCTATCTTTGGCAAATAATGATATTTTTGCCTGCTCTCTTGTAATATTCATATGTTGCATTCCTTTTCCTTGTATGATTGCGTTGACTAAAAAATGTAAAAGCAGAGTTAAATAATCTTGGTGACAGTGCGTACCTTTGTGAAACCCTACGTCTTCAGATTACTGTTTTCTTTAATTTCTAAGTTAAAAAGCCAAGGCTCCCATCCCAAGTTTTGTGAGAATTCCAAATCCTGCTGTACTGTTTCCGAGGATTCTGGGGCATACAGTCTCATGGTTATTTCATCTAATTTCTAAATTTCTCATTCTAAATTAGACCTGATATACTTTAAATACATCATCATGGTCTCTGCTTTTGTGACTATGCTCCCTCCCGCATATGCTGAAGTAGTAATAATGCAATGCTGCTGTGTAGTAGACACAGATAGCAGAAGGAGGGCAGTCTACAGTAAACACAGATCTGACTCTGTAATGCTCCACGTGGGCTGTCTCCCAGGTCATAGTTCTGTCTCCAGCTTGCTGTCTCTTACCAAGGTGCTGTGCCTCTTCCTCTACTCTATAGAGAGCTCATCCCATACTCCCTGTTACTGTTCACATGAGTGCACTCAAAAACTTTCACACAATTGCCACTCTCCCCAAGCAAGGAAAGACTTCAAATACATTTTTTTTGGAAGAATTTGGGCTACATGCATAATTTTGTATGTTCCAAAAACTGTATATTCATTAGGAAGTTAATTTCACTAAAGGGCCATCTTCCAGTTTCTCCACTATTAGCAATGCAAAGTACTGCCAAAAGAGTGAAATGACAGATTTTCTGTAATTTGGGCTAGATCAGATTCTAAAGCAGGTCTCTTCTGGGAATGGAGGAGGTAATTGGAAGATGGAGTCTTCTTCCACTTGCAATTGTCTTGCTTCTGACTTTCATGTGTCTTCTAACTATTGTTTAACCATTTATTATAAAGTAGGCAGTTCCTTTGAAATTAATACTTTTATTATGCAAAGGGAGTTCTTGACAGCAGTCGTGTTGAATTATATCAAGTTGTTTTTTGTTATCTATCAAGACCACCAATACTCCCCCACTACCATCTTTGATCAATTGGCGTGTTAAATGATACTAATGTATTTCCTAATACTAAGCTATTTTTGCTTTCCTGGAAAATACTTACCTTTGTTAGTTGTATTCTTTTAATAGTATTCTTAAATATTTGTATTTACTGCTAGGGCTCATCTGATACAGCAATGTTTCTCACATTATTCTAGGAAATAATCAATACTCCCCAAACAAAAGGTCCTGTAATTAAATAGTTTGGAAACCCTTCCTGGGGAAAATACAAAAGTGAAAGCCTCAGAGAAGTCAATATCTGTTTCCATTTTTAAAGAGTTGAATTATCTTATTTATACCAGGGAAATAATTCTTCAAAATAAATTAATTTTTTCTTCCTTCTTATAAGCTTTGACAGAGTTTGTGCATCAGGTAAATGTTATGGTTTCATAGAAGTTTGGAAGAATTCTTCAGTCAAACCATTTGTATGCAGTGGTGTGTGTGTCTGTGTCTGTGAGAAGTGGGGAGAGGTTTATTCCTGGAAAGCTTGAAAAAATCCCAGTGCCATTAAAATTAAGGTTTCTAGTTTCTCTGGAGAGAAATATGGTCAGCTTTATTTTCATAGAAATATATCCATTTCAAGGTATTCATACAGAACTAGATAGAATTATCTATATAATAAAGAATTCTTTTGTAACTTTTAACACATTTTTATCTATATCTCCAGAGTTAGTACTCTATTAATTCCCTAAATGGCCATTTCTTTCCATTTTACTTGTACCTCTAAACCTACCACCTATTAAAACACCATTAGCAAATGATTTGACTCCCTGATACCTTGAGAAAATAGATGCCAATAACAAATGCATCCTTTACTTTATCTCGCTGGGTATTTCCTAGCAGCATTTAAATATTTTCAAATCTCTTTATCTTGAAAATAATAAAGCCCAGATGGTTCTAAAACATATGTCCATAAAATCTTTTTGATACTCCTCCCTTTAGAGTGGAGGTTAATTCCCCTCCCCTTGAGTATATGCTGGGTTTAGCAACTTGTTTTTAGCAAGTAGAATACAGCAAAAGTGATGGTATGTCACTTCCAAGATTAGATTATAAACGACTGCATCTTCCATCTTGAGCGCACGCTCCCTCCCACACATGCGCTCTTTCTCTTTCTCTTGGGTCATTTGCTTGAGAGAAGTCCTGTCATTGGTAGTCCTGTAGAGATGTCCATGTGGTGAGGAACTGAAGCTTCCTGCCTCAAGCTATGAGAGTGAGCTTGGAAGCCAAACCTCCAGCCTCAGTCAAGTCTTTAGAAACTATAGCCCTGGCAGAGAACTTGACTGCAACCTCATGAGAGATCCCGAGGCGGCACCACCCAGCTAAACAGTTCCCGCAGTCCTGAGGCTGTGAAACTGTGATAATTCAATCCCACGTTTTTCTGCCATTACTGCCCTATATATTATATCTATTTTCTTTCACGGAATTAAAAAAGTTGAAAGAAAAATTTTAATTGGCTTAAGGACATTTGTTATCTCACATAACAGACACACTTCTGGGTTCACATAGGAAGGCAGGTTCAGGTATGTTTAACTCAGTGGCTTGGGATGTCATTATGATTCTTTGTCCCTTTCTTTTCATTCTTAGGCTGGCTCCCTTCAGGGTTCCAACATTGTTGCTGCAGTTCCAGGCATCACCAACAGGTGGAAATTTCACAGGCAAAATGATCCTATTGTACTTATTTCTCCTTTTAAGATTGAAGAAAACCCTCTTAGAATCCCTCTAACAGATAGCCTCACATCCCACTGGTCAAAGCTTGATCACATGCCATGCCTAAACCAATACCTAACCAAGGAGAACAGGACTATCATAATCAGCTTAAAGTGAAAATAAATACCTACCTGCCCAAGGTATTTAACTGAGTGTTTGGTGATTAAAATTTTAAACTGGTAGCGATAACTACATTGCACAGGTGTCTGTGTAAGTATAAGCTGTGAATTTACATTACTTATCTTCTCTGAGGATCTCTTTTTCTCTTTGTTCTTTTCGATTCCATTTACTAGACAACAAAATTGTCTTGTTTTCTTAGAACCCCCAAGAATCCATCCTTGTTTCTTCCACATTGCCTCAATATTTAATGCCCATTAGAGCTGGGCAACATTGTCTCACATCATTGGGAGGATGCCTGTACAAAATGATGCAGAAAGAATATTAATTAGAGCAAGTATTCAAATTCTATTATATGAGTTATTATGCTGATTTTGGTCAGTTTGAAATTCTGTATAATTAATGTATTTAAAATGAGAGGTACCCATAAAGGATAAGGCTTTCTAATTTGACAGCATCTAGCTGGAGTTAACCAGAAATTAATTTTTATAATGAACTTGTAACCCCTTGACATGGGATGTTGCATTTGATCAGCCAACCAGTCTTTTTTGGCTTCTGTGCTGTATTGTGACAGAGAAATGAATTTGCCTGAAGATGTACACATCAATAGGTAAGGTTGAATGGAGGTATCTGAAAAGTGACTAGTATATCTTCTAATGAGAAATATCCTTTTATTGTTTTGGAATTGACAACAGAGATAATATAATTAAGAGATGATGAAGAAAAAAATATAATCTATGATGTCATTCAGTATAATAAAGGCCTAAGCTTTATATTTAATATTAGCCTTATTAGAATATGATAAGAATTGTTTTATGTAGTCAGACTGTTAGGTATTTTCTGAAATCTGAAACACCAGTTCTTTTCATTATTCTTTGCATTTAAATGTCCAGATGCACTGAATGATGGACTTTGTACCTATTTAAGGCTTTAGTGCTAACTGGAAAGTGTAACAATGGATCTCACGAAGGAGAAGGTAAAATTGCAGTAGTTCTGTGTGGTGGAGGCATAGCAGGTGGACCCTAATAGAACCATGTCTTTTGCCTTGTAATGGGGCTTATATCATTATTATTGGCACACCAGCAGACATTATTTGTCCTTTTTCATAGTGTGCAAGTGTCCTCTGATACTACTTTTGTGGTAGTTTTAATTTTCATTCAGTGATATAATACATTGGTCACTATTTTCCTATTAATGACAGAATAAATACTTGCAATCTTATGCTGTTTGAGTTTTTAATGACAATGTTCCATTTGATGAATTCATCTTCTTATTAAAAATGAAATTGTTCAGCATTATATTATTTTTACATTATTTTATATTATTTTAATTAGATGGTAATTCCTACTCCATCTTTATTGTCAATTGACTTTTCACATTCATCTCTAAATCCCTGGAAAAATGAAATAAAATTGGAAATTTAGAAACAAAAGGTGAAAAAAATAAGTGACTTAGATTATTGATGTCTTCTAAATACTCAAATTATTGAAGAAATAAAAATTTGGAAATAAAATAAATAAAAATTTATTCCTAGAAATAAATTACCTAGAAAGCAATGAGGATAAAAATACATAAAGTGAACTAACCTGCACTGAAAAGAAAATCAGTTTCAAATGCTCAAACATAAATAAGAAACATATGGAAACAAACAACCTAAGGATTCACATCAAGAATCTAGAAAAGAGAAAAAAATAAATCTAAGGAAATCAGGAGGTATCTATAGAATAGAAGGTGAAATTAAGAAATAAAATAGGGAAAATTAGTATTTTGATAACTTCATCATCTAGTTCTTTGAAAGGTCCATAACATAGATAAATTCCAGGGAAGGTTAATTAAGGGGGAAAAAAAAAAAGAAAAGAAAAGAAAAGGAGGAAAAACCCACACATTATGAACTGAAAAGGGAAGAAACACTCAGTTATTTTATTGTTTTCCTCTTTCTGTTCTTCTATTTTAAAATCTAAAAGAAATGGATATAATATAAATTCACTGCAGAAAAGTTAGAAATGTCAGCTGACCGATATCTAGCATAGAAATGGATATACTAATAAATAGCACCCAAAAAGCAATTTGGTCATAATTACAGGTAAGTCCAATAAAAACTTCAAGGTATCAATAATTTCTTCACTGTATAGAGTTTTCCAGAACGTAGAGAATGAAGAAAGCCTTTCCAATTAACTTTATAAAGTTAGCATAATCCCAATAATAATATATCAGAAAAAGAGTATACATATTTAAAGACCTCAAAGTCAAATTTTAAGAAATAGACTCTAGGACTATAGCAAAAGTTAAATGCATTGTCATTAACTAGACTTTATTTTAGGAATTCAAGAAGGAGTCAGCCATTGGAAATGTATGGCATAAATGACCACCTTAACACTTGAAAGAATAAAAAAACTTACCTTGATAGGTGGCAAAATATTTTTAATATAATTTAACCTCCTTTCCTGATAAAACTTATAGCATTAGAATAGTGGTATTTCAATAAAGAATGGAAGAGAAGTAGGCCAGTGACACTGCTACTCAGCCTCTTTACTCTTCTTTGGCCGAAGGATGACCGTTTATCAACTTTCTCCCTTCTGAGAAGGTCTGTGGTAGATGATGGGGTGTTGTTAGGGACTGACTTATCGGGTCAGTCCTAACCCTGTGTTCCTGGCTTCCCTAAAATGGTAAACGCAAGAGACTTGGAGACTTGTAGACTCCAGAAGGTATAAAGTTTTCTAAATTTTTATACTAGAAAACCAATAAAAAGATAATTACAAAAGTAATATGCTAGTAAAAATTTCCATGCAATAAACTTATTTATATAATTGAGAAAATTTGGATTTAATTTTTTTTCAGAATTTCAGGAATTCAGATATTATATCACTTTCAGGCAGATCATTCAAAGGAATCTAGGTTGGCCATCAACCCAACAGCAAATAAGAATGGGCCAGTATCACCTTTGCTGGAAAGACAGGTATCTTTCTGGCTCACAGACCACCCTCATTGACAGCCGTTTGCCTTTGAGACGGTAGGATGGGACCAGGAGGCTTAATCTGAGCGGTGAGCAATCATGGAGTAGATGCAGGAGGTTGGCAGAAGTGAAAACTACAAGACTGGTGCTGAAACGTCCCTTCTCACATAGTTACCCAAACACATGGTGCCATAAGGAGTTATAGGCACCATGATAGCCAAAATAGACCAGCAAACCGGGTCTACCAATGGGAACACGTTCGTTGCTGTCTTTCACAGTAATAAACCAATATCCTTAAAGATTTTAAATGTTTTGTAAATTATTTCTGAAAAGTACATTATTTTGTTTTTGTCCTCTGGCCACAAATCAAAATTAAAATGACATTTGTATTATGAATAACTAAATGCAAATAGGAAATATGTTTCAAGGTACATTACACGGCTTAAATAATTTAAGTAAATATGGACCATTTATATTTGCTGATACTAGAAATGAGTGGAAACCAAACAACTATATCTATGAAAGTGATCTTCTAACAGTTCTGTAAAAAGCCTTAAGATGTTATGGAAATATTTCAGGAGAAAGGGCCCCGCCTGAGGATAGCAAGTGGGGAAAAACATTCTTATCTCTGAATTTACAGGTTTTCTGTGTATGTGTGTGTGTGTGTGTGTGTGAGTGTTTAATGTTCTGCATAAATTTTCATTCAATGGAGAAAATGGGAATTTTCTTCTCCTCTGAAAATATGAAGAAGGAAATTTTCATTTTATTTTTAAAAGTACATTTTCTAAAATAAACTAATAAACTAATTATTCAAGTACTATAAAAATGATTTGTGGGCATAATGGAGAAAGTTTAGATAGTATTTGTTGGAATTATTTTTTGGTCCCTTAATACTAATACTTAATATAGCACCATAAAGATAATTCAAGATCTAAAGCAAAAATAGGTCTTAGGTACTAAACCAATGCTTTCTGAATTTTAAGAAAAAAATATATAAACTATACATACTTATATACATTCTTACTTAATACATATATTTTAGGGTACACTTGATTTTTTTCCTAATAAGTCAAATGTTAGTAAAAAAATATAAAACTAAACTTTTGTAAATTGGTAAAACCACTGAAGAAAAGCATTGAAAATATTAAGCATTAAAAATATTAAGCATTAAAATTATTAAGCATTAAAGATATTAAGCATTAAAGATATTATGATATGTTTATAAATGTTTAAGATAAGCTATTTTTCTACACATTTTTCTTATCTATTCAAAATTGATATTATCTTCTCCTTGGAAAAATGTTTCTACACATAAAGATAGAAAATTACTAGGCACATCATATTTTCAAAAGTAATAGTGACATTGTTAAATATGCCAAGAGGTTAAAAATTGTGCCTTGTTTTGCTAATAGATGCACAAAATATGTGTAAAATCATTGAACTCATTTTTATATTTATTTGTACTTATGTATTCTTGTGAAGGTAATTAATGCTTTTCATTTTATTTTTTCAACAGTAAAGTCTTTGGGCCTGTCGCCTGGTTGATGATGATGTAATTAGACATGCTTTATTATTATAGAAGATTGAAGTGAAAAGTATATTAAATCAATTGGACAATACCGATCTTTTATGTTTTCCAAATTTCCTAGCATATTAGTCAGGGTTCTCCAGAGAGATAGAACCAGTAGGATGTATGGTTAGATAGGTAGATAGGTAGATAGATAGATAGACAGACAAGAGGATCTTTATTAGGAGAATTGGCTCCTGTGATGATTACGGAGGCTGACAACAGCCCGTCTGCAAGCTGGAGACCATGGGATACCTGTAGCATGGCTCAGTCCAAGTCTGAAGGCCTCAGAACCAGCAAAGCCCATAGTGTCATTCTCAGTCTGAGGCCAAAGGCCTGAGAACCCAGAGGACTGTTGGTAGCAGTCCCGAAGTCCCAAAGCCAGAGAGCCTGGAGTACTGCTGTCCAAAGACAGGAGGAAGAGAGTGGCCCAGTTTCAGAAGAGAGAGAGAGGAAAACCTATTCTCTCCTTTTTTGTTCTATTCAGGCCTTGAGCCTAATGGATGGTGCCCATCCACATTTAGGGCAGATATCCCCCACTCAGTCCAGTGATTCACATGCCAATCTCTTCTAGAAACACCCTCACAAACACACCCAAAAGTAATGCTTTACCAATTCTCTAGGTATTCTTTAATCCAGTCCAGTTGTCACCTAAAATTAACCATCACACCTGGTTTATCCCCTTTCTTCTTAGGAGGGAACTGGATAATACAGTAGTGACTGCATGAGAAGTGCAGAAAGTCTTTCAGAAAAATGGCAGCCACCTATTCATACTCTCATAAACTGTGGAACTGACCCACATGCTGCAGTTGCTACCTCAGCTCCCTGATGTGATGCCCAAGCAGGAAGCAGATCCCCGGGTGGCATCCTCCTGGGAGTTCAGGTGCCTGTATAGTGGCTCAGCACACACTCTGCCCAATGTAGACACACTATACTTGTTGACAGCAATTGTTTTGGGATGCAGAAACATCAGATGCATATAGAAGGCAGGTCACTTGAGTTCACAAAATGATGTCGTTACTTTCAGTTTTCGAGAAAGAATTCTTTGTATTCCAATTGTTAATTCTGAAACCCAGGGGATGACCTTAGAGTTCATAAAATGATTTTTAGTTCTATTATAATTTCCCATGTCATTTGTATTTCTAGGCCAGTCTCACAAGACTGGGTTTGGGCTAATTTATAACATGTCTCAACCATTATAATATCATACAGTGTAGTTTCATTGGCCATTTTACTTTTGAAGATGCTAAGCTATTTAAATTTATATATTCTACAAGGTCTGTGTTCTGTCAAAGAGCCTTAAAGTGCTCTAGAAAAGAAAAAAGCTGTTGAAGTGTCAGAGATATTCTAAAGCAATTAGCTAGAAAAGAAATAAACCAAAAATCTTTAGGCCATTATTTTGTCATTTGAGATAATTTGTTTTAGGATATTGTGAAATGTATGTCTAGAAATGGGAGAAGGGTGTTCTCAAGTTTCCTGGCTTGACTGAGTAGTTTATCACGTAATGTGCTATTAGAAATTATTATGATCTGAGTGTTTGTGTCCCCCCCATTCATATGTTGAAATCTAATCAGTAAGGTGATGATATTAGGAGGTGGGAACTTTGGGAGGTGACTAGGTCATGAGGGCAGAGCCCTCATGAATGGGATTATCCTCCTTATAAAAGAGGCCCCAGGCAGCTCCATGGCTCATTCTACTATGTGAAGGCACAGCCAGAAGTTGCCATTTATTAGGAACAGGCCCTCACCAGACACCAAATCTGCCACTGCCTTGATCTTGGACTTCCCAGCCTCCAAAACTGTGAAAAATAAATTTCCATTGTTCATAAGCCACCTAGTTTATGGTATTTAGTTATAGCGGCCTGCAAAAATGAAGACAGAAATGTAAGCTTGTTAAACTCATTAATTCTTAGTATATACATCTTTTAACACTTAGGATACACTCCCAATACATATTGAAATCACTGAGGCAAACTGTATGCATCTAAGACACCTGCCCCCTTCCTTTAAAACTGAGCTAAATTTACATGTAAAAAATGCCCAAATATTAAGTGTACAATTCAAAGAGATTTGAGAAATAGATATTCCCATGCAACCACCACCAGTTTCCTCATTTGCAAAATGAGGACTTTAATAGTATCTATGTCAAAATATGAAATATTTCATCACCCTAGAATATTCCCTTGTTTTCCTTTCCAGTTGATTCCCTTTCTTCCCTCTGCTTTGCCCACTCCCCACAAACCTTCCAGAGTAAACCACTGTTTTCATTTTTGTCACCATAGCTTTTATTTGCCTGCACTGAGCCTCATATAAATTGAATCATACAAGATATATGATTCTTTCTGGCTTCTATCACTCAACATGTTTTTGAGTGATCCAGGTTGATATATATGATATATATCATACTCTATTTGAGATATATATTTGGTAATTTGGTCCTTTCTGTTGTTGAATGTTATTCCTTTGTATGACAATGCCAAAATTTATTTATCCATTCATTTGTTGATGGACTTTTTGGTCATTATGATCTAAATCTATCGATCCACATTACAAACTTGTCCTGCTGAAGGATTGCCTCAATTTATACTCCCTAACCTACCCTCCCTCTCCCCTGCCAGCAATGTAAGAAAAGATGTTCCCACCACATTTCATCTGCACTGGCAGAACAATTTCAAGGTCTGTTCCAATTTGATAAACACCAAATGGAATCTCATTTTAAATTGTATTGAGGTTTTTTTTAAGTTTACTGGTCAAATCACTTTTTTGTAAATTGTTAGCCCATGTCATTTGTCTATTTTATATTGATATGTTTATCATTTAAGATTGTATCTGCAGGAAGTTTGTATATATATACATTAAGGATTTCGGGCTTCTTGGGCTCCTTTAAGAACTTTCCCACCAAACTACCTCCCTTTCACCCCAACTGACTGCCAATACACAAACATGTATTATCCCCAAGGAGGGGTATCATTGTTGTTATACCTATTTTACAGTTAAAACACCTTTGACACAAAGAGGTTAACTATTTTGCAAAATGATAATCAAATAAGTGATAGGGAGTGAAAAGTTGCTTTTAAGCCCCTTACTATCCTACCTTTTGCTCAAAGCAGCTTATACAATGAGAATAATAATAACGATCTTCTTTGGTTGTTTCAAAAAGTAAACAAATTCATACATGTAATAATAATAATTATCACTATGTACCAGACACTGTTCTGTGTGCCTTATATATATTAACACATTTAATCTTCACATCAGTCCCATGAAATAGAAAGTGCAATCTATCATCCACAATTTACCAGTGAGGAAGGTGAAGTACAAGGAGGTTAACTACCTTGTCAGCACTTGATGACTAATGAGTGACAGAGCTGAAATTTGATCCTAGATAGTGTGATTTTAGAGTCCATTCTCTTAACTATGCTAACAGCTGAGAATAGCTCCTGGCAAAGATAGTATGTCCTAAATAGATGTTAACCAATATCATTATTAAAGAACATTTATTGGATAATAGTTATGGAAATAAAACTATTTTCCTCTGGAGTTTCAATGTCTTGAGGTTGCTTCTTTCTCTTCACCCGTAGTGTTGTAATAGTGAGACAGAGCGCCGTTAGTTGGGAGAGGGCTTTGGAAGAGACAGGTCTATACCTCTTTTATTTTAAACATTGAGGTTCTTACTGTGTGTTAGTCTTGATACAATAAATCTATATAACAAATAACTTCAAAATCTCAGACACATAAAATAGCAAACATTTATTTTCCTCACTTACAGATCTGTGGATCAGCTATCACTCTTTTATGCTGATCTCCAGAATAGTCAGATTCAAATCTGCTCTGTGTATTTCATCATTCCGGGGCTTGGGACCTGGGTATGCTCCTCTGATGGAGATAACAGGAAAAAAAGTAAAAGTAAGCCAAATGTGCAAGCACATTTAAACACCCTGTTGTATCACATTCGCTAATACCCAATTCAGTATTACTGGAAGATGAATAAGGACACACAATGACAGAATGAGATTTGACTGTTTGGAATCTTGGGATCCTATCCAAATACTTTCACAAAATTAGCTCTTAATTTTACTGAAGTAGTATTAATCCTTTGTCACATTTATGCAAATATTTTCTCCAAGATTTCTTTATTAGCTTTTAACCATCATTTATAGCATTTTGGCTTTGCTGAAGACCTTAATTTTTATGTAGTTAAGATGGCATATTTCTTCCTTTATGGTTTGTGCCTTAGGGTTGTTACATATAAAGACTGCGCCATAAAACCAAAGCCAGATTTTGTCATTCCGTTGCTCAAAACTTTTCCGTGCTTCCCTCATTCATCAGAGTAAAAGTACAAGTCCTTCCAAAGGCCAGCACAGCCCCTGACTGCTCCCTAGTCCCCCTCTGAGAGCACTCTGTCCTCATTCCTTCCTTCTCCTCTCTAAGCTCCCTCTAGCATGGTCTGCTCGTTGTTCCTCAAATATACTTAGTGTCAACATGAAATTTTCCAAGTTAAAAATAAGATTCTCATACAAATATATGGTGTGTACATTCCAAATATTTATTTAATCATTATTGAGGGAACCACTAGAATGGTAAAGCTGATTCAAGGGAGGACAGGTGATTAGTACGAAGCACATCATTGAGAAAAGAATGCTGGAATAAGATGACAGAGTTAAACCTAATGCTGATCAATATCCTACAGTACATTGACATTGTAACACACACATCTTTTTCTGAAAAATTTAATCTATTTCGGCACCGGACGCATACTATTTTCAGACTTGTAAATTCTCATATTCACCCTATTGTTAATCTTTTAAAAAGCTTTCTTGGTGATTCTTGCCTTTTTATTCATAGACACAAATTTCTGATATTTAAATAAGAATTTTTCAGTCTTTAAATTCATTTTTGGAACATCTATGAATTTTTATTGAATCATAATTGTAATATCTTAAAATTATAAACATACAGTCAGGCACCGCATAAGGATGTTTCTGTCAACAATGGACCACACATATGATGATGGTCCCATAAGATTATAAAGGAGCTGAAAAATTCCTATCAGATAGTGATGTCATAGACATAATAGTGCAACACATTACCTTTTCTATGTTTCGATACACAAATATTTACCATTGTACTACAATTGCCTATAATATTCAGTATAATAACTTGCTGTACAGGTTTGTAGCCTAAGAGAGATAGGCTGTGTGTAGTGGGCTGTACCATCTAGGTTTGTGTAAGTATACTCTATGGTCTTTGCACAATGACAAAATTGCCTAATGGAGAATTTCTCAGATGGTATCCCTGTTGCTAAGTGACACATGACTGTATTTTAAATAACTATTCCCTTAAATGTATTTAAAAGTAGCTAAAAGTATGTCAAAAAGTCAATGGATATTAAGATAGGTATAAAAGCCTAATTTAATCTCTTTGATAACATTATGGAATGATTAATTAGTTCATTAAGCACAAAGACTGCCAAATAGCATACATTTAGCATAGTACATTGATCTTCAAGCTGTTTCTCAGTTTGAAGACAAGTATAAAACACATTTTAGATATACACAAGCTATAGATAATGCTAGCCTATTTCTTTCCATTATAACATTTGAAAAATTATTACCAAATGAGGGGACATTAAACCACCTCCAATGGTAGTACTGAGAGTTAAAAAAAAATACATCAGAGTAATATAAGAAAAAAAAAGAAAAATCATTGAGGTTATAATTAAAAGTTTTAAAAAGTCACAGTACTTGCTAAATACATTAAAATATTGCACATATCTCTATCTAATATAAACTTATCCTACGAAACATTAGAATTGTACAAGGTATATAATTACACCTTGGAAAATAAAACAATGTGAACACATATTACTCAATTAATTAATTCCATAACTTGGTAACTCAAATTCTATCAGAATAGGCAATTAAGCTTTCTTCCTAATCTAGCATGACTAAAGGGATCTTATATTCCAAATTTTCTAGACAGTCCTCAATGTTCTCAAGTACATCCACCCAAATCTCTCCATCCTAAGTTTCATGGGTTCGTGCTTTCCCTATCAGGCACCTGATTCAAAATTAAGAGACCTGCAAAGGGTATGAATTAAGACTCCTTTGAAGCTCTGTTACTCAAACTAACAGGTCCTGGGCCTAAGATTAAGTTGGTTCATCCACCAGCTATAGGTGATGAGAGTCTCTCGAAATGCTACCATTGAAGCCTGGTGAATTTCATGCCATGCTCTGAGTTGGTAATTAATTGATTGTACTGAGCTTGCCATTTTCATTCTTTAGCCATGAATGGCACTTAGCAACAGTCAATTCCACAGTCCTCATAATTTTACTTTTCCCTCATATCTCTTAAACATCTAATATATTATGTTATCATTAAATATGAAATGTTTGATTTCAAACCAAAAGTGTAGTTTATTATATCTCAAACAAGAAGCAGTACAATTAATCAAAGTATGTGCCTAAACTATTGACACAGTTTTGCCATCTTAACAGTTGCTTGTTTATGCCAGCAGTGAAGAAGCCTGGAGAGCAAGTGGCGATGAAATCGCAAAAGGCATTTTCCACAGCTTGTTGAGAAGTGAATATTTTTCCTTGCAAGACGTGGTCCAAAGCATGGGAGAAGTGGTAGTCAGTTGGTGCAAGGTCTGGTGAATACGGTGGGTGACAGAGAATTTCCAAGTCCAGCCTTTGTAGTTTGAGCAGTATTGTTTGTGCAACATGTGGTCAAGCACTGTCTTGCAAGAGGATTAGGCTATCTCTATTGACCAATCTTGGCTGCTTAATCGCAAGCATCCTCATCATTTCATCCAACTGGTTGTCGTAGACATCCACTGTAATCTCTTGACCAGGTGTCATGAAGCTGTAGTGGATAATACTAAGGCTGGACCACCAAACAGACATCGTTAGCTTTTCTTGATGAATATTCATTTTTGGACTGTTTCGGCACTTCATCTTTATCCAACCATTGTGCCGAATACTTGCAATTGTCAAAAAGAATCCATTTTTCATCACAGGTAACAATACGGTGTAGAAATGGTTCACCTTTATGTTGTGACAGCAAAGAAAGGCAAGCTTCCAGACGATTTCTCTTCTGATGCTGTTTACTTCATGCGGAACCCATCTATCTAGCTTCTTTACCTTGCCCATTTGTTTCAAATGGTCCAATATTGTTGGAATAGTAATGTCAAACCTTGCTGCTAATTCATGTGTAGGTTGAGATGGATTCGCTTCCACTACAGCTTTCAGCTCATCATTATCCACCTTGGTCTCTGGTCACCCATGTGGCTCATTCTCAAGATTAAAATCACCAGAACGGAACTTCTCAAACCATAGGCGTACTGTGCGTTCCTTAGCCACGTCCTTCCCAAACACTTCATTGATATTTCGAACTGTCTGCGCTGTATTGGTTCCACGACGGAACTCATATTTGAAGATAACACAAATTTTTGACTTATCCATTGTTTCCCAAAATTGCTCTAAATAAAAGAGGGAAAGATAATCACAGCCAAAATGTGCGTTTGAAAGACTGAGTATGCACCTTCACGATAAAAATAAAACAAGAAGTGTCAAAGTGAAATGTCAGAGATATCAACTGTCAAATTTAATACTTACTGGAATCGGACATTTCATACTTAATAACCTAATATAAGCCAGCACATCTCCTCCAACTTCCATCCCATCCCAATTCACCGTAGGTTAAAGTCTTAACAATTCTAATCCATGCCACAAGTTATCAATCTTTACTCACCAAAAAAATGGGGTCCCTGTTGCCATCTGACTAGAGAGTGATCTAACTCAGAATCCCCTCCTGAGGGTGTGTTTCCTAGGACTACTTCCCAGGAAGTAGTATTAAATTTTGTTTCTCAAGACAAAGTTTTGTATAAAAATATTTATGTAGGAAGTATCTCCAGGTAAAATTAACAGGGGAGTGAGAAATGGACTGGGAGGAGATGGAGGATGAGCAGGCATGCAGTATTTAGGAAATTCCTATAGAGGGTAAATTTAGCATAGTGCTATAGTGGAGCTCTGGAGAAGGTGTGGGTTGCACCTTCTCACATTTGTCAGCCGTTGGTTTAGGGCTGCATTGGAGAAGGCACTTCTGACTTTCATTCATGCAGATAAAGCAGGGTCCAGCAGCCTGAGTGTGGTCTGCTGACAGAGACACAGGTACTAACTTCTTAAGATTTATACTAGTCATGTATATCTGTATAACAAACTACCCCAAAACTCTGTGGCTTGAAACAACCATTTGCTACCTCACAGTTCTATGGATCAGCCATTTGGGCTGGGCTCAGCTGGGTAGTTCTTCTGTTGACCTCTCCTTGGGTCACTAAGGCAGCTGCAATCACCAGACAGGTTGGCTGGGGCCTCATAGGTTTAGGACCCCTGAGTGGAGACAACTTGTCTCTGCTCACCTGCTCTCTTCTTCCCATAGCTGCTCAGGCTTGCTTACGTGGCTATGTCAGGGCATCAAAAGTATGAGAGAAAAAGCTGGAAGACCCTTGAGGCCTAGACTTGAAAGATGTATCTTCCACATTCTACTAGACCAAAAGAAGTCACAAGGCCAGGCCAGATTCAAAGGATAATGAAGTAGACTCCTCCTTTTACTGAGAGGAGCTGCAAAGGAGTTGTGGTCACTAATGCAGGAGTGAGTGAAAGTACACAAAAAGCCAGTGTGCAGAAATGGGAACAGAAGCTGAGGTTACAGGCAGGACACTGGCAGTCTCTGTTGTGATGGTTTCTTACTTTTCCCCAGTGCTTGGTTCCTGGCATGTGGCATCTGCTCAAGTTATTTTGTTGTATGGGTAAACAAAGGGCAATTCACTAAAAGGTTAAGAACATTTTATTTAATTTATATACCTTTGGGGAGTCTTCATCTAAATAGATTAAAAATTTCTAAAGAATCCTTTCTCTGGGATCATGTGTCCTGATATCCAATTTGGAAAATTTGATGTTCATTGTAAACAGCTGAATTTAGAGTGCTAACCTGATAAGCATTTTTAATTAGTGTTAGACACATAGCAGACATGCAACAGATCCTTACTGAATTAGGTTAACAGTAGAATGCTAATTAAAAGTGAAGAGACTGAGGAAAATCAAAATAAGGGAAAGGATGGTTGCTTAGGAATGGTACTACGTATATTCATTTTCCAACTGCATTGAAAGGGGAAGGGAGAGAATATTTGTGCACTTATGAAGTCGCTATGTACACTATAGTGTAATCTTAAAAATAATTTTGTGAGGTAGACAATATGGCCTATATTTTATGTCAGATAACTGATCTGAGGCTTAAACAGCCTAGGTAACTTTTACAGGGCTGTGATGTTTGGTGACAAAGTCTCTCTTTGACTAAATTTTTGTTAGGCTCCTTTGAGTTTCTCCACTCAGCTTTGACTTTGGCCCCTGTCCCTTCTGGGCCTGCATGGTCCAGTTGTAGCAAGAATCCTGGCAAGTCAGTTTAGGGAAAATTCCTCACCCTTAATATCTGATCACCCTTGATATCTGATCAAATTCCACATTCCCCACCCTTTGTGTCTGATCACCCTGGCCTGCTGTTAGCAAGAATCCCTCTATACGTGATGTCTTTCTTGGTGACTTTCTGTCCACTGACCCTCCTCATTCTGTTCCTTGGCTATAAATCCCCAGCTGTCTTTGCTGTATTTGGAGTTGATCCCAATCTCTCTCCTCTATCATGGTGGTCTTGATACCTATTGCAGTAGTCCTGAATAAAGTCTCCCCTACTAGTCTGGCAAGTGTTGGAATAATTTTTTCTTTAATAGTAGTTTTCATCAACATGAGCACTGAAGTTGCCCACTGTGATATCAGTTGCAGATGAGATGAGAGGAAGCCTGAATAAAAGGCCGTAATGTTTATAGATTCTTCCAGGATTTACAAGCTTATGCAAAAGCAAGGTCGAGGGAGCCCTCAAAACAGAACGCTTCAAGCTTCCCAACATCTCTCATCTTTCAGAATTTTGTGTTAAAAAATTTGGGTGCCAGTATGTGCAATTGCCTGGACCTCTGTCACCTTTTTCCCTTTGCTCATCTCCAACCGTCCATGAGCACTGGTGGTTCCACTCCCTATCACCTTCCTTTCTACTGAGTACATTAATCTCTCCTAAGCCACCACCATGACCAATATTCAGTCCTCAGAGTATGGTGACTGTAGCCTGTATCTCACCTCTAGGTAACCTTAATTCCCATAAGACAGCTGAGATAAGGCTGTAATCTTGGATGAGACTTCAATGAAGAACTCAAAATAACACACATAGATATGATAAACATAAAGAGCAATGTACATCTGCTATTAGATCCTCCTTAAGTCCCAAATTGCAGGATGGTTCTTTTGGAGCACCTATAACATGCTTCCCTTCCTCATCATAGGGCTTTGCTCCCAAATGCCAACTAGCTCCCATGTCATCCAGGATAGTTTACCTTAATCAGAGACTGTGACTTTGAGCATGTTTTGTTCTTTTGAATTCAGGCCCCACAAGATAGACACATCAGAACAAAATAATCCAGCCTCAATACATTTCTCAAAGTCTGTGTTAGTCTTTATGCCATACAGAGGATATTCCTGGTTTATGTTTACTGTGTCAGGTCTAGTTCTTTTGTTTTAATTTTCTCTTCAGGAAAGAGGAGACAAAAGTTACACAACTTTCCTTTAGGCTTCTCGGTCTTCCTTTATTGTTCTGCAAGGAACTAGTTAAACTAGGCCATATAAACACACACACGTGTGCATGTGGGTGTGCATAGGCACAGACACACACAACCCTGTAGCTAAACAAACCTCGGTCTCCCAACACAGTGCAGCCTCAACCAGTGGTTTAAAAAGAAACACTTCTCTAAAGGGAAAATAGTCTGCAGAGTTGCAATTCTGCATAAAACATTCACAACCATTTACATCATTGCTCTGAGCAATTGCACTTCTAGACAGCATTCAAGCGTCTTTTCTGATGCTAATCTCTGCCTTACATTTACATAACTGAAAGGCCTAGCAGAAATGTGTTCTTCTGAAAACTGTTTGCCCTACAGTTGTTTTCAAGTTTCCACCACTTTAAAAGCTATGAAATAGCTATAAAGCATGTTTTTCTTACTTTCTCTTTCTAGATTTCAAATGTCTTTTTAAAACTTTTAAGTTTGGACTAATTTTAGTACAAGGAGCTTTCTTACATCCCTCATACCGCATCCTCTAATGTCTCCGTCTTATATAATTGCACCGTAATGATCAGAACCAGAAAATTAACTGTGGCACAATATTGTTAATTCAACTACAGACTTTAATATGAATTTCACCAATATTTCCATGAAAGCCCTTTTTCTGTTTCAGGGTCATCCAATGTCAATTTTCAGTGAGAGTTTGAACTCATTAACCTTTAAAAATCTCTAACAATTTCTAGAAGAATGAAGTTCTTTTTGAGCCCTAGCTGAAACGGAAACCAAGCCCTGGGATGATGGTTCTATTCTGCTTTTGCGATGGGGAGTCATCTCTCCTACCCAGGAGTTCCTGAAGGCATTGGGTATGGTGACAGGGACTCTGTCTCCCTGCTGAAACTGGAAGTGAAAAGGGAGAGCATCTCTCAGCTGAATTCCACAGACCCTGAGGTGAGGATTCGTGTGCATTACCATGAGAATGTCCCTAGGAAATGCTGGCAGGGCAGTGGGACTGGGAATACCAAGTGGAAGAAGCCAACCAAGGGTGCCATATTGAGCAAAGTCACCTCAACTTGATCCTGTGGAACGCTCCACAAACAGTGGGGGTCATATCTCAGAACGTTTCTGAATAGGGGGCCAGGAAGCTGGAAGTATGTGCACTCTTTGCCTCCATTAGTCATTGCTTAATAGTTAGTTGCTCCTGGGAAAATGTACATTCTCGGATTTAGCTCTCCAGGAGCGTAGGCCAAGTAGTTCTGGCAGGCGGAGTCCCCCTGCCTACAGAGTCACAGGTGCTGGCTGTTGTGAGCACACAAGGAGCCAGCGTGGAAAAAAATGGTGGGAGGGAATGTGGGTGGAGCACTTCTTTTACAGAGTGAAGAACCATACTTCTCTTAAGTAGGGTGTAAAGAACAGGAGGTCTGGGGCTGTTTGGAGGGCAAAAAAGAAATTCTACTTGAAAAAATTATGAGGGAAATCATCATGATAAAGGTGTTGGAAAAATGCAACTATAAATACAAAATTTAGTGAGGGATCTGCCTTGTAGTCCCAGCACTCGATAGACTGAGGTGGAAGGATCACTTGAGCCCCAGAGTTCAAATGCAACCTGGGCAACATAGCAAGACCCTTTCTCTAAAAAATAAATTATATATATATATATATATTTCCAACCTAGAAAACCCCTACACAAAGACAGTAAAAAAAAAAGGAAAACAGTTTTATTATTGAATAAGCATTAAATCAGAATGCAATATGCATGCATAATCCCCTAAGAGATTGCAAAGACAGAAAAAAATCTCACCCTTTCTATATAGCCAAGACAATACAACCCATTAAACACGTTTTTAAGATAAAAAATTACTGGTTTTCAAGTAAGAGGACTTGATAGCACCACTGTCCACACACAATTTATCCTAACTTTACCTAGTAATTGGGATGAACATATATATTAGCTAATTGACCTTATCCAGAGGAAAATACAAAAAACAAATTCCTATCTTTATGACAGGAGGTAGTTTTGCAACTTGGTACAAGGAGCTTACTTGTACTTGTACTTGTTAGGCTCCTACTTTCCCAGAGAAACTAGGAGATAGGGATTTTATCTCTCTTGATATTTACATCTCAAAAAGACGGCTCTCATTTCTTGAGAAAGACATTCTTGGATCATAAAGCTGACACAAGACCTATCTAGTTTCCAAAAGGATTTATAGAAGTAAGTACTTACAATTATAAGTTTTCTAAAGTAAATGCTGTAAGACAAAGGAAATGGGGGTTTGGGAGGGTGTCTTTTCCATTATTTTCAACAGAGGGAATTAAGTCTCTTATTGTTAATTTTTATTTGTTCTTACCAAGTTCATAAAAATTTTTGGCTCCAGAATCCCAGTTTATATATTATTTCAACCTATTTAAATATATATATGTATATACACAGACTTACAGATGGTCTTCCAGATACCATTATGAGCAATGAAGCCTTAAAGTAAGTTATTAAATGTATTCTTTTAAAAATCAATAATTAATTTGTGATACCTTTAGTGAACATGCTGTGACAACTACATTTTTTAATATACAGTTTTCGACATCAAACTTATGAAGTAAATTGTACAATTGTGCCTCATAGACCTGGTTACTTGGGAATATTTCACAACAGCAACAACAAAAAGAATCTGAAAGTACAAGTCAAGAGTTAAGGGAAGTATATTGAACTTTTGCAGGACAGGAAAAAACATAGGCTCTATATATTCTCAAGGTGCTGTCAATTTTGTAAGGAAAATATATTCAATGGACATAAAGAATGGTAGAGTAGTGGAAAAGTTCATTTTCCCTGACATACTGAAAACCAGATATATTATAGAGATAAAATGGAATTTAGCAAGCAATAAGGTATGGGCACGTTTGTGACTAAAGTCCAAATTCCACCAGCTTTAACCATTTAGGATTTATACCATCTATTTCATTGAGATTAAGTTTTTAATGAATATTTGAGAAGGAAAATAAGCCTAAAGCACAGAATAAGACCAACTATACCAACAACATTCTAGGTTACCTGGAATGATCGTGAAAGGGGTTGTCTGATACTCTTTCCACTTGCCATTCCTAGCGGTTGCTCTAATTTACTGTAATTTATAGACACCAAGCGTGTCACATAGGCATTGGTTCCTGGCAAGGAAAAGGATGTTAAATGCAGTCAGACTGCAGAAAAATTTGGCTAAGCATCAGTCTTCTTTGATTCTTAGAAGCATAGAGTTATGGAATGACAATTTAGATAATAACTTAGAGATCAGACTTCTGCTCACTTAACAAATGAAGACATTTAGAAGGCAAAGTGACTTGCACAAGGCCACATGGACACTTCAGTTTGAATTAGGGCTAACACCCTAATACGGCTATCACCGTATTTGTTGTTGCTTAGTAACTTTGCCCGTGTTAATTTTCCTAATTCTATAATGCAATTTCACTATTTGTATGTGCTCTTCCATATCAGCAGATGCCAAGTTAAGGCTCTGTCTGTATTTTTAAAATTTCAACCCTCTTTTGTACACTGACCCCCTGGGTCCAACCTTCATACCTACATGGGGTGCTTCTCCTCTGTGCTATGCACTGTCCCCCAAGGTTTTTTCCAGGCTATATCACTTCTAGGACAGCATTTACTCTACTTTCATAGTTTCCTTTTACCCACTTTCAGAAATGAAATGTTATGTGGGATAACTGATTTGGAGCATTAAACATTATATTCTTATTGCATGATTCATGTTAAAAAGCTTTCTAAATGAATAGCTTATTTTCTTAATAAGTCAACTTTACTCAATATTATAATGTTTCATTATTAGTAATGTAAGATGCATAAAAGTGGTTGTTACTAACTTAAAACAATTATTCAAAAATACCTCTTAATTATTAACCTATAAGTCACAGGATGAAAGATGTACAGCATATCCAGGACTTTGGGATTTTTAATAAAATTATCTTTATTTCCTGTCTTCATTTTATATCATAAATTATAAGAAACTTTATGATCCCCAACCAGTCTGATAGCTGCAGTAAATTTCCGAAGCAGAAGATTAACCATCCTATTTTTGTTTTCTCACCTTCATTTAATGTCCTTCTTTTCTACCTCTATCCATGTTGACGTTTCAGCGTGCCTAAATTTAAAAAAATGTTATTCAATAAAAATATATGCCACACCAACTCACTGTTGGCTTTGGCCTGCTACTTCTGTTTCACTTTCAAATTTTTATCAGCTATAAAAAAACAGCCTTCTCAATTTCAAGAAAATTTTGGTAATATATTTTGTAAGACCTCTTCATAAATATACATGCTGCAAGTACACTAAGGTAGAGGTTTACACCCTCAGAATTCCAGGTGTGCATCCCAAGAATTTTTAAATTACAAGCTTATATTATAAAAAGATGAAAATTTCAATAGAAAATGAAAATGCTCTTTTTTCCAGAGATTACACTTCTCAGTATCTATCCTGGAGAAATATGTGCATGAGGACATGTAAACTGCCAATAACTAGTTTATTGAACAAAACTATATGTGCAAGGATGTCCACTGTAGAATTGATTGTAATAGCAAAATATAAAAGCCATCAACTGTCCAGCAATAGGAACTATTCATAACATGGAACACTATGCATAGGTAAGAGTAACAAGTAAGATAAGATCAATTGTACTAACCCAGAAAGATTTTCAAAATTTATTGTTAAATGGAAAATAAAATAGAAGAAAATTTTATACAGTATATTATTACTTATATAAACACACTTTAGAGAACAAAGCTATTGTATAGGTATATGTGTTTTGTGTGTGTATAATGTATGTGTGTACATGTATATGTACTTTGTGTATTATACTGTGTGTATAGCCCACTCAATATATATTTATTGAGTATCCACCTTGTATAAGGCACTTTTCTAAGATATTATTGCATTTGCATGTACGAGTATAGGATTTAGGAGTTAGGACTGAGGATAAAATTTGGTTATCAGTGGCATATAAATGGAACATAAAGCCATTCGGATGAGAGTACTTAGGAAGAGAATATAGAGAAAATAGAAACAAGTTTAGAATAATCCAGAATAAAATGATAGCAGTGGTCTCTCTGAAGAAGGAATGGGTGGGAGGCTGGTGTGGAGATATATAGCTTTCTATATATGTTTGAATGCCCCTTTTTACCTTTAGGACTATATGCATTGATTACTTGTATGAATAAAGCTGTATGAACATGTCTTACATTTACAGGAAAGAATATAGTATAATGACATTAAAATTGGATTTCAAAATAGCGCGGGTGGGTAGCAAGAGGAGGATGGGAGGATGCTGGAGGGAAACAAATATTGATAATACGTATTCTCCTGGGCAGCAGATTTCAGAGATCACCCAAACATGACTTTCCACTTCCTGCCAGCCTTTTTTGGCATGTGGAGCAGGGCTAAAGTAGAACTATTTTCCTCTTCTTCATTCTTCTGAATCTGAACACTTTAAACAGAGACGCTTAAAGACCTCTCAGAGAATACAGCTCAACTCCAAATTATGGAAAAAGACATGACCTATTTTAAGAATGAAGAAACTGAAGAAAATCACTACATTCTGAGAATAAACATGCTAAAAAGAGGGAAATAATCTAAGAAATGAAAACAAATGCCCCTGCAAATAACTGGTAATATTTTTTTTGAAAATCTATATTAAAAACTATATTGAGTTAAATTTGTAAGGCACAGATGTTAAAGGGCAAAAAGGAAAAATACAAAACAAAACACAAAATCCTGAAATTTAGAAAGGTTTCCCTCAGATGAAAAGTACGACTACAAAACTTAAAAAATAGGTGACTAAACAGAAAAGTGGATGTGCAACGAAATGGTGAATTAGAAAATAAATGTTAAAAACTATCTTAAACCCAGAAATACATAAAACAAGGAAAACTTAACTCAAGCAACAGAATTTGTAATAATACAAAAAAGAAAACAATTGTGAGACCTAAGATGATGAGCTAGAAATACTCAAAGGGGAATGGACATCACATAAAGAAGAAAAAATCTGATATGTTACAGATGGAAATTCTAGAGCTAAATAAAAAGATCTGTGTCATCAGATTGAAAGTATTTGCTGAGTAGCAGGAAAATGAGACACACAATAAGACCTATCATATCCAAGTGCATAAATTCTAAGAATAAAGAAAAATTTCCACAATCATCCAGGAAGGAAAACAGAAAAATATCAATACACGTAGATGTATCTTTGTAAAAATAACTTCATTATACCTCATGGTTTGAATTTAACATCATCGTTTAACAGTTTTCCACTTGGGGATTTTCGAGATGGGAACGATACAAGATTGATAGAGTGTCAAGGTCAGTAGGGTCAGACAGGCTAAAGGAGCATTAAGAGAATGACTGAAATGATAGACCAATCTGCAAAGCTCAGTAGAAAGGCATGGTAAGATAGGTCAGAGCTGACAGGAAGAAATTTGAAGAGTCGAGGAAAGGGAAGTGCTGATGAAGTCAAAGAAAAAGTATAACTTAATACTGTTTGATAAAATACTTGATCAGTTGCATTAATCTATTTGCATAAATAAACTACCAAAAACTAAAGTCCTAAGGAACTTTATTTTTAATAAAATAAAAATAAGAAATAAAAAAGAAAACTCTGCAGTAAGAAAGCACTTTTCATAAATGCATTTAGAAAAAATGTTGACAGAGAACTTAATTTAAGCAACAGCGTTTAATTCTATTTTACATTCCTCCACCCCACAATTTTAGAGAAATTCTCCATATGTAATAAACATCTGTTAACTTAAATTACATGATTAATTTGAATGACAATTGCATATTTACATTACATTTTGGTCTTTTGATATATTTAGCACTGTCATTGAAAATATCTTTTAAAAGGACATAAATCAGGACTCTACTTGTAACTTATGCATATATTCTTTCTGATGTGAAGCAAAAAAATTTAAGCACGGTATGTTTTTAAATATCTTTTTTTGGTAGTTTTGATTCTTCACATAATAAGAGAATAATTTAGCTCATTACCAGTGTATATGTTCACAGAATGATACTATCTATAAGAATAATACTTTATTTTAATAATATTTTATTATCCAATATTTTAAAGTTCACATCCTAAACAATATAATAATATAATGCCAAGCAGTTTTTGCTTCTTCAAATTTTGGAATTTGTATGTTTACATACAAAATTCCTTAAATATAACATTCATATTCAGGAAACTCTAATTGATTTTCACAAGTATTATTTTTTTATTTTCTGCAAGTAGGGATTAATAAAAATTTTTACACTTTTAATAAACTCCAAGAGGTTAGAATCAGTACTTTTATGCTCACTGTGGTAGCCAGGTACAAAACATTAAAAATTTCATACATTTTCAAATTAAAATAACTATGAAATGAAAATGATTAAGAGATAGCTTTAAAACTTAGTGTTTAAGAGGAAACAACTCAAGTGTCTATCAACAGATGAATGGATAATCAAAATGTGGTCTGTATGTACAATGGAATATCATCCAGCCTTAAAAAGGAATGCAGTCCTAATATATTATACAAAATGGATGAACCTTAAAGACATATGGTAAGTGAAGTTAAGACAAGCCAAAAGGACAAATACTGTGTTGTTCCAGTTATATGAAGTACCTAGAATATGCAAATTCATGGAGACAGAAAGCAGATTAGAGGTTACCAGGGGTTGGGGGAGGGGGAGTGGGGACTTGTCACTTAATAGTAAAATGTTGTACCCCCATGATATTCTGAAATTAAAAAAATAAAAAAAAAAAAAATAGTTAAGAGGTTTCTATTCGGGGCAGTGAAAGGGTTGGAGGAGTGGGTAGTGCTAATAGTTGTGCAACATTGTGGATGTAATTAATGCCATTGAATTGTACACTTAAAAATGGTCAAGATGGCAGATTTTATATTACGTGTGTTTTACTACACACAAAAAATGTAAAAGGATATTTTAGATAATTACATGCAAACTATGCTTTCATATTTGGAATAAAAACTAGAGGTAAGAGTGACAACATATTTACAGATGCAAATTTAGTTACCATGTGTATGTATTACGTATAGTCTGCTGAACTGATCTAAGATGAAGTCATAACAGCTCTGAACACATTCGGAACTTACGTATTTTAAATCTTTAGGACATTATGATAGAAGTAAGATAACTTTTATGAAATAGATATTGGGGAAATTATTACAATCTAAGTACCATCACTTTTCATACCACATATGTTTTAACTAAACTACATACTAGTATTTTCTGAGTATTGAAAAATTTCAAGTTTGTAGAAGAAAATTTATCATATTCATAATACATTTAGACAGACAATAATCTGTTATTTTCTTTTTAGTAAAAATTATTAGTTTTTCCTGGTTTCTTTCCTTTATATTTTGCCTGGAAATGTCTTTCCCACCTTACAATCATAAAAACATATAAGTATATAGGTAATATATTAAACTTTTTTTTCCCTCTTTAAGTAACTATCCCATAACATTTATTGTGTGATTTTATATTTTACCACTAATAAAATACATCTGTATCCTGTGTTACAGGCAGTTAAGATCTAATCTCACATCTGATCTTTTTATTCATGTCACTCTTCTGAAAAAATTTTGAGACGAACCACAATGTCTAAATTACTGCAAATTGAGCATATGTTTTGCTATCTGGCATACAAGTGTTAGAGTAGGGAGATTAGACAGGGCTGAGAATAGATGCAGGTGCTTGAAGATCAAGTGCAGGTGTTAAAGTAAACAACCTTAAACAAAAGGGCCTGATAACCACAGACAAGAACTGGCTTTGACCAACTTGTCAGCTATCTCAGCCACCTTACATGAACTCTGGCTAATTACAATATCATTTACATTGTGGTTTTAAAATTTCTCCACCCTTGAAATCACCATGACAGTTCGGAAACAACCATATAAAGTGTGAAAATGGGAGGGCAACCCAATTCTAGGAATTACTACCCAAATTCTTAGTAAAAGCCAACCGGTTGGGCTTAAATATCCTTCCCCTCAATTAGTAAGACTACAAAATATCTAAAACCACCTCCTCCCAGTGCAGCTGCTCTTTTTGAGCCTGCCCACTCTCCTCCCTAAGAGTGTATTTTCACTTTCATTAAAGCTTTTGCTTGCTTGGCTTATGTGGTGTGTCCTGAAATTCTTTTCTGTGAGGAACACCGAAAACTTGGAAAACCTCCACTCAGAGGCCAGTAACACAAGTACATTTAATTACTCTCATTTCAAATTAATTTTATGATTTGAAGCATTGTTTTACAGCTTGAAATCATTTTTTCAAGCTTCTCTTCCCACCATCTCCCAAAAAGAATTGTTGAGATTTTAATTACAATTGCATTAACATATGCATTAATTTGGAAAAATGCTCTTTCTTTCTGCTCATTATTTTTGTTATTTACCTCCATGGCTCTAAATAATATGCTAAATAGCATTGTTACTTCTCGACTGATTAGTTTTAAATGTCGTCCTTTCACTTCTTGTTAGAGAAGAAAAGATTATGACTCTACCCACACACATATCTATCCTTCCCTATTCCATTCTCCTAATATTGTTATAATTTGATAATACTGATAATTGCTATTTACATTCTTGTGAATATGCAAATGCTACTTATAGATAAACCTTGAATGAATTCCTTACTCCTTGCACAACTTGACAAATATATTTTTTAATTTGCTTGGTTTTCTATGTACTTATCATTAATTCAAACTCAAATGCTTAGTTGCCTAAAGCTTCCCTTAGATGATCAGATAGATCAGGTATGCTGTGCATTTTATCTTCCTGAAACAGTCTCCCATGAGCCTTCTGACCTGCCACAGTCTAGCTGCAGTTGCTACCTGCCCACACCCCGCCCCCGCCCCCCCCCCATGCTGGTGCCTATCTGTCACTCTGGGGATTGCCGTTGCCTCTCCCCTGTGCTAGATATACTGTTTCCAACACAGAGTCTTCTTTTTGCTTGTAGATCCCTTAAGTTGATGAAGCAAATCAAATATTAGCCTTCTGAGGGGTAGGAAAAACATTTTTAAGCTCTCAAACACATGACAATGACACTTGATTGATAAATTGGCTGGATAGACTTGGTTGGGTAGAGAATTAGGGTTTTATACAATATTTTTTTCAGAGTTTTAAAGTTGCTTTTCTAGTGGCATATCACTTCAAGTATTTCTGTTGAAAAGTCTGAAACTAGTATGATAACTGATCCTTTTAAATTACATATTTTACTTTTATTTTTCATTCTGAAATGTGGTATGTACCTACATTTTCCCTAGTGTTCTAAGATTTCATAAATATTGAGTGGTGTCAGTTAATTTCCATCTATTGTGCTGGGTACACTTTGAGCTCTTTATATTTAAAATACATTATATTTCATTTCCAGGAAATTTTCCTAGGTTAATTTCATTTCTTCTCTATTCTCTAATGACTTCTTTTGGAACTTGTCTTACTTGGATATTGAACATCCTGGACTGGTCTTTTAATTTTTATATCTTTCTTTACCTTTCATCTTTCTTTGCCATTTTGTTCAATTTTCTCCTTTCTAGTAAATTCCTTCTAACTTTTGTTTAAATTTCTGTCATAGTGGTGTATTTCCAAGACCTTATTTTTGTTGTCTCAATATTTCTTTTTTATAATATTCTAATCTTGTTTCAGGGTTATCATGTCTTCTTTTATTTCTGAAAATATTAATTATAGTAGCTTTTGTGCCCATATGTGTGAATATTTTCTTAATCTTATAGAGTTATGTTTTCTCTCATTTTCTCTCCTCTCCTTGTTTGATCTTTCACGAGAGCTGCTGTTCTCAGATTCTCCTAATTCTTGGTTGTCTGATCATGTTTAAGGGAAATAAAAAGCTGACAGAAAGCTCTAGTCTGTGAAAAGCACCTTTTGACTATGAGCTTCACCTGGAATGATCTGGTTAGGCTATTTAGTAGGAGAAATTCTGATTCAGTATTTTTAGGTCTTTTTCATAAGGCTGGTTATATTTTGCAAAGGAGAATTTGCTAACACAATCTGAGCAGTGAAAAACTGGCTGCTAGCTCTGCGTGAGCAAAATGAGCAGGGCTTTCTAGGGAGTCTCAGCATGGAGTAGTTATTATTTATTTAATCCAGTGATGTGCTGGAACCGGCTCATATTGGCACATGAAAGCCAAATGTTACCGTTTCAAGAATTTTGCAAGCCAGTTGTTGAACAGTTATTATTAGGAATTAAATACACAAAAATATAATTAAGACAATTATATTAAAAAATCAAAGATAATAAATACTCAAAACTCATTACTTCCTAATTATTTTACTACATTTTTTCTATTATCTATGCTTTTGAGGTTATTTACAAATACTCTACCTATGCTGTAGAAATACTATGTAATAAGCTTCTCCACATCTCTTCCCAACTCCATGTTCAGTGATGAACATGAGTTGGTAGTTTTAAATTGGCCATAGAAGGAGAATTTACACCACAGAAATCAGCAAACTCTGCAAGTCAAGGGTTGCTTTATTTCTTTATTGTCTAGACTTAATAAAGTGATGCAGAAAATGATACAGCTTGAAGTTAAACAGGTTGGGTCTGTAACTGTTACATTGTAAATAGCACAAAAAATGAAGAAATATTCTTCCAGTACTTAAAACCTGATTATCTGATTCAGCAAAGAAGTCAGTTACGTTATTGACCAATGAGTGAATTGCCTATAGATATCTTTATATAATAATTTTACTATTGTCTTCTTCCTTAAGTAAACAAAAATGACCCACATTTATGTTGAAACTATTTCAATTGCAACCTTACATTGACTAAGAGTTTGTCCAAAAAAAAAAAAAGAAAGAGAGAATTGTGGGAATTAATTGACTTTATGGAATTCACAGTAAAAAGTATTATATATATTTTATTATAATTTTTAAATTATATGCTATACATCCTTTATATCAGCAAAATTCATAAATTTATTATTTTTTCACAGAGCCAGTTGTGAAACATCACCATGTACCAATCACCCCTGACTTAAACCTTCTGTTCTTCTGCAGTGTCACCATTCCAAATTGTTTCCAGTGCTCATCTGTCCAAAAATCATCTCTTTAACCATCTACAATGGGTAAATCTTTGGTCTCTTTATTCATCATCTCCATGCAACTCAGAGTAGAGGATGTTAAATGGCATTATGAAATTCAATCACTCCACTTTATTTTAGTTAATTTTAGGTTTTGTATTTCTCTACTGCTTAGAATTTACTTGTCTTGGGTGATTAGATTATTGATCACTTTTTTGATCTGCTGTCAACTTCCAAACTTTTGTTGCTATTATCTTCTCTTTTGTTCTCACCTCCTTTGAATATGTTTGACTTAAAATAATTTTCTGTATTGGTATTTTAGTTGGATTTCATGAAATAGTAAAATTAAATGTGTTTAATCTAGCATTTTATGCAGAAGCCCATAACACATTCTTTGTCCACTGACTTTTAAGGCCATCTTTATTATATACTGTGCCAATTTATACGGACCAGTTTCTGAACTCATCGAACCATCACCACAGTTTTATTTATTTTGGCTTTGTAATATGTCTCATTATGTGACAAAATGAAGGTTCTCTACTTTTTCAATTGATTTAGCTCCTTATGAAGTTTCTTTGAAGTAAATTTTAGAAGCAGTTTTTAAATTTTCCTTTAAAATTTTGCTATAATTTTAATTGGAGTTCATTTATTTATAAACAAGGACAATTAATATGTTTATACTAAATGTTTAATGGTCCCTCCATTAACTTAGTGTATACAAGGGCTGTCCAGAATGTATCCAGCCACTGTTAATACAACGAGAAAGGTTTGTGCAACAATGTAACCTGGCAGCCAAGGACAGTGGACTGGGATGTGCATGCGTGAACAATGATGATGTCACTGTACTAGTCAGCGGGGCACTAGACGCCATTGAGTGAGCACGTGTACTGTATGGCTGTCGCATTCAAAATGACTGAACAAGTAGAGCAACAAATCTGCTTCACATTTTGTGTTAAGCTTGAACATTCCTCCACGGAAACTATTCGGATGATTCAGAAGGCTTTTGGGGAGGATGAAATGAGTGTAGTGCAAATAAAAGTGTGACACAAGTGCTTCAGAGATGGTCGAGAATCTGTTGAAAGTGATCCATGTTCTGGAAGGCCTGCAACAAGCAGAACACCTGAGAATGTTGAACGTATATGGGTTAGGTTAAGAGATGCTGGGAGAACTGTGTGAGGTCCCAAGGTGCCTACTTTGAAAGGTACTGAGGCGTCATTGTCCTACGTATAATGTTTCTTGTATCTTCTTCAGTAAATGTCTCTATTTTTCATATTACATGGCTGAATACTTTCTGGACAGCTCTTGTATGTTCATTTCCAACAGGTCTTTTTCAGTTTTCTTTATCAGAGTTTTTCAGAATTATGTATTCTTTACATGGATCACTCTAGATAATATATATTTTTGGTTACTAATATAAATAGTATCTTACTTTCTATAATACCCTATAATTTAACTATTACTAGTCAATGACTACTTTATATATTGATTTTATAGCCTGCTTGCTTGATGGGCTTTTGTTTTTTAGTTCTAATAATGTCCATTAATTATCTTGGATTTTTATGTGAAAGATATAGCTTCATTGCATCAATTTAAAAACTTTCAAAGTCTATTTTTAGCATATTTTAAACATTTGTAATCAGTTTTTGACAAGATATATTTAAAATTTTAGATATTTCTATTTTAGTTGATTTTATTTTCCACTCTTGCACTACTAATTTTATATCATACACATACTCAGTTGAATTTCATTTTTATGTAACTTTTACTTGTACTTTTAAAAATTTTTTCAAGAATGGTTTGTGGATTGTAAATATCACATTATTTTAGTTTTCTTCTTCTTATTATTTTGGCTCAGTGTAAAATTCATGGATCACAAATTTTTCACTCAGAATTCTATAGACTTGCTTTTTTGTCTTTTGACTTTTGTTTTACAAAGGAACAATTTATGACCAACTTGTTTTTTAGTCTTTTGTGGATAATTGAGTTTAAGAAATGTATTTTAAATTATTTCATAACACAAGTAATATTGGAAGACACAGAGAATTACAAAATGAACATTCTTACGCCTACAATTTAGCTTAAAAAATGAAATATTCTAAACTTTTGAGTCTCTGTGTGTTTTTCCTCAATTTTAACTCTCTCTTTGTATTAACAGAGCAAGAGGTAACCAGTAATCTGTATTTTGTGGGTTTTTTTTTCTGTTTTGGATTTTAGTTTTATAAAATATGTATGTGTTATAGAGTATCTATTGCAGTAGCCCTCAAACTCCCCCCACCACACCAATTGGTTCATGCCATCCTGAATCCACATTCTTGGATAATTTCCTTCCATTCCAGCTTTGTTTCTTTTGGTGATATCGAAACTTCCCAACACCCTGGAACAAATCTGGACAAACCTGCTGGATGATGAAAGGCATATGACCCAGTTACCCCCATCACTCAAATTCATAAAGATGTTCCTTATATTTTCCTCCTGTGTTTTAGAATTATGCTTTTTACATTTAAGGCTTTGATTCATCTAGAACTGATTTTTGTAAGTGTTGTAAGGTAGAGCTAGATTGCTATATATTTTTTCTCTATGGATAACCTTCCAGGTTAGAACACGTTTATTGAATATTTCACTTTACTTCAAGAAGCTGTCATAACATTTCCTTTATATATAAAGTCTGCATGTATTTTCTTTATTCCTTTCATTATTTTATTTAGCTATCCCTATGCCAATAAAATTTTATATTAACTGTTATAGCTTTATAATAAATATTGGTCTCGGATAAGACAAATCTCATGTTGATCTTCTCAATTATATGCTTTCCATATAAATTTTACAATCAGCATGCCAAATTTGAATAAAACCCTGATGGGGGTTTTATTAAGAATTTATTGACTGTATGGATTAATTTTGATTAGTTTTTACAATTTTGAGGCACTAAGCATGAATGCAGCATCTCTTTCTATTTGTTAAGGTCTTCATTAATATTCTTCAGTAAAGTTTTGTATGTTTCCCCATAAAAGTCATGCATGCATTATGTTATGTATTATAAGTACTTTTACTGATGTTTCAAATGGCATATTTTTAAAACTACATCATATGGCTATCTCTTACTTGTGTATAGAGACATAACTGATTTTATATTTGATTTTATGTCTACAATTTTGCTAAATTGCTTGTTACTTTCAATAATTTGTGTCTTTTTGAGTGCTCTTTTTAGATGATAATATTCCCTCTACAGAAGAACAGTTTGATTCCTTCCTTTAAATTTCTTAAACCTCTTATTTCTTTTTATTGTGCCCTTGTGATGAATAACATTTCTAGTAGTACAATGTTGAAAAGACTGATGATAGTAGGAACTCTTGTATTTTTCCTGATTTTAAAGGAGAGGCTTCTACAATTAACCATTTTTCCATTTGTATGGTTTGCTGTAGTTTTATTTTTAAGATACCTGTTATCAGGTTATCAAATATCCTTCTACTCTACTTAATAAGGGTTTTTTTTTTCTTTTCTTTCTTTTTTTTTTTTTTAGAGATAGTGTCTTGCTCTGTCACCCAGGCTGTAGTGCAGTGGCAAGATCATAGCTCACTGTAACCTTAAACTCCTGGGCTCACGCAATCCTCCCGCCTTAGCCTCCCAAGTAGCTGGGAGTACAGGCATATGCCATCACACCCAGCTATTTAAAAATTTTTTTGTAGAGACAGGGTCTTGTTATGTTTCCCAGGCTGGTCTCAAACTCCTGGCCTCAAACAATCCTCCCAAAGTGCTGGAATTACAGGCATGACCCACCATGCCCAGCCTGGGTTTTTTGTTTAATTAAAAGTATGTTAAATTTTATTTTTAAAATGTTGACCTGTAGATAAGATCATTTATATTCATTTTCACTTAATCTACTCATGTGGTAATTTACTTTATTAGGTTTTACAATGTTAAAGCACCCTGAACTTCTGAGATAAACCCAAGTTGGTCATAAACTGTTATATCTTTTATACATTGCTAGGTTTAGTTTCATGATATGTTATTTGGGATTTTACATCTGTATTAATGATTAAGATTAGCCTATATATTTCCTTTCTTGTTCTGGTCTTATCTGGTTTTAATGTCAAGTTTAACCTGGCCTCAAAAAATAAATTGAAGATGGGAGAGGCATGTTCCTTGTTTTCTATTCTCATAAGAGAGATTTTTTTCTTTTGTATTTCAACATTGGAATGATTTTTTTCTTTAAATATTTGATGTACCTCACTTATAAAATTACTGAACCTGCTATTTGTAGATTGAAGATTGAATTTTACTTATTGGCTTAGTTTCTTTTTTAAAAAACAGCTTTATTGCAGTATAATTCACATATCATACAATTCCCCAATTTAAAGTGTACAATCATTAATTTGCAGAATGATACAACCATCACCACAATTTTAGAATGTTTTCATCACCCAAAAAAGAGACTCCATAAACATTAACTCCATTCCCTATTCCTCTCCCTGCCCCACCTATCCTTTCCCTTCCACCCCCTGGCCTCAGACAATCACTTCCTTACTTACAATCTCTCTTTATTTGCATACTCTGGACATTTAAAAATATTCCTCCTATCTATCTATAATTATATATCTTCTGACAAACATCCTCCCTTCTTATTTACCTCTAACCACCTAAGCCTCTGATAACCACCCTTCTACTCGCTACTTCAATGAGATCAACTTTTTTGGATTCCACATATGAGCAACATAATGCAGTGTTTGTCTTTCTGTGCCTGGCTTATTTCACTTAATATAATGTTCTTTAGGTTCATTCATGTTGTCACAAAGAACAGGATTTTGTTTATTTTTATGGCTGAATAGTATTTCATTATGTGTATATACCACATTTTTTTAATCCATTCATGAGTTGATGAATACTTAGGTTGATTCCGTATCTTGGCTATTGTAAGTAGTGGTGCAATAAACATGGGAATGCAGATATCTTTTCGACATATTGATTTCAATTCCTTTGGATAAATACCCAGTAGTGGAATTGTTGCATCACACAGTAGTTCTATTTTTAATTTTTTGAGTAACCTCGATACTATTTTCCATAATGGCTGTACTCATTTACATTCCCACTAATAAAAGGTATAGTATAAAAATAAATAGTATAAAAGGGTTCCCTTTTCTCCACAACCTCACAAACACATTTCCTTTTGTTATTTTGAGAATAGCCGTATTAACAGGTGTGAGGTGATACCTCAATGTGGTTTTGATTTGCATTTCGCTGGTGATCAGTGATGTTAGCATTTTTTAGTGTGTCTGTTGGCCACTTGTAATGTCTTCTTTTAAAAATGTCTATTCAGGTCTTTTGCCGATTTTTATTTGTTTTCTGGCTATTGATTTGTTTGAGTTCCTTATAAGTTTTAAAAAGTAACTTTTCATCAGATATATAGTGTACCGATATTTTCTCCCATTTTTTTATGTTGCTTGTGGGTCTTACATTTGAGTTGATTTTTCTAAGGTGGGAGATAGGGGTCTAGTTTCATTCTTCTTCATGTGCATGTCCAGTTTTCTGAGCACCATTTATTGAAGAGACTGCCCTTTCTCCATTGTGTGTTCTTGGAAACTTTGTCAAAAATCAGTTGGTTGTGGATGTGTGTTATTTATTTCTGGTCTCTCTGTTCTGTTTCATTTGTCTATGTGGCTATTTTTATGCCAGTACCTGTTACTTTGGTTACTATAGCTTTGTAGTTGACTTTGAAGTCAGGTGGTGTGGTGCTTCTAACTTTGTTCATTTTGCTCAGGATGGCTTTTGGCTATTCTGTTTTTTTTGTGATTTCATACAGATTTTAGGATGGCTTTTTTCTATTTCTGTGAATAATGTCATTGGTAATTTGATAGGGATTGCATTGAATCTGTAGATCACTTTGGGTACTATGGATATTTTAACAATTTTATTCTTCCAATCCATGAACATGGGATATCTTTTCATTTATTTGTGTCTCCTTCAATTTCTTTCATCGGTGTTTTATAGTTTTCAGAGTAGGAATCCCTCACAACCACCTTGGTTAAATTTATTCCTAAGCATTTTATTTTATTTTATTTTTAGTAGCTATTATAAATGGGATTTTTTTCTTGATTTATTTTTCAGATAGTTGGCTATTCATATATAAAAATGTTACTGATTTTTCTATGTTGATGTTGTATCCTACTTTATTACTAAGTTTGTTTATTAGACATAACAGTTTTTTGGTGAAGTTGTTAGGGTTTTCTCTCTATATAAGATCATGTCATTTGCAAACAGGGACAGTTTAACTTCTTTCTTTATAATTTAGATGACTTTTATTTCTTTTTCTTGCCTATTTGCTCTGGCTAAGACTTCAAGTACTATGTTGAATAGAAGTGGCAAAAGTGGGCATCCTTGTCTTGTTCCAGATCTTAGAGAAAAAAGCTTTCAATTTTTCCGCATTCACTACAATGTTAGCTGTGGGTTTGTCATATATGGCCTTTATTGCATTGAGGCACATTCCTTCCTTCTATACCTAAATTGTCGAGAGTTTTTATCATGAAAGGAGGTGGAATTTTGTCAAAAAAAATTTTCTGCATCTATTGAAATGATCACATGGACTTTGTCCTTTATTCTGTTAATGTGAGGTATCACATTTATTTACATATGTTGAACCACCCTTGCATCCCTGAGATGAATTCTACTTGAAGATGGTGAAAGATATTTTTAATGTGCTATGAAATTCAGTTTGCTAGCATTTTGTTTGATGCATTTTGCATCTATGTTCATTAGGTATATTGGCCTTTAGTTTTTCTTTTTTCTTTTTTTGTATCCTTGTCTGGTTTTTGTATCAGAGCAATGTAGGCTTTGTACAGTAAGTTTGGAAGTATTCTCTTCTCTTCTATTTTTTGACATAGTTTGAAAATAATCAAACTATTAGTGTTAGTTCTTTTTATGTTAGGTAGAATTCAGCAGCAAGCCATCAGGTATTTTCTTTGATGGGAGAATTTTTATTATTAATTCAATTTTCTTATTAGTGGCCTGTTCAAATTTCATATTTCTTCATAATACAATCTGTATAGGTTGTATGTGTTCAGGAATTTATTAATTTCTCATAGGTTATCCAATTTTTGGCATATGATTGTTTATAACAGTCTTTTACAATCCTTTGCATTTCTGTGATATGAGAAGTAATGTTTCCTTTCTTATCTTTGATTTTATTTGAGTTTCCTCTCTTTTTCTTGTTTAGTTTAGACAAAAGTTTGTCAGTTTTGTCTGTCTTTTCAAAAAACCAACTCTTTGTTTTGTTGATCGTTTGTATTTTTTTTTAAATCTCTATTTTGTTTATTTCTACTCTGATCTTTATTATAGTCTTCCTTCTACTAATTTTGGGTTTAGTTTGTTCTTGTTTTTCTAGTTCCTTGAGATGCAACATTAGGTTGTTTATTTGAAATCTCTCTTTTTTGATGTGGGCATTTATAGTTATAAAATTCCCCCTTAGAATTGCTTTTACTGTGTCCCATAGATTTAGGTATGTTATGTTTCCATTATCATTTCTCTCAAGAAATTTTAAAATTCTATTATTTTCTTCATTGGCTCATCAAATATTCGGGGGCATGTTGTTTAATTTTTACGTATTTGTAAAGTGTCCAAAGACCTATTATTGAATTCTAGTTTTATACTACTGTGGTCAAAAAAGATACTTGAGATAATCTCAATCTTTTCAAATTTTTTAAGCTTGTTTTGTGGACTAATACATGATCTTTCTTGGGGAATGTTCTATGTGCAGTTGAGAAGAATATGTATTTTGCAGTTGTTGGATGGAATGTTCTGTAAATGTCTATTGGGTCCCTTTGGTCTACAGTGAAGTTTAACTCTAATGTTTCTATGTTGACATTCTGTCTGGATGATCTGCCTATTGCTGTAAGTATAGTGTTGAATTTGCCCACTATTATTGTATTGCAGGCAATCTATCCTTTATGTCTATTAATATTTGCTTTATATGTTTTGGTGTTCCAATTGTAAAAAGGATTTTCATTGTTATATCCTTTTGCTAAACTGACCTCTTTTTCATTATATAATGACCTTCTTTCTCTCTTTTTTACAGTTTTTGATTTAAAGTCTATATTATCTACTGTAAGTATACCTACTCCTGCTTTCTTTCAGTTTCCATTAGCATGGGATAGCCTTTTTCATCCCTCACTTTCACTTATGTGTGTCTTTCCAGGTGAAGTGAGTCTCTTGTAGGCAGCATATAGTTGTCTTGTTTTTATTCATTTAGCCACTCTATATTTTTTAATTGCAGAATTTAATCCACTTATATTCAAGGTAATGATTGATAGGTAAAAACTTATATTTGTTTTCTGGTTGTTGTTTTATAGATTATTTTTTCCTTTATTCCTCTGTAATTTTCTTTCTCTCTTGTTAAGTGATTTTTCTCTATTCGTATGTTTTTGTTTCTTCCTTTTTGTTTTTAGTGTATTACTGGTTTTTACTTTGTGGTTACCATGAGGCTTACAAAAAATATCTTATAACAGGATATTTAAATTCATAATAAGTCAACTTTCATTGCAACATAAAATCCTTTATCCTTTAGCTTCACTCCTTTCCCACATTTTGAATGTTTGATGTCATGATTTACATCTTTTTATATTGCATATCCCTTAATAAATTATTGTGGTTATTATTATTTTTAGTTTTGCAATTTAACCTTCATACTAAAAATATAAGTTAATTACACACCACCTTACTGTATTAGAATATTATGAATTTGATTGTGTACTTATGTTTACCAGTGAAATTTGTACTTTCAGATGTTTTCATGTTACTCATTGGTATCCTTTTCTTCAGCTTGAAGAACTCTCTTTAGCATTTCTTGCAAGACAGATCTGGTGGTGATGAACTCCCTTAGCTTTTGTATATCTGGGAAAGTCTTCATTTCTCCTTCATTTCTCCTTCATTTCTGAAGGACAGATTTTCTGAGTACAGTATTCTTGGGTTTTTTTTTTTCTTCAGAACTTTTAATATATCATCCCACTCCATCCTGGCCTGTAAGATTTCTGCTGAGAAGTTAGCTGCTAGGTGTACTGGAACTCCCTTATTTGTTATTTGCTTCTTTTCTCTTGCTGCCTTCAGGATACTGTCTTTGTCTTTGGTCTTTGACAATTTGTTTATAATATGTTTTTGGGTAGTCTTATTTGGATTGAATCTGATTGGTGACTTTTGACATACCTGTACCTGGATAGTTTCTCTGTATTTTCTTGAAGTTCTCTGAACTTCCTCAAACCAGCTCTTTTGAATTCTTTGTCAGACAGTTCTTAAATCTCCATCTCATTAGGGGTCAGTCAGTGGCATCTTACTTTTCCTATTTGTTGATGTCGTGTTTTTCTGAGTGTTCTTGATTCTCGTGGTCATGAGTTCATGTCTGCACATTGAAGAAGTAGATATTTATTCCAGCCTTTATAGTCTGACTTTATCTGGGGATGTCTCTCAACAGTAAGACTATCTTGACATTCCAGGAAAGTCTTCTATTGTGGTTCCTAAGCCTGTTACTACTTCAGCTGTTGCAGGCTAGGGGTGCTTTTAGTTCAAGACTGCTGCAGCAGATACTATACCAGGCTGTCATCCATTTGCCACCAGGGCTGGCACCATGTCAGGCTAAAATCTAAGTCCCTGGCCAATGAGGTCTGCCTTTTGCTGTGGGTTATTTTGAGCCTATAGCTACTATAGTTGGCTAGTAACAATGCAAGCCAGAACTTGAGTCTGTCTTGCTGTGGCTGGAGGTTCCAGCTGGTGTTGGGATGGGTTTAGACACTCAGTTTATGGGTATAATCCTGTAGCCAATGAGTGTGGGGGTCTGTCTAGTGCTGAGTTGTACTGTGGCAGGCTCAATATTGAGTTCCAAAGCATAGTTCTATGCTTACTTGCCTCTCTTTTTCCCCAACCAGATGGTACTTCTCACAGTGCTGTGCTGCCTCGTACTGGGGGAGTAGTGATGTCAGTAATGCAAAATGATTCTTCCTAGCATCTTTAATCTCTCTTGTCTTAGTAGTAAGCTATAACCAGGTACTATGATCTCTTATCTGGTTTCCTTCACTTAAGAAAAGGTATTTTCATGCATGGATAGTTGTTCAAATTAATGTCTCTGCAGAGGGACAATTGCTAGAATGTCCTATTCTGCCATCCTGCTCTGCCCTTCCTAACTACTGGTTAAGTTTCTTAAGAATTGAAGGAGTGATTAAAGCTCCTGTTTATCCTTGAGCAAGTATGGTAAATATTTTGCTATGAAAATGTACATTTCTTCTAATTTTTCCAAATATGGCATAAAGTTTTTATTGTGTTCTCTTTAATTTTCTTAAAATGTGTTTTATCAATACTTTTATCTCCTTTACTCTTTGGATACTATATTTTTCTGCTTTCTGCCTTTCTTTTTCTGGATTGTTTTGCCCAGATATTTTCCAATTGCATTACTCTTTTCAAAAATGAGCTTCTGGCATTGTTAATCCTTTCTATTTGTTCTTATTTTATTTTATTTTTTTCTGTTTC
Source organism: Daubentonia madagascariensis (assembly GCA_023783475.1). Taxonomy (NCBI): domain Eukaryota; kingdom Metazoa; phylum Chordata; class Mammalia; order Primates; family Daubentoniidae; genus Daubentonia; species Daubentonia madagascariensis. Next base: position 2,118,711 of record JAKFHU010000633.1, read on the forward strand.
TTTACATTTACTATGTTTATTTGTTATTTTCTAAATTTTAAAATCAGTGATTAACTCATTAGTTTTTAGACCTTTCTTTCAGATATGAACATTTATGTATATAAATTCCCCTCCATGTACTCCTTGAGCTACAATACACAAATTATCTTTCAGTTCTAAACACTTTCTCCTTTCCTTCATGGATTATTCTTAATCAATGAGTTATTAGGAAGTATCTGAGAAAGTGTATGTGTATTTGGTTTTTATATGTGTATTTATTTCCAAATGTATATTTTCTTTTAAACTCAGTTTATATTGTCAATTTCTAACTCAAATACATTATGGTTAGAGAATAGCTCTTTATTATGATATTAATTCTTTTGAAGTTGTTTGTTCTTCTTTTATGGTCAGGTTTTTTTTATTGCCAGTTTTCTCTACATTCCACATACACTTCAGAGGACTCTGCATTTTATAAATATTTGTTCTTGGTTCTAAATATGGTAATTAGATCAATTAGCAATTATGAATTCCAAATCTAGTATATTTTTGTTAACATTTTTCCTAATCTACTAACTATTATGAGAGGCTTGTTAAAATACTTCAAATTTCTTGGTGGTTTGTCAAAATTTCCTTGCAATTCTGTTAACTTTTATTCCATATATTTGGAAGCTGTGGTATTAGATACATGCTGTCAAATCTCAGGAGTTTGACTACAGAGCTAATATAGTTTTATGATTCACATCACCCAGTAAAAGGTAATTTACATTTAATTTTCACTAATTAGGAGGAATGTAGGAGATTTCTAAGTAGACCAAAACAGTATATATCTAAATTGAATAAAATCAAGTATTCTATCTATCTAGGTGACATTTCACCCAGAGATTCTAATCTGATATGAAAATTAAAATTAACTTAACTCAAATTCTAAATGAAAGCTAGGTGATCGTTGCCAGATATATATTCTGGAGTCACTGTTATAGATTATAAATAAGGCTTAGTGCATTTTATCAGTATCCGAGATGAGAACCTATTTGGTTACTCAGCAGATATTTCAGGTAATTAAAACACTTATTCAAGCAGAAGAGGTAATAACAAAACATTTGAAAGATAGTTCCAAATAGTCTGAGGTGAGATAATTGTATCCTTAGAGAATTAGCATCTTTTATTTCAGAAGAGATTTGGAATTATTTGTAATTGTGTTTTTTAATATTTTTGAATTATTGTGAGAAAAACATTTTTTGTTTTGTTAAAGATAATTAGACCTATAAGAGTAATACATTAACCTTATAATTACACCTGTTAAATGTTTGAATAGGTAATTCATTTATCTTTCTGATATTAAAATGAAATGTTATTATTTTATATACACTGTTAGAATATTTGAGGGATTTTTAAGAATTGCTATAATAATAAAAATTTAATTCTTCAAATTTGTAAAACTTATTTATGTACTCAATAAAGTTTTTTTGTCAGAGGGATAATTCAACTAATCAAAAAGGAGATTGAATATTTTAAATTCATGAATACAGCTTAAAAAGATTTAAGGTGTTTGAACTAACTTTGTACATTGGAACAAATACCAGATAATATCCTTTAGTCTTCCCTAAAGCCAGTTTTTCTCTTATTCCAGACACAAGGCATGATTATATGCATGAATAGTCTAGTACTTTGCTCCACAACCCCCACACTGCAGACTGGTACTGGTCCATGGCCTGTTAGGAACTGGGCTGCACAGTAGGAGGTGACTAACAGGCAGGTGAGCAAGCAAAGCTTCATCTGTATTTACAGCTGCTCCCCATTGCTCACATCACTGCCTGAGATCTGCCGCCTGTCAGATCAGCAGCAGCATTAGACTCTGCATTATGGTGAGTTGTATAATTATTTCACATATATTACAATGTAATAATAATAGAAATAAAGTGCACAATAAATGTAATGTGCTTGAATCATCCCAAAACCCTCCCCCGCCCCCACCAGGTCCATGGAAAAATTACCTTCCATGAAACTGGTCCCTGGTGCCAAAAAGGTTGGGGATCACTGTTCCAGTAGTTGGTGGGGGCCATGTAATCAATTCTGGCCAATAGGTGTCACTTCACTGTTAATTGCCAGTAGGAGGCACTTTGCTGCTCTCTTCCTTTGCTGCAGCATACATAAAATCTTTTTGCTGAGATGACAGCATCAAAAAAATGGAGATTCTACCAGTCTAGGTCTTTGAGTGACTATATAAAATAGAGGCCCTTGATGACTTAATTTTGACAATGTAATATGAGGAAGAAATGATTCTTTGTTTATTTAAGCCAGTAAGATATTGTATTTCCTTGATATTGTAGTGTAATTTATCTTGTCCTGATTATTGATCCAGCTGTTGGTCTTGGGGAGGCAGGGGCCTAAAACATACGGTTAGAAGGCAGGCAGTGATAAAAATTACATGGAGGCTGGAAATGTGGCAATACATGTTTTGCTACCAAAACATTTGCTGTACCTTTCCAGTGAGGTTTGTTCAAGAGTCATATTGTGTGCTTATTACATTTGTAGCTATAGAGGAAGAGACTTTAAAACTGTGGTATGTACTGGTTGGTATTGGCAATATTTAACAATATGTTACCAAAAAGATATGAGCTCAATACAAAACTGGCAGTTTTACAAGCAGAAATAAGAGGAAACAAAGATTTCTAGAATTGATATTGAAAATGTCAATGAATTGTATGTCCTAAAAAAATCAGGGTAAGTAGCTCATATATCACCTCAAATGGATATTATTTCTTTGTATTGTGAGCATTCAGAATCCTCTTTTCTAGCTTTTTGAGAATATGCAATAATTTATTCTGTAGGACACCAGAACTCATTCCTTCCAACTAGCTATAAGTTTGTATCTGTTAACTAACTTTTCCCCATCCTTCCCTCCCCACTACCCTTACCATATTCTAATACACACAATTCTACTCTCTGCTTCCATGAGCTCGATTTTTTTTAGCTCCTACATATGAGCGAGATCATTCATATTTATCTTTCTGTATCTGTGCTTAATAGAATGTTCTCCAGGCTTATCCATGTTGGTGCAAATGATGGGATTTCATCTTTTTTATGACTGAATAGATATACACACACACATATACACACATATACATATATATATTCCATGTTTTGTTTATCCATTCTTCTGTTGATGGACATTTAGGTTGATTCCTTATCTTGGCTACTGTGAATAGTGTTGCAATGAACATTGGAATGCAGGTATCTCTTTCATATACTGATTTCTCTTCCTTTGGATAAATACCCAGTAGTGGGATTGCTAGATCATGTGGTATTTCTATTTGTAGTTTTTCAAGAAACTTTCATGTTTTTCTCCATAATGGCTGTACTAATTTACACTCTTACCAATAGTACCTAAGAATTCTTTGTCCTTCACACTCTCACCAATATTTCTTTTTCTTTTTGATAGCAGCCATTCTAACTGGGATGAGATGATATCTCACTGTGGTTTTGATTTGCATTTCCTTGATGATTAGTCATGTTAAGCATTTTTTCATATATTTGTTGGAAATTTGTATGTCTTCTTTTAAGAAATGTCTATTCATATCCTTTGCCTTCTCTTTCAACAGATTTTTTTTACTGTAGAGTTGAATTCATTGTGTATACTGTGTATTAGTCCCAGATGAATAGTTTGCAAATATTTTCTCTAACTCTACAGCTTATCTTTTCACTCTGTTGATGTTTCCTTTTCTATGAGGAAGCTTTCTTTTTATTAGTTTAATGTAGTCCCTTTTTTTTTTCTGTGCTTTTGACTTCTTAGTCATAATATCTTTGCCTACATCAATGTCCTGAAGCTTTTCCCTTATGTTTTCTTCATTAGTTTTAAAGTTTCAGGTCATATGTTTAAGTCTTTTATCTGTTTTGAATTGATTTTGGTATAAAGTGAGAGATTGAGAGATAGGGGTCTAGTTTCATTCTTCTATGTATAAATATTCAGTTTGCCCAGCACAGTTTATTGAAGAAATTGTTCTTTTACTAATGAATGTTCTTGGCACCTTTGTAAAAAATGAGTTGGCTGTAAATATATGGATTTATTTCTGGGGTCTCTATTCTGTTCCATTGGTCTATATTTGTGTTTTTCTATCAATACCATGCTGTTTTATTGACTATAGATTTGTAATATATTTTGAAGTGTGATACTGTGATAGCTCTAGACTTGTTTTTGCTCAGAATTGTTTTGGCTATTCAAGGTATTTTGTGGTTCTATATGAATTTTAGGATTATTTTTTCTATTTCTTTAAAGAATGTCATTGGTATTTTGTTAGGAATTGCATTGAATCTATGGATTGCTTTGGGTAATATGGTCACTTTAACAATATTAATTCTTCCAGTTCATGAACATGGAATGTCTTTCCATTTTTTTGTGTGTCCTCCTCAATTTCTTTCATCAGTAATTTGTGGTTTTCATTGTAGAAGTCTTTCACTTCCTTAGGTAATTTATTCCTAGATTTTTTGTAGCTTTTTGTAATTGGAATTGCTTTCTTGATTTCTTCTTCAGTTAGTTTGTTATTAGTGTGTAGAAATATTATTGATTTTTGCATGTTTATTTTGTATACTGCAACTTTCCTGAATTTGCTCATGTGTACTAAGAGTTTTTTTTGGTGGAGTATTTAGATTTTTCTATATATAAAATCATGTTATCTACAGACAGGGACAGTTTGACTTCCTCCTTTCCAATTTGGATCTTTTTCTCTTGCCTAATTGCTCTGACTAGGACTTTCAGTACTATGTTGAATAAAAGTGGTGTAAGTGAGCATTTTTGTCTTGTTCCAGTTAGATGAAAAATTTTTGCCTTTTCCCCATTTGGTGCAATATTAGCCTGGATTTGTCATAGGTGGCCATTATAATGTTGACATACATTCTTTTTATACTTCATTTGTTGAGAGTTTTTATTATGAAGGAATGTTGAATTTTATCAAATACTTTTTCCTGCATTTATAGAGATGATCATATAGTTTTGTCTTTATTCTGTGATGTGATAAATCATGTTTATTTATTTGAATATGTTGAACTATCCTTGCATCCCTGGAATAAATCCCACTTGATAATCATGTGTAATCTTTTTGATGTGCTATTTGATTCAATTTGCTAGTATTTTGTTGAGTATTTTTACATCTATGTTTATCAGGGATGTTGTCCTGTAGTTTTCCTTTTTATGTTGTATCCTTATCTGGTTTGGGTATCAGGGTAATTCTTGCCTCATTGAATGTGTTTGGAAGAATTTTTTCCCCTTAAATTTTTTGGAATAGTTTGAGAAAAATTGGTGTTAGTTCTATCTTTAAAGTTTGGTAGATTTTAGCACTGAAGTCATCTGGTCCTTGGCTTTTCTTTGATGAGAGATTTTTTAGTAGTGATTTAATCTCTTTAATCATTATTTGTTAATGTTTTCTATTTCTTTTTGTTTCAATATTGGTACATTGTATGTATCAAGGAGTTTATTCCATTTTCTTTAGGTTTTCAAATTTGTTGGCATATAGTTATTTATAATAGTTTGTAGTGATCATTTATATTATTGTGGCATCAGTTGTGATATCTCCTTCTTTGTTTCTGATTTTACTTATTTGAGTCTTCTCTCTTTTTTCCTTAGGTAGTCTATGTAATGGTTTGTCAACTTTGTTTATATTTTCAAAAACCAAATTTTTGGTTGATATTTTGTATTGATTTTTTAGTCTCAATTTTGTTTATTTTTTCTCTGATATTTATTATTTCTTTCCTGCCATTAGTTTTGGGTTTAATTTGTTCTTGCTTTTCTATTTTAAGAGGTACATTATTAGGTGGTTTATTCAAAATATTTCTTTTTTTTTAATGTAGGCATTAGTTATTGTAAACTTTTCTTTTTATACTGCTTTTTCTGTGTCCCATAGGCTTTGGTATGTTGTGTTTCTATTTTTATTTGTTTCAAAAAACTTTTAAATTTTCTTCTTAATTTATGTATTGACCTATTGGTATTCAGGAGCATATTGTTTAATTCCATGTGTTTTTACAGTTTTGAATGTTTCTCTTGTTATTGATTTCTAGTTTTATTTCATTGTATTCAAAATAGGTACTTGATATGATTTTGATTTTTAAAAATTTTTTAGACTTGTTTTGTGGCCTAACATATGTTTAATCCTGGAGAATTTTCCATGTGCTGATGAAAAGAATGTGTTTTCTACAGCTGTTGGGTCTAATATTCTGTAAATGTCTGTTAGGGCCATTTGGTCTATGTTGCAGTTTTAAAAATTTGATGTTTCCTTGTTGATTTTCTATCTAGATGACTTGGTCAATGCTGAAAATGGGGTTTTGAAGTCCCAAAGTATTATGATATTGCAGTCTATCCCTCTCTTTATATCTAATAATATTTGCTTTACATATATGAGTGCTTTGGTGTTGGGTGCATATATACTCATAATTGTTAGATCCTCTTGGTGAATTGATCTCTTTATCATTATACAATATCCTTCTTTTACTCTTTTTACAGTTTTTTGCTTAACATCTTTTTTTATCTGATGTAAATGTAGCTATTCCTGCTTACTTTTGGTTTTTGTTTCATGTAGTATCTTTTTACATTCTTCCACTTTTCATCTAAATGTGTCTTTAAGGGTAAAGTGAGTTTCTTGTAGGCAGCATATAGTTTTATCTTTTTAAAAAAATCCATTTGGCTAGTCTATATCTTTTAATTTAGGAATTAATCTGTGTAAATTTAAAGTATTACTCATAGCTGAATACTTACTCTTATCAATTTTTTTTCTGGTTGTTTTGTATATCCTTTATTCCTTTTTTCTTCTCTTATTGCTTATCTTTGTGGTTTAGTGGTTTCCTGTAGTAATAAGTTTTGATTCCTCTCTCTTCCTCATTTGTATATCTTCTTCATCAGTGAGTTTTATAATTTCATGTGTTTTCATAATGGTAGTTATCATCTTTTTGCTTCCTGAGGTGGGACTCCCTTAAGCATTTCTTATAAGGCCAATCTAGTGGTGATGAACTTTCTTATTTTTTGCTTAACTGAGAAAGAGTTTATTTCTTGATCATTTTTGAAAGATATCTTTCCTGAATATAGTATTCTTGCCTGGTAGGTTGTTTTTCTTTCATCATTTTGAGTATGTCATATGATCTTCTCCTGGCCTTTAAGGTTTCTGCTAAGAAATCTGTTGTTAATCTAATTAGGATTCCTTTACATGTAACTTGACTGTTTTCTCTTGCTATTTTTGGTATACTCTCTTGATTTTGACTTTTCACAATTTAAACCTAATGTGCCTCTCAGGGGACCCTTTAGGGTTGTATCTATTTGGGGTTTTTTGAGCCTCTTAGATGTGGATATCCACATCTCTTCCAAGACTTAGAAAATATGCAGCTGCTATTTTATTAGATAGGTTTTCATTATCTTTTCCCTTCTCTTCTCCTTCTGTAAATGTTATAATGCAAAATATTTGTTTGCTTAATGGTATCCCATAAAAATGCTATGGGCATTCTTCCTTCTATTTTATTCTTTTTATTTTTCTTCCTTGTTTGCCTGGGTTATTTCAAAAGTCCTGTCTTCAAATTCAGAAATTATTGCATCTGCTTGGTCTAGTTTGTTGTTGAAGCTGTCAGTTGCGTTTTTCTATTTCATTCATTGCATTCTTTAGCTTCAAGATTTCTTTTTGGATATTTTTTATCTATCTCTTTATTGAATTTCTAATTCATATCATGAATTTTTTCCTGATATCTTTGAATCATCTATTTGTGGTCTCTTGTATCTCCCCAATTTTCCTTAAGATCATTATTTTGAATTCTTTTCTGTCATTTTATGTATTTCCTTTTCTTTGGTGCTTGTTACTATAGAATTATTGTGGTTTTTTGAAAGTATCATATTTCCTTGCTTTTTATATATCTATGTCCCTACATTGATATCTGCACATCTAGTTGAACAGCTGCCTCTACCAATTTTATGGAGTTACTTTTGCTGGGAAATACTTATTCCTATTGATAGGTCCTGGGGTTTTTGTTAGGTGGAGTGCATTGTCTTTGGTTCTCTGTGCAGTTTCTTCAGCTATAATTTATGTTAGTGATGTTTTCAAGTGCCTGAATGGCCTAGGCTGTGGGACTTTGTGACATCAGTGGTGCAGGTTCATGGCTGCTTGTTCAGCTTGGGTGCATGTACACTGGGTGTGGATCCACCAGGCTATTTCTCTGGCTGAGAAGCAGATGCATGGTGCTTCAACTGGCCTAGGGTTGTTGTCTCCATTGTGCATGACTGGAGTCACAGATGTTCCTGGGCCCTGGCTTTGAACAGCTGGGGTCATGGTATTAAATCTATTCATGTGGACTTGGTGGAATAAGGGTGGAGTCCCATGGCTGGAGAGACACAGTGGCTACTGGCTCCAAGATCAGGGCACACTTCAGCATGGCTCTGGTTTTAAGATGGTGCTGTGTTGCAGCATCTTGGGTCATGGGAAGGTGGGGAATGGACAGCTTGTGCTCCTAATCCTGAGCAATGCAGCTGCATGAATTCTAGGCATCTCCCTAAAGTGGGCTCAGTGCTTGTGAGGACTGTGTGATTCTCCTATATTAAGAACTTCAAGTGTCTGTGGTGATGATGGGTGTTGGGGGGTCTTCCCTGCAACAAGAAGTCCCTCCTGGCTCTGAGTTAATCCCAATTGGGGAGATAGGGTGGCCAAGGCAGGGAGCTTCACTCCCCTCTCTGTTTCCATCATAGGCTTCCATGCTCCACAAGGACCTCCCCATTCCCTTGTTGCACTCCAATGCTCTCCCTCACACACTCCTGTTGAATTTTAGTTGTTTATTCATTGCCATTTTCCTTTTCCATGAGTTGGATGAGTGCCATATATCTCTAGTCAGCCATCAAGCTGACCAGAAAGTCAATAAATTCTTCTGTGAGTTATTTTTAAGTGGAGAGGCTTCCTTCTTATGCCTTTTCTTTTCCTTATTAGCTTGAATACTGATGTGATAGTTGGAGCTACTGCAGCCACTGTATAACATATCCTAGATTCTTGACCTTGAGGTTATTTGCTTGAGAAAATAAAATATTGTAAACTTTACCAATGTTAACTTCATTTTTCTGTAGCTTGCAAGTAGAATTAATTTTAACTGATATGATAACTTCCATAAAAGCATTCCATTTATATTTTTGTTTATGAAACATTTTTATAATCAACAAATTTAAGCACACACATATATAGACACAGACACAAAACATTATTAGGCTTCCCAGGAAATATTCCAAAGCATTTCCAAACATAGTTAACAGAGTAAGTCTCTGCTGCTACTTTCTGAGACAGGATATATAGGGTAGTCCTAGTGAAGAACAGTTTAATTTCAAATCAATCACCTACCCTTTGGATTACTACTTGCAGATCAATGTGAAACCAATGCTTGTTTCCTCAGTCCACAGTATCTTAATATGCATGGCATGCTTTGTCTAAGCTGTAGTCTCATGGGCCACTTGGTGTGCTTCTATTTTATATGTTTTGAAAATAGCTTCCCCTATCTTTTGAGGTAATTCTTAAGGTACTTTAAAGTAAAGTTCATGCATGCCACAAAATTAGCTTGTGTATTAAGCCTGGCCATCCCTACCTTCCTTCAGATTGGATGACAATCCATCTAGCATTTTTTACCTGATGTGATAATAAGCAAACAAACAAAAATAGGCACAACTTGTGCTCCTAATCCTGAGCAATGCAGCTGCATAAATGTGTGTGTGTGTGTGTGTATATATGTACATATATATGTACATATATGTATGCATATATGTATATACATATATACATACATATATGTATGTAGACTTTATATGTATGTATATATGTATGCATATATACATACATATAAAGTCTAGAAGAATATCAAGGTGTTAATATTAGTCAATGGCTGGGCAGTTGGATTATGGGTGTTTATGTGTATTTTCAATTTCCTCCACAGTAAGCATCTATTACTTGAGTAAGAAAAACATGTTAAAAGCAAACCCCCCCCAAAAAAAAACAATTTCAATGACAACAAATTGCTTGAAATGAATGCATTCTTTAACCTACATACAGAAAATCCAATTACAATAAAACCATGTCATCTTTTACTTTACCAGCTGAAAAGTTCTAGAATCTGACATTTTTAAAGATGCCCCTAGGAATAAGTTCTCAATCAACCACAACCTAAACTAAATCTAATTTGAAAAGAGCCAACCTGGGATTTGGGGATATATCTGCTAGAGTTGTGTTACTCAATTCTCTTGATGATATTTTTGATGAAAAATTATGTTCTCTCTGTTTCTGACAGGGCTTATAGGCAGACAGCAGTGGTTTACATGTGTAAGTTATCATCATTTTAGTATATAACTGAATGTTTATGCTAGCAAAAAATTTTAAACTTATTTTTAATATTTATTAAATACTCTCTGCTTTACTCTTAATATTTAATTCTCATAAGAAGAAATAACTACTATGGTTACTCTGTTTTTACAGGTGAATAAAGTGAAGATTATGGTCATAATCAGCAGAATTAATAATTTAACCCAAGAATCTAGATCAAAGCCTACATGGTTGGCCACAGTGCTATACACATGCTCCTCAACTTACAATGGGCTTATGTCCCAATAAACCCATTGTTAGTTGAAAATATCATAAGTTATAAATGCATTTAATACACCAATAAACCCATTATAAAGTAAAAAAATCATAAGTTGAATCATCATAAATCCAGATATTTCTCAATTTACGATGGGGTTGCATCCAAATAAACCCATCATAAAATTGAAAAATTGTGTAAGTTGACCCATGGTAAGTTGGGTACCCTTTGTACTTTTTTTTGCTACAGTGTAAAAGTTCAATGTGTATTAGGCTTATGTCTTTATACTGACTAGGACAAATACAGATATTTCTCCTTTTGCCTGAACCTGCTGACAAGGCCAGACACAGACTCTTTCACTTTCAGTCCTACCCAAATTTTGGTTCTTTGTTTCATGAGTAAATAGCTAAGATTAGAACTCCTTTCTCCAAAACTACCTAGACATAGAGATAAACTTTTCCTGTTCTGCTAACTGACTAAAACTTTTTAATCAATGCAAAACATTTTTAGCTATGAATCCTCCCACCTGTAACTACCTCCTATACAAATCTAAGGCAAAATCACCCTGCCAGATACTCTCATCTTTGGATCTGAAATGTTCAGTCTATTGCAACAGCCTGAATAAAATCAATCTCCTTACTTGTCTTGTTTTTGTCTTTGGTAATATTAAACTATTTTTATTTATGAACATATAATAAAAAGAAAGGTAGTTAAGTTTGGTAATATAGTTAATAATCTAAATTCTGCAACTAAATAGATATTGTATATCTATATCTATGTATTGTGGGACTTCTTAGCCTCCATAATCATGGCTCACATCCTAAGATCTGCTGTCTGCAAGCTGAAGACCCAGGAAAGCTGGTTGTATTATATAATTCAGTCCAAGTCCAAAGGCCTGAGAACCAGAGGAGCTGATGGTAGAACTCCCAGTCCAAGGACAGGAGAGGATGAAATGAAATGAAACGTCCCAGTTCAAGTAGCAAGGCAAAATAAAAGGGTGTGGATTCCTCCTTCCTTTTACCTTTTGTTTTATTCAGGCCCTCGACAGACAGACTGGATGATGTCTACCCTCATTGGAGAGGCATCAATCTGCTTTACTGAGTCTACCAATTCAAATGCTAATCTCATCTGGAAACACCCTCACAGACACACCCATAAATAATGTTTAATTTGGGTATCCTGTGGCCAAGTCAAGTTGACACGTAAAACTAACCATCACACTAGGTGTATGGCCTTGAGCAGGTGGCAAAATCAATGAATGACACTCTAAAAAAAATCTAGACAATGACAGATTGTATGTTCAAGGCCTCAAATAACTGCATGAAACAGTTTACTATAAGGAATTTGCTATGCTTGTATATTCAATGCATTTTATTTTGTTGGTTTGTTTTGGTGTGCCTGCTTTGCTAGATTCATAAATAATATCATTAGACCCTGTTAAGAGCACCGGTAAAGAGAAATTACTTGATTTTGTTATCCAGGGATGTAAGTGGCTACTCTTTCTTTATCTTATCTTTAGGATATGAATATACACAATAACTGTGGCAGGATGATTAATAGAATGCACACACATGAGTGCACATAAATATAAATGCATTATTTTCAATGATTGGATTATAGTGTGTTATATCTAATGTTTTTGAAATTAACAATATTTTAGAAATATCTTTCCTTGGCTTTTGTTTTTATTGGGAAATATCAAATAAATAAAATATTACAAAAAGTAAAGAGATAGAAACCCATGTATTTATCACTCATATTAAAAAAATGTTAACATTTTGTCACATTTACTTCATAGTTTCAGGACAAAGGAGAGTTTAGGTAGACTTTATAGTCTCTCCCCTACTTCACATCCTACTCATTTTTCACAATCAACAGAGCTAGGAACTCTCTCATATTAGGGTGAAACTTTATGATCAGTTGTTTTATATTTTCATAACATTATATACCCTTTCCATCCATGTGTTATATCTTTGTTATTTATGTTGAACTTTCTTTATATTCCTTTTACCCCATGCTTACTTGAAAGTTATCCATTACAGTTCTATTATTTTAGAAAATATGCACATTTTGACCTAACTGCCCCCAAAGTTAATCAATACCTTCCTTCTGCACAACACAAAGAACATAAAAAGTTGATTCACATTGCCCTCTCCAATATACCATGTGATTTTAGTTTCAACTTGTATATTTATCTTCCCTAATTTAGTAAATATCAGTTTTAGGATTTCAGCAAGATAAGGGAGTAGGAGTAGATACCAGCTTTCATTCTCCTCCCAAGCAAAACAAAAACAAAAACAAAAAAACAACAAAAAAAAAACCCCAACTAGACAGCCATCCATAGGCAAAAATAACCCTGGAAGGGCTCAGGTGTCCAGTGAAGAGCCTATGGCAACACAGCAAAGAAAAAATGGAGAATAACCATACAGAAAATATCATGGGGGAGATCAGCATACCTGAAACATTTGGAGACAGCTGGGAGCAAAGAGGAAAGGAGGGGGCTATCAGTATCAGCCATGTGGCAGGTACCACCATGGTCCCCAGTGGCCTGCTCTACAAAGAACACTGGCAGCTTTAGCCACCAAGGTAACTAATAGGGAAATGCAAATCAAAACCACAATGCAATATCACCTTACCCCTGTTAGGATGGCTTTTATCAAAAAGTCAAAAGATAACAAGCGTTGGCAAGGATGTGGAGAAAAGGGAACCCATATACGTTATTGATGGGAATGTAAATTGGTACAGCCATTATGGAAAACAGTATGGAAGTTCATCAAAAAACATAAAAATAGAACTACCACATAATCCAGTAATCCCACTCTGGGTATACAGTAAGTCCTCACTTAACGTCATCGATAAGTTCTTGGAAACTGCTACTTTAAGCAAATTGCCTTATAACAAAACCAATTTTTTTCTCATCCACATTAGATAATAACCCCATTGAACAAAATATTATTCGAGGACCTGTTGTACATTGTTTTGCTTAACGTTGTAGTTTCAAAGAGCCTGTCAATGACATTAAGTGAGGACTTACTGTATATCCAATGGAAATGAAATCAGTGTGTTGAAGAGGTATCTGCACTACCATGTTCAATACAGCATTATTCACAATGGTAAGATATAAAAACAATCCAAGTGTCCAGCAATGGATGAATGGATAAAGGAAACACACACAGAAAATACACACACAGAAAGTGAAAGATCCTTAAAAATCTGAAGAATGTTGTGCTGAGCAAAATAAGGCTGACACAGGCAAATACTACATGATCTAACTCATATGTGAAATATTTAAAAAGTTGAATTTATAGAAACAGAAAGTAGAAGGATGGTTACTAGGGGTTGGGGCATTGAGGAAATAGGGAGAAGTTGGTCAAAGGGTTAAAACTTGCAGTTATAAGATGAATACGTTCTGGAGACCTCAGGTACATTAATAATAATGTATTGTCTGCTTGAAATTTGCTAAGAGAATGGATTTGAAGTATTCTGACCATATTCTTTCTCTCTCTCTCTCTCTCTCTCCCACACACACACACACACACACACAAGAAATTGTGAGGCTATGGATACGTTAATTAGGTTGATTGTGGTAATCATTTCACAATGTATATGTATATCAGAACATCACATTGTGCACCTAAATTATATATAATTTTTACTTGTCAAATATACCTCAGTAAGGTTGAAAAAGTATTACTTTTAAGTTAATACTTAGTTACATTGAACAAAAATTACTTTGCTTACCTTTTCTTCCTCTGTCCTATACTTTGTTTCTAAATCCAATCTCCTTTTTATTAAAATATTTATTTTTGTTTTCCTTTCATCCTGAGTGGCAAACTCAGACTATCTGAAAGTGACATTTTTATTTTTTCTTCAAGTTCCTTCAAACTGCCTAGGTTGGCAGTTGATTTTTCCTCAGCATTTTACAGATATTATTTCATATTCCTTTGTCCTCTACTGATGTTTAAGAGAAGTATACATCGTATCTAATTATTCCTTATATGTGAGAAATCTGCCTTTTCCTATAATCGTCTTGAAGATGTTACCTTTGGTTTTAATATTCAGAAATTTTGGTATGCTATATCTAGATATAAATTTTGGTATGATATAAAATTGTGGAATATTTGTATTTATCCTGCTCAGGATTCAGAGTGCTTTAATGGTATGAGGCCTGTGTCTTTTATAAATTCCAAAAACTTTTGGCATTATCTTTTTAAACATTACTTCTTTCATTTTCTGTTTTCTTCTTCTGATGATACCATCAAATATATGTGAAATAATTTGTTTTCAATCTCTATACCTTTAAAATTTACTTTCATATTTCCCATCTCATCTCTTTGTAGTGCTTCCTGATACAGTCTTTAGATTTGTTTTTCAGAACACTGCATTACACAGATTGTCTAATGCATGGTTTAAACTATCCACTGAATGTTTACAATTGATGATAGTATTTTTCATTTCTAGGAGGTTGTTGGTCTTTTTTCAAATTTGTCTTTTTGTTTTATAATGACCTGTTACTTTATGGTGATTTATATTTTTTAATCTGTTAAATTACTTAAATACATAAATCATAGATCTAGATTTTAACATTGTCTATTCTAGGTGTATTAATTCTTGTTTTGTATTGGTGTCATGACAAACTTTCATAATGGATCATTTCTTTGTTTAGTTTATGTTTTTTCTTGTAAATTTAGTTGTTTTTGTTTTCTTTGTGGTAGTACTTTTCATTTAGGGTTTTGGAAGTATTTCTCCAGAGCGGTTTTGCATTTGTTTTTGCTTAGGTTAAGGCATTTAGTTTTTAATATTAACGTTCTGTAATAGGATTTTATGCCATTCACATCTCCTGCTTGACTCAGGCTTCGATTTTGATTTCTTGTGAGAGATACCCCTCCATTCCTCTCCACCCAAGTTCCTAGCTGGGGCACTTTTCTTACTACGTTTTTGGCTGTGGATGAAGTTTTTAAAATCCCCTTTACATAAATGAAACATACCTTTGACAGTCCAGGCTCAGTTATAGTGCCCAAGTGTCACCAAGGCCAAGGCCAAGTGTCCTCTGTGAACACATCATCCTTTCATACCCAAAGTCTACGTGGGGTCAGATCCCCTAAGGCCTAGTATCACCTACTCTGTGCTTGCTATATTGGCTTTGAACTCTGGTGTTTTTCTCATTTCTAGTGAGTTTCCTTTTTAACTTTGAACTTGGTTATGAACTTAACTTCCTTGTGTGTTATATTTTACCTAGTGTTTGAACTACTACTATTTGAAATAAGAAAGAAATTGTGTCAGCTCAGTCCATTGTCTTGCTAAAAGTTGAAAATCTCATGAGTATCATTTCAGATCAATAAGCATTCATCTGCAACACCAATTTAAATACTATTCTTGAAATATATCAGTAATTCTCAAAATGTAGAATGAGCGCTATACAGAATTACCTATTTTTACCAAAATGATTTTTTTTTTGTTAAAAATGATGATCATGGGTATGAATGAATTGGAATCTGAGTCTTGATTGGAGCTATGTGGTTAAAGTCTGCATTTAACACATTTCCACAGGTAGTTATTAAACATACTAATTTTAGACCAACAGATTAAATGTGCCATATTTATCTAAGCACTTTTTTATTGTTGAACTTTCAAATTACATATTCTTTATCCTTATAACATTACAATGCTGAACATTCTTATTTGTAAATATCCATACCATAATTTCTTTGGAACACAATAGGAAAAGATAAATTTTAGATTCAAAAAGTTGGTTTTTTTGAATCTAGTTTAAAAGATTTTAATGTTTTCAACTCTGAATATATTTTATCAGTTTATAACCTATAGGACTAAGAGAGTTCCTGTGTTTATAAGCATTGTGGAGTGGTTAGTATTATCTTATCTTCATATTTTATTTAAAACATGACTTTTTTTTTTTTTTGAGACCAGTGGTCTCACTCTGTCCCCCAGGGTAGAGTGCAGTGGCATCATCATAGCTCACTGCAACCTCAAACTCCTGGGCTCAAGTGATCCTCTTGCCTCAGCCTCCCGAGTAGCTGGGACTGACAGGTGTGCACCACCACACCTGGCTAATTTTTTCTATTCTTCTTAGAGACAGGGTCTCGCTCTTTCTCAGGCTAGTCTCAAACTCCTGAGCTCAAGCAATCTTCCCACCTAGGCCTCCCAGAGTGCTAGGATTACAGGGATGAGCCACCGCACCTGGCCAAAAAAAACCATGACATTTTATTTTTTAAAATTGTCAGTGTTTTTCTCATAAATAGAATTGGATAGTTTTTATCTGATTTCTTGACACGTTTTGTTTATTACATAATAATTTTTTTCTTTATGTCTTTTACCCCTTTTGGCAAATGGAGTGTTAATCTTTAAATTAATTTTTATACGATTTGTTATAGAAAAAGTAATGAGCCATTTGTTTGCCATATGTGTGAAGCTGTCTCGCTGTATACTGGTTACTAATCCCAGGGGAGGACTCCCACTGCAGGGAGGATAGCAAAGACCATCACTATGTCAACCACCAGAAATAGGAGTCTAAATACTTCAGCCCACTGGATTTTGGGATGCCATTTCTATCATTTACATAAGTTTAGTGAGACAGAACATGCACACACAAGTTAGGCGAAGCAACTTTATTACTTACAGATAGGCAACAAGAGACAATAGAAATCTATGATTTGTGGCAAGTTGGATGCCCAAGGCTCAGGAAAGCTTCCCAGGGCAGATGGAAGCTTCTTTGCACATTGTCCAGTTGCACTGCAGCTGAGGAGCTTCGGAAAGCGGTCCACTCTGGGTTTTGTACCCGGGGATGCTGTGACACACTGGGCTAAACTGTTGTAGGACATCCTGTTGTAGGAGTGACAGGAACAGAGTCTGGGCTCTTCTGGTCTGTTCCTCTTTATCTCATAATGTTGCATTCCTAGCACATTCTACAGTTATTCTTGAGAACTACAAGTGAGAAAGGGGTAGGAAGTGGGTCAGCCCAGGATGACTTGAAGAATTGCCCTGCAATATGTTTTACAAAAATTTCCTTTTTTTTTCTTGGTCCTTTATTTGCTCATGGTATTTCATGCTACACAACAATGCTATTTTTATAAAGTTAACTTTCTCATTGCATTTGTTTTACGTTTTGTTTGTATGTTTAGGAAATCCTTGTCCATTTGAAAATTATATAAATATTTACCCATGTTTTGTTTTAGCACATTTATTGTTTCTGTAAACCATTAAACTTTCAATTAATTTTGGATTTTTCTTAGTGTATGGTTTAATGAAGGAGTATAGTATTCTTTGATTTCTTGTGATTAACTGGTAGTCCTACACAATTTTTGAAATAACCCCACACTTTTTTCATTGATTTAAAATTTTGTATTTATCAAATTTATCAATTTTTTTCTGATCTCTATGTTCTATGATGTTGTTCAGCCTATTATTCTACCTTTATTCTCCTAATAATTTTTTAACTGTATAATTTAATATTAACATAAATTTCAGTTACCTATTTTTTAAAATTTCTTTTTGAATCATATGTATGGACAACTTTGGACTCATTGTGTCAAGTTCCAAAAAGTAATCCTTGAAAATTTGATTGGAAACAATTTATCAATTATTTGGAGAAAAATAGACTTTTAACAATATAAAATGTTTTTATCAGGAAGCATTGTTTATTTTTTGTTTAAATCCCCTTACTACATTTTGCTTTATCTTCTCTTTCTTTCTTCTTGTTTGTTATTTATAATTATGCCTTTACCTGGGTTTAAAAAGAGATCAATGCTCTCTTCATTGGGATTGTTTTCCATTAAATTGCTAATCCAAAATAGAATTTGATAGAAGCCATCGATATGGCTGTTCTGAAATTCTCATTAAAATATGCCTGAAGTAACAGAAAGAGGCAAAAACTCATAGCAACATGGGAACAAAGACCGACAGCCTGATGCTGGAATCTGGGAGGAATTGTCACTAATTATAAGGTAGATGGAACAGTAACGAGCAATACCTTTACAGGTTTGGCATATGATATTCTCTGACTTTGAGTCAAGAAATAGACACCTTCTGAAAAGATGTAGGAGGCTTGATGGAATTGACAATATAAATATTAAAACTTCTATAGTGGTTTTATGCCTTACTTTCCATCTGTTCCTGTCTCAAAGCTCCTGAGGCTTTACTAGCAGAACCCTGGGCATTCATTCACCTATTGTCCCCTCAGGCAGTTATGGTGCTATGCCTTCTCCTCCAGCTCTTATTGTTTTTATGGCTCTACCACCCTGCTCAAATTTCCTTTAGTTAGAGGCTTACCATAGAGGAAAATAATTTGTCACTGTATGTATTTATGTGTTTATGTATGTGTCGAGTGTGTGTATATACTTTGGAGTTATGAAAAGGCCTGTCAATGGTGCTATTTTGGGAGACACTGTCTGCAGGAGAGAAGTGTCATTTATGTGAGTAGTGAAAAAACACCATCCTGTTCCAGGGCATGATAAGAAAGTAATTTTTTCTATACAAGTATTTTTTTAAACTGCTCTGTAGTCGAGTTTTGGGAATAATAAAATTAAGAGCTCTAATCCATCATTTAAAAATAGAATAATTCAATGCACTGAAGTCTAAAAACCAAGCCTTTTATAAACAGACTATGTTGATAAACTAGAAAAATCAGTAATTGGACATTTTCATACTGGATTATCTATGATATTATTGCATTTAAAACACAACATATTTTTCATTCCTAAATGCAATGCAAGAAGATAGCAAAAAAGTTAAAGCAAATAGTCTATTTTATCCAAATAAATCCAACCACTACTAACAGTCACCATGCTCAATTTTTAAAATATTTAATATTGTCTACTTAAAATGCATGTGAGCAAATGCATATTTACAAAGAGAAATAAGTATTGCTATACCTGATCTTTTACAGGAACAAGATACTAATGAGGCTAAAAAACAAAAGGTTGTTCAGGTGGAAGGGTGCTTTTAAAACATTCAGCTCCTCCCTCCCAACCCTAGTTAAAAAGACACAAACATAGACACAAATTTGGGGATCCTGTGGCCTAAGGGCATTACAAGAGTTTCGTAGGTGCCAGGATTTAATGGTAGTGTCACAGGCATGTAGGTGGTTTTCGCACCAGCTGATAAAACATCATGTATACCTCTGCGGATGCCACCTGGTTTTCTCTGACAGAGAATAAAAAAGAGTTGTTGTAGATGTGTCAATCTGTCTGGTGCCAGTACAGATCTATGCAAGGTCTACAGTGAACACAATGCAATGGCCATAGTGAACACAACTTAGTGGTTAAAAAGGGTATACAGCCAATTCACCAGACTTTAGCCTTGTTATTAGCAAAGGCCAATAGGCTTGTTGCAGTAGGAAGTATACACCTGAAGTTTTCTTGGTGGAGCCCCAGAAAACTGATTCACTGGAGTATGAAGATTTGGGACAATCTTTGTCATATCAGCTTTTTGGAACTTCGTGTCTTTTGTTGATATCAGTCACTCAGTAGGGCGTTCTCTACCTCTACTTCTTTTTCCTTAGTGAAAAGGATAAAACAATCCCACAGAAACACCTTCTCCAAGTAGATCTTTGCTTGGATAAGGGCAAGACAAGCCACAAAAAAAATCTTGAAGATTGTGGAGTAATACCCATAGGCTTGGCAATAAAGACAACTTTGCAATATGTGCACCAATAGGTTCACACTTTTGATGTTCTCTCGTTCCAGATTCATACTGGCTCAGATCATCATAACTTAGCTCAGGCTTAGCAAAAGACCTCTTTAGAGCCTGGGATAGGACTGGATTGCAGGAATTTGGTAGTCTCATTGATTGATTTCCAGATGCTGCTGTCCAAGAGGAGCTTTGAAAATTTAGACATCTTGCCAGCTCTCTCCAGAGGAGAAGGGATAAATTTCTGAAAGATGGCTTGGAAACAAATAGGATTCACAGCCTCACAAGAGTCAGGGGGTCACAGAACAACAACCATGGGCTCAAAAGCTTTATTGAGCCCTTTGTTTCAGCCTCTCCAGGTACCTCCTGCTGACAATTCCTTTGCAGATAAGAAGTACTAAAGAAATCAAGGGCTTCTCAGACTCTGTGCTGCTTATTAAGGCATTTTCTCTCAGCTCCCAAACTAGTCTTTTATTTATTATTTATTTATTTATTTATTATTTTAAAATACTGCTAAGGTACAAATGTTTTTGGTTACATGGATTGATTTTGTTATGCTTGAGTCAGGGTTATAAGTGTGCCCGTAACACAGATAGTGTTTGTTGTACCTGTTAGGTAGGTTTTTGCCCATCCCCTCCTCTCCCCTCCCCTCAGCTTGATTTCCACTGAGTTTTACTTCCCTCTGTGCACATGTATGCTCATCAGTTAGTTCCAATTTAATAGTAAGTACACGTGTTTGATTTTCCATTCTTTAGATAGTTCACTTAGGATAATGGTCTCCAGTTCCATCCAAATTGTTGCAAAAGGCCTTAATTCATCCTTCTCCATGGCTAAGTAGTATTCCATAGTATACAAATATCACATTTTGTTAATCCACTTATGGATAGATGGGCAATTGGTTTGATTTCACATCTTTGCAGTTGTGAATTGTTCTGCAATAAACATTTGAGTACAGATGTTTGTTTGATAAAATAACTTCTTTTCCTTTGAGTAGATACCCAGTAGGGGGATTGCTGGATCAAATGGTAGGTCTACTTTTAGTTCTTTGAGGAATCTCCATCCTGTTTTCCATAGAGGTTGTACTAATTTGCAGTCACACCAACAGTGTATAAACATTCCTTTCTCTCTGCATCTATGCCAGAATCTATTGTTTCTGGACTTTTTACTAAAAACCATTCTAACTGGGGTAAGGTGATATCTCATTTTGGTTTTAATTAGCATCTCCCTGATAATTAGTGATGTTGAGCATTTTTCATGTTTATTGTCTATTTGTATATCTTCTTTTGAAAAGCTTCTGTTCATGTCTTTTGCCCACTTTTTAATGAGATTATTTGAATTTCTTTTGATGTTTTGCTTGAGTTCTTTGTAGATTCTGTTTACTAGCCCTTTATTGGATGTATAGCTTGTGAATATTTTCTCCCATTCTGTAAGTTGTCTATGTTTTCTGTTGGTTATTTCCTTAGCTGTGCAGAAGCTTTTTAATTTAATCAAGTCCCATTTATTTATTTTTGTTGTTACTGTGATTGTCATTGGGGTCTTCTTCATAAATTCTTTGCCTAGGTTGGTAACTAGAAGAGTTTTTCCAACATTTTATTCTAGCATTCTTACGGTTTCATGCCTTACATTTAAGTCTTTGAAAACTCAAAAACGTAGAGGAAATGGACAAATTCCTGGAAACACACAACCCCCCAAGACTCAATTGCAAAGAAATAGAACACTTGAAAAGACCAATAATGAGCAATGAGATTGAAGCAGTAATAAAATAGCTTCCAACAACAGCAACAAAACCCAGATCAGATTTCACAGCCGAATTTTACCAGACCTACAAAGCAGAGTTGGTACCCATACTGAAGAAATTATTCCATAACATTGAGAAGGAGGGAATCCTCCCCAGCTCATTCTATGAAGCCAATATCACCTTGATACCAAAGCCAGGAAAGGACACAATAAAAAAGGAAAACTACAGACCAATATCCTTTATGAATATAAATGCAAAAATCCTCAATAAAATCATAGCAAACTAAATTCAACAGCACATCAAAAAACTAACCTACCTTGACTAAATGGCCTTCCTCCCAGGGATGCAAGGATGGTTCAACATACAGAAATCAATAAATGTGATTCACCACATAAACAGAAGCAAAAACAAAGACCATATGATCATCTCAGTAGAAGCAGAAAAAACATTCAACAAAATTCAGTACCCTTTCATGATAAAAATCCTCAATAACTAGGCATAGAAGGAACATATCTCAAGATTATAAAAGCCATATGTGACCAACCACAGCCCACATCATACTGAATGGGGAAAAGGTGAAAGCATTCCCCCTAAGAACTGCAACAAGACAAGGATGCCCACTGTCACCATTTCTATTCAATATAGTGCTGGAGGTCCTAGTCAGAGGAATCAGGCAAGAGAAAGAAACAAAGGTTATCCAAATCGGGAAAGAGGAAGTCAAACTATTGCTTTTTGCTGACAATATGATCTTATATATAGAAAACCCCAAGGACTCCACTAAGAGACTCCTGGAAATGATAAACGAATTCAGCAAAGTCTCAGATTACAAAATCAATGTACACAAATCGGTAGCATTACTATACACCAGTAATAGTCAAGCTGAGCATTAAATCAAAGACTGAATACCATTCACAAAAGCCACAAAGAAAATAAAATACCTAGGAATATATTTAACCAAGAATGTGAAAGATCTCTACAAAGAGAACTATGAAACACTGAGGAAAGAAATCACAGATGACTTAAACAAATGGGAAAACATATGCTCATGAATTGGTAGAATCAACACTGTTAAAATGTCCATACTACCCCAAGTGACTTATGGATTCAATGCAATCCCCATCAAAACACCAACATCAGATTTCACATATCTAGAAAAAATAATTCTATGCTTCATTTGGAACCAGAAAAGAGACTGAATATCCAAAGCAATCTTAAGCAAAAAGAAAAAATCTGAAGGCATCACATTACCAGACTTCAAACTATACTACAAGTCTATAATAACCAAAACAGCATGGTATTAGCAGAAAAATGGAGACATAGACCAATGGAACACAACAGAGAACCTGGATATAAAACCATCCACATACAGCCAGCTGATCTTTGACAAAGAACACTGTGGAAAAGAGGCCCTATTCAATAAATAGTGCTGGGAAAATTGGATAGCCACATGTAGAAGAATGAAACAGGACCCCTATCTCTCACCACTCACAAAAGTTAATTCCAGATGGATAAAGACTTAAATGTAAACTGAACTAGTCTTTTATATTCTCCTTTGTCTTGATACAACCATATTTCCTCTTTGCCAATTGTTCTCTATTAGTGTCTGCCAATAGGGGGCAGTAGAGGGAGACTTAAAAGCCCAAGGAGAAGGGACTTGTGTCCTCCTGTTTCCTGTTCCTTTGAGCATCATCTAGAACTGCGTCTTTACCCCTCAGCAGCAGCTCATTTCTGTAATGGAGGTTGATTCCAGTCTGCAGTTTCTCCCTCAATTTACAGAACCAGACTCATTGTGCCCACTTTGGAGACATCATTGTCTACCAAGATGCACTCCCTTCTCAGCAATCTGAGTCCCAGATCCACAGGACCTCACCTTTAAGCTTCCAGGTTTTAATAATTCCAACTTCTTCCTGTTGTTCCGCCATCCCTAGGGATGGAAACTGCATCTTATAATTACTCTACTAAACTCTCTTTGTTATATAACTAGGTAGTTTCTGTCTCTTGACTAGCCTTTGACTGATACAGACTCTGGCATGGCATTCCAGAAGCTCATATTCCCTCACTTTCAAGGATAAATAAAGCAGAGTGTGGCATGTTATATTTTCACAGAATAGATAAGCTCAGGGGGGTTGGCAGGTACCACAGGGGAGGATCCTTGGGATATAGAGGATTTTGTGAGCATGCTGAGTAGGGTAGCACTGAAGGGTGGGAGAGAGGTGCTGAACCTTAATAAGGGTGGTTTGATGAAGACCCCAGCTTCTTGGCATCATGGTGCCCCCAGGCCACACCCATTGGGCTAGATTGGTCCAAGCTCATTCAAAAGGGCAGTGGCAGATACCCAGGTGGGTGGGAGGTGGGCAGAGGGTTCCTGAGGTTTAGGCCTGATCTCCCTCCCCGCTCTGGTTCCAGTTTCTTGAACTATTAATGGGAGAAACCAACCGAGGAGACAGAAGTCAGGAAGCTGGGTTCAGCCCAGGGCTGGGACATGTGCTCCTGTATACAGACGGAGGGTCAAGAATACCCTGACTTCCACTCACGGCTGGCCCAGGTGGGGCTCAAAGGTCTGGACATGGTGCCCCCACAGACTAGACATGTCTTCACTGAGGTGGCAGGAAAGGCTAACCAAGCTGGCCTCAGCTGCTACACAGACCACTGTACTGTTCCCAGCTGTGTTGTCCCACCCTGCACCCCCAAACATTTTAATTTGTTATTAATTTGGTTGAGGTTGATTTTAGTCAACAGAAGTTTTAGTATTAAATAAAATGTAGACTATCTAAGATGCCAAACAGAATGAGCTTACCCTAGAATGTAGGCTCCTGAGACAGAGACTGTGTTTCCAATGCCTAAAATAGTGTCTGGGTGTTCCATGAAATAGCCATTGGATGAGTTATCCTTGAACATATTCAATGTTAAGAATCATTTTATTATAGCTTTTTCAACTGCTTAAAAATATTTATCTTTAATATAGATACAGAAAGTAGAAAATAAAAATCTCATGTTATACCACAATACAGAGATAATTTTAGTACTCTTTCAGATATATATATATATATATATAATAAATACATGTATCTAAAATGTATATTTAGATACATTTGACATCAATGGGCTAGTGTCTCTATTATTATTCAGTGACTTGATTTTCACTTAATATATAATAATTTTCATTCTGTGGCATTAATAATATTTTATAATAATTTTAATGGTTAGATAAGATTCCATAGTATTTAGATATGATATCTTGTTAATTTCTTCCTTATCTAGGATGTTTATATATTTTTAATATAATTATTCAATGACTTTTTTAAAGCTAAATCTTTGTAAATCTTCATGTACATTTCTTTAGGATAAATTTTTAGAAAGGAAATTTCTAGTTAAATAGGTGTGAGTTTTTTAAGACTATTGATTTGCCTTATAAATTGTTCCATGTGATTTCTGCACTACCTCACTCTTCTGTGACTAGCATATGAGAGTGCTTGTTTCTTTGCCTCTCAAGTGCTGGGTCTTAGAATTTAAAAGCACCATTGCCAATTGGAGAGGTGAAAGATTCTGTTTATTTGTTTACATGTTTGAAACTAGACGTCTACAGTATTTTCCCTCTCTGATATCACCTCTTTATTTCTTCTGGCTCTACCAAAATAAATCCTATTGATTACTTTATTCTCTATTGCCTCCTGAGACTTTATTTTTAATTTTTACTTTCTTTTATTGCTGGCTTATTTTCAACACATAAAATCTATATTCTGGATCTTTCACAATATCATCACTTATACTTAGTTATATTTTAAAAATAACTTTGGACTGTGGATTTAAAGAAGATATGTATATATATATAAAAATACATATAGTATATTCATGAATAATAATAAGTAAGTTTAAGATAAGCAAGAGAAGTGAGCCATATGAAAATAATAGTAGGAAAAAAAGTGAAACTAGCAGTGAGGTCAGTATCAGAACCCAGGCTAAAAATTGGTATACATGTCCTAGATGTGGACAAATAATTTGAGTTTTTACTTTCTAGAATACATTGTGAATAGGGAGCTATAATAAATTACATTTGTAAGCCTCATAAACAAATGTGTTATTCAAAAGCTGCACAAATATTATTAAACAGAGAGATCACCACTCAACACAATAACACATATTAGGTCCCCATGAAGAAAACAACATATAATATTTAATACAATCAGTTTGTTTTTGAAATATAATCTACAGGTGACACAGTAAGGTTTCATAGGCTATCACTTACTCACCTCAGGAGTTAAGATCACAAACACTGCCAGATCCAGAACCCAGGCTCTCAGTTGCTCAGCTCTTGTGTGCCAATTTTCTCAAGGTTGCTAGCCTTGCTCCAAAAGTTTTTCATGATCAAACCATTTACATGCTGTAAGGGACAACTGAACTAATTTAGCCACATTATTTCTGGGATGTTCTAGCTCAAGCCAGGGACAAATTTTGTACAATTGTATATGGAGGGTACCAATTAAGGAAATCATTTTCCTTAATTGGTGCCCAAGCCCTTCTTATCCAACGTTTATACCATTTAAATGTATGTCTCTTAGAAAAATCATAAATTTCCTCCCCTTGAAATTATTTATTCAACAGATATTTTTAGAGTGCCTACTATGTTCCTGGCAACATGCAGGAGCTGGAGTAAAATAGTGATAAGTTTGAGATATTCTAAAAGCACATAACTAGGGTCCAAACCTGTGGAGGAAGGTCAGGGAAGACTCCCCCAAGGGAGTGACCTTTTAGCTGAGGCAGCTTGAAGGATGGGTCGAGGTGAACTGGTGAGGGGTGAATTCTAGGCAAGGGGAATGTTGTATGAGGAGGTTGTGGGCAAAAAGGAACAGACAGAGACCCCAGGTGGCTGCAGTAAATGGAGTGAGGGAGGGGGAAATTCAACAAGGCTGCAGAAGCAGGCAGGGGCCAGATAGTACAAGGTCTGTGTCTCAGGCTAAAGGTTTCAGACTTTTATGAGCAAAAGAAGTCACTGATCCACTAAAAACAGAAGCATTTTGTTGTGACACTTATATTGCATAAACATGAATGAGATAGTTATGAGGAGACCAGATTGGATGGAGAGGGGACAAGACTGGTTAGTAGGAGCTGAGTTGATGGATCAGAAAGAGAATATGATGGGTTTTGCTATGGTGATGGGAATAGAGATGGAGAGAAGTTGACAGATTTTAGATATATCTTGGGGGAAGAATCAAAGCCATCCCTTGGTGAGAGATGTTTGGATTTGGGAGATGAAAGGGCATATCCAGAGTCCCTCCATGTGGTTCTGGCATGAACAAACAGACAATGGCATCAGCTATTAATTGGGAAATACTAATGTGGGAGGAAAATTTGAAGATGGTTAAGTTTTCGACATAATTATATTTGAGAAACTTTAGATACATTTGAGTGGAGATATTAAGATATGTAGATTATAAAGGTTGAGCATCAGAGATAAGGTATATATGTGGCTTGTGGTGATTAGGAATAATAAGCGTAACTATGAGAGAGTGTAGAACAAGTGCAGAATGGGAACAGAACTAGAGTGAGAACAGCCTAGGACTGGGCACAGGGTCCTGTGATAGGCATGGCCAGAGGTAAGAAGGAATCAGGAGAGTGTGTGATGGTGGGTGCAAAGAGAGCAGATTTCTCAAGAGTACTGTGGTCAACTGAGTTAGTAAGATGGAGAATAACAAGGGCCCATTCTCTTTAGCAGCATGGAAGTTATTGATGGTTCTAGTTAGAGCAGTCTTTGAAAGTTCGAAGTAGATGAAGGAGTATATGATTGGTAGGAAGAGGAAACAGCCTACATGGATATTCTTTGAGAGATGCTTCACCTTAAAATGGAGTCAAGATATTGGAAGGTAGCTTGAGGGGATTGTAGGATTCAAAGAAAGAATTTTTAACATGGGAGATGCAGAGCACATTTGATATCTAATTGGAAGAATCCAAGTGAGGGTCAGAGGCGACAGGAGTAACAGCTGAGCAAGGTCCCCGAGAGGGTGATAGAGCACACAAACCAGGTGTGAGCCTTTGATGGGAGGAGGGAAACTACTTGTGCACAGGAAAAGGTGGAGGAGAGGATGGGTACGGCTTTGTAGATGTGGTGGAGGGAATTTGAAGGAGCTTCCATCTGTGACTTCCATCCACACTATGAAGAATTAGGCAAAGTAATATAATAAATTAGGAAGAGAGAAGAGGGAGTAAAATCGGAGAATTGCGGGAAAAGCAGAAGTAGGAACAATTGTTTCCAAATACCCCAGAGCTCAGGTCTTTCCAGGGAGTAATTTTATGTAAAATTTATTTTGCTGCTTCAATTTTTTTTCTAAATTTGATTTAATTTATGCTACTTTAAAGAACAAACGTTCTTTAAACTTGAGGGGAAATATAATAACTATTTGAGGAATATTTTTAGTTTTATACTATGTCCAGGGATCCAAAGTGATATTTTTCATTTTTACTTTTATAAATAAATATTTCTTTTCATGATTTTATGTAAATTTGTATATCTATCTTATCTATCACTCACTCTTCTACCTATTTATCAATCATCTACCCATCCATTCATCAATTATACCTATTTATAGTTAAACAAGCTAGAAGCAATTTTGAAAATTATAAAAAAATTTAGTAAAAAATAAAAATTTCCTGTAATCAATCAATGAGATTTTTGAAGATATTTTTTCCCTTAACGTTGACGATTAAAAACGCTACAGGATTCTCTTCTTTAAAAAAAAAAATTGCCATCAAATTCCTAAGGCCTTTCTTGATTGTTTTTCTAAATTTGTGGGAACTGTATTCATGTTGTTGATTGGTAATTTCACCTTAACTGTTCAA
Source organism: Daubentonia madagascariensis (assembly GCA_023783475.1). Classification (NCBI taxonomy): domain Eukaryota; kingdom Metazoa; phylum Chordata; class Mammalia; order Primates; family Daubentoniidae; genus Daubentonia; species Daubentonia madagascariensis. Next base: position 2,147,479 of record JAKFHU010000633.1, read on the forward strand.
TACATTGATCTTCTCAAGAAATTAAAATGGTACATTTTTTTTTCCCAGGGACCACACCCCCATCACTACCTTGTTTTGGACATTAGAACTTTGATTTTCACCTGCAAAAGAATTCCTTCTCTGTCCTACAGAGAGACTTATTTTATTTTTAATGATAGTATTTTTTTTTAATTTATTCGTGACTGAACACATTGTAGCAAGATGGAAAAAAAATATTTGCCACTAGGATTGGCTGAGTGTCCTTTTTGATTAGCCAGATTAAAAAGTTAATCATCTGTAATTACACAGCATTAAAAAAATGCTGAAAATCCTTTGAAGTCCTTCATTAGTTAAATGCCCTTCTTATCACCAGTATCCATTGACAAGCCCTTGTTGCCAGTTCACAAGGATTGCAAGCTCTTTATGTCTGTTGAATCTTACAGGTAAGCTGTGCCTTAGATGAGATCTAGTGCAATTCCTTCAATTTTTCTTAGTGGGAAAGCTGAGGATTAAAAAGGGATATGAATTATTAGAAGTCATAGGGTAGATATTGGTCTTATTGATATATCTCAAGCCTGGCACATAGTAATTGCTCAATAAATAATTTTGAACTATCTGCCACAAAAATTTACATCTCCTGTCATCTAGATGCTATTATGATAGTCAGGAGTCCCTGGATCTTCATGTCTGTGCCTTATGATGCCCTTTGGTATGTATGGTGAGATGTGCAGGAAGATCCATGTTACATCTACGATCAGAAAGAATTTCCCTATTGACTGATTTTATCATTAAACATTAAAAAGCAATGGTGGATTAAAAAAACTGGAGGTAGGGTATAAATTCTTGATATTCTTAATTCTTGCCTCTTCTAAAAGCTTGCAAAAATGGCAAGACTCCTCTACAAAATGAATATTCAAGGAGTGAATGGCTACAGACACAGACTACAGACTCTTCTGATCTCTCTTGACCCCGTCAAAGTGCGGACATTCAGGCTGTAATATCAATGCATTTCAAAAGAATATGCAATATCTAAAGTCTATTTTGAAAGGATTATATAGTACTAAAGATTAACCAAACTTTAGTTCATTCTTATTTTAAAACAATACATGCAGGGGCAGAAGATTATCTAGAGGCAAAATATCATCATTTTGGTTGTTTCTATGCTGGAATTACATAAAAAGTAGTTAAAAAAGATTTGGAAACTAAGCAGGAGCCAAAGTGGAGCTTTTTAAAGCTGTTCTAGGAGGTAGGTCATTTTTTGCAGCAAGAAATTAAATTCCATGGTTTGAGTGAAAGCTTTCAGATTTGCTTCCATGATGCGGAAATGAAAACATTTTACACAGACTGCATCTAAATGTGGGTGAGTCACCAATCCATATCTGGCCTTCACCCATGTTTGTGTCAAGCTGACACATCGAAATAAATCCCAGCTGGTCTCCGTCTCCTCTTTCAGTGTTTGTTCTTCAGTTTTTACTTGAAAGCATTCCTTGGTGCTGGGCACAGGACGAAGGACTATCCTGGAACTTCTGCCACTCCCTTAATTCATAGCAGAGGTGACTGAGAATGTCAAATATTGGATAATTAATAAACACATACTTCCACTTAGCTCCCAATTATCAAATCCACTTGCAATAGTAAATTTCTCTGGAAGTTGTATCTTACCCTTCCTGACTCCCCTTAGAAAATCTGGGTGGTGGATTTAGCTGTATAAACTTTACTTAGCAACTCAACCTCTTTGTACTTTGTTTCCATCATCCCCTTCTGCCTTTTCATATCTCACTCTTCAGAACTGCATAACTTCCGAGGACTTCCTCAAGCAGACTTGCCCTTGGGATCACACTCAAGAATATAAAGCCATGTTTCCTATGGTTTCCTTGGACCACTTGCATCAGAATCACCTGGATTCCCTCACCTACTGAATCAAGAGGTAAGGCCCAGACATTTCAATTTTTAAAAACAAGTTATATAGCTATATGTATGCTTTTATGCTTGTATAAAGTACTTGCTGTCTAATGAATTCAAATCTGGGAATCAAGATTTAAGCTGAAGAAATATAATGTCTGCCAGAAGGCAGAGGGGCAATTGGTCGGTGGACATCGAGGTATCCTAAATCACACCACAGTACCATAATTGAAATATCCATGCTCCAAGTAGATGTGTTCAAAGTGCTAAATGCTGTTAGAGAGTAAAACACAGTATCTTCTACTTTGTCCTGGGTATTCCAGGGAGCACTTTTATTTTCCTCATTCTTTGTGTACTGGCACCTTTGCCACCACAGTATTTATCTTGTTCTGGCCTTGCACAGAATAAGGCGCAAGTCTTACCTACCTTGCAGCTTCTCCTTACCTGTGGTGAATGACCATAGTATTTACCTTTCCAGATGATCTTTGGCCTAAGACCCTGAGCTGTCTCCACAGAAGCTCTTACCAGTTGGCAGTTCACCCTCCCATCTTCATCTTCTGATGTTTGCCACTGACCTGCTGCCCCTACTCAGGCAGACTGTTGCAGAGATGGGCCAACCAAAATGGACCTTCTGTAGGAATTTGGATTCAAGATGAAAAAAAGCCAAGAAATCTGTCTTTATGTGGGTGACTGGAATGATGAAATAAAAACTCAGGCTGTTTTAGTCCATTTGGGCTGCTATAACAAAGTACCATAGACTAGGTGGCTTATGACATTTACTTCTTACAGTTCTGGCAGCTGGAAGTCTGAGATCAAGTGCTAGCATGTTGGGGTCTGGTGAAGGCCCTCTTCCTGGTCGCAGACTGCTGTCTTCTCATTGTATTCTTACATGGTGGAAAGAGGGCAAGAAAGCTCTCTGGGATCCATTTATAAGGGCACTAATCCTATTCATTAGGGCTCCACCCTTACGACCTAATCACCTCCTGAAGGCCCCACTTCCTAATACCATCACATAGGGCATTAGGATTCCAATGTGATTTGGGGGGCAAAACAAACATTCAATCCATTGCACCAGGGTACTCATATTTTATACCATGTAGATTGGACAGTAAAGAAAACCAGCTTTTCTTTTGTTTTTGCTTTGTACATTCAGCAGTATACAAGAGCAGAATGAGACACATCTACCTAACTTTGCAGACATTGTAAACTGGATCTTGGATTTCTCATATTCATGTCATTTGTTGCTAAATATGTTGCTGGGAATAGGATGTGAAATGGCCATGACACAAAATGGTAGTACTAAGCTTCGTAAACTCAGAGAAGTTTGCCTCCTCTGTACTATATAGCTTCTCAATCTATGAATCCATCCCCAAACTATGTGCTGTTATCACAGAAATCTGTCAACATCTGTATATATTTCAGTTTGGATATGCTCAGCTGTAAATAACAGAATACTTAAGTAAAGGTAAGAGTAGATTTATCTCACATAACAATAAACATAAAGAGAAAAGATCAGAGGGTTGATACACCAACTCAACAATGTCATCAAGACCCAGATTCTCACAGTCCCTCTGTTTCTCCATTGCCAGCATGTGGACGCTATCTTCTCTCCAGGGGATGAGATGACCACCACTACTCCAAGCATCCTACTCTCAGACTACAGCACTCCAAGCAGTAAGAAAGGGTCTGGGAGCAAAGGGGCTTTCTCATCTTGCTGTTCCTTATCATTTGTTTATTTTTGGTCAGTAAGGAAAATATTTACCCATGGCTTTCTATATCCTTCTGGATAGAATCAAGTTAAATGCTATATTGTGTGTGTGTGTGTGTATTTAATTTTTTTGAATAATATGTTATTTTAACATCTTAAAATCCTTTCTGGCTGGCAGTGGGGATAGGGGTAGGGGTTGCCCCTTCTGGGGCTAGCCAATTCTTAGAGATAGCAAAGAGCCCAGCTGGAAGCATGCCCCTGATATGCAAACTAACCAGTCCAGAGCCATACCTCCTCTACAGGTCCCATACACCCCAGGAGTACACCCAGGAGGCAATATTCCTCTGCTTTAGTCATCCTAGGGCCAGGTACCAGGCAACTAGACCACTCCTGTAGCTTAGAGCCTATGGAAATTATCCAAACTAGCCAATCCTACACTATTTACACTGTATTATCTTGCTTTTCCTTCAGAATCCCCAGCAAAGGCCTTGATCCAAGTTCTTCCTTTGCTCCTGTCTTTCACCAACTGACCAAAGCCTAGCACTTCCCCATGACCCTGAGTAGCATGTGGTGACCCCCTCTCTAGGACCTGTGAATATAATAAACTGTTTTCTTGTGCCTCTTCTGTGTCTCTTGTGGCCTCACCTGACTGACTATCAGATTAAACAAAACAAAACAAAACAAAACAAAACAAAACAACAGAACAAATGTCGCCCCCCCCCGCCACCAGATTAATCACTGACAATGAGAAATGGAGCCACCAAAACTGATTTAGACAAATCCTGGTTCAACTTTGAGGCTGGACAATAAAACCAGGATCTCCTGTTAAGGAGGGAGAATGAGGGCTTGATTGAACAGGCAATCAACACAGCACACATTTCTAAATGTACTGTATTTTATCAATTTTACCATATACATTGTTTTCACATTTTGATATCTCTAAAATTGGAGTGCACCTTACATAAATCACTGGCCGTTTTTTAATATAATTAACATCTTGTAAATAAATTTGTCTTACTATTTGTTCCTTAGACTCAATGAAATATTCAATTACATATCACTCTGTTGGATTGTCTGTTGTCCACTCAGCACTGTCTCCATTCCATTCCACAATCACTCTATATTTTTGGAGAGAAGCTTGGGAACTGCATTTTCTAGAATCTGTCACCAGCAGGATTCTATGTTAACCCTGTCAGTGAAGGGCTTTCTTTCATATTTGGTGGGAAAAGAGAAGTCATTATTCTCAGGTGTGTGGGTGTTGGCAGATAGGCAAACATGAGGTATTATTTGCTGTTTTCAGAGATCCTTTTGGGAATCACCCACTTCTGTGCTGTTGGGAGCTGAGATCATTTATGGTGGCATCCTTGATATTCCTATACTTTTGATTTCCTGAGAGCCAGCAGTGACCCCCCCGATATTTCTTCCCCCATCCCTCCTGAAAGTTGCATAAGACTCCAGATTCTCTGTATTAAATCCTTTCCTAGAGTGATTTCTGTTCTTCAGAAACTAAACTTTTACTGGTAAAATTTTCTTCTGTCCTCTCTACAGTTTGAAATGTGTCAGTTCCTCTTTATGGGGAAAGAACTTGAATGATTATCTTCCTTTGTGCTAATATGGTTTGGGCTTCATCGCTTCTAAGAAGGATGTGAGCTGGAGTAGGCATTGTGTCTAGAAGCAGGCATGGCCTGAAAGAGTGCTCAGCACACCTGTGTGAGTGTGTGTGCATGTAGGTGCCCAAACAGTCCCACTTGCACCTAGTATTTGGGTCACTGCAACCGGCTGTGTCACATGAGTGAATGAAGAAACCTCTAGATCATTCCAGTCCTCAGCAATTTAAGTCATCTCTAGCACCTGATGCTAAGGCTCCTGGCAAAGGCAACCCATCCACCGAGTGCCCTGTCTAACTTCCTAACAGAATGTGTGGGAATTATGAAATGGTGGTGTTTTTCCTCTACTAAATTTTAAAATTGTTAGTTACACAAGCAATAAATAGTTTTAACCTGAGGACAGGACTTGTGTGTCCCTGGGTCCTCTCATCAAATGTTATCTCAATATCTCCCCTTTCTATCAGGGTTAATCTTCCTTCTGCAACTAGTTTGTGAGCCTTTAAAGCCATGCTTTAGATTTACACTCTATTTCCCTTAAAACTGAACTCACTACTGAGCACTCAGGAGGAGCTTTCCAAAATCTGTATTGGCTAACTTTTAGATAGATGCCAAGGCTCTCCACAGGAGCTAACACTGACCACTGGCTATAAGAGTTTTCAAAATAATTATTTTTTTCATGGAGTATGTGGGATACCAAATGCACAAAGGAGCCAGAGAGAACTTTCCTGACCCAGTATTGCACGCTTTCCCATATTTTATGATATGGAGGTGGCTTGCTGGGTTTGCATCCCTCTTTTTAATTGGAAAACTATTTGTCATCTCATTTGGTCACAACAGTAAACAGAAAAGAAAATTTTGCCTCAGAGTTTGGCATTATACATTAGGTAACTTCATAACTTTGAAGTTAGGAAGTGGATAAAGTGGGTCCAAGTACTACTGTTATATTATTGGCAGGGAAGGAACTGACTTAGGAGTCTCAGGGAATATCCTTGTCACTCCACTTGTACCTTATGACCTCTCTTGATCTCTTATGACCCCTCTTGATCCTTATAAATTGGGATCATTGCACCTTTCACATGCATAAGAATGCTTGTTAGATTAAGTAAATTAATAAATGCAAAATGACTGTGAAATTCAAAATGATATGTAGACACTGTATATTATTATTAGAATGAATCTTTGTAATTGTATCTAACTGCTGTCTCATAAGACATCTTATTAATTAAATAAATAAAATACTGCTCTAATGAAACTTTTAGAGCCTATTATGGCATATTAAAAGAAAAAGGAATTATTCAAAAAGCAGTCTTAAATTACAACAATAAAATAATCTTCTGGGCATCCTTCCTTCTTTCCTCTCGTATACGTCTCAGTGACGGAAACCACTGTTAGGCCTGTGAATGTTCAGGAGGTACACAGGTACAGCACAGGAAACAAATGCCAGGCATGTTAAGAGTGATTATCTTACAAACGACATCTGGCACCTTTGCTGGGCTTCAAATGCAGATGCTAATGTTTTAATGCCAACATTTTTCAAGTGGTCTGCCTGGTGTGCAACTGCTCTCCGGCCCAGACGCCACCCCACTCTCAAATGTCACTTTGCTTGTCTTGCTACCTTCCTGTGAACGAGAATGGAAATGATTTCTGAAGAGAACACTGTTCTATGCCTTCATTTTACGAGAAAGGCTGACCATCTCAAGTATCCTGCAGCTAAGACTCAGCACTGTGCCTGATCTCTAATTTTACCCACCCCAGTGCCACAAGGCGTGGGTAAAATTTCTTATTTTCTCTCTTTTTTGTCTAGATATATAAACATTGACAGCCTCTCATGCCACCAAGATTGGGACCACAGTGGTCACATCTCTAGGTTTTGTGCATCCTTCACAATAGGAAATGAATACATGCTTTTTAATTAATTGTTTAGCCCAATGACAATTTACTTCACTTTTTAAAAATTTTTTTTCAGAATATTACAGGGGTATAAACGTTTTGTTTACATAAATTGTTTTTGTACCGTTTTGAGTCTAAGTTATAAGTGTGCCCATCACCCAGATAGTGTGCATTGTACCCGTTTGATGTGAATTTACCCTTCCCCTCTTCCCCCCCACCTGCTTGATTTCTGATGAATGTTATTCCCATCTGTGCACATAAGTGTTGATCGATTAGTACCAATTTACTTCACTTTGAGGGAATGAATTTATGCTTGAAAAGGAAAGTGATGCACTTGTTTTCTGAGTATCAGAAGAGTTTGTTGAGAATTATGTTTTATAAAATACTTGAAATCAAATCAAATTCCAAAAACTAAGTGATTTCTTCTAATTACTATGCCATCTTGAATATATTTGAAAAGAGTGGATAGGAGGGTTCCAAGTAGGGATAAGCTTGATTGCTTGAAGCTAATGGAAGCACTAAACTATGGGATTAACAAAGCATACAGCCAGAATACCCCCTTGGCCTTAACTTTAGTAGGAGGGGTGGGATGCCTTCAAAATAACATTTAGTTTCTTTAAATCTACTTCACGCTATCACCTTTCCAAGAACTCACTTTGACAATTTGCCAATATAAGCTTAAAATGTTCCATGACATTTGACACCAAAAAGGGAACCTTCTGGATATGTATTAATAGTGGGAAGATGAGGATACTTTATTTATCTAAATGTAACTCATTTTCTACAGGGTAAAAAGAGGCATCTTAGGGTAACCTCTGCATTTTTCTTTGAAATTCCCAAACTACAAATCATCCTGTAGTTCATTCTCTCTTATTCATTTAGCCTTTGTTCTCTGGCTCTTTGTCTTCCTCATGAAGCAAGTTCTAACATTACTTTAATGGCCACCTGATCACACATGTGTTTCTTGACCTCATCTAATGCAAAGGGTGTCTCTATTTAAGCCAAAAGCCACACCCTTTTATGGCCACACACAGGACATTTCATCATCCAGAGAAGCTTTACCTTTGATATGTTCAATGCAAGGATCCTACTCCCTGACTAGATAACCTGTTCAATTATTCCTTATTCACTCATGCTTTGATATTTTGAAAACATTGAACCTTTTGCTCCCCACAAATATCAATAAATTTCAGAACTTACTTTCTTTCCTGTTAGCTTTAGACAATTTGTTCCATCAATTCAGCCCATGCTCTTACAAATATCCTTAATACCTACTGTCGTCCACTTAAAAAACAGTAGTTTTGTCTGCCTTCTCAATTTCGACATCCTAGCCCAGGTCTTTACAAATTCCTGGTCTCTGCTTTAAATTACGCTCTCAGTGCTATCTGGCCACACTTCTTTACATCCAGCCTTTACCCTCTTCTGTCCTCCACAGTGCTCATTCTAGTCCTTCATTCTTCTTGGTTTTCTTCATTACTCATTTTTTCATGTCTCAAAAATAGATGCCACGCCACTGGAACACTCTTAGTTCTTTGCATTCACACTGAAATATTTGCACTTTTTTTTCCTTTTTTTTTTTTGGAGACAGAGTCTTCCTCTGTTGCCCAGGCTAGAGTGCTGTGGCATCAGCCTAGCTCACAGCAACCTCAAACATCTGGGCTCAAGCGATCCTCCTGCCTCAGCTTCCCGAGTAGCTGGGACTACAGGCACGTGCCAGCACGACTGGCTAATTCTTCTATTTTCTGTAGAGATGGGGTCTCGCTGTTGCTCAGGCTGGTCTCAAACTCCTCAGCTCAAGCAATCCTCCCGCCTTGGCATCCCAGAGTGCTAGGATTACAGGCGTGAGCCACTGTGCCTGGCCAGCCTGCATGTTTATTTTTAATTTGTCTCTGTAACAGTGGTGGGGCAGCCAACATCCTGTATGTCAGCAACAGCAACCCCAGAGCACAAATATGTTGCAGCCCATACCTGTGACGGTAACCAAAGTGATCAGACGGATATGAGTGGTGCTGTCCATATGGAAATAATACAGGGAGCATTACATTCAGTAACCTTTTTGTAACCGCAAATCATTAGCTTTCAGAAATGGCTGGACTAGGTGACTGAAAAGCAAACATGAAACCATATTAAATAAGTGAGAAGTGTATTTCTTTCTAAGATAACTTTCATATGTTTCTAGGGGAGGCCAGACTAAATTAAAATCTAGAAGAAGAGGAAGAGAAAGAGGCAGAAGAAGAAGATGAAGAAGAAGAAGAAGAGGAGGGGGAGGGGGAGGAAGACAAGGATGATAAATAGCAACCCTGATCTCTGAAGCTGAAGCTTTACCAAATTCAGAGAAAAATACAAGTTCCCATGGCAGGGACCCCTCGCATTCCGCCAGGTTGCTGACTAAATGGGTTGGTAATGAAATCTTCTGTCAACCTTCTCTATACGTTAGCTCTGAGTGGAGAAATCTAAGAGTATCCAAGTGCAAACGCCATGTTTGAGGAAACAAACTAATGTCGGTAGGACCCAAGCAATAAATATCGGGAAACGTGAGACACAGTGGATGGTAGACACCACCTAGAATATAAATCAGCCTGAGGAGGCAGGTTTATATTTCTGCCATAGACTGCTTAATTTTCACATCTGTGTCCCCTTTTTTAAGCCTCCCCAGTACTTCAGAGTAGGGTTTGTTAGATGCTGGAATATACTGACCAGGAAAGTATACTCTTTGCCTTGAAAATCTTAAAAACATGCTCAATTCATCTGACTGGGGCAGTGCTGTTCTATGAACTGGTGATGAGCAATACGGTCCACAGGAGTTTCTTTTAAAAAAGATAATTGCTTACCTGCAAATGATGTTCACATTCACAGGCCTGGGCTCATACAGAGTCACCTGCAATGTGCGATTGTTAGGTTTTATGAAATTCTTCTCCTGGCCAGCTCTCAAACATGGCACGTTTTTCATGCCGGGGTCGCTTTTGACATTCTCTCCCCTCTGTAGGATGCCCTTTTTCCTTCCCTTTCCTGGCAAAGTACCTACATTCCCTTCAAGACTGTGAATCTGGCAATGTCCAACTTCCCTAGAGAGAGTGAATTACTTTCTCCTCAAAGTGTTTCTATACTTCTCCTGCATCATTTTTCACATCTCAGGGCTGTGGCGTACTTATATTCATGTCTCTGTTGTTAGGCTGTGAATACTGCTAGGGTAAGCTCCGTATTATTCTGTTTCCATTAACATATAAAAGAATTCTGAACACATTGAAGGCATTAGCTGTTGAAATAATGAACTTCACAAAATTTATCTTTACCTTAGACTTTTCCTCTCCATATTAAAACTTTACGGTCTGTCAAAATGTTGGTTCCTCAAAGAATGATGAATAGGTAAAGTTTTTTTTTCTTTTGTTCATTTCTAATATGAATGGGTATCAGAATGTTTTTTGAGAGTAAGTTTTGATAAGGGAAAATTGGTAAGAGGACAAGGGCACTGTGTAGTAGTGAAGTGGGAAGCAAAGAGCCCTAGAGAACAAGGAGACAAAGGGCAGCAAAGATAAACACAATCACTGGGCATCACAGTTTTCCCCAGACCTGGCCTCACTTAGTCAGCCTTCCCATCCCACTGCACAAACACAATTGCCATTGCATGTTCAGGTTAAGGCACTTCTCATTAAATGAAAACAAGGGGGAAAAATGGAAGAAAGGACGAGTCTATGTAATAATTCCTTTATCAAATTGCATTCATTGTAGTGCTTGGCTGCAAAGCCCTTAGCTTTAGTAGTATCAGATTGTTATTTGTACTCCTATAACTTGAGTATGTGCATGAAGTTAGATGTTGTTTTTTAGGTCTCATGCAACAAGATTCATGATTATTAAAGAAAAAGGACAATTATAAGGCTATATGGGTAACAAACTTTTTTTTTTTTTAAATTTCAGAATATTATGGGGGTAAAACACTTTGGCTATATATATTGCCCATACACTGCCCGTGTCAGAGCTACAATCATGGTCATCCCCCAAACTGTGCTCCCCGCATCCATTCAGTGAGAGTTTTCCCATCCCCTCCACCCGCCTCCCGCCTGCCCGCCCCCTGATGAATATTATTGTCCTGTGTGATGTAGGTGTTGATCAGTTAGTACCAATTTGATGGTGAGTACCAGTGGTGCTTGTTTTTCCATTCCTGTGACACTTTGCTTCGAAGAATGGGTTCTAGCTCCAACCAGGATAATACCAGATGTGTTAATTCCCTATTGTTCCTAATTGCTGAGTAATACTCCATGGTATACATATACCACATTTTATTGATCCACTTGTGTATTGATGGGCACCTGGGTTTTTCCACATCTTTGCAATTGTGAATTGTGCTGCTATAAACATTCGTGAGCAGATGTCTTTATTATAAAATGTCTTTTTTTCCTTTGGGTAAATAACCAGTAGTGGGATTGCTGGGTCAAATGGTAATTCTACTTTTAATTCTTTGAGGTATCTCCGTATTACCTTCCATAGAGGTTGCACTAATCTGCAGTCCCACCAGCAGTGTATGAGTGTTCCTATTTGTCCACATCCCCGCCAACATTTGTTATTTGGGGATTTTTTGATATGAGCCAATCTCACTGAAGTTAAGTGATATCTCATTGTGGTTTTGATTTGCATTTCCCTGATGATTAGAGAAGTTGAGCACTTTTTTATATGTTTGCTGGCCATTATTCTGTCTTCTTTGGAAAAGTTTCTGTTCATGTCCTTTGCCCATTTTTTAATAGGGTTGTTTGATTTTTTCTTGTTTATTTTCCTAACTTCTGTATAGATTCTGCTTATCAGCCCTTTATCAGAGGTGTAGCATGCAAATATTTTCTCCCATTCTGTAGGTTGTCTGTTCACTCTAGTGATAGTTTCCTTGGCTGTGCAGAAGCTTTTTAATTTGATCAGGTCCCTTGTATTTATTTTGGTTGCTGCTGTGATTGCTTTGGGGGTCTTCTTCATAAATTCTTTGCCTAGGCCAATGTCCATAAGAGTTTTTCCAACGTTTTCTTCAAGAATTCTTATGGTTTCATGTCTTAGGTTTAGATCTGTTATCCACTGTGAGTTGATTTTGGTGAGAGGTGAGAGGTGTGGGTCCAGTTTCAGTCTTCTACATATGGCCATCCAGTTTTCCCAGCACCATTTGTTGAATAGGGAATCTTTTCCCCAGTGTATGTTTTTTTGGAATTTGTCAAAGAAACTTTTATATATATATATATATATATTTATATATTTTAATAATGTGTAACATGCTATTATCTACTTTTAAACTAGGAAAGAACAATTTTCCAGGTATTCCAGAGGTATGTTGGAACTTATCAACATGCTTGCTGGGAAATGTCCAATAACATTTGACTTTAGGACTCCAAACACAATGACTGGAGTGAACCCTTTCTGAAGTAATACCAAGGCCCTCTGGCCCTGTGTATTAACTCCAGTGCTGTGACAGGTATCTGCCACTGTGGGAGCTTTGGAATGCTGACTCACGCTGGGTTTGTTTCCGCTGACTCACCTTTCATTTCTTGTCCAGGGGTGTGATTTAACACAGAAGAGTATCTTCAGGGTGAGCATTTTTTCTCCTCTGCCTGACCTCAAGTGGTGGCCTTCTGTTGCCTGCCAAAGTAGGCACAGATCTTTCCCACCCTTCTCCTTTGTCATTTTCTTTCCTTCTAGCAGTATGTTTTGGCTGGTTAACTCAGCTTTAAATAGGACCCTCTAATGTACAACCTTATTTGGCTATGGTAGATCCCCGGGAAAACTCATAAATCCATTTTCACTGTGCCTGAGGCACTAAGTCTTTCAGAGAATCCCTTGATAGACAGTAGCACATAGGGGCTAAGCTAACATTTATTTAGCCTGCAGCATAGAAAAATCCTCAGAAACAGAAACTTTTAAAGAACAAAAATGGCAAGTAACAACAAAAAAAAATCTGACCTGTTATGGTCAGGCTTTTTACTTAATTTTTTTTTAAAATCATGAATCCACAGCTCAATGAAAATACCATATTGAAAATGTTATTCCCTTCATGCTCCAACTTTAATATTTTCAGAAGAGCTGTAGTCAGCATATACGTCACGTTGGGTTTTTAATCTAGCAAACTCATTTTCACATGGGTCACTCCAGGGAGCATCAGAGTCTGTGCCAACAGTCAACGAGGTCATTTGTACCACATCCCTGTGTATAGAGGATAGTGTGGCCAGTCTTATTTAGAAGTGGGGAAAATCCAGCTCGGATTCATATAGCAATGTTGGTGAGGGGGCTCAGCGTGTCAGGTGTGATTATAGGCTGTGGGGCTGCCATTCATGTGTGTGTGTCTGTAGTGGGATACTGACATGCCTTGATATGAAAGATTAATGGGACTAGATAACATTTAAATAGATATTAGCTATATTCCAGGCACTGTTTTAAGTACTCATTTAATTCTAACAACTGTCCTTTAATGTAGATATATTCTTATCCCTACTTCACAATAAGAAAACCAAGACACTGCAGAGTTGAATCATTTACCCACGGTCACACAGCTAGTAAACAGTAAGCTTTCTCTTATGTTGGAGAGGTAATTTGTTTGTTTCATCCTATTTTGTTTTAAATCAGGCAAATCTCTTCCAGTGGGATCTGGAGACAAAACTACATCTCATCTGTGAGTGGTTGTGCCTGGCTTCCACAGTGGTAACTGTTAGGGTTTTGGATTGTTTTCTTCCTCATTGTGGAAAATCAAAATCTTTGTAATCACAATTATTTTGTGACAACATGACTCTGAATAATTGAGGAACTTTGATTGTTATTCGACTTTTAGGTCACAGCCCAAGCAGATGGAGATCGATGACGGATTTAATTATTTTGGTGCAAGATATGAAAAGCAGGCCAGTGACTTTTTGAGCCCGCATTCAGTTCGATCTTTTGGGGTCATATTGTTCATGTGGTGTGATGCTGCTAGAGTCCTTAATTTCTCCTCCTTCTGCGAGGGCTGGGGAAAAGAAGTTGCACAGTGCCAGGCACCTTCTGTATGTGGTAGCTGGCATTTCACAACCTGACAGCCCCCATGACAGGATATATCAAGCCTCCACTGGGAAAGCCTTAGTTGAAGGATCTGGCAATTGCTATCCAACGTTGTTAGACATTTTCTTTAATAGTTCAAGGCAACCAGGAAAAAAACCTGAAACCCCATGAAAGCCTTTCACACTAAGAGCGATAAGAAACACTTTCTCCCAAGAATCCTCAGAATTTATTGCTCTGGTCATCATTCAATTGACAACATGTTATGTGCTGTAGCTCCATAAAATGGACTTCTTTGCTGCAAGATGCAATTTTTATTCCACCCTCCCCCACCATGGCTTTTGACCAACCCACATCTATTTTAATAGATTACAAATAATATTCTTATTTTAGTAATGTGATTTCCTGTGAAATGTCCTGCATAGAAATGCAAGGGACAACTAAACAATCATGCACTTTCTTTGCTTTCTGGGTAGAATTTGAGTAGAAAGAAAAATCACCTTCCTTCAATTGAAAGAGGAACGAGAGCAAAGAAAAGACGGCAAAGAAAGATTTCCCCAGCACATACATCACTGCTGAGTCAGACAGGCTCGGGGAACAAATGCCCTTCAACCTAAGGACGTTTAGCATTTTGGGGCCTTGTACAAAACCATTTCCTATCCAGGGGAAAGCTAATGAGTGCTCAGGGAAGCAGCAGCAACCAGGGAGAGATAGTGCCTCTAAAAGGTAGTAATTTTACTCAAAGAGATGTTGCCATCCCTTCACAGGAGTTAAATGAAGAGCTATATTTATAGAATCTCCAAGGTGTGGGTCTTCAGAAAAGAAAGTGAACTTACTTTACTTTCGAACAGAGTGGAAGGCATTAATCAGAAATGCATTAATGGCAAGATCCGTTTTTAACTGCTTGTTGCTCTAAATCCACTTCAGCATCCTGCATGACAAATGGCCTGTACTATTCTGATTGCCTGCAGACTGATCAGGACTGGTGGCTCCCTGCCTATCCAACCTCTCCCTCCACCCCCTTCTCTGCATTTGCACAGACCCCTAGTGGTTCCCTGTTCAGGTTCCTGCAGCCCACGGGCTGGCTAGAATTGTAACTGCCAGACTGTTGGTAAAGCAATTTGATCTAAGGTCCATTAAGAAATTGATACATTTAGGTAGGACACTGTGCAGAAGGTAGGCTTGGAGTGGAAAGTGGACAGGGCTGCCTCAGCTTCAATCAGTTAATAGCTCTTAACCTTGGGACAGATGCTTTATCTTTCTGAGCTTTCATTCCCTCATCTGTAAAACGAGGATAGCAATGCCAACACTGAATATCGCTGTGCAAGGCAGATGAGTGAAGCACAAAAGGTTCCCAGCCCAGTAGCCGGCAGGTGCTACGTGCTCAGCCTCACACCAGTTCTCTTACTTTTCCAGGATACTCCTGGATTTTTGCGGTACTCCTTCCAGGAAAACTTACTTTGTAAAAGAGGACTGAGGGGAAACACAATCCTTTCCTCATGAACATTCCCCAGGTAAAGAGAAGAAATCTTATTAAAAAAACTGAGGGAAAAAATTTAAAAAAACCACTTTGATATTATGATCAAGCATGGGCCCTTGGATCCCCATAGGAAATTACTGACCTGCCTAGTGTGGGCGTTGGAATTCCAACGCGGGCTTCAGGACTTTAATTTCATAAAGTACTTTCAGAGCTGTAAAGATTCTAAATTTACCCGCTTAACATTTTCAAAGAAGGGACGTTTATTTTTTTTTTCCTTTTTTGCTGTTTTGAGACTCTAATTTGGCTTTTAGGTTTTAAGGTTTTTCATTTTTTACAGTTCCTTGAGCCAGATCCCTTTTTAAAAGCCCCTTTTACAAGCAAAGGGGGTCCAAAAGGCCTTCCCCAGAGACCTTCCACAAACCCCAAAAAGGTGCATAAGCCCCCCCCTGTTTTTTTTCCCATAGGGCCAAACACCATGGGAAAAAACCCTTGGGGTAATGTAAGGACTCTTTTGTCCACCCCTTGCTGCATTAAATCCTGGGAAAAGGAAAAAAATCTTTGGGTCTCTTTCCATCTTAACCAAAATGTTAAAAGGCCCTTGGCCCTTTACGTAAACAAGGCCCCAATCCCCAACCTTATTAGCATTTCCTTTTACCAAAAGGAAATTTGGGAGGTTTTAAAAAAGATTTTTCGCGAAAAATTTCCATAAAGAAAAAAAACACCAGCCCAAAAAATCAAAAAAAAATTGTAAGGTCGGCCCAGGGGCCATAAAGGGGGGGGAGCTCCCCCCGGGGAAAAACCCGCCAGGTAGCGGGTTTCTGAAAAACCAATTTTTACAGGCCTTTTTTTTTTTTCCCCCTGTGAAAAAAAGGGGGAAAAAATTGGGGAAAAATGCCCTTTGGGGTAACTTGCGGGAAAAAGGTTTTATTTTAGATTGAAAGTAGGAACCCCTTTTCCCAATGTCTAACAGAAAAATTTTCCAAGAAAAATTAACGGTTTAAAAAGGAAAATAAAGGGGGGGGGGGGGGGGGGGGGGGGGGGGGGGGGGGGGGGGGGGGGGGGGGGGGGGGGGGGGGGGGGGGGGGGGGGGGGGGGGGGGGGGGGGGGGGGGGGGGGGGGGGGGGGGGGGGGGGGGGGGGGGGGGGGGGGGGGGGGGGGGGGGGGGGGGGGGGGGTTTTTTTTTTTTTTTTTTTTTTTTTTTTTTTTTTTTTTTTTTTTTTTTTTTTTTTTTTTTTTTTTTTTTTTTTTTTTTTTTTTTTTTTTTTTTTTTTTTTTTTTTTTTTTTTTTTTTTTTTTTTTTTTTTTTTTTTTTTTTTTTTTTTTTTTTTTTTTTTTTTTTTTTTTTTTTTTTTTTTTTTTTTTTTTTTTTTTTTTTTTTTCGGTAAATTCTTAAAAAATATTTTTTTGGGGGCTAGGGGCAACCTTTTGACATTTTCCAGGTAAAAAAGAAAAAGCAAGTCTTCATTTAAAGAAAAAAAAAATGAGAGAAGAAAGATTTGTGTATAAGAAACATTAAAGAGACCACCTTAAGATATTGTTGATAAAAGCATAGTTTGGTCCATCTATACAAGTAGAAACTGCCAAAAAAACCTCATAATTTGCTAGGAAAAGGATCCGTTTAGAATCCTAGAAAGAGCCCTCATGTTTTTTCCCGCAGGATTATTCTAGCCCCGCAAGAGATTTTTCAAGAAGTCATTGTGAAACATTCATCAAAGGGATTTCTCCCGGGCAGAAGGGAAAATAGGTACAAAGCAGACTGAATTTATTTTCTGATTTTCCCATTTATTGGCTGAGTAGCCTTGGAAAATGACTTAACCTTGCTAAGGTTTGGTTGTTAGTTTTGTAAAATGGGATCATTTATGACACTTGCTGGTGTACATGCTGTTGCTGTCATGCCCAGATACCTTTTACAAGGCTCTGCCCCTTCTACCAGATGCTATAAGGGTTGGGTTCTAACGGTTTACAGCTGTCCTGTCTCAGTATGCCCTTTTTCAGATGAGAAGCCAACCCCCCCCTAAAAAAGCTAAAAGTTACTCTCCGCTCCCGGCGATACAAGCCAATAATAAAAAATGGCCACAAAAACCGGCTTTTGTTAATGTAGGGGAACCCCTGTGAGGCTATTTACCTCAGTGTCTCTAGGGGGTTGGTTTTAGGTACTTTTGCTGAAAAACCCAAATTTTTTCTTGGCTTCTCCCCTTTAGTGTCTTTATTCCTTAAAAATTTTCGTTTTTTTGAGCTGCTCTTTTATAAGTCACTTGCACAGAGTCCCCCTCTCATGCTTGCTTTAGAAAACCTACCTTTGAGATATTCGAGCCAAGAGATGAAAATTTTGTGAAAAAACACTTAAAAAATTACAAGTTAGGACCGCCACTCCGAAAAACGCATTGCGAAAGACAGGAAAAAAGCGAAAACGCGAACCCCCAAAAAAAAAAGTACAAAATTCCAAAAGCTCGGAGGGCCCCCGGGCACAATAGACCCAGAGCGGGGGGAAGGACGCGCTCACCAGGTGGGCAGGCGACCGGCCCCCCAAGCGGTTAGCGCCTCCCCCAAAACGCAGTCAGGGGGCCCAAAACCAGGTTGGACCAGGGGCGGTTGCTCGGGCGGGGGAGCCCTGTGGGGGGAGGAGGAAAGTGCCAGAGCCAGAACAAAACCCCAGCCCGCAATATAAAGAGGACTGCGAGGGCGGGGGGGGGCGGGAAAGGGCGGGGGGGCGAGATTAGCTTCCCGGAGTGCCCGGGGGGGAAAAACCCCAGGCCGGCACTGCGCCCAGAAGTCACGGGACTGGGACAAGAGTTTACGGAGAGCGGGACCGGGCCCTTTGAGGTCTTTCCCAATACCGGGAGGGAAAAAATGCGCTCCCGGCGCGATCGGAGCCGGTTGCGCCAGGGGGCCGGCGGCCGCCATCTTTTTAAAACCCCCGGGGGGGCTGTGGCCGGTTCTAAACCCCGCCGGCCCGGGCTCTTCGCTGGGGCCCGGGGCAGGCCTGCCTGTGGGGCCAGGCCGCATCCGGGTTCCAGGGGACGAAAATCCCGAATGTAGAGGTGGGACCTTGAGTTTGGAAAAAAGTTGCGCAGTCCACGGTTTTGACCCGGGCTCTGGCCTCCCACAACTCGCTCCGTGGGGCTTCCCCAGTGCCGCCCCTCAGGTCCAGCAACCTGAACCCCAGAGATGTAATTTTAAAAGGGGGGGGCCAAGTGATCATTTGGAAACTCTGGTTCCATGACAACCAAATAAACCCCAAGAGCCACAGCCCCGCTCCCCATCACCCGCAAAATTCAATAGGAATTGTGCCACCCAAGAGTGCTTCAGCTGCACTACTCCCCTCACGTGGGAAACATCCCCGGGGAGATGCTGGGGATAGAGGGGCCCCCGCCCCGCCTTGAGGTCTAGGGGGAAAAGGGGGCCCCCAAAATTGGATTCCCCTATAAACCCGTTTTAGCGGAGAATCAAATCAGAAGGGGAGCCACACGGTTTTTGGGAGCCAACCTCTGAGTGTGGAATTTTTCCCCAAATAAAATCTCACCTGCGCAAAGGAAATTGGGGTTTTACCAGAACCTTAAGGAAGAGCCGGGTCAAAATAACCCCAGGGCCTTTCAAGAACCTCCCAAGAACAGGCTTCGATACCCCAAGGGGAATCAGGGTCTGGCGGGACTAAAGAATACCTGTTTAAAAGGGAGCGGGAGGACCCCCATATATCAATTACAAAACCATTAGCTAAGACCAAGGGGGAGGTCATTTCCCACCACAAATCCCCGGGGGAAAGGGGGAGACCCCCAGCAGAGTTAACAAGATCCACAAACTTGCTAAATAACCTAAGGGAATACAGGCCCCCTACTTCTCTCCCGGCTTGCCAAGGAAAAATAAATTTGGGGGATGGTGACGGACCATTAAAAACTAGCTCTAACCCCCCCAGTCTCGACCAAGAGGCCCGATGAGAAAAACCCCGGAAAAACTAGGGAACATGAAAAATCAAGGAAAGTCACCCCCCAAAAAGAAAATATATTTAAATGGATACCAAACCCCCAAAAAAAAAGGGTAGAAGACAGAAAAAGGAATTGTTATGGGTATAGGGAAAGCTCAATGAAATTCCCAAAGGGAAATTTTAATCCCGCACAAGGGAAACCCCAAGAAAAAGCAAGAATGAAGAAAAATTCTCAAGAAAAGGGAAAAATTAGAAAAATCAAAGAATCCTAAAATGAAAAAGAAATTTAGGATCTACAAAAAAACAAAAGGGGGGGAAAGCTTTAAAGGATAGGCTGGACCCCTGGGGAGAAAAAATTCAAAAGCTGAAGACAGCTCTATGGCTAATAAATTTTAGGAAAGAAGAACACCAAAAACAGAGACAGGAAAAGCATACAAGAAATTTGGGATATTTCTAAAGACGCCAAGAAAAAGGAAATAGGTATCCCGAGGAGGGGAAAGAAAATCTTGCTGGGATGGAAAATTTATTTGAAGTGAACAAAGCGGAAAATTCATGGCACAGAAATCTCGAATCCAAGCAAGAAGCAACCAGGAATCTGGGAGAGTCAACGTGAAAAAGGGATTTCACCACGCCACAAATTTAGAATTTACCAAAATGAAACACAAAAGGGGAATCCTCAGAGCTGTAAGACAAAAAAATGCTACCCCAAAAGGGGAAAACCCCCCGATTTTAAATAAGATTCTCAGCTGAAACTTTGAAAGCCAGAAGGGAAATGGGTGGACATCATCAATCTCTAAAACAAAACAAAAGGGCAACCCAAGAATTTGGGATCCCCCCGCCAAAAAAAGCTTCCCTTTTATGACGGAGAAAAAAAAGACTTTCCCGAAAAGAAAACCTGATAGAATTTGGAAATCCGACCCGGCTTGCAAGAAATGCTTAGACCTGAATTTACAATTAACCAGCCCCAACCCGACACCCCACCCCATGTAAAATTTGGGAAAGGGTAAAACCCAGAACCCCGATTCCACAAGGGCGAAAGAGGGGAAACAAAGATACCACCCCCAAAAGAATAATCAGAAATTTACCCCCAAAAATCAAAATTTTTCAAAAATGTTTTTAAAAGGCTTTAATTTGGGCCCATTGAGAGCATTTTTGCCCGGGGGAATGGATTTTAAATACAAAAACCAAGTATTGTTGTTTTCAGGAAACAACCTTCCCCAAAAGACGCTTTGACTAGGTGAAAGGATGGGGAATACAATTTTCAGGCAATGGAAAAACCCCAAAAAAATTGGGGGAGCCCCCTCTTTCATACAAATCAATTTAAGCAAAAAAGAAAGAAGCCAAAAAGGCCCTATTAGTGTGAGGGAAAATTCACAAGAGGATTTAACAATCCTAACATTCAACAACAAGGACACCCCGGTAAATAAAGCAAAAGGGTTAGATCTAAACAAAAAAAAGGGAAGCAAAATTGCCGGGGACTTTAACAACCCAAGGGCGGACTGGACCGATCCTCAAACAAAATAAATAGAGAAAATAAAAGAAACTAAACAAAGGGCTCTAGAAAATTTTGGGCTAAAGATATATACAGAACAAACCAAACCAATAACCTGAATTTTTAAATTCTTTTCATCAGCCGGAACTTTCTCTAAAAAAGCCCAAATCAGGACACAAAACAGATCTAAAACAAATTCAAAAAAAAGAAATCATACCATGTATCTTTTCAGACCACAGCGGAATATAAATTAGTATCATTCAACAGAAACTACATCTCCTCCAAAAATTGGAAACTAAACAATCTATTGAGAATGATTATGGGGTCAAAGAGGAGATTCAAAATGAAATCAAAAGATTCTCGAACTAAACGATAATGGGGACACAAGTTATCAAAATCTGTGGGATACAGCAAAAGCGTCCTGAGAGGAAAATTATCGCCCTAAATTCCCACATCCAAAAGACAGAAAAGTCACAAATCAGTAAATAATGAATATCTTAAGGAAATGGAAAAGGAAGAGCAAAGCAATCCTAAAACCACAGCAGAAGAAAAGAAATAACCAAAATTAGAGCAGAATTAAAATGAAATCGAGAACAAAAGAACAATACAGAGATCAATGAAACGAAAAGCTGGTTCTTTGAAAAGATAAACAAAATAGACAGGCCACTGCCAGGTGACCAGAAGCAGAAAGGAAAGGACTCTAATAAGCTCAATTAGAAATGAAAAAGGAGAAGTCACAACTGATACCATGGACAATACAAAACATCATCTTGAATACTACAAAAATCTCTATGCCCACAAACCACGAAAACGTGGAGGAAATGGACAAATTTTAGAAAACACAGTACCTCCCTAGGCTCAACCAGGAAGAAACTGAATTCTAAACAGACCAATATCAAGCACGAAATTGGAAGCAGTAATTAAAAATCTAAACCACAAAAAAAAGTCCCGGACCAGATGGGTTCACACCTGAATTCTTACACAAGCCTACAAAGAAGAACTGGTGCCTATACGCAGAAATATTTGAAAATATCCAGAAGGATGGAATCCTCCCAAACCATTCTATGAAGCCAATATCACCTTGATACCAAAGACAGGAAAGGACACAACAAAAAAGAAAACTACAGACCCATATCCCTTTGAATATAGATGCAAAAATTCATCAATAAATCCTTGCAAACAATTCAACATGTACATCAAAAAATAATCCATCATGATCAGGTGGCTTCATTCCACGAGATGCAGGATGGTTCAACGTACGCAAACTTATAAATGTAATTCACCATATAAATAAAAGCAAGAACAAAAATTATATGATCCTTCAATAGAGCAAAAAGAAAAGGCTTTTGACAAAATCCAACACCTTTTATGATAAGAACTCTTAACAATATAGGCATAGATGGACTCATTCCTAGAAACTATTAAAGCATATATGATAAACCCACAGCCAATATCATACTGAATGGGGAAAAATGAAGGCATTCCCCCTTAAAACTGGCACCAGACAAGGGTGTCCACTATCTCCATTCTTTTCAACATAGGCTGGAAGTCCGGCCACAGCAATAGACAAAGCAGAGGAATCAGGGCGTCCAGTAGGGCAGAAGAGGTCAAACTTTCACTATTTGACAGACGATATGATATTATACATAGAAACCCCAGGATTCAACCCAAGAGATTACTGGAATTGATAAATGAATTCAGCAAAGTCTCAGGATACAAAATTATACACACAAATCCATAGCTTCATATATGCTAATAACAATCCAAGCCAAGAAACAAATTAAAGATGCTATACCTTTTGCAATAGCAACAAAGAAAATTAAATATTTAGGAATATATCTAACTAAGGAGATCAAAGACCTATATAGAGAGAATTTTGAAACACTGAGAAAGGAATTGCAGAGGAGTAAATAGATGGAAAACCTAACCCTGCTCTTGGATAGGCAGATGTCAACATAGTAAAATGGCCTGTGCTACCTAAATTAATTTTCAGAATCAATGTAATCCCCATCAAAATACCCCAAAATCATTTTTGCGATCTAGAAAAAATAATTTACGCTTCGTGGGAACCAAGGAAAGCCCCGTCTAGCCAAAGCAATCGTAAGCAAAAAGAAACAAATTGGGAGGCATCTGTCTACCAGACTTAAACTATACTACAAGGCTATAGTAACCAAAACTGCATGGTATTGGCACAAGAACAGACACGTAGACCAATGGAACAGGACTGAGAACCCAAATATAAAACCAACCTCATACAGTCACTGATCTTTGACAAATTCCAGAGAAACGTACCTGGGGAAAAGATTCCCTATTCAAAATGGTGCTGGGAAAATTGGATGGCCATATGTAGAAGATGAAAGTGGACCCACACTCTCACCTCTCACAAAATCAATCACAATGGATAACAGATCTAAACCTAAGACATGAACCACCTAAGAATTCTCGAAGAAAATGTTGGAAAAACTCTTATGGACATGGGCCTAGGCAAAGAACTTATGAAGAAGACCCCCAAAGCAATCACAGCAGCAACCAAAATAAATACCATGGGACCCTGATCAAATTGAAAAAGCTTCTGCACAGCCAAGGAAACTATCACTAGAGTGAACAGACAACCTACAGAATGGGAGAAAATATTTGCATGCTACACCTCTGATAAAGGGCTTTATAACCAGAATCTATACAGAACTTAGGAAAATCAACAAGAAAAAATCAAAACAACCCTATTAAAAAATGGGCAAAGGACATTGAACCAAAAACTTTTCCAAAGAAGACAGAATGATGGCCAGCAAACATATAAAAAAGTGCTCAACTTCTCTCAATCATCAGGGAAATGCAAATCAAACCACAATGAGATATCACTTAACTCCAGTGAGATTGGCTCATATCAAAAAATCCCCAAATAACAAATGTGTGGCGGGGATGTGGACAGGTAGAACACTCATACACTGTGGTGGGACTGCAAATTAGTACAACCTCTATGGAAAAGAATATGGGGATACCTCAAAGAATTAAAAGTAGAACTTACCATTTGACCAGCAATCCCACTACTGGGTATTTATCCAAAAGAAAAAAAGACATTTTATAATAAAGACATCTGCTCTCGAATGTTCATAGCAAGCACAATTCACAATTGCAAAGTTGTGGAAACAACCAGGTGCCCATCAATTACACGAGTGGATCAATAAAATGTGGTATATGTATACCATGGAGTATTACTCAGCAATAAGGAACAACAGTGAATTAACACATCTGGTATTATCCTGGTTGGAGCTAGAACCCATTCTTCGAAGCGAAGTGTCACAGGATTGGAAAAACAAGCATCACTGGTACTCACCATCAA
Organism: Daubentonia madagascariensis; assembly: GCA_023783475.1. Taxonomy (NCBI): domain Eukaryota; kingdom Metazoa; phylum Chordata; class Mammalia; order Primates; family Daubentoniidae; genus Daubentonia; species Daubentonia madagascariensis. The sequence continues at coordinate 2,171,792 of JAKFHU010000633.1, forward strand.
ACTGGTACTAACTGATGAACAATTACATCACACAGGGCAATAACATTCATCAGAGGGCGGGCGGGCGGAGGGGGGTGGAAGGGATGGGGAAAACTCTCACTGAATGGATGTGGGGAGCACAGTTTGGGAGACGACCACAATTGTGGCTCTAACACGGGCAGAACAGGGGCAATGTTTATGGCCAAAATGTTGTACCCCCATGATATTCTGAAATTAAAAAAATAAATTATAAAAAAAAAATAAAAAAAAAATAAAAAATAAAAATTACAAAGTTACACAGAAAAACATGTTATTGGAAGGCAATGGGTATCTTTTGTGATTCTTCTGTGTTTATAAGACTTTACTTAATTTCTCATATTTCTAGCATAAAATTTAAATTAATCCAAGACTTTCTGATCACAGTTTGCAAAGGAAATATTAGTACATATCTAAAATTAATTTTTTCAAAGGATTTTTTCACAACTATGCTAGAAAGCAGACCATGTGACTGCAATGTCTATAAACTATCATTACTCCTTCTTGGTTGCCCAAGCATTATCATAATTACTGTTATCATAAAAAGAAAAATGGCAATGAGTTGTTGTAGAAGAAAAAGAGCTCGTAACTGCATTTTAAAACCACCTTCTCTCATACTTGACACATATATCTTGCTATATTCCAGACCAAGGCACACTCTGACTTAGAGCTCTTGACTAAAGACAGAAAGATCATGTTTTATCTGGACAGCCTACCACATAATTATAAATGAGAAACCTAAGTCTCAAAAATTATCAATTTTCAAGTGATATTTATTGGTTGTCTAGGTTGTGGGCTAGATGCTGAGGTTGTCCCATTCTCTGCTTCAAGGAATTAACATGCTCATGAGGGATGATGGACCCTCAAATCATTGATTACAATAAAATATGAAAAGTTGAATTGTAGATATAAGAGATTTTACTATGAGAGCAAAGAAGCAATAAGCTGTTAAATATCACACAGACATTTACTGACTATAGTGAGTTGAATAATGTGCTCCAAAACTGTATGTCCACCTGCAACCTCAGAATGTGACCTTGTTTGGAAATATGGTCTTGGGAGATGTAATTAGTTAAGTTAGAATAAGGCCATCCTGGATTAAGTTGGGCCCTAAATCCAATAACTGGTGCCCTTACAGGAGAGGAGAGGACACACAGAGACACACAGGGAAGAAGGCTGTGTGATGACCAAGGCAGAGATTGGATGCATCTACAAACCAGGGAATGCCAACAATTGCCAGAAACCCCCGGAAGCTAGGAGAAAGGCATGGGACAGATTATTCTCAGAGCCTCCAGAAGCAACCAACCTTGTCAACACCTTGATTTCAGGCTTTTGGCCTCCTTAACTGTGAGAGAATAAAGTTCTCTTGTTTTAAACTACTCTGTTTGCAGTAATTTGTTGTGGCAGAGCTGAGAAACAAATATAGTAATTCTATGTTCTCCATCCTAGAATATGGTTCCTTCTTTTTTTCTTGCTAACTCTACTTAAACTTTGGGTCTTTGCTCAGATGTGTATTTGGAAGACTCCAAAAAGTCTTTTTTGATCCTCCCATATCTTGATTCAGTATCTCTATTATGTTTCCTATAGAGCCCTGTGCTTCCTCCTTCTTAGTATGAGTCAGACTCTGTCATGATTCTTCCAGTGAAGATAAATAAAGACATCTTTATCTCTATCTGGTACTGAGAATGGCAGAACTGTCTTGTATGCATCTATGATTGTATATGTCCAAATCTTTATAACTTTATGTGTGGTTCTCATTGTTTTTCATCAAATCCTTGGTGTCTATCAAGATCCAGGCACATGGTAGATGTTTTATAATTATTTGTAAAATAAACAAATGGCAGAGTGACAGAGCAGACTTTAAGTTTTCTGTTTCTTATGGAATTTTTCCCCCTAAACTCTCCTCTTTAGATGTTTCCTACTTTTTTTTTTTTTTTGGTAGGAGGTTGTTGATGGCACTTACCAGTTTCCAGGAAATTCATTACCAATAACCAGCCAAAATCAAGAGATTTTAAGTAAGCCACCTTGATGATACCGGGAAAGATACTTCCCTAAGAGCTTACCAAGAGGCAGCAGATCTGACCCTTACAACACCAGTCACCACATCAAACCCTCTCAACCTTTCCCAGTCAATATTAGGGAGAGGTGAGTCCATAGAGAAAGGAAAAGTCAGAATAATTGGATTCTTGGGTTTATGGAGAACACAGTACTCATGGTAAGGTGAGATTTTTCTCACTTCTCTAAGAGGTAGAAAGTAGCTCCATCCAAAGCCAAGCCAAGAGAGAAAAGGCAACGAGAACTTTAGTGAAAGAAACTTGAGGGTCCCTTAAAGAAGGAAAAAAAATAGGCATCTATTTTCATTCTTAAGCATCCTTAGTCATTCATTTTCGGTCTTAGGCATTCTTCCTTTTAAATTGAGGTATAATTTACACATAGTGAAATACATAGATCTTAAGTGTACAGTTCAATGTGCTTTGACCAGTGAATATCCCTGTGTAACCCAAACCTCTATCAAGTCGCAGTTCCTAAGTGTTCTTAAACAGCAAACTTCCTGACTTAGCTTGAGCAGGAGACAATTGGCAAGAGATGCCTGAGTGGAGCTATGCACTACACCATTTGTTATGCAAGGATACTGATGCTAAGTAATGACAGTAGGGGATTGAACAGTCCTCACTCAGGGGGCTGTTTTCTAGCCAAGGGAACCTAAGCACAGGAGGCTATGGGGAAATCACCCAAAGGTGGAAACAGAGGAGGAGATGGATGAGGTCAGGCTGCAGTTGAGTGTCAGGCACGGAACTGGGCCCGCAGGAAGCTCCCACAGGGCCTTGAAAGACTCTCGCACCCACACAACAAAACAACACAACACACACGAATGGGACAGCATTTGAATGGGTGCACACACCAGCACTGATGCCCAGTCAGTGCTGCCCAGACACAGAGGAAAGCCACCAGAGAAAGGCCAGCTAGGAATTGAGCCCTTTGTTTCCCATTTCCTATTCCTCTTCTCGTCTCAAAAAACCAGAGGAGCTAGCCACTGCAGAGGAGGGGGGGGCAGAGCTCTTATAGCTGGACTCCACAACTTTTTCCCGGGGGGAAAGGGGGAAAAGATGGGGATTTAAATTAATTTGTGATTAAAGTTGTAAATTAAATTGAACTTGTTGGAGCTGAAAGAGATTGAAATTATAGGATTCCCCCAAGTTATTAAATGATGGGAAAAAAATGATTCAACAAAACATAGTTGAAAATAAGGACAGAGAAAAAAGGAACAATTTCATGTTATACTCTCACAGGGAAATTTAGCCTTTTCAATAAATCAGTTACATGAGAAAACGGTAGCTCCAAGCCCCGTGGATTGTAGACCCTGGGGATAAGCCCAAAGTTGACTCCAGGTTACTGCAAGTTTTTGCAAGGGGTTTGCCAAGCAATACAGCAAATAACATGGTTCTTGCAAGAATTAATATCTTACCAAGACGGAAAATCCTCTCTCAATGTGTATTTATTCGTTTTTTGGTTATAAGTACAAATTTTTTTAGAAAAATGTTAATGAGTTCTTAGTATATTTTTATTATATTACTCTAAGTCACAGGCTATTTTTAAAATGAGAAAAAAAATTACTGTCACCAAAAATGATTCCAAACTACTACAGGATGGAGTAGATTTAAGTAGCAAACCAATATCTAAGCCAATTGGAGATTCCAGGATACTAACCCCGTCCCACAGCCATTTGTTACTTTTTGGCAGCATAACACCATTTAGCACTTCCCATTTGTAGAGTCACCAGTGAGCTATCATGGGAGGAGACAGATAGGGCCTTGTCTCCACTTCCCGGAATTGAAAGGTTTAGTATTCCTTTTCCAGCTCCAAAGTAGCTTGCCTTTGGAATGGGCTTGTTGAAAAGTCTGCTTTTCTTAGCACTATGTACTTTTGGGACTAAGCAAAGATACTGGGATATGAGAGTATTAGGTGGTGTGGCGGGAGGAGTCAGCAATGCACAGTTTCCTGGGTGCCCGTATCAAGTACCAACAACAGGGGTTGGCTGAAGGCAACAACTTTATTTTGTTTTTCAGAGTGTCAAGAAGTTCCCGGGGGGTCCAGGTGAGGGAAGTCCAAAGGTATTGGTCCGGGTGGAGGCTGTAAGGAAGAAGCGGGCTCCGCTACCCCGGCTTCTGGTGGTTCTTTCTGCATGTTGGCAGTTCTCGCTTTTAGAGAACCATTTTTTGACTCTCTGCCTTCATCTGCATGTGCCGTTTCTCCCTTTTGTGGTAAACCCCTGAGTCAAAAATTTTCCCCCCTTTTAAGGACCACTATTCATATGGGGAAGGGCTCACCTAATCAAATTATGAATTAAATTTTAACGTATCCCCCTTTTACAACCCTTATTCCAGGAGGGGACAAATCAGAGGCACCAAAGGTTAGGACTTCATGTAGAATTGGGATGGAATCAGTCCCTTCCACCAGGTGTTTAGAGAAGACTGACAGGAGTGGGGCCCTCATTTCAGTGTTCCTGATGGCGGGATCCTAGTTGCTGCTCAATGTCCAGCCTTTTCTTGGTTTCTGCTAATTTGCTGTGTCTGGTTTCACAGTCTTTCCCCTGATTTCATTTTTGTTAAGTCAATGGAATCATTTAATTTTTTCATGGTTTTCCATTAAAAGCCTTGATTGAGACACTGGACAGAAGAAGTAGCTACCACCTTTTAAAAAAATTTCATTATAAAAGGAAAAATTTTCTCTAAGGCTCCAAACATTTCTATATATGGTAATTATTAAACCACTGCCTATTTCAACCCAAAAATCTTGGAGGGGAAACCCTTAACGGATTTCTTTTTGAAAAGGGAATAGAATGATTACAAGCAGTGGTTTTTAGTCTGATTAAATAACATTTAAAAAACCAAATTAGTTTTTTTTGGGAAAATAAAAAGTTTACTTTGGGTATTTTTTTCTTTAGAAATAGTGAAACCTTATACAAAACAATAAAAATGGATTTTTTGAAAAGTCAATGATTTTTTTTCCCTTGGGAAAATTTTGGTTTAAATTGGGGGGACAAAGGACCAAAAGAAGAATTTTTTCTTTCTGATTGGAAACAAAGTTTTTTTAAAAAGAATAGCCCGATGGATCCATTTTGTATTTCTATAAATGAAAACGCACAGGGCAAATTTAGGTTTTAGAAAGTTTTAAAAGGAATTCTGTAGAGATAAGGAGAAAATTGCAGTAACGTTTTCTTCTATGTAATTACGTGGGAGGACTGGGGTGAAACAGCCCATAAAACTCCTTGGGGTTTAGTAAAAAGTATGTATGATAGCCAACACAGCAATTTCTAACACTTTTCCCTTTATTTAATAGAAAAAGGTAATATAATTAGATAAGAGATGTATTCTTTTGCTTAGTCAGACAGGCAAATCATAAGTAAGAGCCCCCCCTATAGATAAATAGGGCGGGGGTCAATCCCCGGAGAGAACCCCCAAAAAGGTGGAAGGGCCTCCAGAAAAAAAGTCAAAATTAAAAAAAAAAAAGGGAAATTTCTTTCCTTCTCCCCTTTTTCTTTTATTTTTTTAAAAACAAAAGAAAAGCAACAAAGTGTGGTAGGGTTGGGATTTTTGGGGAAAACTCATAAAACCCGGAAACAGCTTCGGTCCAGCAATTTTCCTTAAAAATCCCGTGCCCAAATATTTTTTGCCCGGGAAAACGCTTTTTTTAATTATTTTTGGCCAAAAATACCAAAAACAAAAATAGGGAAATTCAATTAGGCCCCCCCACAATTTCCAATTAAAGAAAATACAAATTTTGGTTTAGTGTATAATTTTGTCAAACTTATTTTCTTAATAAAATTTCCCAAAATTTTAAAAACTTTATTTAAAAATATTTTTTCTGTGTGGCTTCTAGTCTTGACCAAATTTTTTGGTGGGGGTCTTTCCAGCTTGGATGTGAAATTTTTTAAGCATAGTTTGGGCCCTTTTTTAAAAAAAATCAAATTAAAAGTTTTACTTAAGCACTGTTTTTTTTAAAGAAATTTCCAGGAGAATATGGTTCCTTCTTTTTTTCTTGCTAACTCTACTTAAACTTTGGGTCTTTGCTCAGATGTGTATTTGGAAGACTCCAAAAAGTCTTTTTTGATCCTCCCATATCTTGATTCAGTATCTCTCTTATGTGTTCCTATAGAGCCCTGTGCTTCCTCCTTCTTAGTATGAGTCAGACTCTGTCATGATTCTTCCAGTGAAGATAAATAAAGACATCTTTATCTCTATCTGGTACTGAGAATGGCAGAACTGTCTTGTATGCATCTATGATTGTATATGTCCAAATCTTTATAACTTTATGTGTTGGTTCTCATTGTTCTTCATCAAATCCTTGGTGTCTATCAAGATCCAGGCACATGGTAGATGTTTTATAATTATTTGTAAAATAAATAAATGGCAGAGTGACAGAGCAGACTTTAAGTTTTCTGTTTCTTATGGAATTTTTCCCCCTAAACTCTCCTCTTTAGATGTTTCCTACTTTTTTTTTTTTTTTGGTAGGAGGTTGTTGATGGCACTTACCAGTTTCCAGGAAATTCATTACCAATAACCAGCCAAAATCAAGAGATTTTAAGTAAGCCACCTTTGATGATACCGGGGAAAGATACTTCCCTAAGAGCTTACCAAGAGGCAGCAGATCTGACCCTTACAACACCAGTCACCACATCAAACCCTCTCAACCTTTCCCAGTCAATATTAGGGAGAGGTGAGTCCATAGAGAAAGGAAAAGTCAGAATAATTGGATTCTTGGGTTTATGGAGAACACAGTACTCATGGTAAGGTGAGATTTTTCTCACTTCTCTAAGAGGTAGAAAGTAGCTCCATCCAAAGCCAAGCCAAGAGAGAAAAGGCAACGAGAACTTTAGTGAAAGAAACTTGAGGGTCCCTTAAAGAAGGAAAAAAAATAGGCATCTATTTTCATTCTTAAGCATCCTTAGTCATTCATTTTCTGTTCTTAGGCATTCTTCCTTTTAAATTGAGGTATAATTTACACATAGTGAAATACATAGATCTTAAGTGTACAGTTCAATGTGCTTTGACCAGTGAATATCCCTGTGTAACCCAAACCTCTATCAAGTCGCAGTTCCTAAGTGTTCTTAAACAGCAAACTTCCTGACTTAGCTTGAGCAGGAGACAATTGGCAAGAGATGCCTGAGTGGAGCTATGCACTACACCATTTGTTATGCAAGGATACTGATGCTAAGTAATGCCCAGTAGCTGGGATTGAACAGTCCTCACTCAAGGGGGCTGTCTTCTAGCCAAGGGAACCTCAGCACAGGAGGCTATGGGGAAATCACCAATGGTGGAAACAGAGGAGGAGATGGAGAGGTCAGGCTGCAGTTGAGTGTCCCAGGCACGGAACTGGGCAGCAGGAAGCTCCCACAGGGCCTCTGAAAGACTCTCGCCCACACACACACACACACACACACACGAATGGGACAGCATTTGAATGGGTGCACACAGCCAGCACTGATGCCCAGTCAGTGCTGCCCAGACACAGAGAAAGCCACCAGAGAAAGGCCAGCTAGGAATTGAGACATTTGTCCTATTTCCTATTCCTCTTCTCTGTCTCAAAACACCAGAGGAGCTAGCCACTGCAGAGGAGGGGGAGCAGACTTCTTATAGCTGGACTCCACAACTTTTCCGGGGGAAGGGGAAAAGATGGGATTTAAATTAATTTGTGATTAAAGTTGTAAATTAAATTGAACTTGTTGGAGCTGAAAGAGATGAAATTATAGGATTCCCCCAAGTTATTAAATGATGGGAAAAAAATGATTCAACAAAACATAGTTGAAAATAAGGACCAGAGAAAAAGAGAACAATTTCATGTTTATACTCTCACAGAATTGAGCCTTTTCAATAAATCAGTTACATGAGAAAACGGTAGCTCCAAGCCTGTGGATTGTAGACCCCTGGGGATAAGCAAAGTTGACTCCAGGTTACTGCAAGTTATTGCAAGGGGTTTGCCAAGCAATACAGCAAATAAACATGGTTTCTTGCAAGAATTAATATCTTACCAAGACAGGTAAAATCCTCTCTCAATGTGTATTTATTCAGTTTTGGTTACTAAGTACAAATTTATTTAGAAAAATGTTAATGAGTTCTTAGTATATTTTTATTATATATACTCTAAGTCACAGGCTATTTTTAATATGAGAAAAAAAATTACTGTCAGCAAAAATGATTCCAAACTACTACAGGATGGAGTAGATTTAAGTAGCATCCAATATCTAAGCCAACTTGGAGATTCCAGGATACTAACCCCGTCCCACAGCCATTAGTTACTTTTTGGCAGCATAACACCATAGCACCTTCCTATTTGTAGAGTCACCAGTGAGCTATCATGGGAGGAGACAGATAGGGCCTTGTCTCCACTTCCAGGAATTGAAAGTGTTCAGTATTCCTTCTCCAGCTCCCTGAAAGTAGCTTGCTTTTGTGAATGGGCTTGTTGAATTGAATGCTTCTTCCTAGCACTATGTATTTTGGGACATGAGCAAAGATACTGGGACTATTAGAGAGTATTAGTGGTGGTGTGGCAGGAGAGAGTCAGCAATAGCACTAGTTTCCTGGGACTGCTGTATCAAAGTACCACAAAGTGGGTGGCTGAGGCAACAAACATTTATTGTCTCAGAGGCAAGAAGTCTGAGGTCCAGATGTCAGTCAGGATTGGTTCCTTTTGAAGGCTGTAAGGAAGAAGCTGTCTCAGGCCTATCCCCGGGCTTCTGGTGGCTTGCTGGCAATGTTTGGCAGTTCTCAGCTTGTAGAAGAAACATCTTGATCTCTGCCTTCATCTGCATGTGGTTTTCTCCCTGTGTGCGTACCTCTGAGTCCAAATTTCCCCTTTTATAAGGACACTATTCATACTGGATAAGGGCCTACCCTACTCCATTATGACCTCATCTTAACTTATTACATTTTTAACAACCCTATTTCCAAGGAAGGTCAAATTCCGAGGCACCAGAGGTTAGGACTTCAATGTATGAATTGGGGAGGACTCAGTCCTTCACAGAAGTGTTTAGAGAAGACTGCACAGGAGTGGTGCCCTCATCAGGCTGTTCTGATGGCGTGATCCTAGTTGCTGCCTCACTGTCCAGCCTGTCTTGGTTTCTGCTAATTTTCTGTGTCTGGTTTTCCAGTCTTTCCACTGATTTCCATTCTTGTTAATGTCAATGGACATATTTTATTTCTCCTGTTTGCCATTAAGAGCCTTGATTGAGACACTGGACTCAGACAAAGTAGCCTCCACATTTTTAAAAAATTACATTTATAAAAGGCACAATATTTCTCTAAGGCTCCAAACATATTCTATTATATGGTATTATATACCACTGCCTATTTTTCAACTAAAAATCTGTGAGGGGAAACATTATGGTAATTTCTTTCTGAAAGGAATAGAATGATACAATAGCATGTAGGTCAGTAGTCCTGATTAAATGAACATAATAAAACCACTTAGTTTAGAACATAAAAAGTTTACTTTTGCATGATATCTTTTAGACATAGTGACCATTATACAAAACAATTAAAAATGGATGTTTTGAAAAGTCAATGATTTTTATCATTGGCAATTTGGTTAAGTTTGTGGGTACAAAGGACACCATAGAATGAATTTTTTTCTTTCCTGTAGGACCCCAAAGATGTTAAAAAAGAATAGCAGATGGATACCATTTTAGTTATTTTCTATAAAAATGAAAACGTCACAGACACTTGAGGTTGAGAAAGTAACAGGAATTCATGTAGATGAATACGGAGAAAATTGCAGTAACTGTTCTTTTTCTATGTAATTACTGATGGGAGGACTTGGATGTCAGCAGCTGATATTAAACTTCCTTAGGGGTTTTAGTCAACAGTATGTATGATATGCCCAACACAGCACTTTCTAACACTTCCTTCATTAATAGAAATATGTATAATATAATTTAGAATAAGAGATGTATTCTTCTGCATTAGTCAGACAGGCAAATCATAATTTAAGAGCAATATAGATAAACTAGACTGGAGTCCATCCAGGAGAGAACCCAAGAAGGTGGAAGGGCCTCCAGAACAAAGTCACATTAAAAAAAAAAGGAACCTACTCTCCTCCTTTCTCCTTTCTCTCTTTATTACTACTGTTTTAAACATACAGAACATATAATGCAAGGCCAATATTGTGCTAGGGTTAGGCAGTTTGTTGATGAAGAAGATACACCCCTCAAAGTGAAGCAGGGGTCAGCAAGCTTTTTCTATAAAGGTCCAGATAGCAAATATTTTAGCCTTCATGATCCATATGGTCTTTGTCCCAATTCTGCTGTGCCAAAGCAATCACAGACAATATATACAACCATACCTCAGATATATTGCAGGTTTGATTCCAGACCATCACAATAAAGAAAATATCACAATAAAGCAAGTCACAAATTTTTTGGTTTCCCAGTGCATATATAAGTTATGTTTACACTATCCTGTAGTCTATTAAGTGTGCGATAAATTATGTCTAAAAACTTTACATACCTTTATTTAAAAATATTTTATTGCTAAAAAAGTGCTAGTGATCATCTGAGTCTTCAGCAGGCTATAATCTTTTTCCTGGTGGGGGGTCTTGCCTCAGTCTTGATGACTTCTGAATGATCAGGGTGGTGGTTTCTGAAGCTTGGAGTAGTTGTGGCAATTTTTTAAATAAGACAAAAATGAAGTTTGCCACATTAATTGACTGTTCATTTCACAAGAGATTTCTCTGTAGCACATGATGCTGTTTGATAGCATTTTACCCACAGTAGAATTTCTTTAAAAATTGGAGTTAATCTTCTCATACCCTACCATTGCTTTATCAACTAAATTTATGTAATATTCTAAATCCTTTGCTGTCATTTCAACGATGTTCACAGCATCTTTACCAGGAGTGGATTCCATCTCAAGAAACCACTTTCTTTGCTCATCCATAAGAAGCAATTCCTGAGCCATTCAAATTTTATCATAAGATTGCAGTAATTCAGTCACATCTACAGGCTCCACTTATAGTTCTAGTTCTTTTGCTATTATCACCAAATCTGCAGTTACTTCTTCCACTAAAGTCTTGAACCCCTCAAAATCATCCATTGGAATTAACTTCCAAACTCTTGTTAATGTTCATGTTTTGACCTCCTCCAATGAATCATGAATATTCTTAATGGCATCTAGAATGGTGAATCCTTTCCAGAAAGTTTTTAATTTACTTTGCTCAGATCCATCAGAGGAATCACTATCTATGGCAGCTATGGCCTTATAAAATGTATTTCTTAAATAATAAGATTTGAAAGTTGAAATTACTTCTTGAGCCATGGGCTACAGAAGGAATATTGCATTAGTTGGCATAAAAACAACATTCATCTCCTTGTGCATCTTTACCAGAGCTCTTGAGTGCTAGGTGCATTGTCAATGAGCAGTAATACTTTGAAAAAATCAATCTATTTTTTTTTTTTTGAGCAGTAGGTCTCAACAGTGAGCTTAAAGTATTCAGTAAACCATGTGTAAACAGATGTGTTATCATCCAGGTTTGTTTTTCCATTTTTAGAGCATAGGCAGAGTAGATTTAGGTAATTCTTAAGGGCCCTAGGATTTTAGGAGTGGTAAATAAGCATTGGCTTCAACTTTACATCACCAGCTACAATAGCCCCTAATAAGAGAGTCAGCCTATTCTTTGAAGCTTTGAAGCTAGGCGTTGACTTCTCCTTTCTAGCTATAAGCATCCTAGATAACATCTTCTTCCAATATAAGGCTGTTTCATCTATGTTGAAAATCTGTTTTTTAGCATAGCCACCTTCATCAATGATCTTAGCTAGTTCTCCTAGATAACTTGCTGCAGCTTCTATATGAACATTTACTGCCTCACCTTGCACTTTCATGTTATGGAGTGGCTTCTTTCCTTAAACCTGATGAACCGACCTCTGCTAACTTCAAATTTTCTTCTGAAGCTTCCTCACCTCTCTCAGCCTTCATAGAATTGAAGAGAGTTAGGGCCTTGCTCTGGATTAGGCCTTGTCTTAAGGGAATATTGTGGCTGGTTTGATCTCTTCAGACTATTAAAACTTTCTCCAAAAGCCTGTTTTGCTTTCTTATCATTCATTCACTGGAGTAGCACTTTTAATTTCCTTCAAGAACTTTTCCTTTGCATTTACAACTTAGCTTACTATTTGGCACAGGAGGCCTATCATTTAGCCTATCTTTGCTTTTGACATGCCTTCTTCACTAAGCTTAATCATTTCTAGCTTTTGATTTAAAGTGAGAGACATGGATCTCTTCCTTTCACTTGAACACTTAGAGGCCATTGTAGAGTTATTAATTGGCCTACTGTCAATATTGTTGTGTCTCAGGGAATAGGGAGGCCCGAGGGGAGGGAGAGAGACAGGACAATGGCTGGTCGGTGGGACAGTCAGAACACACACATTTATTACTAAATCTGTTGTGTTACATGGACACAGTTTGTGGCATGCCCAAATAATTACAATAGTAACATCAAAGATCACTGATCACAGATCACCATAACAGATATAATAATAATGAAAAAGTTAAGACATTGTGAGAATTACCAAAATGTGACACAGGCACACAAAGTGAGCACATGGTGTTGCAAAAATGATGCTGATAGACTTACTCGATGCACGGTTGCCACGAACCTTCAATTCATAAAAGATGCAATGTCTGCAAAGCACAATAAGTGAAGTACAATAAAATGAGGTGTGCCTATAAAGAAATGGGTGTGGCTATGTTTCAACTCTGAAATTTGAATTTCATGTAATTTTTATGTGTCATGATGTATTATTCTCCTTTTGATCTTTTTCAACCACTTAAAAAAGGAAAAGGCACTGTAAATTCCCACACCATATAAAAAACAGATAGCGAGACTGCTCTGAAGGATGTCAGAGTCTAGTGATAGAGACCAATATGTAAACAACCATGACACCATGGGAATGGGGGCAGACTGCCAGGTGCTATGAAAGTACATATGAGCAAGAATCATCAGAGCATTCTTCATAGCCACGCAGCACAAGTTATAGGAATGGCTTTCAACTTATTTACCCATCCCAACATGCCAAAGAGTTATGGCACATTTCAGTTAGTATTAATTGCTCATTATTGACATTTCTCATCTAGGAAATGCATCTTGTCAGCCTCTGAATTCCAAGTGTGGGGGAAGTGGGGGAAATGTGCTACAGTTTTTTGATATATGCCTCTAGTAGTGGTGAGTGGACCCAGATTAAAAATACTTATAAAATTTTTTTCAGTTAATGTTATCTCATGGTCAGTGTCATTCTTTTGTGATACTTAAGTTCTGCTATTCTACTCTTCCCCTTTTTATGTGTCATCTTTGTTCTACCAGCAATAATTCACTGGACACACTCTAGTGGATGATTATATATTAAGAAAAATAAAATGGAATATATATTTGCTAAAAGTTTTGTTTCCAAACTAGCATCAGAATCAAAAAAATAAAAAATATAAAAGACTTTTCTGACTGAAGTTACAGTGATTGTCATGACTTTATGGGTATATGACTTGTGCCCACATTCAGAGGGATGCCATTGTGCTGTCACCATCTTGGAATTCCTTTTTTTTTAGATTTTTTAAAAAATTTCAGAATATTATGGGGGTACAAACACTTTGGTTACATATATGTCTTATGCACTGCCCAAGTAAGAGCTACAATCATGAATATCCCCCAGACAGTGTGCCCTGCACCCATTAGGTGTGAATTTTCCCATCCCCTCCACCCCCTTCCCACCTGCCCAACCCCCAGTGAATATTATTTCCATGTGTGCACCTAGGTATTGATCAGTTAGTACCAACTGGATGGTGAGTACCAGTGGTGCTTGTTTTTCCATTCTTGTGACACTTCACTTTGAAGAACAGGCTCTAGCTTCATCCAAGATAATACCAGATGTGTTAATTTACTGTTTTTTTTAAATTGCTGAGTAATATTCCATGGTATACATATACCACATTTTATTAATCCACTCAGGTATTGATGGGCACTTGGGTTGTTTCCACATCTTTGAAATTGTGAATTGTGCTAATTTTTGAAAGGGACCCACACGCTTAACTACCATTGAGCCCAGCAAAGTATGTATCCAGTTCTGGAAGACTTGTCCTCGTCTAAATAAGAGTGGTGTGCCACACTAGGCCTATTTAGGGCCAAATATGCAAAGGGGATCACCTTGGTGAGAAAGTCACAATTTGCATGTTACCAACCACTTCACCTTTATCAGCTTAGGTAGCTTCTTTGTCATTCTCCTGAACTCACTTATGAACAAGACCTTTGCATTATCTTCTCTATAACTTATACTTTTCCTAGCAACATGCCATCCACATAGTCATCTGTCAAAAATATTTGGTGAATGCTTAACATTTATGAAATGCCTATATTTGCTATGTGTTATTTTCATCACTTTGCATAAAAGACAATAATATTTAATTGATTACAATTGAATTGATTTGTGTGCCTTGCTAAAATATATAAATGGTACATAAAAAAGTAAATAATAGAGGGAGACAAGAGGGGGCTATAAATGCATTGAAATAGACAGATGGAGGAGGAAAATAGGGAAAGCAAAATAAGTAAACAAGAAAAGAGGAAGCTTGGATAGATGGGTGAATGGATGGATAGATAGATGGATGAATGGGTGAAATGTAGCCCAGAGTCTTGGCTACTCTGAAACATGAGGGATAAATGGATGCACCTGGCATGCCTCAATTTTTGGCAGCATTATTTTTTAGTGAAAAAACAGTTAGGCAGATAATGAAAAGTCACAGAAAATGACAGACTCTGTAAATAACCTCAGCAGCCACAAACAAGAGACAGTGTTTAAATAAGTAAATGGAGGACAGCTGGTCATGCTTTGGTGGTAATAAGGGCCCACATCAGTGGACATGCCAGTTTTTTTCAGCTGAAGTCATGCATACAGAGGACAATCATCTTTAGTAGTTAGAAAATAATCATTGATATTTTTGGTTTGTTTTTGAGTTTAAGGAGACCTTTTCTATCATCTATTTATTTTGAAACTTAAAGAACAGAGAGGAAAGGACAACACATATAGGAACCCCTGAACTTCTAAGGCCAGTTTCAATATTTATAGGCCATTATTTAAATGTCTTCATTTTCAACAGCCTGTGAATACAAAAATGCATTACTATTTAAGCCTACATCTAAATGCTTCTAAGCTCCCATCTTTTTGAAGATAGAGTCCTGTTCCTGGATGAGTTACCTATCCCCAGGTTATTTTTTATAATAACCAGTGTCATCTCCAATATATGCACAGATCAGTCCTACCATCCTTCTTTGTGTAAGTCAGGCAGGCAGGTCCTGGCCACTAGCCACCTATGTAGCAGCCAGCTCCATGCTAGTTGATAGAGACATTTGCTACTGTTACCAGGGGCTTGTTACTAGTTATGCAGAAGACATTGTAGCTCCATTGTTCACCTCAAAATTACTGTTTTCTGAAATTAAGCACAACTTCTAAGTTCAAATAGTTTGCATATGTGTCATCTATGGATACTGTTAAATGCAGATTCTGATTCAGCTAGTCTGGGGTAGGGTTTGAGAGCCTTCCTTCTGAACAAGCTCCCAGGAGTTGCTGATGTTGCTCGACCATGGACCACACTGTGAATGTCAAGGTATCAGAGCACTTTTTCTCAAAATGTGGTCTTTGTATCACTCTATCATGCAACATTCGATCACCACAGACTTTTTTTCTTTTTTCTTTTTTTTTTTCCTTTTTTTACTGTAGACTCCTCTGCCTCTGTTCCTATTGAATCAGTATTTCTGGGGCTAAGAACCCAGAAATCTGTATTTTTAACAATCTTCTTTGGGCAACTCCTGTGTAACCAGCACCCTGGTATACAGACACTGTGACTTTGATACCCAAGCAGTTACTTATAAAACTAAAAATAAAATTCTCCTTCTTTATATCTTTACTAAATGGGCAGCATGGAAGAGGCACCAGGGCCAGATAACTTGGACTCTTATACTTTCAGAATTTAGAACTCTTTCACAAATACAGTTGTTTTTTTCCCTCCCTGGAGACACATACTGGCTGTGGGTCTGGATTGGGATATGTTCCCAAGATCACCACAAACACGTTTTTCAGAAGTATTATGCCCCTGCAATGCTTCGTCTTACTCTCTAAGTCTGGTTTCTCATTCTAGATTCCTTCCACCTTCATTGGAGATTCTCTTGAGGGCCCTATTGTTCCTTTTTGCATTCTGGCCTCCGTCACACCTTCTTGCCCCCGTCTTTTACACTTGAACCTTCAGTAGTGGACAGGATTTGTATCTTTGTCTCCAAGAGTCCCCTAGATTCTATTTAATCTGGTCAATACGAGTAAATACCTAAGTGGCTATGATGTCACCTGACTCTACATTCTGGACATATCTGAGGCACTTTCAGGTCAAGTTTGGCTGTATTTAAGCATTATTTCCAGCAGACACCTTTGATAACTGCTTTGCTTGGCAGGTGATGCCATGGGCCAGATTGAGCCAGCATATGTGTCATCAATAGGGGCCAGAATCACTCCATAATTTTGGTATTCCATTAACCGGGATAGACATCCCAGGATATTGCACGTGCCTGAGGAGCATTGCCCTTGTTATTGAAAATAGAACCTCTACTACTTAGAGGATTATAGAATAAGTAAACATCAGAGTTTACAGAGATCCTAGTCACATTGAGGATAGCACCCTCATTTTACAAATCAGAAACATCTCAAGCAGGAAAAGGGCACAGTAACTTGAATAATATCACACATTAGATTTTTAATGATGTGCTAGAACCTAAATACAAGACTTAAAAAACAAGAGCTTTTTGAAAGCTTTGTGGAATTAGTAGTGGAGAAAGAGGGGTTTTTCCCTGTCTTTCATAATATCAATGTCTTTTAGGTACCCTTATTCCTACCAGAAGCGTAATGATACCAGAACCCACGTGAGTTCACTGACCTCTCCTGATAGCATCTACTAACAGCAATTCTTCTTGCTCTTTGTTGTGTTTATCATTTTACCTAGCATTTCTAAAGTCGACAGTGCTCATATTAGTATTATTTTAAACATGACCACATACTGATTTTAAATTGAGATTTGCCTATTACACATTCAACAAATATTTATGAGGTTTCTTTTGTTTGTTACTTTGTTAGGCACTGGGAATATGGCAGTAAACAAGCCAGGAAAGTCTTTTGGCTCTCCTAGGCTGAACTTTCTAGTTGATTTTATTTTCAATTATCCAACAATACTGTATAAGACCAGGCTAAGTAAAGTAGTGCCTGCTACCTGGCAGCTCTTGCCACCTGGACAAATATCTTCCCAAGGGATAGGTAAAATAGCTTTAGAGCTAAACAGTTCTAGAAAGAAATGCTAGACAACAGACAACAGGTAAAGGTACAGGCAAGCAATACAGGTACAGGCCATGAAATGAAGACAAAATACCAGGCAACAGAACTGAGACTCAATTCAGAGCAGGAATTTTTTTTTAGCATAACAAAATTATTAATGTGCATAAGCATGAGAGCCATACAAAAAAAATATGAAAGCTCAAGAAGGGCCAGATGGTTGACACTTACATGCCCTCTTCACTGGGGAGAGGGAAGTGGGAGAGGTTGGAAATGAATGGGCCCCAGAAGACCAGACAATAGTTTGTAAATGATTCTCTTTGGATGTTGAATGGGACTGAACAATAGCTTGTGGACAAGTTATGGGAAGGTCAGAGCAGGAATGTTAGTATGAATGTCATTTGTTGTGGTATCACAGAGTATTGTGAGTAGAACTCCATTTTCTATTGATTATGCCAGATTAAGAATTAGTCTAGAAGCCTTTAGGTTTTCTATGTTTTACTGAGTGAATTTGGATAATTTTTATATTTTTATATTTTTAGAAAATCATCACTGAAATGGCAAAATTCATTCATGGAGTTCTAAAAAGCCATTTGGTGAATGCTGTGACAAGCTGCCCTGATTTCATTTCAGTCTGGAAGGACTCACTCCCCCAACTGCTGGGAGTATGGCCAGCAGCAACCCTCAGCTCTCAGCCCTCTTCGCCCTGGCTAGAGAGAGCTGTTTCACCCATGGCCATGCCATCTTCCTAGGGTGGGCCATGTCCAATGCCTTATATCAATGTGGGGAGGAGGTAAAGGCCCCGTACCTTCACTCCAACTATCAACCAATCTGTGTGGTTCTCCCAGCTTCAGAACACCGTGTAGGGTCAGCTGGGGCTTCACTCCTTCCTTTGCCAAATCCTGTATTTTTTCCTTTCCCTTTCAGGGGTGTTGATCCCAAGATCATTCCTTCATGGTCTTCCTATACATTCATCTCCGCCTCAGAACCAGAGGCCCAACCTTCAATAGGAGCATATTCTGATCAGTTAAAAAATTTTCTACATACTGTTTCTTATTCATGTACATTGCTATGTTCTTTTTTCCTTTAATTTACTTTTATAGACCTATTAAAATATAGATTGACTTAACTATAAAATTTGCCAGACTTATTACTTACTGTTACCACTTTTCAGCCACAATTTCTGCATTTTTAAGTGCTGTACATTGATTTCTTTCTAGAGATGTTTGCTTGTCTGTTCCTTTGTTTTTATGACTACCACTAACCATTGCCTGATGGAAGTATCTTGAAGCATCACAGTATACTTTATTTCCATTATCTTGTGGATTACAAATACTAGAGCCAGACTTAATTTCCAGTCATTTCTTAGGGTTCAGGGGCTCTGGAAATTAATAAACTAGGTTGGAATGAACAGATTCTTCTAGCAAGGTCAGAACATTTGTATCACATGCATGGTGCACATGTGGATCAGGTTTGCTTTTGTCAGGATTGGTTCAGGGTTCATTTCTTCTTGTCCTGGAGCATCAAAAGACTGCTATGAAACTCGAGTGACGTGCTTTATAGAGGGATTCATCTGCAGGAGGTATGGCAAGAATCTCTGGGGTGGCACAGGTGGTTGAGATGACATGGGTGGCTCTTCCAGAGATAGGTGGGTCTCAAAACTATTTCTTTCTTTAAAGCTCAGTACTCACTGCTCATGAAACTTGAGAGAGAGACAGAGACAGAGATAGAGACAGAGACAGAGAGAAAGAACACCTCTAAAAGGAACTTTCAATGTCTACTCACCATGAAGTAGCACAAGAGGCAGCAGCTTGCATTTTAGGGTCCTTATTAGCTCCTCCATACTGAGTCCCAGGGCCTCTTTCTTATTACAGTCTTGGGGAGTGGGCTGTATCTGATGCTTAGCTTCATCACAAAGGTAACTCACCTTCTCCCACTTTTGCTACATGACAGATGCACATTTGATGTTAATTAATAATGTAATGAAGCATAAGGTAAGTACCAAATAAGTGAAATGGACAGCAAGTATTACAAGAGTTCAGAGAGATTTAATAACTGTTTGTTGATTTGAATTTCAAGTAGACAATTGCCTATAGTGCTTACATCTAGCAATTACTTTTCTATTAACCTTGTCTGTGGGGTAGCCAAGTACCTAATACTGTTCTCATGTCACCTCATCACCTCTGAAAAATCTCACTATTTCTTTCTTCAACATATGGTAATTGGTAGTTATTGAAGACGAGCTTATTCAAATGGCTTTTTCTTTAGTAATTGGGACAACAACTTTGACCATTATGCCTAAAATCTTGACCTGCCACTTACTTTTCCTCTTGGAGTTATGGCAAAGAAGTCTCAATAATCAGCACAGTGTTTTTAAAGAGAAAACTATAAACTGACATCAGGCAAGTTTCATAATGTGTCTGAATTTCAGTTTTCTTTTCTTCATAGTGGAGATAATACTAATAAGAACTTTATAGGATATTTTTTGAAGCCTTAAAGAAGATAAAGCATATTGAATTATCCTGCACAAGAGTTTAGTAACAGTTGAATCTTGAATCTGATTTTAGTTAAGGTAGTTAGTAAAAACCCTGAAAAATTGCACATTGCATGAAATGATTGTTTGTTTGTTTGTTTTTCTTGTATATGAAGTGCTTGGCTCATAGTAAAGAATATCTGTCTATTCCTTTTCTTCTCTCATGCCTCATGTGGTCTGGATCCCATTTAAGCTAACCCACAATTGGTATGTGATAAATAATTTAGGAATACTAAATAATGACCTTATACTTAGAGTTTGCTCTATAGTTTTAAGTGTTCTTTTTGCTTTAATTAATACATTATACGGTTAAAACAATTTTGAGAACGTAACATCACTCCCATTTTACAAATAAGGAAAATAAGACTCAGAAAAGTTGAATGACTTTTGCAAGGTCACACAAACAGTAAGAAAATAGAAAAGCTGAGATTAAACATGGCCTGATTCTTTAGTTATGGCCCCATTCAATTTTCAGGTTGGTCACTGCCTCATCCCTGCACTATCTGTTGCATCTAGAAAGGTGATATTAGAGAAGAACCTAAATGAACTCAGATTTTGATTTAATTCTTACTCATGGGCTAGTTCTAAATGTTACAGAATCTCTAGGCCTCTAGGACTCCAAGCTTTTAATATTAGAAGGGAGGCAGTTCCTTTGCTCTCAAGTGCGTGAAACTTGAGTCGTCATGTAAAGTCATCATCTGCTCTGAACAGGCAATGAGAGTGGGTATGTCTGGGAACAGGGACTCTTAGCTTTGGATGGATGCTCTCGGACCCAGGAAGGAAGTCTCAGCTTTAGGGTAAAGGACGACACAAATCCAAGATAAGGTAAATGAGCAAAGATACCTCATCTCAGTGCCCCACTTGACAAAGGGGGACAATGGAGGTGGACTTCTGGCTCTGCATAGGCGGTACAAATAAGACATACTTCTGATGAAAATCTATGAAGGGGTCTTGCCAAAAAATGGACCCTGGATCTGCTCTGGCTTCTAGATATAACCACCAGTTCATAGAAAATAAAGGAGAAGAGGAACATATTAAAAGTAACATGAAAATGTGAGCAACAAAATCCAGCATATAGGAATCTTCATAAGGACATACGAATCCAATTTTCTCAGCAAATAAATTGCAAGGAGACAAAAGAGTGGGGAAGCCCATAGATTAAAAGAGACTTAAGAGATATGACAAGCTATGTGATTCATATGCCTTATTTAGATTTTATATCAAATTGTTAAAATACAAGCAGGACATTTATGTAGAAATGAGGAAAACTGAAAATTGGCTTGACTGTATATTTGATAAGATGAAGAACTTATTATTAATTTCTAAATAGAAGATGGAGATAGAACATATCTCCTCACTGTGAGCTTGCGGTGAGGTGAGTGAGTTGATTGGTCAAACAGATTCCAGAGCTACCTCCGTGTCCTGCACTGAGTAGCCGTCTGTGACACCCACACACTCACTCAGGGCTGTAATTCAATAGACTATAATGTGGGGAAACTGCTCTGATGAATTCCAGATACTCATGAAGAGTTTGGCGGGAGGGGTGCTATACAGAATGGTAAACCTTTCTGCTGCATGGCTGCCTCTCTCAAATAATTGCCTTTCGATCTTTCCAACACATTGGACTCAGACTATATATATTTGTAACTTATTTCTATTTTTGTCCTTGTTCTTTGTTTTTTTTTTTTAAATTTTCTCTTTCATTCTTTCCTTCCTTCTTTGGTTTCAACTGAGCATTTTATATGACTCTATTTTTTCTCCTCTCTTAGCATATCAAGTACACGTCTATAAATTTTTTTTTTTTTTTTTTTTTTTTAGTATTTGTC
This sequence comes from Daubentonia madagascariensis, assembly GCA_023783475.1. Taxonomy (NCBI): domain Eukaryota; kingdom Metazoa; phylum Chordata; class Mammalia; order Primates; family Daubentoniidae; genus Daubentonia; species Daubentonia madagascariensis. The sequence continues at coordinate 2,193,510 of JAKFHU010000633.1, forward strand.
CTAGACTTTGCAATATACATTTACGACTAATCTAACTCCACTTTCAGATAACACCATACCACTTCATGGGTAATGAAGTGACTTACAATCTCCTATTGTTTATAACATTGTCATCATTCCTTACCCATAAGCTACAATCACTGAATACATTGCTGCTATTATTTTGAACAAACTGTTGTCTGTTGGATCAATTAAGAGCAGGAAAGATAAAAGATTCTATTTTATCTTCATTTATTCTTTTCTAACACTCTTTCTCTCTTTATGCAGATTCAAATTTCTTCTTTTTATTTTTTATTGTGGTAAGATACGTACATGAGATCTACCCTCTTAACAACTTTTGAACTGTGCAATACAGTATTGTTAACTCTAGGCACAATATTGTACAGCAGATTTCTAGAACTTACCCATCTTCCATAACTGAAATTTTATATTCACTGGGCTTCCCCCAACCCCTGGCAACCGCATTCTACTCTATGTTTCTGTGAGTTGGACTATTTTAGTTACCTCATATAAGTGGAATCATGCAGTATTTGTTGTTCTGTGACTGGCTTATTTCACTTAGTGTAATGTCCGTCATGTTCATATGTCGATCCAAATTTCTGACCTATATAGTTTTTCTTTTCTCTGAAGAACTTCTTTTCCATTTCAATATTTATAAGTAGAAAAAATAAGTCTTCAGAATTTTTAACACTTAAAAATTAGGTGTAGCCCCTAATAGAATAAATTGGCATGTATCTGTCATTACGTAAGTGGTGTTTTATTTTCTGTTCTGTTTTGTTTGCATGTATGTGTTTTTAGCACAAGGAAATTTAGGGCTCAAAGTAAAAACAAAGTCAGAGAGGAGAGAAAAACAAGGAAACTCAAATGTAAAAAGCATAAAGATGGTAGAAGAGGACCAAAGGTGTTTGCTATGTGTCTATACTTGTTAGGCTGCATTCTGATCACCACTTTTCAATGGATGTGATTACAGACACATCCTGCGGGTCTATAGTCATTCTGTTTTCTTCACAACTCTGTTTTGATTGGTTAGACATTTGTTTTATATTTTCATGTCATATTTCAATTCCTTCTGGGGTAATTTATGTACCACTCAAAAGGAGAGAAGTCTACCCACAGGAAAGTCTTCCTATGAATATTTACCATGTGCAAATATATTTGGAGTGAGGAGTTCAGAGGACTCTGAAGGGTGGATAAAAATACAAATGTTAAATTTTATTTCTTAATTCTATCTTTGCTCCCTCTAAAAACATTCTTGAAGTTTTAAAATCTGTTAGGGTTATATCAGTTCCCTCAATAAATTAGTAAGATGACCTCTTTAGAAACAATTTCAAATAATTATAATTTTTGAACAGAACTATTTAGTGTGACTTTAATAAAATGGTAGGATTCCTTTATAATAAACTTGGATATACTGACATTTTACTTTTTAATAAAGTCAAACATGCAAATTGTGATCCTTCAAAGAGTAAAATACCTGGAAACCACAGTCAAGTTTCCTTTTCTTTTTATTTCTCTCTCTCTTTCTTTCTTTTTTTATTTCTTTCTTTCTCTTTCTTTCCTTTCTTCTTTTAAAATGCTTTTTTACAAGTAAGTTTCTTACTTCTAACAATCAAAGTGTTAGATGAAATAGTAACCCATTTTTATTACCATGAATCAGATGAAATTCCCCTTATTTCGATAAGTCAATATCATCAGCCTTTCAACTTTAGCGGTAAATTCAACCATAGAAATTCTCTCACTGTGAAGCTAACCATGGGGGGAGTAATAGGGACAGCGTGGCATTGAGCTGCAGCTTTTGGCCAGCATGTAAATTAAAACAACGATCCCTGACAAACTACTCTGAAATGAGAATGCCTTTGGATAGTAACAACTTCAATTTATATGCTGCTTTACCTCCTGAGGATTTCAAAGAACTCCCAATACATTATTATTTGAAAAAAAGGCTGAAAAACAAGGAGTTCTATGCCAAGTTCCCAAAAGATATTAATGGCTATTCTGTGAGCAGAACAAAGAACTCCTACATCTTACTAATTTTCTGCATTTTTAATATGCTAAGTACACATTTTGGAATAGATAATGCTAATAGTAAAAGCCACAACTGGAACCAATCGTTTATTGGCTGCCGTGACAGATTTCACCACTGAACTTTCTGAAATAGCCAGTTCTCTTCCTTCATGGGCACTAACCACAGCTGACCCCACCTGTATGTGTCCAGTGATCAGGTTATCATTTTATTGGGGCAGGTATCCAAAGGAATGTTTGACAACATGTTCACTAAGGAACCACATTTAGAAGAGCTTTCTAGAGGCATTTGTATTTTAATAGCTCTATGCCAAATGGTAGCTAATTAATAGTGATACCGGAAGGGTTAAAGTCAGCTGGGTGTAAGTGTTAGAAGAAGTTCGTCTTTGTAAAGAGAAAATAGAAAGCACAGCATACATTCTATACATAAATCTTAAGGGAAAAAAATCTAATATTTTTAATGTGATTATCTCAACGTGACAAATCAGAATGTGTTAATCATTTCACAGGCCATGGAAAAAAATGAAAAAATATCTTGACCACAGAGGAAAACTAAGCGGCAGCTGTCTTTGCAACCTCACCATGGTCCCCAGTATCTGAAAACCTCAAATATTATAAAATATTCATTTACATCCATATATTATAATGACAAGTATTTACAAATCCTTAGTATGGCATTTTTTCCATCTCTGTGTTTCCTATAATAAACATGAATGCACTCAGGGGATATTTTTCATTCAATAAGGTCATTAAAAAAAATAAACACCTCCAACAACCCTCTGACCCCCAACCTTGACATATTTAATCTTGAAAGGGCAACAGCTCTGAGGAGTCCTTTTTCTTCCTTTATTTGGCCTTTGGAGAGCAATTTATCCTTACAGAAGTGACAAATTTTAGAAACATTACAAGTAGAAGACTGATGGCTGAGAAGAGTAGATACCATTTGAATGATTGTAGATTTAGAGTAGATGTTGCTCTTGATTTATTTGTATCTAGACAGAGCTAAGGAAAGTGTATATTTGGCATTAAAATCAAGAGTGCACAGTGAAATCTTCCAGTAAATAAGATGACAGCTGAGTACAGAGTCTTTCCTACTCCCCATCCCTCTCCCTGCCCAAATTCTAGTCTAGGAAATATTGGAAATAGGGAAAAGTTTGTGTCATTTCTGGAATCTGAAAAGGCTGCTACATAAATAAAAACCACTCAGGGAAATTCTGCCAACACTGTACAAATGGGGCTTGTTAACCAGTAAGGACAATAACGTAGTGGACACATGATCCAGAGGTTCCAGGTCCCAGTCTGCATCTATTGCTAATTAATGGAATCCAGGGCCAATATTATCCTTATTAGCACTGTTGTTATTGTTGTTATTATTATTATTAACTTACCTCCCAAGAAAAGAGTTTGGCCTCTGGGAAGTGTGTAAAGAGATCCAGCATTATGTGAACACCTTGTAGTTTGCAAGGTTCAGTAGTGAACAAGTAGACAAAATGAGGACATTGGGAGTGTTGTCTCTGATGGTGGCTGATGTTTCCAGAGAGATCTCTGCACTGCAACAAGTATCTCTCCTAGCAGAGCAGAAAACCACACCTGGAAGGGTTGAAAGAAGAACTGGATGGAGCCTGTACTGGAAAACTCAGAACAAGGGCAACTACATAAATCAGGGGCAGCTGTGGCTGAATTGGGAGGGTTTCTAAACGGTAGCAGATGTTCCCTGTACCAGGCAGTAGCACTTAGGAGCCCAGGTAGAATGAGGGAGCTCCGTGTAGGTGAGGAGAAGGGAGTTGGTGTTCAAGGACATTAAAGGCTACAATAAGGAAAGGGTCTGCCACACAAGTGGCCGTTGGAGGGAAATCTGAAAGGTCTAGCCCTCGAGTCAGAGGTTTCACCAGACACAAAGTTCTTCTATATAAAGTCATCCAAGTCTATGATATGCATTGTAGCCATTCCTTAGTTTTATTCATCCTTCCCTTTTGAATCCTTTTGTTAATTTCAGTATGTTTCAAGGAAGGAGTTATGCAAATTTATATGCCCTCTACCACCTTTCCAGAAGTTTTAACATCTCTCTTTTGAGATCCAACCCACAGTGAATGTTTCTTGCATTTCCAAGATGTTCTTTCATTCTGTTGTTTTCCTTCATACTTGAACACACAGACGGTTGGCTTAAATTCAACAGTCCAATTTGCCTCTAGTTGAGGATTTGGATTTAACAATTTGCTACACCTAATAATTTCCATATTTTTCTCAAGTGTATTAAATTCAGATGCTTCTTTTCATTACTATCATCATATTTGTTTTTCTATTTTCCTTATTAAAATAGTAAATAAAAGCAAACTGTTACAAAAGAGAATTCTCAAACAATTTTAAACATAGAACACTTTTTCAAGTGAATAGTATCATAATAAATCATTAACTCAAATAATCTTGCAAGGTGGTATAGACATCATAGTAGTTAAAACTACAGATACTGAAGCCAGTTTGCATCTTTCACTTTCTAGCTGTGTGACCTTGGGTTATTTATTTAGCCTCTCTGTTTCTTAGTTTACTTATATGTGAAACAGGTATAATAACAGTGACAACTTACATCATAGGGTTTTTGGGATTAATGAGTTAATAGATGTCAAGCATTGAGAACAATATTCTGTCATTGTTTATTATTAGCATTACCTAAATTATCATGATTAACAGAAATTATGGTGAAGTTACTTGGGTTGATGTTAGGACTTCAAGATTTATTTTGTGTGGGTCAGAGGTAAGGTTTTAATTTTTATTTTTTGCTTCCAAATAGTTAATTCTTATTCCTGTACTGTTTACTAAATAATTTATTTCTGCTTATTTTTTATATTCATGTTAATTCTAAGTTATTTTATATTTAATGCTGTTATAAAAGTAATCATTTTTTAACCTTGTGTTATTTTACTACATAAATCATATATGCTCATTTTAAAAGAAGCAGAAAATGCATATGAGGTAAAAAGCATATCTTTCATATTTCAAATTTAAGAAATATTTACGTGTATTTCTATATCAGTTAGAATGAGTTGGGTTACTCTGTAGTTTGAAACAACAAAAAACAAAACAACAAACCTCAGGGTTTTAAAACCACCAGGGTTTATGTCATGCTGTCACTATATATACATATCAGGTCAGCTGGGATTTCTGCTCTGCTGTACCTTAATCCCCTCCCAAATGGGCAGAATGCAAAAGTTCTATCTTTTCACATTATTTACGTCAAAGCTGAGGATCTCTGAGTATGTGGGCTAGTCTGTTCCTCATGTCTGAAGGTGGTTGGTTCCTTCTGACATAGAGACTGCACAGACGTACCCACAATTCTTTTATAGAAAGAAACCATACAAACTTGCAGTGTCTCTTTGCATCCCCACTGTCAATTATCCATCTCTTTTGTGACTCAGTTGTGGATTGGGTGTATCATGCTTCAGAGAGAAAGCCACTCTTAGTCACTCTTCTCTCAACCACTGTGTCAAATTGAGAGGACTTATTGGTGCTACATCCTTTGTTAGACCTTTGTATTGAAAGAACTTAATGAATTGGGAGATTTGGATGAAGTGCAGTGGCTATTCCCTTGACTCGATCCTGAGTTTTAATAGGATTTCTCCCTCAAAAACATTCTCAGCCTTACCCTCTCCCTGTCATTTTTGGGTTGAGAGGCACTTGCCTCTTTGAACTCCAGAGATCTGTGAATTTGTAAGCTCTTCAGTTTTCATTAACTCTCTGATTTCAAACTGATAGTTTTCTGAAATTATCTTTTGCTCATGTTACCAGCCTGACCTAACCAGCACACAAACTACCAACATTTTTTGTCCTTTCCTCCTAGAGCTATAAGTCTGTCAGGACCATGCTCTGTTTTCCAAGAAGTTACAGGAGATAGTTTTGCAAACGTTCAGTCTCTGCATACCGTGGACCACCATCTCCTTAGCCTCCAATATCAATTTCCTTACTTCCTACCCTTGAGCTGTAATGCAATGTCACAAATTTTAGGGCTTTTTGTTGAGTTGTACCATATAGTTGATACCTATGTATATCAGTGAAGATAGACTCATGCTGTGGTAGTAAACAGCCTTAACAGTCTAAACTAGAAAAGGTTTATTTCTTGCTCATACACATGCCCAGTAAAGGTCAGCACTATATTTCCCCCTGCAGCCGGGCTGCTAGGCAACCTGTGTTGGGACTATTTACAGTCCAGTCACCAGGAAAGAGGTACATGGCATATTCACAATGTCTCTTAAATGTCCCCAGACAAATGCAAAGAAAAATAACCACCCATCATTCCCCTGGTCAAAGCAAACTACATGGGTATACTGAACTTCAAGGGGATGAGGAAGTGAAATAAATCCATGTGCCTGAGAATAGAACTATAATTCTCAAATTCATTCACCCCTTTCTCTTTTACTCTGTCCACCCCACACCGCCTGGGATCCATATACCAATTACCTGCATATAATAATTTTATTGAATATTTTATTGCAGTGTTTTCCCATCTGTGTTCTGTTGAATCATCGAGGTACCTCAGAAATGAGGATGGGTATGGGAAAGGGAGGTACCGGGCATGCAGTTCTTTGGCCCCAAAATTCAGCTCCAGGAGACCAGTCATGACATCTTTCCTTTTAGATATAACCATCAAAAATGCATCCCTAACATTTCACGTGTTTTTATTAATTCTAGTCTTTTCCCCCTAATTAACCTCAGTCTATTGGTATAAGCCCAAAGAACTATAGGTGACAAACCCACTAAAATATTACCAATGTTTACTTCTGGGTGCTGGAATTATGAGTTAATATTTTTTTGTATCCATCTGCCCTAGGAAACCTGGGGCTCTGGATTGAGCAACCATGAATCTGCATGATAGAAAATCCTTGACAATTTTATGATGAGAACATGTTAATGAATAAAGGACAAAAAAGTTGCTCTAGACTCTTTTCTATACCTGAAAATCAGGAAACAATAGCTTTGTAAATAGGCTTAAAAGAGGCGAAGGAAGAATTATTTAAACCACAAGAAATTATTTCCAAAATAAACTTGAGATACAAGTATTGGAGCAGGAATGCACAAATTCCATCTAAGGGAGGGAGGTCTAATATCTTACGCTTATATCAGTAGACTAACTACAGCCATGCTTTATGTAAATACAAGTTGAATTCTTGCAGCAGGCAGGTCACTGTATTTGCTGATGCATAATGAGGGTGCTCAAACTTAGACTGTTTGTCCCCTAGAGTCTCATTAAACTAAATATACTTGCCTTAAGCCACCTGCCTTTGGGCAGTTGCAATAGAAATAAAATCAGATTCATTTCCCGTCTTGATAAATTGGCATTAACTACTACTTTATCTGAAATAGGCTTGATAATTAGTGTCTGTGATTACAGAGAGAAAACTGTTGAATCTTTTAGAATGCTTTAAAAAAAATGCAGGCTTTCTAAATTTGCTGCAGTTGAGGGAGGAGATTTGAAAGCCCCGAGCCAGTCATGACTGTGATGAGCGTCATTAAAATAGCAATCTTTTTTTGGAAGCTCATCTTGTCCCAAGTAAGTGTGATTTAGGAATACGGAAACACCTGTTCCCGGGTGGCGGTTCTTACCTCAGTGCTCTAATATCCATGAGGACCGTGAGCTGGGGAGAAAGAGATGGATATTAAGAGCGAAACATCTTATTAATTGATTAATAAGAATTAAGGGAAAGAACCCCTAGGAAATGGACTGTCCTGGGGCCGTGGTCTAGTTCTATGTCTATTTTATCCACCGCCAGCTGCAAATAACTCGCATCAGTTATATTATAGTCAATAACTATTGACCACATGCAATGAGCACTTGTCTCCCTCAATGCTGCAGGCAACTGCTGCCCAGTTGGGTCCTGCCAGGTTTCCAGGAGGCAGACAGAAAGCAGAGCCAGCTTCTTGTTGCCCCAGGTTCCAGAAAAACTCTTTCTTCTGGCCTCCCCTCTACTAGCCCACCCACATGAAATTTATTTTTAGACTGTCAGGGACACTTCTTGCCTGTTTCTTAAAGCTTCATTCAATACTACACACATTTTCTTAAGGCCTTAGACCTATGTCATAGAGCCTGGCCAGACATCTCTGCTTTCCTGGCCACCGTACCTGCCTAGAGAAAATAGGCACAGAGCTGTGACCACAAGGGAGGCATGGTGCAGGCTGGGAAGGAGAAATACTGTGCAATTTCCTTGAATATGGAGAGAAAGCAAAGAAAAAAATAATGGTAAGAAAACAACAACAGCAACAACATGTGAATTATTTTATCAAAGTAAACAATAATGATAATAAAAAATAGTTGCTATTTCTGGAAAGCTTACTCTGTTCCTGGCTACTGTGAAATATACCATAAATAGAGTATTTGATAAAACTTTCATATGGATTCTATGAGATAGAGACTGCCTACTTTCTCTGGGCCTAGGAGAGCGAGGGTATCTTCCCCAGGTGAGTGGCAGGGCTAGGATTGGAATACAGGTCTCTTTGACCTCAGAGTCCTGCCTCTGCCCAGGGGTGGCTTTGTGGTTATACCAGACTGAGGCATGTAGACCTTGTTCTGGAGACAGTGGTGGGTTTCAAGTGTGTCTGTGGTATGGTAAGTCTCTGACAGAGAGTTTACCATGGTGATTGTCTGGACAGTGGTTTAGAGGATGTTGAGGTTAGACATGGGCTCCTTTATGTCAGTAGCCATGGTAATGATCATAGCCTGGACAGGAATAATGGGACAGGCACCTGAAAGGAATGGATTGATTTAAAATATGTTTATAATACAAAAGCTAAAGAATCTGGTGGTTAATTTGATTTGTGGGCTGGAGGAGGGGAAGAAATCAAGTATTTCCAAGACCATGGTCATTCCAGAAAAACATAGGTAGGAACTACTATTTAATTCAAGGTGGCAGAGCTTTGAAAGTATTCACATTCAATGTTCTAGATTACAGCTCTGTGCCTGAAGTGTCTGTAATTTCTATTTTGGGTGACAGAACATTCTGTCATGTGAATCTGATGGGCCAGGAGTCTTAGGGGATCCTGTAGAAGCAGAGCTGGGATACTTTCCTCTGACTTATTCTGTTGTAGTGCTTCCTTTATGTGGGGGATTATACAGACTTGTTGAACTGGCAAAGCAAAGTTTAGATCACTCTCTTCCCAAGAGATTGTTTCTTGAGCTACAACAAAGAATGAGATCAAAAGAGAGAGAGTCTTTAGTCTAAATTTTGTATTTGGTAAGAATTTTTATTTGCTATTTGCTTGCTACTTTATAATATTTCTATTAGAAAATAGTGAAAGCCCATCTCTCAGAGTCCCACAAAGGAAGGGGAAGAGGTGACTGGATGTCATCCTCTCAGTCATCTGGATATAAAAGAGGCAGGACAGCAGTGAACCTGGGCAGGTTCCCAGAGCTCACTGGACAAAGCCTTTTTTTGTCAGCCTCATCTAAGGCGGGGGCAGAGGGTTCAGTCTTCTTAGATGACTGCCTGGACCTCACCCACTGGGTATGATAACATTTGATTATTACATGATATTATTTTAAGGAATACTAAATAGACCTTGCCAGACATCTTTTTCTTTACTTAGATCTTTTGTAGTTTTGAATATCTCACTCATTGGCTAATAGAAGTAATCTGCAACGGTTTGAATGTTTGTCCCCTCCAAAGTCATGTTGAAATTTAATTGCCATTGCAACAATATTAAGAGGTGGGACCTTTAAAAGGTGATTAGGCCATGAGGGCTCCACCCTCACGGGTCAATTGGTGACTTTATAAAAAGGGAAGTTCGGCTCCCTCTTGCTCTCTCTTGCCCTCTCTTTGCCCTTCCGCCACGTGATGCCTTCTGCCACATAATAATGCAGAAAGAAGGCCCTTGCCAGATGCTGGCACCTTGATATTGGACTTCTCAGCCACCAGAACTGTGAGCCAAAATTTTCCATTTGCTATAAATGACCCAGTCTGTGATATTTTGTTATAGCAGCACAAAACAGACTAAGATGTTTGCTAATTCATGTGGAAAAGGCAGACTCCTGCTCTGTGCAGCAACATGAAACAGTACTAGGAAGGATGGGCTAAGGTTGAAAGATCTGTGAAAGAAAGAAGTGTCTTAAAAATGGCCATTCTGAGTGCAGTGGAGAATTCACTTCTACCTAAGGATGTTCTTTTCATTTTCTGCCTTCTGAAGACTGAGTAAATCCCACTTCTGCCATTTTATTAAGAAGTAACCAGAGTTGTGAAGAGATAGATTATGCAAGTACTGTATATTATGCATTTATGCTTCTTTGGGTGCTTTTTTCTATAAACTAAAGTAAGATTTAAATAGACATGTATATTCTACTTTTTCCATAATATGAGCTCAAACAAGAATTATGAAGCATGTGATAATGAAAATGGAATCTGAAGCGTCCTCATGAGAAAAATGTAGGATCATTGTGTGCAAACCAGGGCAATGGATAACATATCTCCCTACTTTAGGCATCTGTATGGTGGTGAAATGAAAATGTTTATGAAGACTTCTCTAGTTTGAAACCTCAGTCAGCATAGGAAAAAGCCACAGGATTACAAGTGGCCTTTTACTATATTGTTTTTACTATTTTTTGAATCATAAAAGTAATAGGTTACTGTGAAGTCTAGGAATGTAGAAATTTGTGATGAAGATGAAGTGGTTTCATCTACTAATTTCCCATTTTATTCAAATAGTGGGTTTTAAAATTTTTAACATTTTTACCTTTTAAGTACTTATATTTACACTCTAGTTTTTAATTATTCCAATAATCCTGCAAGACAGATAAGAAAGATATATTTTTTTAATTAATTAATTTATTTATTTATTTATTTTTATTTCAGAATATTATGGGGGTACAACACTTTGGCTATATATATTGCCCATGCACTGCCCGTGTCAGAGCTACAATCATGGTCATCCCCCAAACTGTGCTCCCTGCATCCATTCAGTGAGAGTTTTCCCATCCCCTCCACCCGCCTCCTGCCTGCCCGCCCCCTGATCAATATTATTGCCCTGTGTGATGTAAGTGTTGATCAGTTAGTACCAATTTGATGGTGAGTACCAGTGGTGCTTGTTTTTCCAATCCTGTGACACTTCGCTTCGAAGAATGGGTTCTAGCTCCAACCAGGATAATACCAGATGTGTTAATTCACTGTTGTTCCTTATTGCTGAGTAATACTCGTATGGTATATACATACCACATTTTATTAATCCACTGGTGTATTGATGGGCACCTGGGTTGCTTCCACATCTTTGCTATTGTGAATTGTGCTGCTATAAACATTCGTGAGCAGATGTCTTTATTATAAAATGTCTTTTTTTCCTTTGGGTAAATACCCAGTAGTGGGATCGCTGGGTCAAATGGTAATTCTACTTTTAATTCTTTGTGGTATCTCCATATTACTTTCCATAGAGGTTGTACTAATTTGCAGTCCCACCAGCAGTGTATGAGTGTTCCTATCTGTCCACATCCCCGCCAACATTTTTTGTTTGGGGATTTTTTGATATGAGCCAATCTCACTGGAGTTAAGTGATATCTCATTGTGGTTTTGATTTGCATTTTCCTGATGATTAGAGAAGTTGAGCAATTTTTTATATGTTTGCTGGCCATTATTCTGTCTTCTTTGAAAAAGTTTCTGTTCATGTCCTTTGCCCATTTTTTAATAGGGCTGTTTGATTTTTTCTTGTTGATTTTCCTAAGTTCTGTATAGATTCTGGTTATCAGCCCTTTATCAGATGTGTAGCATGCAAATATTTTCTCCCATTCTGTAGGTTGTCTGTTCACTCTAGGGATAGTTTCCTTGGCTGTGCAGAAACTTTTTAATTTGATCAGGTCCCATGTATTTATTTTGGTTGCTGCTGTGATTGCTTTGGGGGCCTTCTTCATAAATTCTTTGCCTAGGCCAATGTCCACAAGAGTTTTTCCAACGTTTTCTTCAAGAATTCTTATGGTTTCATGTCTTAGGTTTAGATCTGTTATCCATTGTGAGTTGATTTTTGCAAGAGGTGAGAGGTGTGGGTCCAGTTTCAGTCTTCTACATATGGCCATCCAGTTTTCCCATATTTTATGCCACTTTTGATTGGAAAAACTGGGCTGTAGAAAAAGATAAAATGTCCTGCCCAATGTCCATAGTCACACATGTTATAATGGTGTAGCCTACTATATATATATAAATATATATAAATTTTTATATATATATAAAATGTAATGGTTATGTAATACTCCGTGGTATAGATGTATCAATACTCATTTAACCAGTCACTATGTTTGGACACTTTGATGGAATACTAGTATATTGTAGATATTTTAGTGGATACTGGACTATAAATCTATATCCATGAATATTTCTTGGCCTTCTTTATTGTTTCCTTTTTAACATTTTCTGAAAAAGCTTTCTGAATTAAAAAACTATCAAAGCAAGTTCATAACAGTTTGAACACAGATCCATTAAAGTACCTACATTATTTATAAAGTATATCTCCATTTCAGGATATGTCTTATGCTGTGACTTTATTACTGTCATTCTGTATTTCCAGACATTGCACTGTGCCCAGGATATGGCAGATCATCAATACCTGTTTGTTAATTAGTAATTAATGTTTATTCCTCTTTGGTTACAAATAAGGGTATCATTATGCTATCTCTTAAAAAAATCAATCTACTTCCTTTATGCCTTTCTAGATGTGAAATACCATCTTTTCTATTGTAAGTTGTTTTGTTAAATATAATAAATGCAAAGTATGAAAGCAAGGAATTTTGACTAATTGAAGTGGTAATCAAATGAGTTATGTTTATTGAAAACATTTCATGTGGTAGTTTAATCTCATCACTATAATTAAGATCACACTATTACTTCTATTCAAATTATTCATTCTCTCTGCCCTCATGGCCTTTTGATTTTTTGGAATAAATATTACTCCAGATAGATATTTGAAAAATAGTGCATTTGTTGCCAAGATTTATATTTCAAGGGATTTAAAACTAATTAAACAATTAAAAGTGTAATGTCTTTTTTTCATTTTAGAGCAACAATAAACAAACTAGATAATTTGAAACACACATAAGAAAAGAAATTGAATGCATTATCTTGTTATGGAGTGTAATACCCAGTATTTCCAAAGTTATCTTTAGCCATGTTGGATTTCCCAGGGGAGATAAATGTGTTAGTTTTTTACTGTCATATTTTCTAATTGTCAATAGCTTTCTTCCTTCCATGTGCTGAAAGCTAGCAAGGTAATTTTCTCATGCACAATTTCTCCTCCTTATTTTTGTTGAGGTAAATCTTATATACAGTGAAATGGAAAGATCTTATGTGTATAATTTGGTAAGTTTTGACAAATAAATGCACCTATATAACCAATATCCCCGTCAGGATATAGAACATTTCAATGACTCCAAAAACTCCCTCCTGTCCCTGTCTAGTCAGTCTCCACTACTCGAAGGTGATATTCCATTGTTTGGTTTTTGTTGGGTATAAAGCACATTTGTTATCCATTCTCAATGGTCGTTTGGGCTACTTCCAATGTTTTGGCTAGTATGAGTAAGGTTACCATAAATCTTCTTATATATATTTTTTGTAGGCATAAGTTTTCATATCTCTTGCATAATATATCTAGGATTGGAACTGTTGAGTCAGAAGATAGTGTAGGGTTGACTTTAAAAGAACTTTCCAAAGAATTTTCCCATGTGGTTGCACCATTTTACACTCTTTGCAGCAACGTATAGGAATGCTAGTTGCTCCATAATCTAGCCAACATTTGGTATTATCAGTCTTTTTAAAAATGTTAGCCATTTTAGTGATTATGAAGTGGTATCTCATTACAGTTTTGATTTGCATTTTCCTGACAACTAAGCATGTTGAGTATCTTTTCACGTGCTTGTCAGTCATTCATGTATCTTCTTTTTTGAAATGTCTGCTCAATTCTTTCACTTACTTTTTAAATTGGTTTATTTGTCTCCTTGAGTTTCATATATATTCTGAATATACAATATATCAGATACATATGTGTATACGTGTAGTGCAAATATTGTTTCTCAGTCTGCAGTTTGTGTAGTAATTTTCTGAACAGTATCTTTTGGTGAGCAGAGTGTTTTACTTTTGTGTGAAGTCCAATTCATTTTTCTTTATGTTCGGTATGTTTCATTTCCTCTTAAAGAGGACTATCTACTCCAAGATCAGGAAGATATTCCACTATATTTTATTCTAAAAACCTTATGGTCTGAGTTTCTTGTTTATGTGTATAGTACACCTCAAATTATTTTCTGTGTATGGTGAGAAATAGGGGTTGAGGCTTATTTTTTCCCCCTATATATTTACCCAGTTGTTACATCATCATTTGTTTAAAAGTCTTTCTTTTCCTTATTGAATTTACTTGGTGTCTTTGCTAAAAATCAGTTGAACAAGGTATCTATTTCTGGCCTCTCTAGTCCATTCCAATGATATAGTTCTAATATATTCTAATGTCAATACCACACTGTCTTGACTACTGTAGCTTTATAGTAAATCTTGAATTCAGAGGTGGGAATCCTTCAACTTTGTTACTCTTTTTAAAGATTATTTGGCTATTCTATATTCTTAAATTTTTACATAAATTTTCTAATCAGTGTGATTTTTCTTCAAGAAAGCCTGCTGGAATTTTGAGAGTGTTTACACTGAATCCATCTATCAATTTAGGGAGAACAGATATTTTATGATAACAATACTGAGTCTTCTGATCCACGAACACAATTTTAGTTCTTTAATTTTTTTCAGCCATGTATTGTAGTTTTCAATATAGATATTTTGTACATATTTTATTAGATTTACTTCTAAGATGTGATTTTTTATGTTATTATAAGAAGACTTTTTTACAAAATGTATTTTCCAATTGTTTGTTGCCAGAATATGGAAGCATTAATTGATTTCACATATTGACTTTGTATCCTTGCTAAATTCCCACGTTAGTCTTGCTAAATTCATGTATTAATTTTTTTGTAGATTCCTTAAGGCTTTATATTAAAGAAACATGATATTTATAAATAATGATGGTTTCATTCTTTTTCAAACTTTATGCCTCTTACTTTTTTTTTTTGCATAGCTAGAACTTTTAACACAACGTTCAATAGAAGTAGTGAGAGTGATCAGACCTTGCATCATTCCCAATATTAAAGAGTGTTCAGTCATTATGAAATCAATGCTAGAAGTAGGTTTTTCATTGGTGCCCTTATAATGTCGAGAAAATTCCTTTTATTCTTAGTTTGCTGAGAGCTTTTATAATTTATTGAAGTAATCATATGGTTTCCCTATTTTATTACTATTATTATTCCAGCATTCCCCAGAACTATACAACCTTCATTATCACCTTCTAGCTCTCGGCTCATCAGCAGGCACTTCTGCTATGCCTTTTGTAGCCCCGCCTTTCAAATACCCAACTCAGACCCAGCTAAGTACCCATAGTGAATATCCCTGCACACTTCTGCCCTTTCTACCACCCTGCACAGTTCCTCTTCTGCAGTGTACTGCCTTGCAAATTCCATCCTCTTCCACATCTTGGAAAGTTTTTCTCTGCCTCTTTATCTTTGGGAGACATTCTGGCTCTGCTTGAGTCAGTAGCAGTAAAATGCTGCCAGGCAGAATAGTAGAGCAATCTTGGTGCTCACTTAGTGTCGCCACTTTTCTCGAGGACCAGATTGCAGTACCTTGATCATGCCTTGAAGAAATGACCAACGTAGTAGAAGAGGATCAAAGGACGAGACATATGAAAAAAAGAAAGCCCACATATTGAAAAAAGCACATGTGATCCTGTGAAAAAATATCATGCTTAATTGACTTTTTATAGTATGAAACACATGGTTATGGGCATGTTGACGTTTATAACAGTTCAACTTGCTCATCTCAGTTTTGTGTAGTAATTTTAAAATTGCAGAATTTTATCATATGTGGTTTATGATAGTGATGTTATGTTATTTAGTGTAGGAAGCCACTTAGTGTAGGAAGAATTATTACTGGTTTTGGAAGCAAATAGACATGATTCTAGAAGTTGCAAACATGATTTAATATGCTGAATTTCAGTGCCCTTATCTGTCAAATGAAGATATTATTATACACCTTTCAAAATTGTTCTGCGTATCCCAGGTAATGTTTGTAAAACTCTCAGCATTGTGCTTTGTCTGGAATTTAGCAGGAGATCATTAGATGATGCCAATGTTAATCATGGTGATGAAACATAAATATTTTATCTTATAAGCTAAAAAACAGTGAACTTCCTGGGAGAATCCGCTCTGAGGAAGGGTCAGTAACTTATTTACAGTTTTCCTGGCACTGCCTAAGACAGGCTGGTAAAAATGTTATCTGGCTGAGATCCATGGAAATCTGTTTAACTCTGCTCCTGGCCTTTTTAATCAATTCATCATGGAAAGTGCTTTATGGAAAGCAGCGAATATTGCCATTAGCCACTGCACAATCCTTCTTTCATAGTTTGATTCCATAAATGTCACATCTTTGATGACTTTAAAAGTAATCTTTATGGGAAGTGCATTGCTTAATATACAGTAGTGAAGGAGTCCCCCCTCCATCCCCAAAGAATCATACATTTATGATGAAGGAGGAAAAAAAGCAGAAAGAATGCTCTTTTTCTCTCTAAACAATAAGGCAACAAAATTCAAAGCTGAGGAATGAATATTTCTAGAGAAATGAGGTAATTAGAACAATTAGAAGCAAATACAGAATAATTGCAGTGCATTTTTCTTTTAGCTATTTATACAGTGAAAGTTCTAGGGCAAGAACTGTGCTTAACACGTGCTAGCTTCAGCACTGGATGCACTATTGGCACTAAAAAAAAGGAGGTTGCAAGTAAATATTACTAATGTTTCCAAGGAAAATTCACTAAGGAAAGGGCATTGCATCCATATAGCTTAATAAGGATTGTTATTTCTAGAACATTTAAAAGCTAATTTTTTAATCTTTAGGTTATTCCACTAAAAAGCATAAATTACTATTCTGAAGTAAATTGTTTATGTTATCTCTGAGATCCAGATGTTTGGTAGACCTTTGATGTGTGGTGTATCAGATAACAGGCAAGTAAGTGAAGGTGAAATGTTGTTTGTATATGTGTGTGTGTAAGGCTATCTATCGATAGTTTATCTAGTATAGTTTATATAACACATCTTTTCAAAACGATTTCAAATGGATTACCAAAAAACACATAGGTAGAAATGAAAAAAATAAGTGACTAAATCAGGGCAAGGGGAAAATGAAAATAATATATTTTTTTAATATTGCTAAGATTACTTAGTTAAGTTAGATGCCTTTTTTTTTAAATTTAGAAAACCTTGTGAATTAACCACTGATTTTGAAAGTGTATTTAAGAAACTCACCTAAACACAAGAGAAGTTTTTTTTAAAAAAGCAATATCATGCCCTATATGAGAAATAAAGAGCCATCTGCAGGAGAGAAAGTGTGGGGAAGCCTAACCAGGGGAGGAAAGGAAAGCTCGGTTCATGATGAGGAGAGAAAGACCCCCCCAAGGAATGGCTTGGGCTCAACTGAAAGGAAAAAGATGAACAGTGAGAATTCCGTGTCGACGGGTGTCCAAGTAACTTAAAAACCTGGGGAGTTTAATATTTTATTTCAAGATTATTTTCTGCTTTGGGCAGCAAAGCAGGCCTCTAGTTTATTCCTAAAGCCTAAGCAAAAGTTCACTAAATGCCCCAACACTGCATTATTGATGCTCTGCTTGAAAAATTAAGGGCTGCAAAGCGTAACGTGGAGTAGCCTCAAGAGGCAATGTGGGAAGAGGAAACCAAATCTGGAGGCATAAACAACCAGGAGAATGTAAGCCCTTATGTCGCCCACCCGGGGAGCTTTCCTGAGATATCCTAAGAAAGGTGTCAAATTTCCCAACCATATGTGGAGTGGTCTTGAGCTAGTTAGCTGGATCTTAAAGGTACAGATGAGCCAGAAGTCTGGAGTTCTTAGCCACATATCTTTATGTTACTTATTATAACAGAAACAAAAATAATAATAAAAGGAAGTAGTAACATTAAATAAAAGCCCTACATTTTTGGTTTCCCTGAGGCTTAGAAAGATAGTATAAATAAAGTATTGCTTTTAAAAATGTACATTTCTTTACATACATTAGCCTCAGATAATTATATCATTTAAGGTAAATGAGTAAGGAATACATCAGTTTTATTAAGTTAGTGATTATTTGTTTATAAATGGATACATAAAAAGTGTTTGAGGTAGGTTGCTTCTATTAGATTGGTTATGGAGTCTTTTTACAAAGTCATTTATGCCATTAAATATTTTGGCAAATAAAGAGGAAAAATAATCCTCTGCAGCTTGTGGTTTGCATAGTTTTATATGTATAATTGGTGGGATACATATAAAAACCATTGGATATAAACCAGTTTCATAGAAAAACAATATTGACTGATTAGGTTTGGGAAATCTAAATCAGTGGGAAATTTTACCAGTGGAAGAGGCTACAACATAAGCTCCTTTGCATCCTAACTAAGACAAATTAGCCTGAAATGTTTTTTAAGCAATAGTTACCATGCAGGTGCTACAGGCATTTATTGTCTTCCAGAAAAAAAAAAAACACAAAACTTCAATATTTCAAATTTCTTTAAAATGCCAAATGACAATTAGGCCATGTTATGAACTAATCCTTGCCAAAATTAATATTTTAACTTAGATATGCCCTATGAGGGAAGTAACCCACGCCAGTAAATATTGGTTTTAATATTTATGAAAATGAATCCAGCTAAAGCAATCATTTTGATTTGCAAAAAATTCCCTTTTCACATTGGTCAGCCAAATCTCATCTCAGCTTGTGTATCAGTCAAATTTTAAACTATGATCTAAATGTTAAAATACACCAACTGTCTCAAATTGACTTTGTATGTCATTAAATGAAATAAATCAAATATAAATTTCCTCTTAAAGTAAATAATGCCGCAGAAAATGCCATTTTTGTAATGATTACTAACTGGCATAGAACTTATGAAAAATATCTGCCTGGTGGCATGGTAGGGAGAGTGTCAAATTTTGACTCACATTTGGTAACAGAATGAACAATGCAACGTAGTCAGGAGCACAGGCCCATATATCAGGCAGAAGAAAGTTCAAATCATGTCTTCACTAGATGAGCCTTTGGTGGAGTCATTTAACTTTATGTGCCTCTGCTTTCTTAACTGAAAAATGGAATCTGATAGCCAGGGTGAACATGGAATGAGAAAAAAATGTTTATATATGTCTGTGGGTGTGTACACATATATATATTTACACACATGTATATCTAATATCTGACTCATAGCAGACCTTTAACAAAAGGAGGGCTAGTTAACACATAGACATGAAGTAATCTAACTTATTTAATATTTCTTTTCTTCTTGCTAATGATATTTTTTTTAATTTTTAATGACCATGGCTAATACCTGTGATCGATCTGTATATGAAAAAAAAATTGCCATAAATTTGTTATAATGGGTTCAGGTAAACTTTAGCTTTGTCTGTTATGTCCACATTTTGTAATGAACTAACTAGCTAACTAGAAAGGCTAGTGCATTTATTACTTACATATATTATTTTAAAATGTAGCAATATACCCAAAACAAAGTTTAGTAGGTTTGTCAAAAACCTAACCTAGTAATTTTGGGTGGTAAAATATGGGTGATTGTTAGATTATTGTTTAATTCTTTTTTGAATTAAAAAAAATCTAAAATTAAAAATGCCAAAAATTCTACAGTGTTTAATTTTGTTTCGATATTTTTTAGTGCTACAGATAGCCAGCAGTTCTTAAAAAAGCATCTCTGAATGACTAGAGTCTCTTATACTTTGTGTGGGTGCTGATAAATTCATATTAAGCTAAATTTACTTTGAAATCAAGAAATTGATTAACAAATTTGTCTCTGAGAAAATAAGACAAATGGTAAATAATATTTATTAAAGAGTTAGAGACAAGAATATGTTTGGGCACTTTTTGGAAGGCATGAGACAGAGCACCAGAGCAGTGGGAAACTGGGGGGACAGTGTGAGTCCTGGTAACCCAGCTGTGAGGAGTCATTTGGAATAAGGCAGGGTGCAGAGGCTACAAGAGGAATGCTTTCACTTCCCTGCTCCCACAGGAGATGCCCTGCTTTATAATCTCCTTGTCTGCAATCTCCAAGTGCTGGAAAAGCAAAATGAGGGTACCCAATTGAAGACTATCTGTAGGGTACAAGAAGGCGAAGGATACAATCTTAGATACTCATTTGTCTTGGTGGTAACTATAAATTCAAATTTGAGTTCTGATATTAACTCACTGTACACATCTGCACACAGATATGGAATGATGGTAAGTACATATGGAAAAAAACAAAATAAAAACACTAATGAGGTCTTACTTATTTAGTCTAGCACCAGAGATTTTTAGAGACATAGGAAAAGTAATTAATTTTTACATAACCATAACACTCAAAACAAAGGGGATCGACACATGGAAGAAGTGCAAGATCAAACCAGAATTCTCTCCACTTCACCCTAAATATCAGATGTACTCTTGCATGGAATATTTGTGGCTTTAAGAAAACTTTTAAAATGCGGCATGAACCCAAAAATGTGTCAGTCTGCATTCAGCAAAGCACACCTCTTTTTGAGAGCTTATATGTAGATGTATAGGGTTTGGTTTTTATTTTTGACATCTTCTTATTATCAAAAAAATGCCATGAGACCCTGTGAGAACAAAGCTAGCAAAGTTAAAACGAGTAAGACCTAAATGTTTCTTAATGGAAAACAAACAAACAAATAAACAAGTTAAGGCAGTCTTTTAATTGGTTTCAAATTCAATTTATTTCATTGGTCTGTGGTTTATTATTGAGACTCTGATTTGAAGTACTTATAATAGGAGCAACATGTACTAAGAAGGATTTGGGAAAACTCCAAGAACGCACTGGGCAAATACTCTTCATTTAATTGCGATTGAGTTGCCTCCTTATTGTTTCAAGCTGTTTATGAACCCACATACACATTTCATCTCTGCTTTTTTCCTGTGGATGAAATCCTTTATTAATACAAGAGATCATTGACCTTAGAGCTTTAAAAATTTTTTTAAAAGCATTTAAAATATGTGAGTTCTACTGACATTTAACAATAAACAACAAAGCTGTCTTTTTCTCTCTACTATTGTTGGGAACTTGGAAGAGTCATTTAATTTGTAGTGCTTTCAACCTACAGGGAAAAACAAGGTGATTGTACTTTGATTTCCCCATTCGATGATCTTAAATAAAATGCAAAGGTTTCGTATACATAAGTTAAAAGACAGCTAGATATATACAGGTTTATACATGTTGTTTTCATGCTACTAGACATCAAAGAAACTGCATTGTACTGTCTGTGTAAATCAACTGAAACATCCAACAAGTAGCATCATTTTCTTAATGAAGATGTTCCTACGTATTCAATGTATGCTGGCGCCAATGGGTGAGTAGAAGCAGCATTACCCTCCCCTTACCTGCAGCTCACTGCATGCAGCTTTAATCATTTTGAGCTCAACAAATCTGCCAAGTACTCGACATGGTTCTGAGTAAGAAAAACTCTCATGTAAATTGAGCACTTTTTTTACCCTAAGTCTGGCAGTGGGAAAAGTCGGAGGAATATTCTAAAGCCTGACATTGACTGTGCCAAGGTGTGGCATTGACAGTGAGAAGAGAGACAAGAGAAGTATAAAAATAACAAAACAATTGGCACTTTATTCTTAAGCCTTTTTACTCTTAACCACAAAAACAACTAAGCCCAAAGTATTCTTCCTCCAATTCTTTTTGCAGAGCCAAG
Organism: Daubentonia madagascariensis; assembly: GCA_023783475.1. Taxonomy (NCBI): domain Eukaryota; kingdom Metazoa; phylum Chordata; class Mammalia; order Primates; family Daubentoniidae; genus Daubentonia; species Daubentonia madagascariensis. The sequence goes on from JAKFHU010000633.1 coordinate 2,215,316, forward strand.
GAAATTCCCATCAGCTCGTGGAAAGCAGCCGTGTATATATTAACAGATATCAGTTCATATGCAAGGATGTTGAGTTGTGGCATGTACTTGGTTATGCTCAACAGCTCACAACTGAATTATCACTAAAATACATTACATTAGAGTTGTTGGATTTTGTGGTAGCACTATCTTAATCCCATTGTTTATAAGTGGTATAATAGATAGATTCTGGAAATTAATAAATTTAATATATTAATAAATTTATTTAATAAGTTAATAAATCAGAAATTAATTTCTTTTGCATTATTAAAAATATTATCTCATATAAAATTTGTAAGATGGAATTTCTTAATGTATTTATGCAGCATATGGCAGTAACATTTGCTTATTCTTAATCTCAAATCTATTTTCTTTTAGTTGTAATTATTTTAAAATTTTTTGACAAATACTTATTGTGTGCCTGTCATGTGTGGGGCACTATACTAGCTGCTGGGAATCCCTGTATAGAGGAAACACAGTCTCTGTGTTCAAGCGATTTGCACTGTCATGAAAATAGATTGAAATGTATATGTCAACCAGAGGCAAGTGGATTCTGCTTGCGTTTCCCCCAAAAGGTATTGGTTTTGCATCATGAGTTTAACTTGCACATTGAGTTTATTTTTAAATAGTTTAGGCAGACAGAAGATTTTAATTTAACTGGAAAATATATTTCTTTATTGTCAGTTTTTGCAGTACAGAGGGAATCCAGACACTGGTTTTGATGTAATTCTCTTACCACTTATTTATTATTTATATGCTTATTTATTTTTATGCAGGAGATTTTCTATGCTAACTGCAGTATAATATGTTTAACAGTATTTTCTTTGGAGTAAGGCAGACTAAGCCACTGGAAGAATTGGATTTTCATTCATTAAGACGGGTAAAATATCATAAAAAGTAGATTTGGGGAGCATAGATCAGGAGTTTCTTTCTAGAAATGTTAAGCTCATGATGGAATGTTGATTCGGGTGGATCGTCCAGTGAACAAGTAGATGAATGAGTCTAAAGTCCTTGGAAGAACGCTGAGGGAGTGATACAGATTTGGAAGTTTATCACGTTTAAAATCATAGGAGTAAGTGTATACAGAGCAAAGAAGACAGGGGGAGAAAAGAGTAGAGGTCTGAGGACTGACTTAATATTAATATAAAGATGCAGGCTTCAGGAAAGGGGAAGAGAAAGCAGCAAAGAACATGAGAAGGAGTAGCCAGTAAGGCAGAGGGAGAACCGAGGAAATGGCAAACCAGAAGCCAAGTGAAGGAATTGCTTCAAAATGGAGAGAGTGATTCAACACATCAAATGCTGGTGGTCACTTGAATGACATGGGGGCTTGGCAAATGGATTAACAGTAACCTTAACCTTAACAGTTTCAGTGCAGTGAGGTTAAAACTTGACTGGAGTGAGTAAGATCAAGAGAGAACAGGAGGCAAGAAATCTGAAGCAGAGAATATAGACAACACTTTTGAGTTCCATGTGTTCTTTCATTAAAACTTCAATGACTACAGTGAGAATGATTTTAGTGGGCTTATGCTAATGTGCAATAAAAGCACAGATATTTTAGAAATGGTAACAGACCAGATGGGTACTGTCTACTCATTTGGAGATCCACTTCAGTTCCATTGAGCCCAATTATGACTCCCTAGTAACGTGTCTCAAAATACACATTTCATGAAAATCTTACCAAAGTGAAAAATATGTTTTATATATGCTTTATATGATGGAAAAATCTTATAACCCTTCTTTACTATCCAGTTGAAGCATATTTTCATATTTGTTTTATTACTCTTCATAACAATAATAATTTATCTTGAAAGACAGCATAGTTTCATAGTATTTAAGAGCATAGACCAGGTTCTGTGAGCAGATTTGTACCCAAGTGTTTCCATTGCTAAATGAAGGTAACTACCACACCCAGCTCATAGTGTGGTCTCAGGGATTGAATGAGTTAATAGGGTAATATATTTAAAAAAAAAAAAAAACTAGACAGGCACGGTGATGTGGTGTGTGCCTGTAGTCCCAGAGCCTAAGGAGGCTGAGGCAGGAGGATCATTTGAGCCCAGGAGATCCAGGTTGCAGGAGGTATGTTCATACCACTGCACCCCAGCCTGGGTGACAGAGTGAGACTCTGTCTCTAAAAAGCAAAAATCCGAACAAATAAAAAAAAAAAAAAGACAATTGCCTGGCATGTGGTAATGTAGTAAATACTCAAAATATATTTGTTATTAATATTAATACTTTTTTAAAGTGATGATATCTATAAATAATAAATTGTCAAATGAATAACAGACTGGACTCCAAAAGATTTGAAATAGAACTGAACTGATTTTAAATATTGTACTTCAGAAGTTGAGAAGTTCTTCTTATGCACATTTTGGGATTGTCAGACTAATTTCAAAATCAAATAACTAATAAAATTGCAATAATATTAATGTTTCTCCCTGGAAATGGGAGAGATGGAAGGCATTTTTATTCATAGAATACCTGTGAAAATTAAGAGATATGCCATATGTCAAGTGTTTAGCAGGGAGCTTGAATAACATAAATACTGAAATCTCTGTTATTATTATTATGTCCTTCTGTAGATGATTTTCTTCTTGGTCTTAACAATTCTACAACATGCTTGTCTATGGCATTATAGCAGAGCCTGCTAAGGTACTCCCAGTATTGATATGTTCCTTTCTTCCTTTTTTAGTAATAGTACCTTCTGAGTTTTAGTTAGGCACACATCTACCCAGCTAGAGACTATGATTACCATATTCTCTGCAATTAAGTGCAATAATCATTTTTTTCTGCTATGTGACTAAGTTCTTGAATAGGAGAGATGGGGAAAAACATATATATTTTTTTTCCTAGGTCTTTCCATTAAAATAACTGGGCAGATGCATTTCTCTTTCTTTTTGTCCCTTTCCATGAACCAAATACACAGGCAGAGTAAGCCAACATTCTAGGACAGTGGTTTATAAAATATGGTCCCTACATCAGTAGTATCAACATATTCACACTAATGCACAGGAACTTGTTAGGAATGCAGATTTTCAGGCCCCACCTCAGACCTACTGATTCAGAAACTCCAGGGCTCGGCTCAGCAATCTGTTTGGACATTCTCTCCAGAAGATTCTGATGCACATAAAGTTTGAGAATTCCTTTCTCAGGGAATAACTGAGCAGCAGGGAAAAGGCCCCTAAGTTTCTGGATGACTTCACGGAGCATAGCCACCTGCCCTCCATGGACTGACCACTCTTACATGAGAGAGAAATAAATTTCTCTTTTGCTGGAGCCACTGGATTTTTGTGATCCTTTGTTGTAGCAGCTTAGCAGGCATTCTAATTAAAGCTATAGAATACCTTTTGACTTCTCAGTTTATAACCAGCCAATTTTAATGGAGAAATAACAAGTAAAATTTTCCTCAAAGTGCTATTAATAATCAAACACTACTTACAGAGGAGTAGGAGAAATTGACTGGCTTTCAATTTGCAGGACCTATTAATCAAAAACACATATAACACACACTCATAAACTCACTCACAGACACACATTACACATAAATTTTTCGGTCATAGAAATATGCTTCTCGGAAATAAAGTAATCCAGAAGTAAATCACATACTATCAGAATGATATTCAACGTATACTTAACTAACTTTACAATTAATCATATCTTAGAGCTAGAATTCACATTCTTATTTAATTTATTTGATTCAGTGCAAGTCAATAAAATATAATAAATATTTTATAAGAGCATATTGTGTTTCAGAAACTGTAAAAGAAGTGGAAAACGAAGATGATTAAAACAAGAAAACTGCTCTGAAGGAGCTTCCAGCCTCATGAGGTAACATCAATTGGATTCCCAGAAGCACGTTAGGAGTTACACTCTTCATAACACCCTCCCTAATCAATTCTTTTATTTTCTTTCAGTGTTGTTGCATATATTTAAGGTATGTAACATGGGGCTGGGCGCCGTGGCTCACACCTGTAATCCTAACACTTTGGGAGGCTGAGGTGGGAGGACTGCTTGAGGCCAGGAGTTTGAGACCAGCCTGGGGAATAGAAAGACCCCATCTCTACAAAACAAACAAACAACAACAACAACAAAACAAACCAATGACATTATGGGATACATATGTAAAATGGTTACTATAATGAAGCAAATGAACATATCCATCATCTCACATAGTTACGTGTGTGGTGGGAGGGGCAAGAGCAGCTAAAATCTATTCATTTAGCAGGAATCCCAAATACAGAACAATTTAATTACCTATAGTCCTCATGTTGCTCATTAGCTCTCTAGACTTGTTCATGCTACATATCTGCTACTTTGTATCCTCTGACTTACATCTCCTCATTTCCTCCTCCCCTGCATCCCACCCCTGGTAGTTACTGTTTTATTTTCTATCTCCGTGTATTTGATTTTTTTTTTAAGATTCCACATATCAGTGAGATCATGCAATATTTTTCTTTCTGTATCTGGCTTACTTCACTTCACATAGTATCCTCCAGGTTCATCCATGTTGTGGCAAGATCTTCTTTTATAAGGCTAAATAATACTCCAGTGTGTGTGTTTGTATGTATCTGTATGCACATAGCACAATTTCTTTATCCATTCAACCGTCGACAGAAACTTAAGTTGTTTCTGGCTATTATGGATAATACTGCAATGAACAAGGGAGGGCAGATGTTTTTACAATGTGGTGATTTTATTTCTTTTGTGTACATACGCAGGAGATGGATTGCTGTGTCATATGGTGGTATTATTTTTAATTTCTTTAGAAACTTCCATACTGTTTTCTTTAATGGCTGCACTAATCTACATCTTTTTTCAATCTGTGCCCAAGTGATATGTAAAAAAATAAATTCTACTTAACGTTTCTGTTAGCTTTTCTTTGACACTAGTGATGCTATATTTTTTGCGTGCTTACTTCTACGTGTTATTGTTTATTTCTACATGTTATTGTTACTTTGGTTTTTTTATTGAGATGTCATTTACGTATGATAAAATGCCCCCATCTTCAGCCTCCATTTCTAAGCTGAGGGCATGCATAAGGATGTGGTGTGATGGGTTTAAGTAAATTTAGCATAGATTTTGGAGTGTGGCAGATCTTTGAATTCCTACTTTGATATTTAATATGTACTGTGTGGTCTTGGACAAGTTAATCTCTGTAAATCTCAGTTTCTCTATCCCTAAAATGATGAGAATAATAACTACTTCCTTTGTTTTTTGTGAGAACTAAACCCCCTCAGCCAAATTCCTTGAACCACTTGCTACTCCTTGATGTCTACATTCCTCACTTCCCGCTCACTCCAGTGAGTGACATCCCATCACTACACTGCAATTCTCCCCACCAAGGTCACCCAGTCATCCAGGCTGAAAGTCAATGGATGCATTTTAGTCTTTATCACATTTTAACTTTCTAAAACACTCTTCACCAAAGTCACACGGCCCTCCAAGTTGTTAGAATAAATGGACGTATTTCAATTTTTATTGTGTTTGAACATTTGGCAGCGTTTGGAATCCCTTTTAACAGACACTCTTTTTTCTTGAGTTTTTGTGAGCTCACTGACTTGTTTTTCCTACATATCTGAATATGCCTTCTTAGTCTTCTTTAGCGTTTCTTCCTCCACCTCTCCATGCCCTTAAATGTTTATGATTTTAGGGATTTTCTCCCTTAAGCTCTGTTTCCAGCTCTCTTTCTCTCTCTCCTCTCCCCTCCCTCCCTCATTCCCTCCCTCTGTCCTTAGCTCAGTCTAATCTTAGAGGATGTTCCCATGGTTTTAGATACAGTTTATGAAGGTGACTCCCACATTACTGTCTCCAACTCAATATTCTCTTTTTGGATTCCAGATATGTAAATCTTACTAGATATGGGTAGATTCTTTGTTTTTCCCTCACAGGGTATTCAAACATGCCACAAATTAAATTTATTATCTTCTCTCTAAAATCTCTTCATTCACCAGTATTCTCTATTTTAAGAATTGTACCTGTACTTATCTGTTTACTGAAACCTCAGATGGTGACTATTTTCATTCTTTTGTGCCCTTACCTTCCAATAAGCAGGTTTTATTGATTTTGTCTCTTGGTGGGACTATGGCAACCTACCTGCTAATTTTTCTCTCTACATCAATTCTTACCCTTATTCTAATACAATCTCTACCCCATATCAAGAATGATTTTTTCAAATGCAAATTGAATCATGTGAGTTTGTATTCAAAATCCTTGAAGAACCTGTTAGCTCAATATTCTTAACATATGGAAACTAGAAAACACCTGCCATCTCCCGCCCCATTGAACCTAGGGACCATAGCACCATTCTATACCCTCTAAGAATCCAAAGATTCCATAATTTTTGAAAATTTCCCAAGTTGGAAGATGGGTGTATGCTGTCAGAGTCAAGTAGGCTCTAGGATCTAGTTCTGACATGGGCTGTCACCTTTTTACTTCAGGTCACCAAGATGTAAAAATTAAGTCTTTAATCAATTCCTACCAAGCATCCTTTTTTCCCCACTACAGGATGTGAGGTTGAGTGTGAGAGTGTATATGTGTGTGTATGTGTGAGAGAGAGAGAGACAGAGAGAGAGAGAGGGAGAGAGAGAGAGGACTTACTCTCATAAGTCTGAGAAGCAGTAGTGATGCAGATCAAGATTTATGTTGTAGCAACTCAAACTGATTAAAATTGTGTATTAGGCTTCTGAACTATCAAAAGTTGTCTCTTGACTTTACACCTGAGATCATGAGATTCTCATGATCCCTCAGTCCCTATAGTACCCAGCATTTTATCATTTGGTTGATTCCAGCTGCAGATATTTTCATGTCCCATATGCCACATTTCCTCATGGCACTGGGTTTCATGCGGGTATGGTGGACAGTTCTGTGCATCTTGCCAAGATTTCACCTTTTCTGCCTTAGGACTTTCTCAAGCACCTTGGGAGATTGCTCAGGCTGAAGCAGGCAAAAATGTGGGATGTTAACACCCCAGAGAGAGGGTTTTAACAGAGGCTATTTCAGGCAGATTCTCTGAGGTTTCTCAGAGGAGCCCAGCAGGGTAGAACACGATTTCCCACCATAGCTACCAGGTCCATAATACTCCCTTCATCGGCTTTTCTTCCTTCCCTGTTTCACCCTCCTGCCACCCACTCTGCTTCCTGAGATCACCTCCCAAATAAACTCCCATGTCTAAGAGCCTGTCAAGAGCTCTGCTTTGGGGAAATGCAAATTAAGAAAGTTTCTTTCCCCCTTCTTATTTCTCTACACCTTTCCTCTCATCTCTGACCCTTGCCACCAGAAGGAAAAGAAAAAGAAGAACTATAACTCAACTTTCTCCCTCTCTCAGGTGGAACAGAATGGTGAACACCTGTGCCATCAGTGACTCTGTTTTCATACCAAGTGGCTAATCAAGGGTCTTCTCTGCACAAAGATAGTGTTTTTGTTTGTTTGTTATGTCTCCAGAGGACAATCTGTTGCTAGTTGAGTGGTATATTATTCACCTCTTTATATATTATTGAAAAGACAGTTTGTAATAGTGTCTTGTCTACCTTTTCAGATTCATAAAAATTGCCTTATTCCTGTATTTTTTCTACTCCAGCCAGACATGCTGATTTAGTGTAGTTCCTTCAATGTGTGGTTCCTTGTAAGATTCTGTTGTGGATGCCTGCAACTCCTCCTTGCTTGGCTAATTTCCACATATTCTTCAAATCTCAGCTTAAATGTTACTTCTTGAGGAAATTATTTCTTGACCTCCTTACCATATGCTTTCATATTATATGGTCTTTCGTAACCTTCACCCTATGTTTGATTATTTCTTTCGTGCTAGAACATAACTCCATGCAGGAAAAGCTGGTGTGTACTCTAGATCCCGGCGCCTGGTATGGAGCAACCATCCAGTAAACACTGTTGAATGGTAATGGATTAATCAGTTTGAATTAAATTGAAAGAGAGAGGACTAATATTATGGCCAAGTTTGATAGTTCCAAAAGTAGTTTTTACTTCATAGTTTGTAGTGAAATGTTTAAAAAGTGACATTCTAAAGAAAATTATTTAAAAAAATGAAATGGAGAAGCGGGTGATGTTTTCAAAAGTGAGCAAGCAAAGTCAGTACTGTTAGCAGAAGCAGGGTGAAGGATTTTGCTGGGAGACTGCCAAATAGTAACAATTCTCTGCCTCAAGTGAAATACTTATTTCTGAATGCACGAAGACCCGTTTCTCTTTTAATTAGTAGCTTTTTCCCCATCTCTTTTTATTTTGACCAGCAGTTTCTTATGACCTGTAAGCTGTGGAGCCCCTGAAACAATCATCCCAAGTTATAAGACCCTTGTGATAGTGGTTACCTAAGAGGTCAGACAGAAAAGAGAGAAAATAGAGAGTCTTCATAATATTTAAAGTTCAGTGAATCTAATTTAACTTCATAAGTAATTTTTCTATGCTACTACTAGTCTTACTATAATGGCTAGAACAGTGCTTAAGGAAAACTATGCCTTGTGCAAATTATTCTGGGGATTTGGATACTGCAGCAAATAGCTGAGATGAAGGAACACAGATTAGAGCATTTGTTTCCTTCTGACTTACAATGAGTGGGCGGTCATTATAAATAATATCTATTTCCTTTAACCAAATATCTCTTTCATCTAACACATTAAATTAATTGCTATTGATACTTTGGACTTTGCCAGCAACTTCTAAGCATTAACATCACACAGGGTAAAACATTTCTATTTCAATGCTTCAAGGTTATTAGCTTGATGAAATTTCATTTGTACACCTTGCATTCTTCAAAATAACATTTAACTTCTTGTTAAGGATAAATTGAGCATTGAAAAATGACCTAAATGAGTATAGAAATAACAAGAAACTTTCATCCTACAAAGAAGCTAAAGAAATATTCTGTTGGTGTGCCAGAAACCATTAATATAAGGAAAATGCATGTGAAGTACACTGCAGGAGAGGCAGGAGCGAAAGAGGCTTCTAGCTAATGATATAACACATGAGGAATGTCTTGGGATGGGTACAAAAATGTCCATAACTATTTTTAAGGATTCTGCCAGAAATGAGATTAGGGGAATTGGGTGGTAACAGGAGGTAAAAATGGGGTCAAAAGAAGACTCATGCAGATGATCCAGTGGAGAAGGATAAAAAAGATGATGCAAGAAAGAAATAGGGAAATAGGGGAAGAAATATCTTTGATAGGGAAAAGGGGGATACACTCTTGTGTTCTGTGGAGGAGTTGGTCTTTGGCTTGAGGGCAGTCCATTCATTGTACATGGGAAGACTAAACATAGAGCTTCAGGGGCCAGCAGGGTAGTAGTCATGGTGGGAGCTTAAGGAGGGTCTTTTCTCATTTTAATGTTCAGAAAATGAGAAGAGAAAAAGTGTTGGGTGTTTGAGAAAGAAATGGTATGAAGTTATTGAGTATGAGAGTGGGAAAGCAAAAAAAAGTTAGAAAATGTTACAGAAAGTTAAAATGATGAATGAGACATATACACACATATTGAAAGATAAATAGAACTCAGAAATATAAAATTAGGTGAATAAAGCAAGGTACACAACGATATATAGAGTATCATAGCATTTATGTAAATTTAAAATATTCATCTGTGTTTATAGAAAGATGTACATGTATGCAAAGTGTACCAAACAATGGACTGCACAAAGATGCACCAATGTGTTGGCAGTGGTTGACTGAGTGGAGAGCAGCAGGGGAGACTTGCAGGTGGAGAGAGAGTGGAGGCTAAGGTGAGTGGCTAAAGAAGGCTTACCCCATGTGAAAAAAATAAATTTACCTGAAATGTTTCATTTCTTTAAAAAAAGCTTGCAATAAAAATGACAAAGTTGAACAACTATTAATTCAGAATGATGGCAGAGAGAGAAGTGTTGAAATGTAATCTATTTTATGTATATTTGCTATTTTTAAAAAAATGCACATAAATGGAAAGAAAATTTGATTGAGACACAAGAAAATCACCAAATTTTACACTAAATCCTTAATGTTAAAAATATCCAATGGAAAAAAATTAATGAAGGATTTAGTTATTTAAAATAGTATAATTAATACTCTTCATTTGTAAAATAGTCTTTTCATATGTCTACAGTTTATTTATAATAAATACTATACCCTTAGTAAATTATAAAAGCCAAAATAATACAGATTACATCTTCTTGGAAAAATGCAAATAAAATATTGAAAGAATTACCCTGCTAGAAACAACAATGTAAAAATCCACCTATTCAGAAACCTGTAAATACTTCCCTCACAAAAATAAGATGAAACAGCACAATTCTTGAAGAAAGGAGGACAACAAATTGTGAATTATAAATTTTCTGAAAAATCATGTTAATGGGTACAACTTCAGATTAAAATATTTATAATAGAGCTATAACTGCACGTAAATGCATACTAGTGACCTTATCTTATTTTCATTTTTAAATAAGAAAGAAAGGGGCAAGAAAGTAAATAGTGAAGGTACAGTAAATAGTGAATGGAGGGATGAGGCAGAAATGGAAGGTCGAGAGAGCCTGAGTGCAGCCATTTTGGCCGATACCAGACCCTAATCACCCTGAGCAAGTAAGTTGCCAGCAAGTCGCTGGCCGGAGACTACCCAAGGATGGATGAATTACTAAGCTAGATGCCTTACAAACTGTTTGCATTTATCTGTCTGTGACAACAGTTTATGATAAACCTTTATGGCCTGACCTCAAGACAATGCTGGTCACATACAGCTGTTTCCTAAAAGGGTTTTTGGACACATAGAAATGTTAGCATTGCCCCATCAGGTGTCCCTGTCCTGTTCAGGAAAGGACCCCTACTCTGTCAGTGAATTATCATCTGCTGTCTGTCCCTCTCTCTTCCTGTTGCCAGTTGGCTCGGTCTTGAATTATCTCCAGTGCAAAGCCAAGCACCCACTTGGTGAGTTCAGGGGGCCTTCCTCCCTTCATTGGGACATAGCTTGCACCAGAGGAAGCAAAAAAAAGGAAAAAAAGAAAGGTGGAAGGAGGGACTGACTTTTTATCTCAGCTCAGAAAACAAAACAATAAAGCAAGCCCAAGGACGCAGGCAAATGTGTTATTTTCTGTAACAATTACAACTTGATAGATTAGAAACATAGAAAGGTTCCATAAGTAACATACATTTCAAGATTTATTACATCAATATATTAATAAAAATTGACAAATAAAATACTTAAAATAAAATACTTAAATTATGAATATTAGAAATGAGACATTACATTACTCTGAGATTTGTGCTCCATGTCTGTGAGAATTTTTATCTGTTTCATTTCTTATTATATATTTAGACTGCAGATCAGTACCAGCAGAAAATAGATCTCAATATATCTTTGTTGGATTATTGTGGATCAGATGTTTAAACACATAAAAGAAAACTAATGTCATTTCTTTACTAACACCTATTAAAAATCTAGATGTAAAATATAACATAATAGGAAAATACAAACTATCAAAAGATATGGAAGTATAAAAACTATAATAATGGAAAAAAATTATTACAAAATCATTGACTCAATAAAAAGAATTGGACTGAGAAACCTTAGGGTCTCCTTCTTCAAACTTTTAGAAAACATAAAATTTTAATGCTTTATATGTGGCTACAGAGCTTTGAAAGCAACAGGAGGCTTTCGATCCATTTTATGAAGGTAACATAATCTTGATACCAAACCCTGAATAATATTGCATAAACATGGAAGAGTAGATATCAATCTTAATGTAGTAAACAAATGCATTTTTCCAAATAAAATCTTAGGTTTTTAATAGTAAAAGAGAAATGGAAATTTGATAAAATTCAGTGCCCCTTCATGATTAAAAAAAAAACTCTCTCAATGAACTAGGCATGAAAGTAACATACCTCAAAATAATAAAGACCATATATGATGAACCCACAGCTAACATCACACTGAATGGGGAAAAGTTGAAAGCTTTTCCTCTAAGAACTGGAACAAGATAAAGATGCCCACTTTTACCACTTCTATCCAACACAGAACTGGGAGTCCTAGCCAGAGCAATCAGGCAGGAGAAAGAAGTAATTGGAAAAGGAGGAAATCAAATTGTCCCGCTTTGCAGACAACATGATCTTATATTTAGAAAAATAAAAAGATTCCACCAAAAATCTCTTAGAACTGATAAACAAATTTAGTAAAGTTGCAGGATAAAATATCAACATACAAAAATTAGTGGTGTTTTTACACACCACAAACGAAAAAGCCAGAAAAGAAATCAAGAGGGCAATGCCATTTGCAATAGCTACAAAAAGAGAAAAAAATCTAGGAATAAATTTATCCAAGGAGGTGGAAGTCCTTTACAATGAAAACTATAAAATATGAATGAAAGCAACTGAAGAGGGCACAAATAAAAAGACATCCCATGGTCATGGATCAGAAGAATTAATATTATTAAAGTGACCATACTGCCCAAAGCAATCTAAAGATCCAATGCAATCTCTACCAAACTACCAATGTCATTTTTCACAGAAATAGAAAAAAAAAAATCCTAAATTTCATATGGAACAACAACAAAAAGAGCCAGAATAGCCAAAACAATCCTGAGGTAAAAGAACAAGGCAGAAGGCATCATGCTATCTGACTTCAAAATATATTACAAGGGTATAGTGACCAAAACAGCATGGTATTGGTATAAAAGAGACATAGACCAATGAAACAGAATAGAGAACCCAGAGATAAAGCCATGTATCTATAGTCAAGTGATCTTTGAGAAAGCCATTAAGAAAATACATGGGGGAAAGGATACCCACTTCAATAACCATATGCAGAAAAATAAAACCAGACCCCAATCTCTCACCACATACAAAACTCAACTCAAGATGGATCAAAGACTTAAATATAAGACCTGAAATTATAAAACTACTAAAAGAAAACATGGGGAAAACTCTTCAGGACACCCAAAAATGTCAAGGTGGCAGTCTGCCCTCAGTTCTTGGTGTGCTCTTGGTGGAAGAATGACCAGACACACCAAAGTGTCAAGTCCAGACTATTATCTTGGAAAAATCACCAGCAGGGCCAATAGGAGAGATTAACCTTAGGCAGGAAGCAGTTTTATAAGAGCAGCTCTTCATTGTAGAACAAAACGGGTCTGTCTCTGCAAGTGGAGAGAGACAGACCGACTCTTTGACTGATTCATTCTCTCTCCCTCTCACCGGTGAGGGCACGACCCCAACCCCCATCCCCTCCCCACACGCCACCGCCACCGCCACCGCCGGGCCTGCATGGGGGATGAGAGGGAAGAGGAGGGGGCGCTGACAAGGTTTGCATGTAGGGGAACGGAGAGGTCTGGGGCCCTATGAGGGAAACCCCGACCCACACACCCCGTGGAGGCCGGAGAAACCCCCCTGGAGATTCATTGTCAAGCAATGCTCAGACAGGTATACCCTCAGGAGGAACCTGGGGCCGCAAGTGCATTGGAATTGTGATGACCAAATGTCCTGCAACTCACATCAATTCTGGCAGCTAGCTGTGTTCTTCATCCACTCAAGGGCAGCTCAGGCCCGGCGTCCCGCAGGTCACCACGGGGAGGGGTACGCATCCCCAGGCATGGCCCGGCACACTACTTGGAGGAGGAGTTTGGTCTAGGCAAAGATTTTATTGCTAAGACCTCAAAAGTACAGGCAACAAAAACAAAAATAGACAAATGGGACTATATTAAACTACTTCTGCAGCAAAAGAAACAATCAACAGGGTAAAGAGACAACCTCTTGAATGGAGGGAAACATTTGCAAACTACTTATCTGATGGGGGCTCATATCCAGCATATGCAAAGAACTCAAACAACTCAATGGTATAAAAAACAAATAATCCTCTTTTAAAAATGGGCAAAGGACATGAATAGATATTTCTTTTGACCTACAAATGGCCTATAGGTATATGAAAAAATGCTCAACCTCACTAATCATCAGGGAAATACAAATCAAAACCACAATGAGATGATCATCTCACCCTGGTTAGAATGGCTGTTATGGAAAAGACAAAAAGTAAAAGATGCTGACCAGGATGGGGAGAAAAAGGAATTCTTATACATTGTTGGTGGGAATGTAAATTAGTACAACCACTATGGAAAACACTATGGAGACTTCTCAAAAAACTATAAATAGAATTACCATATGATCCAGCAATCCCTCTACTGGGTGTTTAGCCAAAGGAAAAGAAATCAGTACATCAAAGGGATACCTTTCTCACATATTTAGCTCAGCACTATTCACAGATGCAAAGATATGAAATCAACCTAAATGTCCATCAACAGACTAATGGATAGAGAAAATGCAGTATATATACAATGGAACACTGTTTGGCCATAAAAAAAGAATGAAATCATGTCATTTGTACCTACCTGGATGGAACTGGAGTTCATTATATGAAGTGAAATAAGCCAGGCACAGAAAGATAAATACCACATGTTCTTACTCATTTTGGGGAGCTAAAAATCTTGATCTCATGAACATAGAGAAAGATACCAGAGTCTGGAAAGTATGTGTGGATGGGAGGGGGTGATGAAGAGAGCTTGGTTAGTAGGTAGGTACAAACAAACAGTTGGATAGAAGAAACAAGTTCTAATGTTTGATAGCAGACTAGGGTGACTATACTTAGCAACTATATTTGATATACTTCAAAGTAACTAGAAGAAAGAATTTAAACGATACAGAGACATAGAAATGATAAATACTCAATGTGATGGATATTCCAAATACCCTGACTTGATCATTACACATTCTACGAATGTAACACTCGCATATACCCAATATGGAATATTATGTATCAATAAAAGGAAAACAAAGAGAAATGGAAGTAAAAAGAACACTTCAAAAATGGGCTAGTTCCTTCCCAGTACCTTTCTTGAGCAAATGTGCTCCAAATCCTAAAGCTATTGTGGTCCTCTATGCACAAATGATTGGAAAGTAAAGGAAAAGTAGTCTCCATGTTTTCCTCTCTCTGTCTTTGTCTCTCCCTATCTCTCTCGTCCTCTCCCTGTCTCTGTCTGCCTCTGTGTGTGTGTACACATGCATGCACACGTGTGTGTGAGATAAATTGTGGTCTGCACCAAGGACTACACCAAGGACTCAAGTTTGCATCTGCATTTCATTCTATTTGAAAGAGCAGCCTATATCACGAAGGACAAGAATCAATGTTAGTTATCTGCCCACTGGCATTGAATAAAGACCTCCCATCAACAGTAGCCAGCATATTGCCTACTGTCCACAAGTTTGACATGTTTCTGTGTCTTGTGGACAAACACAATCCCAATGGCTTAAGCCAACTTTAAGTTGGCTTAAAAGACTGACTTAGAGAGTTGATGGTTGTGCGAAAAGAAAAGCTCTCCCTGTCCTCACCCCATATCTGTTCTTCCAGGTTCCAGTCTTCCAGACACAGCTTGAGATCACACCCAAGACAGGACAATGTTGAAGCATGCATATGATAGAGAAGAGAATAGTATTTAAGACACAGGTTCAGAAAATTTTATTTCAAATCCCAGTATTACTGCTTGGTAGATGTATGTGATCTTCAAAACACTGTATTTCTTCCATTGTAGATTAAAAGTTGGTAGTAAAGAAACCCCTCTTCTACTAATGATTTTTAATCTAAAATAGGAGAAATAGTGTTGTTGATTTTTTAAAAAATTGTTTTAATTAATTAATTTATTTTTGGGACAGGGGTCTCCCTGTGTTGCCCAGGCTGGTCTTGAACTCCTGGGCTCAAGCCCTCCTCCTCCTTCACCCACCATAGTAGCTGGGATTACAGGCACCTGCCACCACACTCACGGTGTTGTTTTTAGAATGTAAGTGAGTTAATATAGTTAAGTACTTACAGCAGTAAGTTCTCCTAAAATGTTAACTAATACCTTGTTATGTTTTTATTATGAAAATTATAATACACAGAGTGCACTCAAATGGCCTTACTTGCCCTCCAGATTCCTCACTTACATTCCTTTCTGAATGATTATAATGTAGAGATGAACGAGGTAATTTACATACAGTTGTCCCTTTTTCTCCTATGTCTATTTCTTACCTTCACCCAGCATCTCTCAGTTTTACTATTGGGTTTCTGCCAGAATTCTTTATTTTCTAAGAAAGACTTTTTTCCTCCCAACGAGAGTTTTTGTTTTCTTCCTTCACTTTCCTTGGTCTTTGGTTTCTTCCTTCACCTTGGTTTTATCTGCAGAAATACCTCAAAGATTTTTGGAAAAATCATGTCATTTAACAAATATTTATTTGTAGTATCTACTGTATGGCTAGTATGAGAGAACAGTAACAACAGCAATAAAAATGAAATATCATTCTTGCCTTCATGGAGCTTACACTACAGTATTGGAGTCAAGCAATAAACTAGTCAACAAATATATAAACATAAAAAAGATTGACTAATTGTATGAGTGATATTGCTAAGACAGAGGGTTGCTTCACACCAGGGTAGGGGGTTTGGGTTTCTTAACTGAAATAAGATGGTCAGAGAAAGCCTCCTTAAGGAGGAAAGCATTCATCTTAGAACTGTAGGGCAGGGAAGTAGTTCAGATTACAAGAGTAGATCATCGGCACTTGCACACAGCCAGCGGTGGGAAAGAGTCTGGCATGCTGTAGGGTCTAAGGCTGGTATGAATGGAGCATGGTGAGCAAACAGGAGATTGGTTCCACTTGAGGTCAGAGAGATGGATATATCAAGTCTACAGGGCCCTGTAGTCAACTGTAAGACGTTAGATGTTTTTCTAAGTGTAATTGGAAGTCACTGCAGGATTTAAAATATTGATGTGATGTCATTGAATTTATATTTCAAAGAAATAACTCTGGATGTTGTATGGTGAGTGGATTATAGGAGGACATGTTTAGGTATCTACAGTTGTATTCCTGGGAGAGAAGGGATGGTGGTTTAGACTAATATGATAGCAGTAGAGATGGAGAGAATTGGATTTTTGGTGCATTCATAGAATCAGTAATAGTTGATGATGGATTGGATGATGGGCAGAGAAAAAGGAATCACTGCTTCCTCTGAGATCTCTTGCTGGGTTAAGTAAATGGAGGGAGATGTGATTTGGTGATATAGAAAGGATTGGAAAGGAGCATGTCTTCTGAAGAGAAAGAAATATTTAAATTTTGGACACATTAACTTGAGATTGTTACCAGACATTTTTATCAGATTACATTATTATTCTCCATTATTTGCTGCCACTCTCTGTGGGAAGATTATGTTCTCCTGCCGCACTCATATGAGGCTTGACCACATGATTTGCTTTAGTTGATGACATGTGAGTAGAAGTGACACATGCCACTTCTGACAAAGGTTTAAAGAGTCATTGTGTACTCTCCCCATCATTCTTCCCCCTGTGTCATGAAAGCGGCATATCCCATATAGGGGGTAGGCCCTGCATTCTGAATTCAAGGATGAAAAATACACGTGGATCGGGAAATCAACATCTGTCAAAGAGCCAATACTTAATGCGGATATGAATAAACCTTAGGGGAAATGTGCTGAGATTTGGGAGTTGTTTGTTACTGGAAGTTGTATGGTAATACAATATCCAAGTGGATATATTATGAAGGTGGTTGGAAAGATAAGTTTGGGCCTTAAGGAAAAAAGGGGTAAGGTTTAGAGACGTGGATTTGGAATTTAACAGCAAATAGATTTTATGTAAAGCCAAGGGACTGAATGAAATCATGTCAGATGTGTGTACATGAAGTGAATAATTAGGAACTGAGTCCAGTGACACTCCAACATCGAAGTTTCAAAGAAGAGAAGTAGCTGCAAAGAAGACTGAAAAGGTGAACATAATGAATAAGCAACCAAGAAGAGGAAGAAGAGTCAGTGTGTCTAAGGCTGAAGAGTAGATGAGCCAGAAAAGAAGGAAAGTTGTTCTGTAGTCTCAAACGGAAGTCCTTTGTGACCTTGACAGGCTCAATTTCATTTGAGTTAGAAGTAGATGTAGACTGGAGTTGAATGAATGTGTGATACAGATTTTCTCTATTTTTGTATATCTTTTGGTCATTTCAGTTAGGATTCAGGAGATGAATAGATATATATGTTTAAGCTTCCACTTAAATTTACCACAAAAAAAGGGATTTTAAATGCCATAGAGGGTAGCATAATAACCTTTGGAAAGCTCTATTTATCAAAATTCTATATATATATTTGTCTAAATAAAAATAGCTATTAGTTTGGGATTGATTTTTTCTTTTTTTTCCTTTCCAAAAATGTTGTTACTTTTTGAGATGTTAAAGGTTAAATGAGTCTCCATTAATTTCCTTAGATTCACTCCTTTCATCTAGAAATATTGTTCTGGACATTTCCAGACTTTTACTTGAAGTAAAACTACAATTTCAGAAAAACTCATTATGTGGGATATGTCCATCAAACAATTTTCTTGTCACTGAGTACTCCATAAATACACTTAATGGGCAACATTGTAATAGCAGTAGAAAAACCTAACACAAAACTGGTTATTTATGCAATTATCTTGCAAAAATGTTTTCTGTTAGATTTCTCTCTTCTTGAGGAAAGAGCTAACCAAAAAATCCCTACTACTATTTGCAGTATAGTCTTTGCTGATAATATTGTCCCTACCTTAACTATCTCTCTCAATTGGTAAATAAGTCCAAATGGAATTTTCACATCTTCTATAGTAACATATTCCTTATGACATTTCTGACAAAAGCTTTGCAGGATTTTGTGTTATAGATTCCTAGTTGAGAAGACAATAGAGACACAGAAAGCAATAACAAACACACCTCCAATGGTAGATAATGGCCCAAAAATGTTCTGTATTCCTTTGAATAGAGATTATGTGTGTAAACACTGCGGTTCAGATGGCAGGATCAGAAATAACTGCAATTGAGGACAACGGAAGTAAGATGTTTTTTGCAAATAAACAGAAAACTTAACAAGAAATGTTTGTTTTTTTTTTCACGGAAGATGGACATCACAGCAGATAAAACCTATCATGTAAACACTGAAGGTGCTGATTGAAATAATTCCCCCATATTATTTCTTCCAAATGTTTCCCAGGGAATTGTAAATTTGATGGGTCATGAAAATTGTTGAAAGCAACACCTCAATTATAAAGTAATCCCAGTGGTATAGGATAGAGTCAAGAGACTAGAAATATATCAGAAAACTTCCAAACAGCAGAGCAAATGTCATAAGCATTACCTATTCAGCCGACAAGTGTTGATTACAAGCCTACTGTGTGACTATCAGTGTGCCATGTGATAGAACAGACGACAAGTCAAAGATGATTTTTCTCAAGGACCCCACAAACTGGTGAGAGATGGGGAACAGATACGTTAGTATAATTGACTATTGACTATCTATTCCTGAGTCAAATATTGACTCAGGAATAGATAGTAAATTTAAGTAGACAATAAACATGCAAGAATTTTAGACATTATTATGAAGCTATTTTCCTCCTATGATGATTTCTATGATAGAGACAAATGTAGACTTAGACAACTGTAGAGGAGACAGTGAAAAAAAGTATCTGAGACATTTAGATACGAAGCTTTGTTGAGATGATAACATTCACAAAACAAAGCAGGCCAGGAAGGGCATTCTTTGACTTTTTTCCACATAAAGAGGTATAATTGAAATACAATAGTTTCACACATTTAGAGTCTTCAATCTGATCAGTTTTGGTATATTTATATCACCACAGTCAACATAATTAAGATTTTCATTACCATGTAATCCATCCTTTCCCATATACCTTACTCCTAGGCAACCACTGATCTGTTTGTTGTCACCATGGATTCGTTTACGTCTTTTCTAGAATTTTATACAAATGGAATCATAAGTGTGCACTTATTTTTGCCTTGTTTCTTTCACTCAGCATGATTTTGAGACTTATTCATGTCATTGTATGTATCAATGGTGTGTTTCTTTTTGTAGCTAAGGATTACAGTAAGTCCATTATGGATATGCCACGATTTGTTTATCCATTCACACATTGAAAAACATTTGGGTTGTTTCCAGTGTTTGGCTATACTGCTACGAACGTTCTTGCACAAATCTTTCTGTGGATATATATATTTTTCTTTTTTTTTTTTCTCTTGGGTAAGTACCTAGAAGTGCAATGGTGTTATGGCTGGATGGTATAAAATATATATGTTTAACTTATTATGAAACCGACCAGTAGCCAAAGCGCCTGTACCATTTTGAATTCTACCAGTGATGCATGAGCATTCCAGTTACTCCACACCCATGCCAGCACTTGTCCATTTTTTCATTCAAATGGGTGTAGAGTTGTATATCATGTGGTTTTAATTTGCATTTTCCTAATCGGTAATCTTCAGCATCTTTTCAAGTGCCTATTGACCATTTGTATATCTTCTTTAATGAAATGTCTTCTCAAATCTTTTGCCTGTTTATGATGACTTCTTTGTTTTCTTAATATTGAGTTGTAATGTTGCTTTATGGGTGCTGAATACAAGTCTTCTGATTGATATACGTGCTGTGCCTTCTTTGATTTTTATTAAAGCCATTTGACTTAAGTCTGAGAAAAGAGACAGGGAGAAAATAGTAAATCTAGAAGTAATTGATTCAAAGTTGATGGCTGTGGAATTACTTCAGAAAAGAACATTCTTTAAGGAGAGGGAATAGAAGGAAAATAGAAATTCTGGGTATAGACACCGAGTACAGGCATCTAAGTTCTTGGAATCAATGATTCTCTTGGAATATAGTTATATTTTAAAAGGAACTTATGAACATTAAGTATACAGAATTGTTTTCTTCACATTAATTTAAAGTATTTATGCTACTGAATTCAATCTTATACAAAATCTTTTTGCGTATTTTTGACTACATTGACTTTCTATACTAACCGTGTATGGATGGAAAATGTATCCTCTCTCCAACATTTTATTTCTGATGCTCAATTTGTAAACCATAAAGAAATTACACTCTAATAAATTTAAATTTAATAATGTGAAAACTAGAAATATAAACAAAATATGCTTTCAGTGGTTGAAATAGAAAGGGTAAAACAAAATTCCTTTCCCAGAATTCTTTTATTAAATTTCTTCCCAAGTTTTAGGTGACTCAGATTATTCCTCCTGTCTTTTTTTTCAAGCTGCCTTCTTTTTTCCCAAAGAACAATAGAAGTGGGTAGGTAAGTGTAGGGGATGACATAAATGAATCAGAAAACCACAAAACAAGGGAAGAGTCCTTAAACAAAAATATTTATTTCTTATTCTCCTCTTCAAGTCCTCGTCATGTATGTGTGTATGTGTGTGTGCATGTGTTTGTTAAACATCAGTATAATTTGATCATACATTATTCCCTATAATCCTATTTTTGTCCTCTTTACTCAGTTAGAATTCCATTATTATTTAAGCAATTGGTATTATGTAATTCTGTCCTACTTCCTTGGCCAAATCCCAACCTAGTTCACCAAAACTTTCTGTCTTTTCTGAACCTACGGTACAGAAGATGGACTTTAAAGGAGAAAATCGTACAACTAGCTATGCTTTAAATTCATGATGGCAAATTAAAAATTCATTATTGTTTGGAAAACCTTCTACCTTTCTCTGGCGATTTTTGATACCCCACTTTCTAAGAAAATTATGTGAAACCATCTTGTATCTTCTCAAAGCCTCCAACACCTCTGGACACCTTGCAGAGCTATGCACTTCATTACAAGAATGTATTTCTGCTTATGGGTTTTCTATGTAGTATATATGGTCAATTTGCTTAATAAATGTTAAGTGCAAACTTAAAATATGCATTTTGCAAATATTGAAAACAATTTGATATATGTCCCTGAGTTTAATTTTCCAATAGTGTTGTTCAAATGCCCTGTCTCCTTGCTGACCATTTTTGTTTGTATGTTCTATCAACTAATGAGAAAGGTGTGTTAAATGTCTCATTATGGTTGTGAATTTGTCTATTCCTCTTTAGGTCTGTAAATTATTGCTTCATATGTTTTGAGGCCACATAATTATGTGTTTACATATTCAGGATTATTATATCTTCCTGGTGAATTGATACTTTTATCATTATGATGTGACATACTAAGACTTTTTGCTTTAATGTCTATTATGTATCATAATAACATAGCTATAGACTATCAGCATACAAGTATTTCTGTGAACAGATCTTCATTCCCCTATCATTATTTTTAAAGGATAATTTGCTTGGTATAAATATTATTTTAACTGTTCTTCTCTTTCAGCACATTGGCCACCTCATTCTCTGTTTTTCTGCCTTTCATTGCTCTAGATAAGCCAAGGGTCAATTTAACTGCAGTTTCTTTGAAGAAAATCTGCTGTAATTCTGACTACATTTTTTTTTGTAATATTGCTTTATTAACCTTTTTATGTCTGTAGGATGGATAGTGATGTCCCTCTGTTTTTTTCCTTTCTTCTTTTAATTTCAAAATTTTAAGGGGTATAAATATTTTTCTTACATGGATACCTGGTGTAATGCTTAAGTTTGGGCTTGTAGTGTGCCCATCCCCAGAATAGTGTTCATTGTACCCAACAGGTAAGTTTTTACCCCTCACCCCTTCTTACTCTCCCTGCTTCTTGGTTTCCAATGTCCTTTATATCTCTTTGTGCCTGTGTGTGCCCATTGTTTAGTGCCCAATTATTAGAGAACACATGTAGTGTTTGTTTTTCTATTCCTGAGTTACTTCACTTGGGATAATGGTCTCCAGATCCACCAAGGTTGCTGCAAAAGGCATTATTTCATTCCTTTTTAAGGCTGAGTAGTATTCCATGGTGTGTGTGTGTATATATATTTTCTGTGTGTGTGTATATATATATATAAAGAAAATGTGTGTGTGTGTATGTGTGTCTGTATGTGTGTGTGTGTATATATATATATATATAAATATATAAATTAAAGGGGACTTAGGTTGATTCCATATCATTGCAACTGTGAATTGTACTGTGATAAACATTCGAATGTGGGTATCTTTTTGATAAAATGACTTCATTTCCTTTCGGTAGATACCCAGTAGTGGGATTGCTGGATTGAATGATAATTCTACATTTATTTCTTTGAGGAATCTCTATACTGTTTTCCATAGAGGTTGCACTAATTTGCAGTCCCACCAACAGTGTATAAGTGTTCCTTTCTGTCTGCATGCCAGGATCTATCATTTTTGGACTTTTTATAATGGCCAATTTGATGGGGGTAAGGTGGTATCTCATTGTGGTTTTAATTTGCATTTCCCTGATGATTAGTGATGTCGAGCATTTTTTCATGTTTGTTGATCACTTGTCAATCTTCTTTTGAAAAACTTCTGTTTATGTCTTTTGCCCACTTTTTAATGGGGTTATTTTTTTTTCTGCTGATTTAAGTTTTTGTAGATTCTAGATATTAGCCCTTTATCATATACATAGTTTGTAAATATTTTCTTCCATTCTGTAAGTTGTCTGTTAACTCTGTTGATTATTTCTTTTGTTGTGCAGAAGCTTTTTAATTTAATTATGTCCCATTTATTTGTTTTTGTTATTACTGTATTTGCCTTTTGGGGTCTTAGTCATAAATTCTTTGCCTAGGCTGATGTCTAGAAGAGTTTTTGGAGGCATCACAATACCTAACTTTAAAGTATGCTACAAGGCTATAGTAACCAAAACAGCATGGTAATGGTGTAATAGTAAAGACATAGACCAATGGAATGGAATAGAGAACCCAGAAATAAAATCATCTACCTACAACCAACTGATCTTTGACAAAGCAGACAACAACATACACTGGGGAAAGGAAGCCCTATTCAATAAATAGTGCTGGGAAAACTGTATAGCCACATGCAGAAGAATGAAACAGGACCCGTATCTCTTGCCATATACAAAAATTAATTCAAGATGGATAAAAGACTTAAATGTAAGGCATGAAGCTATAAAAATTCTAGAAGAAAATGTAGGAAAAATTCTTCTCTGACTACTTTTAAGGTTTTTCTCTTTGTCTTTGGTTTGCTATAGTTTCTCTATAATGAGTCTAGATCTTGATTTCTTTTAAACGCACATATTTGCTGGAGTGGTATGCATAGATTCCTCCAGAGCTATGCTACCAGTCTGGGACTATTTGAGCCCATTTTGATGGTCCACGTTTTCTGAGAAACTCAGATTTGGTGCTCTAACTTGACACAATCCCACAAATAAGTCTTCCATTCCCACCCTAGTATCCACATTTGTCCGAAGGCAACCTCAGATTTCAATTGTGCTTGCTATTCATCATTGCCATTTGATGTCATTTGATCTTTCCATTTGGTGAGGTGGGGCTTTCCTCATATCTTCATAGGGCTTAAGTAGGTTAAAATATGTTTATTGTATTATATATAAGTTAAAATGTTGGGTTAGGTTAGTCTCTGAACATTTAGACTGCCATACAACAAGAAATAAGATTTCTACATTAACTTTTCAAATCAGTCCAATGACTAGGCTGCCACCCCTGCTACTCCACACCACCTGCTTTCATCAGTGTCTCCAATTATCTCCACGTTGCCTAATCAAAGAATGTTTCTTTGACTTATATTTTTTTAAAGAGTTTACAGCATTTAACATAGTTGAATAGTATGTGTGTGTGTGTTTTAATTTTATTAAATGTACTCTTTTAAAAATACATGCTCTTGATTTTCCTCTCACTTTCTGGACACTCACGTTCAGTCTCTTCTGCTAGTTTATCACCTTTATATGTTGAGTGTGTCCCTGGCTCCAGTATTATCCTTCTCTTCTCTTCTCTTCTCTTTCTTCTCTCTTTTTCTCTGTTCTTTTCTTTAATATTTTTTATTCCATAAACATGATCAATTAGCTGTATGCCCTTGAGCATGTTACTTGTCTTTGTCTCAAAGTGTTCATCAATAAAACTATAGCAATAAGATTGGTGCCATAGTTTTGGAGGAATATGTGCATATCACTCCAGCATGTATGTGTATACAAGTAGAAAAATTTAAAAGAAATCAATATCTAGACTTGTCATAGAGAAACTATAGTAAACCAAAGACAAAGAGAAAAATCTTAAAACACTCTATAGAGTTGTTATGAGTATTTAATGAGTTAATACAAGTAAAGTGCTTTAAAAAGTGCCTGGCTTATAATAAATATTTGGTAAATATTTTACTACTATTTTCTTTGTATACTCCCTGGATGATATCATATAATTATACCATGATTATATCATGTAATCATACCATGTAATTAAATACCATATTTAAGATGATTCTTAATCTTATGTCTATCAGTTGCAATCATGCCGCCAAGCACTAAATTCATATATACAGCTGCCTACTTCACATCTCACTTTGCTGTCCAATGGACATCACAGGTTTAATATATATATGGAAGAACTCTTGTCTTCCAAATCCCACCATCGTACAAACACCATTCTTCCCATTTTTCCTGACTTGATAAATGGTGTCTTTACCCACCTTTGTATAAATCAGAAGTATGAAGGTTTTCTTGACATTCCTTTTTTCCTCACATATGCAACACTTAACTCATTACAAAATCCTGTCAGTTCTAACCCTAAAAGAGATCTTAAATTTATCCATTTCTTTCCATATCCACTGCTATCACCATCATACAACCATCACCAACTCTTTGCCAGAATATAACCACCTATTGGCCTATTCATTCCCTCTTTTTCCCTGCTTCTCAAATTCCATTCAACTGCCAAAGTAATATTTTATTATTACAAATTCATTATTTCCCTCCTTCAAAAAAACAAAATAAAACAAAACAAAAGATTGGATTACAATCTAATTTCACTTAAAATTAGAACCCCTTACCATGCCCTCTGTGACCTTCCTTATCTCTGAAAAATCATTTCAAATCATTTTACTTTTTCCTGGCATTCATTGCACTTCAGCTACCTTGAATACTAATTAGTTCTTCAAGCATACCGAATACTTTCCCAATGCAGAGGGAGACTTTGCACATGCTATTCTCTCTGAATAGAATGATTCTCTCCCCCTACTCTTCACCTGATGAGCTCTGACTCAGCCTTTATGTCACAGCTTCCTCTGAGAACTCTGCCTTGATTACTTGATATAAATCAGGGCCCCCTATAGCTCCAACAACACATTGACTTTTTTCCCTTTACAGAGCTTATCAAATGGTAAGTGAAATTTATAATTTTGTAATATTTATTTGTATGCTATTGATTATATCCCCTGTAATGTATAAGAAAGCCTTGAGAAATCATAGCTGACAGAGATCAAAATAAAATAAAGGATACTTAATGTAAGGAGAGGAGAAAGTGAGCAGACATAAGTGTAATTTGTTTCTTGAAGTAGAGAAGTCAACTATGGGGAGAGAAAAAAAAAATAGATAAAAAGTTGTCATTGTTACAGCCCAAACCAGGTCCCTTGCCCACCATCCAGTGAAGGCCAATATATACTGAGACAGCAGGGGTTGCAGAAGAGAAAGAGTTTTAATATCACAGGCACCATGTGAGGATATGGGAGTAATTTCTGAAATTCTTCTCTCTGAGAATTTGGGAGAAAGGATTTTTAAAGATAGTTTGGCAGACAAGGGTCTACGGAATTGGGTCTGCTGATTGCCTGGCAATGAACTCATAGGGTTGGGAAACAGAGATTATCTTCTTAGTTGGGAGATTTCCTGGGTGGGGTGTCAGGGGGAGGTCCCAAGGCTGTTGGATCTGATCCCACATTTATCCACAGGTACGGCTGGCAACAGTGGGTCCTCCCAGAGTGCAGAATCTGAAAAATACCTTGAAGACCAGTCTTAAGACTTTCAACAGCAATGTTATATAGAGAGTCACAAATCTTGAATTTACAACAGCTATGTTATCTATGGGAATAGTTGGGGTGAGTGACAAACCTTGCTCCTGTCAGGGAATATAGTCTCATTAAGCAGTAACCAGTTACAGCGGTAAGAAAGTTAGGGAAAAATGGCTGGTTAACTCCTGACTATATCTATACTTTTATAAAAATCAGACTTTGACTACTATTTATACCTTGTGGCTCTACATTATTTTAACATGGATGGTTTCAGAAAACCTCTTTGAAATTAAGCAAAATATAATGTGAAGATGGAAAGAGCACTGAGTTCTTGACATAAATCAATCAGAGTGATCAACATTAATACGTGGCCTGGGAAATTATTAAATTTCTAGGGTAAGAAAAAATGCTAACCTACAAGGGTAAAAAGACATGTTATCTACAAGGGTGAAAAGTTCTGGCTGACTTCAGACCTCTTTACTGTAATATAAATACCAGAAAACTAAGAAATGATGCCTATAAAATTGTGTAGAAAATAAATATGACTCGAGAACAGTATGTCCAGCTGATATGAGTTTCAAGTATGAGGGCAATGGGCAGACATCCTCAAACATCACAGAACTCAAGGAAATAACATTAAGTAATATTCTTGGAAAATCTTCTGAGTGGCCAGATGCAGCTAATTCAGGGATGAGCCAGAAGGCAGAAACGTGAAAGGGAGAAATGATGACAAGCACTTAATTAATTTCATAGAGTTATGTCTAAGCACAGGAAGGAACTGAGATTACAGAACACAATATAGTTGTATTAATCTTGACAATGTAAAAATAATATTATAAATAATAATATTTGGCAGGAGGGAATGGGAGGTGGGAGGAAGTATGACGGTGCCAATTACCTCATCACTTGTGGTACTTAGTCAATAAATACTTGCACCTAAAAATGGTGCTATAAAGTTTCTGTCTTCAGGACTATTATTGTACTCCGGTGAAGGAAGACAGACAGCACATTAAAAACATAAACAAATAATTTCACTTAGTGGTAAATGCCTTAAAGAAATCCAATCATGATAATGAGACAGCAATACACATGGAAAGCAAGAGATACATTAATTAGAGTGTCAGAGAAGTCTTCTATGGGAAAGTAATTTCCTTTCTAAATGTCTAATATACTGTTAAAAATAATAATAACCCCACTCTTTTAATGTTTTTAAATTTTTAAGAAATATCATGTCTTAAAAAAAGACATTTAAGAAAATGATTCAGCAAATCATTCCGTTTTACTCCAGATTCACTGTAGTTTTTTCTTCTGTTAAATTCAACTAAAATATAAGAAATACTCTTTATTAAAATAGCACAGAGAGAGAGATACCAATAAAATATCTCTACCTATTTATCTATCTCTGAGCATCTCTATTTATCCTATTTGTGACAGAGTTATTAGCTATCCATCATAGAGAATATCAGGAATATTGTTCACCTATTTTAATAGTTGTGGCTTATGAATTATACTAGAATCTTTAAAATAAGCAACTTTATAAAACAAAAAAATTTATTTTATCAGCCCCCCATCCCTGAAAAAATTTTTTATAACTCTTTCCTATTTGCTAAGCAGGCTATACTGCTGCTGATAACTCTTTTAAGTCCAAATAGCTGATTTCATCCTGTATTTTCTCTTTATTCAGCATGGTTATCCTTGCATGGTTGGTTTGTGAAAGGAAATGGATATTTCTTTTTGATACAAATTGGGTTTTTTTGGTCAGGAAAATAAGTTTGAGGACTACAATTTACAGAACTTTTTGAACTCAATTGTCCTACACTTGAACCACTTTCATATTCATAAAAGATTTAACTCAAAATAAAAAGTGGCAAACAGAACAGAGTGATAGAGAAAAATGTTCATCTTTATGTGCTCAAAATAGCAAAACAATCATTGTAGAGTAAAAACTTACTTCAGCCATTATGAAATATTTTATATTTTTCCATGCTAAACACTCTTAGACTTGGTGCCTCATGTTTAGGGTCACTCAGTGAAATTGGTGTTGAATAAAAATGCTGAATATTTCCATATACTTTATTTTCTATATTTGCATCATGGACAAAACCAGGTGACTGTGTTCTAACTGAAGAAAAATAAAAGGATCATAGACTGTCAAATAAATCTTGGCTTATTAAGCAGTTCTAAGTTAACATTATACTATTAAAATATTTTAAATGCAAACAAAATATAAATCTAAGACTCATTTTTTGTCCCTGGATACCTTTGTAGAAAAACAAAAGAAAATTGCACAATATGCTGGGAATTAATAAGAGTGGGACAAGGAAAGCCTGGGAAAAAATTCTGCATAACTAAATTAGTCTTTCTGGATTGCAAAAGTGGTCAAGTAACAAACATTCTATTTATAGATACCATTTGCATCCTGTCTGGATGGATCTTTACGGTTCTGAAGATGTACCGTGCTGTCCCTACAAATAACCAGAAATCATTAGCATCAGTTGGCAAGGAAATGAGTAGTCAAACAGTTTAACAACACTGTTGAGGTTATAAGTCATCAATAGATATTGCCCCTATTTTTTGCCAATTGGAACCAATTGACAGAGTCAGACTAATGGAATTTAAGTGTTTGCTTTCTTATTGATGCAATCTAGGTCTGTGGTATGCCTTAGGTATGCAACTAAATGGACTTACTGATACTTTTTACTCCTCATTCTTCCTGTGGCCTCAGCCTAACCCTTGGGCTCTTACACATGGGTGAAAATTTGGATCTCAGAACACATTGACCCAGAACCTGAATGAAGAGAGACAAAAAGAGACAGAAGCACTAGTGCTTATGGACATTTAATAAATTGACTTCACCCAATTGAGAAATATATATTAATGGGTGTCTCCCCTCTATCAGGTAACTCACTTTTTGTCTGTGAACAGAAGTAAGAAGTGTATAAGAGAAAGAGAACATCTTAGTGTCTGCATGGAAACACGAGAAGTAGGAAGTAATATTGCCCTTCATAACACACAACTTTTCCATATATTTTATATACAACACTTTCAATTTAAAAACATTATTAGACAGCAAAGGATGTATTTATGTTAGAATCTCAGTGGCCAAAATGCACACACACATATACGTTTGGTATTTAAAACATTCTCAATACATATTAAATGAACCAGTACATAAATGAATAAATAAATACAAAATAATATCAATACCCTTCCAGAGCTATCCTAAAGGGAAATTACATATATTTTTATCTACCTATCTATCTACTTTCTTATTAAAATATTTCTAAAGAAAATTATAAGAGAAATATATCTTAATTGCTAAAATTCAAAGGAAAATATCTATGGAAAATAGATAAAAACAAGAAGTAACAAGAATAATTACTCATATGGGCATGTCAGATTTCCCACAAATGTCTTGGTCAAATTTTATTCTCCCTGTGGGTATTGCGTTCAGTTCAGAAAAATGCTTTTTTCATAGTGTGACACATTTTCAGCTGTAATATATAACAATTAAGTGGCTTGACAATAGAAAAATCATAAACAAGGAATGACAGTTCATTCTGATGCTAATATATGAGCCACCGAATCAGTTGATTCTGTGATTTTTGTCGGCCTAAGTGACATAAGTGATTGGATCTACTCAATTTTTGCAATGTAATAACTCCATGACTTAAAAGATAGATTTCTTAAGTGTTCCAACCGTAGTTTCTTTTTAGAGAGACATTTGTTGACCTAAACCATATAAGCCCTTCAGAACCAGTTCAGAATGTTGCTCAGGAGGATGGTGTTTGTTTGTTTGAGGAATCAAGTGCAGGGGATGCAAAGCCATAACCTTGAGCCAGAGACAAGTGTGGGAACCTTGTATCATAAGGCAATGGGAGACAAAACACGGCAACAGTCATAAGGGCTGTTTGAACAAAAGGTGTTTTTCTTGCCTGAGGCTGAATTTAATGGATTCACCAGCAACCGGCATATACATGTGCACTGCCTGTATCAGGCAAATGTAAAATAAATCCTACGTGTTAATTGAACATTTCAGAGAAGATAAGCATTAATATAATGATCAGGAATGAAATTCAATACAATAATATTAAGTAATGCTTTTGGTTTCCAGAAGTAATTTCTAATAAATATTTTTTTTAATTTTTCATAGTTGCTGGTCCAATGTTTGGTATTTAGAGCATTCTCAATACATGTTAAATGAATCAGTACATAAATGAATAAATAAATACAAAATAATATCAATAACCTTCCATGATCTATCCTATAGGGAAAGTACAACAATTTCTTTGTTTTTAGTAGATCCATGAATGAACAGTTCCAACCACAAGAAACCCCATCTGCTCTTGAAAATTCTGGACAAATATGCAATATCTCCCTGCTGGTTCATTAACTATAGTGTCTTCCCTCAAAGATCCCCAAACCATCTGACCATGTCCAGCTAGACAGTGGTTCATTTGCTTCCCGTTGCTAAAAGAGCTAAAGTATCTTTTATTTACAATGCTCAAAAATATGCTTAGTTTAATTCCAATGATTCTTGGAAGCAGGACTACTTTTTTGATTTAGGTGTTTCCCTTGTAAACAAAGTCCTTTATCATCTTTCATGGCTCTCTATTCATTAGGGATCATGGCACCGTTCTTAGCAATAATCTGACCAACCATCATGGTGAGATGAAGGAAGCTTACTAACAGTTCTGTGATTTCAAAGCTTGGGAGCAAGTTCTGAGGCTTCTGATCATTGCCTTGGAGTACAACCCATCGATTCAAATATGCAAGGAAGTATTAAACTTTGGTTTCAATTTGATACTTCGGTGGGAGGTGGACAGTTCTTAATTTTTTCTTTCTGTTACATAATTACTAAAATATTTATTGTAGAAAAATTTTAAAACACAATAAAGCTCAAAAGTTTGAACTTGGTTTCAAATTGCTGAGATATTAATAATGGAACATTATCATATTAGCTCATTAAAGGTAATTTTGGATAAGCATAGATATAAATATATAATGGTTAGCTATATGTCTAAATTTTTCTCTCAGCAGTATACCAGAGTGCATATTAACCCATATTCTCCCTGATGCTAGATTTTATCATTCTTTACATTATTAGCTAATCATAAAAAATAAGTATATCATCTTATTTTCTAAATGTATATTTCTGATTGCTACTTAGAGTAAACATTTGCAACATTTGTAATAGCCATTTCTGTTTCCTTTATTTGTAAATTGTCTTTTATATTCTTAGAATATTTGTTTTATTAAAGACATTTTGTCTTTCAAATTGCTTTTAAACAATTTTTTATGTAGTGACATTAGCTGTTTATGATAAATGCTGCAATTTTTCCTCATTTGTTTTAAGGTGACTTTGATATTAAAATGTTTTAAATCTTTGTATAGTAAAATCCAGTAATACTTTTGTTTGTTTTTATCTTTACATCTATTATTACAAAGACCTTACCTACCTAGACGAAGCACACAGATGTGAAATTGATTTTTTTAGTGTTTTGCCTTTTATTTATTTTATTTACATCTTTATCCATGTGGAATTTATTTAGGCATAATATGTGATATGAAGATTGAAATTGCATATTTCCACATTATTTATTCAATAACAACCTTGACAAAAAATAAAATTGTTATTTTACCAAGTATGTTTGCACATATTTGGATCTGTTTATGGACTTTCTAGTCTGTTTAACTGATTTGTTTATTCTGCAAAAATTGTATTTTCCCCACACTGTAATTTTCCGAAACATTTTAACCTCTAATAGGATAAATCCTATTTCATTACTTTCTTTATAATTTTACTATGATATAATCATTGTATCAAGTTCCAATACAATTTCATTTATGTAGTTACTAAAGTCATCATAGTTAGAGTAATTTGGAGTCTATCATACAAATATATTTTTCTTTCATTTACACAATTTTAAAATGCCATTCAATAAAATTTTTGTTTGCTTGTATATGATTCTTACTAAATGATAGAAATGATTTATTTTTGTGAATAGGAACTTTACCTCATTATACTTTCAAGCTATTTTTTTATCATGTAGGAAACACTGATTTTGTATATTTAGTTTATCACTGGCCACTTCCCTAAAAATTCTTATTCAAATTGTTTTTTAGATAATTCTCTTGAGAAACTACCATATCCTTTGCAAAAATAACTTTTTATGTCTTTATTACCAAAATTTATTCTAATTTGTTTTGTTTTTGTTGTTGCAGTATTATTATACTGCTAAACTGTTAGAATAATGTTCTACTGGCAGTGGTGAGAAGCATCCTTCTGTTCAGAGTGATTACATTAAAGTCCACCAAATCCAACAGGAAATAAAATAAAACCAAGTTGATACAGTTAGGGGATGCAAAAATGTTCTCATATAAAAAAATCCATTTACCAAAATCACCATATTAATAGATCAAATGAGAAAATTATCTCAGTAAATTGTAAAATATTCTTTGAGGAATTTCAATACCCTGCACAAAACTCCAAAAACACTCAAAATGAAACATTAGCTGGAACCAATAGCCAGAAGGATGTTTAATGATAAACACTAGAATTGGAGAGGACTCCTACTAGAGAAGGTTTCACCTTGCTAACCCTGTGTCCCTGAAGTCCATGGATGACCATGAGGGGGTCTGTGTACTAATTAAAGTAAATGTAAAAGTGAGTGTGCATATTTATACATTTTTTATAGATTTATATTTTTCTGGACAACATGTTTATGAATCTAGTCATATTTCCTAACAGATCCAAGACCAAAGTATTTAAAAATTTTTAAAAAAGACATAATAGCATTACTACTTTTTAAATATTATTCTTGCTAGGAAAGGCCATTGTAACCAGACAAGAAAATCAAATAGTAAGATGCATATTTCCCTTTGCATTATTATTTTTTTTAAGAGATGGGGTCTCACTCTGTCACCCAGGCTGGAGTGCAGTGGCACAATCATAGCTCATGGCAGTCTTGAACTCCTGGGCTCAAGTGATCCTCCTGCCTCAACCTCCTGGGTAGCTGGGACTACAGATGCCTGTCACCACGCTGAGCTAATTTTTAAAAACTTTTTATTTTTAGAGACGAGGTCTTGCCATGTTGCCTGGGCTGGTCTTGAACTTCTGCCCTCAAGGGATTCTCCCTCCTCAGCCTCTTGAGTCTCTGGGATTATAGGCATGAGCCACTGTGCTTGGCTAAAGGTATAAATGGACTGAAAATCTGTCAAATTTTCATAAATAATCTTTCTCTCCTCTGGGTTTTGGGCAAAAGTTCGATAGCAGATCATCTGAGATTACCCTTTTCTGAAGAGAGTGCAGTGTATGGCATTCTGAATTCCTAAATGATCAGAGATCCCTTATGCTTTAGCAACTATAAAAGCAGGTGGTAAGTTGGTAACGTTCCATAAAATATTAGACAATAAAATAAACCATTATTCTCAACTGGGTGTCTTATAATGAAGACCAGAAAACAACATTCCTTTTTTAAGATTAATCAAAAGTAAGATTGTGCCTAAATTATCCATGGAATATTGACTCAGAAATCAATGGATACGTATACAAATGTACCAAAAGTACCAAAAGTAGTTAGATATATCTATTAATATAAATAAACCTAATTATTTTTGGTACTTAATTACTGCATGTAAAACTGATATAAAACCAAAGGCAAGGAGATATTTTCATACTTTTTCTGATAAAGATGTTTCCAGTAGTTTTACTCACCATACAATTAATGTGTGTACTGAGTGCCTACCATTCTAGGCGCTAAGTAACATTTCATGTTTCTTTAAATTCACAAAGTACTTTCACATAAACTCTCTCATTATCAGGTTTGGAATGAATGACCCATAATTGTTGTAAGTGTACATTTCTGTAATTTTCATTCCTGCAAATGTTCTTTATTAATATTAATTGAACAAACCATAAATGCAATTCTCATTTCCTTTACAAAATTGTTTTCTGGTGAAGGTTTGAAATCCTGTCCACCTTCCTGCAGCTCTTTAGTCCACTCTGTACTCTGTGGTGATTGCCCTGTGCTTGTGGGCCAACCAAGCTTCAAAGAAAACTATCTGGAATGACCAGGTTATTTCAGGTCAAACATCTCTTAATTATCCATCCCTGGAAGTGAATCTCACTTTAGTGTTTTCATCAGAAAGAAATCCAAAACAAGTGTACCTGGAAAAATTCTTCCTTCTAGCTATATTCTGGAGGAATTCCTGGGGCCTAGTTTAATCCAAGAAGTATCATACTTTGTGTGTTGGTTTCAAACTTCAGGTGATTCTAATGTAAATAAGAGGCCCTTCTCCAGTTCTTTACAAGATCATTTTTAGTGTGATAAGTGGCTGGTGTTTCCTATTGATTGGTAGTCCTACATCATTTTTAGTTTTCCCCTTAAACCACCATTTGTATGGAGAAGCCCTGAATGACCATATCTACCTTCTCAATATTCTGCTGTACTTAGGAACCTTTTGTTTTATGCCAATAATATCTGCAACATTATTTTTATCACAGCAAAGGAATGAAATAATTCTAGTTTTGACCTTGTTTTTACATATTAAGTATCATTACTTATTGCTTCTGCCACCATACAATGTTGCCACACCTTTTGTCTTTGTTGTCATCCTTTAAGTGCCACAAATCTTAAAGGAATGTTAGAGTTGTCACCATCCCTGGCCCGTGCAGTGGCCCGCACCTGTAATCCTAGCATTTTGAGAGGCCGAGGCGGGAGGATTGATTTAGGCCAGGAGTTTGAGACAACCAGCCTGGGCAACATATCGAGAACTCACCTCTACAAAAATTAGAAAAATTAGCCAGGTGTGGTGGTGTGTACCTGTAGTCCCAGCTACTTGGGAGGCTGAGGCAGGAGAATTGCTGGAGCCCTGGAGTTTGAGGTTCAGTGAGCTTGATGACACCATTGCACTCTAGCCTGGGCAACAGACTGAGACTCTGTCTCAAAAAACAAAAAAAAAGAATTGTCACCATTCTTTAGGGTGTATATGATATACGTAGTGCAGCTAGTGCTGCATGTAGTGCACTATGTATGACCTCTATGTAGTTCAGCTGTTAACTACTTTGGATTATTTGTTTTGAAAGACTTATTTATCATCCAAATTACAAATCAGATGAGGCTGGACACCAGCAAAGCACTTGTGGTAGATTCTCCTGAAAGCAGACTCTGAAATGGAGTTTAGCAGTAGAAAGAGAGAGGAAAGATTGGGCAGAGGGAGAAGTAGAGCTGTGGTACAGGCTAAACAATACCTTGGCCTTTTCTATAGGCTACAATGGCCAGGCCTTTGTAATTTGGCCTCAACTAGCCATTGGATGTGGCTTTCTACAGTTATAGCAATCCCTGAAGCAGCTGACAACTCTCCCAGTAGCAGAGTTAACAAGTAATTCTTTCCAGTAGGAGTGTGAGGAGCACATCTCTGTGTCTATCCATCACAACACCCTTCTAAGCATAGGCATATATATTATGGCATCATTAATCTATTGGTGGGGAGGAGGTGTGGAGAGAAGAGAGGTGGGTGGAATAAAACATATGTAAATGAAAACATAGCTAATCTTTCAAGACTAAGATAAAGTATGTGTCTTTGTATCTCCGTGCTTTGTATCTCAAATTCTTAAACAGATGATGATGAATGAATGGATTATTTTGTTTGAGAGTTATCTTTATTTTGATCAAGTACAGTTTTTATAAAAGAGTCTGAAGAAAGATCAGTTGAAATTAATCCAAGAAACATGCTGTTTACAAGGATGACCAGTAGTTCAGTACTTCTATTTCTGAATCAATAAAGAACTGATGACACAAATAATTATGAGAACACCATGACCCTAAAGTCAAAGCTATAAAAAGTGCCAATAATACAGAAGTTAAAGGCAGCCAAAGTCCAGCATTAAAAGACCAGTGAAAGATGAATTACAATAATAAGACAGTAAGTATAGGTTGTGAATATTTGGTCAATAAAAAATACTTAAGTATACATATATATAAATATATATGCATGGCTTTTGGGGTAAAATTAGATCAAATGAGTAACATGTACCAATCATTTTTTTCTAATATTTAAGGCAGTAGAATTCAGGCTTGCCTCTGGGGAACTGCTTTATGCATTCACTTGTATATTTCACTAAGGCAAATTATAGCCTTAGCTTTTCACTCAGAACTCCCATTGGGAACAGTGTGCTTCATAGAAGAAAAAAAATATCTGGATGTATTCAGAGACAAAGCAAGAAGATGAAAACAAAGTCTGACAGCATAGCAAGCCAAATCCTGCCTTCACAGCATTGCATGACCACCAATGCCACCAGCATCAATGGAGCCCACTCTGGAGCCCTTTCTTAGGCAAAGCTCCTACAGAGGAACATCTCCAAGGGAGGTTTGAGGAGTCTGCCCATTGCTTTCAGGAAGCCTGAAGTATTCTTTGTGCAATGTGAATAAAACTAAGCCTGTCTAATTATGTAGTCAAATGTTTTGGTTAAATGCCTTATTCCTTGTTCTAATTATCACCTATCCTAAAGGCGAGAGCTTCACTTTACAAAAAGCAGAAAGAACAAGGTTAACTTCCCCTCCCAAACCTCTTCATAGATGAGAAAACACACAGCTGGAGTCCTCAACACACTTAACTGCAGTATTTATCAACGTAATTTGTTGTTTTTCTTAATAGAAATTCACTCGAAACTAACAAATACTCTCTGAGAAAAAAGAAAAATATGTAGTCACTAAAATTGAGATAATTTGTATGTGAGAAGATTGAGTTAATGCACTTGAGCTACCAAAAAAAAAAGTGAATCTCAAATTGGTCAGAGATTAAATTAGAAAAATTAAAAATAAGCCTTGAAAAATGATTTCATACTTAATTAAATTATTTCCTAGCATCCCAATACAGATTAAGGTAGTAACACCTTAATGGCTGTCTCTCACATGCTAATAAACATTGCAGCTTCTATGAATAGATCCAAGGGCATGCTGTACTTTAAATTCCAACCTTTAGTGCTCAGTAGCAGCTCAAATGCTTTCCTGCATCATAACGATCTCCAATTCTTGAAAGTGATTCACTTGACCCCAACGTGATTTTCACAAAGCTTGTCTTACGTTCTGACTTGGCCAGAAGCAAGTGGCTTTCTTATTTTAGTAGATTCCCTGCCTCATCCCCACTTTTATTTTTTTTACATAAACCTGCAATTTTGAATTGGTTAAAACCTTTATTTT
Source organism: Daubentonia madagascariensis (assembly GCA_023783475.1). Taxonomy (NCBI): domain Eukaryota; kingdom Metazoa; phylum Chordata; class Mammalia; order Primates; family Daubentoniidae; genus Daubentonia; species Daubentonia madagascariensis. The sequence goes on from JAKFHU010000633.1 coordinate 2,253,205, forward strand.
TGTAAGATATTCCCTGATGCTCTGCTTTATGAATCCTCATGGCATCTCTTGTCCCAATGTGCTATAAGCTTAATTAAATTTTTACCTTTTCTGAAATTAGATAATTATGTCCATGTGCTACATTTTGTATGTAATTTTATGCTATTCATGTCCATTATCTCACCCAAGAGCCTATCTTTGCTCAAGAATTCTACAAATGCAATTTTCTCAACAGCTTTCATTCATGTACTTTCATGTGCTTGCTGAGTAAAGTCACTTTAATGTCCTTTTATCACAACAACTCAATATATTTGGAATCACTGTTAGATTTTTCTGTGACATAAAATGTTAGTGGTAAAAATCATAGATTTGTTTTCATGTCTTTCAACTCTCATACCTCAACCTATGCCAAATCATGTCTATTTTGCTATAATTGACCTTGATTGGCAAATTCACAATTCAAAGCAGAGAAAAATAGCCTATGAAAAGTAGAGAAGTCCGCCAGGATGCACAAGCACATGGATGCAAACAATTAGGGGTGACTGAGAGGTCTATGAGATGGTAGTGCATGGTATCCAGAGTATCTGGTGACAGAAAATAATCACAAATTCATGCAGACTCTATCAAGAACCAGCTGGGGTTTGGAAGTGACAAAGCATAAACATAGTACATGGCTATAGAGAAGCTGAGAAAAATGCAAAGAAGAAGAGTACAATATGGAAAGCAGAAGAAAGTAATTTTACAGTGAAGAAATCTGACAAACACTACTATATCCAGGTAATAGATGTCAATATCAGCAGTGATAAGTCATATTGATTGCATGGACACTTGATGGGATCTGATGAGAATGGTACTTTACCTCTGTGGGTGTCTTAGTCTGTTTGTGCTGCTATAACAAAATACCATAGACTGGGTAATTTATAAAGAACAGGAATTTATTTTCTCACAGTTCCTGAGTCTGGAAAGTCCAAGAACAAGCCACTGGTAGGTTCAGTTGTCTGATGAGGACTGCTTTCTGCTTCTAAGATGGCACCTCCCTCTGGAAGGGAGGATCATTGTATCTTCACATGATGATAGGGACAGAAGGGGTGGAGAGGGGCTTAAAGCCAAGTGAAGCCTTTTTTATAAGGGCCTAAATCCCATTTATGAGGGGAGGAACCCTCATGACCTAATTACCTCTTAAAGTCCCCACCTCTTAACACTATTGGCCATTAGGTTTCAACACATAAATTTTGGAAGGGACCCTTTAAACCATAGCATGGTCTTCCTCTTCAAGACTCTTAACCCCACCTAAGCAGGAGAAAAACATCAGACAACCTAAATTGAAGAATATTCTACAAAATACACAACCAGTACTCCTCAAAACTTGCAAGGTCATCAAAAACAAAGAAAAACTTATTAAAACCAAATAAAGTCTTAGACACAATCATAGTCTAAAGGAACCTAAAAAGACATTAACACCAAATGTAATGTAGTATCCTGGGTGGCATCCTGGGACAGGAAAAGGATGTTAGGTGAAAACTAAGGGAATCTGAATAAAGCGTGGGCATGACTTAATAATAATGTGCCAATATTTCTTCATTAGTTATAATAAACATACCAAGGGAAAGTGGGTGCAAGTATACAAGTATTCTGTAATATTCTTGCAACTTTTCTGTGGATCTAAAATTATTTTTAAATGAAAAGTTTATTAGAAAAATTCTATAAAGAAGAAATAATGCAAAGAAAATTAACAAAAAAAATTTCAGATAGACATCAGAAAGATGAAGCCATAGAATTAAGATAAAAACTTTGAGCTGGATGCTGGAGCAACAGGCATGAACTCAAATAGGGTTTTGGTAAGGGTCCAGGAAACTTTTTCTGTAAGTGGCCAGAGAATAAATATTTTTAGCTTTGTAGGCCTCATAGTCATTGTAATTACTCAATTTTGTCCTTGTAACACAATAGTAGCCATTGCAGGCATGACTGTTTCATGAAATTTTATTTACAAAAACAAGTGGTGGGCTAGATTTTGTGTCTGGGTTGTAGTTTACCACCCCTATTCTATCAGGTACTAAAGTTACTATAAAGATAATGCAGGGAATTGAGGCAGAAACAGGGAAAATAGGACAGGAATTCAGTCACTAGAACTAGAATTTAAAATAGAGATTGGTTAAAAGAACACATGATCCAAATTACCTAGCAGTGGTACAAATCAGAAAAATTTATTGTTAGTTATCAGAGTTATAGAATATGACATTTTAGATTCCGTTGACTGAGGACATGATCTGCTCCAAAGCATGCACTAAGAAGACGGACAGGCACGGAGCCTGGGGACATTTTCCCTGACCAGTACCTAGAAAGCAGATTGTTCTGTATTGTTGACCAAGCTCAGTCATACATTCAGTGTTCAACCACATTAAGAAAACATCTTTTTTTCCCCTACCAAATCCTTGTGGCTTATTGCTCAGGAATCACAATCAGTCCTTTTCTGACGGATAGGAGGCAGACAAGTGTTTGCCCTCTTTGCTTCTACAATTTGAGAATCTAAGAATGGGTTAGTGCTTCCTCAACAATTTAGTCTATTTCCCACTTTGTCTGAAGGTGAAGGCACAAGGATGTTGAGATGTGTGTTTCAGTATAGGCTTCCACTCCTTTATTATATGTCAGCCCCTGGGTGGTGTACCCTTCTTTCATTCTCATGAATCAAACATTGCTTCTCAGAAACATAGCATGTGGCTAGAGGAAACAGTCAATAACTGTGGGGCCTACTTTGAGCTTTCTCGGGGCCAAAAAATCCCATCATCTCAAACACTGTTTGACTTGAAGCAATGAAACTAGGAATTTCCTGTTTAAATTGATATTCCAGAGAAGCTGGGCTGGGGCAGAAATTTATCTTTCCCAGTTAACACATTGGCATGAAGTTCTCTGGCAGCTTAGTTAGAATCCAACTCTTACTACTGACATGAGAAAATACCAGTAATGAGAGGTATATGAGGGAAATTACTGAAATTAGGATACAGCACAACAGTAGCCCTGATTAGTTAGGCATTTACAAGTGAGCTCTAGGGCACAGAGTGTCATGGAAATGGGTGCTCAAAACAGAAGGGAAATGCTAGCTGCAGACAAACTGGTACCTAGTCACAACTGGATATGATAGTGACCCTATGCAATCTGGGTGAGAGTTGCTTATCACTTGGACATCAGTCCCTCTGTCTCACTTATCTATTAGGTGAAGTTAAATGCTACTTGAAACCATTAAAGTGTATCATAGATAACTGTTTTCTCCACAATTATTAATGTTCCTTAGTATATTTATTATATTATATTTTCCTTCTTTTCCATTTTCCAAAGAATCTCATATGGTTGACCTGTGAAATACACATTGTGTTGATATTTTTGAGACACTTTGTGTGTTTAAATGTATGTCCTTGGTGGGAAAGGGGATCATAGATTAAGAGCATCACCTTTTCTTTGGCTTCCATAATCTAGAAAAACAATGGACATAAACATCCTCACTACATTCCTGAAAGTTTGACATACTTTAAGGCCAAGGTGAACAAAATTGAATGAGACCTGACAAAGATCAGAGACTGTTATTTCCAGGAAATAAAACAAGTTGATTGAAGGTGAACATGTTGTCTGAGTCCAAACTAATTCAGGGCTGAACCCACAATTTAAGATCTGTTAGTCTAATTGTTATATTAAGCAATTAAAAAGATTTCATACTCATGGTGTGCTTTTCATTTGCTCTTTTTGTTGTATTATGATCTTCTTTAAGGATATTTTCAGACTTCTCATATCACTATATCTGAAAAAACAGACAGTTACTGTTATATAGCGTTGCAAGACTATTCTGTAAGGGAGGGGCATCCATGTGATTTACAGTCAGGAACTTTTTCTTTATTCCTCAGATGTCTTATGGTTAAAATGGGGAAAGCTTATGATGGCAGAAGGGTGGAGGTCTCAAAATAAAATGTGTCTCGTAGAAAAAGAGAAGGCTACTAAATCCCAGAAAATGTCAGGAAGTAGGTCATAGCACTTTCAGTAAGGTCAGAAATCTCCCAGGGTGCCTACAAAACACTGGTAGAAACTTTATGGGAAAAAAAAAGTCCTGAACTAGAACTGTGGCTGTATTATCAAGCATTCAGCATTTTTTATATCTATCTCTCAAAATCATTGGTCAGAGTTAATGGGTTATGTGAGGTCTAATTACAGTTTAATTTTCAAGAAACTGAATGCCCTTGTGTAAACTAACTTATACTTTCTAGAATTCACTTTCTTCATTAATAAACTTAAGAGTTTGAAATATATCAGTGATTTCCAATGTGACAGCATACCTGTATTACTTAATGTTATGTAAGATTGTGAGTAGCAAAAATCAGATAACTTTAGCAAAAAATAGGTTTTACTAGGTGATTAGAGTTGATCAGAGCATTAATGGAATGGTTGCACAACCAAACTATAGGAGAGGCATCCATAAAAGCAGCTCTGAAATTCTTACTAAGTGGAGTTTATAGATTTTTTTTCTAAGTTACTGCAAAGAGGATGACAGCCCCAGCCATTTCCAGTCTTCGGTTTACTCCAATCAGACATCCAGTTCAAGAGAAAGAATCTAAATGGGCCCCAGTGGGTCAAGAATCTACCACTATGTGATTCAACAATGACCAAAAGTACAGAATCACGTAGCACAAACATAGCCATGGGAGGTCCACCCTGTGCAAACCCAAAGGAACTATTATTTTCCATACTCAAGGATGCCACAAATAACACAATTCTAGTATGATCCACCTATTTTCATAAACTACCATAACCATAAATGCACCCACATTCTTTCAACAGGAGATAAGACATTTCTACTCCCAGTTTCTGTATTCAAATTTTATATTATGTGGTCTCTGTTGTAGTGTTCATTGTTGATGGCTTATTTAGTATTTGCTTCCCTTTTACCTTCTTAAACATCATCCCAATTTTTATTCATGTATTTTATTTCTTCCTACACATATGAATATACTTCACAAATGACTGTATCCTCAGCTCCACAGGTTTATGTGTAATAGCATCTCCTATCAGAGATTGTTTAGGATAAGGCTTATCATTTAATTGCAGCTAGTAAGTTTTGAGAAGAAAAATCCTAGAGATTCCTTGGGAAAAATGCTGGCTTTAAGAGAGATAGCAAGTGCTTTTACTAGGGATGTTTTTGTGCCCAGATCCGTGGTCCATTCTGCTCAAGGTCATTGGCTTTCACCTGAGTAGGAAGTTGATGTAGACAGAAGACATGAGAAAGATAAGCTGAGGGAACTGAAGCAAAGTCTGCTCTACTTCTGAACTTTCGGTTATGTGACTTACTTAAAATCAGTTTGAGTTTAGTTTCAAGTTATTTGCAGCCCAAAGGATTCTAATCTACACTCAATTTTCTAACTCCAAAATATCTTGGTGATGCTTATTTTTCCTCTGCTTCTGTTTGGAGCATATCTCAGTTTTCTATATCTTTGAGCAAAGTGATAGTAAATTTCCCCTTTACAAATATATTGTACATGTGATATAGACATGAAAGAAGTACACATATTAAAATATATAATATTTTTATTATGGTAACTATGAAATTACAGAGGGAGACCAGTGTTCTTGGATTTACAGCTGGAATCCAGTCATGACTTACTACTTCCACTATTCCTTCTATATTCCACATGACTTCACTTTGCAGCTTTACTTGCATGGAGGAGCAAGGAAAATTCTCAATCTTAAGAAAATAAAGGCTTCCCATTGAGATGGTAGAATAGAAGGCAGCCAACAGGAACATATTTTTTTCTGGATATTATTGTATAATATCCATCCCATTTGCTCTGGATGGTCAGATTCAATAACCTCAACAAATATTCATTTTTCATAATTTCCCCATTTATATTAGGAGTTCCATAAAGCCAGGTCACACTTTCAGTTTCCAGTTCAGCGAAATCCATTAGGAGCCCATTCCCTTGCATAATAAGTCCTCTAGACTGACAAAATGCAAAGAAATTAAAATTTTCAAGGCTATTAGCTGTAATCCTGACCGACACTTTTACCTCCTCTACCATTACTCATTTGTTCATGGCACTCGGTTTATTTGCATGGGGTAGTGATAGATTATCTCTATGGGAGAAACAACATCTTATCATTGAGATGTGTTATCCTCTAGCTTCCAGTGGGCTTTGCTATTATTTAGGGAACCAGGTGCTTACAGGTGGTGGATATAAAATAAGACCAGTGAGTCTCACATGCAACAGTCCCTTCTTTACTTCTTTTATTTTGAATTGGTTTCTTGGTTGGAGGCAGAGTATAAAGTGTTGAGTAATTTCATGGATGAATGGTATTGACAGCAGCAGGGAAAGTAACTCCAAATCTAGATTAGGTGTCTATTTGGTAAGGACAAATCTTTGCCTCCTTCCTGACAGAAAGGGTCACATGCAATCAACCTACTACCAGAGTCTGGCTGGTCCCCTAACCCATGGTGTCATACCGTGGATTTGGAGTTGGACTCAGCAACAGGAATAGCCGAGCCAAAGCTGGTAAGGGAAATTTCTGTGTGGCTAAATGCACGGATCCATCCCATCTCTTTCCCTTTAACCACATTGTTTCTTGAGCTCATTGTGTGAACACTGGCCTGGCTAGGAAAGGAAGACATCCATAGAGGCTCATCCTGTCCTTCTCATTATGGAGAGGCTATTTTGCAGTGGTGGCCTTTTGGTGCATATTCATGTAGATACACATATTTTCAGACTCTAAGCCAGCACTTTTTAAGGCATCTATAGTGAAAGATCTGTTTCTTTTAAATGTCTGATCTGTCACAAACCAGCAGTTTTCTACCACTACTCTAAGTCCATTCTTAGATCTTGAGACACGTACTCTCTCGCCAAACTGCTTGCCACAAAATCCTCTAATATTGCCATTCCTTTATTAACTATCTGACCAGACTATTAGTCATCATCTAAAAATCAGTATATATCTTGACCTGAGGCCATCTCTGTCTTTGAGGCAAAGTGAAAAACAACATATAGTTTTTGAAGATCTGCCAGTGGAAAGATAACTTTTCTCCATTATCTGATAATCCCTAAGGAGAGTTTTAACAGTGCTTCAAAACACATCTGGCTGGTTGTACCATATTGTGTGATGGCATCTCTAAACCGGACTCCAGTTTTTCATCTTCATAAACTGGTCATTAAATTATGAAATCATGATATAAGGAGTGAGAATTGGGTTGTATTTGTATAACTATTTGTGTCTTCAGGTCCTGTTTGGAACTACTTTCTGATGGCATGCTGTTGGATATGCTTAGCTAGAAATATTAGAAGACATCTGGTCCATGTTGCCATTCAAGTCCAATGGTCATATGCTCCTGTATAATTAGGACCTCTTTCTTAAAAAAAAAAAAATGGTTTCATACAAAATTAATCCTGGCTTCAGGGTCCTTTGTTCCACTCTTAAACATGTTTGCATCAGGTGCCACATATTGCTCCAGTCTGCTGCAGGTATATTTAACATCAACTTGGTAATAGCAGACTTGGGACAGAAGCAGCAGATCTTTAGCCCATCTTAGATGTTGTAGTGCCTGTTTCTATATTAAAGAAAAATTGCCCCTAAAACTTAGTGATTTTAAACAACAAATATTCATTATCTCACAGTTTTTGTGAGTAAAGAATCTGGGCACAGCTTACCTGGATCTCTGGTTCAACTTTTTTCACAAGGCCGAATCAAAGTGTTGGCCAAGGCTGAAGTCTTATTTAAAGGTTTAAATAGCTGGGGTTTTGGGGAGGGGGTTGTACTTCCAAGCTCATTCATGTGACTGTTCGCAAATTTTGTTTCCTTGAAGGCTGTTGAACTGAGGCTTGCAGTTCCTTTTTAGCTATTGGCCAAAGGCCTCCCTTAGTTTCCTGACTTATGGACCTTTTCATACAGCAGCTCACAACATTAAGGCCAGCTTCATTAGCATGAGCAGCTGAGAAAGAAAAAAGGAAATCAGAGTCTTATTTTGTAACTTGGTCATAGAAGTGAAATCCCATCAATTTTGGCATACTCTATTTGTTAACAGATTGTCTGCACTCAAGAGAATGGGATTCAAAAAGACTTGAACACGAGGAGGCAGGAGTCCTTGGAAGCCATCTTAGAAGCTGTCGTGGAAGGCGTCTACTCAAAACAAAACATTTTTGTTCATCTGATGAATGGAAGAAGGGTACCCAAATATGGTATATATTGCCTGCAAAATCCAACTAAGCAAAACAGATATTACATCTCCTTCTTAGCCAAAGAAGTAGGATGTGTCTTCTCTTTGGAGCGCCTATCCCAGACCAGCCCAGACCAATATGTTCTCAGGAACTTCACTGAGCTAGTAGTGTCCTGCATTTGTTGTGAGATTTATGTCCTGTACAACATCATACACATATTTTTCAAAGTCTGTAGGGAACTTATAACTCATGCTTACCTGTCGTAATTTCATCATCGATATAATAAACCAGTCTGAGGTTTTCTTAGGCTCCAAGGGATCAAAGTCTCAACAGCTTAGACTGTAGCAGGGATGAAGTTGCAGAACTTTGCAGGTATAAAGTTCCCACACCAGGGGGGATAGTTTGGCTTTTGGTATCCCTATGTGCTGCAAATGAGAAAAAGTGTGTCAAGAACTGTGTGTCAAGTACCAAGGAGCGTAAGTGGAACAATTAAAGTTACCCATCTGATTAAGATTATAATATTATAAATTGTTCTCTTAGCTCCATCAGTCTTCCCTTCAGGATAAATTAGAAAATTAAAAATTTCTGAAGAAGGAGAAACAGTAAAGCACTTTTGGAAGATTCCAACATATTCTCTTGACAAGGTAAAAAAAGAAGTCTACTGAATTTTAACAGTATATAAGAATAAGGCTGCAGATAGGCAAAATATCTTTATAGCATAGAATTCATAAAATTCATGCCTCCTAATGTTTTTAAATTCCTTCCTTTGTGGTATGCCAAGGGCATTCTTAGACTTCTAAGTGTAAGCTAGTCTTGGCCATGACTGGTTCAGATTTATGTAGTCAATGCTTATAGAACTGTAGTTAGTAGTTGAACTAGCACAGAGATCACAATGTTTCGGGTGAGCCATTGCAGTAAATTCTGTCCAAATTTCTAATTTTCTATTCTTAATTAAGAACCTTCAAATTGTCTTGAGAATTTTCATAATCTATAAATAAAATACATTTTCTTATGGATTGTTGTTTACTTATGGCCAAAAAGTTCAATGTAAGGTTGTAAGGGGATGTCATATAAAGGTTTTCAGTTAGTATTGCTGTAAAATAAACCACTACAAAGCTTTGTGACATAAAACAACCACTTTATACTCCCAGATTCTGTGGGTTAGAAATTTGGAAAGGTTTTAATGAGGACAGATAGCTCTGCTTTATGGTTTCTGAGGTCTCAGAAGAACAGAATTTAGGTTGGAAATGACTCATTATCTAGGAACTAGATCATCTGGATGCATCTTCACTCATCTGTTTGGGGGTTGATGATAGCTTTGGGCCAGAACACATAAACAAGGCCACTCCAATGTGATCTCCTCACTTGGGCTAGTTTGGGCTTCCTTGTGGCATGGTAGCTGCGTTCCAAAGCAAGTATCCCAAGAGAGAGAAAGCAGAAGCTCTAAGTTTCCTAAGGCTGAAGATTTGAAGCTGGCATAGTATAACTTCTGTCATATTTAAGTCGAGTATTTACAGTATTTAAGACCCCATGTCTTAATGGTAGGTCAAATGCTAAAGGATTTGGTGCCATATTTTAAAACTGCCATTAAAAGTATGTGATTCTTAAAATTTTCTGGCTCATCTCTATTATTGCCATTTTATTTATTTTTAAAGATCCAAATCTTTTCTTTTCTCTGAATGCCCTAAAGTTCTGATAAGAATCCTAGAGAATTTAATTTCTACATTCTTAACCCAACAGTTGTATTGAGCAAAATGGTTTATTCAGCTGTGTCACATAAATTCTCTGAGATTTTTCTTTATCTGGAGCTGAGAATTTTTAGATGTAACTTTATTAGTTTCTTGTTTTATCTACCATTGCTGTAAGGAATATGAACAATTCTATCTTTACTTCTCATTGTCCCTTAATCACTGACCAAGATTCAAATTTCAAGTAATCTAGAATCTGAAATGCAGCAGCAGAATAGGAAAGAGATTATATCTGTTCAGAGGGAATTGCACAGAATTGCTAATCAATATCATAAAAAACTAAGAAAAATATTTCAATTGTTCTAAACACCTACACACTCCTGCAAAGTTTTCTTCTTTGTTCCCATAGTCACAAATGAACACAGGTGATAATGCAATTCACTAGCACCTAACCCAAGCACCCGGTACCAGCATCTTTTATTCAGGGTATTCAAGAAGGGTTTGATTGGAAGCCACAGAAGCTGATGCTGACTGATTTATATGAGGAGGGATTTATGCAGTATCACTGGAGGAGCTCGTGAAATCAAAGGTATATATTTCAGGATCTTGGGCATCTCTGGGATCATCAGCAGTGGAAGTATATGTATGTTTCTTTTTCCAAGAAAGCTGTCATTCAGTTGACTCAGCTATAGACACCTCCAGTAGTCAAAATTCTTAAAAATCACTGGTCGTGTGCACTGTATAACAATTGCCCAAAGCATCATTTTATTTTCTCAGAAAAAATTCCTTTCCTTCCCTTATTCTAAGCATTAAAAGTTGCCTTGGGGGCACATGAAAAAACCTCTCCTGTGGGAATAAAACAGTTTTGTTTGTGTCAACAGGCAAACTTCCCCTTGGAGTTCAAAGATCAGAAGCAGATGTCAAGTAAGGAGCCTCCTCAAGGACAATGGAAGACTGCCAGCTTCTAAGATTAGCATTGCCACTATAATACTTCTGCCAAGTTCACACTTGGGCTGAATCCAGAGGCTACTTCTCTAATTGAGGGGTTCTGATGTGGTTCCCTACGTTCTTTGGTTTACTTATTATCAGCTGTTCCCCAGCATTCAGGCTTTTCCAATTTCTGCCAGATTGCTTGTGGTGCTACCTATATAAGTTTACATTCTCAGTGAAAAATATAAAGGGATTGATGAAAATAAGAAGTTTAGGGAAATTAATTGCTGGGTGGTGGTGAGGCTTCTTGTTTATTTTATCCTCCGTGTTTGTTGTAACAGCCTAAATTAGGTGCCCCCTTCTATACCTGGCTCTATTGCCCATATCATTTACCTTTCTCAGCAAAGTATCCTCCAGGTTTAATAGGCCATCCAACCTAAGGACAACCAGAAGACAAAAACTGATTTGGCTATTGATAGGCAAATTTAACTAATTAGAATTATGATTCAGACTGTTATTTTTGGGCCTGTAGTAACTTCATTCTTTATCCTGTTTTTTATCAAAATTACCAGGTGAAAATTTAAGTAATTTTCATCTTTCTTCTTTTCTAGTTTATATTATTCTTTTTTTTTTTTTTTGAGACAGAGTCTCACTTTTTCACCCAAGCTGGAGTGCAGTGGCATCATCATAGCTCACTGCAACCTCAAACTCCTGGGCTCAAGCCATCCTCCTGCCCCAGCCTCCTGAGTAGCTGGGACTACAGGCGTGCACCACCATGCCCGGCTAATTTTTCCTATTTTTAGTAGAGATGGGGTCTCGCTCTTGCTCAGGCTGTTCTCGAACTCCTGAGCTCAAGAGATCGGCCTCAGCCTCCCAGAGTGCTGGGATTACAAGCATGAGCCACCCCGTGCCTGGTCTATATTATTCTCTTGATCTTTATCTTTAGGTCATTCTTCAGTTCAGGTTTATTAGCTTCATAATTTTTTTAACATTTGTTTCATCTGTTCTGGAAATTTCTTTACTAATATCAATTGTTCAGATTTCAGATCTCTGTTCCATGTTTACAACATTCCTGATCATAGTTTCATTAATTTTTTGTCAGTTATTTTACTACTTCTACTGTAATATTTTAAACAATGCATTATTAATTTCATTACATTCCCTGTCTTGCACAATTGTCTATTGTATTCTGTAGTCTTATCATCCATTCTTCCAAACCTTATTTCTTAAAGTCAATGCTTTGGAATGTTAGGATTACAAAGTAGTTAGTCTATAAACTTCACTTTTATTTCCTCAACCATATTTTTGTTTTAAAAAAAGACCCCCTTCTTCCGACTTTTGTCCTATTTGATCAACTTCTTATTGTTTGCAAAATACATAGCGGACTACTCACTGTTATCTTTTTTTCTGTTAAGTCTTCTTTGAGTGAAAACCCTTTCCATGACTGCCATGTTCTTCCCACACAGGGTGGACTGATTTTATTTTATCCCCTTTCTTCCAAGATGGTCTGGGAAGCCTCCACTCTGTGGTTAAACTGAAGCATGTGTAGATAAAATTTTACGTCATTGGTTTGTTGATAAGACAGGCTATCTGGAGTGAAATGGGGAAGGATTGGTGGAGGGAGGAAGCCTGAGTCCTAAGCTCTACTCAAAGAAGAATTCATTCTTGATACATTTTCTTCTTTCTCTTTCATTTCATTTTTCTACTGAATGTACATACTCAATTTCTGTTTGCATAAGCTCAAACTCCTTGTATTAGCTGTGATGATGCCCTTTGTCTTCTTGCATCCTTGTCCACTATACCTGAGAAGAACCCAGCTGTACTGAGAAGCACTGCTGTGCACCTGCTGTCCTGTTGCCCATTGCCATTTTGGAGCAGTTGCTTTCATTTTGTCTTGATCCCAGTCATACAAAGAAATTCAATATTACATGCTCTTTATTTCTTTCATGATCCTCCCATTTTCTGTACATCCTGTGGACCACCAGATCTTCAAGTCTTTCTAGGCCATTAATACTTTTTGGATCACTTCTTATAACATCACACTGCCTTTTTCCCTTTTCTTAGGAAAGCAAAGTTCTTGTCTCTTTTGAGATTTGTTATCAGGCTTTTCTTCTAATATGTCTTCATATATGAATATTGGGAGACCACTTTTCTGTTCCTCAAATCAGGACTAGAGAGCTTCTCCTGGAGTGTTCTCTGTCTACAATGCACATATCCAGATTTTGGGCAACCTTAAGTTGTCCCAAACCCCCAGGCCACGCACTGGTACCAGTCCATGGCCTGTTAGGAACTGGGCCATACAGAGGAGGTAAGCAAGTGAAGTTTCATCTGTATTTATAGCTGCTCCCCATCGCTCGCATCACTGCCTGAGCTACACCTCCCGTCAGATCAGCTACAGCATTAGATTCTTATAGAAGTGCAAACCCTACTGTAAACTGCACATACCAGGGATCTATGTTGCGCACTCCTTATGAGAATCTAATGCCTGATGATCAGAAGTGGAGCTGAGGCGGTGATGCTAGCACTGGGGAGTGGCTGAAAATACAGATTATCATTAGCAGACAGGTTTGACTGCACAATAAATGTAATGTGCTTGAATCATCCTGAAACCATCCCCCTCAGAAACCCCCCTCATTAGTGGAAAAATTGTCTTCCATGAAACCCTTCCCTGGTGCCAAAAAGGTTGGGGACCACTGTGCTATATCCAATAACAATTCTTTGACATTTAGAGTATGTTGATGGCACCATTTTCTAGCTTCTACATTTGTTTTGCATTTTTCCTGTTTGCTTATGTTCCTTGTTGATTTCACTTAGCATCTGTGATAGTGATGGGGGTGGTTAATCTCAAATTCCCAACTTTTACTGAGCTTCCTTGTCTTTTATATTTATTGTCTCCTTGAAGAACAGCTAATTCCTACAGGAATATAAAAGAAAAAAAAAGATACACAGTTTGTATGGTTTGCTTCTGGTCATCATATTGAAGCAAAGAACCAGATCTAATCTTTATAATCTGTAGCTGACATTCTCCTTGAGCTTTAGTTACTCTTTGGAAGAAGCCCACATGTTTAAAGATTTATTCTAAAATTCGCAATCTTATGTGCCATTTCCCCTAGCTGTATCTTTTAGGAGTAAGCAACCACACCAAAGTGTTACTAGAAGTAGCATTTAGTTTTATAGAAAGCAGTTAAATTTTAAATGACAAATGAAGTAGATCTTAAACTATTTAAAAAGTGCTGAAGAAATGCCAGTATGTTTAAATTGTGGGGGAAAAAAAGAAAATGAATATATTGTAACATGCACTTGTATTTTCAGCATGAATGGTTTAAATGCCAAAAAACAAACAAACAAACAAACACAAAGAGATGGCCCTATTGCAAATTGAAATATGGGGAATCTCTCTCTACAGTTCTTTTAGCTCTTTAGCTTGTGTCACTTTCCTATTCTGGTAGGGTCTGTTCTCCTTCAAATTTCTCCTCTTATATAGTTCTCACTCTGCAAAAACTAGCTTTTGGTTTGAGATACAGAAATTACATTGGCAAATACTTTCTTAAGATTTAAATTGAATTAACTTATTTGACTACCTAGACTTATCTAAACAAGACAAATCTTGATAGATCAACACACATTTAATGAATACTTTTAATATTTAAGGCACTTTCCTATGTTTTGAGAATGAAGTTTATACGACTACAATATATTAGTCTGCTAGGATTTCTATAACAAAGCCCAGAGATTGGGTGGCTTAAACAACAGAATTTTATTTTCTCACAGGTCTGGGCTAGTAGTCAGAGATTAAAGTGTTGGCAGGATTGAGTTCTTCTAAGGACCGTGAGGAAAGGATCTTTCCAGACCTCTCTCCTAGCACATGGCCATCTTCTCCCTGTGTCTTCACATTGTCTTCCTTTTATCCATGTCTGTATCCAAATTTCTTCTCATGAGGATACCAGTCACATTGGTTTAGGGCCCACCCTAAAGACTTCATTTTCATTTTAGCTGACTCTATAAAGACCCTATCTCCAAATGCGGTCAAATTCTGAGGTATTGGGGGACAGGACTCCAACATACGAATTTTGGGGAGACAAAATTCAACTCATAACACACCACCTACTATTTATTGTACACATAAAAGGATGAAAAGGCAGTGTATATGTTGGTTAAGAGAAAAGGCTATGAAACCCATCTGCCAATAACTGAATCCTAGATCTGACTCTATCTCTTAGCTGAGTTACTCTCAGAAAGTTTTTTAAAATTATTATTTCTTTTTATTTTTAGCTTTTCTATGCTTCAGGGTCCACATCTATAAATTTAGGTTGTTAAAGTAAATTAAAATGGACCTAGAGAATTCCTGAGAAGAAAAAGCCAGTTAGGCCTCATAAGTGACCCTAACCTTGCTTTGTTTGCAAACATAAGCAAAACTTAACTTGAGCTATTTCTTATAAATGTAAATATTTTTTAAAAAATGAAAGTTAAGGCTAACTGATAAGTTGCCAACCAATTTATATCACTAGGCATTTTACAACAGAATAGATGGATAAGGCAACTGTATAACTGTAACCAGTTAAATATTTTCTTTGCTTTACTTCTGTGTTCATCCTATAAAAGCCTTCCCCTTGAGTTCTCTAGGCAGAGCCTCTAAACCAATTCTGGTTTGGACTGATTCATGAGTTGCTGTTTGCTCAAATAAACCCTTTAAAATTTTATTGTGCCTCAGTTTAGTTTTTTAACAGAGGTAATACTAATTTCATAGGCTTATTTCATAGACTAATGAGTTAATACATATAAAGTACATAAGAAGTACACATTTCAGAGTACAAATTCAATATCTGTACAATTCAATTTTAGATGTTTTTTATACATAAATAAAGGGAAGAGATATGTTATATAACATATAAAACCATCATGATAACTAAATCAGGCACACATATGATAGAGTAGTGGTTCTATTAGATTCCAATATAATTTATTTTGACAAAAATAAAGATTTAAAAAATATTTAATCAGAGCCACTTAAACAGTTGTTAGTCAAAAGCATTTAAACTCCCTATCCTAACCACATTCTGGTTCTGGATAAGACAGAGTGTACTTTGTCTTTCTTTCTGAGTAAAGCTATAAAACCTGAGCAGAATGCATGGACAAGCTATTTGAAGACTCAGCAAAAAAATTAGTACTAGGCGGATTGGGAAGGAAGACCGGAAATCGAAGTTCCACCACACTGGTGGTAATTGTACCTTTTTCCCCACTTTGGTATTCACTTGTCTGAACTTAAGGTTGCCCAAAATCTGGATATGTGCATTGTAGACAGAGAACACTCCAGGAGAAGCTCTCTAGTCCTGATTTGAGGAACAGAAAAGTGGTCTCCCAATATTCAGAGGCAGGGGAAAATATCCCCTGATTTTATTTTCTTTCTTTTTCTTTTTTCTTTTTCCTATTTCCATTCTCTTTCAGTCTAGCTCCCCATTTGCAGGAATGGGAGTGAGGGCCACAGAGGAGGCAAGACAGCCTGCAGGCACCTAAAGCTGAGTGAAACAAATTTTCCTTTCTAATCAAAGAGTATTTGGTCTCAGGAAGGTGGAGTAAACTGCCATTGCTTTTGTTCTCTCTTTGTCCATGACTTGCTTAGTCCCAGAGATAGTCACATTCACAGGAACTGTGTGGCAGAACAGGATAAATAAAGCTTCAGCTTTCTGGCTAAAGGACCAAAAGGGGAGCCCCAGGAAAGTAGAAAGTGTAGGGGTGATCCCAGATAGGGAGGAACCCAGAAAAGTGACTCCATAAAGTATATGAATTCATGGGCTTACACCTGACCTGAGCATGCATGGATATTAACTTCAAAAACATACGAAGTTTTTGAAAACTAAACTAAGGAATAGGTTACTGCCCAGACCCCACACTGGCTGCTGCCCAGTGTACACATGGGACAGATCTGAATAGTAAAGTCAGTGACAATGGAATTTAACTGAAACCACAATACACAGAAAACTGGTTGGAATTTGTCTAGTGAACCCAACTATGTTGATGACCTGTTGAAACAAAAGTAGCAATATTAAGTATCATTTAAACAAGGTATAGACTCATAGCATAATATTCAAAGTGTCTAGGATACAACTTAAAATTACTCAGCATATAAATAATCAAGAAAATTTCGACTTGCAGGAGAAAAAGCATTGAACAGATACCAAAGCCAAAATGACGCAGATGTTTGAATTATATGATAAAGAATTTAAATCAGCTATTACAAAATTCTTCAACAAGCAAGTACAGAAACAACTGAAATAAATAGAATGATAGAAAATATCAGCAATAAAGTAGAATATATGACAAAGATCCCAATAGAAATTTTAGAACTCAGCAATAAAGTAACAACAAAAGCAAAACCTCATGGGATAGAATAGATATTTTTAATTCAGAATCAATAGATGGCTTCCTGAGGGTGAAGGAGAGGCTGTGAGATTCTTGAAATTGAATTGTATGGATATCAAGTGAGAATTTTTTCCAAGAAAGTGGGTGCGCTGTTGAAAATGCTGATGCCTGGGCTATAAGCTCAGACAGAGGTTATAATTTAATGGTCTGTGTGGAGAGCCAGGGGAATCAGCATTTTTAAAATACTACCCAGACCATTTTCATGACCAGCCGGGGTAAGAACCATTAGTCAAGTGCAATCCATTTAGTTTTCAGAAGAGAAGACTAAGGTCCAACAGATATTTTCTCCATCTGCTTTCTCTGCCACCTAGACGGTGAATACTGTTTACTATCAGTTGTTCCCTGGGCATGCCAACATGACACAACTTTAAATCTAATTCCTAACTTTCCCCCAATCTAACTTTCTATTTCTTTTATTTCTCAGAAAAAATCTCTTATATTTGTGTATTTATTCATATTTCTCAGAAAGATCCCCAATTAGCTTTATTTTCCACCTTGATTAGAGGCCTGGGGTGGGGTGGGGGGTGCTTGCCCGGGCTGTGGAATTTGGAAGAACATCATAATGTTAAGTGATTAGGATAAATAGTATTTGGAATAACTATTTTTTAAAAATAGAAATTAATAGAAAGAGGTCATGAGGTATAAAATATAAAAAATTAAAATAAAGTAAAAATCACTAACATTGCTGTGAGGAGCCATATTAAAAACTTGGGCCAAGAAAAAATCAACAATATTTTCCCTGTCTTTATTTGAAATTTGATGTTTCATTCCTCATGGATTATTCTTTTCTTGAGTCAGTTTAATGCATTAAACATTGCAGGTAAATGGTGTGTTGAAATATTTTGTGTGTGTCTTGATCGATGAGTTTTTTGGTGACCCCTTGGGTTTGGTGCTTGGGAGGAGGATGTCTCTTGTCTCACCCTGGTCCTGACCCTGAGTACTATCTGCCAAGTGAGGACTTGTGGACAGAACAAAAAGCTCCTGACCATAGTGACAAACAGATTGGATCACTGGGAAGTGGGAGCATGGACAGAGTGCACAATGTTTTGGGTGGGAAGAGGGGGCAGATTTAATGCTTTACTATAAAAATGGATGAAATGTCTACCTTTTGAGCCAGCGCTAGAAATTTTCTGAGAAGAAGGATAAAATTTTTTTAAGACCACTCTTTAATAAATGGCTTAAAGTGGAGATAAAACTCTGAGTATCTGCATTATTAGCAACCACAATGCTTTTTAAAAAGATAATTAAGTAGGTTGCTTGGTCAGAGAGAAAAGAGAGAGGAGGAAGAAGGATCTGAGAAGGGAACAGAAGGAGGAACATCATTTTGGGAAGAGGAATTGCTAATGCCTAAGATGTTTTCATCTGAAATGTAAATTTTTCCATCTTCCTAAACTTTCCAGTGGAGTCCATTTAAATGCCTCTGTGCATTGGTTTTATTTTAATTTTGTGTTGTGCAAATTAAGAAAAAGGGACCCATTTTCTGCCAGTGACAACAATAGCAAGAAAATGAGAGAATCCTTAAATTGAAATAATTTAGCAAAAGCAAGAGCTCAGAGCCAGAGAAGAATATAAGAATACAAAGCCTCTTGGAGTTCTTAGCAATCTCATGGAAGGTCTTGGACTTTCCAATATTTGTAAAGAGTTGAATCCAATCTTCCCAGAATCTTAGGGTTCCTGTGGCCACACTTGATGTGTACATGAGTCTTTAGCATGGCTATTCAGCATAACTAGACAATACCCACACTTTATTTGCTTGTAATTGTGTAGACTCTGGACTTTCTTGTATGTGACTATGCAGTGTTTCTGCAATGTTTCTTTGCCAGCCAGTCATCTTATCACCTCTCTCTTGCTGTTAAGAAAACTTACAAAAAACTTGGAAATAAGGCAAATAGGTAACATGACTTTTCAATGCCATATCGGAGCAAAAACCCACTGAAGGATTTTCTAGAGTAATATACTTTCTTCAACTCACTGTTTACTATTCTTCAGAATTCCTAAACTTAGTGAAGTTACATGTAAGTTGTAGAGTTCTTGTTTGATAGAAACACAAAATATATCTGTCAAGCAGAAAAAAGTTAACCCCAATGTTTAAAGTTCATTGTCCTGGAGGACATTCATTAATTTTATATCTAACATGGCAATCTTATCCTAGATATAACTTTTGTAAATTCCCAATAAAAATCTAGCTCATCAAATCTCTTTGAACTGATCTTAACATCTTAATTGTTTCCTCATTAATTAATGAACTAAATAAAACCTTTGACGTGTTCATTTAAAAAACCCAAATTCATGGATTGAGCTCAATATCTGGATGAGCTTACTATCGGAATTGAGATGACATAGGGACGAGTTAGCAATCTTAAAGATGGATCAGTAGAAATTATCTAAGCTGAACAACAGAGAAAAAGATTACAAAAACCTCAAGAAACCAAAAAACAGTGCACAAGGACCTATGGGTGCATACCAAAAGATTTAACATTTGTGTCTTTAGCATTCTGGAAGGAAAGAAAAAAGAATATAGTGCAGAAAAAGCACATATTTGAAGAAATAATGACAGCAAACTTTACAAATTTGTCTAAAGCCATAAATTCTTAGATTCTGTAATCTCAGCAAACTGCAAATAGAATAAACACAAAGGAATCCATGCCCAGTCACATCATAATCAAAGTACTAAAAATTAAAGACAAAGAAGAAAATCTTGAAAGTAACTATAAAAAAATACCTTATTACCTATAAGGAAATAAGGATTTGAAAGATGACAGATTTTTTATCAGAAACCAGTGAGGCCAGGACAAATGGCTCAACACTGGTAAGGTACTGAATGAAAACTCTCGTAATATCAATCCAAACATCTATACCCAATGAAAATATCCTTCAAAAATGAAAATAATATAAAGACTTTTCAAATGAAGAAAAGCTTAGAGAATGTGTGGCCAGAATAACTGCTCTAAAAATTTTGCCAAAAACAATTCTTTTGACAAAAGGAAAATGATACCAGAAGGAAACTAGAAACACTAAGATGAAGTAAGAGCAGGATAAATGATGATTATTGATGTAAATAGACTATTAATCTCTTCTTGAGTTCTTTAAATATGTTTGAGAGTTGGAACAAAAATTTTTAAAATTACTTGGTGTATTTTCAGTGCGTATGGAAATAAAACATAAAACAAGAACATAAGGAGGAAGGAAAAAAGGCCCTATCTCGTGGTAAGGTTTCTACATTCCACTTGAAGGGGTAAAATAAAATAAAATAAGTAGACTTTAAAAGTTATGTATTATGTTGTAATTATGAAGGCAACCATGCAAAATACTATAAAAAGAATTAGAGTCAATAACATAATTGATAAAATAATAAATAATATTCAAAACATCTAAAATTAGTCAGGAAAAGGAAAGTATAGGAATAGAACAAATAAACAAAAAAGATATAATAAAATGGTAAACCTAAGTCCACATGTAACAGTAAGTACTTTAAATACCACTGGTCAAAACATATCAATTAAAAAACAGGGATTACCAGAATGTATAAAATAATAAGATCCAACTAAATACTTAAGATAAGAAAGGCCACATACAACAGTAGATAGATTAAAAGTAAAAGAATAGAAAAAGACACATGGAGCAAACAAACATCAAAAGAAAGTTGGAATGGTTAGATTAATATAAATCAAAATAAACTTAAGAACAAAAAATTACTAGGATTGAAGAGGGATATTACATAATAAAGAAAGGGTAAATTCCTCAAGATGACATAACAATCTTAAAGGTATATATACCTAACATGAGAACTTCAAGATATATGAAGCAAAACCTGAAAGAATTTAAAGGAGAAATAGGCAAATCCATGATTATAGTTGGAGATTTTGACTCTGCTTTCAGCAATGGATAGACATAAAATCAGCAAGGATATAGCAGAACTGAACCACAACTTTAACCAGCTGGATCTAATTGGCATCAATAGCATATTCCAACAACAGCAGAATGCACATCTATTTCAAGTACACATGGAACAGACACCAAGATCAACCATATTCTGGAAAATATTACAAAATTATTTAGAAGATTTGAAATCATGCATGATCATAATGGAATGAAGGTAGCAATCAATAACAGAAAGATAACAGGAAAATCTCCAACCACTTAGAATTTAAACAACACACTTCTACAAAATTCTCGGGTTAAGGAGACAGTTTCAAGGGAAGTTGGAAAATAGTTGAACCAAATGAAAATACAACAAACACTTGTGAGATGCAGCTGAAACAGTGCTAGAGAAAAATTAGAAAAGAATGAAGATATCAAACCAGTAATTTAAGAAACTTAAGAAACTAGAAAGAGAAGAAACATAAACCAAATGCAAGCAGAAGGAGGGAAATACTAAATACAAAAACATTAAAAACAAGAACATTAAAATAGAAAAACTGTAGAGAAAAATCAATAAAAACAAAAGCTGCTTCTTTGAGGAAATGAATAAAATTAGAGAAGATACAAATTACTATATTAAGATTGAAATAGAAGATAATTCTATGGACCCGGCAGACATTGAAAAAAAAAAGAAAATTCTACAAAACCTCTTCACACATAAATTTGAAAACTTATTTGAAATGGACCAATTTCTCAAAACTAACAAAAGTCACCCAAGATGAAATAGATATCCTGAATAGTCCTAAAATTAGTAAAGACATTGACAAAGACTCCTTCCTTTGACCAAAGCTTTAGTCAGCCTCCTCTGAGTCCTTTGCTTGACTATGCCTGAACTTGAGCTTCCCTTTCTGTCCTTGTAGAATACAGTTTGAGAAAGAATTCCACTAAGTCAGGTCAGCAAAAATCTCCCTGCCCTTGGTTTCTCACCACCCTTATCACCCTGGCCTGCCTTCAGCAATAATCCTATTAAGTTAGTTTAGACAGAAACCTCTTATCCTTGAGGTTTCCTTTTATAATGATAATTTTCCATCTACTGACCCCCACCCTGCTCCTTGGTTATAAATCTGTACTTGTCCCTATTAGAGTCACAGTTGATCCCCACCTCTCTTCCCCACTGCGAGACCCCACTGCAGTGGTGTCTATACCTATTGCCTTGGCTGCCCTTGAATAAAGTCTGACTTACCATCTTTAGCAAGGGTTTATATAATTACTTTTCTTTAATAACATTAAATAATAGTTAAAAACTTTTCCAGAAAAAATATCTCCTGACCCAGATGGTTTCATGTAAAAATCTTACCAAATATTTGAAGAACAACACCAATTCTTCACAATCTTTTCTAGCAAATAGAAGAGGATTGAATACGTCCCAACTTATTTTGCAAGGCTAGCATTACCCCATACCAGAACCAGACATAGATTTATGAAACTTGTGCAGTACAGAGAACTTTTTTTGTGTGTGTTCCTACAGAGTTAGGGCTTTTATGAAGGAATTTTCCTACAAATTGGAATCCTGGGCTAAAAGCAACCCTTGAGTAGTTAATTTATGATTGGATAGATAGTGAGAAAACTGTATAGATGGATTTATTTAACTCTGGAGGCATGTGATTACATTTCAAGGGAAAATGAAACTCAAGACCTTGAAGACACTTTCTAGGTTATAAAAACCAAAGAAACACGGAGTTGGGGGTGGGGTGGGGCTTATCTGGTCCTTGGAAAGATGTATTTACATTCCAAAACAACCTAGAATCCATATCATTCATCTTTAAGGAGCAAAAGTTTTTCTCCCTCATTTTTGTAGGGGAGAGAGAGGCAGCTGGCCAAAGAGCCACATGCCTCTCTCTCCCGTGTGTGTATGCGTGTGTGTGTAATTTCCCTCAGTTCCTCATGTAAGATACAGACTTTATATGCATAGGAGATTTGATCCAGCTTTCATCCAGTTGCTCCAGGGGTAAGAATTGAGATGTGGAAAGCCATGTATTTATTATTTGCTTTTAAATGAATAATGATAATCTGCTTCTAATCTGGCACACCTCTGGTGTGCACATTTAAGATAAAATTAATAAAGGTGATTATTAAAATCCCAACACAAAGAAAAAGTGCTCAGGTGGTTGGCATTTAATTGCTCTGGACCAGAAGTGACACAGGCTACTTCTGCTCATTATTCTACCACTAGAACAAGTTACCTGGCCCTAATCAAACACAGAGCCAGGAATTACACTACTACCATGTATCTCAAAGATAAAGAGACAGAATTATTTGCTTAACAGAATTAATTTTTATCAAATCCCTTTGATTAGAAGAAAAAATGATGATGGGTTAAATTAATTGCAATCAACTTTCACAAGTGAAAAATATTTATTGAAATAAATAGATAAAACAATATTTATTGAAAAATAATATCTATTGTACTACACCCTATAAAGTAACAAGTGAGGTCAACATCACTTCTGTCTGGTAAGCTTGAAAGGTATAGTTGCTTTGGGGGCCTAATTCCCATAATGAGGCTCATTACCTAGCCTTCATTAACTGAATCTAAGGCAATGATGGTTCTTGGTCATGAGCTACTTTGCCCTCCTTCTTCCCCCCACCCCTGTGGACATTTTGACAACATCTGGTAACATTTTTTTTACAACTTGGGTGGGGCTACAGGTATCTGGTCGCCAGAAGCCAGGAATGCCACTAAACATCTTACAATGCACAGCCCCCACAAAAAAGAATTATCCAGAACAAAGTATTACAGTGCTGAAATTGAGAAACAAGGTATAAAGTCAAGAAGAGAATGACCCATTCACTTTTCTTAAAATTTTCCATAAAAATATTTATGTTTCTAAAATATAAATGTAAATTAAAATATGCCTTTGTGCAATAGCATGTACATGAGTTACTGAAAGCTCAGCACTTGTCCCCAAGGCCACATCAGAAGAGCGAGGACAAGTGGTTGAGGAGAAGGAAAGAGAAGTTTATTACTTTGCCGGCAAAGGAGGAAAAATGGTAGACTCTCATCTCAAAATTCAAATTCCTGTCCATAAGCAGAAACATAAGCTTTCAAAGGGAGGGCCCTCAGATGGTTGTTAACAATTCTAATCATCCCATCCCTGCAAAGACAAAGCCTGTGACCTCCGCCCACCTGGGAGGCCCACCCAGACCTCCACTGGGCCTAGGATGGAGCCACTGTTCAGCTAAGCTATCTCCTGTAACACAGAGAACAAAAGACATTCCTCTGCCTCTCCTGACCACCTGCCCCTGAGGCAGGGATGCAGGCCTCAGTTCCCAAAAAGAGTGGGGGGAGCTTTAAAGAGACAGAAAATATCCCTTGCCATTTTTTTTCCAGGCCATTCCCTCTGTTACATATTTCCCACTCTCAGTTTTACCCTTCCATATCTATGGGAGGAGGGGCAACTACTTTGTTACATATTAGGTCAAAATGTAAAGATGTACATGGACCCAAGTTTATATGATGTCTGACTTCCTTAAGGAAATGACTGGCTACAGAAAACTCTGCCCCTGATGTTGAATAATTCTTGTTTTCAAATGTCCCCAAATTTCTTGATTGATCCCTTGCAGCCAATCAAGGACTGCACAATGTGCCTAAAGACCAAATAGAAAGTTTTGCCCACCTTAGTAGAATATTTGCCATCCAGACCCTGTCTAAATATGTTAGTGTTTTACTCCATAAACTTACTCTCCTTTCCAACTCCTTTGAACCCATTGTCAATGGAGAAGAAGCCAAACTCTGTAAAATAATTTAAAGAGGTTTATTCTGAGCCAAGTTTGAGGACCATGGCCCAGAGCCATGCCTAAAAAGGCTTGAGCAAGGGGACTCGCTGTGTTTGGGTTACAGTTTGGTTTTATACATTTCAGGGAGACAGGAATTACACGTAAAGTTGTAAATCAATATATGGAAGGTATACATTGGTTTGGCCCGAAAAGGTGGGACATCTCAAAGCAGGGGGTGGAAGGGTAACAGGTCATAGGTGGGTTTAAAGACTCTTTGGTTCATAATTGGATAAATAAATGAAGCTTTGTCTAAAAGCTTGGAATGTTTTAAGTTAAGATAAGGAAGTCTGTTAATCAGAGAAAAGCCACCGGCCCTGTACCCAGACTCAAGTGATTTGTTATGTAAATTGTGGACCTGCAGGTATGGTTTAAGCTTTGTCTTGCATAGCCTCAGGCCTGTTAATGAGTTACAAAGGATATCTCTAAGAAGGGGGGGCATGATGTGACACATCTGACCTCCCTTCTCATGGCCAGCAACTCAGCTTTAAGTATTTCTGGTGTCCCCTTGGCCAAGAGGGGGTCTATTCAGTCAGCAGGGGAGGGCTTAATATTTTATTTTAGTTCATACCACGCTAAAGTGAAAGTGATGACAGGTGGGTCCCTTCCATAGTTCATGAACCGGAAAGCCTTTGTTAATTTTTTCTTGGACTTAATTTTGTCTTTGACATTAATTAGATCACTAACAGTGAGAATATTCATTTATTGCCAGTTATCTTTGGTAATGGAGTATGTCTATCTTGTTCATAACTGTGCCCCTTTATTTAGAGAGGATATATATTATTCTATATGCTTTTAACTAAGCTTTGATTAAAATACTTTTATAATGCTACTTAGAGCAATAGGCTCTTTGCCCATCAGAATCATCAGTCCTTTTGATAAACTTAGACATAATGATATGAGTTTCAAAAAATGTTACCCAGGGAGGTCAAGGCTAAATTAAGGAAGCAGGATTATATTAGTAGGAAAAGTGATACAATGAATTTAATTAAATACATTAAGTTCCCTGAGGTTAGCCACAGTATGCTTTCAAAAAAATTGTAGGCATAAAATATGGCTTGAAGAATTTTAAGGTTTGGTTAAATAGACCCAATTGATATATCTGACAAAGTGTTCAATGAACTATAATAAATGGGTTTTCAGTACTACAAAAAAAGTGTTTGTAGGTTCCAGTAAGGAAATAAGTATAAAAGGAGGTAAGAATGGCTAGTCAAGAAGAATTGAAATAATAGAGTACTTTAAACTTCTGATTCTCTACCTGTTTTATAGATCAATGTCAAACTAGAATTTTACATTTTAGTATCAGAACAGGATGTTAACTAAACTTAAAAAATTAACTTTTATTTTTGTCCCCATGAATTTTATTAGTTCCCTATGGTAATCAATAGGATTATTCAAATGTATTCAGGTTCTTCTCTTTCCAGGTATATAATAGGGTCATACTTTCCTCATCATTTGAAAGTTTTTCTTTTTCTTTTTCTTTTTTCTTTCTGGCCGTGTGACTTGATTTGGCCAATAAAATATGACCAGAAGTAGTTCTTTTAAGAGTTAGATATAATTAACCAGGTCTTCTTCTCCCTGACTCAGGGGTTGTGGAAGCAAACATATTGATGGGTTCATCAGTTTCATTTCCTGAGTAGCAGGAAATAAAGTTCTTCTTGGACATATATCACGAGGAAGAAGCAAGACTTTGTTGGTTAATTCAGGGAGATATAGGATGATAATTACTGCAGCATGACCAAGCCTGTCCTGACAGCTAGTCCTTCCTAAAGCGATCCATTTCTTCACAAGATAAAACAAACAAACAAACAAAACAACAACAAAAAGTACATTTAAAGCATCCATAATGAATGAAATGTTTTTTTCAGTTTTTGAAAGTAGCAGCCCATGAAATGTAATAGGGAATTAGCAATTGAAGCATGTTTCCATATGCATCAATGAGAATAGACAATCCTGCTTAGAAATAAGGGACTAAGCCTAAGTGTTAGGTAGACAGTTAGGATCTCCGGCTCTTCTTGGGATGAAGATTCCCTGTTTTGGTGCTGTTTCAAGCAATTGCTCCACCCAGGAAGAAGGATAAGGGTGGGCACTCCATTTTGGTGTTGCCCCACTCTTAATCCTATCCCAAGCAACTGCTATACCTGGGGAAGGAGGAAATGCTTTATCAATCTAGGAATTCCCCAGCCCAGGCATAATAAGATTTAGAAAGTGACCTAGAGTAACCTGAGGGTAATTAATATGCCATTAGCTTGAATCTGCATTGTGGTTGACCACCCCTCTACCCCCCACCCCCACCCCGCCACTGCCACCGTGGGCTTTCTTGGAGGGAGCTCATATATGCAGATGGAATTTTGAGGACACCTGTTGGTCACTTTACACCTCCCAAGAGTCCTCCTCCAGACTGGCTAATAAAAGGAAACAATCCGAGAAGTCAGGGAGTAATGAGTGGGTCAGCCAGCGAGTGAGTTGGTCTGTCTATCTCCAGTCACGGAGAGAGACCTGTTTTATATTTATAAAGAGCCGCTCTTGTGAAACTGCTCCCTGCCTGAGGTTACTCCGTAGTATTGGCCTTGCTGGTGATTTTTCCAATAAAGGAGTCAGAGGACAGGGATAATAGTTTGGACCTGACACTTTGGTGTGTCTGGTCATTCTTCGGCGAAGAGCACACCAACAACTGAGGGCAGACTGCCACCCTGACATCTTTGCTGCTGAAGCCCAGGATTCTGACATGAGGATTTTAAGGATAGCTTCTGGCTGGGCACGGTGGCTCATGCCTGTAATTCCAGAATTTTGGGAGGCTGAGGCAGGATGATCACTTGAGGCCAGGAGTTTGAGACCAGCCTGAGCAATAATGAGATCCCATCTCTACTAAATAAATAATAAAAAAGACTTAAAAAAAAAAAAAAAAGAATAGCTTTTACTTGGGAAGAGCACAGTATCCCTCTTCTGTGCACAGAATCCCACAGAATAATTGTATCTTTAAAAATAAGATCTCTGTGGACATAGATATAATTTCATTTTGGTTTTTTGTTTTTGTTGTTTAAGAGAAATACAGATCTTGAAGGCTAGAGAAGAAAGGAGAATTAAGAAAAATATTTACAGAGTTCTAATGAGGAGGAAAATAATAGAAAATACAATCAGTATGTGGCTCAGAATTACATAATCTGACAGAATAAAATAGACTTTTAATGTAGCCTTGGGAAATTGTAGTTCAAGTAACTGGAAACTTTCCTATGAAAAAGCAAATAAGAATTGGCTATCAGGGTGGCTGGAAATAGAAGAGCAGGCAGAGAATGAATCTGGTTGCATAAAATATTTAGAAACAGGTCAAATATGATAAAATAGTAGCTGGTTTAGAAATAACTGGAAAAGAAGGTAATATATCTATAATTATTGTGCACAGATCTTGTAAAAATCAATGTGTTTATAGGTCTCCTAACTGGTAAAGTAAAGGTGCTACAGGGGCTATTGTTTGGAACTGTAATCACCTGTGGAGAGTTGAATATGATTCTGAAGAAGAAACCATTCTCTTCCTTTGCACGCAAAGGATAATGAAGTAATTTTAGAAAGTACCTATTAGGGTCTACATTGATCAAACCTGGCAGGACTGATTGGATATGTCTAACCTCAATAGCATGTTGAGCTGAAGGAATAAAGGAAACAGAGGTAAGGATTTGTTGCTTGATGGTTATTTGGACTATAAAATTTAGGCGTGCAATTTTAGTTAAGGCAGCAAGTTCAGAGAATTCTTGTCCAGGTAGAAAATATAAACAAATTTCATACAGGATGCAATAGATGGTATACCCCATTTTATAAAGAAGATCACATCATAACAAAGTAATAAAGGAAAACCAACAGTAAAAACAGATGCTACAATAAAATCAAAACTAAAGACATCCTCTTAAACATAAGAGCTGGGATGAACTATAATCTGCTTAGAAATTGCTAGGATATAACCAACCTCAGAAGACAAAGAAATGTTGAGAAATTCTTAAACTGTGGGTATGGAGTGGCTAATACCTGTGTTGAAAAGCCACTAGAATCAGGTGTCATTTAGTGTGTAATGAATGTAAAGACAGTAAAGATCCTAAGTCCTCTCCTCACTCATTGCAAAAAGAAATTAACTGAGATGTGTGATAGACATAAATGTATAAGCTAGAACTCTTACGTAGATAGTGAGGGATTCCAGATCTCCTAGGGACAAAAGGGGGTGCCACTGCCATTCACTCCCACCAAATGGGCTTTTAGAGAGGCTCATGGGAGGTCCACATGCACAGCACCACTCAGGTCATACAACTCCCAACTGTCCAAACAAGGTGGTCCCATGGTGACATCTGAGCCACGAGGGAGGTCCTAATCTGAACACTATAAAACAAGACCCAGACCATAACCAAGCCTTTTTTTTTGCTCTCTCTCTTTTGCTACGACAGTGGGTCAGATCATCATCTGTGGCATACGTATCTCGCTCTGTAAACCTATATCTTGCTCTTGCTCTATAATCCTATCTTTCTCTCCTCAAGAAACCTCATTTTCATGCTTGCCTTCCTTTGGTGTGTCTGGTCATTCTCCGGCCATGAGCGCACCAAGAACAGACATTTCAGACTGAAACCCGACAGAACCATGAATCTTTTAGATGAAAATATAGAACACCGTGTTTGTCATTCTGGGGTAAACAAAGGTTTTACAAACAGATAAACACTAATCATGAAAGATTAAAAAAATACCACAAAAGCAAAGCATATGGATGTGCTTAACATCACTAGGAATCATAGAAATGCAAATTAAAACCACAATCAAGTAATTAAGGAAGCAATAACTCAAATCATATGCAAACACTTTCAAAAAATAGAATAGGAAATACTTGTCAACTCCTTTTATGATACCAAAACCTGACAAAAGCATTGGAAGTAAAAAATATCACAGACTAATGTCCCTCATGAGCAAAGACACAACAATCCTTAAGAAAATATTATCAAATCCAATAATATTAATATATAAATAGGATAATATACCATGAACAAGTGTGCCCAAGGAATACTAGGCTGGTTTAACTTTTAAAAATCAAGCAAGCAATATGTTTCATCACATTAACAGAAAAAAATAAATGAAGAATATGACTATCTAATTAGATGCAGAGACAGCATTTAACTAAACTTAACATCTATTCATGATATTCTCAGCAATATAGGAACAGAATCAACTTGATGAAAGGAATCTACAACAACCCTAGAGCAAACATCATGCTTAAGGTTGACATACTAAAAACTTTCTCACCTAAGATCTGGCACATGGCAAAGACTACTACTACTAACACTTCTAACATTGCACTGAAGCCTTCCCTAGTGGAATAAAGCAAGGAAAAGACACAAAGTCATACAAATGGGAGAAAGAAAAGCAAAAGTGTTTATATTTGCAGATTATATGACCACATACCTAGAAAATCCTAAGGTATATCCAAAAAGGTTACTAGAATTAATAATTAAATTTAGTATGTTTATAGCATACAAAAATCAATTGTATTTCTATATACTAGCAATAAGCAATTGGAAATCAATATAAAAAATACAATTTACAGTAGCATTTAAAATATGAAATACTTATATTTCTTTAAATGTGTGCTAGATATTTACATTGAAAATCAAAAATCTTTGCTGAGAAGACACAAATAAACGGAGAGACATATTATTTATAAACTGGAAGACTCAGTATTATTGGGGTATCAGTTCTTCCCAAAATGATCTTTAAACATGATGCAAAAAAACCCAAAATTCCAGCAGACAGTTTCCATGCAAATTGCCAGGGCCTTTCTAACATTTTATGAAATGGAAAAAAATTTAGAATAGCCAAAACAAACTTAAGAAATAAGAACAAACTAGGAAGCTTTACATTAACTGATTTGAAGGTGTACTATAAATCTACACAAAGCAAGGCAATGTGATTTTAGCATAGGATAGACATACAAATCAATGTAAAAAAATAATGCAGAATTAATCCTACCCATTAATTCGTTCATAGATTTTTTTTTTTTTACAAATGTCTTAAAGAAACTCAATAGGGAATTTCAAAAAAATGATACTGAACAACTGGCTATACATATGAAAAAAATAAACTTCAACTCTAACTTCATACCATACATAAAACTTACAATGGATCATATACCTAAATGTAAACACTAAAACAATAACTTAGGAAATAACTTAGGAGAAAAGCTTCACCAATAAGCACAGGCAAACATTACCTAGGTAGAATGCAAAAAGCATGGACCATAAAAAATTGATAAATTGGAACTTATCAAAATTAAAACCTTATCTCTTTGAAAGACACCATTAAGAAAGTGAAATATAACTCACAGACTTAGGAAAAAAAAATTTGTACCACACAAATCTGACAAGAAAATTATATAGTTTTTATTTTAAAAACTTTTAATAATTAGAAGATAATTTAAATATGGCAAACATTTTTGAACAGATACTTCA
Source organism: Daubentonia madagascariensis (assembly GCA_023783475.1). Taxonomy (NCBI): domain Eukaryota; kingdom Metazoa; phylum Chordata; class Mammalia; order Primates; family Daubentoniidae; genus Daubentonia; species Daubentonia madagascariensis. Next base: position 2,284,573 of record JAKFHU010000633.1, read on the forward strand.
GAAAAGGAAATATATGAATGGCTAATAAGAACATAAAAATGCTCAATATCATTAATCATCAAGGAAATATTATATAAATTAAAGTACTTCGAGATATCTCTACACACTCACTTGAATAATTAAATACTGACAATGCCAAGCATCAGTGAGGATTTGTAGCAACTGCAATTCTCACACATTGTTGATAGGATTGTTAAATTGTACAACCATTCTCGAAAGCAGTTTGACAATTTTTTTATAAAGTTAAAATACTCCTATCATAAAACCCAGCAATTCCATGAATTTGCCCAAGAGACATGAAAATATATGCCCATACAGAGACTTTCACTAAAATGCTCATAGCAGCTTTATTCATAACCCCACTCTGGAAACAACCCAAATATTCATCAAGAGTTGAACTGATGAATAAACTGTGGTGTATATTCCAATGGAATGCTACCTATTGTACTGTAAATTTTAAGATTTCCTATTTGTTTTTCTTGCCGCCTTAGCATCTCCACAAACAGGTTGTGAGCGCCCTTCCCAGGGGACCAGATGTACTAGTGTGATAAGGCCAGTCCTGGCCACAGGTTCTCTTTCTTGCCCTCCCCTGACTGAGATCTAGTAATATTCAAATGCATCCTTACTTTCTCTGTGCTTCCCCCTTGCTTGGTTAAGCCCCCTCCTATGGTGCTCCCTCCCATGTGGCCTCTGTGCAGTGACTCTGTTTCTCTATAACCTGTGAGTATAAGTTGTTTTTCTTTTTACTGCACCTCTCTTGTGGCCACATCTGACTGACCATCACCTACAAAACAAAACACTCGCCAATTAAAGGGAGCAAACTGCTGAAATATGCAATGACATGGATGTATCTCTAAAATATTATGCTGCAAGAAAAAAAAATTAGACCCAAAAGATTTCACACATTGTATGACTCCATTTATATGACATTTTAGAAGAGGCATGACTATGCAAATTGGTGGTTGCTTGGAGCTAGTAGTGAGGGGGATTGTCTACAAGGAGGCACAAGGGAATTTTGTGGGGTGATGGAAATGTTCCATATAGTGATTATGTTTGGGATTATATGATCATATACATTTAACAACACTCATCAAACCCTACATTTATATGCATTCATTTTATTTCTATCTAAACTATACCTCAATAAATTTGATTTAAAAAATATGTACATGGCTTGAGTTCCTAAGATCCTTTCTCATCCAGCCCTAATCACTATTTTCTCTGTTTCTGACTTATTCATGTCATATTAATCTCTCATAACATTAAAAACATTTGTATTTTTGAAACTTTGATTTATTTGCTTCTCCAGTTACTGACCACTCCTCAGTCTTTCAGTTCACAGATATTATTCTGGTTTGCCTTTATTAAAGTCAAATATAGTGGCCAAATGGCTTTAGTTTAAATTCTGGGATATTAGATTTTGATAAAAATAGAGGCTCAAGTACCAAGGATGTGGTTTAGAAGAATTAGTTTAAAAAGTTGATATGGCACTTATATTATGTGATTTATAGGGAGCTGTTCGGTTGTTGCATTGATTCAAATCTTTAGTGTACAACAGAATTACCTGGGGAACATGTGACAAAGATGTTGGTCTGAGCTTGGCTCTGGAATCTTGGTTTTTAAGATGTGATTTGGATGCATGTACTTTTCTGACCATGCTTTAAGACTCCAGTTTTTCTGGAAAGAGATTCACTTGGCTTGTTTTGGTGTAGAAAGTGTGCATGTGTGTGTGTTGGTCATGAGAGATAGGGAGTATTGTACTCACTGAATTCATATCCCAGCTCTGGCATTTTCAAGTTATGATACATTGGGAAATCATCTAAATTCTTTGAGCATCAGCTTCCTTATTTATAAAAGGTATACCTATCCCTGAAGTTTGTGTACTAAAGGTGTGAGGTTAGGCACCCAGAACTGTGCCAAGCATATAGTGCACATTAGATATTACTTACCTCCCTTCTTCAGTTTATTTTAAAGACAGACATACATTCTTAAACTTTATTCAGATGTTTAATGTGGAGACAGGATATAGGTTAAAAAATATCTTCTTCCTCTATAGTCAGCCATTAAATTTTAAAGGTGGAAAAGTAAACATGAATCCTTTGCTATCAATAGTACCTCTTGCCTGTTTTGCACTGAGAAGAGTGTCCAATTTTTGTGATATAAATGGTTAAGAATTAGGGGTATGGCATGGCTGAGAAAAGACATTTCCTTTTTCCTTTATTTCCCTTCTCTGCCTGCCCCTTCCCTTCCACTCCTCCCTCCCTCCCTTTCTTCCTTCCTTCCTTTCTTCCTACTAACAGGTCTAGATAAAGAATTACGCTGTAATTGAAGCCTCCTTGTTTCCAGCTCCCTTTAGCGTAACAACGAGGACTGAATGACGGTGCCAGTTTTCCATTTTTACTGGCACAACACTACTCAGCTAAGGATCATCCCTTAGGTATGGGTCAAGCCCCAAAAACAATTCATATAAATTGTTTTATCTATACTGCATAGTTAGGTATATTGAAACCCACTAAAGTGCTTCTTCACTGCCATAAAACGAGTTTATAGTACAGTTATGAATTCATCTTAAATTCCTCAATTTGGACTTTCTTTTGGCTTCCAAAGACTTTTTAAAAGTCTAGGGCAGAATATTGTTGCCATTACGAAACTCAGATTTCATTTCAGTCACCTTCAGGTGCTTGTTTATTTTCTATTTATTATTATTTGCTTTTGATTCCGACTTATTTTTCACTCTCCAGCAATCCACATGTGCTATACCAGTCAAGTTTCTGTGTCATCAGTCACTCTGCCCACATCTTTTCTTCCCACCTCCCTGCTTTGAGTCATGCAGTTTCTCCAACCTGGAACAATCTTCTTGCCAATTTAAATTCTTCCCATTACTCAAGACCCCATTCAATCTCCACATTTCCTCTAGGAAACTTTCTTCAATTACTCTAGCCCTCTCTGAATTTCTGCTGTATGTATAGATGGATCACAGTGCAGTACTCTAATTACACACAGAATGTTAGAGCTGGAAGGGACCTTAGAGATCATCCAGCCCAATGCCCCTGTTCATAGAAGGAAACAGAGCACAAGAAACAATTTGGGGAGAGTGGACGAACATCCTCTTAGTGAGTGGGTAGGAACAACATAAAGATTTTACACTGATGGTATACATGACACTAATGAACTGGGCACAAGAAGGGGGGACCTAAGAGGGGTTCAGTGTTGAGAAGAGTAATCAAGATGAGACTCACACAGGGGGAGAAACGGGATTGGTGGTTAACAAGAGATGCACTGAGGTGCTGGGGAGGAGCACTGAGGTGTTGCGGATGAGCCATGTGCGCCCCCTGCCACAGGAACTCTCTAGAGTATTGGTGCCTTACCAACAGTGTCAGAATTACGCAGTCAGAGGACAATGAGATACAAGCTCACTGCACATGTTTCTCTTTTTTAAAATCATATTTCTGAGCAGTAAATCATTCCAATTTGTTAACAGATATTTATTGAAGGGTGATCGAGATGTAACCAACTTTAAAAAAGTGTAGAGGTGTAATTTCTAGCAGAAGAAAATAACATAAGAGAAAGCCATGGAAGATAACATCATACGATACAAAGGAAGATGAGGCAAAGGTGAGGCTAGCTTGAACTTGAAGAAAATCCCACCAGCATGGTTTTAAGAATTCCAGTGGACTTAGAATGTATTTTTAGGTCAATAAAAATCTATTGAGTGGGATTTAGAAGAAAGTGACAGAGACACAAATTCATTTTACCCTGTGTGGACTATGTATTAAATGGGGACATTGTTGATCCAGTACAAGTGAAGCAATATGTGACTCTGGACCCGAACTGAACCTTTTTCCTTTTGGCTTTGCTGGGTTTCCTTCCACCTCTCTGGTGCTACTTTTGCAATCTCTTTCCTGAGTCTTCTCCCTATACTAATTTTCTGTTTAGAATTATTTTTTCTTCTGTAGCTATACTCTTTCTAAAAGTGACACCATTCCTTTCTATAACTTTAAACTTTATCTATGTACTAAAGACTGACTATTTTATACCTTTACATCTGGATTCACCTCAATATAATGCAGGTATATATACAACTGTCCCAATAGTATATCCAACTGCAAATCTTTATCGACTTAGTAAGCCTTGATGTCCCTTTCCCAAAAACCTTGCTGAGCCCTTATTACTTTCATAATAACATCCCCATCCATCATAAACAGAAACCAAAAAGTTGTCTTTGATTCCTCTCAGTTCTTAATTCTTCATATCCAGTTAAGCAGCAATCCTGTTTATATCTAAAATATTAAATATATCTTTAAGGTCCACAGGGTCCATCCTCTCTGATACCCACTTAATCCAAGTCCTTCTCATATTTCCCCTTCAATGGCTTCACACCTGGTGTTGCTGTTTTCACTGCAGCCTTTCTGTAACGCCTTCTCCACAAGGCTGCCAGACTGGTCTCACACACCCTAATTATATGACCTCACAGTCCTGAGGAAAACCCTTCAACAGCTTCCCATTCTACTAAAGATAAAATCCAGATTCACTGTAGCCTAAGATGCCTTTGTGATCTGGCCTATTAGATCTGTCCCCCATTGTCACTAAACTCCTTCCACACAGGTCTTTTTTGGGATCCTTAAACAACACAGCTCTTGACCGTCTTAAGGCTTTGGAACATGCTGTTTTCTCTATCTAGGGAGCTTGTCCTCTAGTGCTTCTCTTGGCTGACTTCTCACACTTCAGGTCTCAGGAAAACATCATCTTTTAGAGAGGGTTTCCCTAAACACGCTTTTTTAAGGCTGGCACTCTCCCTTCCCACACACACACAACCACACACACACAGTTTTTCTCCGTCATATCACTCCCCTTCTCCCCTACTTGTACAAGTATGTGATTATCTTAAATATTAACTGGTGTACTGTCTTTCTCCTGATCCTGATAGAAGCTCCATGAGGGCAGAAGCTCTTCTATTTTGTTTTCAGGGACATAAAACAGACCCTGACACAAAGGAGCCACCCAATAAATATTTATGAATGAATTAGGAAGACACAGACTTCCATTTTAGAAGGAATTATGCCAACAAAATTTCTTCAGATACAGAAATCTGCAGCTTTTAGCTCAAAACATGAAGCTAAACACACAAACAACAAAGCTAAAAATAAAACAAGACCTGTGCTTGTTTTATTTATTTTAATAAGAAATCAATAACTTTATTTTTAAAATATCAGACAAAACATCTGCTGATCAATGCTAAGGGCTGCAGCTGGATGGAGAGCACTGAAAGACGGGATGTTATTGCATGGATGCTAAGGCTGAAATGAATAGGCTCAAAATTTGTCTTGTAGAAGGCATTTATCACACGCTGAACTGCAAAGTACTTTGTAGGGGGTTCCACAGTAACGGTAATTTTTTATTTACCCCTAGAACTGAAATGAAGCACCCATAGCCCAAAAAGTTTTGTGTGTTTATATCCTATTAAACATCACTTTATCCCCAAACATTTCAGGAGTTCTTGTAGCCATGTACCTGTGGCTTAAGTGGATACTGAAGGGAAATATCCTATGGAGGTTAAGTCACACTATAAGGGATCAGCAATCTCCCCGGGAACAATAGGCTGTCTAGAGACCTATCTCTACTAGCCAGTCAGTATCTTCTGACACTCAATGGGTGAGGAAATATCTCTTCTCCCTCTGAGATACATTTGGTACAAGAAAGACCTAGTAGACTTGCCTTGGTACAGGCTAGATACAGGGATGGTAGCAATAAAGATGCACTTTTATTTCAAGTACTATGTGTCTAACTACTGATTATCTCTGGATGAAATGCAGCTCTGAGATCAAGGCTATTTGTGTCCTTTTTTCATAGTAGGAACTCTTTAGTGGTTGCAAGCACCATACATTAAGTATTGTTGAAATGAACTAAAATTGGGTCTATCTTGGCAAGCTGAATATAACTGATATGGTATGAGAAGAGGTTTCTTGTAGAAGAAAAGTTTTAACTTTTTCCTTTATTTTTTTAAAAACATTTTTATTATAGATAATACCAATTATATACAAAAGTGGAGCAAACAGTATTATGAAGCCTTAGGTAGTCATCTCCAAGGTTAAATGGTCATCAACTCATGCCCACTCCTGTTTGATCTATATTCCTTTCAAATTCTCCCCTCCTTACAAATAATTTTGAATTGAATCTCCAGTACCATTTTGTTTCATCAGTAAAGATTTCAGCAGTATATCTTAATGATAAAACATTTTTAAAAACCCACAGTATTATTGACCCACTGAAATAAATTAACATTAATTCTTTAAATATCATTAAATATTCATTAATGACATGGTTTTAAACAAAAGAAGGGGATCTTATTCTGAAGTAGAGGTCAGGATCATTTAGAAACAAAGATTTCTTCTTCCGTGACCTCCTAAGCTTTACGTCTCTGTTTCAAATGAGGTATAATAAATATTCATAATAATAAACACTTAACCTTTCATTATATAGTTGTGACCCCACCCCCATTTCATGGGGGTAATGTTTACTTATTTTCCAACAGTGTGGAAACATTTTAAACTCAGTTAGTTCCTAAAAATAGTGGTTGACAATAACTATTGGGTTGAATTGGATGAAGGTAGAGGGAGTCACAAAAGTACGCGGGAAGAGGGAGTTCATGCAAGGAAGGCACATGCAAACCTATTTGTTACCAGTGTCAGTAAACTGGGTAAATGTCTTGGAAAAAAAATGCCAAAGCAGGGAGAAAGCTAAGAATTTTGAATTGTTGCTAGAGGCTGAAGTGACAGAGATGAGGTTCCAAATTATCTATAGGAAAAAGCACACCCAAAGAGATCATCAGTTTGTTCATATCACCAAGAATCTAGAAAAGTACTTGTCACATAATGAATATTTAGTAATGTTATTAATAGATTGATAAATTGATGATATGTTTAAATGGGCACAAAATATGAGGGAAATCACAAGACTTTGACGTTTAAGGCTTGAGTCAGTAATGTCTTGAGAACTGTCTTACAAGTAGTAAGAAGATTTTAAATGAACATTTTTTTACCAATTTTTTTCAGCATAGATGTCTATGCCTTTAGCACATGCATAGATTTATGTAAGTAACACCACAATCGGGATGCAGAACACTTACATCACCCAGAAAGAACACTGTTTTAGGGTATCCTTTTATATTCACATGTCCGTCCATCCCTAACTTCAAGAACAAATGATCTGTATTCCATAACTATAGTTTGTGTTTTTGAGAATGTTATATAAATGGAATCATATAGTACGTAATTTTTTGAGACTGACTTCTTACACTCAGATCAATGCATTTGAGATCCAAGTTGTATGTCAATAGCTTGTTTCTTTTTATTGCTGAGTAGTATTTCATTGTATGGATGTATTAACAGTTTGTTTATTCATATATCCACTGAAGTACGTTTGGGTTATTTCCTTCTTTAAGCATTGTGGATAAAGTCACTATAAACATGTACATACAGATTTTTGTGTGAATATAATTTTTCTTTATCTAAAGGAAACACCCAGAGGTAGGACTACTCAGTCATATGATAAGTGATATTTAACCTTATAAAAACTGCCAAATTATTTTCTAGAGTGCCATCCCCCCCAGAATTGTATGACAATTCCAGATGCTCTGTATCCTCACCAGCACTTAAATTTTATTTCAGATATTCTAATAGGTGTGTAGTTTCTCGTAGTTGTTTTACTTTTCATTTCCCTAATGACTATTGATGTTAAGTATCTTTTTATGTGTTTATTTGCCTTCTATATATTCTGTTTACTGAAATGTCTGTCCAAGTCTTTTGCCCATTTTTGGATAAATTGTGTTGTTTCTTTGGTTTTCTTTGGTTACTGTTTCTTTTCTTACTGTTACATTTTAAGAGTTCCTAGTATGTCCTGGACACAAGTACTTTGTCAGATGTTCAACTTGCAAATGTCTTCTACCAATTGTTGTCTTATATTTTCATTTTATTAACAGTGTCTTTTGCAGACCTAAAGCTTATATTTTAACAATGTCCAATTAACTCTATTTTTACTTTTATGGATTATGCTTTTAGTGCTGTGTTTAAAAATTTTTTGCCTTATCTCAAGTGAAAAATATTTTCTCACGTGTTCTATTCTAAAAGTTTTATAGTTTGACTTTTACATTTAGATCTAGGATTCATTTTGAATTAAATTGCGCACAAGGTATAAGATTTAGTTCAAAGTACCTTTTTGTTTTGCTTTGTTTTTTGTTCTATGGATGTCCAATTGTTCCATCAACTTTTGTTGAAAATATTATTCTTTCTACATTGAATTGCCTTTGACCTTGTCCCCCAAAAATTGATATTTTCATATGCTTCTCCTAGGGACTCTATAATCTGTGTCATTGGCCTCTGTGACTATATTTTTTTTTTTGGCACTTCATACTTTTGATTATTGCAAATTCTTCGTAAATTTTAAAATCACGTAGTGTGTGATTGCTTCAATTTTTATTTTTCTTTTTTAAAATTACTTTGTCTATTCTAGATCCTTTACTTTTCTATGTAAATTTTAAGATCATCTTGTGAGTTTCTACAAAAATCCTCTTGGGATTTTGATTGGGATTGGATTAAGTGTCTAGATAAATTTGAGGAGAATTTATATCTCTACTTGTTGACTCTCATTATAAGCAGGTTATGTGTCTTGATTTACTGAGGTATACTTTGATTTCTTTAATCAGCATTTTGTACTCTTGAGCAGATAGAAACTACATGTTTTATTAGATTTATACCTAAATATTTATTTTTTGGGGGGCTATTATAAATATTATTGGTTGTTTTAAGTGTTGTTTTCCAATTGTTCATTGCTAGGATATATATTTTTGAGAGTTGACCTTATGAAATTTATTTATTAATTTTAGGTGATTTTATGTAGATTTCTTTGGATTGTCTATGTCTACAATAATGTTGTCTGTGAGTAGGGATGGATTTATCTCTTCTTTTCTAATCTTTATTTTTTTCCCTTGCCTTTTTTTTTTTTTTTTGCCTTATATTGGCTATGGTTTCTAATATGATGTTCAGTAGTACTAGTAAGAGTGGACATCACTGCCTTATTCTTAATTTTAGGAGGAAAGCATTCAGTCTCTCACTATTAAATATAATTTTTTAGAGATACTTCTTATCAAGTTGAGGAATTTACCCTCTATTCCTAATTTGCCTAGAGTTTTAATCATGAATGAATGATGAATTTTGTCAAATGATTTTTCTGTAACAATTGATATGATTATGTAGTTTTTTTTCTTTAAGCTGATAATATGGTGGTTTGTATTGATTGATTTTTATATATTCAACCAGCCTTGCATTCCTCAGATAAATCCCTTTTGGTTATGGTGTATCATTCTTTTTATATATTGCTAGATTTAATTTTTTAATATTTTCTTGAAGATTTTTTGTGTCTATATTCATGAAGTATATTGGTCTATAGGTTTGTGGAGTATAAAGAACATATATTTGTATTTGTGTATAAATAGGACTTTCTGAATACATTTTGCTGAAAACATGGAATCCTAAGCTAAGAGCAAGGCTTGGGAAGTTAATTTTCAGCTGCGTAGGTAGTCAGAGGGATTTACCTAACTCTGGAGATGTTTGCTGACATTTCAAAGAAAAATGAGGCCTGGGACCTTGGAGACATCTCTATGTTGTAAAATATGGTGATATTATGGCTTTTCTGGCCCTTGGGAAATATATTTACATGTAGTGTGAACAGTAGTTCATTCCTTTTAATTACTGAGTAGTGTCACATTGTATAGATATATCACAATTTGTTTATCCTCTCACCAGTGATGGGCATATGAGTTATTTCCTGTCTGAGGTTATTATGAATAAATCTTACTTCTTCAAATTTAATTACTTCATCTGTCTTTTGTTGAAATGTGACCCATCCCATTTCATCTTTAGTCATGGTTATCCTGAGTATTTTTTGAGAGGAGTCATTGTTTTCATTCTAGAGTACTTCCCCCCACCCTGTTGACCTTGATTAAGATATAACCACTTTCTTATCATATTTCCAGGTCAAATTCTATGTTATATTATTTTTTCTGGTGATTTCTTTTTCTAATCTTGAGACTACAAAGGTCTCTTGACATTTTTCTCATTTGTTTAAAATGCACGCCCTTTTGGAGAATCCTTGGGTGGTTGGGGTGCTCTCAGATCACTTTGCCTAGAGACCTTATGCAGCCATGCTTGGACCATGAGGTGCTATTCTGGGTGCTTCCTGATCTACCCTCCAGGATGCCATAGGTGTGGGATCTCCCAAGCTCTATTATATTACACTGCTTTTTCCCTCCCCAGATATTTAAGTGGGAGCAGAATAGGGTGTTAGGGTTTATGCCTTCTGAGATTAATGTCTAAACTCAATCACCCTTTTCTCATTACCTTCTAGCCTATATCAGAAGAAAAGCTACATAGGCCTATTTATCTATAATGTGATTAAGGTACAGGAAAGAAACAAAGTCTTTCTGTATTGCATTCAGACCTGAGATTTTAGAATTTGGAAGCTAAGTATTTGCTTGCTGACTGCCCACTATGGGGCAAAGTCAAATTCACACCTCATTTCAAATGGGGGCACATCCCAGAATTAAATAGGTAAAAATATATAATACTTCACACATCATCCTGCCACAATGATAAACAATTGGTGATAATATGGTTAAGATGTATTGAGTAAAAATTCAAAATTTTTTATGCATATAAATTCATTTAATATATACTGTAACCCTATGAGGTAGGTAATATTTTTATCGCAGTTTTACAGATCAGAGAACATAGTTTGTTAATCATAGGGGCTAGATTCAAACATTGATATCTGGCTCCAGAGCCTGGACTTTTAGCCATTTTCCATTAAGCTGTACTTTCTCTATAGATGGAGTCATACTGGCATACAGGTGTCTCCTTGTTGTTTTGGATCCACATTATCAACATTGGCAGTTCAGTGAAGGTGTGGATTATGGGTGATGATTAGCTTCTCTTCTATTCTTTTCAACCTCAGAAAGGGCATTTTTCTGTTAAAAAAAAATAGAATGATTCTTCTGTTTGATAATGCGTGATGAACATCAGCAAGTATTTGGAGGAAAAAGAAAGGATTGTTTGACATATTTGGGCATGTAGAGAAGATCAGCAAAGAGATATCATCTGGGGATGAATACAGTAAATGTCAGACTTGATCAGGTCAGATTTTCTGTGTACAGGATTCATTGTTTATTAAGAAAACATCAAGCAAGCCTCTAAAAAGACTAGGTGTGTTTTTGCTTGTGAAAATGCAGAAATATCATGATAACTCATAACAGGGGAGAAAGAAAGAACAAGAGAGAGAAAGAGAAGAGAGAGGAGAGAAGCCAAAGTCTGGAAGGAAAATTAGGATGAAAATTGTTTTAGAGGATACAAGTATTTGACTAGAAATTTCCTTTTTTGTTATTTGTTATGTTTGCTTTCTTCACTGTGAATACTTTTGTCCTGATCTAAAAGTGCCTGCTGATCTAGAATTTATAATTTTTACAGTGCTGAGATGCTCATACCAGGAAAACAATTCAGAATGTAGGATGTATGAATTTATTATATCCAGGGCCTATTTCAAGACATGAAATAAAGGAAGAAATAAAAAATGTGAAATGGCCGTCAGATGTAAAAAGGTTTATGCCAGTGTGTAAATAGGAAAGACTGTGAGAATTTACACAAGGGGAGTTCTTGAACTTGCAGAGATTGAATCTCACTGACAGTGTAAAAATATACCTGCATACTGGGTGACCAGTCAGCTAGAGTGCTAGCTCTGTGTCAACTACATTGCCAATGATATAAAAACATCATTTATATCTAATTTGGTGGTATTTTAAAAGTATTTTTTAGAAATGTAAAAACACAACAGATCCCATTACTTTTAATTATAATAAAAATACTTCACCAGACATACTCCAATTACCTTAATTCTTTTGTATCTCCATATTTTTACCATTCTTCCTTCTTATAGAGAAGTTACTCTCTCCTAAGCTGGGAAGGGACAGGGTGGGGGTGGGCTTAGAGAGCACATGGCCCAGGCTTAAAATGATCAGAATATTGTGTTGTTTCTGGTTTCACATTGGACAAGTGCTTTGGTCAGAGTCAAGGAGATTCAATGGGACTAATGCTGGTGATTCTTACTAAGACAACATGAAATAACTCTTGAATTAAAGAGAAAATCTATTACATTAAGAACAATTTATAAACAATAATAATGAACTATTTATACAGCAGTACTTACGGGCTGTGGTCAAAGCTGCAGTCTGAATTAAGAGCACTACAGAAGATAAACTGAAGACCTGATTTAGAGATGGTTGGGGAGGATGCTGCTTTAACTAAGATAGTCAGGGAAGGTGTCTTTGAAGAGGTAATATTTGGCTTGAAATCAAGTGGGGAGTAGGCAGTCATGTAAAGGTCTGAGGGAGTAATGTCCCATGCAGGAGTGGTAGCAAGGCCAGAGGCCATGAGATGAAAAAACTTTCCATACTTAATGGCCAGTAAATGTGTTGGTGTTGCTGGAATATGGAGATGGAGGGAGGGAGGCAGATGAAATTGTTGACGGGAGCTCCCCTGACAGTGGGGGCTGGCCTGGCACCACCACAGGGCTGTGGTGCTCTTCTGTTGAACATAATTTCATAGAGATCTAGCAACAAACAAGGTCACTCTGTAACCATAAATGGAGCCAGACAGAAATAAGTCCACTCTATAATTATGTCTGATCACAGATAAAAACAAGAACACTGTCCAATTGACAAAAGTGGCCCACAGCCGTATTTCCTGGCTAATATGAGTGACTGCGGATTCTCTACCTCCCACAGATTGACTCTGCTTTGTTCATTCCTGCCTCCTTGATAAGATGCATTCAGATACCCAATCACAGAACCAACTCTGGCTTGCTGAGAGCATCTGACCTAGAACAAACGCTCGTGTCTTTAAACACTCTTCAAACTCCTGATACAAGACAGTAGCCTGTAATGTGTCCTAACATCTTCTTACTGAGACACTCCATGGCTCCTCAAACTACCTTTTCTTCATTATTTCAATGAGTCCATAAAATCAACTTTGTTCAAATACAGGTGGTCTTTGGTTAGATGGTATCAACAAGATCCTGTCGAGGAAAGAGATGAACTGAAATAAGAGAGAGATTTGGGAAAAGTGAAAGGCATCTTCAGTCCCATTAGAAATTTAATGAGCACATTTTGCTATTGTTTAGATAGTAAACAGAAAATTGATGATAGGTAAATAAATAAGTAGATAATCTTGAAGAACATTATGGCTCCCTTTTCATATAGAGTGATATTTTTTACATTTATCTTGCATCACTGTCACCTGCTGAGCTTCAAAAAACAAAAAACAACAACAACAAAAAACTTGGGTACATGCCCCCTTCAACTCCCAGAGATCCAGAGATTCTGATGCAATGATGCCATTGTCTGGACCAGATCCCAGATATTCTAGTTTTTAAAAGCTGCCCAGGTGATTCTAATGTGCAGCTAAAGTTCAGATCCAGTGCTCCAGAGGCAGATGATGATGTATTTAAAGATTAATAAGTCCCTTACAAATTGTAATTTCCAAGCTTCTGCAGATCTTTCGGGAGCTAAGGGAGCACTTATCAAGAGGAACAACATATAGGAGTGGGTCAGTTTCCTATCTCCTTAGCAGGGGAGAAGAATCTAGATCTCTGTGTGCAATACATAATATAGTGTTCTCTTCCCTGTGAGCAGGATGGCCTTGCAAGCCACTACATAATTAGGAAAATGTTTCCTTTCCTTTGTGGGCTAATTTTCCTTTTTTTTGAGAATTGTTGTTTGTTTGTAGGAACTATGTTACTGATCCCATAGTTAAGGACTAGATGCTTGGCAGGGGGGAAAGAAAAGTCATATCTCCTGTTCATACCTGCAGGAAGAGCTCAAAAGCTTCCTCACCTACCCTTATTCATGGATTATAGGTTTCCCATATTTCCTGTCCTTTCCCCTCACCCTTCATGACAGACTGGTGCATCTTTCTCAAACTTTGTGTGGGGTTTAGTGGTATACACTCAGGTTCCCTGACCTCGTGAAATTTGCTAAAAGTCACTAACCACCGGTGTAAATGTTCAGCAATACTTAAGTTCCATTATATCCAAAGTATAGCATTGATTTATTCATATAGATAGAAAAAGCAGTCTACAAAGACAGATGCAGCATGACCTTAAGACACATATGTGCTTGCACCCACACACACATACATGCACACCGTTAGAGTTTCAGAACCAGAAAATAGTTCTGGAAGAACTCATTGCTTTAGGATTGTGACAAATCGCAACTGTGATTGCCTACTGGAATTACGGATTTGTTTCTTCATTAACTCTAGAGTGTATTTTTTTTCCTCAGAAAGCATTGAGTAATAAATAGGCAAAGTGGAAAAACTTATTTTCTTCATTTTTTAATTTACTGTTTGTGTTTTGAAAAGATAATTGTATCTATTCAGGTAAGCAAGCTCACTACTCACTAGCAATCTAGATCTATCTAGGCAGTAAATTTATCCTATCTAAAAATATTGATTTTTGTTCTGATACTCCATTTTTATGGAGGAGTGATGATGACAAGGCTAAAATTAGTGAGTCATTCAATAGTGTAATTTGAATTATTAAATTAATGCATTAGTTCCAATTATTCTAAGTGGAGGTCTTCCAATGTAAAAAAAATCATATTGGATTCCTGTGGCATATTATGCTAAAGTATCTCAAATTATTTAATGATTTGTCTAACTTTGAATTCCGGAGCAACAGACATAACTCCATTTAAGACTACATTTTTGGACTCTAGATGGTATCAAAATTAAAGGGTAATGTGTGTCCAGCGATAAACACAGATAAGAGTGAATTGGTTTATTATTTAAAAAAACAGATAGACTCTGTAGTAACATTACCTCCTGAAGTTGTGAACTATGAGATGATTTAAAATTATAGTTGTTATCTGATATCTGGTAGCTCAATTTGCCTGTGCTGAATAAAAAATGAATGATATTGGTGTCAGAACAATAATGAATTATCAAGTTTGATGAAAACGAGGCAGAAATCACTCTGCTTTGTTTCTTTTTTTGTTAAATTTTATTTTCATGGAAACTTGTTATATTTTATTCATGGTTCACCATTTCAGACATATTTATGTTACTAGACACGAAAGGGGTTGAAATATTGTCCAGGGAAGATCTTGTCTGCAAGGAAAGTTGGTAGGTTTGATGCTGTTTTGAGTATGTGTTAATAGAAGAGCTGAAAATCCATCAATCCACCGATACATATTTACTGAACTCTGCTCTAGGTCCACACCGATATATGGAAATCTGCATCTTGGGCTTTGTAGAAGACAAGATTTGTTGGCTTCCCCAGAAGGCATCCCTACTTATTTTTTCCCCTGTCCATCTCCCACAATACAGTATGAAGGAGAGAGATACTGACTTGCTTATTCCTTTCTGCACCCAGGGGTGACAATATGGTCCAGTTCTGGAAAGTGATATTATCTGTGAGTTTTTGGAAACTGTTTTTCTTCCTGGTTATATACACCCTCCACCCAGGCTTAGAAATAGCATGATGTGTGAGTTTGTGGTAAATATCTCAAAAAGTCTTGTGAAGAGACACACATGAGGAATAAAATCCATGAAGCTAAGGATGGCAAAGACGAAAGGCAGAGAGAATCTAGACCCTTGAGAGCTTTGCTGAGCCACTGAGCCATTGACAGCACTGCCTACCCCCAGACATTTTTATGTGATAACAGTAAACTCCTATTTGTTTAAGCCACAATTCATCAGTTTTTATTATTTATATGTAAACGCTGTCCTAGTTGATAACCTTCCTTAACATTCATGTATTCAATAAATATTTGAGCATTTACTAGGAGCCAGGCGATTTGCTTGCTCCTGTGTTTGTTAGGATTATTAACAGAACTTAGTTCTCATGTTAGGGGTATTTAGGTGAGTACATGTTAATATGAAAATTGTCACTATGGAAATCAGGACAAAATGGCTGTAGTTTTTGAAGTCCTAGTACCTATTACGACGACACAGAAAGCATAAATTAAAACCTGCACTCTCCGTGTGCCCAGCTAGGCAGAGAGGGAGAAAGGAGTGTTCCAAGCAGAGGACAGTGCATGCTTAGGAGGAAGGGCCCAAACAGGAAGGAAATCAGCAAATTTTCAGAAGTAGGGAAAAAAAAAGTAATGTTGCTATTGTAATCTAGTTTAGATGGCAAGATCACATTCATTGAACAATAGGAAACAATTCAAATTAATGTATTCTCAGTATAAATAACATGGAGAGTTAGAAGAGAATCCGGATTCTCACTGGTGTTTTACATGCATATATTTACCTTCCATGTTAATAAGAAGCTCTTAAAATAAGAGCAAAGAGAGAAAAAATAAAACACATTCATAAAAGCAGTGCTAATAGGAGAGCTAATATGAACAGACAACAGAGTATTATAATATAGGTGTAACAGTCCTATGCACCTAACTCTGACATATTAAAATTGTCATTTTAAAATTTTTAATAACTTTATGAGTATTATACTTTCCTCATGAGTCTCCTTTCTAATAGGTTGAAGGCTTAGAGAGATGAGTTTAACCTGCCAGTTAATACTATCTTGAATGTAGCACAAACAGAATAGTGCACTAATCTTAAGTATACAACCCAAAAAATTATAAAGTAAATATATTTATGTAATCACCCCCCAGGTTAAAAAATATAGTAATTGTAACACCCTGGAAATATCTCTTGTGCTGCCTTCTAGTAACAAACCCCAATACCTGCTTTCCAAACTTCCATGATTTTGAATTTGTATGTGTGTGTGTGTGGGTATATATATATTTTTTTCTTTCGCATCAGGATATTATTTTTTTCCTCATCATGTTCTATTATGTAGTGATAGTTCATTCATTTTCTTTGCTGTTTAATATTCTAGATATTGAATACATAGCAATTTATTTATCCATTTTACTGTTGATGGGCATTTTAACTATTACCAGTAATGGATCTCAATAGTTTTCAGGAATCAGTTATTACAAACAATGCTTCTGTTATTATTATATATAAATATTTTTTTGTACATGGATATATGCATATCTTTTGGGTCATTGTGCTAGGATTGCTGGATTATGGTGACTGGATACCTTCTACTTAGTATGAACTACCAAACAATTTTCTAAAGTGTTTTACCAATTTATCTTCGTACCAGGAAGATTTGAGATTTCTAGTTAACCCACGTTTGCCAACATTAGCAGTGGCAATATTTTTCATTTTACTTATCCTGAGATGTGCTCAGCAGTATCTCAACACAGTTTTAATCTGCATCTCCTTGATGACTAATGAACAGAAAGTAGAATGGTGGCTACCAGGGCCTGGGTGGGGCAGGGGTGGGTGTCGGGGAGGAAGGGGGAAATGAGGAGTTACTGTTTAATGGGTTTCAATTTGAAAAGATGAAAAAATTCTGGAGATGGGTGGTGGTGATGGTTGCACAAAATGTAAATGTACTTAATGCCACAAAATTATACACTTAAAAATGGTTAAAATGATAAATTTCTGTTATGCATATTTTACCACAAATTAAAAAAAAATATGCTATTAACTTAAAAAAATAAACTATGGAAAAAGATTATATGAATTGGGAAAAAGAACTGAAGAAATAAGAAATAAAATTTCCAAGAACTAAGGAAAGACTCTGAGGGCCAATAATAGTAAATTTGAAAAAACATACTCAGATATGTCATGAAAAATTTTGGAAGATAATACCAAGTATAGAGAAAACAAACAAAAAAAAGCTTCCAAAGAGGAAAAGACAATTACTTACAAAGAAACAGGATCAGAGTAAGATTGAACAGGGATTCCAAAACTTAGAATTCCATGGAGCAAAGCTTTCCAATTTTTGAAAGTGTTACACCTGGAATTCTACAGCTACTCAAATTGCAAGAGCAAAATAAACACATTATTAGACACAGAGTTACAGAAATTTTACCTCCCTGCAGTCTTACCAGAAAAAATAAAAAGAACTGTTCATCACATAGCAAAACTAAAAAGAAATCTTCTAAGGAAGACGTCAGAAAACCCAAGAACCAATGGAGCTCATCTAGGGAAAAAGAAGGAAAGAAATCCAAGAGGCACAGTTGTGCAGATGACTTATGAAGAGGTCTCCACATATTATATTGGTCAGCAAATAGCATAGCTAAACATGTGAATGAGAAAGGACGACTATATTTCTTTGATGAATAAACAAATTGCCAGAAAGGTCACAGTCTAAATAGGAAACAAACAAAATGTGGCTTGATTCACAGCATTTGATAGATTGTATTTGATCTTGATGCTTGGAATATTGTCCTTTTAATGCCAGAAGATTGGTGGCTTAAGATGATAGCATCTTATCTATGGATTCACTCTTACTTCCTGCCTTTGTAGAAATATTTTCATTATCCTAAGACTGCAAATGTCACTTACAAATTTTCAGTTTTAGAACCAATAAGAGCATGGAAAATCATAGTTACATACAAAGAAAGCAAACAGAACCTTGGCAATATAAAAAAAAAGCAAACCTCTATGAGAGATAGATTTTGAGAGAGAGAGAGAGGACAGGAGAAGAAAGGAATGAGGAAGGTATAGTGTTGCCACTTTCTTTATTGTACATAGTGGGAAATAATGACTAAAATTGCTGGATCAAGAAATAAAGTTTTGAATAATGAATTAAATCTCTGTCTCTCTCTCTCTCTACATATATATGTGTATCTACATCTCTATCCAATTATCTATTATCTCTCTAAAATTTGAGAAGAGTGGAAGAGGAAAAAAGTGGTATATAGGACAGATTTCCCATTATTCATAGCATGGTGTCAACAGAGATTATTTATAAGAAACCAAGCTATATATGAATACGCATATTATAAGAGTAAAAGTAAGCCTCAAAACAACAAACAGAAAACAATCCAAAATGGTACTAAATGGTTCACTAAAGCATGTGAATGGAGTGGATTTGGAACAGGGAGTATAGTTTTATAACTTAGTGTATCAGTATGATATAAAATTATACTAGCACTCGAATACAGTCAATTCTAGAGTTTAGAAGTAAAACTAAAAAACAGTCATGGAAAGGAAAAAATCCAAAGCAGAAATATGCATGAAAAATTGGGTTCAAAAGATTATTATCATTTGCAGTAATTGCTTTTGACAACAGAAAACAATACTTATGCTCAAGGTGATATTTTCAGTGAAAGAACTATTTGAAATACGTTCATTCTCTTCTCATTAATTCTGCCTCCAAATTAACTTATAATTTTGTGTTCTAGAAAAGGTAGTGAAGTCAAGTGTTTTGTTTTGTTTTTTAAATGTCAAGAGATGCAAAACCACAAAATAGAGAAGCTAAGTGTTAGTCCTTTTCATTTCACATTGTTCTTTTGGCATAGCAAGCAAACTACCCAAAGAAAGAAAAAACATTAACTTTCATATGGAATAAAAAGCAGAATTTGATTTAATAGATAAGGAGAAAAAACATTTTTTGTTGAGACCCACCAAGATGAATTCCGTTTCTGTCAAAATCCTCTGTTTTCTGAAATTCCCATTTACCCAAAGTAACATAACTTAGGTGTTTGGAGAAGCACCCTCCTTATGCAATACACTATGATTTTTAATATTAAAAATATTTAACTTTCCAAGAATTCTTTGGGTAGTAGTTGGGTAGGAAGAACTGTTTTTTAATGAAATTACTTATTTTAAATGTCAACCTACATTGTTTTTCTGGTACATAAAATGTATTGTTTTGAAATTACTCATTTAAGGAAGTGGAATACTAATATCTTCACAAATTTTTTAAATAGAAGCCATAGAAAAATACCATATTCTGCCTAAGAAATGTAAAGTGAAATGGCATTGCCTTCAGTTTTCTGGTGCTCGTGCTGATTTTTGTTTTATTCCTGTCTGGATCCCTTTAACCTAAATTTCTTATGTAGTTCTCAAAAAATGCTTAATGTTTTTAATTGCACAATTTTACTTTTGAATTTTAAAATAATAATTATTTTTTGTAGAACATTCTGCATTTGCAAGAAACAAAGTACTCTGTTTTATTTTAAACTACCCCCTAGAACTGCCAGTTAGGCCATTAATAAATCCATCTAAGAAGATAACTATTTCACTGAAGTAAAAAAAAAAACCAGTATTTACTGTCTTGTACAAAACATATTTAGTCCACCGTCCCCCTTCTTCTACCTCTTTGAACTCAGATCCTATTCCCTACCTCTCTCTCCAATCCAGTCACTGTCGGTACTGAGGCCTCCTTGCTGAGTCCTGAACAGGTGGAACAAAATGCTTCCCTTGCCATTCCCTGTGCTTTGGAATCTTGCCCCAGTTTCCCACTTGGCTCACTCCCCACTTTTTTCTTTCATCAGAGAGTCTCCTGATAACCCTTGTTACCCCATGTTCCAGATTAACTGGGCCCTACTACTCTCTGTTTTCCTGAACCTGCTTTAACTTTCTTTACAGCACGTATCTCCTGGCATTGTGTATTTATTTGTTTTATTTACTATTACTTTCTTCCTATGAGCATGTTAACTCCTTGAGAGCAGATGTTGTGTCTGGGTCAGTGCTTGTGAAATGACTAAAACCAACATGATAAAGGATCCTCAGTTTCCCCTTTACCACTTCTATGCTATCCCCTTCCCCCGCTTCTGCCTTCCTTTTCTGACTCCCTTCCCCTCTCCCCCATGTCTTTTCTAACTGGATTACACCAAGGATCCCAAGCAAGTGGCAGGAAAAGAGGAACCAGGGCAAGTTTGGGTTACAGACAACACAAGGACACATAAGTGATCTTCCTCAGTCTATAAAAACACCAACCCTGCATTAGTCTGGCAGTCACCTGGATGCCCCTTGATACATAGCAGTTCCATAATGCCTGTAACCTCTATTCAAGTCACTGAAATAATTTTCTTTTGATAGCTCTATATCTTGCTCCTTGAACAGTGTCAGGCATATGATAGGGGCTCAGTAAATATCTGTTGAAATATTTGTTTTTACCCTTCCAGGGGTGATTATAATATCCATACCCTTAGAAGCAGCCTTTTCACTGCTTATGTCATTTCATTTCGTTAAATTTTCCTCTACTAAATGATTTTTAATATATTTTTCTATTTATGGACATATGACTTCTTCAGTTTCTCTTATTTAGACATTTTTGCTGTTGTGAGTAATTCTACTGTGTAATTGCATGGAGCTGAAATTTTGTTCTTGCTTTTGGTTTTCCTTCTTGAGGCCCAACCCACTCTAGACCATACCACTGTGCGTGTGTGTGTGCGCACGCGTGTGTGTGTGTGCGCGTGTGTGTGTATCCCATACTATCTCCCAAGGCACTTGAGGTTAATAGGCATTAAACATAAAGCTGTACAACTTACAAATAGCAACTTAAATTTAGCTACCACACTTTTTTTTAGTATTTAAGAGTGTTAAAGGCATATTATTATCCTATCAATTTTAAACATAACTAGTGGGAAAGATGCATTTTCCCTGGTGAACTATAAAGCCTGCTGAAGAATTCCATGAACCCTTCCGAGCCATTGGATTGCTCCAGGTGCTTCCCAGTGTGGTGAGAAACTGACTTATAGCTCCCTGGCCCTCTTTGGCTTGTGTCCTTCCATGTTTATTCATATTCATAATGTGTCTGTTTCTTTCTTAATAAAAAAATATACCCTTCCTGCTTATTTCTGGAGTTAAAATGTTAGTGCTTAAAAATCCCAATATTTCTCTTTAAGAATAATTTCTAGGAGTGTGATATTGGGTCAAGGAGTATGATTTAGATAAATGTTGACAAACTGATTTCTCAAACAGAATGTCTGAATTTACTCTCCCACATGTATATTATATGGTGCCATTTTCCTCACTTTGATAAACAGTGTTTATAATCGTTTTTTTAAAACATTTTCTAATGGAATTTCTTTCTTATTATAATTTTTATTTATTTGATTACTTTGAGATGAAACATTATTACACATACTTTCTGGACATTTGTCAGTCTTTCATAAATTGTCTATTCAACCTCTAGAGAATTCATCTTTTATTTTTAGTTTGACCGATTTATAGAATGTGTTGCAAATATTTTGTGGCATGTTGCCTACTTTTAATGTTTTTGGTAGTTTGTCTTTTTGTTTATTTTAACTTTAATTTAGTCAAATCTGTTTACTTTGTGATTTCCCCTTCCCCACGCTCCCACCGCCACCTTGGGCATAGGTTTAGGCTAGCTCCCTCCATCTTTTGCTTGCACAATGTATTAGTCTGCTTGGGTTGCCATAACAAAATACCATAGACTGGGTGGATTAAACAGCAAAAATTTATTTTCTCACAGTTGGGGAGGATGGTAGTTCAACATCAAGGTACCAGCAGGGTGGTTTCTGGCTTGCAGAGGCTGCCTTCTTGCTGTGTCCTCATATGGCTTTTCCTCCGTGTGTACACAGAAAGAAAGATCTCTGGTGTTCCTTTCTTTTCTTATAAGGACAATATTCTTATCAGATTAAGGCCCACCCTTATGACCTCATTTAACCTTAATTAAAGTTAAGGCCTTAAAGGCCCTATCTCCAAATACAGTCACATTGGGGTTAAGGCTTCAACATATAAATTTTAAGGGGACACAGTTCAATCCATACCACACATGTATCTATATATTCTAATGGCAGGTTGGTTTCAATTTCTTAAATTTTAATATTTAATCCACCTTGGGAATTCTTGTTTGTAATGCCTTAGTTCAGAAGTTAATTTTGTTTTGTCCCAATATCAGTAACTGAACAACCTAAAATTTCTGTACTCTACAAAAGCCAACTATCTACATAACTAACTTTTCTAACATCACTAAGTTTTCTTTCTTATACACACATCTATTTCTTATTTATTTTTTACTTAGCTGATCTGTTGATCCCTGAAGAACTACTACAATGTTTTAATATTATTGTAGTATAGCTCTTAAAAGTCTTTCTCATTATTTTTTTCAAAAATTTCTTGACTTTTATTATTCTCATTCCTTTGTTGTTCCAGGTCAACACCTGAATTCAATTAAGCTCCCTTACTCGCATTACAATTAAAAATTATGTTTGTTTTAGAAAAGCAATACATCCTTATTATAGAACTATAAGAAATAAAGGAAAATGAAGAAAGGAGAAGAAATACATCTTCCTCAACCTACTTCTGTGTATCTATCCATGTATCTTTCTACCTATATTTCCAGGTTGAATTTTTGTTTAAAATTCTGATATATAATAATGTTTCATGATTCTAAAATCTCGAAATGGAGTCACTTATGACAAGTGACTCAGCCCACAGTGAAACTGCTGACCCCTCAAAGTGATAAACATATGTATAATCAATGGTCCGAGGTGATAAGATGACACCTTCTGTGGCCAGGCACCACCAAGACCCAAAAGAAAGTGAAGCCAAAAGGAGGCTGGCATAATCATCATAAACGCTCCTGCAAAGGGCCATAAAATCAGCAAAGAAACTGACATGGTGTGATGCTTGCAGAATCTCTGCCGGTGAAAACTCTGACACCTCTTCTTGATATAGACAGTAGCAGCCTCTGGAAGCTCTGCCCATGTAGAGAAGCTCACTTCCCCCACCCCCACTCCCTACCTGTTCAGTGTCTCGGGAAATCTGGGTGTGCTGGTCTCCTGGGCTACAGCGCCTTGGTTCATTTCCCTCTTTCTCTTATCAGTGCTTGTGTGTATGTTGGATATATACGCATGATTGTTGGTGTGTGAAAACCTTGCAATAAACCATGAATTTGAAAGCATTTAATTAGCTACTGAGTCATTGTGAAACCTCTTGGTCCCCAGTCAGAGTTAGTACAACTAGGCTGATTCAAACCTGACACAAAAACACCCTCCCCTCACCCCAAGAAAGAACATTCCAGGGCTGGATGGCTTTACTATTGAATTTTACAAATATTTAAGGAGGAATTAATACCAATTCAATATGTATTTTTCTAGAAAATAGAAGAAATGAAAAGATTTAGTTTATATAATGAGGCCAGGTTTACCATGATACCAAAATCAGACAAAGACATTCCAGAAATTAAAACTACAGAATGTGAGTGCTCTTAAATCAAAATGCAAAAATTCTCAACAAAATATCTGCTAATACAATTCAACAATATATGAAAAAGATGATCTATCACCACAAAGTGAGATTTATCCCAGGTGTGCAAAGCTGAGATATGCAAACATTCAAAAATCACTCAACTATTTCATCATATCAACAGACCAAAAAAAGAAAAATTAAATGACCATCTGAATAGATGCAGAAAGACCCTTCAACAAAATTCAATATCTATTTTCGATAAAAATTCTCAGTAAACTAGGAATAGAAAGATACTTCCTCAACCTGATAACAGGCATCTATGGAAAACCTACAGGTGTCATCATACTTAATGCTGAAAGACTGAATGACTTTACCAAAAGAATGAAAAAGAGAAATGAGTTTCTTTCTTATCCTCTTACTCAACACTGTCACCAAAATTCCATACTTGTCCCTAAGGCTGAATCAATAAGAATGAAGAAAGAGGACAAGTTGTCTGAGGAAAAGGAAAGAGAAATTTATTAATTTGATGGCAAATGAGGAGGGCAGTGGACTAGTCTCTCAAAGACCGCCACCCTGCCTTTAAGCGGAATAACAGGGCTTCCTAAAAAGGGGGGGTTCAGCAGTTGGGCTCCGGTCTACGTGACTGGAGTCACATGTCGTGGCTTCTGGCTTTTGTTGTTTAATTATAATTGGTGGTTTCAGTGGACAAGTTTATCTCCAGTGATGAAGATCTTGTGACCCTTGGAAAATTCTGTTGAGCCATCTCCTGTGGTTTAAGATACTAGAAGACAAACAGCAAAGAACATTTTTCTGCCCCTTTGTTTACTGGCCTTGGGAAGGAATGCAGGTTTTAATTCCCAAAAAAGGTGTGTGGGGGCGGGACTTAAAGAGACAACTTGTAAAACATTTCCTTGCCTTTTTCAGACCTTCACCTCTGTTACGACACTTTTATGAAGCTCTTAGCCAGTGCAAGAAGGCAAATGAATAAATAAATGGCTACTGATTGTAAAGGAAAGACTAAAACTCCCTCTATTTATAGATAACATGACTGTCGACACAGAAAATCCGAAGGAATCTATGTAAAAGCTCCTAGAACCAAAAAGTGAGTTTAGCTATGTCATAATATGTAAGGTCAGCAATCAAAAATCAAGTGTATTTCTCTGTATAAGCAATGATTAATTTGAAATTGAAATAGAAAAACATTATCAATAGAATAACAACAATAACATTAAGTCTATCATCATATGGACAGTGTATGTATGCTTAAAATTACAAAACACTGATGGAAAAAATGAAGTAAGATTTTTATAAATAGAGAGATATACTGTGTTCATGAACTGGAATGCTCAATATTATTAAAATGTCAATTCTCCCCATTAATCTATACATTTAACAAAATTCAATCAAAATTCCACCAAGCTGTTTTTTAGATAACAACAAAAATCTATATGAAAAGACAAGGTAATTAAAATAATTTTGAAAAAGAAGAACAAATCAGAATACTAATAATACTTAATATAAATTTCAAGACTTACTATAAAACTACAGCAGTCAAGTCTGGTATTTTTGGAGGAATAGACACATAGATTAGCGAAGGAGAGCAGCAAGTACAGAGTTAGACTCACGTGCGTTGTATCAGCTGATGTTTGGCACAGTTGCAAAGATAAAAGATAGGCTTTTAAACAAATGATGCTGGAATAATTGCACATCATTGTGCAAAAAAAAAAAAAAAATTGAACTATGACCTCAAACATTAAACAAAAATGAACTCAAATTAGATCATAAATGTAAATGTAAAACTTAAAATTATAAAACTAATGGATAAACACACAGAAGAAAATCTATGGGACTTTGGGTTAGGCAAAGATTTTGCAGATATGACGCCCAAAACATAATCCACATAACCGAAAAATTGAGCATGACCCCTAAAATAAAATATTGAAAAATTAGACATTTTCAAAATTAAAAACAATTTCTTTTTTAAAGATACTGTTAACAGAAGGGGAAAAACCCACTAAGAGAATACATATATGCAAATTACATCAAACCCAATAATAAAAAACAAACAGCTGATTGAAAAATGGGTTAATGATTTGAATAGACACTTCACCAAAGAACATATGAAGATGACAAATTATCACATGGAAAAATGTTCAAATAATTAATCAGTAGGGAAATGCAAATTAAAATTACAATGAGGTGTCACAGCATACCTATTGGAATGGCTAAACAAAACAAAGCAAAACAAAGAACTGGCAATACCAAGTGCTGCTGAGGATGCAGAGCGTTTGCAACCCTCATGTATTATTGATGGAAATGTAAAACGGTACAGCCACTTTGGAAAACCATTTGGCAGCTCCTCTAAAGTTAAATATACACTTGCTCTGACTCAGCCACTCCACCTACAACCATTTACTGAAGAGAAATGAGAAGTTATATTCACATAAAAAAACTTTATGCAAATGTTAATAGTAGCTTTGTTCATAATGTCAAAAAGTAAAAAACTTCTCAAAATCACTCAACTGAAGAATGGATAAACAAATTGTGATATGTCTATGTAATGTGATATGTCTATGGAATACCACTCACCAGTAAAAAGAAACATGCAACATTAATGGATGTTAAATACATTATTATACCAAGTGAAAGAAGTCAGACTCAAAAGGCTACATATTTATGATTTCGTTGATATGACATCCTAGAAAGACAAAACTAAAAGTATCAAAAATGTAGCAATACTTAATATTGGGGTGATGGGAGAGGTTAGTTACATAGAGACAGAAATAGGGAATTGGGGGAATAATGGAACTCTTCTGTATGCTGAATGTGGTGACAGTTACCTGATTATATGCATTTGTCTAAATTCAGAGAGCTCTACAATAAAAAGAGTGCATTTCTCACTATAGAAATTTAAAAAGTGCATAAAACACAATAAAGAAAAAAAAAGTAAAAAAGATTTAAGACAAACCAATAGGACTAAGTTAGTCATGATCAATTTAAGTATGATTACATCAGTATACTAGCATTAACAGTTTTTACCAAATATAGCAACAATATCTTTCCTGTTTTTAAATGACTTTAGCATACCATATAAAAACTATTGTGGAATATTTCAAATTCCAAATAATGTTTATTATAGTATCAAAAATTACATTGGCTTATATTTCCACAGCAGTATCAAATATTTTTAATAAAATATTTTTCTTTTTATGGCTGATTTTAACGGCAGTGTTATTTTGTTGTTAATGGTGATGTCTGCTAGGTAACATAAAATAGTTCTTTTTTTGTTATATCAACTAATAGCATTCTATTGGTATTTTCCTAAAAAGATTTTTTTGGAAATAATTTTGTATTATATTTTCTTTGTTTCTAAATGGATACACTTGTACTGTGACAAGATGTTATGATAAATTATATTTGTTCATGTCATAATGCTAAATATTCTTTGTGATCACATATTTTGATGCTATTTCCCTACACTTTATTTAGGGAAAGAAAAGAAGACAGATGATACAATCTAATGTCTGTCAACCCAATATAAGTGACTGAGGCAAAGATCCTCATCAATGGAGGTTTATTAAACCAAAGTTGAGGACGTGCCCAGGAAAAAAACAAATTACAGACAAATATGATTTTCCAAAGTGGGATTTGGGAATTCAGGTTTTGCTTCTTTAATACAGAAAGAAGTAAAGAGGAGGGGGGTGGGTAGTGAGACACAATGGTTACATTCTTGTGAGACCCAAGAAATATTTTACATAATGTAAGGTAAATGTTAGAAGAGGAAAAAGGAGTGAAGGAAGCATCAATCACGCACATGACCCTGGGGGGGGTGAAGAACATTTGATCTTGTATTGACTCTGTTCTGCACCTGGGAAGATAAACCTGTAATCAACACTGTTAGGATGGAATTGAACACACTTTAGTTTTACCAGCTAGACTTAGCCTGAAGACCCAAAGTTACAATTTGCATGTCCTTGTTTATGGGATGCCAATAAAGAATCTCCTTATTAATGATCTGTAGGGTCAGTCCTTTGCAGGTGCCTGAGGCCTTTACCTTGCCATGGGGATCTGGCTGATGCATAATGTTAGTAACAGCTATTCATTTGGAAGGGGATGTTGCATGACTCTGCCTCCTTCCCTTTTGCCTAAGGAATTAGGGGGTGTTAGTCCTGAGATTTTTATTTTCCTTTACATTTCCTGATCAACTGGATCTCCAAGTAATGAAATTAAATATGTTTGCTGGGAAAAACCTTATTTACAGAATGCCCTTAGCAGGATGTCATTGGCCAAAAAGATTACCTATAGTAAATAAACAAAGAATTTATGAGCCATGTTTCCCTTAAGAATACCAAATTCACAATATAATGTCTGGGGTATAAAATGGAGATACTTCATAACTTAAATGCTCCCTGGTTATGAGGAGCCCTGTAAAACCTAATGTATTATTGTGAGACACAGAGCATGTGTCTGATGTGGCAACAAAAAATTTGGAAACTCTTGTGATATCCCAGCTCCCTCTCTGCTTTGTCTGTGCCTCTTCATTGCTTATATTCTAGATTATTAGTGAAGATTAATATTGGGTAAACTCTGATTCTTGTGAGTCTGATGTGGCAATTTGATCCTTTGTGTTAGCCCATTCTATGATTGTATTAAAATAATAGAATAAAACGTAGTGTGATATTGTGAAATATATATTTGGTCTTCATCTCTGGTCCCTGAGACAGAGCTCCTAAAAAATATCCCTCTAGTTAGGGGTTCTAGGAGAATCTAGTTAGGGGTTCTAGGAGAATCTACTATTCTAATATTTGGTCTTGTCCCCATTTCCTGGCACTCAACTCCTAAAGGTTTTGAAATCTCTTCAGTTAGAAGTACTTTTTTGTTTGCTAGTAAGATGACTGGTTTCTGGGCGATTCTGCATAGCTTCAGGATGGGGGCTCGTAATCAGGGGAACTGACCATGTGAGCAGAGGGATAGAACTTTCTGTCCCATTCCCAACCTCCAGAAAGGGTAGAGGAGCTGAAGGTTGAATTGATCATTGTTGGCCAAGGATATAATCAATCATGCCTATGTAATAAAGCCACCATAAAATCCCAAAAGGACAGGGTTTGGGGAGCTTCAGATAGCTAAACACGTGGAGGTTCCTGGAGGGTGATGTGCCTGGACAGGGCATGATCTGTGCTGCTTCTCCTATATCTGGCCATATGCATGTCTTCCATCTGGCTGTTAATCTGTATCCTTTTTAATATTCTTTATAATACACCAATAAATATAAGTGTTGCCTTGAGTTCTGTGAGTTGTCCTAGCAAATTAATCTAACTCAAGGAGTGGATTGTGGGAACCACAATTTGTAGCTGATCGGTCAGAAGCACAGGTCATAAGCTGGGGCTTGAGATTGACATCTGAAGGGGGGACAGTCTTGTAGGATGGAGCTCTTAACCTGTGGAATCTGATGCTATCTCCAGGTGGATGGTGTCAGCATTGAATTGAATTATAGTACACCCAGTTGGTGTCTGCTAGAGAATTGCTTGGTGTGTGAGGAAAAATTCCACATACCTAGTGCCAGAAGTGTTGCACTGAGTGTTGAGTGAGATTAGGAAAAACACTGTGGTTGGTTTTTCTTATCTCTAAAACATAAACAGACAATAACAAAGTTAACCAAGATGGCCTGTCTTCGAATAAGAAATATAAACACATCTTTCTGAAAGATGTAAAATTTACAGTGGAGTGGAGAAATAACCAGAGATTCTGGTACTTAAGATACTTGTGAAGTTGGTAACAGAGGAGGAAGTTAATTTTACTTCTAAAATATCAGAGTGACTTGGACTATGAAAATGTTGGCAATATTGAGGGATGATAATAGAGAATTTATATATGGAACAGTTGATCCTTTCATTTTACTCTCCCCCTTACTATCCAAAGAATTCTCAGGAGCCAGTATCAATAATAACAGCATCAGTGAAAACAGCAAACTCTCTGCTAGTGTTTACCATGTGACAGGTAATGTCCTAATGCTTTATATATGTTAAAACTTATCTTTACATATACTTCTAAAGTAGGTATTATTGTTATTCCCATTCTACAGTTCAGGAAATAGAAACACAGAGAAGCTACATATTGCAACCAATAATTAGAAGAACTAGAATCTGAACCTAGGTAGTTTGACTTTCTAGTCCATGTTCTTAATCATTACAATATTTGTATATATCTTCTCTGCCCCCTTGCAGCAAAAAAAGTAGATATCATGTCTGACAATCTGGGATGGTCAGTTTTACATGTCAGTTTAGCTAGGTTACACTCCCAAGTTATTCAATCAACCATGAATGCAGGCATTGCTGTGAAGGTATTTTGTAAATGTGATTAACATATAGTGATTGTATGTTATAATATGTTGATTTTGAGGAAAGGAAATTATCCTTGATAACCTGGGTGAGCCTGGTTCAATCAGTTTAAAAATTTTAAAAGCAGAACTGAGGTTTCCCTGAGGAAGAAAAAATTCTACCTATGTACCACAGCTTCATCTCCTGCATGAGAGTTTCTAGCCTTCACTTTTGGATGACCTCTCTTACAGATTTCAGATTTTCATAGCCACCCTCAACAATTACATAAGCCAATTCTTTGCAGTCCCTCCCTCTCTCTCTCTCTCTCTTTTTCAATCTCTCTGGTTTGGTTTCTGTTGTGGAACCCTTGCTGATACACCATCCTAAAGAAAAGTTTTCTAGAAGACAGTTCTCATCTTTATAGTTAAAGTTTTAAAATATTTTTTACATGTGCTAAATCTTAAATATTAATTGACGTACATGAACTCCAGATATTTTAAGAAAACTCGCAAGTTAAAAATAAGAAAGGACAAAAAATAAACCTCAGATAATGCAGAAACAAAATTCAGAAAACCAAAAAGAAATTTAAAAATAAACATTAATACCCTTTAATTAGTATCCTCAGAGAATCAAAAGGATGTTGAACAATACAAGAACAAAGAAGAGCTCTTGGAAGTTGAAATATGATTATAAAATAAATACTTAACAGAATGTTCAGAAGATAAAGTTGAGGAAATTATGTATGTAGTTCAGCAAAAAGAAAGGGCAGGGAATAAGAGAGAAACTGAGATAAACTAAAAATCAATGCAGGAGGTCTAACGTGACACTAATGAGTTACACAAAGAATCGAATAGAGATAACAGTGAGAAAGAAAATTCTACAAACTAAAATAGAAGAAATTTCCTGGAGGAGAAGGAATAGTTTTAAGATTCAAAGGGGCCACTGAGTGTTTAGCATAATGAATGAAAGAGATGAACAGTTGGACACAGCACTGTGAATATTAGAGATAAAGAAAAAATCTAAAAGAGAGAAAAATGTTGTGAAAGAAGTGTGGGGAAAATAAAGCAGTTTGCCACAAGAGACTAGAATTAGACAGGGATTATTATTTTCTTACCAGCAGCACAATGTGCACTAGAAGAATTAGAATCAAGCTTTCAAGCCTTAGGAGAAAGTTATTTCTACATACAATTTCATACTGGGCCAATAAATTGTAAAGACATTCAGGCAGGTAAGAACGGAGGGAAGATACCTTCTAAATACTTCATAGGAAGTTTTTTAAGGTTATGCTGTGGTAAAACAAAGGAGAAAAGTAACAAAGAAGATAGATGTATTTCTGAAAACATGGTGCCCACCATGGAGAGTAATGAAGGAGGACATAGACCTGTAGAGCATGAAGCCCAGAGAAGGGAAGCTCTTTTGTGTTCAGACTCTGTCAGGTGGAGTTCAGGCACAGAGGAGATGTGTCTGGTTCTATTAAATACAAAACCACATTCAGTAACACCAGACATTCAGGAAGGACTCGTTTCTTTGTTGCTTTCATTGCTACAAGTTTTGCATAAAACTGAGATTCCTGTCTTTCACTTGCCCAACCACCTCCCTGTCTAATATTCTGCCCTTTCACATAAGCCTGAGGGGGTCTTGCAGGGGACCCTGCTTACTAATTTCCCAGAAAGTCTTTTACTTTCTTTACTTTCGTAGTCATTATTTCCCTCAATGTGGTTTCGTAAAGTTTCTTACAGAAAATCTTCAACTCAGTGATGCCAGCGTTCCCTGATTTCTGATGTTGTTACAGGCATTCCCCCCTCACCCCCATTTCCTTAAGAAATTTAATGAAAAATTGAGAGGAAGTATGTTTAAACAAATGAACTCAAATCATCAACTTAAATAAGGAACTTAGTGCTGGGGAACTATTCAAAAGTGACCAAAGCTAATTTATAAATGTATGCTTTGATTACTAGTTAATTTTCTTGAGCTGTTTGCTTATGGGGTGGTTGTCTTATCATAACAATATATAAATTACAGACAAAAATGTTTTGCTGTTTTTAGGTGACCTCAGTACTTTGGATAGACTATGTTAACTGATAGCTTTGCACTGTGGTCCTGAAAAATACCCACAGTATATTCTCATTCAATGAAGTCACTAGCATATTGTATGTGTCATTTTTATTTTAAAATCTGTCCTGTTTATTGGGGCAAAGTTCCTCATCCTCTTATTTCTAATGGTAATTTATTTATTTATTTTTGCTACAAGTCAGACATTTAGAATAGAGTTCTCAATTTTTAAGGGAAGGCACACAAAACCAGATGGCAAGAACCAAAATCTAAGGAATAAACTAGTTTTGAAATAAAACACATATTTTGGTATAAAGAACCATGTAATTAATCTAAGAACAAAATGATAAAGTCCTTAATCGTACATTCATTCAACTGGTTATTTGATGATTTGGATACTAACTCAACTGTTTCATTGAATACTCTGAGTTAATGAGGGATTTCATATTCTAACAAGATGAACATTACAGGATTTCTGCCTTAAGCCCAAGGTTCATATAAGCGTGGATAGTAAGTACAAGAAGTGATTAGAGATGTGTGTGTACGTGTGTTTATGGAGATGTGTGTGTGTGCATGCATGCATATGTGTATATACACACACACATTTTTTATATATATAATATATATATAAAAAAAGATAGTCATTTGTATATTTGTACATTTGTATGAAGGTCTACTACATAATGGTTGTAAAAATACTATGTAAAGGACAAAATTGACAACTTAATTCTGTCCTCAGTGTGACAATAAACAACATATATAATTAGTGAAATACAAAACAGCTAAGGAGAGGCTGCTGAGGGCTGGGGAGGAACCGGGCAGGGACCAAGTGGAGATTCAGCTTCCCGGGACAGTGCGCAGGAACCCGCAGGCCGGCACTGCGCCACTAGAAGTCAGTGGGACTGGGCCCAGGAGTTTAACGGAGAGCAGGACACGCCCTTAGAGGCTGCTAGCAACTGCCGCTGCGGCCGGCGGAGAAAAACTGCGCTCCTGGCGCGATCGGAGCCCGGCTGTGCACCAGGCTGGCGGCGGCTGCCATCTTTAAAGCCGCCCGCGCAGAACTATGAGCCGCGTCTCCAGCTCCGCTCCGCCCGGGCCCGGGGGCTCTTCCGCTGGGGCGAGACAGGCTTTGCCTTTGGTGGCCAGGGACAGCTGCATCCGTGGATTCCAGGTGGGACGAGATTCCGGAACTGTAGCGGCAGGGCCTTTGTGTATTGGAAACAGTTTGCAGCTCGTCCATCTGGTCCTGCTACCCCGGCTCTGGCCTCCAACAAGTCCACTACGTGCTGGTCCTAGTGCCCGCCCTTCAGATCCCAGCCCTCCTGTGCCCCAGAGATCAGTCATTTTGAAGGTTGCTGGCTATAGTGACTCATTTGGTACAACTGCTGGTTCTCATGACAGCCAAATACCTCAAGAGCCACAGGCTGAACCACAGCAGCTCCCCATAACCCTGCCCACTTCATTAGGGAATTTCGTGCCATCCAAGAGTGCTTCCAGTGGCCACTATTTCCCCTCCCCATGGGAACATCCCCCTGGTGGAGACTGCTGGGGATAGAGATGGCCACCCGCCTCGCCTTGGGATCTAGTGCTGGAAAAGGGGTGCACAATTGGAGATCCCCCTATCAACCAGTATCACGCGGAGACGCACATCAGAAGGGCAGACACACGTGGCTAGATAAGCAACCTCTGAGCTGTGTAGAATTTTTCCAATTCAGCTCTCACACTGCAGCCAAAAGAAATTGTGTTTCTACCTGCACCTCAGGAGGAGCAGGGTCAAAGTAACCCCTAGGAGCTACAAGGCCCCTCCCAAAGCATGGGGCTTTTGCATACCCCAACTGGGGGATCAAAGTCTGCCACGGACATAACAGAATACCTAGCTAATACGGAGCTGTGGATTCATATCCTCAAGTACAATTCACTAGCTTAGAACCCAAGCTGGGAGGTCATTCTCACCACACTCCACCGGGAAGAGGAGAAGACAACAGGCCAGAGATAACTCAAGATCCACCAAACTTGCTAAAATACACCTAAGGCAATACAGGCCACTACTTCTTTCCCTGGCTCTGCCAAGGAACAAAAATCGTGGGCCTGGAGACAGGGCCATAAACTAGCCCTAACACCCCCAGCGCTCAACCAAGAGGCCAGATGAGAAAAAACCAGTGAAAGAACTCAGGGAACATGAAAAATCAGAGTGAAAATTCACCCCCAAAAGAAACCATCGGTTCCTCAGCAATGGATACCAACTCAAATGAAATGGGTAGAATGACAGAAGAGGAATTTCATTTATGGATTATAAGAAAGCACAATGAAAGAAAATGGAATCCCAGCACAAAGAAATCACAAGAAACATGCAAGAAATGAATGAAAAATTCTCCAAAGAAATAGAAGTATTACAGAAAAATCAAATAGAAATCCTAGAAATGAAAGAAGCATTCAAGGATCTACAAAACACAGTGGAAAGCCTTAAGAATAGGCTGGACCATGCAGAGGAAAGAATATCAGAGCTAGAAGATAACTCCTATGTGCTAAATAAATCAGTCAAATAAAAAGAACACAAAAACAAGAGGCATGAAAAAAGCATACAAGAAATGTGGGATAATGTAAAGAGGCCAAACATAAGGATCATAGGCATCCCTGAGGGAGAGGAAGAAAATTCGCGTGGACTGGAAAATCTATTTGAAGGAATAATAGAGGAAAACTTCCATGGCTTAGCCAGAAATCTCAATATCCAAGTACAAGAAGCACACAGGACTCCTGGGAGAGTCAACGTGAAAAGGCATTCACCACGCCACATAATTATTAAACTGACCAAAGTAAACACAAAAGAGGCACTCCTCAGAGCTGTAAGACGAAAAGAGCAGGTAACCTATAAAGGGAAACCGATCAGATTAACTGCAGATTTCTCAGCTGAAACCTTACAAGCCAGAAGGGAATGGGGAGACATCATCAATCTCCTATAACAAAACAAAGGCCAACCCAGAATTCTGTATCCTGCCAAACTAAGCTTCTTATATGAGGGAGAAATAAAGACTTTTCCAGATAAGCAATCACTGATAGAATTTGCAAAATCCAGACCGGCCTAGCAAGAAGTGCTTAGACCTGCATTGTATACTAATCAGCATTACAGACACCCTCCTATGTAAAACTACCCAAAAGCTAAAACCCCAGAAACCAGATTCCACAAAGACGCAAGAGGTAAAACAAAAGACACCACCCAATAGAATAATCAGAAATTTACCCCAAATATCAATTCTCTCAATAAATGTAAATGGCTTGAATTGCCCATTGAAGAGACATAGGCTGGCTGAATGGATTAAAAAATACAAGCCAAGTATCTGTTGTCTTCAGGAAACACACCTTACACACAAAAACACATTCAGACTCAAGGTGAAAGGATGGAATACAATTTTCCAGGCTAATGGAAACCAAAAGAAATCCAGAGTAGCCATCCTTATTTCAGATGATATAAACTTTAAAGCAACAAAAGTAAAGAAGGACAAAAATGGACACTATATAGTGGTGAAGGGAAAAATCTTACAAGAAGATTTAACAATCCTAAACATTTATGCACCCAACACAGGAGCACCCAGGTACATAAAGCAAATACAGCTACAACTAGACAACATAATAAACAGCAATGCCATAATCACAGGGGACTTAAACACCCCACTGACAGAACTGAACAGATACTCCAAACAAAAAATAAACAAAAAAACAAAGGACCTAAACAGGACTCTAGAACATTTGGGCCTAACAGATATCTACAGAACACTCCACCCAAATAACACTGAATATACATTCTTCTCATCAGCTCATGGAACTTTCTCTAAAATTGACCACATCCTAGGCCACAAAACAGATCTAAACAAATTCAAAAAAACAGAAATCATACCATGTTTCTTTTCAGACCACAGTGGAATAAAATTAGAAATCAATACCAACAGAAACTCACAACTTCATCCAAAAACTTGGAAACTAAACCAATCTGTTGCTGAACGACTATTGGGTCAAGGAGGAGATTCAAATGGAAATCAAAAGATTCTTCGAACTAAACGATAATGGGGACACAAGTTATCAAAATCTGTGGGACACAGCAAAAGTAGTCCTGAGAGGAAAACTTATCACCTTAAATGCCCACATCCAAAAGACAGAAAGGTCACAAAGCAGTAAACTAATGAATCATCTTAAGGAAATGGAAAAGGAAGAGCAAAGCAATCCTAAAGCCAGCAGAAGAAAAGAAATAACCAAGATCAGAGCAGAATTAAATGAAATCGAGAACAAAAGAACAATACAGAAGATTAATAAAATGAAAAGTTGATTCTTTGAAAAGATAAACAAAATAGACAGGCCTTTTGCAGGGTTGACCAGAAGCAGAAAGGAAAGGACTCTAATAAGCTCAATTAGAAATGAGAAAGGAGAAGTCACAACTGATACCTTGGAAATACAAAACATCTTCGAATACTACAAAAACCTCTATTCCCACAAACACGAAAATGTGGAGGAAATGGACAAATTCTTAGAAACATACTACCTCCCTAGGCTCAGCCAGCAAGAAACAGAATTTCTAAACAGAGCAATATCAAGCACCGAAATGGAAGCAGTAATAAAAAATCTTCCTACAAAAAAATTCCTGGACCAGATGGGTTCACACCTGAATTCTATGAAGCTTACAAAGAAGAACTGGTGCCTATACTGCAGAAATTATTTGAAAATAGCCAGAAGGATGGAATCCTCCAAAACTCATTCTACGAAGCCAACATCACCTTGATACTAAAGCCAGGAAAGGACACAACAAGAAAAGAAAACTACAGACCAGTATCCCTTATGAATATAGATGCAAAAATTCTCAATAAAATCCTTGCAAACCGAATTCAAATGTACATCAAAAAAATAATTCATCACGATCAGGTGGGCTTCATTCCCGAGATGCAGGAATGGTTCAACATACGCAAATCTATAAATGTAATTCACCATATAAATAAAAGCAAGAACAAAGATTATATGATCCTTTCAATAGATGCAGAAAAGGCTTTTGACAAAATCCAGCCTCCTTTTATGATAAGAAGTCTTAACAATATAGGCATAGATGGCTTATACCTCGAAACTATTAAAGCCATATGTGATAAACCCACAGCCAATATCATACTGAATGGGGAAAAATTGAAAGCACTCCCCCTTAAAACTGGAACTAGACAAGGGTGCCCACTATCTCCACTTCTTTTCAACATAGTGCTGGAAGTCCTGGCCAGAGCAATCAGACAAGACAGAGGAATCAGGGGTGTCCAGACGGGGGCAGAAGAGGTCAAACTTTCACTATTCGTAGATGATATGTTATTATACATAGAAAACTCCAAAGATTCAACCAAGAGATTATTGGAATTGATAAATGAGTTCAGCAAAGTCTCAGGATACAAAATTAATACACACAAATCCATAGCCTTCATATATGCTAATAACAATCAAGCCGAGAAACAAATTAAAGATGCAATACCTTCCACAATAGCACCAAAGACAATTAAATATTTA
Source organism: Daubentonia madagascariensis (assembly GCA_023783475.1). Lineage (NCBI taxonomy): Eukaryota > Metazoa > Chordata > Mammalia > Primates > Daubentoniidae > Daubentonia > Daubentonia madagascariensis. The sequence goes on from JAKFHU010000633.1 coordinate 2,322,545, forward strand.
GGAACATATCTAACTAAGGAGGTCAAAGACCTATATAGAGAGAATTACAAAACACTGAGAAAAGAAATTGCAGAGGATGTAAATAGATGGAAAGCCCTACCATGCTCTTGGATAGGCAGAATCAACATAGTAAAAATGGCTTTGCTACCTAAAGTGATTTACAGAATCAATGCAGTCCCTATCAAAATACCAACATCATTTTTTGCTGATCTAGAAAAAATAATTCTATGCTTTGTGTGGAACCAGAGAAGACCCCATCTAGCCAAAGCAATCTTAAGCAAAAAGAACAAATTGGGAGGCATCTATCTACCAGACTTCAAACTATACTACAAGGCTATGGTAACCAAAACTGCATGGTATTGGCACAAGAACAGACACGTAGACCAATGGAACAGGACTGAGAACCCAAATATAAAACCAGCCTCCTACAGTCACCTGATCTTTGACAAATTCCAGAAAAATGTACACTGGGGAAAAGATACTTTATTCAATAAATGGTGCTGGGAAAACTGGATGGCCATATGTAGAAGACTGAAACTGGACCCACACCTCTCACCTCTCACAAACATCAACTCACACTGGATAACAAATCTAAACCTAAGACATGAAACCATAAGAATTCTCTCAGAAAACGTTGGAAAAACTCTTATGGACATTGGCCTAGGCAAAGAATTTATGAAGAAGCCCCCCAAAGCAATCACAGCAGCAACCAAAATAAATACAAGGGACCTGATCAAATTAAAAAGCTTCTGCACAGCCAAGGAAACTATCACTAGAGTGAACAGACAACCTACAGAATGGGAGAAAATATTTGCATGCTACACCTCTGATAAAGGGCTGATAACCAGAATCTATACAGAACTTAGGAAAATCAACAAGAAAAAATCAAACAACTATTAAAAAGTGGGCAAAGGACATGAACAGAAACTTTTCCAAAGAAGACAGAATAATGGCTAGCAAACATATAAAAAATTGCTCAACTTCTCTAATCATCAGGGAAATGCAAATCAAAACCACAATGAGATATCACTTAACTCCAGTGAGATTGGCTCATATCAAAAAATCCCCAAACAACAAATGTTGGCAGGGATGTGGACAGATAGGAACACTCATACACTGCTGGTGGGACTGCAAATTAGTACAACCTCTATGGAAAGTAATATGGAGATACCTCAAAGAATTAAAAGTAGAATTACCATTTGACCCAGCAATCCCACTACTGGGTATTTACCCAAAAGAAAAAAAGACATTCTATAATAAAGACATGTGCTCTCGAATGTTTATAGCAGCACAATTCACAATTGCAAAGATGTGGAAACAACCCAGGTGCCCATCAATACACGAGTGGATTAATAAAATGTGGTACATGTGTACTATGGAGTATTACTCAGCAATAAGGAACAATAGTGAATTAACACATCTGGTATTATCCTGGTTGGAGCTAGAACCCATTCTTCGAAGCGAAGTGTCACAGGAATGGAAAAACAAGCACCACTGGTACTCACCATCAAATTGGTACTAACTGATCAACACTTACATTACACAGGACAATAATATTCATCAGGGGGTGGGCAGGCGGGAGGGGGGTGGAAGGGATGGGAAAACTCTCACTGAATGGATGCCAGGAGCTCAGTTTGGGGGATGACCAGGATTGTAGCTCTGACACGGGCAGTGCGTGGGTAGTATATATAGCCAAAGTGTTGTACCCCCATAATATTCTGTAATAAAAAAAAAAAACCAAACAGCTAAGTATTGGAATGCAACTGTGGGGGAGAAGGAAAACTTCCCCTTTACCCCAGAAGGTTTGCTGAAAGATCAACTCACAATAAGGCAGATTAATAAGAGAAAGAGATTACAAATTCATTTACCATGAATACTGGAGAATCATAGAGTGATTACACAATATCCCAATAGGGTCCAGAGGTTTGTATACCCTCATTTTAGAGGGGAGGGGGAGAATATAGGTAATTCTGTTGATGGGCAATAGATTGTTAGCAGTAGGGAGGATGAATAGATACTTGGGAGGATGAATGGATGGGGGAAACAGATTGACTTGTCAATGGTTTTCTTTGGAAATTAAATTAACCTGAGAGACAGGTATTATCTTTAAAATAGGTTGTGGGAGGTCTGGTGGCATTCTTCATCTTCTTCCCTGCAATATATTGGGATAACAGGGAGGGGAAGGAAAGATAATTCTTTTTCTTGATGGGTCCATCTGGTTTTTAATGAAGATAGAGGGAAAGCCCCTTCCAATACCTGTTGATCTCTAAGGCCTTTAATTCAAAATAATCTTTATACCAAGGAGTCATATTTTGAGGTGAAATTCCCTGAGTTCCTTCACAATAAAGCTATTAAAGAAAAATTACAAGGTTACTAATGGAAAGGTTCTTATAAGTAGGGTTTTCACAGGTGAAGGCTATGGGTGGGATATTCTTGACAGAAGACGTGGTGAGAACAAAGGTGAAATGCTATCTTCAGAGAGTAACAGTTTGCCTAGGCTTATGGAAAGGTGAGATATATGGCTAGAAACTTAACTGTAAAAGAGTCATTGTTTTATTCATCTTAAATGTGAAATGATCAGGCAGTCATTTGAGAGTCACTGATGGATTTTTTAGCATAAAAAGGTCACAATCAAAGCAATGCTTGAGGCCCCAGTGTGCCAGAGAGAATGGCTGAGAAACTGATGGTAGGGAGGTGTTTGGCAATATTATTTCACACAATAGTCTACATATCCACAAATGAAGTGTTTAAATTTGAAATCTATTGGTAAATAGGAGTAAGAAGAAAGGATATCTGTGGAAGATTAAAAAAGGGAAACTGACAAGACCAGGTGATATATTTCTCATAGGACATGAAGAAGAACAGATCAGGGATATCACCAGGCTTCAAAGCCAGGGAAAGGGAAGGGTGGTAGATTATTAAGAGAATATACCAGGAATAGAAGCTGGTTTTGTTTTGGATGAAAGAGGGAAGAGGAAGAGAGAATTGAAGAATTGGAAAACTAAATTATCATGCTAAAACTCCAGAGAGATTTTAATCAAAATTATCATTTGCTTTTCTACACTTATTTCTCAAACTCAGATGTTGTGCAAAATTACTCTGCCGTTGTTTCCAGTCACCTAAATATCAATGAGAATGCCTATAAGTGAAAAGTGAATCAGAGTGGAATAATATTGACAGCTGTCTCAGTAGCCTGTTATTATTTGTCAATGTTCTACAACTTCATTAGTTCAATTGAATAGATATTTTGAAATGAAGTGATTTAATGGTTTAGCTGAATATATAGCAATTTGCATAAATTATAAAAAATCCATTTAGGTAACAGTGTATCTTAGTGTCATTGTTAATTTATCTATATTAGAGCCAATAAAATGTATTTCTCTGTCACAAATCATGAAGGAATAGGTTTGGTACGAAATAGTATGTTTCATTCCTATTTTCTCTTTGGGATACACTTTATTCCTAAATACCATCTCCTACATCCAGAAGATAGCAAGGGAAATTCTGAATTGGCTTCAAAGGGAGAATACAGTCCATAGCATCACATGAGTATATTGTTTTTCTACTTTGCAAAAGGAGCAGCTACGGTCCATACACGAATGTGTCAACGTCCATCCCTGTCACCTCAAATACATTCATGGGAAGTAACAGGAAATCAATAAGCATAAGAACAAACTGGTGGGAAATGCCTTGTCTCTTAAATATAAATATTATTGGAATGATGTTCTATAATTTGTTCTAACATATTTACAGAATATATATAGCATATATACAGATTATTTATCTACCTGATAAATCATTGTCACTCTGACTTTGCTTAGTATATTTCTGTACCAAATGGAATGAATTATCTTTTACTACTTATTTGTCTTACATATTTTATTTTCTAAAACATCAGCCTAAATCAGTGAGTTTGACGTTTTTTAACTGTGCCCAATTTATGAAATAATTGATATGCATAACATTTGGAATTTCAGTATGTTTAATTTAAATTCATGTTATGAGAAGATCAACAGGCTTATTATGTTTGCATAAATATCAGTGTAGGCCACTTTTATTATAGAAGAAAAAAGAAAAACATTCTTTTGTCTTCTCAAAATAAAGCTGTACACACACACACACACACACACACACACAAAACTACCATTTACAAACTATTCAGGAAAAATAACAGTTTAAAATAGCTATTATTTTCTCTAGAGTCATCTTTATATTACCACTCTGGTGGTAAATGTGCCTATATAGTTTTTTAAAAAACTATTCTCTATATCTATTAATATAGCTTCAAAGATACTTTCAGTTTCTTTGACTGAATTATATTTAATTTCTATTGCTTCAGAAACTCCCAACAAAGTATAGAATGGAAAAGTGAATTAAACTTTCTTGAGCAATGAAATGTGCTGAATATTTTAAATGTGTAAATTCATCCAATCCTCATAAAACTTGTGAGGTAATTTTTTTTTTCATTCTTATCTACTAGATGAGAACAATAGAGCAATGTAAATAACTATTAGTATCAGAGTTAAGATTCAACTGAAGGTAGATCCCATCTTAATCAGAAAAACATTTTCTTAACACACTCAGCCCATGTCTTTAAACTTATGCTTATCTTCTCTTACCCTTTTTATTATCATGTATGTTGAACATTGTTAATCCTCTGGAACTTGTGCACATGGCATTAAAATTCCCTTACTTTGTACTTGCATTAACCAAATTGCTACTTTTCAAGTACTACTTTCTCCCAAGAATATCTGTGAGGATATTGGATTCATTTGTCATCACCCATCTATTCACATTGTTTTCTCACTGTAGTAACTGGGCCCTGTGTCCACAAGACTGACCCAGCAGATGATATTTAGGGCTCTAACTCACTTAGCAAATACAATTCCTTGGGATATTGGAGATTAGGGACATACATGCATCCTTTCTGTTGCTTGGTTTTCACAATGAAGAGTTCTCATTGCCCTCAGAAATTAGACAAAACAATGTCACTGATGAAAACATCCTATTGATTTTACTACACAAAATATCACCTGCATACTGTTTAAAAGACTTATCTTTCTAACAGAGTATTTATTTAGAAAGATAAATATGAGCAGAAGACCAACAGCACATTTCTAGGAAGACTAGGAGGGAACACTTCAGAGTTTTGTTTCTTTGATTTTGTTTCTTTTATTGCATCCCAAATGCCTTCTGGCTGGATAAAGAGAGATGGAGGAAGCAATGGCTTTCTAGGTGACTGCTGTTGTCATTAGCATGTATCAGGAACAGCTCATAAGAAGAAAGTTGGTGAGATGAAGATAATGCACACAGTATTATTAATATTTAATCTGTGCTTGAGCCATCCCATAAATATGAAAATGCCTAAGAATCATGATATTCAACAAAGAGGCCCTGACTAGATGTAAAAATCTATAGCCAACCTCCTCTCTCATCCACTCATCTTCGTTCTCATCTCCTGTTGCTCTCCCTGTCTTTGTACAACTGACACTGCAGTCGGAGGATTGCTGCTTAGTTCCCTACAGAGGCAGAGCTTTGCATAGGATATTTCCTTTACCTCGCATAGATAGTTATTTATTTACACTTGGAAACACTTACTTCACTTTCAAGATACAGATCAAGCACCATCTTCCCTGAAAATTCTTCCATAACCTATCACTGAGAAGTCATTTATTTCATCTTTTGTCTTAATGTCTTTTCTAATTTTCTTATGCCTCTGTAGAAACACACACCACATCGTAAGTACTTACTAATATTTAAACACATTATCTTTACATGATTAAAACACTAACCTCCCTTTAGTACATATTGTACCTCACTTACCCTCATTGTTCAAGGGATTGTATACATAATTAAAACAAGAGATAATTGATACAGCATAAATCAATCCTGTAGAAGAGAACAATTTCCTTACCTCGTGCCACCTTTGAACCACGACCTGGCTTCCCACATTCGAGCAAGTCACTTCAGGTCTTTGAATTGTAATTAATCCAATTTTGAAATAAAGGGGTTGGTGTACACACTACTTAATGTTCTTCAACATTTAAAATTCTATAATCCCATCAATGTTTTTTTCTCTTGAAATAATTAATCCATCATCAGGTAGAAGTTATTTCATAATCAGGAGCCATAGAAATGGCAAAAAATTATGAGAATTTTTTCTTCTGCAAGACAGAAACTTGAAAAATTTGACCTATGTTGTTGAAAGTAAAAGTTTGTAATAAATGTATCAAAATGAGATAAACATGTCTAGCACAGCTACAAAAGTCCAGCTAGGCAGAAGTTGTCATCATGTCAAGGAGCATAGGGTTAACATCTGTAAAAGAGAATTAGTAAAATAGTAGTCTCATCATTTTCCTCTAAATAAAAGAAATATTTAGTAAAAATGCATAAAACCACTTTGGATTGAATCTTATGATTCTACAGAAATGTCATAAAATCATTTTTTATCTCTTCTTTCGCTTCAACTGTGGGTTAATTTTAATTTTATACTATTCTAGACCTAAACAGAGGCTTTGAAACAGGCAAGCAAAGAATCAGAATAGAGGGGAAAATCTCTAACTAGACTATTAATAAAATAGGAGCTAACCTCTGAAGAATCTTGAAGAAGTAGTTTTCAATCTGATTCTCTCACTAAAGAAGCTTATTCATAAGACAAAAGAAATAATTGAAAGCTTAATATGAATAGGAATCAACTGTTTTCATTAATAATGGTATTAGAGAAGACTGAAATGCTCTGAACATTTATAAAAGTACTATGTTGAAGAAAAAACTTGTTTCCCTTCAGTTAAAAAAATTGTAGGATTATAAAATAGTAGCTTGCTGTACAGTTTTCTGAAAGATCATAATATTGTTTTCAACACATTTCTTTACAGTCTCTGTACTTATATTTATTATTCAAAGTTTTAAACAAGCAAACACCAAATATGGAGACATAATTGTAAAAGTAATAAATTTTGAGATTCTCCAAATGTCTGTTCTTTTATCTTCATAAACAATATTATCAATGAATTTTAAAATGTTAACTTTTAAATGTAGTTCCTGAGTGTTTTAAAAATTAAGATATTATCACAACTTTAGTCATATTCTTATCAAAACAATTACTCTTCTGTTATGAATAAAAAGGCACAATGTGTTGGATTTGATTCAGATGAATTGACCATTCTTCAGTGGGTATGAAAAGCACTCCTGACATAGCCATTTTCTTTCAAACCTCTTCACCTTTCCTGTAAGGGCCCCTAATAAGTGTAAGTCCCTTCTAATCAGGAGGAAAAAAGCAGAAATTACACAGCATAATTTTTGATTTTCCATATAGGCTTAGTTTGGCTTATCACATTTGAATCAAAAGACTTTGATTTTGGAGTTCACTACAGCAGTGCTGATAATGTTGAGGTCTCCAAGCCAAATTAATAATCACTACAGGCCAGCATGTGTGCCTTCTGGATGTGACACATATATTTAGGTAGTTATGGCAAAATCAGCTCATTAAGTGTGCAAAGGAAACTTGGGTTTAACATATTAATAATTTTCCTGCCAGGCAACCATGCCTACAATTCCCCTGATGGTCAGTGAACCTTGTTCATCCAACCTTTAAATCTTTGATGAGTTCATTCTGAATATTGGTATATATTGGCAAGAAACATATGGGTTGTAACTTTTATCAGGAATAACTTTAAGAATAACAGAAATAAATTAATGCATATAAAAATACAAGTTTGAAATAGAAAGACATATAAATAGCAGATAAGAGCAATAGACATAATAAACAACCAACTTACAGTTTGGGACATATAGGGAAATCCCACCTTTTTCCATCAAGAGCTCAATTTTGATTTTGGAAATATGTTTCTTTTCTAGTCGTGGTTCCTAGGATTCCCAAGAAACAGACTCCATACCCAACCTCTGAGAAGGCGTGTGACTCAGGCACAGTGTTACCTTGCCTTGCCAGTAAGCATTGTTTCAAGGATGGGCATCTGACCAATCGTAAGTAATGAGACTAAGTTGGTGGATAATTGCTGGAGCTGTGGAGAGCAGATTTTATCCTTTGCTCTCTTGAATGTAGAGCACAACCATTTTACAATCATAAATGGTTACTCTCTCTGAGAATGAAGCCAGTATAGTAAGGAGGAGAGTTGGAGTGATTAGATTAAAGGATGGACAAAGGCAGGTCCTAGTGACATCTCTTCATCTTTTACTAAATTAAGCAAAACACTGTGTAGAGGGTGTCTGGTGACAACACTGAGGCTGCCAGAGTAGTGTGAAACTGCGGAGAGGGCCCTGGCACTTCAGGAGGGGATGGGTAAGGATGGGAGGCTGATGCAAAGATGCTGGGGCCAGAGAGACTCGGTGTGAAAAACAGTTTTAGCATTTAGTAGCTGCATGGTCTCAAGCAAGTTACTCTCCACTGTTAAGCTCTAGTTTTCTTGCTTATAAAATAAAGAAAGAGTAAAGTAATAGTAGCTGCATAAGTCAGTTGGTGTTAAAAAGTTAATGCAGATCTCTTAGCACAAAGCCCAGCAATAGTATGCCCTAGGTAAATTATTATTATCATACAGAACCCAAATGGGAGTCTTACTTTTGTCACCTACTGAGCATGAACAATAAGACAATTTTGTTTATCTAAATTCAAGTATTTTCATCTGTCAAGTGGGGGTGCAATTTTTACCATATTTACTCCACAGAATTGTTATCAAATGAGAAAATGTGGTAGTGTCACTCAGAAGACATTATGAAACTGAGGCAGAAGTAAGGTGACGTGAGCATCTCTAAGCTTCTAGACAGTCTGAAACAGTTAGGAACACCGAAATATCCTCCTGAAACTCCTAATGTAATTTGTCCCATTCTATTGAATGAGAGTCTTTGAAGGTTAAAGGCGAGACATATAAAATTTGAAAAATCTCCACAGTTATTTCTGAAGCCCATGAAAGTTCGAGGACTGATGCTTTTGTACAGATTTGGAGCCTTGGTGGCTCCTTGGAATCTCCTGGGGAGCTTTACAAACTGCAGATAGCTAGGATCTAGCTCAGAGCAATTTAATCAGAATCTTGCACAGTAGGGCTGAGAGAATTCGTTTACAAAAGGTCATTGGGTGATTCTAATGTGCATCCATGATGAGAACTGTTGTGTTAGGGGAAAGGAACACAAATACGTTTGTTGAGCTCACCATATGCACCAAGCATGACACTAGATGCTTTGCATATATTATCTTGAGTTTCATTTTAACTTAACCATATAAAATAGGTGCTGCATCTATACTCTGCAGGTAGGAACTAAGCCTCACAGAGGTCAGGTGGCATGCTCAAGGATATGCAGGCAGTACTCCATGATATACATGTACCACATTTTTTTAATCCACTCATGAATCGATGGACACTTGGGTTGTTTCCACATCTTTGCAATTGTGAATTGTGCTGTTATAAACATTCAAGCACCACATGTACTCACCATCAAGTTGATACTAATTGGTCAACTTTTACATGCACATATGGAAGTAACATTCATCGGGTGTCAGGCAGGTGGGAGCGGGGAGGAAGGGATGGGTAAATTCACATCTAAGGGGTGCAGAGCACATTCTCTGGGAGATGGGCATGCTTGAAGCTGTAACTCGGGCAGAGTAAAGGAAATACATGTAACCTAAATGTCTGTAACCCCGTAATACTCTGAAATAAATTAATTAATTAAAAAAAAAAAAGGATATGCAGGCAGCACATAGTGAGGTAGTCATTTCTCTTTTAGCTCCAAAGCCCATTCTTTGTTGTGTCATTTCTCTGCTGGCTTTTGTGCCTGTCACCTGAAGTCTGTAAAGGGCATATAATTTAAAAAGGCAAAATTACTTTTTGCTATTGAAATATATTCTTTATTTAATCTATTTGTTTCCTTTTCATAAGATCAGATTTTCTTGAAAAGCTAAATGGAGATGGTTTGGGGGTTTAAAACTAATCTCTAATCATAAAACTGAAGCACCTTCCACTGACAGTTGCTATCTCTGTATTCCAAAAAGAAACAAATTTTGAAACAGTCACTAAAAGAAACCTGTAAAATTTAAACCCTTTAGGAATATTGAAAATTATTCTAAAAGCATTAAAATAAGTAGGTTCTCATCAGATATTTGACAATGAACAAAAAATGGTTTTCCTTGGGAATCAAATTAAGGAATTTAGAAAATGAGTGATAAACCACTGTATTACCTTAAGGAAAAAAAAGTAAATTTTTTTAACTTTATGGTCCCCCAAAGGGAACTCTGTATCTGATAATATTTCAAAAGGCACCACTACTTGAATGTCTTAAAAAAGTAAGAGAACTTCTTATAAAGGATTAACAATAGATTCTTGCAATTTTTTAAACATGAATTAAAAAACCCAGTGGGAATTGGAGGGGGGTAGAGGAGGAAGTCAGTTTTGAAAACCTGAGTAAAAGTTCACACTGTGAGGAGTTACAGAAAGTTTCACATACATTTTGTCATTATTTTTTTCAAACCAGTGGGTTCAAACTTCACATTAACACAGCTGCAACACTAGCTGTGCGTCTATTAATACCGTCTGCTGACCTCAAAGACTGCAGTTGCCAGCTTGAGCTGATACCTGTAATGCAGGAAAATGGAAACCACAGATTTCACACATTAAGTTTCGGGGAAGGCAGTTTTCTAAGCAAAGTGTTATAGGTCAGAGTCATCCCAACTCCCTTCATATGTGGATAACTACTCGCAGGTACAGGCCAGGAGATTTTCTGACTCATGGTCAAAAAAACTTAATGAAAAATGTATTTCTTTCAAAATAAAAAAGATTGAAGAGAGAGTGACACGGAAAAATTCTGAACTATTGGCCTATATCTGAAATACAGTTAGAAAAGAAACAAGTAGGGTAGACCTTACCTATGTAAAGCAATGAAGTGTTGCTGGGTTCATGATTCCAGTGTCGACCATTAGCATTTCAGTGTTTAGAATAATGCTTGTCAATCATTAGCTTATCCTGGGACATATTAGTAACATATCCATTTAGTCCATAACGCAATTAAGAAAGAATGTTTTGTACATATGACTATTTTGTCATGTGGGGCTGCTATGATGATATTTAGTTGTATTTGATTTTTGGTTCACTAAAAAGATTTATTGAAAATAGCATACTAGCAATGGTATGATGTAAGCCAGTGGATCTCAAATTTGAGCATGCATTTCAATCATCTGGAAGGTTTATTAAATCATGGATTGCTGTGCTCCACCTCTGCAATTTCGGATTTAGTGGTTCAGGTTGGGGCCAGCATATGTGCATTCTTAACAAATTCCCAGACGATGCTCTTGCTGCTGGTCCAAAGACCACACTTTGAGTAGCACTGCCTTAAATAAAGGGACATTTGAAGGAAAGCTAATAACAATAAAAAAACAATAGCTCCCTCTTGTTGGGCACTTTCTCAGTGTCTAGGCTGGGTCTCAGAAAACCTCACAGGTAAGGAACGTAAAACCCAGAAGGATTAAAAGACTTTCTCAAAGTGAGATCAATAATAAGGGATCAAGACAGGATTTGAACCCAGTTTTGTCCAATTTGAAAACCTTGGAATTGAACAAAAGACCTATAATAATTATTGTTTTATGTTATAAATTAGCTTATCAATACAGATTTCTTTTTCTGCTCTAATGACAGGTTTGTTAAACATTGAAAGTACATAAAATCAAATGTGTATAACATACCAAACACTATTCCATCGTGTATTTAATGTTAATCAATTATCAACAATGGAATTAAGAAATGCAGAATAGTAGCTCAAAATCACAAAAAGGAAACACACTTTAATGTAATTTCACTCAAATTCTCATTATAAAACCAAAAGAAGTTATGGGGGGGATAAAAAGTGAAGAAAACGGATACTAAAATGAAGTCTAATAAACTAAGCATGATTATTCAATAATGGTATCTGGGAGGAAGTAACATGAATAAGGTAGACCCTGGCTAAGAAGTAATAAATGAAATAATCTGTATTTCAAATCATATCATAGTCCAAACTGACTTCAGGAAATAGGGGACTGAGAAAATAATTTAGCAATTTCCTTTATAATTCCCTCACATTCTTTCCCCTGATTTATGAATGCAGAGGAAACCTACTTGAAAACTGAAAGCGACCACTCTCCAGTCTCTTGGCACCATCCTATCAAGGAAACTGAGAGTTCTTTTTTCTTAAGAGTCTCAAGATAATCTTGAGAACATATCCTAAATGTTTTAGTTTTCCTAAAATCCATATATTCAAAGTATCAGAAAGTTAGGAAGTTGGGATGAAAGAGGTCTAAATGAAACCTTTAGATCCTGAAATTTATTAGGTGTTATACACATTCCCCTGCTATATATCTGAGAAGAGTATCCAGTTATCACATGAGGCGGATAGTGACCTACAACAAGGACCCCCCCACTTGCCATATCTGTTAACAAAGAAACAACTGAACATGCCCAGATGTTGCCTTATTGTAGGATGAAGAAAAATACACATGCACACATGCATGCATTCAAGATACAATTAAAATGGAATAGAAGAACATAACTGCCAACTCTCCCCGCACCTCATATTTATGTTTATAACATGGTTGGCAACTCAAGTCAGTACATAAAATCTATATTATTTCATAAATAGTTTGGGGATCATTTGGCCAATTATTTGGCAAAAAATTTTTGGATAATTGCTCACATGTGCCACCAAAATATTTTCAAAATGAGATATTTGAATATTACCAAATTTTAAAAAACTCTAAGAAAATAAAAGTGACTACTTATATAATTTGGAGGATAGATAAACTTTTATGCATGATCCTAATGGAGATAAAATGCAGGAACAATTTGATAAGTTTTTTCTCTACAATATGACTTTGAGATCAATAAATCAGAGCCAACAAAAATATTAAAAGCAAATAACAAATTTGGGAAAATATGAAGACAAACAAAAAATTAAAATGTTGGTATCTTTAATATAGACATATATTTGAAGTCAATTAGAATAAATGAGAACAAGCCAATAGAAATACAGGCAAAGCATGTGAACAGATAATTCAAGTTCACCAACAAGTTACCAATGATTAATAAAACATATGAAACTATCTTCAATCTGTGCAGTCATCAAAGAAAAGCAAATTAAACAATCCTGTGCTCTACTTAATTACCATATATTGTCCCAGTTTAAAAATAATAAAACCCAGAAGCTGTTTTATTATTCTTTCCCACTTGTGGTAGAAATATAAATTGTCACAACTTTTTATGTGATAATTTGGCAACACACCGATTTTTGAATTGATGTATCTGTTCATTCAGCAATTTAACTTCTAGGTATTTATCCTAAGAGTTTAATTATTGCCAGGGACAAAGACATAACTATAAGGAAATGAATTGATCACTATTTAAAATGGGGAAAATGAGAAAATAATTTATTCCAAATAAGTATATTAATTTGTGTGCCTTAAAATATTTCATATAATTATTAAAATATTGTTATAAGGGAATACTTAATGAATAGAAATATATTTTTGATAGCTAACTAAAAAATTTTAAAACATTATACAGAATATTACTATATTTGTAAACAAATAAATAGGTAGTTGATTCAAGATGGCAGACTTAGTCCAAGACCTAATCACCTCACCCTCTTAAAGTCCCTTAAAATTGTAATAGAGAGTGAAAAGATCTGATTTAGCATTCAAAAATATTAAATACATTAGTGGAAGAAGGAAAGCAGGCAGAAGAGGGCACTGGGGAAGCATGGTGTAGGAGCAGGAAGCATACCCCATGCTTAAACCTGGCTGTTTGGAGGAGAGATTGGGTGGCTTAGAGTAAGAAGCCCAGAACTGGGAGGGGCAAGTAGAAAAGATATTAGAAATGAAACCAAACCCGCCATGAATGTAGTAAAAGGTCTCCACGTAGCATATGCAATTGCCCACTTTCCTCCCCTCCCACACTTAATGGCCCATACCCAGGCATTTTCTCCTACCTAAAAGTTAGAAGTTTCTGCTCTAAAAGTTGAGTAAATGGTATAGGGTTTGTATTGGCACCCAAGGGTAAACTGTCACTTCCACCGGCCTTTAGGAACACTAAGCATGATGTTCAGGTCCCCACGATTCTCCCAAAGTGAAGACTGTCTCAGGTATCAGGCATCCCTCTAAAGTGCTGCTCTGGTCACTTTTCTACCTTCTCATTCTTAAGTTCAAATGCAAAAACAACAATGAGAAAAACAGGAATAGACATCAGACCAAAACTTTCAGCATGGAAAAAAAAGAGATGGAATTAAAAAAATAAAGATTATTAAATATGTAAATTAATTCAGGGGACAGATGAAAACTTTAAAAACTTCTAGGCAGTATTTTCAGACTAAAAATTAAGAAAATATTTAACCAATCTAACAATATCAGGATGATTCAAAAGGGCCAATTGAAAAAAAGAAATATCTTTAGGACACACAGATAGATAGATAGATAATCTCCTAATTTAAAAGGAAAACAACAGTAAACATGCTTTGGATTTGGTTCTCACCAAGTCAGTCCTGAGGCTGATAAGGGCGTCTTTCACAGCTGTAATGTAAGTATTTGGTTCTCTCTCTGACTCTTGAGCTCAAATTTTGAGGCCCCAAGCCATTTTTAACTTCAAGTCTCCAATATAGTCAAAAGTTGCCAGCCCAATCCATAGTCCATTTACTCCGTATTTTAATTCTGCAACAGCTATAAAGTCTTCTAAATTTTGTCTTTTACAGGCGCTTGGTCTCCTAAAGACTTGCCTTTTATAGATACTTGATGTGATATAGAGAAAAGGGGGAATTAAATTATAGAGAACAAAAATGTAGTCATTAAAACATCTTTTTCTGCAGTGAATAATAATTATATAGTGTGGCAGCACTGTTGATTGATTGCTAAAATCTACTCTCCCTTCTTCCATAGTAATGGAGTTGTGGCTGATCACAGGGCTGCTCAGAACAGCCAGAAAATATATCTCCCAGCTTTACTTGCAACTAGGCGTAGCCATGTGCCTAAGTTCTCACCTACTGGACCGTGAGTTGAAGTGTTGTCACCTTCAGACCTGGGCAGTGTATCACTGGGTGAATATTTCTTTGTATTTCTTGCTTACAGTCTATTGTTGATGGTTGGTTATTTTTTCTCCTGGTCTTTTTCTATATTTTATAGAATGTCCTTATTTTTTCTGGCATTTAGATGACACCTATCACCAGATTTCAGTGACAATATAGGTTTTTCTCCATTATAACCATCCTTTGAGTATTTCAATGGGAAAATATAGGAAAGAAGTATTGAAAAGCATGGACTCAACTCGATGTATTTTAACCACAAGTTTACTTTTAAGAATGTATCCAAAGTAACAGAGATGTGCTCCATAAAAACAGGAAAATTGTAAGAGTTCAATTATAAGAGTTATTTGTTCATATATATAACATATTTTCTTTTTTTTTTAGTCTCCATAAAGACTGTCAAAAATTTACAATACTGACTATATTTCAAGTTGTCATGGTGAGGTATTGGGAAAAGTTTTCAGTTAGCAATAATCCCACTTCAGATAAACCTCATTGGCCAGTATTGTCACTGGGCAAAGCTAATTTCTTAAATTAATTTAAAATTATGTTTTAAAAGTAATATGATATTGTGTATGTGGCATATATATGTTTTATACACATGTTCATATAATCATATAATCTGAAGGAAAGTGTATAAAATTCACCTTATATAAAACAATTATAGGTAATTTTATTATTTTTTATTTTCTGAATACTTATGTTTATTTTCTAAGACTTTTCAATTAATATTTACTTATGAAAATTGAAAAAATAATTTGCAAGAAGAGTTTCATCTCATTAGCCTGTCTCTGAGATAGTTAAAAAAATTTTTGAAGCATCAATATCTATAGATTTTCTCCTTTTTAAAAAAAATTTAGTTTTAGCAAAGAATAAGTTAAAAACCAATTTTAATTAAACTAATTAGTTTAGACTAACAGATTGAATAACCTCCTTTTGAAAATTAAAACTCTTCTTAAATTGAGGTATTTTCATAAGTAATGCAAAAACAAGCAAAAAAAAAAAAAAACCTCAGAGACGGGGTGGAAAAAAAGGGGTATTTTGCAAAGCCACCGTTAAAAGAATGTCAATTTTATTGGGCTGAAACTCATAAATTACTTATATTACTTAAATTACACTTAGATATTACTTGTAAACTAAGCTCCAAACTCTTACAAACAGGCTTTATAAATATGCTTTTCTTCTTACGTAGTTAATATTTGGGAAGTGTAGGCTTGTCTGTGTTAGGCAAACTTAACCAACCAGTCAAAGTCACTAAACCCTGAAGAGCAAATTACAATGAACAATGTGCTAACGGGGAGTAATGATTGAGTCACACACCTTGCCTAGTGAGAGGAGTCAATTAAAACATCTAAATATAGCAACCAGAATATAAAAGCCAGATGCAAGTAGCCCATATAATGAAGGACACATGGTTGAAAAAAGACAAAGATACTCAGGAAGTGAACAGGGAGCAACTTTGGAAAGATATTTTATTCAACCAATATTTATTTGAGGCTTTTTAAAAAATATATACACTGTTCTATCTACTTTGAAAATGCAAACTTGTTTGTCATAACAACTTCACATGCTAACATGTAAACTTTCTAGCAAATTTCCTTGATACATATGAGGCAGGCAAGCTATGTGTTTATTAGTTCTAAATGCCCTGACACCTCTCTAAGCCTTCAGCGGCTCCATCCCAGAGGCAGCTGTCCCTTATATCCACAAACGATCAGATTTCTCTTAACTGCCCTGTCCTGGGTCCACATACAAAGCCAGTTTGAAATATCAGCAGCTGTCCTTTTCACAAAGATTTGGTCTGGAACCCATTTTATTCATAATTGCCTTCGTCTGATATTTGATTACTAATGGACATAACATAACCTGGATTTGCTGATAATGTTATTTGTCTCCCTCCCACCTAACTTTCTTCCATACATGGCCAGTATGCTCAGTTAGCCTAGCTGACTGGGGGCCTGTTGCCATGCTCGCGCTCCTGTTTCCTCCCTCACTGTGGGTAGGAACATGAGACCCATTCCTATTATACCCTATTTCCATAGGCTCTATCTGCCGCGAAAGCTCATGGATCGCTTCTGACTACATGCATGGAATATCTAAAAGTTCATCCTCGGGTATGTGTTTAGCCACTCTGTTCAGTTTCCACTTAGTATTTTTGCCTCATTCTGTCCAGATTTTCTGACCCTCTGATCTTACATGTCAACTCTGGATACATAGCTCTGGTCTTCATTGAATTGACAACTTATTTAGACCTGATTCTGCTTCTCACCCCTAACCCTTAGCACTCTCTCTTTCTCTCTTAGATATGAATCCTGTCCCAAAGGACCAGCTCCGGGAGTTTGCAGTTACAAATAAAGACGCTCCCTTTATCAGTTAGCGACACCCGCCTAGCATCCCTTCCACGAAAGAGAACAGGATGACCTCCAAAGTTTAGTTTTCCCTTCCTTATTAATGAACTAGGCATCATTCCATATCAGAAATGATAATTTCTTAGAAATTTTCACACAGAATTACATACAGTTACCTATCATGAATCCTTATAGGCAATAGCTCAAAATAGACTTAATTTGTATATAACACATGGCATTGTTTAGTGACTACCCACTATTCTGTCTGATGATGACACACCTGTGAATACTGATCCATTCTCACTTGGCCTCTTGTTCCTTCTCTGGAAATTAAAGACAATCTTATGTGATTTTTCTGTTTGAATATTGCCACCAAGTAGCAGTAGTAACTCAAATTCCAAGTTTTTTGATTCTCCTGAGAGTCACAGAATAATGAGATCTTTGTTTTTATATACTCCTAAATTTTATACATCTTCACCATCCTGAACAATTTTCTCATGTCACACCATCGCCCTTTTCAGCTATTCTATATATAAAATAAGCTCCTTTTATTCCACTTTGAGCCAAAATCTGCCTCACTTTTACCTAGATATGAGATAGAAAGTAATAGTGTTTTAGAGTTGGAAAGGACATGTGATAGTTTTAAAACATGGTGAGAACTGTGTTCCTGTCCCTTGAATCTGGGTGGGCTTTCTGAACTTCAAACAACAGAAGCTCAGAAAGGAGGAGAAGTAACACTCTGACTTCCAAGGCGGGTCATAAAAGACCGTGAAGCTTCTGCCTCCCTCACTGGAGCAGCACTTACTCGTAAAGCCCAGAGCTGCCATGTGAGAAGTCTGGCTCCCCTGAGACAACCATGCTGGAGAGGCTGCACAGATAGATCTCCCATGTCCGACAGCACAGCTGAGCCTGTCCTTTTGCCTTCCCGGCAAAAGGTACCAGAACTCTTAGTATGGAAGCTTTCTTGGAAGTGGCTCCCTTGGCCCAGTTGTCCTATCACCCAGCCATTTGAGGCACCCTGAGCTATTCTGTAGTCATCCACGATGATGTTATAGAGAAGGACCCTCCCTGCTGTGCTTTTTCTGAATCCTGACCCACAGAATTCATGAGCATAACAAAATATCTGTTGTCCTGCTCAATTAAGTTTTGGGGTAGTTTGTTATATCGCAATAGACAACCGGAACAAGTGAGTGGGGCATATCTTTTACCCCCATTTCATTTTACAAAAGATGAAATTGATATTTGTCTTAAGCTTCTATAATTCCTTTACTATCCTTCACATAATATTTGGTTACTAAACTATTCTTTGTGCTAATTCTCTCTTTTCCTCTACGTGGATGATGTCTGATGAGTGACAAATATAATGGCAGGCTGTCACCTTCTTTGTCCTGGACCCTCCACCTCTATTCAGGCAGATTAGAACTGAATTTTCTTTTAAGGAAGCCATATTGCATTTCAATTAGATGGGGAGTCAACTCAAGATCCCTGGGCTTCTTATAAGACCTGTCAACTCCACTTTTTACCCTATTAAATGTCTTGTTAGTTCCAATTCACTATTTCAGCCTGTTGAAGTATTTTTGAATTCTGACACTTTTATAAAATGTATTTGACAATTTACAATCTTAGCATTACCTACGCATTATAAAATAATATGTAGGCTGGATGTGGTGGCTCATGCTTATAATGCTAGCACCTTGAGAGACTGAGGCAAGAGGATGGCCTGAGCCCAGGAGTTGGAGGTAGCAGTGAGCTATGATTGTGTCACTGTGCACTCCAGCCTGGGCAACAGAGCAAGACAAAACAAACAAAAAATAATATCATAAAGTTTTCCATCTCTTTATTTTAGTGGCTCTCTGTTTGCTCTTCACAGTTGGTCACAAATTCTACATGAAATTTATATAAGAAAAAAATTTTGAACACAAACATAAGCAGTGTAAGCAGATACACTGTAATAGAAATCTGTAACTGAGACTTCCTTTCACATTATTTCATCTATTTTCCTTTGCAGCAACACAAGAAAGGTATTATTATAGATAGAGCAACTGTAGTTCTTGGAGATTAAATGAATTCAGTGATACTGGGACTCAAACACAAATGTGTCTCCCTCCCATATCTCTGGCTTTTCCTTTGTACCACAGCACTAGAAATAAGACACTCAGAAGATAGCAGTGAAGACTATATGGCATCTCAGTCAATAAATCAAGACCCACCGCAGGTAATTGACTCGTGCACTCTCTGGAATTTGGCTGTACATTGTCTCTTGGAAACTGCAAAGAAGGTTGGGAACAAAAGTTATTTTCAGTCATGACAACAAAGCTAAACACATTTTGTATAAATAACTCACAAGGACTTGCTCTAGGAAAATATATTTGGCAAGGAAAATAACTCATCCTAAAAGAATAATGTACTACTTAATTATGAAAGAATGACTTTGAAAAGAAGTAAGGATAAGAAGTTAATGCAAAAACTACTTAAGTCCTGTTGGTGATATGCTGCAGTGTGTGGTGAGGGAGAAATGTTACCCAGACCATGAATACTTGCATACTCCTGAAAAGAAGACATGGACGCATTAATGCTGAAAGTCAACATTGCTATTCTCCAAACTTGCTTCTTCCGGTGCATCCATGATACTGATTAATTATGTCCCACTCACATAGTCACATATAGAAACATATACATAAATCTCATTTTTTCACTCTCCCTTGCCTACTTTTTTACCTAGTCACCAATCAATTTTGATTTTACTTACTAAAACACTCAAATACATTGCCTTCTTTCCAACTGCCCTTCCCTAGGCTTTAATCAGGCCAGCATTATTTCTCTCTTCCTCAACAGTAATAATTCCAAATGTTCTTCTTGCTTACGATTTTTTCCCACTTCAATCCAGGTTACAAGCTGCCATGATAGTTTTCTAAAAATTAAAACCCAATCACTCATTCTAACATTAATTGAGACATTGCGCCATGCCACGAGCTGGTGTAAAAGTTAACAAGGCCCAGTCCCCACCCTCAAAAAGCTAACAGTCTAGTGGCTATTCAGAGGCATGAATCATTAAAATTCAAAAGTTAATAATGTAGAGAAACAAGTATAGGATGACATGGAAACACAGATGTGGAGTAGGATCTATTCTTGGGAGAGTTGCCCCCGTTTAAATTCTAAGTGATGTCCTCACCCCAACTTGAGCCTACAGGATACAGTCCAGATTCCTTAATAATGTTTGCTTTATTTTCATAGATAAGTTGTAGCTTGTCAAATCTGTATTTGAAATCTAGTTCAAGACAGTGCTGTTTTTCTTTTTTTCTGTATATTCTTACACCAGCAGTGATTTAAACTAAAGGCATCAATTCCACTAAAAGCAACATCCACCTATTTCGTTTAATTTTTTAACTTCTCAATTTTGATTGCTAGAGGTGAAGTCTCAGGTCAGTCTCACAATTTTTGAAAGTGACAGCTTGAAGTTCACACATTGTTTGACTCATTCTCCCAGGGTGAATGATCTGAGTGTGGCTCAATTTATTGTACATGGCATTTATAGACGAGACCTTTAATATTCCCAAGACAGGGAAGTGCCTCTATTTTTAGAGATTCTATGGCATTCCTTTTCATTCTGAATTTTCCCTTAGGTCTTCCTTAATCCATTTCCACATTGGGATTGTCTTTCTTCTCCTATTTGACAATTTTGTCATAAAGTCAAGTAAATTTCTTCTCTGATTTTTTTTTAAAGATATCATAGAAGAGACTGGCGGGAAGAAAGATTGTTTCAGTCACCTCCAACGCAGAGAAAGTTCATAGCAGCAGTCCAAAAATGCCATGGACTCTGGAGCCAGACAGGCTCCTTGCCTCTATTTGCTAGCCTATACCAACACTCTCTCTACTTGTCCTAAACTTCTGTTTCCTCATCTAAAGAATGGGAATACTAATGCAGTATGACCCCAAGAGTCATGTAGCTTGCTTGAAATAGACCACTATAGCATACTGTCTAACATGAAATGCCATAAAACATTAAAAAAAGTAATACTTTTTTATTTTAATGTTTCTATACATAAATGACCTATTATATTTTTTCAAAGCCATTTCAAACAGAAATAGTGTTTCTGTTTCATTTCCTTTGATTTTGGTTTGTTATTACTTGATAAAAAGCTCACATGAAGAGGAAAGAGGAACAATGGTGCAGGGTAAGATGCCAATTCTAGGTCATCAACCTGCCAAACTCTCTGAAGAAATCATTATACACTCAATAAAGATTTGATCTTGCCCATCTTGTTGGCCAGAAAGATGGTATGTATCTTTTTATCCACAACCTTGTCCCCTGCCAATATGGGCTGTTTCAGATACAGTAGAATTTATTTGTTGTTCAAGAAAATACTCACATGCAACAACCACACAACTCACTCCAGGTTTATAAAAACAAACTTGCTCAAATCTCCCTCACAGTTCATCTTTTCCCCCATTTTTGTTGTGATTGTTTTGCCTTAGGCTGGCCATGGGCTCATGTCCATCATAGTTCTAATTCTCTCATGGGCACTATATACAACTTTGGCGTCAGTTTGGTAATTCATGTTGATGTCATGTACGCCCTGAAATAATGTGATGAGAAGGCTTTATGACTGTTTTATTCTTTTCAAAATCTTATAACTTCAGTCGAATTGTGACAAAAAATCAGACAAACTCAAACTGATGGACAGTAGTCCTCAAACTTGTAAATGTCATGAAAAACAAAACCAAAAAAGCCTGAGACATTGTCACAGTTTTTTATTACTTTTGAAAATTTCATAACTAGGGACTGCAGATTTAAAATATTTTCATCATTGAGTATTTACAATGTGCTAAACAGGAGCTCAAGTACATGGATTGTTTCTGGTGAGTGTTTTGAGGTAAAAACTGGTTTAATATTGGCATATTTTCTTCTGGGAAGACATACAAGGTGGTGACTGACAAAGACTGTTGCATTTGGTAAAATTATATAAAATTGAAAGATATCTATCTTTACTACTCTTCCACCATGATATGTATCAGTGAAAACCTTCTGAGGAGTATTACTGAGAGAAAGAGCTTTGTTAGAAATATTACAGTGATCTCCCTGCATTAAATATTTGAATTTATCATAATCCACAAAAATTGTGGGTTGAAAAAGTATTTTTCTCTTAAATTGTTTCAAAAGGTCATATATAATATTTTCCCTTAAGTTTATAGACTTTCCCATCCCTTTAGTCTCGGGCATGCTTGAGAGTGAAAAGTCTATTTTCTGTGTGCCCTAAAGAAATGAGCCTGCTGGGGGGGAAAAATAACAGCTGTACGGTGAAGGGTTAGGCAGACTTTCTTCCACCTTGTTAAGAGCAGTGGAAGGTTACTGTGGCCATGGCTTCATTAGAGAGCAAACTCACCTTGTTGGCTGTGTATTATCTTTTGATTCCCCCTGCGAATCTTTTTTTTCCCCCCATATGACATCTGCTGTTAAGTCTGAAAGAGATCCAAGAAAGATGAGATTTTAGCTCCTTGGGTGTCTCTACCTGCAGCTCAGTGATGCAGTACCACAATGCCTAGCTCAATATGCAATGCGCTTATACTCCTAAAAGCCAATTCAAGCATGTATTGCAACAGAAGTGGTGCTAGTAAAATGTGAATTAAAAATAGCTTCTATAGGATTTTCTTGTCAAATAAAATGGTCTCTGGCATTTCTTGTAGGTAGTAACATTTTCAAGTATTTTGTTGTTTTCTTCACAAAATGATTGAAAAAATAGCAATATTATTTCTCTTCAAAGCTGTTTTTTTTTTTTAAATAGCATTCTTTCAACTTTGATCACTTGGGAAAGGTAGTCTGAAATAGGTATTACTTTTAAAAGGTGCAAAAAAATTGTTGAAACCCAGAATATTCTAGAAAATAAATACAACTTCCTTAATACACTTAAAAGCCAGGTAAAATTATTCCATAGCTTACCAAAATTATCAATTATAAAATCACCTTAATAAAATTGTTGACTATCTTGATTTCTACCAAACTGCTTCCAGCCAAATCATTTCTAGCTAAATGACATAATGCCTAACAAAGAGCAGTGGGTAATAAAAAGCAGACAGTGAAGAATTTAAGAACTTCATTTTACAGAACTTTACAAAAGTTTGATTTTTAATAGAATCAGTATCAATATATGGAATTGATTAATTTGAAATCACAAGAGAGACAACCATAAATCAGAGTAAAAATAAATATAAAGTTTATAGATCTAAACATGATAGTCTTAGAAAAAACATATCTATGGGATTATTATGTCCTGGCTTATCGTAATGGTCTTTTATCTGGTTTCTCATTGCTACCTTGTCCCCTTATAGACTATTCTCAACTCAGCATTCAGAACGGTTCTTTTAAAACTTAAGTTTATATTATTCGTGTTCAAAATCTCCAATGGATTGCCATCTCTCTCAGTGTAAAAGCTGAAGTCCTTCTAATGGCCTCTGGATCCCTGATGCCTCTCTGACTCTTCTCCTCCTACTCTCCCTAACCTTTAATCCACTTTAACTGGACCGAACTCCTTTTGGTTCCTTGAATTCATAAAGAAAACTTCTGCCTCCAGGTCTTTGCCTTTGCTATTCCTTCTTCTTGGAACATACTTCTCCCAGGCATCCAAGTGATTTGCTCTTTTACCTCATTGAGCTCTCTGCCTTAAAGTCATCTCCATGAGGACATCTATGACTACATGCCTGAAATTTACTTCCTTTGGAAGTTACCAACTCCGTTTTTTGCTTTATTTTTCTGCCCAGCCAAGAGAATGTAAGGCAGGGTATAAGAGAAGACTAGCATAATCTCTTATCCCCATCTTCCACCATGATCTTTCTTACTAATGTCTAACAACAGGGATTTTGTTATTTTTCAGACATGTTAAGCTTATCCACACCTCAGGCTTCTGCGCTTGCGATTCTTCATGCCTTAGCTCCTCTTCCAGGATTATTGCTCTTCCTTCTTCAGGACTGCTCAAATGTTCCTGCTAAGAGATGTCCTTCTATCTAGATGAGATTTCCTTTTCTAACATTGCTTTCCCGTCACGCTTGGCCACTTTGCCCTTGTGCGTTCTCTTCACAGTTCTTTACATGATTTGAAATTGCGTTATTATTTTTCACTTATTTATGGTCTATCTCTTCTATTAGAAAGCAAGCTCTGTGAAGGTACAAAGCTTGTCTTGTTCACAGTTGTATCCTCATTATGGGGCAATGCCTGATACTTAACAGATGTTTAAAATATATTTGTTTAATGTTTTCCTGAATGAATATTTACAGAAGGAAGGAGACGAAACAGTGAAAAGAATTATTGGAATATAATTTCCCTGATATTAAAAAAATTTGCATCTTCATTTGTAAGCAATATAAACCTAATGCTAGTAGCTTAAACCAGGAATGGGTTTATTTTTTATGGTAACACAAAGTCCAGAAGCAGACAACCACAAGTTGATGTAGCTGCTAAGAAAAAGCATCAAGGCTCTTTCTAGCTTCCTGCACTGCCATCCTTAGCATGAGTCTTTCTATTCATGGTCCAAAAATGGTTGCTGCATGCCATGTATTAAGATTGTATTTCAAGAAGAAAGAATGAGAAAACCCAAGGTGAAGGGCACATGCAAGATGATTCTTCTCTGATTTTAAGAAAGATACCAGCATTCCTGCAAGTCCTAGTCAGTACACTTTCATCAACACTTTTATCTGAAATGTAGATATGGCAAATGAATGCCATATCTATGTCACTACATTACATGACCACTACTATTTTCAAGAGATCAGTAAATCAATTGATTTACTAACTGTGAAGGCGTTTGGAAAAGTATTAAGTGACTTATAAATATGACACATTTTATTTTCCCTTCTCATTTGAAATGAATGCAATTTTTCCCCCCAGGTATTATACTGTCAAGGGGCAAGTGCCAGTATTAGTATGTAAGTTAAAGTTGCTTAGAAAATACTCCTTTGTACTTTAATAACTACCTCTTTGGGATCCAAAAATGCTCCAATTTTATATTAAATCCCATTCAACATACCAGGTCATTTCAATTTAACTAGTTCATATCAAGTAGGTTAGCATTTTAAAACTCTTAGCTTATACTCTAATGGTCCTTAGTTTTACGTATGTCAAAGAAAATTTTTAATTGTACTGCAGGATGAGACAAAATATCTTTACCAATTTCTGTGCAGCAATTGATTATATGCTGGCATTGTCAGTGGCAGGATTAATATAAAATATTTTGCCTAATTAAGATAAGAATGTTGCTTCATTGCAGATTTTACTAATAGAAAATTTACTGATGCTACATCAGAAATCCATGCCAAAGCCAGCCTGTGCAGAAACTTGGAAAGTTCATGAACATAAACAGATCTACCAACTCTGATTCTGTGTCCAAACAATAGTGCCTTGCCCCCCAGAAAGTACAATATTCTCCAAGCTATGCTTCTCTGCAGTAAACTAATTGCTCCCTGACTACATTTTGCTCTGTGTTTCAGTGACAATTCTAAAAATCATTCCAAATTTGTTATAATCTTTGTCATAGTGAGGCTCTCTGACGGCACCAATTGCACTGCCTCCTTTACACCTTCCTTTAGTCAAGGATGTCACCCTCCATAGGATATTACTTAGCATTTGAGGATATACATTTTTTGTTACTCTAAGTTTTCATTCGAATTAGTCATATCCCCAGAGACATTTTGTGTGCATACTAAGAGAAGAGACTGCTAGCCTGTAATCGATACTTATACGCAGTAAAAGTTTTGGTATGAATTTATCTATCTCTTTCCCATCATAAAGCATGTACTACGTGTACATGTGTAAGCACCATAAGTATCCGTCTGTTCATGGGACTGTAAAAGTTGCTTCATGAAGACTACCCTTCCTACTTTCTATAAGGTTTTCCATTTTCAGGGAAGTCCTACAAGTTAGTACAAGATATCCTTTTGCCTCTGTTAACAGAAACCAAATAACAATAGCTTAAACAATATGAAATTTATTTGGAGTTTACATGCTTGTAATTAAAGACCAAACTCATTGATTGTTTGGGCTGATTCTTCTTGATTAGGACATCTGGTACCCGGAATTCTTCTCTCTTATTGTGCTGTCGTTTCTAAGGTTATTCTCCTTATCTGTGTGGATGAATCTGGCTCACTAGCATCCCATTAGCATTCTAGTCCATGGGGAGAAACAAAGTAAAACTGAAGGGCACGCTGCTTCTTTTTAAGGATGTGGCCTAGAAGTCGCACACGTCATTTTAGTCCATTGGCCCAAATTTGATCACAACACTATACCTAACTACAAGGGAGGTTGATAAATACTACTTGTATCTGGGAAGCCATGTACCCAGATAAAATTGGGAGTTCTGTTACCAAAAGGAAGTAGAGGGTGTTATTAGTGGTCAGCTAGTGGTCTCTGCCACAACAGGATTGCTTACAAGTTAGAATCATCACTTTGACTGTGAACATTAGTCTTCTAATTTCAGGTACCTCTGTTTAACAACACTTAAAAAGGCTCATTCATTTGAAGACTTTGTAAAGGTCAGAAGATGATGAATTGAAAATGAAGTAATACTGCATAAACAACTGTATACAGTTTATAAAAACAATTAACCCTAGCAAAAGTTTGCAACAATTTACAGATAACATATGGTCTAATTATTGTGTAGTCCAGATGTTAACTATCAATTTCTCCACACAAACTTATCATGTAGACAGGAAAGGGGAAGAGAAATCTATCTGTCCTTGCTTCTTGATCATCCTCCAGGTTTTGTTAGTTTAATGCATCCCTAAATTGTCTTGATGCAGCTACTTCCTTATCCCATGATGGTTTATGTGTTAGTAACTTAAGTCACTTTTTACTTCCTTAAATCAAGATTGATATATAATTGAAAATAATTTCACATTTTCTTTTTTATAGCTAAAATTTCATGTTTTGGAATATGGAATATTTATCAACTGCATTTTTATATTTCCCGTTACTTTTGTTTCCAGTAGCTAACAAAGATATAAATACAAATTCAAAAAAACAACAAAAATAAATACAAATTCAAGGATGTCCAGAAATATATTTACCTTCTACTGCATATGACACTGGTTGTTACAGAACATTCTCTCTGTACTCTTTCAGACAAATACATTTCTGGCAAATTTGAAAGTCTGAAACAAGTTAATTCCAGGGAGATATTTTTGTATTATTCTGAGGTCCTCTTAACTGATATTTCTTGTGTCTCTGCAGCAAGATGTGGAAAATATTTAATTTGTTATTTAACAAGTCATGAAGACTAACGTGTTATGTTCTGAAAAT
The DNA here is from genome assembly GCA_023783475.1 of Daubentonia madagascariensis. Lineage (NCBI taxonomy): Eukaryota > Metazoa > Chordata > Mammalia > Primates > Daubentoniidae > Daubentonia > Daubentonia madagascariensis. The sequence goes on from JAKFHU010000633.1 coordinate 2,350,220, forward strand.
TTATTGCAGAAGCATAGTTATTTTAGAGGAAAATGATCACCTTTAACATACAGTGAGCTAGAAAGAGACAGTTATACACTCACACACATACACACACCCTATACACACAGCATTGCCATGATGTCAGTGAAAGACGGAATGATAGCTGTAATATATTTAGAAAATTGGAGATGCTATAAAATGTATTCCTTGCTTTCTGAATTCCTAGGAAGATTTTCTGAAGAAAATTGAAAGGCAAAGTATGTGTTTTGAGAGTTCCTTCATTATAAAGAACCACTTAATAAGATATATACACAAGGACTCCACCCTAGGAAGTTTTTGGTAATTGTCTTCCATCCTTTTAGACATCCTATTAGACACCTCTGAGACCTTTAGATCACTCCTAGAAAATACATAATCCACTGTCTAAAGAAAACAGCAATTTAAGAAGCAGCCTAAGGAACAGAGGTAGGACAGTGGTCACATTTTTAAAAGCCAAAAGATGCTTAACTATTTACTGTAGCAGAAAAAAAATGGCAACCACTTGGGTCAAACTTGTGCCAGACCTATAGAGTATCTGTGGAAATACTGTGTAGTGTAATAAAGTTAGGATCAAATTCTTCATGAGGCCCCTGTGCCCTAATGATTAGCAAGTATCAGATACAGAAACATGTTCATTCAAAACTTTATTTGGATTACATCTCATCGTGTCATTGTGTGTTATGTCACCTCAAAAGCAAACGTGTTCTGGCACAGCAGGTTATGGTATCTCAAAGAACAACACTCTCACATTGAATCCATTTTTTATTTACTATAGCCCCTGATTATCTTCTCCAGATTTAGCAAAACATCTGTGATACTATTCTTGACAAACAGGATTAAAATTCCCAGAGGTCTTTTTATCATTTCCATTGACTTTTGTACCCTTAAAATGGCTTATTTTTCACATCAACTAAAATTCCCTGCCATTTGTTGAACCTTTGAGTATTATTTCATTGTTCCAATTATTTTTAAATGAGAATGTTCTCACACACTTCCATGCTTCATATTCATTGCAGCACATTTCTTTATAAAGTTGATAAACAATTTTGAACTCCAAATTATGCCCTACATGTCACAAAGCTGCAGCTGTAAGCTGCAGCATTAAAATATGAGCTGAGAATCTACATCAGAACAAACAAGGTCATCATCAAATAACTGCTAAGATTAGGTTCATTTTTATCACTTGCTAATTGCTATATCTGTTGGGTTGAAGGGAAAATCCAATATGCCATTTTTAAGGAGCTTCACGGCCAATGCAGTATTGTAGCTAGTGTTAATGCTTTTGCCCCTGCTGCTTTTAATAGGAATTCAATGCTGCTTTATTCATTCTTTCTACATGTATTGAACATCTATTATTCATTTGCCAGGCATTGTTCTATGTAGTAGGGATATAGGTGTGAACACACCACAATCTCTGCTTGCAGAGATTTTATAGTCCACTTAGGGAAATAGGTAAGTAATATACAGGTTTTGAATGAATGAGAGCACATTCATGAATATCAAGCCTTAAAAAGGAAGGAAACATGTAATCATTTTTGGTTGCTATTGGTAATCTATAATGAAAAATTAGCCAAAGGACCACCAAAGAAGGTTTCATTCTATGTTATTTGTAACATTCACTAAGGAATTAGGATATAAAATGAATAAGGTGTTTGTGCAGGAAAAAATAACAAAAATGTACATTCTAGAAGTTTGATTTTCCACCCTTAGCTAAATTTCCTTCATCTTTATCCTTGTGGGTCTTTTTTTTTGTTTGTTTTTGAGACAGGGTCTTGCTCCACTGCCCAAGCTAGAGTGCAGAGGCAACAACATAGCTCACTGAAACCTCAAACGCCTGGGCTCAAGGGATCCTCCTGCTTCAGCCTCCCAGGTAGCAGGGATTACAGGTGTGTGCCACCATGCCCAGCTAATTTATTTATTTATTTTTAGTTTTTGTAGAGACAGGGTCTCACTATGTTGTCAAGGCTGGTCTCAAACTCCTGGCCTCAAGCAATCCTCCTACCTCAGCCTCCCAAAGTGCTGGGATTATAGGTGTGAGCCATCACCTATGGCCATTATAGGTCATTTTATAGAATCTTTCAGAGTTATAACATTCACTGAGAAGCCAGAAAAAGAGGGAGCAAAATGTTTTTTACAGGCTCTGTAACATGTCTGTATAAAGTAGGTGACAGCCTCACTTATACACTCTGAAAAGAGTTTCCCTTCCGCTTTCCATTATAGCCCACTATTATAAAAGCTTTGATTTACATAACAAAGCAGTGGAAATCAGATTATATTAAAACTGACACATACAATGTGCCACATATAATGAACTTAGTGACACTTAAGTCAAACAACATTTAATTTAACAAATTTTTATTTGGATAATCTTCTGATGCTGGTTTAATGGAAAATTTGAGATATAAATGTAAAATATCATTTAATTATTCTTTCACGGCTCATTTTCATTTAGGTCTTTTCTTAACATGGACAATATACTACTTTGTTCTCTGTAGACATTTCTGAACAAATACTTTGTAAAATAACAAAATACCTTTGGTTGTAGTGTGGGGAGGTACAGGTAATATGATCCTCTTTACTAGATGTCCAATGGGAAGCTCTAATATATCTCAATAAACAAACACTGTTCTTCAGAAGGCTTGTTGTTTGCCCACATCGCTGGGGCAGTAGAGCTGTGACTATTACTGAGCACAATGTTATCTTCCATATGGAAGATGTCATAAAGAAGAATGGGCAATTCCCAATGAAGCCAGTTCTCCACTAAGAGTAGCAATTTACTGCTGCTGTTCTATCGATCACTCAACCCAACATACATAAAATGATATTTAAGCCACAGGATTCTGGAAAAGTTTTACTTAAATGAGATAAGGCACCTAATCTAAATCACCATTATCCAATGGATTGAACTTTTAGAAATATGCATGAACACTTACCTTAAAATGTAAGAAAAATGTGTTAATATTCCAAATATGTAGTGTAATATTCTGCTTATGGGCAAATACTTAGCATTTTAAAGTTTTGACATATTGAACCACATGTATTATTTAACTCATTTACTTAATCACAACTATGTGTGTATTTTATTTGTTCACCCATAACCTTAAATGTAGTGAATTAAGATAATTTCATCCTTGTTTCAGTACCAAAGGGATAAGAATGCTTTCCAATATTTCCTATTTCCTCTAGAGGTGATGGAACAGTCAAGGAAGAAGCCTAAGCCAAATGAAGGAGGTTATGGTTTCACATAGCCTTCCCTTGATCATATAATTATCACCATATTAATTATCAAGGAAGACTACTTCAGATTTGGCCTTGGGGAGGGTTCATTCTAGGAGAAGGGAAAGAAGAAAGCTTCATCTCTATAGACCTAGACACAGCCAATTACCAAGTCCTGTGGGTTTTCCTCCCCCTCTATTTCTTGACTCCACCCCTCTTTTCCATTATTACTTCTTTCAGGTTACAATTTGACTCTTTATCACAATAAGTAGGCCTATAAACTCACCTTTTCCAAATCTCCATTAGTCTTTTCTCCCTGCCCTCCCTTCTCAGTCCCCCAATGCCCCCACCATATGTTCTCTTCAGATTTTTTTTTTTTTGCTGGATTCCTATTGCTTATCAACTGTATTAAAATCTCTTCCCAGTAGCTTTAAAGTTCCTCACAAAATGTCTGACCAAACTGTATCATTCACTAAACCCTGTAGACTGCCAAAATAAAAAGATTGGCTTGCAGATATCAGATTATTTCCCCATCATTGTGATTAATTAACTCTCTTTCCACTCCCTGAAATGTCTGCATAAAATGTTAATTACATGTGGTAAAAAATCTCAATTGCCAGCTGCCACATTTTGTATTTTCTGATTGTCGCTGGTCAACTTGATGTTATAGTTCATTTAAGTGACCCTTTCTAGCATTTCTATAGCTTTAATAATTATGAGTTTTAGCTTTCCTCCAATGATGTTGTATAATCCTTAAGACTGGTTTGTGTATCATACTTTTGTTTTACTCAGGAAATATCTAGTATTTGCTTAGTAAATTGTTAAATTATTTACTGGTTTTATTAAGAAGATAGTCTCTCGTTATTAGAATATGAAATAAACAGGCCATTTTTGTTACTTGCGTATTTTTAAGGTGTAAAATCAGTCTGTTCCTTGATTGTAGGCCGAGGAAAAGGAAAAGTGTGTAATAAGCCTGCTACATGTAAGTGTGATGTTTCACATAGTAGAAGAAAGAAGGATGTGAATATATATGGCATATTTATTACTCTTTAGAAGAGAGCAGTTATCTTTGTTCAATACAGCACTTTATCAGGGTATAAGCTCTCAGAGGATAGAAGATCATACTTACAGATATTTCCCTCGCATCTAGCACAGTGCCAGGCACATTGGTTTTGCTTTGAACATTGCAGTTGAATGAATTAATTGTCCATTTCTAACATATAGTAACTGTGAGTCTCTTTACATATTAAAATATAAACATCAGGTAGAGTAATAATACGCTTGAAAAAAATTACAATCTAGCAATCAAATATCCATCAAATCATTACAATCTAGCAATCAAATATCCATCAAATCATTGTTTTGATTTTTTTTCTAACATTAAAATTTCAGAAATTATTACTACGGTAACCAGATAAGAAATTTACTAGGAAAACAAGAAACATGTCTGTGACCAGAAGCAAGTACTGAGTTTTAATAATCACAACATTTATGATTATGGTGGGCATCTGCTTTCAATTTACTGAATTAGTAGGACTGTGGTGCCAAGCTTCATTTATTTACCAAAGTGTTTTATAGAAACTGGCCACCAGGCACTAGACAGATGTGATGTATCAGACAGACAAAACCAGGAAGCCATGAGCGAGTTCTGTGTGTCAGTCAAGGCAAGGACTAATGCTGAAAGGGTTAAACTAAAGCAGGTTCCATAGATTCAGGCCAATGGGCTGGTTCCAGGGTCCAGTGTTCTGGGATGGTAGTTCAGGAACATGGTGATAGGCAACTATTACACAGGCAGAAATCTTTGGAATCCAGGCTTGGGCTTTGGGGCCGGGGTCGGAAAGATGAGGAAATGGGTCAGGGCAATAAGAAACAGAGTCAGCTCGGGCATCTAAGCAACGAAGGTAGAATTCCAAGAGTAGCTGTGGAATTTGAAACAATGAATTTTTATTCCATTCTTCTTTATACCACCTTAAAACCTAAGTACCCCAGAGCCCCTGAGGGCATCATAGGTGGAAGAGCTGGACAGTAGCCGGGTTGTCAGCACAAGAGCAACACTTCAAAGGCCACTGTGACTTCTGGGGTCCAAGATTAGAAAGTAGACAACTGAGTCACTAGTTCCCTCCTTCATATCAAGATAAAAAATAATTGATAAATCTACTTCATCATCTTGCATCTCCATCATTGGATTTTATATATATATATATATATATATATATATATAAATCTTTTATTTTTAATTATTTTGGGTACATAATAGTCGTATATTATGGGATACATGTGATGTTTTGATACAGGCATCCAATGTGTAATAATCAAATCAAGGTAATTGTGGTATCCATCACCTCAAGCATTTATCATTTCTTTATGTTAAGAATATTCTAATTCCCTATTCTTTAAGTTATTTAAAACTGTACAATAACTTATTCTTGACTGTAGTGTCCTGGTTGTGGTATCTCAAATACTAGATCTTACTCATTCTATCTAACTATATTTTATCATTGAATTTTAATTCCAGTGTTTTTACTAATGAGATATTGCTTCCAATTTCCCTTTAAACTTTGCCTAATTCTTTTTCTTTAGGCATAAAAGTCTGAAAAAAAATTTAGTTAGCATTTTAACAGTAGGTACCTCTGAACAAGGATCTAGTCTGACACTCCACTGGTGACCCAGCATGCACTTGGCTGAGATGATGGAGAGAGATTACATATGACTGCACCTTCACTTGCAGCAGGGTAACAGGTGTCTATCCAAAGGGCAGGCTGACTTCAGAGACCCTAAACACAAGTCACACATGTGGAACAACAAGACAACAACTACAAAACACCTGTGTGCTCTCCTTTTTGGGTCATGCTAATGTGAGTATTTTCTTTCTTTGAAGCCAAAAAAAGGTCCAACAAAGAAAAAAAGAAACAAACTTGGTTTTGTGCTTTTGAGATAGAATGTATTTTAAATTTAGTCTAATAGAACACCATGCTAATGATTCAAGATATCTTAAAGTAGATAGATCAGAGAGACCCATGGTCACAAAGCATAGAAAACAAGGTGTAGAGATAGATGAGTAAAAATCTATTCAGCCCTCATTAGGCCTTGCTCAGAATGCATGGACTAATAATAATTGATCAGTAGATTTATATTTTTCTGTGTAAGAAAGTATATATAGTATAATCATACAAGACCATACTTTACTGACAATGTCAACATTTTGCCATATCATTATTTGTATCTATAGTCCATCTGTGTGGACAAAGATCCATATTATCCATGTAACACTCACTGATCAAAAAAATCATTTCTAATAGTTAAAGCAGCATTAGGCAAGTCAGAGAGATAAAAATCACATATATGAGCCACCAATATATACAGATTATATACTTCACATTGAAAATATTTTGAGTGATTTGCAACCTGCTTTCCAAAAACCCCTTTGAAGGAAAGAAAAGCTTAATATTGGTTAGAAACCCCATAGTTACAAGAATGATTCTTGTTTTAAGAATCTGCATGTCTATGTTGTAGTGAATGGTTTGATTAATTGAAGGCTTGATTTCTTGTGTTAATGTTTAAAAAAATTATGCCCTTCATGTGCATATATCTTGCCATTGCTTCCCTCATGCATCAAACAATAGACATTGCTTGGGCTATTTTATAGGAAACTTGGTGCTTTTGAATATATTCATGGAGGATTTTCATTTCTTTGGGTATAATCCCTAGGCCACCAGTTTTCATTTGTTCGAGCAACTGTATCACACATGATTTATCTTTTCCTAGCCTAATAATTGTTAGGGAATAAGCTCCTTTGTCCTTCACCACACAATTAAATTTTTCAATAGTTGTTGGATAAATACTGTAATTACTCATCAATCAGAAAGGGAAGTATGAGCTATAGAGGTAATTACATGTAATCTCATTTTCCTGAGTTGTCAATGGGTAGAGCACAAGTACATAATGTTCCTTAACTTTCTGAAGTAAAGTCAGCACTGTAGCAGAACACAGCTGCCCTAAACTGTTGGGTTACCTTAAACTATTGCTAAACTGTGGGAATACAAAGCAAGGAAACTTGCACATCCATATATGAAAACTAATACAAAATATGTATAATGTAAATTTAACCATTCAATACTTTTCAAATTAGTTCTTTTTATAGTGTGAATTAGAAAAGTAAGTCAATTTTAGAATTTTTGAGACTTTTTGATAAAAGTCATTTTCACTGGAGTTAAGTGATATCTCGTTGTGGTTTTGATTTGCATTTTCCTGATGATTAGAGATGTTGAGCATTTTTTCATTTGTTTATTGGCTGTTAGTCTATCTTCTTTTGAAAAGTGGCTGTTCATGTCTTTTGCCCACTTTTTAATGGGTTGTTTGATTTTTTCTTGCTGATTTGGTTGAGTTCTATATAGATTCCAGTTATTGGCCCCTTATTGGGTGTATAGTGTGCAAATATTTTCTCCCATTCTATAGGTTGTCTATTCATTCTAATGATTGTTTCCTTGGCTGTGCAGAAGCTTTTTAATTTGATCGGTCCCATTTATCTATTTTTGTTGTTGCTGTGATTGTTTTTGGGGTCTTTGTCATAAATTCTTTGCCTAGGCCATTGTCTATAAGAGTTTTTCCAACATTTTCTTCTAGAATTCTTATAGTTTCATGCCTTAGCTTTAAATCTGTTATGCATCGTGATTTGATTTTTGTGAGTGGTGAGAGGTGCAGGTCCTGTTTCAGTCTTCCACATGTGCCCATCCAATTTTCCCAGCACCATTTATTTAATAGAGATTCTTTTCCCCAGTGCATGTTTTTGTCTGCTTTGTCAAAGATCAGATGGCAACATGAGGATGGTTTTATATCTGGGCTCTCTATTCTGATCCACTGGTCTATGTCTCTGTTCTTGTGCCAGTGCCATGCTCTTTTGATTACTATAGCCTTGTAGTATAGCTTGAAGTCTGGTAAACTGATGCCTTTCAATTTGTTCTTTTTGCTTAAGGTTGCTTTGGCTATACAGGGTCTTCTTTGTTCTATACTTGGTTCCATACAAAGGGTAGAATTATTTTTTCTAGATAAGTGAAAAATGATGTTGGTATTTTAATAGGGATTTCACTGAATCTGTAGATCACTTTGGGTAGTATAGACATTTTAACAATGTTGATTTTGTTGATCCATGTGCATGTTATGTTTTCCCATCTGTTTATGTCCTCTGCTATTTCCTTCCTCAGTGTTTCATAGCTCTCCCTGTAGAGGTCTTTCACCTCCTTAGTTAAATATATTCCTAGGTATTTTTTTTCTTTGTTGTTACTGTGAAAGTTATTGAGTCTTTGATTTGGTTCTCAGTTTGACTGTTGTTGGCATATATGAATTCTACTGATTTGTGTACATTGATTTTGTAACCTGAGACTTTGATGAATTTATTTATCAAAATGCTGGCATGGATGTGGAGAGATAGGAATACTCATACACTGTTGGTGGGACTGCAAACTAGTACAACCTCTATGGAAAGTAGTATGGAGCTCAAAGAACTAAAAGTAGAACTACCATTTAATCCAGCAATCCCACTACTGGATATTTAACCAAAGGAAAAAAAGACATCTATAAAAAAGACACCTGTACTTGAATGTTTATAGCAGCACAATTCACTATTGCGAAGGTGTGGAAATGACCCAAGTGCCCATCAATACATGAGTGGATTGACAAAACGTGGTATCTGTAGACCACGGGGTACTACTCAGCCATAAAAAAAATGGTGAACTAATATTAATACTAATACACTTGTATTAACCTGGATGGAACTGGAGACCATTCTTCTAAGCAGAATAGAAAAACAAACACCACATGTACTCACTATTAAATTGCAACTAATCAATCAACACTTATATGCACATATGGAAATAACATTCATCAGAAATCAAGCGGGTGGGAGGGGAGTAGAGGGGACAGGTAAATTCACACCTAACAGGTACGATGCACATTATCTGGGTGATGGGCACACTTATAACTTTGGCTCAATTGGTACAAAAGCAATTTATGTAACCAAAATGTTTGTACCCCCATAAGAGTCTGAAATTAAAAAATATATATATATATATATATAAAACAGAAAAAAATAATTTTTGAGTTTTGATCAAGAACTATGAAGCTTCTAAGATTTTACCCTATTTCCAAGCTAACTTGTTTCACGAATGCAGACAGAAGTTATGGATGCTGGCAGAAGTCACAAGATTCCTGGGTCAGAGACAAAACTTTATTACTCATGGCACAGCAAGCAGCAGGAGCTTCATGTTTGCATCAGCTTTTCTTGCTCCCTCAGTCCCGTGGCAATGCAGAGTAGTCTGCAAGGAAATTATTCTGTGGGTTTGCATCACGGTAGAAAATCTCAGGTTTCTTAGTAAATACTGCCCCACCTTTTCCCTGAAAGGATGCCTTATCTGTACTATTTATATAGGGAAACAAATCTGGTTTCTCCTTGGAGGGAAACACTATTTCTACCTTCTAAGGTTATTTGCAAACATCCTGTGAAGATATTCTGGAACAAAAGCTGATTCAAGACATGCATCTTGTATCAACACATCTCATGTACCTCATGAATATATATAACTTTTATGTATCCATAGTAACTAAAAATAAAAAATTTAAAAAAAAGAAATGTGGGAGACTCATGGGCAATTATCTCCTAACAGCTTATTTATGTGTGTGAAAGTTTTTGTTCTAAGTACTCTGGGAGATACATCCATGACATTCCAATGTAAAAGAGAGTTTACCCTGTCATAGTTGGAGTAAAATAAAGGTATACATATGATGGTATAGCTTAAAAGAAGAGGTAAGATAGCCATGTAATTTTATTGACTAAGGAGTTGCTCCTGAACACAATAACCCCCACTCACACACTGATTCACACCATACATGTATCCACAGCATTATTAGATGACAATGGACTCATAAATGTACATAAGAAGTTTAGTTTCAAAATTTGGTTAGGTGATAAAAATGTTATGGGAGGTTGGGGAAGGGGTCAAGAGAACAAGAGAAGGATGATGGGATAGTAAAATAATTCCCATGCCCCTTTGACTCTGAGTTCTGGCCACAGTCAGAGATGCTTCAGGGCTGCAGTGACAAAGGTGGAATTGAAGAGGGGTGCAGCGCGTCCTCCCCACTGCACAGAATCCACTTTTGCTCTGGCAGCCGGTCCTTTGGATCCCCTAGGGGCATTTTTAGGCAGTATTCTTGGAGCAGATGTCTCTCTTCCAATAATGAACCTTTGAGTGGTAAGGGTACTTTGTGCTACCTCACAATGGCAGCCAGAACACATGGGAAAAAAAAAGATGCTTCATGTTTTGCTATGTGTGTGTATGTATGTGATTTAATCACTAAAATTGACTGAATGTTTACTCTGTACCCAGCCCTGTTCTAATCACTTGACAGGTACTATTTTATTCATTATCTATGAAGTCAGCATTATGATTATTCTTATGTTATAGGTAAGGGAAATTAGGCAGAACAAGGTTAAACAAAATAGTCCCCGGTTCATGTTTTGGGAATTGAAATATTTATGATACAATGAGAAGGGCCTAGGGGCTATTGGGTTAGAGACGACTGAGTTAGAGGAGCATAAATGAGTCATATGAGGCACAATCGTTCAGAGAATGGTTAGATGATCCTAGAGACATTGGTAACAGATGACTGATAAAATAGGGAGAATGTAATATAAGTCTTGTAAAATTATGTAAGAAATGCCCTGAGCAAAAGCAAAAAGATGGGAAAGTTCCTGGCTTGTGTGGAGAAAACTGTGACCAGATTAATGTGATTGCAATAAAGGGTTCATCCATTTATTCAACTTTCTTGTTGTTGAACTCCTATTATGTGTCAGCCACTAAAGAATAGTGAAAATTATGCTGAATGTGTAGGTTGGGGTCTGATGAGGGAAACCTTCTACATGTAAAACATAACTTGTCTTATATTACATTTGTTAACAATTTTGTGATGGTTCCATACTGTACATTTGAGCTTTTCAAGCCTACTTTTATCTCTTACTTCTGATTTTGTAATTCTAGCATTTTTCCTTAAAAGCTACAGGTTCTTCAAACTGCATGATTAAAAAAAATAATAAGCTTGGGAGAATATTTTCTCTCCTTGAAACTGCAGATCATATATTGTGTCATAACACCTTCCTTGCAACTGTTATAGCTAAAAGAGGTGTCTTTTAAGGTACTCAGGCTTCAGAATGTTACCATGCCCTTTGATCTTAAATTTTAACTTTCAAAAGATTTAAAATTGTGATTTGAAATTGTTAAATTCTTATGATATGCTCACAATACACTAAGTTGATATCTCTGTTTTCCAGTTTCTTGGGCTTATGGCCTCTGGTGAAGCCAGGGAGAGACCTAGTCCTTTAGGGAAAAGTTTCTGAAGACATTTGCTGCTGACCTTCCTGAGATGGGGACAAAGCAACCCCACCTCTCAACCTGTCACACAAGGGCATTGTGGCATTTGCTCAAGACCCTCTGAAGACTGGGAACTTAGGCCTTTTTCATTCCCTCTCCAAATAACCCAAGTTCGTCTCAACCAAGTTCTCAGCTTTGTAGACATTGAAGTAGTTCAAGTGAGACAAGGACCTTTTGGTAAAAAGTTGCCATGGTGGTTCTTGGCATTGGTTCTCATCTGTTCAGAAGCCTGAAGCTTCATCTATTCTAGGTTTTCTTTTTGAAGCCAATTGAGAATCCATATTAATTACTCTTTCCACATTCATGAAAGAAGAAAATACATTGAAACCTACCACTCTTACAACTTTTAATGCAAATAAAGAGTCTCTCACATTTAACTTAATAACATGAGATGCCTGCAAGAGGAGTTTATATTACCTACAAGCAAAATATTGAGGTGTTTTGTTTTGTTTTAATGCATGCTGAAAGTTTTCTTTCAGGAAGTTTAGTAAAAGTTGAATTGAAAGAGCTGGTAACCACTTGGGAAGCTGTCAAATGGGCTGATTTCATTAATTAGTGGTGGCAATAAACAAAAAAAGGGTAAACTCAGGAGACAATATTTCAGAAGGATCACTTGGACTTAAGGGGTAGGAGGCAAAGGAAGCAAGAGGAAGGTGAGAAGTTTTGTCTTGAAAATTTTTATATACATATACAAAACAGAGTAGAGGTGAGTGCTCTAAAATTTTGATGGGCAGTCAGAAGACGACCTTGATAACACCGATTCCTTGCCTTCTAGTTTGCAGCACACAATTGCCAGACACAGGCATCTAAATGTGTTACTGTACTTGGTTCTTTTACAGAGATATTGGTAGAGAATATACACTAAAATTCTCTTTCTCATCTGATACTGGATTTAGATAAAGAGCAATTTAGGGGAAAAGCACTCACAATCTATTGATTTGGGGATGAAATAGTTATAATTAAACATCTGGACTTTGTGTCAACTTAAATAACTTCATCTGCTCTGTAAAGCCCCATTAGAAATACAGAAAATTGCATAGCTCTGCATATATTTGCAAATATCTCAGTAATTAAATCATCTGTAAATGCAGTTAATTATGTAATAACTAAAAATATTTCAATATACTTCAAGTTTAAATGATCAAGTTTCCAATAGAAGACTGTCCATTTTCTCTTTTGCTGCTTTAGTAAAGCCATCACATTCTTAGATCTATTGAACAGAAACACATTTTTAGTTAAATAGTTGTAGCTATAAAATGCTAATTGTGTTCACATGCATGGATTACTCCAAAAAGATATACATGGCTTTACATTTGTAAGAAGCCGAATCTAAAATTGGATGGTAGTTAAAAGTATCACTACGAAATCTGGGTTAGTGATTCACACATGGGTGCAAAAAAGCAAATCCTAAAAGTATGATGCAAATTTGTTAAAATTATCTGGTTATAATTTTGTGCATACTAGAATGAATGCTCCATGACAATGGGGCCTCCTGTGTGTGTGTGTTTTTAATTCTGTATTCTCAATGCCCAGAGCAGAGTTTGACACACAAAATTATGTCAAGTAAATCAGTAGTATATATGTAATGTATTTAAGTGTATAAACATGTATATGTGTATGTATCTACAATTATATATCTATGAGTGTCTATGTATGAGTATAAATGCATCTACACACCCACAGAAAAATACCTCAAAAATGTTAAGTAATCATTGGATGTGGAATTGTGAGTGATTTTTTAAATATACTTTTTCCAAATTTGCAAATTTTCTATAATAGGTAATTATTAATTTTTTAAATTGGGTAAAAATAGCAATGTTATTAAGAATATAATCATTAAGAAAATCATATGTGTATAAAATTAAAAATGAAAAGTCATGTTTTCTTCAATATGTGCAAAATACTTTAATTTTTTGGAAAATATCTACAATTACAACTCATTGCAATTCATTTCTATGTAATGTGGAAACTACATAGACCATTATCTAGTTTAATAGCATTTTATAATTTCTCCAGGATCTTTTAGGATGGATTAACTTATGTGTAACTGCTTAAAGACCATTTTGTTGCCCATTTTCCTATGTCTTGTGTTATTTGAGAGCTAGAGAGCTTTAGATTGGCAATAAGGTCTTAATTTTTTTCTTGGGATAATCAATGATCTTGTGACTTCTAAATGCCTTTATAAACTGGAAAAATAATGAACTATAAAAGTCACATTTCAGAAATAATCCCCATTACCTTTTTTAGAGGAAAATTAAAAAGAAATGAGTCAATCCAGGGCTTTTTGCTTTCAACTTGTCAAATAACAGCTAAGATTTGTTTAGCGTTTCTGGTGTGTCAGGCACTTTTCTAAATGCATAGCATGTAAAAATTTCATTTAATTCTCACGGTTCCCAAAGAAGTGTGAATTATTTTACCAATGAGGAAAATGGAGTACAGAGGTATATGTTACTTAGCAGTTAAGTATTCAAAATTAGGCAGTTGGACTCCAGAGTCCATACTTTTGACCATAGGATGAAGTGCCTACCAACCCTCCAGATTAGGAGCTTCACCATGGTCCATGCAGTCATAATGAGGATTGTCCAGGGAAACAAAATGGCAGGGTTATAATTTTCTACCTATTTGTACTACTTCTATAGCCTTTGGTGAAACTTTTTGTCCTTGATTCTTCACAAACTCATGTGCAAAATGTGAAACAATTTTACTTGTATTTCCTGGAAGCATTATAGCGTTTTTTGTGATTTTTTTTTCTCGTGCCCTTCTAGTTCTACCATATATAATTAGGTGAGTACTCTATTATCCAATACATCGGAAAATTTTGAGAGTGTGAAATATCAGGAGGATGTATTTGCTAAAATAATTTTTTTAATATTAAAAAAACCCTGAAGATATTTTTATGTTAAAAAAATAAGAATGAGGTTTAAATAAAACTACTACTAAAGAATTTGCTGGAGCATTTGTATAACTTAGATTTAGCAAATACTTGTTTTAAAAATAAGCCTCATGCTATTTAACCTATTTCATACTGATCTTTCCACCTCATTTGATAAATCTGCAATAACTCTGATAACAGAATGTGAAGAAGAGCACACAAAAAAAAGTGTGAATCCATCCCATTCTCACTGTGTAAAAAATAAAATCAAATAAAAGTGAAAGGAATTTAATCTCAATCTAAAAAAATTACTTTAACAAGCAGGGCTATTAAAGAAAGAAAAACATGAATGAAAATCTGAAACGTCATTAATGTAAGTAATCATTAATAAAAGTAATCAGATAAAGGTATTCATAAAAAATAATCAGGATCAGAAATGCTGAAAAGTATTTCATAAAATTCTGCATCCTTTTTGATAGGAGAAGAACAGAGTTAATGATACTATAATTTAAACATATCTGTGTTAGACCAACAGGTGCTACTATCAGAAGGAATGTAGACATTCAACTTACGTGAGGGAAAAATAATCCAATATATTTTAATATTTTCTAGATAAGAACATAAGATCAGAAAGAGAAAGAAATATAAATAATAGAAACAAAGGCACCGTGTTAACATTACTAACAGTTAATATGTCTGTCTATGGAGACATTTTACTATGTCAATTTGGCCAGGCTAAATTACATTTCCCAGAATTCCCTTGCCTGTAGGTTTCCATTTAAAGAGATCCCCAAGAGAGACTTTTGTGACAGATTTAGGTGGCAGAAATAAAACATCAGACATTTTGCGACTCACACATGTTGCTGTTTATCTGCTGACTGATCTCGTGGGGCCCATAACTGCACCACATTGGCTTCTTTGATGCCTGGGCCAGAAGTAATCGTGAAGAGTCTTGGCTTCTGCAGGACACCAAACCATCAAGGTCAGAGGTAACAGGAACTTACAAGAATTTCTCTCTGTTGTCACAGGCTCCAGCTCATTTGCGGGGTTCAGCTTCTTTTTGCTCTTCCCCGCATTACATCCATCTTTCCTTCTCAACTGCCTGCCCTGTGGATTTCAAGCTGCAGCATAAAACCTGAGCACAACAGATTTACAGAGATTGCTTAATCAGCTCCCACAACCGTGTAAAGTCAAATCCCTTTATGTATATGTTTCCTAATGTTTCTGATTGAAACATGATGATATACTGTGTAAATGGGAAACTTACGAGAATCAATGAAAAATTCTTTTGGGCCTAACTAGACAGTCCAAGAAGGTGACTATTCAGAAGGAAAACATATTAAGGAGCGATAGATATTTTATTTACTAGTAGGCAAAAGAAAAAATAAGGGCTGAGACAGTGACCCCACTCACAGTATGAACAAAACCACAAATCATATAGGAACAAATGGACTGAGAAATGAGGGAGCACCTACATAAAGAAAAGTTAAGATTTTTTTTGAGAGACGTAAATGAGGACTAGAGTAAATGAAGAGAGATATCATGTTCATAGACAGAAAAAATATTGATAATATTGCAATAATTTAAATTATTGCTTTACAAATTTAACATTCTAGCCTTTTATAGTATATTTCTATAAAAGTACAACCCAAGAAAATGATGCTAAAGATCACTAGGAAAAATAAAAATGATAAGTCAAGAACATTTTATGAAAATGGCAATATTGAGACTTTTATGCTATCAGATAATATGATACAATTAATGCTAATGGGTTCCAGGCACCGAACAAACTACTGAGTAAATGGATCAGAGTAATAAATCTAGAAACAGGTCCAAATAGATAAATAAGCATTTAATAAAGGTAAAATGCCGAATCAGTAAGGAAATGTGTATTATTGTTTTTGGAAAAAATAATTGAAAAATAGAGTTTTGCTAAAATTGTATACCAAAATGAGGTATATAAATTAAATATATGGATATAAAAACAAACAAAAATTAAATGTTTATTGGAAAATACAGGTTATATTTTATATAATTTTCTAGTTGTGGAGTCTTTCTAAACATGAGTTTAAAGTAAAAATTGATACAAAAAGCAGTATAAAAGTCAAAAGAGCAACATTAAAAATAAAACTTAAGCACTGTAAAATGTTAAAAAAGTGGGAAAATTATTTTCAATACATTCAATATTTTGAATGAAGATTTCATTTTATTTACGTATGATGAGCTCTCTCATACCTTAAAGAAAAATTCAGACATGTCATTAGAAAATGAAATAGCACATACATACATAAATGACAAAGATTAAACACTCATGACCAATATAAATGACTCAACCTCACTTTAAAAAATGAAAATTGATACAGCAATGATACATCTTCTCATCTTATCAAATCAACAGAGATTTAAAACAAAAAGAAAAGAAAAACATCAATTGGGTAGAATTCAGAGCTATATTAATTCAAATCATACAGATCAACAGTTGAGGCATACCTATAAAAAACTGAGAAATTTATATTCCCTTTCACCATATAATTTATTTATTGGTTTAGGTACAGGAGTAGTAATCACTAATGTGCAAGATAAAGGCAATCATTTTTCAGTGACTTAAAAAATAAATATTGAAGATAATTTAAATGTCCAGTATTGAGGAATTGGTTAAATTAATCAGGATACATCTAAAAAAAATGGAATAGTCTGTAGCTGTTTAACCAATGGTACAAAAGATAATCTGACAAGGAAAGCTATTCACAATGCATTTTTATATAAATAGCAAAATATCAAGTATTTTACATTTATTTATCAATTAATGTATGAGATAGGTATTGTTAGTACTCTCATTTCGCAGAGGGGAAAAGTGGGGCACAGAGAGTTAAATGACTTACCCATGTTCACACTGAGAATGAGTCTTCTTTGGAGCTGGGAATCAAATACACCTAATGGGGTTTCAAGTTCTGTCTTGCCTTTAATAACTTTATTAAAGCATTTTGATTTATATTTGTAATTTTCTTTTGATATCTGTTTTTCAGCTTTTGATATCAAGGTTATATAAGCTCAATTTAAGACTTTTAATCTTTTATAATCTTTGTAGTATAAGATGCTAGTATCTCTTCCCAAAATGTTAAAGGAAATAATGAAAAATATTCTTTGTCATCACCTTTTCAGAAATACCTTTCCAATACTCATTTGATTTTTTTCCTGTTTTTATTTATATACAATATTTATGTAATATTTTAACTTTATATTAGTCAACACTAGCAATTTATTTTCCTTAAAAATTTTTTGAGTTCATCTTCTGATCTTTGTTCAAATTCTTCAGGCTTTATATGGCCCAGATTCCTTTAAAACATATAATCTCTTTCTTTTTTTTTTTTCTTGAATAAAAGATAGATATATACAACAAAGTGAAACTGTTATCTTTTTTTTTCAAATAAATCTCTGTGTATTTCTCAGAAAGGTACATTCCAGATTATTGCAAAAAATAGAATTCATAATGCAAGCAGAATTCCCATACATTTCATTTGTCCAAAAATTGTGCCAGCTTGCTGATATTATTGCTAATAAATTTACTAACAAATTTGATGGACAAGAGGTAATGTGACTGATGTTAGCATGACCTGCTTTATTCCTCAGGAGAATATATAAATAACCCAGAACACCTTCCCTATTTTGAAGAAGAGAGGCCCACTTGCAGGCAAATTTCTCTGGATTCAATTTTCACTCATATATATAAGATCCCTATTTACTCAGAATTTTAAAAAAGAACTAATCTCACAGCTGAGAATGTCTCTGAATATTTTGTAACATTGTTGCTGTTTTCTATGTCTCCTCCCCTTGAATCTGAGCTGGCCTTAGTGACTGATTCATAAGGAGTAGCAGGCAGCAGAAGCGACACTGCATTACTTCCGAGTCTGGTTCAGAAAACAACCAGCAAATCTGACTGGTTCCCTGGGCTCACTACCTCTGTCTTGGGCATGCTAACTCTGGAGTAACCAACTGCTATGTAAGAAGTAAAACTACCAGGAGACCTCCATATTTGAGACAAAGGGGGCTCTGGTAGAATCCCAAGCTGAGCTCCCAACTGGCAGCCAAAATCACCTGCCAATCGTGTGAGGGAGCCCCTTTAGACGGTCAGCCCACGGAACTAGCAGATGACTGTAGCCATAGTCAATATCTGACAACCACAAAAAGGCTGCAAAGGATCTGAAAAGACATTGCTCAAAAGAATACATACAAATGGCCAACAGGTATATCAAAAGGCATTCAACATCATTAATCATCAGAGAAATGCAAATTAAAACCACCACGAGCTGTTAAGATGGTTCCTATCAAAAATGTAAGAGAGAACTATGATTGGCAAGGGCGTGGAGAAAAGGGAACCCTTGCACACTATTGGTGGGAATGTAAATTGTCGTAACCGTTATGGAAAACAGTATGGAGGTTTCTTAAAAAATTAAAAATAGAACTACAATATGATCTAGCAATCCTACTTTTGGGTATATATTCAAAGGAAATGAAAACAGTATGTCAAAAAGATATCTGCACTTCCATGTTTGTTGCAGCATTGTTCATAATAATCAAGATATGGAAACAACCTACGTCTTCATCAAGAGATGAATGGATAAAGAAAATGTGGTATATATATATATAATGGAATACTATTCAGCCTTGAAAAAGAAGGAAATCCTGTCGTTTGTGACAACCTGGATAAACTTGAAGGACATCATGTTAAGTTAAATAAGCTTGGCACTGAAAGATAAATACGGCATGATATCATTTATATGTGGAATCTACCAAAGGCAAACTCATGGAAACAGAGTAGAATGGTAATTACCAAGGGCTAAGGGGTAGGTGAGGATTAGGGAGATATTTGTCAAAGGATACAAAATTTCAGTTAGGATAAATAAGTTCAGGAGATCTATTGCACAACTGGGTGACTATAGTTATTAATGTACTATATTCTTGAAAATTGCTAATAGAGTAGGTTTTAAGTGTTCTTACCACAAAAAAATTAGCACATGAGGTAATAGGTATTTTAACTAGCTTGATTTAGCCATTCTACACTATACACATTTGTCAAAACATCATGTTGTTCACCATAAATATAGACAATTTTATTTGTCAATTAAAAAAAAGAATATAGCAAAGGATAATAAATTTACCTTGGAATATTTTCTATGCCTCTTGGTGTCCTGAAATTTTTACATCATCTCTTTGTTCTGAAAGAACAACAGATTAATCTTAGCTTCAGAGATTTTGATGTTTTATTTTGACAAGCATCTAAAATGACTGATTTAAAATTTAACATTTTTTACACATAATAACATATCTCATAATTTTCTAATTTCCATATCTTTTTGTGGTTTGGTAGCTCATTTCTTTTCATCATGGAATAATATTCCATTGTATGGATGCTCCACAGTTTGTTTATCCATTCACTTATTAAAGTATATCTTGGTTGCTTCTAGTTTTTGGCAATTATGAATAAAGCTATTATAACTATTCATGTGCAAGTTTTTGTGGGGACATAAGTTTCCATTCATTTGGGTAACTATCTACCAGCACAATTGCTAGATTTTACAGTAAGACTATATCTAGCTTTGTAAGACACTGCTCGTCTTCCAAAGTGGCTGTGCCATTTTACCATCCCACCAGCAATGAATGAAAATTCCTGTTGCTGTACATTTTTGCCAGCATTTTGTATTGTCAATGTGTTGGATGACTTAATAGATGTATAATGGTATCTTGTTTTTTCAATTAGCAATTTTCTAATGGCATCTGATACTGAATATTTTTTGAATGCTTATATTTCATCTGTGTATCTTCTTTGGTGAGATGTATGTTCAGATCTTTTGCTCATTTTAAATTAGATCGTTTTCTTTTTGTTGAGTTTTAAGAGTTCTGTGTTTTATATACAACATCTTTATCAGATATGTGTTCTGCAAATATTTTCTCCCAATCTGTGGCTTGTATAACACTGTCTTTCTCTTCACAGTGTCTTTCACATAGCGGAAGTTTTTTGCTCTTGTTATTGTTTTTAAAAAATTTTTAATGATGTCTAACTTATTTTTTTCTTTCATGGATAATGTTTTTTGGTGTTATATCTAAAAACTCATTGCCAAACACAAGATAATCTAGATTTTCTCTTCTATCTTCTAGAAGTTTTATAGTTTTACATTTAAAATTTAGGTCCATTTTGAGTTTGTTTTTGTGAAATGTGTAGTATCATTGTCTAGATTCATTTTTTTAAGTGATTATCTGGTTATTCCAGCACTATTTTTTAAAAAGACAACCTTTTCTTTATTGAATGGCCTTTGTCCTTTGTCAAAGATCTGTCAACTATATTTTTTGGGTCTATTTCTGTGTCCTCTATTCTGTTTTACGTTGATATATTTTTCTATTATTTTACCAATACAACACTATCTTGGTTACTCAGTTATGTTAGAGAGTATTCTACACTGTATTTTTTTAAGAAATAGTGTAATAGTTTATAAATTCATTACAAATCTTTTTTGCTTTCTAATCGAGCTCAGACAATAATTTTTAAAAATAATAGATTAAGGTTTGTTTTATAGCTTATGTAGCGGGTTTAATTACATCCAAAAAGGTATGTTGAAGTCCTAACCCCTCATGTACTTAAAAATTCATGTGCTACCTTGACATCTTTGAGCCTCACAGTGCCCCAAAGGCCTGACCGTGAATTCCCTTGCTCTCACTAGACATATCCCCTACCTGGTGAGAAAGGCTCCCTACCCTGCTAATCTAGCTGCACTCCACCCAGCTCTCAACCTAACAGGCTCAGTTGCCTGCCAGCCAGAGAAATTATTCAAAGAATCTGATCACATCCTCTTGTAGGACACAGGGACACCTCACCCCCTGGTTAGTATAAAGTCTGCTTCCCACTGCCCCCACTGGTTCACTCTGCTCCAGAGTGCAGCCCCCATAAAGCCCTGAATGGCATGCAGTGTTGCTCTCGCCTGTGAGTGTATGTCACGGATAAACTGCTGCCAATCTGAACTGTTCAGTGAGGGCTGTTGTGTGTTTGGCTATTTTTTACTGTTTAGGGTGTTATTCACCAACAGGGTATATAGGAAATGAGTAAAATACCCTGTTGCCTGTGAATGGGACCTTATTTGAAAATAGAATCTTTGTTAAGATGAGGTTGCAGACAAAAATGAGGAACATCTTATGTGTTGTTGTTATAAAGTGTCAGAGGCTTGGCTGAATTATGTTCTCCTGTCAGATGGAAAGAAGATTTATAAGCCAATCATCTTATATATTTAGGTGAGGAGATTCCAAGCAAAATACAAAAGATGCTTCCTGGATTCCCCTTGCTACTTATAGTAAAATGTGAGAGGAAGAGATACATTTAGGAAGGAACTGCTAAGCGAAAAAGGAACCAGCACTGGATGATTTGGAAAATCCTCAGCTTATCCAGATAGCATGCTCTGGAGACAGGTGCAAGGGTATGGCTGGACAAACTTTTGCTGGAGAAATTAGGTGTATTACTTTTTGATCCAATCAACCATTACATCAGAAACACTCCTAGTTTGGACTGAAGGGGATAGAGATAGAGAAGACTATGCCATATAAAGACCTAGGCGGATACTGGAGTTGCGTTGCCACAAGCCAAGGAATGGTGAGGTTTCTGATAACTACTGCAAGCAAGAGGAGGGATCGAAAAGTAACCAACCTCTCTGACACCTTGATTTCCACCTTCTAGCCTTCAGAGCTATGAAGAATATGGTTCTGTTGTTTTAAGCCTCCCATTTTTCACAGCAGTCCTAGGCAACAAATATATATGCATATATATAGGATTTGCTGTTTCATAGTTACTGGATGAAAATAAAACAATTTTTCCTATTTGTATAACACAGACACAGTGGCCTATTAATTTCATTATTAAGATTCTGTATATCCTTATTTGTTTTTCACACTTTGTCATGAAAAATATTTTAAATATCTGCTAAATTCTATTACTATGTTCTTTTAATTTTTTTTCTAATTTTTAAATGTATTTCTATGCTAGGTTTATTTGCAACACTTTTTTTTTTTTTTTTTTTTTTTTTAGTCTGGGGTCTGCTCACATGCAAAATATTTTATAACTGATATTTATTCCTTGTGACTTATATCAAACTCACCACTAAAATCCCTTTTTAATCTTTGCTCTTTCCCTCTTTTTCAATTATTCAGTTTTGCCCATTAAGTCTAAGACAGTATTTTCTGTTGTATTAATTTTATTTTGTTGTTAATGTTGCTTTTAAAGTGGTATTCTTCTCTGTAAAAGTGGTGATTTTCTTTCATTTCTTGAACCCTGCCAATTTGCTTTTTATTTTTGTTCCTTTTCTACTACAATCTCTGTTCTGATCTGTTATATCTTTTTTGAATTGTTCTGTAAATTTTGTTTGTTTTAGGAAATCATGTTCTATAATAGTCAGCTGAAGTGGGACAACTGGATTGTGGCCCCGCACAGATACAACCCTCAATACTGTAAAGGGGACTGTCCAAGGGCAGTTGGGCATCGGTATGGCTCTCCAGTTCACACCATGGTGCAGAACGTCATCTACGAGAAGCTCGACTCCTCAGTGCCGAGACCATCATGTGTACCTGCCAAATACAGCCCCTTGAGTGTTTTGACCACAGAACCTGATGGCTCACCTGCTTGTAAAGAATATGAAGATATGATAGCTACTAAGTGCACCTGTCGTTAACAAATGGTCCTCCAAACTAAAACCTTGAGCCTATTTGACAAAGTAAATGTATGCCTATCTGTGCCTTCAGGAGAAAGCTTCATGTGTCAAATCTCTAAATAAAATGCAGCGTATGTTGTATAAGGATGAGCCTGTGTAGATTAGTACATTCTGTGACATCTATCAGTGTAAAGGGATAACATCAGTTGTTGCTACTGAAACTTTATTTCCATTTTGGATAGCTTTGAATTTTTTTCCTTGACCTTTTTTTCACAGTGGTCTTATTCATGATGGAAAAAAATTCTTAGCATAAATCTTGGAATTGTAGCTATAAATAGACAATTCAGAGCGCTATAGTCTTAAGGGAAGAATAAATTCTTATCAATGGCAAAAAAAAAAAAAAAGAGAATAAAGAACAGACTATTTTAATCTTCTATTTCCCAGAGTGAACCATGTATATTTAAAAAAAATTTGTACTTATGATCCTTCCACTTATATGTGTTCTTTTCTTTTTTAAATTTTTAAATTTTTAATTAAAGTTATGAATGCATGTAGTATGAAAAGTCAAAAAGCATTATACTGAGACATAAAGGAAATAATACCCTGAACCACAACCCCAAAACCTTCACATTAGAGGCAACTTCTTTCAATACTCATCGATACTCTTTCTGCTACTTACTTCCAGATTTTTATATGACACCTTTCAACTATTTCTTGCGTGGTTTTCAGTGTTATAGATTATATATTATAAATGACATCATACTAGCTCTCTTACATCAGCCTACCCCCCTTGACTTTCTCCCATACCCATCACCAAACTCCTTCTGCTCCTTCGTATGTTTATTTATGATACAAGGTTAAATCAGTAATTGTTGTTTATATTATTATAAGCAATACTATGACTATATAACCAACCTACAAAGTGTGCCATGAGTACATGGCTTTTTCTATACAGCTTCTTTTTCTCTCTCTAGAGTTAATAAATGTCTTAGCTTTTTTGTTTGCATTTTGCCTTAGTTTCAATGCATTTATCACTTGTTCAGCCTGTGACTTTCCAAAATAACAATGAAAAAAGGAAAAACAAAACACAACAAAACCCAAAACCTTTTATTATGGCCAAGTGCACCAGGTAGTCCTTCATAGTCATCCCTCATCCTATACTCCCAGAAACATTCTTCCTAGAACTTCCTTTATTTCCCCTTCAAAATAATGAATACCTGTGTAGTAGAAATTTGGCTTCATCTAGAAAGAGGTCTGCATTTGTCCAGGCTCCTGGGGGCAGAGGGTAAACTCTAAACCCCTAGAATTTCCTCAGTAATAGAATATCTTCATTATTCATGGTGGACCCCTTGGCCCACACCCTATAGTTTATGCTAACAAAATAACTCAGAATGGTGCCAGACACACAGGTAGTTCTGGGAGTGGAGGTAGCCATGCCAGAAAGACCAAACATGGCATTAGAGGATTGGAACATGACCCACATGATATCAATCTGACCTCCAGGGAAGAGAGGACACTGGACATTGAGTTCAACCACATGGCTAATGATTCAATTGATCGATCATGTCTAAGTAATGAGATCCCAATAAAACTTCTAGATAATGACGTACAGGTACTTATCTAGTTGGTGGTACTCTTTGAGTATTGCTAAATATTGATGCTGAGAGGGTAACACATCCCCAAGAATGTTGGAAGCTTCACATTTGGAGCCCACCCTTCTTCTGCCCTATGCGTCTCTTCCTTTGGCTAGTTCTATTAATACTTGGTATCTTTTGCCATATTAAACTGAAATAGTAAGATAGCACTTTCCCAAATTTTGTGTTATTCTCTCAAATTATTGAACTTAAGGGAGTCAATGGGGACCCCCAAATTTGTAGCAAATTGGTCAGAAGTGAGAGGGGCCCTGAGAACCAGTAAGTTTGTGGCTGATGTTTGAAGTGAGGTCAGTCTTGTGGGGACTGATCCCTCAGACTTTACAGTTTAGCCAAACTCTTTGCAGTAGATGGCAGAAGTTTCGGGCAGACTTGGCAGTCTGGAAGACTGTGTCCTTAACCTCAAGTCTGGCTAAGTCAGGATAATTTCTAAGTCTGCTGCCCAGCTGTAGTACTACTACTTCTTTGAACTAGCATCCTAAATATTTTCTTCACTTCTTTTTTGTGTGAATCTTCTCTTTTGTGTTTTTGTTTTCTAATTTATTATCTTATTTCAGTACATTCCAGAGAAAGGGTCAAAATGAAATGAGATTTTGCACGTCTGAAAGTGACTTGATTCTACATTTCATATGTAATTTTTATTTTGGTTTGCATAGACACCTAGATTGGATATCGTTTTCTCTCAAAATTCTGAAGGGATTGCTCCATTGACATCTTGCTAAATCCATCCCATGATAATGTTTTCCTCTCTTTAGAAACTCTTAGTTAACTCTATTCCTTGTCTTTTGAAAATTTTACTATTATGCTCATTTTGTAGAATCTTTTTTCACTCAATATGTAGGTCTTTCAATACTCAATGATATTGAAAGGAGGAGGTCTTTCCAATCTAGAAGAGCTCATATTATTCAATTTATGGCAGTTATTTTTTGATAATTTCTCTCCTTAGTCTTCTTTGTTCTCTCCTTTATGAAAAATTGTTAATCATTTATTAATCAGCCGGGATTGTCCTTGAAGTTTCTTATATATTCTTTCTCCTATTTTTATTTCTTTGTCATTTTGTACTTCTGTTTGGGAAAGTTACTAGTTTTTGGACATTTTTTTCTGTCATCATCCTGTATTTAATTAGAAATGCTGAGTCATTGTTTTAATTTTTGTTGTTTTTGTTTTGTTTTAATTTTTTATTTGTATGTTTCAGGAAATTTTAATTCATTTCACTAATTATAATAACAGAGATACTATTTAAAATATTTAACAACCCATATGAGACAAACAGCAAGACCTTAAAACAGATCCAAGAGGTTTATTACAGCATGAATTCTAGCTGAATATCAGACACGGAACTTTTATATGTTATCTTATTGTTATCTCATCTTGAGTTTCTTATACTTTATTTTTATTCTACTTTTGAAAGCAGATTTTCCTGTCATGTTTATTCTAATTGTGATTGTTGAAAAATTCTACATAAAAAAGTTAACTTAACTTATGTTTCTAAAATTAACAATTGCATATGAAATAGAATTTATTGGTTGTTTATATTTAAGATAAATAAATGAGTTCAATTTAAATTTTCCGTATCTTTGTTTAAAACCTATGGATTTTGTTGGTATGATATTTTATAGGATGTAGTGAGTTTGTTTACGTATTCTTACATGATTAATTTAAAAATCTTACATATCTAATATTTTAAATATTAAATACGTGAATTAACTTGTAAAAATATTTTAAATCATTTTTAGGCTTATTTTTAATTTCTATATGTAATTAAAATAGATGGAGTCTACAAGGGCTGTCTGGAAAGTACCCAGCCATTGTTAATATAACGAGAACATATTACATGGCTGGATACTTTCCGGACAGCCCTTGTGAAATATATATTCATCCCGCAATAATTTGTTTTCAAAATTATGTTCTGACTCTACATCTGGAGAATTATATTTATTTACCTTTATGTCATAAATCTTGGTTATGTGCATTTTTCCTATCTTTGAATCACTGTCTTCTTCACACTCTTTGTCTCCAAAATTTAGACATTATATTTTTTGGGTGATTCTACACTTTCCACTCTGATGTTATTAGAACTGTTGGATTTAAGCTATGTGTTTGATGCAGGCTCAGTAACCCAGAGGTCTAAAGAAAATTAATGAGGAAAACATCCAGGAAGACTTAAAACAGTCCGATTTTAAAATCTCCTTCTCTCTGTGGTTCCTTTTCTAGGCTGGCTAACACCATTCTGCTTTGCTAAGGACTGTGTGCTAAGCAAAGATAAGTGTAATAATTTTTCTAACTTTCTGGCATTTGGATAGAATCCTTCCTTAGCAGTTGTGCATTCCAGGTTACATTTTCTGTGTATAAAGAAAATTATTAGCAAACAAACACAAAGTCCAGAGGGTCTTTATTTTGAACACAAAATAAGCACATTTTTATTTATTTTTCTCATAAAAATTATATTGCTAAATTAAAATATCCTATTACTCAAGGAACAAATCACTGTAGAGCATATCTAGCTGAACACATAAAAGTAAGCTCACTTTGAGGATGAAGAAGGGGAAACTGTGAAGAGAAATTCTCAGCAGGAATACTTATGTTCAGGCTAAGATTCAAATTGCTTTAATAAAATTAAAGTTTAGTGGAAAATTCACCAGAATATATTTTTGGCTATTTCTTTAAAAAGCATTAATTAATCTATTAACTTAATAAATTATTTCATTAATTTATTAACTTAATAAAATGATTGTGTTTTCCAGGAAAAGAACAAGATGCAAATCTAAGTTCTGTCTTATTAAAAATGCTAGTTTTTTTTTTTAATGGTATGCATCACTAATTTTCATGTCATCCTTTCACAGGAGCCATGCTAAGTTACCTGTATCATTCCCATTTTAGTAATTGTTCTACTGAAGCAAGGACTTTTTTGAAAAGGAATTATAAATATTTTTTAATCAACAAGTAAAAAATGTGTTTATTTCCATCTTAAATTACCTATGGCTGAAGCATTGCCATATAGACTGTGTGTCTATGTCCAACTCTATAACCTAAAAGCAGCATTCATAAATAGTTGGTGATACTTTTTCTTTTGTTATTTGAAAGATTAAGCAAATATTTTGTCAGTTGAAATAAGAAAGCTAAGGCAATGGAATTAGGGCAATATTTAAAAACTAACAAATGATTTTCAGGGACTGTTCTGGAAGCCTGTGAAAAATTTCAATGTGTTCATCTATATTTCACATCACCACCCAAGGCAGCCAGGAAGATGCATTGGGTCTTGTCTAGAAATTTGTTCATATTTCTCTCCCAGTTAATTTACAGAATTATTTGGAATTTTGTTAGAGTCCATTAGATGCCAGATCAAGCATACATGGATGATAGATGTAGTACTTAATATTTTAAATTCATTGCATGGAAAGGTCAATTTAACCCAAACATTAATCTAATATGAATATTCTAACATGTAGGTTAATATAAATGACTCTAATACACACACATATATGCACATACACATACACACACACACACACAACACAACTTTAAAAAATGCCCATGGAATTATACAGGTAGAAGATAGAAACATGGGATTTGGAATCAGATAGATGTGGGTTTTGAAGCCTAACAATTTAACTTCAGTCATAATCCAATTTTACATGAGCCACTTCAATCAATCTCAGTATCTTCATCAATAAGATCAGGATAATAATACAAATTTACAGATTGATATAGATTTAAATGTAAAGTGACACAGACACGTATTTGAACATCTGTCCTTCTATATTACACCTTTACTGTGTATTACCGCTACAACTCTCCACATCTCTCTCCAACTACCTTTCCTTCTATCTGCATCTGAGCCTAGTACCCAACACACAGGAAATGGACAACATCTCAAGACAGGAATATAACTGTAAAAAATCATAGAAAAGAAAACAGTATATTCCTGCTTTTTGAGTTTTAGAGGCCAAAACACAGAGTGTAGTGGAAAGAACTCATGGCAGACTACATTTAGGATAAGCAAGAGCAAAGTTGCCATCACTGACCACTTTTGACCACCCTCAAAATAGAAAGTGACTCCCAAGCTTACGGAGAGAGGAAACATTGGAGATGTGATGAAAGTTCGGGTCTTTCAAAGGGGTCCCTAAACCCCGCTTCCTTGGTCAAGCCCTGTGGAAATGGAAAGCATAAGTTTATGAGACTGGAACACAGAGAATCTGGGCTTATATCTCAGGTTGACCACTAAAAAGAAGTTCTCAGAAAATAAGTGGTTGCATCAAGTATTTCTAGCAGAGAGGGACTTAGAGCACATCACAAGTTTCTTTTCACATTACACAGTACAGGAATAACAGAATGATTTTTATGTGCCCAACACTGGCATAAAATATACAGTCACTGCACCTGAAGGAGAATCACATATTGGAATATGGGAAAATCCATTACTGACCTGGACACATCCAAACAAAACAGCAGGTGAAGTAGTAGCTGTATCAACAGGTGCCAGCGTGGAAAGTTATATCAACGATCAGATGCCCCCCCCCCAATAGCTTGGCCTTATCCCACACCCTCATTTGTGGGTTTTATGTAAGGCCCCTTGGGAATTTGACAAAATGTAGGCGAAAAGGGGGAGCTAAGAACCAAACTACGTGAACCGAAGTCTTTGTCATCCCTTAAGAATGGATGTTTGTAATTAGGCTAAATTTTAGATAAATAAGCAGATAAACCAAACCAAAACAAAAACTCCTGCACATGTGAGTTTGTGGACCGTTTTAATTAGTCATTTCATTAAGGGTTGCTAATCAGATGCTATTTTGAATCAGGTCTGCTTGTCATCACTTTCAATACATGTAGACTACTCTTTTTGAAATATTTTGCTTTCATTGAACTGTCCCATCAATCCCCTTATGACTACAAACGAAAAAGAAAGCATGCCACATTTTACAGTCAATGTACTTTTAAACTAGCTTCAAAGAGGGAGTGGTTAGATAGGCTTCAAAAGCAGCTTCCCTCCCTCTTTCTATTATATCAGTATCATTTTCTTTATTGAACATTTCATAGAGGAGTTCTACTGTAACAGCCACTCCTGTTTGTCAGTTAGCGATATCAAAGGAGTTGTAGGAGGAGCGTAATTACCAAATAGTTCTAGCCGGGTGAAGTGGATAATGAGAAGTGCAGTGAACATGGATTTGGAGTGTGTGTGTGTGTATTTGTGAATCAGCATTTTGATTCTCTTCATTATTTTCATGCTTTACAAATAAGCTTATGTTTTGAACAGTACTGCAGAGAAAAGCTCTGATTTTAAGTAAGTGGTTAGAGGGTTCCTGCCTGAACTTAATAGTAGGAAATCCTTTCAAAATAAGTCTAAGGCAGACATTGAGTCATGTAGATATTAAAGACTTTTAAAATACCAGTTTTACCAAGCACTCAAGTGATAGTGAGTGTTTTTCCACATTATAAGGGCACTGAATTTCAAATCTTTGCATCCCAACAGTGCATCCAAATCTTAAGGAAAGACACGCTCCTAAATTTTACACACTTATTTCAGATAAAAAACAATTTTCTTTTGTCTGTCATTCAATCTATACCTTTTAGCAGAAAAAATAATGGCAAAATACGACAGAATCTTGTTTAACATAATGGCACAAGGAGCATGCATTGCATTGTCTTCTCTGAATTCTTTATATGTCTAAGGGTTTAATCAAATTGAAAAGTTGAAATTTTTCAAAAGAATTTGAGCAAATCCATTTATACTAGTTTGTCTTATTGATAATGGCCTCCAGACACTTAGCTTATTTATAATAATTAAACTTTACATAGAAGGTGAGATTACTGAAGAGTTTACCTGATCAGTGGCCCAGACCTACATTTCGTAACTCAGAGGTACAAATCAAGTTTTACTGAATTCTGGCGACTGTCACTTAACAGAACGTGGGCTGAGTAAACTTCTCCTCCTATCACACACTCTGGATGTGCACTTCTCAAAGACAGGATGTATATTCCAGGGATGCTTTTTTTCAGCTTAGCTTGATGCATGTTGGTAAAGATCACATTCCTTAAGCAGCACATATTTGTGGCTAAGCTTTCTCATGCTCAAGGTCCTTTTACAAAGTCTGGTTACACTGCAACAATCTAGTGATTGTAAGCCTCAACAAATCACAGCACAAATCAAGTGCATATTATTTATGTCAGTAACCAGGAACACCACCAACATGCTTGAACATATATAATCTTCTCTTTCCTCAATTAAATATAATCCAAGAAGTTTGGGCATTCATTTCTCCATCAATATTTAAAGGTGTTAAATACTTCTCTTCATTGTACATTATGTCCATGAAGAGTACATACACATATTTCTTGTAGGTGTAAATACAGAGGGAGGGTAAAGAGAATTTTGAGTAAGCTAAATAGATACAGAAAATTTTTAAAACCGCATCAAAATCAGGAGGAAATAATTAGTAGTGACAAAACAACAGAAAAGACCAACAGTGTTTTGCAAAGATAAATTAACTAAGGGTCCCCAAAAGAGAGCTGAATCCTATAGCTCCACTGCGTGTCTCCAGGGAAATGGAGCCTCTAATTGGCTCCATCTACTAATTGTTGTTAACTCACAATAAAACAATGAAGTAAATAGTAAACTGAGGTAGCAAAAGCTGCAACCAAGGCTTTATAGTAAACATGGTTAAGACTGAGTGTTCACTTTGTGCTGAGCACAGTTCCAAGGTCCTCACATACGACCAACTTAAATCTCACATCAACTGTTTAGGTGGGTGTCATTGTGACTTTTATTTCACAGATGTTATAACCAAGTCAGAAAAAGACTCAGAAGCTTCATTGGTTCATGCCTATTTTCCAACCTTGTCTTTCAGCCTTACTTCACATCTGTGAGTTCCTGCTATCCCTTCAATAGTTTCCCTTTTTGATTATCTATTATTTACAATAGAGCGTTTTACGATTGATTCAGTGACTGCACCATTCAATCTTCATTCAACATGGAGGTTTCATGCCTATATAGTTTTGTGGTGGTCAGGCATGCTGGTGCAGAGCCTGTGTCTCCATATGCTCTTCTGAATGCCCATTGGGCACTACAAGCCCCATTTTCCCCTGGTAAGCACAATCCAGCAACATAGCCAATACTGAAAATCCCTTTTTGGCCTGCTCCACTCCCTTACTGGCATCATGCAATTAAAATAGCAAGATGGTGCTCTGTGCTCTGGCTTAAAAGAAAGAAAAATTTTGCCTTAAAGGATGGGCCCTTCCCCTGGGTATTAAAACATCAGAAACCTGATAACAAACTCATTTAATTGTTAATTGTTATTAAAAATACAGTTACTTCCATTTCTCAGATTAAGAAATACAGACTCTGAGTGGCTAGGTGATTTACCAAAGTGACATAGCTGCTAAGTGATGAAGCAGGACTTGAAACATAGTTTTAAGCTGTCTAAATTTGGAACCAACCTGCTGTCTGTGCTGTCGCATACAGCTTCTCTTTAAGCCAAGAAGGAAGGTGGGAAAGAAAGACCCTGGAAGCCACTTAGCTGTTGGACTAGATTTGTTGGGCTAAGAAGTTCAGGAAAGGAAAGGGACAGAAGGGCCCTTATAGCTCAAGTCAGCTGTATGGGAATGGTCTCCTCAATAGCTACCCCCTCCCCATCTCCTATTCTTGATTGGGTGGGGAATAGCTGAGTGGAAGGAGATTTATTCCGCAAGGCTGAATTCAGCTTCCTTAAGTGTCTGAGTACAAACAACATTGCTGGGGTGATTGGAATCTGAGTGTTAACCAGGGATCTTTTCCTGACCCCAAGTCATTGCTGTCCTTGGTTCTCATTCCTCACCCTAGGAGTAGAACTTCAATGAGGCCTCTGAAGAAGTTCAAAAGAAGCTCAGAGGAAGAGCTGGCCTCTCCCTCTCCAGCCAGTTTGACTCAATTTTAAATGGTGTAGCCTTTATAGAAGGTCCAAGTACCACAGACATGTGGAACAAACTGGATACCTTAACTGACCCTCCCAGCCATAACTGGCCCTTGAAGCTTCCTACATGTCCAGCCCTCCTCGTCCACGACAGAGTGAGGGCCAGGGAGAGGCTTTTTGGAGCCCCTCTGACTAACTTGTGTCCAGTGGATCTGTATCAATTATTTGAGTGCATGTTTTTCTTTAAAAACTTCTTAAACATTTTTTAATTAAAATTTTCTGTAATTTCTTTTGTAATTTGGCTGGCTGGGTTTTTCATGTGATTACTTCAACTAAAAAACTTGAAAGTATCCTGTGATCTATGATCATATGATATCCATGCCTGTCTATAAATGTTAATGCTGAAAAGTAACAAATTATTGTTTAAATGAATATTACTTTCTATTCATTTATTTCATTGATTATTGAAAATTTTCCCAGAAATTTTATTAAGTATCATATTAAACTGATATTTGAAGAATTTGTAAATTCATCAAAGGATATGTTTCATATACCTTATGAAAGTTGTACTTTAATCATGAAGAATTACAAGCTGATTTCTCAAGAATTGAATTATTGGACTTACTGTATTAAAAACAATTATTTCTAACTGTGCTCAAAATAAATATATAATTTAATTCTACTAGCACTTTATTGATTAATTAGTCCCACTTGCAACTAATATTTACAATTATTTTTAATTTAACTGATTTTTATGCTCAAGTATTTATTTTTCAGGAATGCTACATAGGTGCTATACTTTATGAACTTCTGCATATTTAAGCATAGCTCTATAACTAAAAAATGTCTTTACTGTGTATGGTGATACTGGATTAAAATGATATTCTTTTAGAATGTTATAACATATTTCTTTAACTATGTCTGATATTTGAGGTTAAGAACACTCAAGGGCCAAGTTAATTTTTGCTCTTTGTACTTAATTCATTGTTTCAACTTGGATATTTATAGAGTAATTCTATTTTTTCTTATCCTTGCAGTTAAAAGTTTTTACAAACTTACACCAGGGTATCCATTTTTTATTCATATTTTTTTCTGAAATAGAGTGATTCCTTTCTTATCTGGATATGTACGTTCTGCAAAAAAAAAGTTTTTTTTTCTCTTGTATGCTCTATTTTTGCTTTTGTTTGATATGTTTTGTGCTCCTTTAAAAACACTAATAATTTGTATTTTGACTCTGATTTTTATGCTGTATATTGTAATTTTCTTCATTATTCAAGTCTTTTGTTCTTTTATTTTAAAGAGATTTTCCTCATATATAGCCACCCATGTTCAATTATTCATATCACATGTTCTATTTTTGAGTCTCATCTAGATTATTGTTGCATTTTAAAATTTAGTGCTTTTGTATCACCGTCATTTTTCTTTTTATATCAGACATTTAAAAAAAATTTAGTTTGTTTCTTTTTCATCTCAATCTGTTATTCTATTTGAAGTGCTGCTATTTTTTTTTTTTTTTTACCCATTGAAGCCATGTCTTTTCACACGGTATTTGGGATTTCATACAACTTCCTGACATTTTCTTCTAGATTCCACATACTTTCAGTGGTACACTTTTCTTCTGATTCTTTACAGTATTTTTGCCTTTTTTTTACTTTGAAGCCTTTTTTTCATGGGTGTCATATTGCTTTCATTCTTTTAGCTAATTCTAGAACAAAGTGAGAGCTTATTGATACTAAAATTTGCTAAAAACAGTGTGATTGCCTTCAAGTTCACTTTTTTTCCTGTTTGTTCAGTAGAAGGATCTCTTGTTCTTATCTACAACTGAAGGCAGGTCAATGTACATAGCTTCAACTCCAATTTCAGGTTTGTAGTATATTTTCAAAACAAATTTTGGCTGAGGTGTAATTGATCCCTTTCTTTTTTGTCTAACTGTTGTCTGGAACTGTGAACTAACACATTAATAGAACATAAAATATACTTTTCGGCATATGCTGCTACTAGGATTTTATTCTCTATCTGGAAAATCTATTATATTTTATTTCCCTAGTACACCATCTTGTTAGAATAAGCATGGGCTCAGTCAAGAGCACACATGCACACACATATACACACAGAGAATAGTGTAATGGGGATAGGAATATTTTTCTGCTCAGTTTATAGAGTTACAATGGAAGTTCAATCAGGGACTACTGTCCAGTACTCCAGTTGTCAGAGGTCTTGTAACACTAGATAGTCTGATAATCCCAGTTTTTAATCTTTTTTTGTGTGTCTCCTTGTTGATGGATAAAGCTACATTTAAGGCAACTCACACCCAAATTTGAACCAAAACATCGCTTCACCTTTAAAATATCTATACTCTTCAAATGTCTGAGAGACAAAAACAAACAAAAAAAGATTTACGCTGAAACTAATGAAGCTTAAGCTTAAAGGTTCCTCATTCACATGGGCCCCTTTGGGGGTCCTTGCTGGGGGACCTAAAATCTGTTCAGGTGGTCATTCCACAATAAGATATTTAAACTGTAATTTGCTAAGACTACTATGTCTTTCCACTCTGACTTTTCCTACCTAACACACACTTCATGTAAAAAATAAACAATAATTTAGGACAAAAGTTATAGATTACTAAAATTTAAAAATTCTCCAGGTAGGAAATTAAGGTGATGGATGAAGAAATTTTATTTACTCATTTCTCAGAGGAGTGTCACATGAACAGATGATCATACAGTAAGCAGCCAAAAATGCAGGAAAAAATATAGAGGTAAAATTATCTTACTTTTTTCTGGATTTGGTGAATTTGGTGGTATCTGTCATATTTTTATAGATTTGTTTCTTTTTTCTTCCTTCCAAATAAACTTTTAGGTACCTAATACTGTCTTCATACACTTGTATTTTTTGTTGTTGTTGTTAAAACAGATGCCCCTTCACAAACACAAAAATAAATATTTAAGAAGCTTCAGGTCGTACACTACTTAGATCCACTTCCTGCACCCAGCATATGTTTCAACCAAATTCAGACAAAAAAAAGAAATAATAAAATTAGCAATACACTGAAATTTAAAAAATGCATACAGGACATTTGTATTTCAAAGCTGTGCCTTATCAAAAGACAATTAAATATAAGATAAATATAAGTAGTTTTATTTGTATATTGGCTTATGTCATTCTAATCTAAAATAAATCATACTTTTATTTATTTATCACTAGTTCTTTTCTTCCCACTGCAAAATCTGAGTGTAAATAGTTTAATTGAAATAATGAGCTGTAGGTAACCCACTGCTGGGGAAACAGATGCAGTGTTATCCCAAACAAACAAAACAGTATATTGCACACAATAGGGATTTATCAGATTAGGTTTCCAGGCAAGGTAAAACAAGGTGACTTGCTTCAAGTAAAAAAGATAATTTTATCTCCTATTGTACTATTTTTAAACAGCATTGCCCTATGTGGTGGATCAGATAATGTTGTACCTATTATAACTTTTATTTTTATCAGGTCATTATAATAAAACAAAAGCTCCAAGCAGCAAATTCTATTTTCATGCAAATCTTCCTAGTAATAAAAGATAAGCAGAGAAAAATTAAAGAAATATCTGTAAGGAGCTGCCCCCAAATTAAATAGCATTTAAATAATTCTCATTAACTCTGAAATCTTTTTTGTATTTGTTCTTAATTGCTCAAAACAAGGAATTTTCTGAAGTATATGTGGGTGCTTCTTCTTTCAGCTGCTCTCCGTTTTTGGAATTTATTTCATCTTTGAAGTCAAAGAAATATGTTAAAATTGCAAACAAAGTTGGTTGTTAATTAGGATGTTGGCAATTAACTTACTCATTTATATCTGATTTCCTCTCTTAGCTGGTTTTAAGTTGCATATGTCTTCAAATTACCTTTCTAAGGCAAAAACTGCATGCTTGCCTACTCCCTTATATTATTGTCACTCACAAGATTATGCTAGTACAGTGCAATAATTTTCATTATAATTGAAATCTTAGTCACATCACAGAAGGAGAACTCAATTTTTAGTTGTGAAGATCACAGAGTAATCCATCACTAAAAATGGATTTTACATGCTTGATATAGGCAAAACTTAATATTTACTTCTTGTCTTATTTGTCAGAATAGTAGAACATCTTAGTGGTTACCCAAAACTCCTATTGTAAGAAAATTAGAGTACAATAACTTGAATTAGAAAGATTAAAAATTACAGAAATGTAGAAAGTAAAATTATACTCTTAAAAAAGAAATATTTTTTTCCAGTTCTGTCACTGAAGCAACCCAACAGTAGCGGTATCACCTCTGCTTACCAGGAGCTCTGGTGGGTTCCCTGGGCCCTGGGCACTGGTTTCTGACATTCTTCTCTCCATAGAGAGTAGCTGACTTCATGTCCCTGCATAGGGAACATCAGAATGGACCTGGAATAGCATAGTGATGCCAGAAGCAGGAATAATTGCAAGATGTTTGGGGGCAGTATTAAAAGAACAAAGCATCAGGTAGGGAGCAACTCCCATGGCCATGCTCTGACAATTTTAGCAACATATTATTACTATTATTTTTGAAAATGGGAGTGCATAATTTGAATCTCTGGAAGACTATAATGATGCTCCAAAAAGAAGCATTAAAATAAAGCATACAAAATGATGTTAGATTGCTGGACATCCTTCTCCTAAGTTTTCATCAGTGTTCCTTCTGAACTTGTATAGTGTTCATCCAAAAAGGTGTTTGTTTTGGATTTCATACTTTCCTACTAGTCACATTTCTGATTATATTTTGGTTCCTTGGACACATTTCAACATGTCTTATAGAAAGGCTATCCAGGCAACTGTCTTGCTGGTTCTCACTTTCACTATGCTCTGCTTGTCAACTAATGTCTAACATTAACTATATATTATGAAATGAAACTTAAATAGAGGTACAACCATACAATGTAAACCTAAAACTTATACATGGCAAACATGAATCACTGCCCATGTCCTCACGAGATAACACACAAAAATACCCCTCAACATCATCATTTTTAGGGCATAGTTTACAAAACACTTCTACATATGTTGTAGGATTTGACTTTGCAACAGTGGAAATGGGGGTAGAAATGATAGTCTAATTATCCCTATTTATAGCTGAGTAAATAAGAATCTACAAGTTTAAACAATAACTCTTAGGAGGTTGCATAGCTCAGGAACGTTAGAGCAGAGCAGAGCAGAGGCTTAAATTTAGGTATGCTGATTCCAAAAGCTTGTGCCATTTCCACTACACAAATGCAAAATATGCAAAATATTAAGGGGTTTTCCAATTTCCAATGAATACTTTTTTCAGAGTCAGTGAGAGATCTGGGAATTTTATATATATATATATATATATATACACACACACACATATATATATACACACACACACACATTCATTCTAGGATTTCTTAATCCAGAAGAAATGGGGAGCATGGTTCCCTAAACACCAGCCTAGCAGCCTAGTACCAAATTATTGACAGACCTTAAGCTAATCTGTTTCTTTCTTTCTCTCTGTTTGCATCTGTTAGCCTATCACATGGCATGGAATGAATTACATGAATATTACTATTTCATCCAGCTCTAAAACAAATTCTATCTCTCAATGTATTTTTTGTTCCTGGACAGTTGTTCTCCATGCCATTTATTCTCTGACACCATCTGGAACAATGACGTGACCAGATGAAGAAATGGAAGACGGAAGTATAAAATAAGTTCTCTGTAAAATGAGGGTGGTTGTGGAACTTCAGACATCTCAATAGGCTCCAGAACATGACCATATATTAAAAAGGGCTGCTTCCTTCTTCTCCCCTTTGAGTAGGCCATGTAACCCTTATCTCCATGCTAATCTTTGCCCCTATATAGAAATGATATTTGTCAGCAGAGATTTAAGGAGCCCTAAGCCAATGCTATAGAATTTTGTATTTAATTTTGTCATGTTTCATAACTATGTAGGTACAGGATTCTCCTGGTGCCAGGCTCACATTCTTTTAAGCTGGCTCTGATTTCAGCCAGAGCTGAGTAGACATGTCTATGTGGGCTTCAACTCTCTGCTCACCCCTGCTAACATCTTCTTGGCTCATTTTCTGCCCCTGGGCTTCGCCAGTATACAGAAATTGGAGTTACTGTCAAACAAACATGCAAACATTGAATGTGGGGGTCTTGAAGTTGATGGCCATAGTAGGGGGAGAAATCTTCAAACAATAGGGATGGATCCAAGATAGGAAATACTTTTGCTGGTCTATTCTTGAAAGAATAATTCTGAGAGGCTCACAGTGTACTCTTCAAAAGGTCCCAGTGAGAATCATGTCCCAATTGCCCTTGGCCCTTCCTTGGACAATAAAAGGAGTATGCTATATTGGCTTTTTCTCCTTCTCTTACTCTCACATGTCCTACATTTCTGTTTCCTAGAACTACTTTTAATTAAAGTAACTGCATGCATATCTTTGTTTTAGCCTCTCATTTTGGGAGTAACCCAAGCTAAGATAGTATGGCTCTGACATTTTAGGCTTGCTGTGAAAATTTGACTTTGGCTCTATTGATGAGGTCACACTTAATATAAGAGTATAAAATAGAATTCCCCATCTTATTCCCTATAAGCAATCTCCTATCAATTAGCAAAGTCTTTATATTCCAGTGCAAGGCTTGCTTTGCTCTTATTATCCATTTTCCAAAGGACTATATTTCTTACTCTGAATTCCAGTCTTTTGGCTGAAGTCTTACTGGCCACTGCCTGCAGGTTTATATTGTCTTTTGAGGTTAGTCTAGTTTATTTATGTGGCCAAGGGACACTCCATAGGAAATCACAAACTGCTGGTTGGACAGCAAATTTTCATAGGCCAAATCCAAATATTGAGGGTGTAGTTCTCCCTGCATCAGTGCCTCAGGCTAGAGTACAGGCATTCATTTCTAGAGCCTGAGTGGGTGTCCATCAGTGCAAACAGGGTGCTAATGTGTTGAGTATTTTGGCCCATGGCATGAATTATCTTTTCTTATTTACCCTGCATTGTACATAAGACTGAGAGGTTGGCAAGGGACTGCATATTTATAACAGTTGTGAATTTTGGGAATTTAGGATATTGTCTCAAATCTTCAGAGTTTGTAAACAGAAAGACAAAAAGGAAGAAGACCAACCCCTTCCTTCCCTGTGTGGTGTCAGGGCTGGGGTGGTAACAGTAGGTAGGATGTGTTTTCTCTTCTTGGATTGCTTAGGAAAGAAATCTCCATGGACATGAGGCAATCCAAGGCTAAAAGAGAAATAACAAAGACTTTTAGGAATTTGGGAACACTCTGGATAAGAAGCATAGAAAAAAATAACAGCGAGAAGGTAAGAAAGGCATAATCAGGTATGTTATCACAATAGTTCATTGGGCTTTGGACATCAGAAACTCAGAGGAATAGGATTCGGTTAAAGTGAGTTCTGATGCTGAAATTCAAAAAAGATTTATGAGAAATAGGAAGGAAAAGAGGAATACAATTAAATTGAACAAAGTGAATATCTACATATGGTAGAAAATAAATGAGATCAATTTGAATTTGTTTGAAAAGAACTGAAAGGCATTACAGAGACATGGAAATGGGCCCCAGAAAAACAAGGAGCAAAAAGAGAGGAACTTTCATAACCTCAGGAATTTGAAGGCTGGCAAAAGATGGAGTTTGGGAAAAGATAACATGGAACCTGATGTGGTGTTTCTTAATAGCTCCTCAAGGGTGCAATCTCTAGTAGTACTAGTAGATCCCACCTGGCTATCTTTTGATAAGGATTTTCTAACAGGAACAACTAGGGGAATAAGGAGAGAATCAGGCAGGATCTCCTAACTGAAGGAATTCCAGAGTAGAAAGCAGAAATAGGAACCACCAAGGGAGAAACTTGACAGCACAGAGCTCAGAAAGCCTTGGAATATTTCTAGGGATGGAAAAACAACAAGACAAAAACAGAAAACAGGGATTGTGGAACATTTAATATCATGACATTTGCTTGGAGAATTGCCTGTGATTAGTATGAGGATCCCCATATGCATAGAGATGGTATGTTTTCTCTCCAGCTAAGGCTCATTATTCATCATTGAGATACAAGAAACAGGGGTCAACTGGAAGTTTTAAAAGGAAATTCATGTTTTAAATTTTTGGTACAGACATTGAAAGGAAGGAAGTGATCGTAACAATTTAGGGGATGTACCATAAAGCCATTTTAATTTCTAAATTTTCCAAAATAAAAAGTGTGTTTGGCATATTCTCTTAGAGAGACTATACCATTTAAATGGTGTATTTTTTCCCCTTAGAATTTTGGAAGCATAGTGTCAAATTTGTCTTTTGATAGATTTTTCCTAATTGAGTGTTATATTCACAAGTACTGATCTTTGGCTAAATCAGCATGGATTAGCTTACTGCTGGTCAAACTGAAAACCAAGACTTTTTTTTCTATTCTCATTTTTCTCTACTATTTTGTCCCAAATAACATTAGTCTCTACTCTAATCTAGTAATATTAGCATACTTCTAGGTTTTATAGGATTGGATCTTGGAAGCATGAATTTGGTTATGGAAATGGTGTTTAAGAGCTGGATGCTTGTAATCCCTAATAACAGGAGTGTCAATACTAAGGAACTTTAGAAAACTGGAATGCTTTTTAAAGATACATATTAGTTGTTGAAGAGAGCAGCCCTGGAGAGCATTTCACATCCCTTCTGTGATCCTAGTGAGATCCCTCTAAGTGGAACTAAATCTAATTAGGAAACAACGAGGGAGATAAGATGCTTTGTCAATACTTTGTTTCTAAATTTATCTCCTGGGAGAAAGGAGGACAATTAATTTTGCTTTAGATTTAATTTACAGGTGGGAACTGAGTGGACTTGTTGATGGGGGAGATGACATATTCAAGTTTTAGAGGGGGCAGGTAAATTTGAGGAACTGTATATTTTTGGCACTTTATTACCGAGATTCATGCTCTCCACTGATACGCTTTGCATATCTCTGCAGAACTCTAATGGACATAAAAATCTTGTCATAATACTGACAGGAGGGACTCTACAGGGTGTATATGTTTTTGGGTAACCTTAATAATCTATCTTAATAGGTTCCAGAGGACTTGGGGGCAAAAAATATGTTCATGAAAAGCCTTGAAAAATCTGAGGGTTCATATCCTTTTTCCTAGGTTTTCAGAGAAGTTAAAAGTGGAAGCACAAAGATTTAATAGAACTTTAAAAATGTATTTTGCTGATTTTCTCCCTCAATGGGAAGAGCGACAACACTGATTGACCAATATAGCTGATATTTCCATTGATTTTGTTCCAAGGAAAACTTTCAATGTTTCTCTACTGCAACCATTACCCCTAAAGGTAAGCCTAGAGGTGGGTGAGGATATATATTTGGACAAAAATGATAAAGTGACTTTTTGGTATTCATTCTCTTTTGTTTATTTCCCTTTATTCCTTTAGACAGATCGTGTAGTTAGGTGTGTCCATAGTTGCTTCTTACCTAGGAAATGAGGTCTAGCATGGACAGCTTTGGTTTTGCACTACAGAATTGCCAGAATAAACAAATAAAAATACAGACAAGAATGTAGTGGGCATACTTTTTTCCTATTTCTCCTCCTAAGTAAAACTAAAATCTCTGGAAATTCCAAATCAAATAAACATAATAACACTCTGAAAGGTGGGAAGAAAAGAAATCTCAGGACTCAAGGAATGACACAGTGGTAAATTGATTGGCTTTCTTTTTATTTCATACATCTCAGACTTACAACTGAAGAAGCTGGTCACCCAGAAATG
Organism: Daubentonia madagascariensis; assembly: GCA_023783475.1. Classification (NCBI taxonomy): domain Eukaryota; kingdom Metazoa; phylum Chordata; class Mammalia; order Primates; family Daubentoniidae; genus Daubentonia; species Daubentonia madagascariensis. The sequence goes on from JAKFHU010000633.1 coordinate 2,392,740, forward strand.
CGAATGAGTGGAGACAAAAAACAAGCCCCAACAAAAGCCTGTTACCTCTAGCCAAAGAACCAGGAAAATGGCATCCTAGTAAAACAAAAAACATTTAGACAACAATGACTCTACTTTAACCAAACACCATAGAAAAAATCTGTGTTCCACTCCCACCCAAACAAGCAAAGTCTAGGTGGGGGGCCTAGACTTCCACCTTCACAAAGCTGTAACAAGCCACCCCAATTCTTCTACTGAGGTGATGTCAGAGAAGGCCAAGTAGGGAGCCAGGACTTTCCTTCCTGCCAGCCATTAAGGAGGCTCCTCACCCCTATGGTGTCAGTGAAGATCACATGGGGATCCTGGACTTCCACCCCCTTATAATAGGAATAAGTTGTCCCTACCATCCCTGCTGGTGTGGTGTCAGAGGAGGCCTAGTGGAGAGTCAAGAGTTTCACCATTGCCCAGGTGTAATAAAGCCAACTTTATTATGGTGTCAGAAGGGTGTTAAAGGAGAGCAGGTGGGAGCTGCAACTGTCATCTTTGCCCAACAGCAATGCACCCCTGTCCAGCAATAATGAGGGACTACTCCATCTTGGAAGTCAAAGGACGCCAAGTAGGGAAGCTGGACTTCTACCTCCACCTTGAAATAATGAAGTGCCTCCCCTTCCCTTACCAGAGTGATGTGAAAATCAACTAAAACAAAAGGCTTAAATAATATCCAAAGTCTTATAATACAAAAATGGTCTCATTTTATAAAAAAAAATTTATCATGCTAAGAAACAGCAAAATCTCAAATTGAATAAAAAAGGACCATAAATATGTCAATCCAAAATAAGTGACTGAGGCAAAAATCTCAACTGATGGAGGTTTATTAAGCTAAAGTTGAGGACACACCTAGGAAAAACACAAACCACAGACAAAACTGTGGCTATTTTTCTGAAAGGGAATTTGGAATTTTCAGTACTTCAAGGGGAGTAGGGCAAACAGGAAGAAAAAAAAAGGCATGGGTGAGGTGGGTAGTGATCACAAAATGATCACATTCTTGTGAGGCCCAGGAAAATCAACACTTTACATAAGACAAGCTGAATGTTAGAAGAGAACAAGGGAGTGAAGGAAGCATCAGTTATGTAGATGTCCCTGGGTAGGTGGAAGAATGTCTGATCCTGTCTTGTCTCTGTTCTGTACCTGTGAAGATAAACTTGTAATTCATTGTTATTGTGGAATCAAACAGACTTTAATATCAGGAGCTAGATGTAGCCCACAGATCTAAAGTCACAATTTGAATGTCCTTGCTTATAGATGGCCGGGAGAGAATTACCTTAATAAATGATCTATAGGGCCAGTCCTTCATAGGTGCCTGAGGCCTTTAGCTTCCTTTTTGCATAAGGAGTCAGGGGACAGGGGCTGAGATTTTTATTTTCTTTTTACAAATAGGTGCCAAGATCAAAATGAAAAATATGTTAGACTTATCTAATTTGATTTTAAAGCAGCCATGATAAAAATGCTTCAATAAGCTATTACAAACATGGTTAAAACAAATGAAAAAGAGAAAGCCTTAGCAAAGAAATAAAAAAAATTGAGCAAAGAAGAAGACACAAAGTGAAACAAATGGAAATTTTATATCTGAAAAATATAGTAACTGAAATAAAAAGATTAGCAGAAGAGCTTAAACACAGAATAGGGGAAGGAAACATAGCAAAAAAAAAATAGTAAACTAGCACACAGAATGACAGAAATTACTCAATCTGAACAACTGAGAGAAAATAAACAACAATAAAAAATAGCAGAGCCTTAGGGACCTGTGGGGATATAACAAAATACCTAACTTTCACGTCCTTGAAGTTCCAGAAGGAGAGGTGAAAGCAGAGTTTGAAAAAGTAATTGAAGAAATAATGACTAAAAAATTCCTACCTTTGGCAAGAGGCATGAATGTACTGATTTAAGAAGCTGAGTGAACCCCAAATAGGATAAATCTGAAGAAATCCATGTCAAGCACTATGTTCTGAATGTTTATGTCTCCCCAAAATTCGTATGTGAATTTGGCGATGGTATTAGGAGGTGGGGCCTTTGGAAGGTGATTAGATCATAAGGATGGAACACTCATGAATGGAATTAGCGCCCTTATAAAAGAAGCCCCAGAGAGCTTCCTTGTCCCTTCTACCATGTCAGTACACAGCAAGAAGTTCCACCTATGAAACAGAAAGCTAGCCCTCATCAAACAATGAACTTGCCAATGCCTTGATATCAGACTTCTCAGACTCTAGAACTATGCTAAATAAATTTCTGTTGTTTATAAGTCACTCAGTCTAAAGTACTTTGTTATAGCAGCCTGCGTGAACCAAGACACATCATAATTAAACTTCTAAAAACTAAAGACAAAGAAAAAAGTTTTAAAAGCAGACAGAGAAAAATGACACATTACTTATATGGAGAAAACAATTCAAAGTGCAGTGGATTTCTCATAAGAAATAATGAAGGCCAGAAGGAAATGGCACAACACTTTTCAGGTACTGGAAAAAAAAAGAACCATCAACCCAGAATCCTATGCACAGCAAAAATATCTTTCAGGAATGAAGGTGAAATATAAACTTTTTTAAATGAAGGAAATCTAAGAAAATTTACAACCAGCAGACCTACACTAAAAGAATAGCTGAAGGAAGTCTTCTACACAGAACATAAATAATGAAAGAAGGAATCTTGAAATGTTAAGAAGGAATAAATAATATGATAAGCAAAAATATGGGTAAATGTAATGGACATTCTCCTTTGAGTTTTCCAAATTATGTTTAATGCTTTAGGGAAAAAAAAGGAACAATGTTTCATGTGGTTCTAAATATTTGTAGAGGAAACATTTAAGACAATTATATTATAAACAAGGAAGGGTAAAAGATGTAAAGGGAGACACATTTTCTATACTTCACTCAAATTGGTAAATAACACCACCAATAGACTGTGAAAAGTTATTTACATATAGTGTTCTAATTATACTGAGCACTAGAAAAGATATTAAAAGAGATACACTCAAAAACACTATATAACTCAAAATGGAATTCAAATAATGTCCCAGTAATGTACAAGAAAGCAAAAAGAAAAAAAAAGAAAAAAATAGAGAAATAAAATATACGGAAAACAAATTGAAAAAATAAAATAATGCCTTACACCCTAATATATCTATAATTACACTAAATGTTAATAATCTAAATACACCAATTAAATAAAAAATATTGGCAAAGTGGATTAAAAAACATGACCTAACTACATGCTGTCTAAAATAAACTTATTTAAAGTATAATGATATAGTCAGGTTGAAAGCAAAATGATGGAATAATATGTATCAACAGTAATTAGTAATCAACAACAAATAGTAATCTATGACATGTAGGAGTAACTATATTAATATCAACAAAGTAGATGTTAGGGAAAAGAAAATTATGAGAGGTAGAGATGAATATTATATAATGACAAGAGTGTCAGTCTATCAAGAAGACATAGCCATCTTACATGCATATGCACCAAACAACAAAGCTACAGAATATGTGAAGCAAAACCAGATTGATCTGAAAGAAGAAATAGACAATTCCACAATTATAGTTGCAGACATCAACACTCCTTTCTTAACAATTGATAAAACAACTAGACAGAAATTTGGCTTGAATATAGAGCTTAATAAACCATCCACAACAAAATTCAATCAATATTTATAGAATGTTATGTCCAACAAAAGAAAATAGACATGCTTTTCAAGAGCACACAATACTGAGAGACATTATACCTTGAAACTTAAAAACAAAAGCCAACATGTTTAAAAGAATTGAATTTAATAACAGAAACATAAAAAGAATATTGCCAAACATTTGGAAACTAAACAACACACTTTTAAGTAATCCATTAGTCAAAGTTGAAATGTCAAGGAAAACATAAATATATATATTAAACTGAATGACAGTGAAAATACAATGTATCTGAATCTGTGCGACACAGCTAATGCAGTTCTAAAAGGGCAACTTATAGTACTAAATGCATATGTTAGAAAAAAAATCTCAAATAAATAATCTAATCTCCTACATCAAGAACATAGCTTATAAAAACAAAATGGAAAAAAAAGAACATGGAAAAAGAAGAGCAAAATATACTCAAAGCAAGCAGAAGGAAGACAAGACCAGAAACCAATGAAATTAAAAAGAGTGATAAAAGTTTTAGAGGAAATCCATAAACAAAGAGCTTGTTCTTTGAAAAGATCAATAAAATACACAAACCTCTAGTAAGACTAACAGAAAGATAAGAGAGGACACAAATTACCAATATTAGGAATGAAACAGGGGATAATCACTGCAGACCCTAAAGTCATCAAAAAGATAATAAGTGAATACTACCAACAATTCTACACAAATAAATTTGATGACTTAGAAGAAATGGGCAATTCTTTGAAATTCGTAAACTACCACAACTCATCCAATATGAAATAATTTGAATAGATAATATGTAATTTTAAAAATTCCTAAGAAAGAAATCCTCAAGTTCAGATGGTTTCACTGGATAATTGTATAAAACGTTTAAAGAAAAAGAATACCAATTCAATATAATTCCTCTAGAAAATTGAATTTATTTTATGAAGTTACTATTACCTTGATTCCAAGACTAGACAATGGCTGTACAAAACAAGAAAACTATAGACTAATATATCCCATGAATATAGATGCAAAAATCCTCAACAAACTATGAGGAAATGGAATTATACACACACACACATGACCAAGTGGGATTTATATAAGGGATTCAAGGTTGCTTGAATCCCTTCAAAGGGAAGGGATTTGAATCTCTTCAAAGTCAATCAGTGTAATCCAACCATATTCAGAGACTAAAGAAGAAAAAATAATATGATCATATCAATGCAGAAAAATAACTTGACAAAATTCAGCACTTATTCATAAAAAAAAAAAGTTTGGAAAAATAAGAATAGGAAAGTTCTTCAATGTATTAAAGACGACAAGAAGCCTACAGGTAACCTTATACTTAGTGGTGAATGACCGAATGCTTTCCCCCCAAGATTGGAAATAACACAAGGATATCCACTCCCACCACTCTTATTTAACATAGTGTTGGAAATTCTAGCCAGTGCAATAGGACAATGAAAACAGATAAAAACATACAGATTGTAAAGAAAGAGGTAAAACTGTCCCTATTTGTAGATGAAATAATTGCTTACATAGAAAATCTCAAGGAATCTCTAAAAACAAAACAAAAAATAAACTTGCTGAACTAAAAAGTGAGTTCACCAACTGGATATAAAGATACAAAAATAAATTGAATTTCTGTAATACATACTAGTAATACACACATAAACAGTAAAATTAAAATTACCATCATTCAATAATAAAAAAGAAATAAGGTGGGAGGATCACTTGAGCTCAGGAGTTTAATACTAGCCTGAGCAAGAGTGAGACCCTGTCTCCACTAAGAATAGAAAAAGTTAGCTGGGCGTGGTGGTGCGCACCTGTAGTCCCAGATACTCAGGAGGCTGAGGCAGGAGGATCATTTGAGCCCGGGAGTTGGAGGTTGCAGTGAGCTGTGATCATGCCACTGCACTCTAGCCCGGGTGACAGAGTAAGACCCTATCTCAAAAAAAAAAAAAAGAAAGAAATACTTAGATGTAAATCTATCAGAACATTTACAGGTCTTGCATACTGAAAACTACAAAATATTAATGAAAGAATTTAAAGAAAATCTATATAAATCAAGAGACATACCATGTTCACGTCTTGGAAAACCCAGTTCTTCCACGATTAATACTCAGGTTTCATGCAATTTCCGTCACATGTCAAGCAAAATTTTTTGAAGATATAGATAAGATTATCCTGGAATTTATATGTAAAGGTAAATTAACTACAACAGCTAAAACAATTTTGAAAAAGAAGAATAAAGTGGGAAGTATCAGTTTACTCAATTTCCAGACCTATTATACAGCTACAGTAATCAAGACTGTGTGGTATTGTTGGAGGGACAGACGCATGGATTGACAGAATAGAACAGAGAACCCACAAATAGACTTACACAAAAATACCCAAGAAATTTTAGGTAATCTTCATACATACAAACACACGCAAAAGGTATCTACAAAAGATGACGGATAGGTTAATTTGCTTGACTGACGTAATCATTTCACTATGCATATGTATATCCAAACGTCATACTGTACATCTTAAATATATACAATAAAAAATGAATAAAATTACACTTAACCACCCCTTCCACCCTGCCAAAAATTAAAAGGATTACTGGGGTAATTTTTGTGTATTTACTTATATTAAAGGTAGGGGAGAGCTGAGTGTGTGTGTGTGTGTGTGTGTATTGTGCAAGTTGGTAAAGCACTCCATTGATCTTGATCTACCCCTGAAATATGTATCCCCTATCAAATTTGAAAAAAATTAACCTAGAGGGACATATTCATAAAGCAATCTTTGGAAAAGGTGTTGGCCAGGCCACTCAGTCTGGTTTTATTCTAAGTCTTTACAGCCTATCCCAAATCACTAAAAAACTATTCTGCGTTTATAGCATACATTCTCAGTGAGGGTGCTATCACCCCCAGGGGGCCCAAAATTGGTTCTTCGGGGTAAAAAAAAGTTCTACTTGTTTTATGTGTAAAGCACAGTTATACATACACTACATAAAGGGATAGACAGTATATTTGTAGTAATAAATTCAATGGGGGTGGCATCAGGAAAAAAATTTTTTGAGGGATGTGATAGAAAAAAAGATTGAGAAACATTGCTCTGTAGCAATCAACAGGATGAATTGACTCCTTGTGTGTCTTCCTTTGAATCTCCGTGGCAATAGACGGTGCGTGAGAATTTGTGAATACAATATACAGACCTACTAACCTTTCATGTAATCCTAGCTAACAACCGTCCCCGTATTTGAAAATTATACAGTGAGTGATGACTAACATAGGACCAAATAACCTTTAAAAAATCCATGGCTGTCATGATTGGCTTCCTGATAAGAAGACAAGGTCTTAGCTGCAAATGGGGAAGGAAGGGAAAGAGAGAGAAGAGAAAGGAGAATATCTATCACCTCCAAAATTACCATTTAATTTTCTTTTACGTTTTGTGTTTTACCTCTACCGCACTTGTGATAATGGTCCTCGTCCATAAAGTACCATTTATTTTTGTTTTGTTGGCTTTGTTGTTGAATCACAGCTCTTTTTTAATGGAGAATTCAAGCAGATAAGAGGCATCTGAGATAATGAATCCTGTGGCAAGCTGAGTAGGAAGGCACACGC